>CM069863.1:151708253-154108253 GCA_036172795.1 Pelodytes ibericus
ACCTATTTTTAAAGAATATTTTTACTTACCATATATGCATTTTTAAAGATCATGTTCTATTTGAAGGGCATTTTTCATTTAGTATCAACATAAGATACATTTTATGTCACACATGTATTTTATTTATAATGTCTTAATAACAATGTGACCCCCCCCCCCCCCCCAAAAAAAATATATATATATATCAATTCTCAGGACCCCGCACAATTCTTTCCATTCCTCATTAAAAAAAAGTTTAGTTGTAAAAGAAATGTATTGTAGCCTTTAATAAGTGCCCAACATCAGCACTGCCCAGTCTGTATTTTAGTCATTGTGCCAAAGCAATTATAGAGAATGACGCAGTCACAGAGGAAAACTGCTGTTGTGCTAGTTTTATGTTACAAAATGAAAGATACTCGCAGAGGGAACTGTAAATCAGTGAATAACTTTAAATAAAATCCTTGTTGATTTTATTATGTTTGAATAGTCTTTAGTACTCCCTGGGTGATTAATAATGCACAAAGCAAAATAAATGACAGTATGCTAAAATAACACGGACATTTTGTGCTAGTCACTACTAGTAGAGATGAAGTTATATTTGAATCTATGATCACCATGCAGTAATCCACAGTGCATTCTGGGATCAGGTATAATGCATTAGGAGGCATGGTGATTCAGTAAAGCTGCCCGCAGATAAACATGCAGGACAGCAGCATACAGGTCCCATGTAGGTCCCGCCAAGCCTGGTAGAGTTGTGAGACATGTAAATGTATTACTGGCAGTCATAGCGGCAGGGGGAATTAGTCCAAGCACATTCAGTAGATACCACAGTAAATAGCACACAAGAATACTTACATTTATGCTTAAACCACCTTTGTGAGAAACAGTAAAAACAAATACTAAAGGTCATGGGAAATCTCTCCCTTGATGTCCATCTTTAAAGGCCACTTGGCAATAGAGTTGCCACCTTTTCTTCAGAAAAATACTGGCCTTGGAACTGTCTCCATAGACTTAACATTGGGCTGATGCCAATTTTTTACCGGCCTGCCGGTAAAATACCGGCCAGGTGGCAACCCTACTGGGCAAATATCTGCTCACGTGGCCCCTAGTGATGTTAATGTTGTCTTTTTTGTGCACTCCCATCCTGTTGCTGCATACAGGGACATTTTGTTGAAGCACAAGTGTAATTATTCTTGTGCTCCATTCTTTGTGATTTCTGTTTATTTGTAGTAAAATAAACCTATGTAAATGGCCTTTTTTTGTAGTTTAAAGCACATGCACTGGCCCAGGCAATATATATTCCTATACGGCGTACTCCTAAATTACACTGCAGCCTATGCAGTTGGTGGACAGGACCTATAAATGTGTTTAAAGGAAGGAGGACATAGCAAACAAAAAGTTAAAGTGGAATAATACATACAAAGTACAGCACTGAAAAGTCTTGGGAAGTATAATGACGAGTGTTTTTTGTTTTTTTTAATCCCAACATGTTTTTGTGTAGAGGGAAGAACATTCACCAAACAGTTAGGCCGAGATTCTCCGGTACTAATCGGATTTTCAGCTGATTCTTTTTCCAACCTGGAAGTGTAAAACTGGCATAGACTCTGGAAATTCGTTTGGAGTCTGATTGGTACATAGGCGCACACGCAGATAGTGTGTATCAGCATGTAAACAGTATCTGGCACTATCTGCGTGTTTTTATCACCCCCAATGTTCCTCTCATTGGTGACCGTACCTGGATCCATTTTTTTACTATCTCACCAGTAACGGTACTTTAGTGTCACTCACCTTCATTAAAGAGCTACATCGGCCTCCTCTGCATATTCTTTTATTCATGAGAAGTTTGCGCAGAATAAATAAAGGATCCTTATATTTTTCTTCTACATTGGTTTATTCACATATTTTGTTTTGTTTCCAGTAGGGAGTTACGTCATTTATTGGAATGAATTTGCCTAAACATCATGAATTACCATATGAGCTATCTGTTAGTGAGCTGATTTCCACTCCGCCTCTTCACTGTTGCTTATATTAAAAATTGGATTTGTTGGAACTGTAAAAAAAAAAATAGGCACCATCACTCTTTTTTTTTCCGTCTCTCCTTAACAGTACAGGCAACAGTGAATTTAAATTGCATACCTCCCCCGAATCGGGACTCTGGGGGGTGGAGTCTGGGGAGGGGGGCGGGACACCAAGGCAGAGTCTGGGGAGTGCGGTAACACTGTCAGCCACTTTAGATCCTGGCATTTGAAGCCAGGATCGCTACTGCACATGCGCACTAAGCATTGTCTGGTGTCTGGAACACCAGAGAATGCGAACAGGACTGCAGAATTGAGATGAGGTGGGTGCATGGCCTGTCGATTACAGCGGTCATGTGATGTACTGTGATATCACATGATGCTACGTAACCCTGTAACATCACTCTTCTGTCTCCCCAGTATCTTAAGTATATAGTGGCAATAGCAAAGCAGGCAGTTGTATTTTTTTAGTTTTGTTTTTTTGAGGGAATGGTGGCAGCCCATGTGCATAATGCAATGCAGCGCCTAGGTACAGTCCTGAATTTGACGACAGTGTGAAAAAAATGTACTGTTTAAATAATCCAGGACTGTTCACAAGTTTGCTTTATTCAATCTCCTTATATGTAATTGTGTATGGATACTAGGAAACAATGGTGGAAGGCTGTATCAATGACTGCAAGGGTTTCATTGATATCTGAATTACCTTGCTTTATATTTCTTCTGTACATTTCATATTTCTTTTATACATGGATATTCAGTGTTTCATTTGTTGCACTCCAGATGATCATGGAGCTTTACATGTCCATCCTCTGCCATAACATATGGATTTTGATATTGTTTGCGGTTTATGGCAAATACAGAAAGGAAAGAACACTTGCAATGTATCTACGTTCCTCAAGCAAGTTTAAAAAAGAAATGTCATTTTTCAGCAATACAACTGGAACCATATGCTGCGAGGTACAGTGCCAGATGCTATCTGGAGACACAAAGAAGAGAGGATGAAAGTGAATAAAGAAATGATGTATAAATAGGGAATGCTAGAGGGACAATGTACTCTCCAAAAGAAAGTGATTAATAAGTATTAGATTTGTTCTTTTAATCTATTTTTGCCACCTCTTCCTCTCTAACCTCCTAATCTGCTGTTGCTTTAATTTGCATCTCAAAATCTCCTTCAATCACAATGATCTTGGGATGGATAGCAGAGTGCACATAAGCACATGTAAAGTCTCTTACAGAATCCCAGCACCAATAACTCAAGCATTATGTAAACCTGCACACACAGAAACAAATTCCCAAGTTGCCCAATAATTGTAAACCTCTATTTCTCTTTTAACCTCCAGTTCCACATGTATTTGGTATACCAAGCCTGATATAGCATGGAAATCCCATAGTTTATATAGATGTATATACAGTCAAGATGTGTATTTCTACAATACAGTACTGATTCTTCTGGAGGCAGGGCTGGTCTTAGCTGTTCAGGTGCCCTGTGTGGACCACCTCAGTTGCGCCCTCCTTCCCTTCCTCCCCTGCCAGTCACAGGCAGTGGTAAGGTATAGTTATCACATGAAAAATTGTGTTCCTTGTTTTAATTTCCTTCCTCTGTCTCCCCATAACTCAATTTCTCCTGCCCTTCTTTTATTATTGCCCCCACATCCCTTGCCAATGTACATACATTAGCTGATTAAAACTACATAACTTGCCAGAGCACCATCTTGCAGCAACACAGCACTTTTAAGAGCACCAAGATTGCATACACAAGACTTGCCAGAGCACCCACATAACTTGCCAGATCACCATCTTGCAGCAACCACAGCACTTTTAAGAGCACCAAGATTGCATACACAAGACTTGCCAGAGCACCCAGCTTGCACCCACTGGTCTTGCCAGATCAATATGATTGCAAACACAGTACTTGCCAGAGCACCCATCTTACACTGGCAGTAACAGGGAGGAAGCTGCTGGTCTCTCCCCTGCTGAGACCTGCTCCCTTCATGCAGCCTCACACACTCCCCACTCAGGGCTGGGGGCCAGGGATATGATGAGTCAAATCCCCATGCTACCCTGTGATTGGCCCTGTGCAGTGAATTGATTGAAACCACCTGGACCCCACCCCCCCCCCCCCCCCCCCCAAAGAAAAGTACACCATTACAGCCAGGCAAGAGGTCACAGGGGGCGCTAGAGTGTTGGATCCAGTCACAGTAGCAACCCCTGCAACCTTTTTTGTTACACCAAGCTAGGGCAAAAGAGCAATGCAAATTAAAATTAATTTTACAGGGGCATAAATGAAATCTGTGGAATTCATTTTTAAGTACAAGATATCCCTGTAGATCCCAGTATTTTAAGGGGAAAGTATTTCTATTGTCCCAAGTTCAGAAAGGTATTGCTATGTAAGTCATGCAGACTTGCACGGTACTGTACTTAATGTTCAAATAAGCATAAGTACCTATTACACAGAGCACACACCCCTGCAGCTTGCTAAATAGATGTCTACATTTAGTCAAAAGGACTAGGCTTAAATAGCAGTTGCCATGTTTTTTTTATTCCATACAAACATTTAACATAATTATACCTTTGCTGAAATATATTCATGAGGTGTTTTTTTCTATGTACCATGCTACTCATTGCAGGCATGTCATAGCCTGCTAAGACCATGCAATAGAGCTCTGTATTATTTGTGTTAATTCAATAGAGAGTACAGGAGTGCAATACCCACTCCACATACCTCTCTGGTGTTGACAGATTTAAAGACCTGCCTACCATTGTGGCATAGCATGACAATTCGTATGGAGTTTATTGCAGTGTTGTTTTAAGATCTGTTTTACTGACTTGAATGGGTCCCGGTATACAGCTGACCTGCGTTGGTTTTCTTGCTTGATTTCATTTTTAAACTTAAACAAACACTTTGGAGCAGGAACTTCCATAGGGAGACTTCCTGTAAATGTGGGTGTGAACGAGAGTGAGAAACGTTACTGCCTCCTTCCCATAATCCTGCAGGATATAAATAAGAACAATCATGATATACCATGATCTCTTTCTAGAATGAGATATAAATTGGGATTTTAGATAACTATTAGCTTCTTGAGAAGACCTTGTTTATCCCTGCTATTAAATTGTCACAATCCGCTATTTATTAATCATTAGATCAAATCATTTGTTTCTTACTTGGCTTATGTAATAAAACAACCCATTGAATGTGGGTGGGAATTTTTAAGATTGATTGGCTTGTAAAAAATGGTGTGTGCTTATTGTCACTCTTAATGCAGAATAAATGCTTATTTAGTTCATTCTCTTTCTTTCCTCTGGTGCCGACTTTCACTGGCCGTTGACCACAGTTTGCTTAGGCACAAAGCCATTCCATACATCGTATACGTTAATGGCCCTGACACTGGGGCAACCCAGCGGGTAAAATATTGGCTCAATGCCACGGTTAACTCTACGGAGGCAATAGCATGGCGGGTGGCAACCTTTGGCATAACTAGCAATTGATTGATTTATGACACACATACATATGTGCACTTCAAGTAAACACAGCAGCTGTCAGCCACTCTGATTGACTAATGGTGGCAGCATGTGTCCAGCTGAGAGGAGGTTTGCCATACATTTCAGTTGTTTTGGACTGCCTTGATTGGTGGGACCAGTCTGATATTCCATTTCAGGATGATGGTGTGCAAAAAATGGTGATGCCGCTATACTTCCTTTTCCCATTCCTTAAACTGTTTTTTGATTGCATTTACAGTGATTTCATCCCCTGCTGATTTTGAACGTTTGCCCACTGACAAAGAAATAATCAGTCTATAATTTTAATGGTAGGTGTATTTTAACAGTGAGAGACAGAATAACAAAAACAAAATCCCGAAAAACACATGTAAAAAAAAGTTATACATTGATTGGCATGTCAAAGAGTGAAATAAGTATTTGATCCTCTATCAATCAGCAAGATTTCTGGCTCCCAGGTGTCTTTTATACATCTAACAAACTGAAATTAGGAGCACACTCTTAAAGGGAGTGCTCCTAATCTCAGCTCGTTACCTGTATAAAAGACGCCTGTCCACAGAAGCAATCAATCAAGTCAGATTCCAAACTCTCCACCATGGCCAAGACCAAAGAGCTGTCAAGAGCTGGACAAGACTGTAGACCTACACAATGCTGGAATGGGCTACAAGACCATCGCCAAGCAGCTTGGTGCAACAGTTGGTGCAATCATTTGCAAATGGAAGAAACACAAACTGTCCGTCTTCCTTGGTATGGTGGTCCATGCAAGATCTCACCACGTGGAGTTTCAATGATCATAGGAACAGTGAGGAATCAGCCCAGAAATACAAGGGAGGATCTTGTTAATCATCTCAACGCAGCTGGGACCATAGTCACCAAGAAATTGGTAACACACTATGCCGTGAAGGACTGAAATCATGCATTGCCCGCAAGGTCCCCCTGCTCAAGAAAGCACATGTACAAGTCCATCTGAAGTCTACCAATGAACATCTGAATGATTCATAGGAGACCTGGGTGAAAGTGTTGTGGTCAGGTGAGACCAAAATCAAACTCTTTGGCATCAACTCAACTCGCTGTGTGTGGAGTGTGTGGAGGAATGCTGCCTATGACCCCAAGAACACCATCCCCACCGTCAAACATGGAGGTGGAAACATTATGCTTTGGGGGTGTTTTTACGCTAAGGTGTCAGGAAAACTGTACCGCATTAAAGTAATGATGGACGGGGCCATGTCTTGGGTGAGAATATCTTTGCCTCAGCCAGGGCATTGAAAATGGGTCGTGGATGGGTATTCCAGCATGACAATGACCCAAAGCACACAGCCAAGGCAACAAAGGAGTGGTTCAAGAAGAAGCACCTTAACCCCTTGGCGACACAGGACGGACTAGGTCCGTCCTGTGTGCCGAGGCGTTAGTGACACAGAACGGACCTAGTCCGTCCTGTGTCAAAACGAGCACTGAAAGCGGAGTTTTTCCGCTTTCAGTGCTCAAGCCGCATTGTAACGATGCTTCCGTGTGGAAGCATCGTACAATGCTAAAAAAATTGCCCGTCGGCATTTCGATCGCTCCGGAGAGCGATCGAAATGCCGGTTTTAAAGGCACAGTGCCTTTAAAACGCGGGCATTTCAAAAATGAGCATAGGAAGCGAATCTTTCGCTTCCTATGCTCAGAAAGTGTTCCTGATTGCCTCGCAAGTAGAGGCAATCAGAAGCACAAAAAAAAAATGCACGATCTTGGTCACTGAGTGACCAAGATGGCGCTGCCCTTCTAAGGGCAAGAGCACAGGAGGCAGGAAGTACCTGCTTCCTGTGCTCTCTGGCTGTCACACGATTGCCTCTTCACAGAGGCAATCAGTGACTGCCAGGCACACTGACAGGCAGTGGGGATGCTCTCCTGAACATCCCCACTCACTGGTCAGATCAATATTAACTCTATATTGATCTGACCAGTTATGATCTGCCTCCCTCTCCTCACATTTTTAGTGAGGGAGAGAGACAGATCAAAGTTCTAAAAGTAAGTAAAAGTTAAAAAAAAAAACAATAAATACACAACACACAAATAATAAAACAATAAAAAAAATTTTATTAAAGCAATTCCCTGCGTTTAACCCCTTCCCTGCCACTGATCTTGCATAAGCAGTGATCGTGCACATCAGCGCATTTATTTTTGCTGTTTGTGCATTTTTTAGGGGTTAATTTTTTTTGTACTGTAATTTATTACAGTACTAAAAAGGCTCTTCTAAGAGTTATTAACCCCTTATTTGCCGTCGATCACTGCTTACGCAATGATATTGACGCCAAAGCAATTTTTATCTGTCTGCATATTTTTTTTTTTTTTTTTTTTTTTTTTTTTTTTTTACACATACCCGCTAGGGGATTACATGTAAAGTAAAAATATTTGAGATTTTTTTTTTTAAGCTGCTTGAGCGCATAGCGATCAGTAACAGCGAATTAGTGGCAAAGGCGGTTTGGTGATTTCTCAATTAAGATCACCATTCGCCCTGGTCAGATCAAAATTAATCGGATCAATATTCACAAATATTGATCTGCCTCCCTCTCCTCACTTACATTTTTGTGACGGAAAGAGACAGATCAGTATTAGTGATATAAAATAACATTTTATAAAATTGGCAGGTTTTATGAAAGTCTTTCACTGTGTATTAACCCCTTCCCTGCCATTCATCACTGTGTAAGCAGTAATCTTGCACAGCAACAGTATGTTTTGCTGTCTGCACTGTTTTATGGATTAATTTCTTTGTACTGTAATGTATTACAGTACTAGATAGGCTCTTCTAAGAGCTATTAACCCCTTCTTTGCTCGAGATCACTGCTTACGCACTGATTCTGAGGCCGCGGACTCAGGGTTCGATTTTGACCCTATTCAGCTTTCTGATACATCATCTAGCGATGTATCGGTGGCTGCTGAGCCCTTGCCACAAGTAGTGATGGGGGTCTACCGATAAAAAAAAATATATGGTTTGGTGGGGGTAAATTACATTGGCTGGCTTCAAAGATATATCCCATAAAGGACACGGACGCAGGTTGACTACATGTCAAAATTCCAAGTTGGAATTTTGAGATGCGCATCTCACAAATGTTGCCTTCTAGCCAAAAACAAACCAAGAAACCTATGCATGGGTGCTATCCCTGTACTCGGGAGATGTTGCTGAACACATATTGGGTTGTTGTTTGGCAGTGACATATACCAGAATCTGTGAATTCATACCTGAAGTACAATGCATGTGGAAAAAAAACTCCCAAAAAAGTACTACCACAAATTTTTACAAAGGCTGGTGGTAGAATTAGTACCTATACAGTATTAAAATACCACCATTTGAAATACCTTAGGATGTCTATTTTCCAAAAATATATGGTTTGATGGGGTAAAATTCATTGGACGGCTTCAAAAATGTTCCAAATGGAACATGGGCGCAGGCTGACTACATGTCAAAATTCCAGGTTGGAATTGCGCACCCCCTAAATGTGGAATTTTAGATCCAAACCAACCAACCTATGCATGGGGGGTATCCCTGTACTCAGGAGATGTTGCTGAACACATATTGAGGTGTTGGTTGGCAGTGGCAAATACCAGAATCTGAAAATTCCTGCCTGAACTACAATGTGTGTGGGGAAAAAATGACATCCCAACCCTTTGACATAGGTTGGTGGTAGAATTAGCACTTGGAAAGTGTTAAAATACCACAATTTTAAATACCCTAGGATTTCTAGTTTTCCAAAATATATGGTTTAATGTGGTAAAATACTTTGACAGGCTTCAAAAGTGTCCCAAATGGAACATGGGCGCAGGCTGACTACATGTCAAAATTCCAAGTTGGAAATGCACCCCCCCTAAACGTGGCCTTTTAGCCCCCAAATAATCTAACTAACCTACACATGGGTGGTATCCCTGTACTCAGGAGATGTTGCTGAATACATATTAAGGTGTTGTTTGGCACTGACACATAATAGGATCTGTGAATTCATGGCCGATGTACAATGAATGTGAAAAACAAATTACTATCCATAACATTGACATAGGCTGGTGGTAGAATTAGTGCATGACAAGTGTTAAAATACTACCCTTTGAAATACCCTAGGGTGTCTAGTTTTCAAAAATATATGATTTTGTGGGATAGAATACACTTTTTGGCTTCAAAAATGTCCCAAATGGGACATGGGCGCAGGTTTTCTGCACGTCAGAATTCCAAGTTGGAAAACCAAAAAGTGCACCTCTCAAATGTGGCCTTTTAACCCCCAAATAACCTAACCAACCTATACATGGGGGGTATCCCTGTACTCAGGAGATGTTGCTGAACACATATTGAGGTGTTGTTTGGCACTGACATATAACAGGATCTGTGAATTCATGCACAAAGTACAATGTATGTGAAAAAAAATTACTACCCAAAACATTGACATAGGCTGGTAGTATAATTAGTGCATAGAAAGTGTTAAAATACTACCATTTGAAATACCCTAGGGTGTCTAGTTTAAAAAAAATATATGGTTTTGTGGGGTAGAATACACTTTCTGGCTTCAAAAATGTCCCAGATGGGACATGGGCACAAGTTTTCTGCATGTCAGAATTCCAAGTTGGAAAACCAAAATGCGCACCCCCTAAATGTGGCCTTTTAGCCCCAAAACAAACCAACAAACCTATGCATGGGTGGTATCCCTGTACTCAGGAGATGTTGCTGAACACATATTGAGGTGTTATTTGGAAATACCCCTTCACATTTTAAGGTAATGTTTACCTAAATTGCAATATATGTGAAAAATTTAAAAAAAAGATTTTTTGCTGCAAACTTTGGCATAGATTGGTGGTAAAATGGCTACATGAAATGTGTCAAAATACCCCAAGTTAAATGCCCTGAGTTGTCTAGTTTTCAAAAATATGTACATGTTGGGGGTCATTCATGGATTTAGTACAGAAATCAGTGTTACAATGTCACTATCGCTAATTTTGAAAGAAAGGATTTTAAAATAGCTTTGCACCACTTATAGTTCTGGCCCTGTAACATGAATAAAAAAGCACAAAAACATAAAAACATGGGCTATTTCTGAACTCAGGACATATATTAGAAACGTTTTAGCAGTGTTTTTTTGTTGTCTCTTGTACATGAGTATACGATTTTTTTTACATCAAATTATATGCTATTATCAAAAGAATGGTATCAAAAGAAAGCCCTTCTTATAACGATAAAAACGATATATAGTTTGTGCGGGTACACTAAATGAGACAGAAATAAATTACAGCAAAACACAAACACCTCAGAAATGTTAAAACAGCCCATGTCACCAAGCGTCGGACAAGCCAAAAAAGTCATGTCACTAAGGGGTTAAGGTCCTGGAGTGGCTTAGCCAGTCTCCAGACCTTAAATCTGTGGAGGGAGCTGAAGGTTTGAGTTGCTAAACGTCAGCCTCGAAACCTTAATGACTTGGAGAGGATCTGCAAAGAGGAGTGGGACAAAATCCCTCCTGAGATGTGTGCAAACCTGGTGGCCAACTACAAGAAACGTCTGACCTCTGTGATTGCCAACAAGGGTTTTGCCAACAAGTACTAAGTCAAATACGGATTTCACTCATTGACATGCAGATCAATTTAGAACTTTTTTGATATGCATTTTTCTGGATTTGTTTTTTTGTTATTCTGTCTCTCACGGTTAAAATACACCTACCATTAAAATTATAGACTGATCATTTCTTTGTGAGTGGGCAAACGTTCAAAATCAGCAGGGGATCAATTACTTCTTTCCCTCACTGTATATTACTGCTAAATAACCAATGATTTCGGCTGTAATTAAATGTAATGCTGCCCAAAACATGCATGCTTTTCTGATAGTGGAGGTCACTTTAGAAAAAATCTTGGACAGCCCTGATATAGCGATACCACATGTTGGTACAATAAAGCAATACATACAAGTGCAATAGAAAGGATTTGGGGGTTTTACACAAATGACCTTACATGCTGCATATATTACACGAAGACGAAAGCACCAACAACATGAAGTGACTGCACCTGTATTGGGCCTAGAGATAATAGACAGCAGAGTAAGCAAATAATCACTTATTAGAGCATGCATTGCACCTTCTGATGTTAGCCATATGTACAGCTCTACATAAATAATTCAAAAGAACTGCCTTGTTTATATCTGAAAAGTACACTTATCTCTAAGTTTTTTAAGCATTGCGGTTGGAATAAAAACATGTTTTCCTTTTAACTTATGAACTTATCACGTGTACTTAAGATTAGTTAGCTCACCAGCCGTAATTAAATTCCCAAAATCAAAATATTTGTAGGAAGCATCATTATATCACGTCATCGTAGGCAAATACAGTTCTGTGTTATTAAACTAGAACGACAAGTGTCTGACTTTTACAGTGGGTTCAATCAACTTCCTACTCACTGCCTGTTTATGATGTATTATTATTTATCACCATTTGTTTTTTTGTTTGTTTTTCATAATGTTATTGTATCCTACTCTTAATCCCATCACTGATAAACAATTCTTATTTAATGACAATGTTTGTTACTTCTATTACGTCCTAAAAATTGTTAAACAGATTTGTATGGAGGATGCATTTAATATGAGATATAATCAAACATGCTGTTAGGCTTCAGCTCATTGGCAGACCCAGGTTGTATCCAGTTATTTTTTGTATTCCTTTGCTTGCTTATGGTCTATGCTCGCTCCAGAATATGTCTGCAGGATACCTTCAGTTGTCCCTTCAGCTACACTGGATCCAACGGCTGATTCACAGGGTCTGGGACATGTGGCTGAATAAACCTGGGGTCTTAAACCGCTATGGGATGCAGTTACCCAGCACCAGGCCCTGTGTCTCCACGCCATGCCCTATGAACTCCTGAACTTTGGCATTTGGGGTTCCATGCCTTCTGGATCCATCCCTGACAAATGCAAAGTGCAATTTACCGCATCTTTCAAATACACTTGTTTTCCAAAAAATAATATTAATGTATAAAAACAAAAATATATTATAGTTGCATTTTCACCCAGGAGAGACTGCTTTAAAGGTGTTCATTGCTTCTTCTTTTCCTTTGTTTCCTAGTACTCTTTGATAAATGGAAAATTAAGCCCAACATGTGTGCCCAATCAGAGGAAGAGACTACTGGAGATCCTAGATCAGTGATGGCGAACCTTTTTGGGCACATTCTATCTCACACTTACATGCAGCACATGTAGACACGCATACAGCACATGTAGACACGCATACAGCACATGTATACCCACATACACACTGCACATGCATTCCCACATACTACATACTTCACATGTATGCAAACATACACATACATACAGCACATGTATACACACCTACATACAGCACATGTATACACACCTACATACAGCACATGTATACACACATTCTTATTCACACATACATGCAGCACATGTACACACACATACATACAGCATATGTATGCACACCTATTCACACATACAATGCAGGAAGTCTCTTCCTTGGCAGACCTTCTACACTGCTGTGTGAAGAGGGGGGGGTGTCAGCTGTCAAGCGGATGTCAGGAGAGGAACTGGCAGGCTAAACCAACTAGCTATCTGAAGGGGTATGCAGCTACTGAAATGATTATCTTGCTGGCTCCTGAGCAAATAATACAGATGTAATTGCTCAGGAGGCAACAGGATACCATTTCTGTAAATTTTTATTTTGCAGTGAATTTTCACTTTGGGACAATGAAGATTAGGGGCTTCAGCTTGACAACTCCCCCTAGCCACGCCCGCCACAACAAAGAGCTTGGCGTGCCAGTGGTTCACCATCACTGTCCTCAATACTAGCCATTGGCTGACAGAACAGTTTATTGCCTCTGTTTCTTTTCAGTCCAGTAGAGCGTAAACGTGTATAGGCAAGAAAGCCTTTTGTAATGTTCACGTAACTTATAGAGTCGCTCAGATACAAATAAATGTATATATATAATAAATGTGGTACTCTTAAACAGTTTGTGTTCAGGGCCGGCACCACCTACAGGCGAACTAGGCATTCACCTAGGGCGCCTGCTGCCTGCTGCGGGTATACATGTTTCCCAGTGGGAGGCACCCACAAGATTTTTTTTTTTTGTGCGCCTGTAGTGGGGTATTCGGGGGTGGGGGCTGGATTGGTGCTGAGGTGCCAGTCCGCCCCAACGCAGGGACACAAGTATTAGCATCCCAGTCAGTGCTGCGTGCGCTCCCTGCACGTAATGATGATGTAGAGCATCATAAATACAATGCTCTGTGAGAACACTACGTGCAGGAGCGCACGCAGCACTGACTGAGATGCTGCTGCTTGGTTCCCTGCATGGGGGCAGACTGGCACCTTGGCACCAGTCTTCCCCCCTCCTGGATTATACCACTAAAGGCGCAATGCTGCCCAAGATAACATATGAGGGAGGGGGGGAAATATACTAGGCATTGGGGAGGGGGCAAAAAGACACAGGCATTGGGGAAGGGAGGGAGGGTGGGGGGGAGACAAACCAGGCATTGGGGGGACGGGGACACCAGGCATTCGGAGTGGGTGGGAGAGAGATACCTCAGGCATTGAGGGAAGGAGAAAAAGAGACCCCAGACATTAGGGAGGAAGAGAGCGATACACCCCCCAGGCATTGGGACACAGGAGAGGAAAAGACAAACATTGGGGAGAGATACAAAAGAGGGGAAGATAACGAGGGAGAGAAGAAAGACAAAAGGTGTAAACACTGATGACATGGGGGGAGTGAGACAGACCGGTATGGAGTAGAGGGAGAGCTAGACAGACATGGGTGGCATGGAGAGGGGGGATCCCAAAGATAGGCTCACACTGCATGTGTGACTGTGTGTGAATGTGTGGCTGCATGTGCATGTGACACTGTATGTGTGAATGTGTGTACGTGTGGCTGCATCTAACATTGCATTTGTGTGTACATGTGCCTGCGTTTGTATGTGACATTGTGTTACTGTGTGTGTAAATTCCTGAGGGCAGGATCAGCAGGGGGCGGCAAAATATATGTTTGCCAGGGTGGTAAAAAGTCTTGCACCGGCCCTGTTAATATTTTGGTCTAACAAGGGTCAAGAGCCTCAGCCGAATCAAACTGATTTCACTGCACACAGCTTTCTTAGACTACGACACCTGGATCTGTAATTGTACAGAACTAAGTAGGTACAAAATGGCTGACTGTTCCCCATGTAGAAAAAGGGAGACAAAATAAAAGGGGGGTGTATTTAAACCATTAAAAATACACCATTTATTTTGTTGTAATGGATGTATGTTTTTTGTTTTTTAATGCCACAATTGTCATCTAACAGCTGATGGTAGTATCTTTTCAATGTTATACAATGGGGAAAGGCACAAATATTGGTCTTCTATTTTTATTTGTATAAGTTGTGCCTGTAGTTTTAAATCATTTGCTATTAAATGTTATTTAGATTTATCATTTTCATTGAACTTTCCACAGGCCTCCTACAAGCCTTTGCTGAAGCAGGTTGTCGAGGAAATATTTAACCCAAATCATGCAGAGCCTGTCGATATCGAACACATGTCGTCTGGACTCACCGATCTGCTGAAGACTGGAATCAGTATGTTCATGAAGGTCGGTTACTCACTACATTACTAACGGATGCAGTATGTGGAATGTATGTTACAATCAGAATCACACAAAATAACTTCACATAATGGGATTCCTTTAAATATTAAGATCACAAAGCAGGACAATACAGCGCCTTCCAGACTTTCTCAACAGTGTGTGTGTGTGTGAAAAACATCTGTTCTCACATTCACAGAGATGTGTCACCTCTGTGCTTCCTAGCCATGGCACAATTATGATTCACCATTGAAAGGATGATAAATTATTGCTGCTCATTCAAAATGTCATTTCAACATTAAAGCTTGTTGACCTAATGTCACTCATCTTAACAGCACATGTCAATATACAGACGTTGGGGTAGGAGGTTTGGGCTTACACATAATTCCCCCTATTCCTAATGTCTTACATATTTCAACTTTAGCCCCTCAATTCTAATGCCTGGCCCTAATGTCCGCCTTAACCAGCAGGTTACATGTGGCCATATTCACGCACCCTGTCAATGATACCCAGGGCCGCTTTAAGACCTTAGTGGGCCCTGGGCAAAGTCTTTAGCTGTGGGCCCCCCCTCGACTTTTCTAAATTCGCAATGTAGAAAAGCATATGTAAATGTAAACTTTTTAATATTATATGCAACTATTTTAATATCACATTCAACTATTTGTGTATGTAATAAACATGTTAGTGAAAAATTACATTTTTTTGTTTTTATTCCCTTTTTCTGCACCCACATTGCACCTAAAAAACTTAACACAACACCATGCAGTATCAGCAGCACTTGCCATGCACTTCTATTGCACCCACAGCACTTGACTTATACTCATATTGCACCCACATGATTTGGCATGCCACAATATCAATTTGCCCCACAGAAAATACCACAGTGTTACTTTCCCTCACAAAACTGCCCCGGGCAGAACATGCCAAAGTGTCACTTTGCCCCATAGTACATGTTATTTTGCCCCACAGAAGATACCACAGAATCACTTTTCAAACGAGCCACAATCTTTTACCAATTAACATGCCACAATCAGTTTTCCATTGACATATGCAACATCCAGTTTGCTCATTAAAATATGCCACAGTTTGTCCATTACATTGTGGCACTGTTTATCCATTAATATGCCACTGGTAGTTTTCCCATTAATATGCCACCGCCAATTTGCCCACTAATATGCCACAACCAATTTGCCCACTAGGATGCCACAGCCAGTATGCCCATTAATATGCCACTGTTCTTTTGCCCATTAATATGCCACCGCTTGTATGCCCATTAACATGCTACAGCCAGTGTGCCCATTAATATGCGACTGTTCATTTGCGCTTTAATATGCCACAACCAGTATTCCCATTATTATGCCACTGTTCATTTGCCCATTAATATGCCACAGCCAGTATGACCATATGCCACTGTTCATTTACCCATTAATATGCCACAGCCAGTATGACCATATGCCACTGTTCATTTACCCTTTAATATGTAACAGCCAGTATGACTATATGCCACTGTTCATTTACCCTTTAATATGTCACAGCCAGTATGACTATATTCCACTGTTCATTTGCCCATTAATATGCCACAGCCAGTATGCCTATATTCCACTGTTCATTGCCCATTATTATGCCACAGCCAGTATGCCTATATTCCACTGTTCATTTGCCCTTTAATATGCCACAGCCAGTATGCTCAAATGCCACTGTTCATTTGCCCATTAACATGCCACAGCCAGTATGCCCAGTAACATGCCACAGCCACTATTCCCAGCAATGCCACAGCGCCAGTATGCCCAATAATAGGCCACTGTCAGTATGCCCAATAATAGGCCACTGTCAGCAGGGGAGGGCTGGCAGCCTTAGGCCTGGGGGGCAAATCCAGTCAAGTGGCCCATTGCACCATCGAATCGCCTCCCCATCCACGGCCATCTTTTCCTTGTTTTATAACGAATATTGCCAGGATTTTCCCCCACAATATGCCAGGATTTGCCATTTAATATGCTAGAATTTTCCCTTACAAAATGCCAGGATTATGCCCCTCAGTATGCCAGGATTATGCCCCTCAATATGCCAGGATTTAGACACCCAATATGCCAGGATTTTCTCCTCAATATGCCAAGATGATGCCCCCTCAATATGCCAGGATTTTCCCCTCAATATGCCAGGATTATGCCCCTCAAAATGCCAGGATTATGCCCCTCAATATGCCAGGATTATGCCCCTCAATATGCCAGGATTATGCCCCTCAATATGCCAGGATTATGCCCCTCAATATGCCAGGATTTAGACACCCAATATGCCAGGATTTTCCCCTCAATATGCCAAGATGATGCCCCCTCAATATGCCAGGATTTTCCCCTCAATATGCCAGGATTATGCCCCTCAACATGACAGGATTTAGACACCCAATATCCCAAAATTTGGGCACCCCCCCCCCTACCCACGTTGCACACCTCCGACATGACCCATAACCCACGTTGCACACCAGGACATGCCCCATCACCACATTTACATGCCTCCATCACCCCATTACATACACATTTCCAATATTATTTGCCATTAATATTCCCCAGCCAATTTGTCCCATAATATGCCAGTGTTATTCTGCAATTTAATATAACTCGGGAAATTTGCCCAATAATATTCCAAGGTTATCTGCAATTTAATATGCCCCTGCTAATTTGCCCAATATGCCAGTGTTAATTGCCATTTAATATTCCCCAGCCATTTTGCCCAATAATATGGCAGTCTTATTCTGCCATTTAATATTCCCCAGACGATTTGTCCAATAATATGCCAGTGTTATTCTGCCATTTAATATTCCCCAGCCATTTTGCCCAATAATATGCCAGTCTTATTCTGCCATTTAATATTCCCCAGACGATTTGTCCAATAATATGCCAGTGTTATTCTGCCATTTAATATTCCCCAGCCAATTTGCCCAATAATATGCCAGTCTTATTTGCCATGTAATATGCCCCATCCAATTTGTCCAATAATATGCCAGTGTTATTCTGCCATTTAATATTCCCCAGCCAATTTGCCCAATAATATGCCAGTCTTATTTGCCATGTAATATTCCCCAGCCAATTTGCCCAATAATATGCCAGTCTTATTTGCCATGTAATATTCCCCAGCCAATTTGCCCAATAATATGCCAGTCTTATTTGCCATGTAATATTCCCCAGCCAATTTGCCCAATAATATGCCAGTCTTATTTGCCATGTAATATTCCCCAGCCAATTTGCCCAATAATATGCCAGTGTTATTTGCCATGTAATATTCCCCAGCCAATTTGCCCAATAATATGCCAGTGTTATTAGCCATGTAATATTCCCCAGCCAATTTGCCCAATAATATGCCAGTGTTTTTTGCCCAAACCCCCCCCCCCCCCCATCTCTTACCTTTTTCCCTGGTGGCTAGTGGCAGGACTTCCCTGGTGGCTAGTGGCAGGAGGACTTCCCTGGTGGCTAGTGGCAGGCAGCATGGTCCCTCCATGCTGCCTGTTCGGCCTCCCGGCGGTTGTACCGACAGGTCACGTGATCGGCGCGCGTCTGATGTCAGAGCGCCGATCACGTGACTGTCGGCACTTCCGTGTCGGCACACTGCACGGGGAGCCGAACAGGCAGCACGGAGGTTTCTCTGTGCTGCCTGTTCGGCTCCCCGTGCAGCTTTGCAGGCAGAGCGGAGGTGAGAGGGGATCTTCTGATCCCTTCTCACCTCAGTCTCTGCCTGCAAGCGCGTTTTTTTTTTTTTTTTTTTTTTTTAAAACACTGGCCCAGCGGCCGTGTTTTACATAGTTTAGGGCGGCCTGGGGGGCAATTGCCACCCTGCCCCCCGGCCCAGCCCGCCCCTGACTGTCAGTATACCCAGTAATATGCCACTGTCAGTATGCCCAGTAATATGCCACTGTCAGTATGCCCAGTAATATGCCACAGCCAGTATTCCCAGTCATATGCCACAACCAGTATGTCCATTAGTATGCCACAGCCAGTATGCCGATTGGTATGCCACAGCCAGTATGCCGATTGGTATGCCACAGCCAGTGTGCCCATTATCATGCCAAAGCCAGTATGCCCAGTAATATGCCACTGCCAGTATGCCCAGTAATATGCTACTGCCAGTGTGCCCAGTAATAGGACACTGCCAGTGTGCCCAGTAATATGCGACCCCCAGTGTGCCCAGTAATATGCCACAGCCAGTATGCCCAATAAAAAAAATCCCTACTTCCCAGGTCCTCATACTTACCTTGCTGCTGAGTGCGTGGAGGAGGGACTAACAGCTGCCGGATATAACTTGCAGCACTAAGAGCAAGCCGGAGCACATCCACAGGATGCGGCTGCTGCACACATGGTCTGTCTCCAGTCACGCAGGCAGCGGCGGGGGGGGTTGGGCAGTGGAATTGTTGGGCCAGCGCTGGGCCCTTTAACCAGTGGACCCTGGGTAAGTGCCCACTCTGCCCATTGGTTAAAGCGGCTCTGATGATACCCATAGGATGTGGTAAAGGGTGTAAAAAAGTGAATGACCAAGGCGCCCACATGTTATTATGCGATACCAAGAGAGATGGAGAAAGTGATCCAAAGAACCTTATAAAATGAATGAGCTAAATAGTCGAGGGGGAGAGCAGGGCAGTGCACATTCACAAATATTGGTGTGAGTATATATGGGAAGCACTAACAATGCAATCTCTATAGTGGCACTGATCATTGGTTTGCACTAGTTTGTGCTGACTGCATGTGAGCCAATTGAACAGGCTTGGGTGCTGACTAGGGTTGCCACCCAGCTGGTATTTTACCGGCACACTATAAGTTAACTGTTAACCTTGTGTGAACACTAAATTTGTTGCCTGTTTTTTTACGTTTTACAAAATGTTTTTACTGCTTATCTTTTTAATTCACAATAGGATAGAAAACTCCCTTTTAACAAGGCATTGTACAAAAAATGCATATAATAGCTGATAATCTTTACAGGCAGGGATTCTTATTTTACACAATACATGACATTTAACTGTATAATCTTAGTCATAAAGTGCATCCTTATCTTCTAGTTTTAAAATAACCGGTTTTGTAAACAGATTCTAATGTTGACTAGAAAGGTTTTTTTCTTCCTTTAAATCCAGTCAGGTTAAGGAAATATCAGAATTTGTTAAAATGGTCTCTAATCCCCTTAACAGAAACACATGTTCTTCAACCTCATATACCGGCCTGTCTATGTCCTTACCAGCTGTACATTTTTGAATTGTCAGGTCTCAAAACGCCCAATTTTACTGTCTGTCTGAACATTCTAAGCGTCGTATTTAACGTAACCCCTCCTTAGCTTTATGTGTCTACTCCTGGTAGCATCTCGCTTCTGTCTCCATTCATTGTATAATCTAGATGAATAAAGCAGTGCGCAATGTGTCTGAAGCACATGTTTCTCCATGTGTCAAAACACTGGAGACGTTAATAATTCTGCTTGGAACAAAAATCCCTGATGTAGAAGGAAGAATATTGTGACAGTAGCAGCAGCTGAAGAGTGTTACAAATGTGTTCAGCAGAGTATGCAGTTACCACTCATCTAACCTCTTTTTGTGTGATTTTTGCTTTGTTATTTAATTTGGTTGTGTGGGTGGACATGCTTTCTCATCCTCGTTGTCTTTGAAGTAGAATGTGTTTTCCCACGTGAGCCAAGAAAGCATATTATATTCAGTTCATTTCCATTTAGTCACATGGTATGGAAAATGTGTACATTTGTATTTTTACGTAAATAGCAATTTTGTTGTAACTGAAATAATGGATAGATAATCTGTCCCTTACATGAAGTCTGGTTACTGCAACTCACACTTATACCATATGCTACCTTCCACCCCACGCCTCCAGTACACAAGGTCACACATACACAGTCACGCAAACGCATACACAAACAAGATCTCATACACATGCAGTTACATAAACACACAGTCACGCATGCACCAGGGGCCCATTCTGCCCCTGACTGACAGGTGTGTGACGGAATATACCTGAGAGGCAGATGGCAGCAGTGAATTCGGCATTAGAGTCACTCACTCTGTTGCCAATTCGACCAGCACCAAAAGTATGTCACCTAGAGGATATTCAGCCATACAACACTGACGAGGCCAATGTAGGCTGAAACGTACGTCTGTGGTTTGCTGTATTCCTTGTGCAGAGAAGACGAGCCATGCATTTTGGGTCTGGACTGCCCTTATGGCAGCAATTAGCCCGATATGCAAATTGAGTGGTTTCCTCTGTAATGGTGTAATCAAGCAAAAAACAGAGATGCCCTCCCGAGTAGGCACCATCCTATAGGACAGGCTATTGTAGTGCTGTCTGTTTTCTGTGAGTTTGTGCTCCAACCCCCTCTTCACAGCACGAAAAGTATACGAAAATAACTTTGTCGGCCTTGAAAAGTGTACAAAAGGCCTCTCAGCTCTTTTTAGTGTATTTTTGGGGTTTGTGTGCTGTCTGTCCGGCACACAGAAACCACAGAAATACATTGTGGAATCATTCTAGGTGTGCGGCGCACAACTAGCAGACATGGAGGATCCATGCCTGGCACGCACACGGTCCCAAACATGCACACACAGTTAAATAGACACATTCATGTACGCAGTCACAAGTACACACAGAAATACATGCACACAGAAACAACGCTGCCTCCCTTTTTGTAACAAATATTATAATTTACTTTTACATATTCTCAAAAATGTCACGCACAAAGATAAAGATAAGTTGTAAGGAGCAAACCTCTTACTCCAAAAAATGTTTGGTTTGCTTTAACAAATATGAAGCCTGTCCTACATCCATGTTTTCAAAATTTCGTAAACAATCTAAAATGTAGATGTTGGGCAAAAATTATGTATGGGCACCTTGTGCATCAAAATATTCAGGGTCCATCTGCTGATGCAGGTCACCATAGACACAGGCATGGTCAGTTGCTTGCAAATGTGAGAAAGCAGGTGGCTAAATATATTGTGTCCTGGTGCCTTACACCCTAGTAGCTAGCAGCTACCAGCCCAGGTGACGGATCTTCTACTCATACGCCACAAGAATGTGGTCATCCTAGTCATACTACACCACAAATAATGTGTTAGCAGCGGTGGAGCCACAAGGCTCCATGGGACTCTAGGGCAAGTTACAACTGTACCACCTGCCACTTGAGCAGCCACTTATCAGTAGAGATTCAAGTAACTGCTCATAATTGTATGCTATCTAGGGCCATACTTCATCTTGGTAGATTGTGGTAAGATGCATTTGCTCCTTAGCATTTTCAACCCACATTTCATAGGTGACGCAGTACTAAGCTTCAAGGTATTATGTAAATTCTCCAACTATTGCACTTACTGAAATGAAAAAATCTAAAAGAAATTAAGTAAGCTTGACATTTAGAGGTGCGAGTAATACATTAGCCCAGAGGTCAGACTTCTGTAAAGTCAACCTTCCCAACACCACCCACAATGTTATAGGTACCGCTTCATGTTGGTTATACTAACTGAAGATGCCAATTAACTAGTAGTCTCCGCATACACAGTTTATTGTAGCATTTGCAAAAAGCTTGCAGTCACGACTTTGAAATCTCGGGATAGGGAAAATGTGAGAATAAAAAAGGCACAATCACAATTGTTCACATCTCATTGGTTTATTTACTACTTCGTAGATATGCAGAAAAGATTTGTAACTTTATATTTCGTACATCTCCCTTTTGTTCCATCGTGGACAATCGGAGCAAGATATAACTTTCTGACTGGTTGTCCAGTGCATTCAGCCAAAGACGAAATGCCTGAGCCTTAAAGACATTGGCAGAATATTCCAATATATGGCATGACCCAATGTCTATAAATTCCCATATCTAATTTCTGCAATATGCATTTTTTTCTAATAATTGTATCTTTAGCAATTTCTTACTCTTTTTAACAATTTTACTCTTTTGTATAATGGGATTTGAATTAAAATTTATGTTGGCCTTCCATAGGTTATATTTATTTTGTTCCTTACTTGTGTTAGCCTGGATATTAAATATTACTTTCTAGTTGCTGTAGTGCTACTGCCCAAAGCACCAGTTCCAGTTGTAGGTCTTTGGAGTCTCTAAGTGAAAAATCATATCGGGCGGCCTGCTGTATTTAATTGCCCTATCCTGCAATCTATTTTCTCTCCACAACAAAACCTCTGCCTGTTATTTGGTTCACCTTTGAGTGTGACTAATGTTCTCCCTTAATGATATTAAAGGACAAATGTTAGCAAAAATATAAGTTATTTTAAATTTAAAGATTGTATCCTGTGTATGGGTTGAAATAGAAAGGCTTTAACCCCTTCGCGACAATGGACGTGTCTGGCACGTCCTGCGGTGAATCAAAGTAAATTCACTTATTTTCCTCTGAATATGCAGCTTGACTGCCCCTAGAGGTAGCTAAGCAACATAGCAATGTTAAAAAAAAAATTAATTAGCTTAAAACTAGTATAATAGTAGATAAGCTTATAGGGTTAAAATTAAATAATTTGTAGCATAAGGGATAGGGTTAAAATTAAATTAAAATATATTAAGGGATAGCATAAGGGTTAGGGTTAAATTTAGTGTTAGGGTTAAATTTAGGGTTCGGGGTGGGGTCAAAAGGTCAATATAGGAAAAAAACACAATTTTTTGGTTTTTGCCCCATAACTCGCAAAAAAACACCGACAAATATGAAAACTATTTCTGAACTCGGGACAACATTTAGAAACTACCATATTTGCTCGATTATAAGACGAGGTTTTTTTCAGAATTTTTCTGATAATCGAGGTCTTCTTATAATCTGACCTCAAATTGAGGTCAGATTATAAAACATGGATCCAGGTCCCCAGCAGAGCTGCAGGGGACCTGGATCCCCCTCTCTAGCAGCAGAGGATGTCTGTGCGATGAGCGCAGACTCCCCTGCTTCCGCCCGGCACGACCGCCAGGGGTTCTGTGATGAAGCCAGGTACTTCCGCTTTCATCACAGAAGTCCCGGCGATCGTGCCGGGCGGCAGCAGGGGAGGTCTGCGCTCATCGCGCAGACATCCTCTGCTGCCCCACTAGCCACCAGGGAGAATCGGGCAGCTGGGCGATGTCTGCATGATGCGTGCAGACATCCTCCATGCTGCCCGACACCTCCGTCTATTATGACGGACCAGCTGGAGAATGTCTGCATGTATCGTGCAGACATCCCCCGGCTGCCCCCACTAGCCACCAGGGATCTATTTACATGTTAGGGGCAGGGATGGGGGGCAGAGAGACAGGGGGAGGGATGGGGGGCAGAGAGACAGGGGGAGGGATGGGGGGCAGAACAACAAGAGGAGAGAGGGGGGAAGAGACAGAGCAACAAGGGGAGGGGGGAAGAGACAGAGCAACAAGGGGGGGAGAGACAGAGGGAGGGGGGGACAGAGCAACAAGGGGAGGGGTCAGAGAGAAACAAGGGGGGGGGAGTCAAAGGGAGGGGGAGAGAGACAAAGCTGGGGGCAAAGGAAAGAGAGAGGCAGCATTGGCACATAAAAAGGAAATAAAAACAAGAAATGCATTTTTTGATATAATTTTTTTTATTAAAAAAGCAATTTACATGTGAATATATACAAATTTAGCTTTTTTCCTATAGGGTAGTCTTATATTCAGGCTTTTAGTTTTTTTCCTAAAGGAATATCCAAAGTTTGGGGGGTCGTCTTATAATCAGGGTCATCTTATAATCGAGCAAATACGGTATTTAGACGGGGTCTTTTTTAATGATTGTATTTGTGTACATTATATTTTAGGTCAAAGTTAGAAAAAGTGGTTTTTAAAAAAAATGTCATCATATTTTATTATTTTTTTGTAATAAATTATAAGATATGATGAACATAATGGTATCTAATGAAAGCCCTTCTTTTGACGATAAAAACAACATATAATTTGTGTGGGTACAGTTTGTGAGAGAAGAAAATTACAGCTAAACACAAACAACCCAGAAATGTCAAAACAGCCGTTGTCACCAAGGGAAAGTCAAGGTAAAAATGTCTTGTCACTAAGGGGTTAATGAAGGAATATAAATGAAGTACCTTATTGAGCCCTCTTTTCTTGTATAGCACTATCAAGAGGCTGACATGTTGTTTAGAAGCTTGGATCAGATGGGTTGGATCTTCCTTCATCTGACCCAATATGTCTCCCCCTTGATAAAACTTTGCAAGAACAAAGTACTGAACAAAGTACTTTATTTTGTATTTCAATTTTAAATGCCTCCACTTAATGGGCTCTTTCAATTAAATAAAACTTTTTTGCTGACCGTTATCCTTACAGTACAATATTTGATACATATTTTTCTTATTCACAATGAAGCAACAATTCGACATTTAAATTCTAGAAAGCAGAAGGACGTTTTAAAATGTGAAATCAAAATCAGTGTGTGCCAAAAACATGTTGAATGTCTTGGCAGCAAATTCATTTTATTTTCAAGTATTTCTATGAATTTCTGTCAGGTGCTGTTATTTCTCTTCAAAAACAATTTGGGGCAGTTAAGCTTCAATAGGAAGATGCACAAGAAGCATCTCTTCTGAACATTTACACTGCTCATGTAATTTCATTTAATGTAGGCTCACGTGACAAGTGTCATTTTGAATGAGTGGTATTGCAATTTGTGGTTTGGAATCCAAGCTACATCCGATGGAAAAAAGAAAAGATAAAACCTCTTCCATAGTCCGTTTTCAGGCAGTCTTGTTTTGACTGAAAGTATAATCACTGTTTCTATTTCTATCCCCACAAGAGAGTTCTCAAGAAAAACACTGCTAACTTTCTGACCCTTTCTCTCTTTTTCTGAAGCCTCTGGTGTTTTTTCAGAGTTTGTATGGAATTACAGATCTGGTTAACATTCATGTGCAATATGAACAATGAGGCCGATTCATTTAACTTGTTATATGAAATGAGGCTTTCACGGTCTACATTTATTTTGACTTCTAAATACAGTAGCATTTAAGTAGTTCTTAGTATCCAGACTGAGAACGTTCTGGATTTGTCTTTTAGGCTGTAGGTTGACATCTGATTGCCAGGAGTAATGTGTCAAGTCTATGGAGTGCCATTTAGAAATTAGGATTTCTTACCCATTATGCCCATGGATGACTATTTTGTAGAGCTAATGTACATATCGGGATGGTTGTCTATCTCTAAATGGCATAAATTTATGAATTTGTACCAAGTCTCACATGTAGTCATTATGTTATTTGGAAGGAAAACCTGCCTCTCTTCGCTTAAAGCCACTTTGAGGCACTCTTGGGCCCTGTGAGGAGCTTTTTTCCCTAAATAGCAAGGCACTATTTTCACAAATAATATACTATACTGTGGTACCATGCTTCTACCTAGATCAAACTTCCTAATCTATACTTCCTAGAATTATGCCTTTTATACCTCATCTAAATTATGATTGAATCATCCTATATCCTTGCCATCCTAAATCATTGCCTTAAGCATACTTTCTAAAAAAGTCTGTCTTGTCTAGATTCGAAGTACATCATAAAGCTTACACTGTACTTATTATTAGTGCATACAGTGGAGCAAGGTGCATCCATGTAATGCTTTGTGTGTAAATATAAACATTTATATACATGTATCTGCAAAAACAGACGGATACTCAGCACTCAACCGTAAGGTTTTCAATTTACACCAAATCGCATGTGTACATTTATCTCTGAGCATAAAGCTGAATCCTTTGCATGGTCCACATGCAGCCAGCAAACATGCAGTGAGTCCCAATAACTCATAGACTTCTGTGGAGAACTCCTATGTGCATGTGCTTGCTTATGATGTAGCAAGCATGTATATTGGAAGTTTCCCTTTCACACCCTTTGGAGACATATTATTGGCTTGGAACTATTTTTCAGCATAAACTGAGGTGGAGGAAGCAGCTGTTTAAAAAAAAAAAAAAAAAAGTTATGTTCTAGGGGAAAGTACTCCAGGTCAGGATTATGGTTGCCACCTGGCTGGTATTTTACCGGCAGGCCCGTAAAAAATTTGCATCTGGCCAATGTAAAGTCTATGGAGACAGTAGCAAGGCCGGTATTTTTCTGAAGAAAAGGTGGCAACCCTAGTCAGGATACAAGAATAGGTTAAATAATATATATACATGGTTATTTCCACGGCCAGCTTTAAAGCAATTAAATCATTTTCATTTTGTGATGAGCTTGAGGCCCTATAATAATTTATTTTTTTTTTTTTTCTTTTAGCAATCAAAAACAGCTATGTGCAGAAAACACAGACGTTTCAAATAAGAAATATTTATGTGGAAAGTGCAAACATATATCATAGTACAATTTTATAGAAAGGTAAAACATTCCAAAATCGGCTACAGAGTAAAAAAAACATACATACAGGTTGGATGTGAATGGCATTATATGTTTTTTAAAACATCTTATTTACATTGACCCTTATGAAACCACATGTTTTAAATTTAAATGCAGCATTATGCCCCTCCCTGATTTCTCCTAACCCTGCACCCTGTAGTAAGCATGCCTGCTGGTGTTAAGACATATGTAAAGTCCACTTTTAATGCCGGGAGCGAATGTTACAGTCATTCTTTGTCCATGTGTTGGTTTTCATTGCCAGGAACAAGCAGGAAGATGAAAGTGTCTGTGTACTGTTCGGTTTTTCTTGAAGTGTTTGTGGTTATTTAATAGAGTACATTCGACATGCTTCCCTTTTGATGGTGATTTGCAACTCAGTTTAAAGCACATAAGCCAGAAATGTGACACCAATACAAAATAACTCTGTCAGTCTACGTTGAAATACTTCCCGTCACCAGAAATTAAGACATTTTACATTTGCTGAATTGACATGATCACAGTCACATAGTGTACATCACTGGATGCATGCAAGAGATTTGCCACCGGCTTGGGCATCTACAGAAATGTTTTATTAAACTGCTAAGATTGTCCACTCCAGTCCTTCTTCCATTTTAATTCCATTCCTCAACCTCATTTACCCTTTTATTTTTCCCTCCTCCCATATTTTTCTCAATCATTTTTGGTTTCATCACTTTATTTTTTGTTTTCTTCAAAAAATGTGTTACATATATAATAACATGTAGCAGCACACGAATGACCTGCTTATAACTAGGCCAAAGGCTTAGACCCTCCACTGTCATTTCTTTTTTTTGACACTCAGATATTGAAGCACCTGTATTTAAGTTTATTTATTCTCCCTTCATTGTGCCTTCAATTCATCCTTGTGTATTTTTCTTATAAACATACAAAAAAGGATAAGTAAATACTGAGGATGCTTCGTAAATTGTTCTGAAACCTTCCTAGGTCAACCTCAACTTGAATTCAGTATATACTAACATACATTACATAATCACAAAACATTACAAACTACAAAACTGCATATGTTGCAGCCATCTGAGGACGTGTGCACAATAAAAAGGTCTAATGCAGTGGGGTAATACAAGAATCATTTTTGTAATCATTGATCCATGGGTTCCATATATCATAGTATTTTTCCATTACTGAATGTGAGAGAAAGAAACCTTTCTCCACCATACTAAATTCTTGAATCTGTCTTCCCACTTCCCCCCATGATATTTTGGAGTTAGCTTTCCAATTGTGGGCAATTATTAACTTCATAGAACGAAAAAATAAACCATTAAGGCTCTTTTATCCTTAGAGAAATGTTCAATCCCTATATGTAACAGTGCGAGCTCTGGGAGGGGAGGGACAGAAACGTTAAGTAATCTAGAAATCTCTTCCAATTTTTTTCCCCCATGTATCTCTAAACACTTCACAGTCCCACCAGATATGTCTGGAGGAACCTAGAGCGTTCCCACATCTCCAACATGTTGGAGAAGTTGAAGGGTCAAACATATTAATTACATAGGGAGTAAATGCCACCTAAACATAACCTTAAATTGGAGCTCTTATAAGTTCAAACAATGTGATGTTTCTTTTACCATGCTCCAGGTCTTACTCCATGATTTCCATTCCCATTTCTGCCCCAGCTCATGCTCCCATTTACTCCATGCTTTAGGAAAGTTCACATAGTGTTGGTTCTCTGATAGCCAATAGCACCTACTCAGTGACCTTCTGGTGTTTTTATTCTCAAATAGTTTTTCTATCTGATTTATCTCCTTACTTTTTTTCGTTATAATCAGACTTTCTTAAGTAAAGCATAATCCTGTACAGATTAAACGATTCTGACTCCGGGATAGAAAATTCTTGCTTTAGTTGTGTCATGTTTTTGACATCTTTCCCCTCTCCACTGTCATTTCTTGAACTAGTCACGTCTCTTGGAGAGTCTGTAGAGAAGCAAGTGCTGTTCATGTTGGGTCATATAGCAAACGAACCAAACAGCGTCTGCAATAGGTGCACCTCTCCAATGTGTAAAAAAAATAAAAAGTCTGTGATTGGCAAGGAATTCACGTTAAAATCTCCAAGTTTATTGTAGAAAGTGGAAAAACCACAAAGCTAGAGAAACCAGTCTCTCATGCGTTTCACCGGTGAGGCTTAATCATATTTGCGGGTCATATAGCACCCAGGCAAGCCAGCAGCACCAGGCATTTTCATGTCCTCACAATGCAAGAAGGGTTATCCTGTTCACGTTTAGATACCTCATTTTTCCATTTTACTTATGAAAGAGCTTACCTTTATGGGTCAGATGTATTTTCACATTAATATTCTTTTTTATTTGTCATATGTCTGCATAATAGATTTGTCCTCTGTCTGATCCTGACTGAAACTCAAAACGTTGAAATTCTAACCTCCTTTGAAGTTCTAAAGAGTTTTCCGTAAAGCACCTTGTACCTCAATTCATCAATTTGCGGATAGTTTTTTGTTTTATAAACAGTCTGCCTTTTTCATCTTTGAATATATTTTTACAGTGGTAAATACCACACACATTTCACCTCTTCATTGACAGAATAGTTTGGACGGGGTATGTATTAATAATGGCACACCAGTGTATTACTTCTATACCTGTGCCAGCTTGTTACGTTTGGATTTATATCAGAGTTATAATCAAATTATGGTACACAGAGACAAGCTGTGCTGCCCCTATTAACTAGTTCAGTCATTTTTCCGAGTTTATAGTCTAATTTATTTTTTCTTGACAGGCCAATCTAAATGTGTAGCATTAATCTATGTAAGTTACAGATAGAAAATAATAAATCATAGCAAATACAGCTTTTTACAGACATTTTCTCTTTTCATACATTTTTTTTTTTACTGGGAGGTTTTAAGTGACCAATTCATAGCTATTTGTGTAGTTTGGCAAGTCATTTACAATGAGCATAAAGTATTTGATTTCCAAATAACTGATATAGTAGTCCCTTGGAGACCTGATTTTTTTGGGCCATGTCTTAATCTTCATGACAGAGGCTGCTTTAACTCTTATGTGGTGTTTGTGTTTAGCTGTAATTTTTCATTCTGCCTTTCAATGTAGCGAATGTGATTACTCCATGGAGCCATCACACAGCGGCCCAGTGTCAGATTTTGTTGTTACTGAATGCCTTGACATCGAGGCATTACAGCAACACAAGCTGAATGGTGGAAGTGATCATTGAGTGCTTCCACCGCTCATTTAAATACAGGAAGTATATAAATGTCCATTTGCACCAAGTGCATTTAAGCACAGAGTGTGTATAAATACACATCCATTTGGGCAAATGGACAATGGACAGTTTAAACAAACTGTATTCTGAGTTTCACTGCTGTGTAACTCTGTGAGACTCTGATACACACCAAACATTATGTAGTACTATAAAAGAGGTATCATCAGGGTGGAAAAGAGGAACAGAGAGACTTGGGTCAAAAATAGTGACTATCCCTTTTAAACAGGGACACTTGGTATGGAATATATGTGTTATTAAATATTTGGTGCATAATTGTATGCATTGCTTTGTTAGTGTATCATTACCTTACACATATATAGTCCTGAAAGCAGCAAACCTAAATAATTCAGAATGGGCTGATAAGATATGATCTCATCCCAGTATGGGACATAAGAAGGTTGTGATTTCTGCATTAAAGGACAACTGTAGCAAAAAAATTAGCATACCGTATTTTCCGGCGTATAAGACGACTGGGCGTATAAGACGACCCCCCAACTAAGTCATCTTATAAGCCGGAAAAATCGCATCTATATTTTAACCTTTTAGGTTAAAATATAGAGTTTTCCACCCTCCTCCCCCTTTCCCCAATCCCCAATCCCCAGTACTTACCTATTTTCTGCTCTGTCTCCCGCTGTTAAGCCGGTCCGTGGCTGTGAGGGAAGCGTTGTGAGCTCCCCTCCAGCCGCGCGGTCAATAAAGTTTTGTTTAAAAAAAAGTTTAAACAGACTTTATTGAAGCCGCGTGGCCTGAGGGGAGCTCACAACGCTTCCCTCACAACCACGGACCGGCTTAACAGCGCGAGCGGAGACAGAGCAGAAAATAGGTGAGTAAATCCCAGTACCCGGCGTATAAGACGACCCCCCAACTTTTGAGAAGATTTTCAGGGGTTAAAAAGTCGTCTTATACGCCGGAAAATACGGTATGTTTAATTGAAATAATGTATCAAGTGCAGATGATTTATAAAGAAGTTCCTTACTGAGCCTACTTTACTCCATATAGTCCTCTTAGGGGGGCAGTAATGTTGTATAGAATCTTAGGTCAGAGTTTCACTCACCTTGATTCAAAGGAAGAAAGATCTGACCCATCTGACCAAAGATTCTAAACAAAATGTCTGCCTCCTGGTGGAGCTATATGGAGTAAAGATTGCTCAATAGGGTACTCTTTTTGTATTCTTTTATTAAAGCATTTCCATTTAAAATGTCTACACTTGATGTAATCTTTCAATTAAACACAGCTTAATTTTTTTGACACTGTGTTTTGCTTTGTCCTTTAAGCTTATTCTCACAGTGTACACAATTATATTATTTGTGTTCTTGATAATAGTTATGTTAAAACCTGGAACTGTGAGGTCAACTTTACAGCTCTGGAGATAACAATAACAACATAAATCCTCTTTTTTTCCAAGTATGTCCTGGCTGGGATAGTACTTTTGCTTATGCAGTACATTGTCAGGGACAGTTAGTACAGTAATTCTGCTTTTGTTGTTGTCTTTAATGAAGTTATTTAGCTGTGCTTCCTTTTTGATGGCATTTTACACTTGTTCTTACAGCATTGTACTTATAACAGTGACAGCATTCGCAGGCTATATTGAAATACTTATACTGATTGGCTAAATTGTCACTTTTCAAACAGAAGTGCAGCAGTATTGACATCTCTGCTGTCTCGCTCAGAACGCACACTCTGTTCTCTGACACTGTGTAGTGCTGGGTCCAAATATTCCCTTCATTAGCATCATTTTAATCAATGGAAAAAAACAAAATCGTACACTAGTTTCATAACACTTTCATATTTCCCCTCGAAGGTTTATAGTATGATAACTTTATTTTATTGTAAAAATTTCCAAACCATCCATACTGAAAATTATACACTGTTCACTCATGTTCACGTTGCCTTATATGATCTACAACCATATTCAAAAAAACAATTGTATTTGTTTTGTCACTCTTCTTTGTTGACAAGAAGAGTCTAGATTTGTGCATTGTGTAGTGGTGGTGTGATCCACATTCAACTAAAATGTTTCCTTATTGAGAACAATTTGTTCAGTGGCAATGTCAACAATTTGGCATCTTGATCTGTGCACAAGGACACAGGAATGCTGGGGTAGAATTGGGCTATCTTTCAGGGGTTGGTGTAGGCCCCTTACTTCCAGTGAAGGGAAATCTTAATGCATCGGCATACCAAGACATTTTGGACAATGCTATGCTTCCAACTTGGGACCAGTTTGGGATTCCACTTTTCTATTCCATCATGCCTATCCCCCAGTGCACAAAGCAAGGTCCATAAAGACATGGTCAGATGAGTTTGGTGTGGAAGAACTTGACTGGCCCACACAGAGCCCTGACATCATCATGACAAAATCATGGCATATGAAATGGCATATTGGGGGGGGCAAAATCATGGCATATTAAATGGCATATTGGGGGGAACAATCCTGCCATATTGAATGGCTAAATCATGGCATATTGAGTGGCAAAATAATCCTGTCATATTGAGTGGCAAAATAATCCTGGCATATTGAATGGCATATTGAGTGGCAAAATAATCCTGGCATATTGAGTGGCAAAATAATTCTGGCATATTGAATGGCTAAATTATGGCATGTCGAGGGATTAAATACTGGCATATTTTAATTGGAAAAGTGATGCTGTGCCATGATCTGTGGGGCAAAATAACATGTACTATGAGGAAAGTGACACTGGCTATTTCTGTGGAGCAAAGTGACACTGTGGCATGCCATCGTGTAGGTGCAATATGAATGCAAGCCAAGTGCTGTGGTTGCAATATAGATGGATGGCAAGTTCTGTGGGTACTGTATGGTGCTGTGTTAACTCCTTTAGGTGCAATGTGGGTGCAGAGGAAGGGAATAAAAAATAGGAATGCAATTTTTCAATAACATTTTTATTAAATGTAATATTAAATAATTCAAATAAGTATAAATGCAACTAGTTATAGAGAGATGTCTGTGTTTATAGATATGTATTGTTTTCGAATTGTACAAGTGTCACCTTGTGGGACTCCTGTGTGTCGCATAATTAATGGCGGTCCATTGTGTGGCATATTTATTGGGCCCCATGTGTGGCATAATTAAGGGGCTCTTTAGTGTGGCATAATTATGGGGTGCTTGTGTGTAGCATAATTAATTGGGCTCCAAGGTGAGGCATAAATAATGGGGCTCTGGTGTGGCATAATTTATGGGGCTCTTGTGTGGCATAGTTATGGGGCTCCTGTGTGTGGCATAGTTAAAGGGCTCCTGCGTGTGACATAATTTGTGGGGCTCCTGTGTGTGGCATATTTAATGGGCCATCTGACTGGCATTACTAAGGAATCTGTTTGTCGTGGTATTGGAGGAAATCCGGGGGGGGGGGGGGGGTGACACCATGAGTTCCCCTTATATAACAAATGGTGGGGGCTTAATAACTGTATATACATTTAGAAGTGCTCTTTTACAAGTGTTGTTGCACGTATGTCTGAGGTTACTGTTTACTTTGTCCGAGACAAAGAGCCTGACATTTTGGAAGTAGACTGTCTTTTGTGGGTAGAAGTATTCTGAAATGTTAGTGACTCTCTCTCTCTATAATAGCGCAAGTGAGTGAAAAAACAGTGAGAAGCTCTTAGAATGGGCACTTTTTCAATGACAAAGAATGTTAAATGCTTTGCATGTTCTGTTGTGTTTGTTTTCTACCCAAAACTGTAATCTGTTTTCAAGGTGAAGTTTCACAGTTGATAAATAGGCAAAAAAAAAGAAAACTTTTGTCTTGTTTTTTTATTTGTATGTGTGTCTATACGTAAATATGCCCTAGTTCTTTGTGTCTCAGAATAAGAACTAAATATAATCTCACCGCTTTAGTCCACAAAGCAAATAATGGTCCATTAAAACATTAAATATTATTTTTAATACATATATGTAATAAAAATGTAACCCCTGGAAATCATGGATTTATTCCAGAGGATGTTTTGTTAAATAGGTGTGTGAGTTACCAAAGCAGAAATAAAAGATTCTAATTTGTCAAATCACATATTAAATCTCATAGCAGGTTCCAGTACCTACGTCTGAGTTTATTGCACCCCAGTATCTGACTCTCATTGTCTAGAAATGATTATTAGTTCCTTGTCCGACACATGTCGAAAACACAACCTGTGTTTGGAAGAGATGTGACTCACCTGCCTCCTCCTAACAATCATCCTATTTCACAGTGAAAAGCAAAAGGCTGCATTATGCTCCTTTCACGCTCGTACTATCCATATTATCTTTCATCTTGTTTGTTTCTTGTAGAACCTGTGCCACAGGTTACTTTCTCCAGCTGCACAGCTAACTTTTTTCATTGTTTAGCTGCTATTTAAATAAAGCAGTGCTTTTATCAGTGTTCACCTTCTCCAGCCTTGTTTGCCTATTTCATAATCCAAACACTATGTGTGACAGCTACTCATAAACCAGTAATCTTGTGAAAATCAATCCCAGTTCTTCACTCATCACCAGACAATGGTCAGCAGTGTTGGCTTTCTCCATGCATACATCACGTGTGAAGAAATAATACACACAGCTCACCTTGTTATATCCCCCCTTAAGCAACATAATGGCATTAAAGTTTGGTTGCTCTCTGAAAGCGTACAATGCAGACAGTGCATTTGTGGCTTGTTTTGTGCACATGATAAATACTAGTCACTGATTAGGCAGCACATTACAATACACGGATGATCAGCTGTGTCATGAATCAGTGACCTAACACTGACCTTATGTCTATCATCCGGAAAGTGTGACAAAGGCACAGCCTATGGATTTAGAGTTCTACAACGTCATGGGTCGGCAAAGTGTCCATAGCAAGATCTGTGAAGGTCCAGAGAAGATCATTGTATTGTCCATCAAAAAAAACAGTAACAATGTTTGTATCAACCTCTGTCCAAACCTCTGTATAATCAGTGAGTTTGATAATCACAGTTATAGCACACTTTTATCAAATTACATGACATACCCCAGAATCAGATACACCTTTATGCAGATGGTTACATCCTGAAGTCCACTGGGCCAACACCACTGTTTCACTTATTATGAATTTTTTTTGGCAAGTTTACTTCTGTAATTGTATGTTCGAACCCTTTATTTATTTATTGGTGATGATATGGTTTGGAACTTATGTATTTTGTGTATGAGTTTAATGTATTTTATTATAATCAAGTTATTAATATCTTGTCTAAGAGTAGAGATGTTACTTTTCTGGGAGGGAGTATTTGCACATGCCTTATATAAACCACTAATATCAGTTGGAAACGTTGGGAAAAGGATCCAGTGATGTTCTACATCTGTAAATTGTATATTTTTCTACAAATAGTTTTGAGTATTATCCATGACTACAAGTACAGCAAAGGACGGTGTGCATTAGTTTCTTGCCAAGTTAATATTTTCTAGTAAGTGGTAATATGTACTCACACAGCATCTTACTGATTTTCCGAATTAGCACCCTAAAGAACACATTAACTACACCATATCATGTATGCACATCCCATATGCAGTGGTGTATCTTGGTTTAGTGCTGCCCAAAAATACAGGGGGTGACCCAAATTTCAACTGGAAAAAGATAGCAATAAAAAATAGCGCACCTTGTAATCAAGCGTCCGGTCCTTTAAGGTAGTCGGAGTAATCCTGGGCGATAAAGACTCAATCCAAAAGAAATAAAGAAGTAGGAAGACTGCAATGACTGCAACCAGGTGCCGTTAAAATGTAACTTTTAATTCACATGATTAAACAGCAGCTTGTCGAAAAAACACACATAAAAAAGGACATACAAAAAATAGAGGCTGACTAGCTTGATGCATTTCGTGCTTACACGCACATAGTCATCATAGTGCTGCCCAAGGCAGATAAAATTCTGGCACCCCCCAACCCACATTGCACACCTACAACATGCCCCATCACCCACGTTGCACACCCACGACATTCCCCATCACCCCATTACATGCCCCATCACCAACATTGCACACACATTAAATGCCCAATCACCCCATTACATGCCCCCCTCACCCACATTGCATACACACTAAATGCCCCATCACCCCCATTGCATGCCAACCACACCCTCATTTCATACCCCTACCACGTCCATTACATGTCCCATCACCCCGATTAATTGAAAGGAGCTAAAGCTTGCTGAACGGTGCAGGAGGGAGCGAAAATGTTTGAAGCAACAGAAGTGTGCTTTAACACCCTCTGGCAAAGTGCTGCCCTAGGCGAGTGCCTAGTTTCCCTTGTGGAAGATACATTGCTGCCCATGTGATCTCTGTAAATGCAGAATGCAGAGGAATAAAGAAACTCTTTTAAATGGAATTCTGGGTTCCTGTAGTCATCCTATTTATGAAATGAAAATGTTACACTTTATTCATTAATAAGAATTTCTTAGTAAATATGTTATATAAGGTTTCCATCTCATCTGTGATTGTGCAGAACAATGCGTGTATACATCTCATGACAATAGGAGCTATTGTGACGTACATAAACTACTAAAAGTTCATTTATTTTCTGCTAATAGGTGTTTTCCTTAGTATTCGTGTTTAAGCCAATAAGTTCTTTCTCATGATTACTGGCCCATCTAGCAGTTATTTAATTCACACTTTAATATTCACGTTGCCTTGCAGTAATTAATGTGCCGATGGAATTCACATTTCATCTAATAAATAAAACAATGACTTTCACTATTGAGGATGTTGGCACAAGTTGCATTTTGCCGAAGGCTTAACAATGCCAGAGTAAATGTTTTTCTGTAGCACTGAATATGGTGGAGACAATGAATCAAATCATATGAGTACCTGAAATGCAAAGGTTATATTCATTGCTGCTGCTTAAATAATGTCATTTTGCTCTCTTTTTCATTACACTATATAGACTCTAAGATGCTGAGTGGCAATGCAATCATGCATGCACAGTTTGTTGCCATCTATCTACCAGTCCAATCATGCATGCACAGTTTGTTGCCATCTATCTACCAGTCCAATCATGCATGCACAGTTTGTTGCCATCTATCTACCAGTCCAATCATGCATGCACAGTTCGTTTCCATCTATCTACCAGTCCAATCATGAATGCACAGTTCGTTTCCATCTATCTACCAGTCCAATCATGCATGCACAGTTTGTTGCCATCTATCTACCAGTCCAATCATGCATTCACAGTTTGTTGCCATCTATCTACCAGTCCTATCATGCATGCACAGTTCGTTGCCATCTATCTACCAGTCAGGTTCCATGCCTTCTACATCTTCAGGCTAGAACATTGGGTGGTAGGTTACTCTGTGCCTGCCAAGTGTCACTTTATTGTCACTATTCTCCTTCATTTTTTTTAGGAACACATGTTGTTTGGTGTGCAGTATTTTCACAGAAATAAAAATGTTAATTAAAGCATGTTTTAAACCCGAATATATGTCATGGGTGACTTGCCTCTGCACCCACTGGGCCTGCTATATGTAAACAACTCACTTTTTTTCTTGACTTCCCTAATTACATGTCAACCAATAAATTACCTCTGCACTGACACGTCCGCAAATCTTCTCAGAAAGCCTCCCAGTTAAAAAGACCTTCAAGCCATTATTTTACCAGCCTTCCGGTAAAAAATCTGCTTGGTGGCAACACTAAATATGGCCTGTGGGTGCTGCAATGTGATGCGTGGACAAGTCCTGTAGTTGCTGCAATGTAGTGCAGTGGCAAGTCCTGTGGGTGCACTATTTTGATATTGGGGTAATAATAAAAGGTGAGCAAAAGAACTGAAATGAAGGGGGACAGAAGAAAGAAATAAAAATGACTTTTTGTTTTCCCCTAATAAATTTTTTATTAGAAACACGTTTACAACTGAAGCAATATTTATTAGCTCAACTTTTTTTCCTATAGGGTTGGCATTATATTCATGTCTTTTCTTTTTTTGATAAATTAAGAACCAAAAATTTTGGGGGGGTCGCCTTATAATCATGGTCACTTTATATTTGAGCAAGTACAGTATATTTGCATGAGGGATTATGAATCCAGTGAAGCTGTGCGTTCCATCCCACAAGCATACGATACATTTCTTACCATTATACATTCATTTATCAAACAACTCAATAAGGTAAGAATGTACTTTTTAAAGCAAATGTCAAATTAATAATTGCCTTTTTACCATGAGAGTGCATTACCAGTGACATCTAAGCATGGTAATCACTCTGCTTGCATTCTTTCCTGAAGGTTGGAGCACTGAAGATTTTAACTGGGAACAAATACTCAAACATCTCATGTATCCTCTGCAAATATTTGAGCAGGTTTTGTTCATTTGACATGTAACTAGATTTTACTCCTTCCCATTATATATAGTGAGTAATAGAGTCATTTGGGTAATATGGTTAAGATTTTGTATTGCATGTGGTTAGAGCATCTTTTAGTTTCCAGGACACACTGCTCAGTCAGAGCTTCGTTTTAGTATTAAAACCCCCCTCTCTGTCTGTCTCTATACTAGGTAAGCCGTCCACATCCCGCGGATTCTTCCCTCTTGATCCTGTTTGTGATTGGTGGAGTTACCGTATCTGAAGTCCGGATGGTAAAAGACCTTGTATCGACACTCAAGCCTGGCATGCAGGTGATGAAATATATGGAATAAAAAGCTCAATATCTTTTTTTTTTTGTTGTTCTTTTCAAAAAATGTTAATGTCATTTTACAAACTTCTCTACCTCTATTTTTATCATATTTTTAAATCTTAATCCTACACATAGAGATCAACCACCCATGAATGAAAAGCTCTACATCTACCACTTCATCATTCATTTAAGACGGCTAAGTTATGACTGAGATGTGTATTTTTAACTGTCATTTTTTCGAAAACACAAACAGTGCTGAGCACCAGACTGATATTTATATTGATGTTCTATGCAGATCTCACAAAACCCTCTCCGTAAAACTACATCTCTTAGCAGATGATGCTTAACACTTGTGTGTGTTGGTATGTGTCCTACATAAACACTTCTGTCCTCCATGAAAACTTCACAGGCATTAGAACTCTGAAGGAAGACTAGAGTAATATCAGTAACTACTAGTATAATAGCTCAGTTCTCCCATCTACACAATCTGAGCTATATTGTGTTTGTTCTTTTCTGTATAAATTAAACATTATCACGTTTTCACTGTCACTCTGTGTCAGTATGTATACCAAATACCTGAAGACTCAGCCTCTAAGATACTTGCATATGGATAACATTATACTATATTAACATTTATTTATATTGCGCCAACTATCTTGCTCTACATGTTGCATAATTTAATTAAACCTTTATGTCATCCAAAAAAATGCATAGATAGTGCAACAAATATGTCATTCTAATGCTGCTGTGGGTCTAATCAGATCCCTGGAATGGAAGCAAATTACAGAAATATTAACATTTGAACTGTTAGAAATTATTTTTCACAGACACTAGTAACTAGATTTCCTTAATATATATCTGCATTGTATAGTGGGCAATCAAGTCATGTTGAGTCCCAGTCACTCAGACATTTTAACCAAATATAGACAAAGTCCTGTATTGTGTCTTTCCATGGTAAATGCAGCTCAGTGAATACTCTAACCCCTGCACTACATATTTGGAGGGTCATTGAAATATCCTTCACTTGACTTTGACAAGCAAATTGCTACACTGAGTGGCAAAAATATAAGGTATAGTAACTATAGTGCATTATCTGTGCATAAGCACATATAACGGATTACAGAGCCTTTGTACTATCTCTTTTAAGGAAGCTAATATTCATTTTCTCCTGTTTGTTTCACCTTAGGGCATTGTTTTAAAAGCATCCATTTATCATTCCTTAAGAACTTGTACATGGCAGATAGTGTATAATCCCCTTCACCGTTTTAATGGATAGAGATGATCTGGTGCTGCTGAGGAAGGATCTCTAATTTCACTGATGGGATTAGCACCTCCAAAAATGTTTACATGATTCCACATAAAAGATTTGTGACAACATGTGCAGGACTTTAAAAGGACCAAATGTGTAGCTTCCGAAGAACAAAAATATATCTACCTCCCTACTTTTTAATCCTAATGATTTAGGATGCTTAACAAGTCTTCTCACTATCAAATGTGTCAGCCAGTGACACATTCACACGTCTACTCATTATAAGGAGTGTCCCATATGAGCAGCAGTGCTTTTAGTGGATTAACTTGTGCTGAGCTTTTTAACCATTCAGTCCTTTGATTACTGACCAGTGGCATTAAATACATAATCCAGATTTGCATTCTGATATGTCTGATGGATAGAGAGCTTTTAGCACTGCCTTTTACAATAGCACTTCATTTTCATTTTCCCTTTTTTGCTTTTATTTTAAATCAGGGATGATGTCATGTCTCTCTCCCTTTATCCCTCCCCCCAGAGCCTGGCGTCTCTCCTTCCCTACCCCCCACCACATAGCCTGCTGTCTCTCTCTCTCCCTCCCCACCCACCACATAGCCTGCTGTCTCTCTCTCTCCCTCCCCACCCACCCCATAGACTGATGTCTCTCTCCCTTCCCACCCACCCCATAGTCTGCTGTCTCTCTCCCTCCCCACCCACCCCATAGACTGATGTCTCTCTCCCTCCCCACCCACCCCATAGTCTGCTGTCTCTCTCTCTCCCCACCCACCCCATAGTCTGCTGTCTCTCTCCCTCCCCACCCACCCCATAGTCTGCTGTCTCTCTCCCTCCCCACCCACCTCATAGTCTGCTGTCTCTCTCCCTCCCCACCCACCCCATAGTCTGCTGTCTCTCTCCCTCCCCACCCACCCCATAGTCTGCTGTCTCTCTCCCTCCCCACCCACACCATAGCCTGCTGTCTCTCTCCCTCCCCACCCACCCCATAGCCTGCTGTCTCTCTCCCTCCCCACCCACCCCATAGCCTGCTGTCTCTCTCCCTCCCCCCGCCCCATAGCCTGCTGTCTCTCTCTCTCCCTCCCCCCCACCCCATAGCCTGCTGTCTGTCTCCCTCCCCCCACCTCATAGCCTGCTGTCTGTCTCCCTCCCCCCACCCCATAGCCTGGTGTCTCTGTCCCTCCTCCCCACCCCATAGCCTGCGGTCTCTCTCCCTCCCCCCCACCCCATAGCCTGCGGTCTCTCTCCCTCCCCCCCCCCCCCCCCACCCCATAGCCTGCTGTCTCTGACATTCTCACTCACACTGACATTCTCACTCACACTGACATACACACATACTCACTCACACTGACAGCGCCAGCCCTGGTGATGGGTTTGTGTCACTTTGATGTTCCCTGGATATTACATTATTTTCTCTGCATTTAGTTAAGATGTTTTAGATGTTCAGTGCTGTAATGGGTTAAAAGAGACATTTTTATGGTCAATTTAGCAACCAGTTGAGCATTGTGCTCCATCAATAGCTTTGTTAAGTGAAAGACCCCTTTCTCGTCCTCCCGATTCCAAACAAATTCTTTTCCCCATTTGACTTCTCATTCATCGCTTTCAAATAGAGGAGCAGAAATGCTTTCGCTGGCTTCACTGTTAATTCAATTGTCACATACCGACGGACAGGTAGATGCAGACTCTCAATGGAAATACAATAATGGCCAGGGATCTGCAAAGCATTAATTAGAAAGATAGTAAGAAACTATGTGGCTAACATTGCAGAACACATTGAGTGTGGACTACACTGATACCCCATCTAATGCTGCTTGACCTAGCGTGCAGGTCACTACCAATGCTAACCATGTAGTATAAAACTCTGCTTGGCCTGCCAGGCTTCGCTTTAAGATTACCTAACCAACAGGGGCGTTGCTAGGTCTCCAAAAGATCTGGGACTGGAGCCTATGACAGATTTGATAGAAGTGGAGTAAATAAGCTCACATGCTTAGGTGGCATACAGACTCATATATTTGATGCCAATGAACAATAGCTATATGTGGGTATATATCAGGAAACTATACCTGGCACCTGGTTATTGTTGTCCCTGCATGGTGCACTCGCCGCTGGGATCATTTTATTTATTTATCCAGCGGAGCGTGAGGGAGCAGTGTGTGCACCGGTTGCACAGTCTTCCTGCTCCGCCCCCACTCGCACCACACTATAGTGTCCGAGCGCTGAGTGTGCTCAGCAGGGATAGAAACAACAGCAGGCCACAAACCAGGCTGTTTATGTGACTGGCTGTGTGTGTGTAACTAACTGTATATCTGTCTGTGACCGACTGTATGTGTGTGTGACTGACTGTATGTATGACTGTGACCGAATGTATGTGTGTGTCTGCCTGTGGCTGACTGTATTTATGTGTGTGTGTGTCTCTGTGTCTGTCTGTGACTGACTCCCCAACAATAAAACTCACAGTAATGTACAGTGTGTGAGTGTATCACACACTGCTTACATGCTGTAGGAGTGAGCGGTAATGTGTGTTAGAGCTGTACACAGCATATTTATTGCTGTAGAGATTGAGCGGTAATGTGTGTTAGAGCTGTACACAGTGGCGTCCCGAGGGGGGTGACACCCGTGCTGCCAGCATTCCCCCGCAGCGCTTTGCGCTCCTGTACTTTTATTTTTAGTCTGGAAGCCGCATCCGCTGGATTCGGTCACCGGGAAAAAAAAGTAAAAAAAATAAAATCCCTGCAACCGGATGTGACGTTACGTCACATCCGGTGTCTGTGTTTCCCTCCTCTGTGCAGGAGGGAAGACTGCACAGAGGAGGCGTCCGGGGACATGGAGCAGCAGCCAGGCAGTAAGTACTGGGGAAGGGGGAGGAGGGAGGAATAACGAGCATAATTATTTTAGCATCCTAATGAGCAAATAAACTGGGGCATCTGAATGGCACAATAATTATGGCATCTGAATGGCACAATATCACTGGCATCTGAATGGCACAATAATTATAGCATCTGAATGGCACAATATTACTGGCATCTGAATGGCACAATATTACTGGCATCTGAATGGCACAATAATACTGGCATCTGAATGACACAATATTACTGGCATCTGAATGGCACAATAATTTAAGCATCTGAATGGCACAATATTACTGGCATCTGAATGACATAATAGTTATGGCATCTGAATGGCATAATATTACTGGCATCTGAATGGCACAATATTACTGGCATCTGAAAAGCATAATATTACTGGCATCTGAATTGCACAATATTACTTGCATCTAAATGGCACAATAATTATGGCATCTGAATGGCACAATATTACTGGCATCTGAATGGCACAATAATACTGGCATCTTAATGGCACAATAATACTGTCATCTTAATGGCACAATAATACTGGCATCTTAATGGCACAATATTACTGGCATCTTGATGGGCAAATTGGTTGGGGCATCTTAATTGCACAATATTACTGGCATCTTGATGGGCAAATTGGCTGGGGCATCTTAATGGCACAATATTACTGGTATATTAGGCAAATTGGCTGGCGTATCAACGACAAAATTATATTGGCATATTATTATTGTGTGTAACATAATTTAATATGCCAATAATAAGTTAAATAGATCCAAATCGCACTCAAATGTGTAGTGGTGCCGAGGTCCCGGGGCGCCACCAAAGCCAGCAGTGTAAAGAAATCAAAAAAAGGATCCAGCACTCGAAAAATTAAAGTGAAGAGATTTATTCAAACAGCCTGTGTTTTCGAGTGCTGGATCCATTTTTTGATAATTTAGCTAGATTTGGCATTACTAAGGAATCTGTTTGGCATGGTATTGAAGGAAATCCAGGGGAATGACACCAACCTTAGTGACGCCTCTGGCTGTACACAGTATATTTATTGCTGTAGAGCAGGGGTCCTCAAACTACGGCCCGCGGGCCACATGCGGCCCGCCGAGCACATTTATCCGGCACCCCCCGCTCCCCGCTGTTTACCTTTTTTTTTTCTTCTTGCAGCCGCAGAAGATGCGGCTGCAGGAAAACGGGAAAAAAAAAAAATCACCGCGACCGGATTTGACGTTTCGTCACATCCGGACCCGGTAACTGTTTCCCTCCTCCGTGCAGGGAGGAGGGAACACTGCGCGAGATGTCCGACCCGGGACACAGCAGCTGGAGGTAAGTGATGGGGAAGGGGGGGGGGAGGAGGGAGGTATAATGAGCACTGTAATATTCCTGGGCATCTGACTGGCATAATATTCCTGGGCATCTGAATGGCATAATATTCCTGGGCATCTGAATGGCATAATATTCCTGGGCATCTGAATGGCACACTATTCCTGGGCATATGACTGGCATAATATTCCTGGGCATCTGACTGGCATAATATTCCTGGGCACCTGACTGGCATAATATTCCTGGGCTCTTACTGGCACTCTATTCCTGGGCATCTGAATGGCATAATATTCCTGGGCATCTGAATGGCACACTATTCCTGGGCATCTGACTGGCATAACTGACTGGCATAATATTCCTGGGCTCTTACTGGCACTCTATTCTTGGGCATCTGAATGGCATAATATTCCTGGGCATCTGAATGGCACACTATTCCTGGGCATCTGACTGGCATAATATTCCTGGGCATCTGACTGGCACTCTATTCCTGGGCTCTTACTGGCACTCTATTCCTGGGCATCTGAATGGCATAATATTCCTGGGCATCTGACTGGCACACTATTCCTGGGCATCTGAATGGCATAATATTCCTGGACATATGAATGGCATAATATTCCTGGACATATGAATGGCATAATATTCCTGGACATATGAATGGCATAATATTCCTGGACATATGAATGGCATAATATTCCTGGGCATCTGACTGGCACACTATTCCTGGGCATCTGACTGGCATAATATTCCTGGGCTCTTACTGGCACTCTATTCCTGGGCATCTGAATGGCATAATATTCCTGGGCATCTGACTGACACACTAATTCTGGGCATCTGAATGGCATAATATTCCTGGACATATGAATGGCATAATATTCCTGGGCATCTGGCAGGCACACTATTCCTGGGCATCTGACTGGCACACTATTCCTGGGCATCTGACTGGCATAATATTCCTGGGCTCTTACTGGCACTCTATTCCTGGGCATCTGAATTGCATAATATTCCTGGGCATCTGACTGGCACACTATTCCTGGGCATCTGAATGGCATAATATTCCTGGGCATCTGAATGGCCTAATATTCCTGGGCATCTGACTGGCACACTATTCCTGGGCATCTTACTGGCACACTATTCCTGGGCATCTGACTGGCATAATATTCCTGGGCATCTGACTGGCACACTATTCCTGGGCATCTGACTGGCATAATATTCCTGGGCATCTGACTGGCACACTATTCCTGGGCATCTGAATGGCATAATATTCCTGGGCATCTGACTGGCACACTATTCCTGGGCATCTGAATGGCACACTATTCCTGGGCATCTGACTGGCACACTATTCCTGGGCATCTGAATGGCATAATATTCCTGGACATATGAATGGCATAATATTCCTGGGCTCTTACTGGCACTCTATTCCTGGGCATCTGAATGGCATAATATTCCTGGGCATCTGACTGGAACACTATTCCTGGGCATCTGACTGGCACACTATTCCTGGGCTCTGACTGGCACACTATTCCTAGGCATCTGAATGGCATAATATTCCTGGGCATCTGACTGGCACACTATTCCTGGGCATCTGACTGGCATAATATTCCTGGGAATCTGACTGGCATAATATTCCTGGGCTCTGACTGGCATAATATTCCTGGGCATCTGACTGGCACAATATTACTGGGCTCTGACTGGCATGATATTACTGGACTCTGACTGGCATAATTTCCCTGGGCATCTGACTGGCACACTATTCCCATTGAAATACTGGTAAGTTTGTTGATTTAACTTTACTTCATTTTAAATATTGTATTTGTTCACGTTTTGTTTCTTCACTTCAAAATAAGATATATGCAGTGTGCATAGGAATTTGTTCATAGTTTTTGTTTTTACTATAGTCCGGCCCTCCAACGGTCTGAGGGACAGTGAACTGGCCCCCTGTTTAAAAAGTTTGAGGACCCCTGCTGTAGAGATTGAGCGGTAATGTGTGTTAGAGCTTTATACAGTATATTTATTTCTCTAAAGAGTCAGCTGTAACTTTTTTTACACTCTGAAACCCTGGATGTGCACAGATGTATTCCCACATACCCTGTCATAAACCATCTATCACACACGCCCTCCGGTAACTTCATGTTCAAGTAAAAGCAGAAAACTAATTTGTTTTAAATTTTGTTTTTGTTCTTCTAGGTGGCTGTGTTCTCTACAAAACTCTTAAGTCCGCTTGACATTCCTGAATTGCTGTTTGCAACAGACCATCTGCACCCAGACACGGGCATGTGACTGTTTATTTTGCAGCATATAAGTGATCTCCATGGGTTTTAAAAAAAAAAAAATCTTTTATCTAACTCATCGGTCCAGGAACATAACATTCTAAACATCGGGTTATTTTTAAATATGCACTTGAAATGAATAAAAGAATCAGTCCTTACAAACATGTGCTTTTTTGGGGATTCCTGTTTCCTGTGCTCTGATATTACCCATCATTCTTGTGCTTGGAGTAATGAAATGTATCCTATATCACTAAAGTGCATTATATCTTTGGAATTGGGTTAATATGTAACTCATTTTCTTCTGTACTGTGATGTTGGCAAGTTCTGACAATTAAAGAAAAAATCTTGGGTAACAAGTGTTGATATGTTTTTAACGGTGTATACAATGTGTCTTTAAATGGATTAATTAGATTACATAAGAAGATGTTCTTGTACATGTTCTGTGTCTGCATGTTTAGGGTGTGAAGAACAGGAAAGTTACACCATTTGCCTGAAGCAACAGAATTGGCATTTCTTCTGTCAAATTAAGTGTTTATATTTAATAGTAGGGAACATTTTTTGCAGTACAAACCTGGCCATTTATAACTGGGCGTAATTACATCGACTGTAACAATCCTTCGAGAAGAAAATACCAACTCTGGTTTATATCCCAGGCTATTCTCACTAGTGTAATGATAGCATAGAGCTTGGTTGAGGATTCTGGGAAACCAGAGAATAATACATTATCTACAAAAAGGTGAAACGTCTATTGACCCCCTCAAAATAAAACGTTTAATAAAGGCCAATTGCTAAAATCACAGTACAAGATGTGATGAGCAGTATTATTTTATAGGTCAGTGATAAATTAACAGTAGTACCAAGCAGGCCTGGACTGGGACAAAAAATAGGCCCGGGCATTTAAGACTGAGCAGCCCATCCCGTCATTGATTCTCCAAACATTGTTTTACGGCTGATTTGTTTGATTTGACCTATCTTTTGATTTGTTTAAAGGGATACTATAGTGCTAGGAATACAAAGTGGTTAAAAAAACCCTAATATGCCATGTAATATGCCAGGATATTGCCCCCAATATGCCATGTAATATGCCAGGATATTGCCCCCAATATGCCATGCAATATGCCAGGATATTGCCCCCAATATGCCATGTTATATGCCAGGATATTGCCCCCAATATGCCATGTTATATGCCAGGATATTGCCCCCAATATGCCATGTAATATGCCAGGATATTGCCCCCAATATGCCATGCAATATGCCAGGATATTGCCCCCAATATGCCATGTTATATGCCAGGATATTGCCCCCAATATGCCATGTAATATGCCAGGATATTGCCCCCAATATGCCATGATATTGCCCCTTTGTATGCTCGTTATGACACCCTCCTCCCCCCCTTCCCCAGACCCCAGTACTTACTTACCTCTTTGCTGCTCCGTCTCCCGGTGCTCTGAAGGTGCGTGGCTGTGAGGGAAGCGTTGTGAGCTCCCCTCCAGCCGCGCGGAACAATAAAGTTTGTTTAAAAAAATAGTTTCAACGCTTCCCTCACAGCCCCGCACCTTCAGAGCACCGGGGGACAGAACAGGAACAGGAAAAGGTACCACGGCCCACGGGAATTTGCCCGGTGTGCCCGATGGCCAGTCTGGGCCTTGTACCAAGTGTTGTTCCTCAGTCAGAGATTATAGGGGCTATTGACTAAAAGATCAGTTGGGGTGAGATGAACATATCCTCTCACCAATTTTGTCTATACATTCTGAGTTTGTTTAGCAGGGGAATCTCACCAGGTTTGTCCCCGCACAATGTATAGCTAAACTGGTGAGATTAAATGTTCCGCTCACCTACGACTCACCTTTTGCGGAAAAGCTCCCTATATAGACGGGTTTCAGATGATCATATTGTAGCAATGGGACAAACTACACTTTTCAAACTAAACCGCCTAGACACCAATAAAAAATAAAGCATCCTTGCGTTAGAGCTATACCAGGACAACATACAGTTACATAACACACTTAGTGATATATAAGAGATGTGAAATCTCAACTGGCGGTAGTGTATTCGGCAACCTACACAGCTGTGTTGCCAAAAAACACAGTAACCTGCTAATCCATATGGAAAGGATGCTCAATGTGGCAAATAACTGGAACTGGAAGAAGTGCAGCGGAATAGACAGTGGTTCCAGACAAGCTTCATTATCGCTGTAGATTGCCAAGTCACACTAGCCTCTGTGCGAAAATAATTACATTCTACTAAAGTGTTTTTTGTTATTCTCCTTTTACTGGATTGGCCTTGTGCAACTTACTTAAATAGGAAGAGGTGCTATATAAATTTGGTCTTCTAGTTCCTTGCGCTTTATACTCCTGTCTCATGTGTATTTGGCTCCAGAGAATAAATAAATTAACAATATCTTTTATTTTAAGTACATTCTTATTTCGTAAAGATGGAAGGGTCATTGAATGCATTAGAATTAGTAACTAGCTCTAGTCTGCTTTCAATAAACATTACAATTAGATCAATACATTCTGTTATGGAATATCGAAACTAATTGATGTACTACTTCGTATGCCCTGTTGAGTGGGTAGGTGCATGCATGGGCAGGTAAACTGCAACACAAGCTTTCTATCAAAGGTTCCCTTGGAACTGAATATTCAGTTAGTTCATAATAATCCGCTTTCTCACTGTGAAATCTGATTTTAAAAATATGTTACTATAAAATCAGATTCTCTGGCATTTCTCAGGAATATGTTAGAAATTCCTGTTTTATTGTTTGGGAAGCTTGGTATGAGTACAGACAAGGAATGTACTATATGTGTTGTGATACTTTACGCAGTTCTTTTGCTGTTATTTTTGCAAACCAAAACTTTCAACTACACTTCACGTGATGTCTTTTGACTCAGAGAAATGAATCTAACTGGCTTAGACATCAAGTCACCAGTAGACCCTCCACATACCAAATATAGCCAAAGATCAAAATCTACCCATAATGCTCCTTTTCTGTATTTTTGGGGTTTAGGAGATGGATTAGGTGAGATGTACTGTTTTGTTTTAAAGTGTTGAGTGTTTTCACAATTTTTGGGGGATATATTGCTCAGGTTTAATGGAGATTGACTTAGAGGACAATGGTCACTAATTTGATATTATAAGGGGATAATTTAAAAAAAGTTAAAATATTAAATTTAATAGAAAGAAGAAATTGAGGGCAGAGGATTAAAGAGAGGGAAGCAAGCAGAACACCAGGAATGTTCCTAAGGGGTACAGAAAATGAGGAAGAAACCGGGTGTAATTTGTATGAATGCAATCCCATTTAGATCTTCATGTTCTTTGGTTCCTTCCATTTTATAGCTAAACATGTGGATGACAGTCTGCACATGGAACACAAGCATGTTAGAACGAAGGCCAAGAGTGGAGTCTGTGTGTTGTGTAATACAGCTCATGCCAGTCACGTTAGTGTTACGTGATTTGCTGATTATGGAGAAGGTACTAGTTTTATCAAGTGGCAAGACTACTAGCCGGGGAGGCATGTACCCGCTATGACTGTCAGATGTGACTGAATACATTTTCCTTGCAAGGTTGCAGGCCATTGTCTTGAGGAAAAAATGCTAGCAGCAATACTTTAATCAGCCATTTTATTTAGAAACATATTGATTGCTCACATTTCTACACATCAGTGTCCCCAGGGGGGCAAAATACCCCCTTTTTCCTCTTCCCACCTATTGCCTACCTTTGTTGGCTAAGAAGAGGGATTTCCTGCAAGGAGGCCAATATTAGTTACCCGTTAACTCCTTAGTGACATGACCTTTTGACCTTGTCGTTCTGGGGTGTTTATGCTATCAGAATAATAATACTACTTTTGTAGTGGTTTAGGAGACATGAATATTATTTTAAGGATTCTGCCAGGGTAAAAAGGTTGAGAAACACTGAGTGGAAGAGGAAGAGAGAAGCCCAAACCGCTCTGACAGCAAGGGATGTAGAGAATTAAATAAAACCTTTTTTTTTCTTTTTTGCTTTACTCCTCTGCCTGCCAGGTATATTTTTTCTTCTTTCTATGTTTAGTTAACATACCCTAAGCAGCCTACTATTCCTCCCGTGCTGCGCTGGTGGGCCTACTGGGACTTTGAGTGGGTGCAAGTGTCCCCTCTTGCATCCCATCCTCTGGACGCCCATGTTTCTATGCAATAGCAGAAACCATAGCACCCCAGAATTAATCTGCTATAGATTACTGATTGGCATTTGTACTTCCACCTCAAAATCTAAAAAAGTCATGGTAGTTAGAAACCTTTAGCTCCTATTTGTTACTGCCCCTGCTTTTCACTGCTATCCTGCTCCTGCCACCGCTTACCCCTTGTCTGTTGACAGAAGAGTGTTGCATGTGGCTGCCTCATTAATCTGTTAGTGACATAACATGGGTGGATGGAATTTAGCTCTACTTAGTTGACATAGATTAAATGATGTGTTTCAGCTAAAACTGCAGATCTCTGACCTTCTTGACTCTAGAGGTGAGAAGAAGAGGGGAAAACTAAAGTCCTGTTGTTTTGACTAAGACATAATTACTTGCTGGACATGAATTTACTTGTCAAAGGTCAGAGTGAGTGTCTTGGACCAAGGCAGGATTGATATAGACAGCTGGGTGAATGTACCTTTACAAACCATAAAGTGCTTTATAGACAAAGAAGTGTTAACCTTAAACCCATAGCATGATAATCTTCATCATTGAATCCATTGTGTGCATGACACTTATTTACTGGTTTATAAAGATCTGGATAAACCAGTATTTCTTCACTTAAATGTCTGAAAAACAAAATGGAATGTTGAGAAGTCGCTCGCCATCTGCTCTGACCATTTTCCTAATTGTGTCAAATTCCCTGATCCTAATTATGTTGTTTATTTGATGATCACGGCACATGTCTTCAGTACAAGTCACATGCAAAAGAATATGTTTATAGAAACTCTGGTAAGCACATCTCTTTAAACAGTTTGTTTTCACATTTTGTAAGGTTTATCATAGTATACTAAAACAACCTATGTTCGCAGTGGTGGGTGCTCCATATGTGCTGGGTGTGCAGCGCACACCTTTAACGGCGCAGCTGTGCTCTGTATTTCTGGGGTTTGTGTGCTCCGAAAAGAGAGCACACAAACCCCAGAAATACATCTGGGAAACAGACAGCAGCTGCAAATTCGGCAACAGAGTCACTCACTCTGTTGCCAATTCGACAAGAACTAAAAGTATACAAAAATTCGTATACTTTTAGTGTTTGTCGAATCGGCAACAGAGTGAGTGACTCAAAGCTGCTGCCAGCCCCTCGGATGTAACTTGTGTATTTCCGGGGGTTTGTGTGCTGACTGTTTGCAACACGCAAACCCCCGGAAATACACGAGATACTGGCATCATGCCTGTCACTCAGGGGCAGGATACTTCCCAGTATGTTGGAGTTTTATGAAGTTTTCTAACTTATGTATTGAGTTTTTATCGCCTTTTTTTTTTATTTTTTTTTTTTACTTGTGCTTCCATGGTAAGTAGGCAATTGTCTCTCTCTGCATGTGCATAAGATCAGCAGAATCGAAACCCAGATCGGACACGGAGAAATTATCTTTTAAGAGCTAGAGATATAGGTTATATATGTCATATGTGCGTGTGTGTATATTATATTATACTCTGTTTGTATCTATTTTCTGAAATGCAGGACACATAATCAGAAATGCATTTATCTATGGATTGGAATGTATTTTTTTTTATTCACACCATTGGCTGTTCGCCATAGAAAAATGTTTATTTAGCAGAAATTCAAAAGCACTGTTCAAGCCAGCTTTATTCAAACTAAATTACATATTAATTGGGCCAATGAAATCTGAGTAGTTTAATCAGTTGGACGTACGTTAGACACCTCTTATATATTGGGTGTAATAGCTCAGTGGAATAAAGCACTACCTAAATAATCTGAATATGTCGTGTTCCCAGTCGGCGTAGTCTTTCAGCATTCTGAACATTATAAAATGTGTACCATGAAAATGGGTAATAGCAACATCCTCCATATATTGGTCTAAAGCAACATCCGCTGGACATATTCAAAAATCTCGACATACCTTTCCTGGTTAAACTCTATTTTTATTCAGTTTTGCCTTTTAGGTAAGTTGACAAAATCCTTAAACACAGCTCCAGCATTACTTCAGTTTTAGTATTCCATTTTTGAAAGGTTCTTACATAATATTTCAAGACAAAAAGGCTGATGCCAAACTGGGTAGTTACCATCCTAAAAATGTTCATTAATCTGCTGCCAACAGTTTGAGTTCTATCCCTCCATGGTTATACCTATTCCAAAATACTAAGAAAGAAAACCCGCTCTGCCTTGTGAGCTATTGTATTACGTTATGATCTAGCATATTCCTGTGCAAGCTGTTATCTCTTCAATTCCACTTCATCAGAATCTTTTCCATAACAAGGATGCAGATCAAGCTGTTCTATGCTGAGCAATCAGAGCCCACACTCTGTCGGATCTGCATCAATTTCAGCATTTTTTCTCATTCAAGACACAGTCAACTACAAAGAGGTAATCAATTTCAATACTAATTTAGTGTTTAATGTGGCAATTATGTAAAAACATATTCGGTCCGTTTCCTCTGTTGGTCATATGGGCACCTAAACCTTTTTATGTCCATGCTTTTAGGATTAGTTTGCCCTGTATGCAGTGGTGTATCTTGGTTTTGTGCTGCTCTAGGCAGACAAAATTCGTGCACCCCGCCACCCACGTTTCACACCCACGACATGTCCCATCACCCATGTTGCATACCCCATCACCCACGTTGCACACTCAGGACATGCCCCATCACCCACGTTGCCCACCAGGACATACCCCATTATTTGCCCCATTGCACACACATTAAATGCCCTATTGCAGACACATTAAATGCCCAATCACACACATTAAATACCCAATTGCCCCATTACATGCCCCATCACCCTCATTGCTTACACATTAAATGTCCCATAACCCAATTACATGCCTCCATCACATGTCCCCATAATGGGTTTCATGTCACATGAACCATCACATGCTCTTTTACCCCATTACATGCCTCCATTACATGCCCACATCACCTTACTCACGTCTCCACCCGGATTACATGTCGCCATCACATGCTCTATTACCCCATTACTTTCCCCTATCACCTCCATTATATGCCCCTATCACCTCCATTACATTCCCCCATCACCTCCATTGCATACACCGATCACCCCCATTACTCCACCCCCATCATCCCCAATACATGACCCCTGTCACATTCCCCCAGCACCGCAGGACTTACCCTGGGCAGTGCTGGTGTCTAGTGGCAGGCAGCATGGTGTCCTGCGCAGAGAGTATCGAAAGGTTACATGGTGCGGCCCGTGTGTTACGTTAGAGTGCCCGGTCATGTGACTTATCGGCACTCCCCCTTCAAACCGCACAGGGAGCCAAATAGGCAGCATGGAGGTTTGTCTGTGCTGCCTGTTTGGCTCCCCGTGTCCCGGACACCATGCTTCCAATCTCCCCACCCATAGTCTGCCAGCAAGCAAGTTTTTTTTATTCAAAGGAGCAGCTTTTTTTAGTTTTTTTAATATTTTTTTTACACACAGTAAGTGTTTAAGGTGCACACCTGTTAGGATAGTGTTATATTTTCATTGTATATTGATATATATATATATATATATTTCCTTTGGCCCTAGTTCATCCCTTGCGCCAATCTCCAGTAGAGCGGTGTAGGCCATTTTGTACTGTTATTTATCAGTTTGATGTCATTCTCTCATTTTTAGTATGTATTTTTATTGATTGGCGCTGTACTGAAATAAAATAGTTTCCAACAAATAACTCCAATATTTTGAAACCATCCATGGCTCAGTGAGTGTAAATTCATAGTACAAACTGATATATTTAATGAAATAAATACAATCTCAAAGGTGATAAATACCTTTTAAACATCCAATCATGTAAATCAATATCGCTCACAAAAAGACTAAGCTACATGCAGTTCAGATAAACACATTTTATCATAACAGCTGTGTAGGTGACAGGGTTTATTTCACAGTTAAAACTGGAAATAAAGTTCTTGCAAGAAAAAAAGTCGTCACTTCCACAAGTGCAGTGGGTGCACGAATTAAAGTGCAATAGGTTCGTATACCAGGGTTTACTAACCTTTTAAAGAACAGACCTAGCATAAGTCTATGGTGTACGCTTTCTTGAAATGCTTTGACATGAATGTTGTAACCTAACTTTTTGTGGATCCTTCTTAAGGTGCACAGGGAATTGTGCAAACATACACTTCCACAGAGACTTGGTTAGTCTCATAACAGTGATTCTTCCTGTGATTTGGGAAAGTATTTTCAATTACAGGCAACAGCCCATATAGATTTTTTTTTGCAGAATAAATGGAATCCTTTAATTCATTTTGTTTTACTCATGATTTTCAGGGGAAATGTATTTGCCAGAAAACAAATCTTTTTGGCTTTGAGAAAAAGCTTTGGTACCATATGTGTCTGCCAGATATGTACTGCTGGAAACCTGCAATGGATACATTCTGATCTGTAACATAGCATATGTGTCTGCCAGGATAGTCATCTGTTTTTCTACCTTACAGACTATTCAAAGAACACGACACACAGTCGGAAATTTTTTTGTCTGCAGTTTCTCAGATCCAATCCATAGGCAGCAGCATGCAGGGCTGGCCCAAGACGTGCTTCCTGTGGTGAATGAAAAACATGCTGCCACTCCCAGCACCTCACTCCCGATCCCCCCCCCCCCCCCCCCCAAAAAAAGCCCACCAGAAAAAGAAGCTCTTTGAAAAAATGATTGTATTGCACCTGAGCCAGCCTAGCTATAATGTTTGCAAGAGCTCACTCACAGGGTGAAAAATAAATCATTATGTCCAGGACTTGCCCCAACACCTAGATTTGCACTCTGGACTTTGCCCAAATATCCATATTTGAACTCATGCCTTTGCCCCAACGCTCATCTTGCCCTTAGCATCTTGACCCAACACCCGCCTTGCACTCAGAAACTTTTGCCAACATCCACCTTGCAGTCAGGACCATTCCCCAACACCTTCTGTCCATCTGCATGCTGGGGCAAGCCATGGGTGCCATCTGAGTGCTGAGGTAAATCATGTGAGAGTAATCTGGGGGCTAGGGTTAGTCCAGTGAGTGCAATCTGGGTGGTGGAGCAAAACTTGAATGCAATATGCGTGCTGTGGTAAGTCCAGGGGGGGGGGGGGGAGGGTCATCTGGGTGCTGGGGTAAGCCCTGCTGCCATCTGGGTGCTGGGGCAAGACATATCTGTGAGTGCAATCTGGGTGGTGGAGCAAAAATTGAATGCAATATGAGTGCTGTGGTAAGTCCAGGGGGGGTCATCTGGGTGCTGAGGTAAGCCCTGCTGCCATCTGGGTGCTGGGATAAGTAATGTGATGGTAATATGGATGCTGGTGAATATTCTCGGTGTTTTAGGAAAAATCATGGCTGCCATCTGCATGCTGGGGTAACTTCTGGTGCCACCTGTGTTCTGGGGAACATCCTGAGTGCCATATGGGTGCTGGGGTTAGTCGTGGTGTGGTAAGTTTTGTGAGTGCAATTTGGGTGCTGAGGCATATCCTGGGTGCTATCTGGATGCCAGGGCATGTCCTGGGTGTTGGGGATAGTCATCTTAGTGCAATTTGGGTGCAGGTGCAAATCCCAGGTGCCATCATAGTTCTGGGGTAACTCCTGAGTGCAAAATGAATGCTGGTGTATGTCCCGAGTGCCGTCTGAGTGCTGTGGTAAGCCCTGGGTGCTGGGGCAGGTCCTGGCTGCTGGAGAAAGTCCTCTTAGTGCAATCTGGGTGCTGTGGTGATTTCTGGTTTTGAATGTCTAGGTAACCTATCCTAAACAGATACATCTTCTCCCTCCCTGGCTGCTGCTCCAGTGGGACTGTTTGAATTTCCAGGGGGAAATGCCCCCTCTTGCCTCCCTCTCCATAATTTCCTAAAAGCAAGATTTTTTTACAGTAATGACTAGCCTTTGCATTATCACTTTTTTGATGCATTTATCACAGGGTGTGCAAACACTAAACAGTGATCCCAGAACAGATCTGTAAAAAAAACAGGCATTAATAGCAGTGCAGGAAACACTTCTCCAACTTGCCTAACCTTCCAGATCTGCTACTAATACCCGAAACACTTCACTGTTTAGTGAATTTAGTGAGTTTAAGAATATACAAGTACTATCTTACTACACGGTATTGTGTGATTTGTATCTAATTTGTACTAAATAAGCCTATTATCTTTAACAGAATTGAGAAGAAATGAAATGGTGACACTAAAGTGTGCAGTTTGTGCTTATAAAGAGCAATATGCATCTATTATCCCTATTGTTCAAGAAGCACGTGTTGTCTTTATAAACTGTTTGAGTGCTACATTACGCATCTTTAATAGAATTATAGTGCAGAATGAAGACTTTAACCCACGATGGTTGGGATTTAGATTATAGCAGCTGCTATGTGCGGTAAGAATCTATAGATGTTACAATACCTATAACTAGAAATATTAATCAGCATTTTCATTCTTCTGACCCAATCTCTTATTTAAAGGAATTTACCTTGCCAGTGAGACCCTTTTTTTCCCCCTCTGTACCACCAACTGTATTGTGCTTGACAAGTCCCAGGAGCCACAATCCCTTCTGCTGCTCCTTGGTTTGTGTTATTTTTTTTTTTTTTTATAGCACTCTATGTAAGTACGATTTCACTCCTGAACTGGTCTGTCTGGCTCCTAAAGTCTAGAAATATATGTCATAAACCCTGTGCCCTGTCAATACTATTGAACTGGAAGAGGAAAACTTAAACAGCTTCTGGTCCGTTTCATGAAACACCCATTTGGAATCCCTCTGATCACTAGGGTCCAAACGGCATCCCCCATAACTTCAGGAATTAGAATATTGGTTCCAAGTACCTCTGCTGCAGATCCTATTTTTGCCCATTACCCAGACTGCTTTGTTAGTATGCAATGTGTATATACATGGGGTATGAATGTCCCTAACGTACATAATTATGATGACTTGCGGTGGCCAAATAATGTGTCCCCCATTCTCTTCCATGCAAACGCTCATATTAAAAATGTCTTGAAGAGGTTCTACACTACACAGCCATTATCACATAAAACAAGGTTTATCAAAGAAGAAATGAGTACGGATTTGTTAAAAAGTTATCCCCAAAAGGAGTTTTATTGTACACAAAAATAAATAAATTACAGTTGACAAAGCAAAAACAAAAAAAGCACAAGTGGCTTTTAAAGTGCAATTTTTACAAGACTGTAGCTGGAGTCTCTGCTGGCTAGGAAGAGAGTATGGCAATTGACCAGGAAAACGAGGGTTGTGTGATTTCTATTTTTATTTTCTTCTTTAAGTAAATCATGGGCTTTAAGGCATAGCTGAAAAAACCACCCCATTACTGCTTACAGAGCAGCAATATCTGAGGCTATACCCAGATTCACCACAAGGAGGAGTGCATTTACAAAGCACATTAACCCTCACTTACACTCCTGGTACAACAAGTTAGAACAATGCCATCTAGACAGATAGACCAAACTATACATCTTGTTGCTGACTTTTCATTAACTTCCCCACCATCCTTGTGGGTATTTCATGAGCCAACATTCCCACATTAACAGAGTGTCTGGACACACATACAAAAACATTTATATCCACCATCCAAAGAGGAATGGGCAATAAAGCTTGTTTTTTTTTTTTGACATATTAAGAATACAGATTTAAAGAGACCGTATAAGATGTACATTGTGGCAAATTAAACCAAGGTGCTTTGCTAGTATAAAGTCAATGTTGCACCCATTCCTCATACAATTGTATATAATATAAGCCGCATTTCTGTTCCAACACAATGTCCTCTTTCTCAAGACTTTAAATGCGTGTCGATTGATTAAGCAATTGCAGTTGAAATAGTCCTGAAAACTCTAGCCCTTTCCATGTTCACTTGCATCTCTTGAACAAGGCCTGCTCTTCTGCACAACCTCCCATTTCTTGCTCATCGTTGTGCCTCTGTGGAGTCAGTAACGCCAAAGTTAAACATTCCATGTTAGCATCTTCATGAGAGCTATATTCTCTTTTCTTGGAAGAACAATAACAACAGTCACACTTGTTCCTCAGACAGATGTGGCCGTCCTCACTTTAGCAGACAGCACTTGCTTGAAGCGTCTTTTTAAGTCCTGCATGTTTGGAGATTTGGGTCTGGGGATGAGGGAGTTTTTCCTCTTTTCTGGTGTCCCAGCTGTCTGATGCTTGCTGATCTCCTTGCAGAGCACCTGGAATGCATTGTACACGTCAATGTAGTTCTCGCTCACACTCACTTCGTAGAAGGTGCAGCCCAACATATTGGCCAGTTGAAGTCCATGTTGAGGTTCCACCTGCTTGAGGTGGAGAAGATCTGCTTTGTTGGCAACGAGAACAATGGGAATTCTGTTATCAGGGTGAAGCTGTCGCACGTGCTGGTGCAGGTGGTTTATGAGATCGTAGCTTTTACAATCCGTGATGGAGAAGACAATTACAACCGCATCTGCCCATCTGATAGATCGGTTAAGCTGTTCATTACATTCCAGATTCTGCTCGTTCATCTGGGGAAAAAAAAGAGAGAAAAAATCTGATGTTAAAAAAAATGATAAAAAAAATAAAGGAAACTGCAGCACCAGCAAAACAGATCTTAAGACAAAAGTTCCTCCAAGTACTTATGAGTGCTATGAAGATTCATGCTATATAAATCTGTCTGCTCCTTCACCTTGTTAACCTAAAGGATGTTGATCCAGCTGCAAAATTTGGAATAAGATATAGTGGAGAATACTATACACATATGGAATGTACAGCTAGGAGCGGGGAAAGACTTTGTAGTGGGACGAAAAGGGAAATGAGCTGGCTAGACAGTGAGTCTGGAAAGTAAAGAGATATAAGCTGGAAGCATTTACATCTGGACAGTTGCCCAGCTCCAACAGCAAGAACTAGACAAGTCTCTCTGTGCTTCACGTGAATATCAGACGGGATGTAAACTAACGAGCCCCTGGATCCAGTCATTTTCAAGTGTTTGTATGAAGTTCAATAGTTCATAGAAACACCTCAATTTCACCCACAGCTTTCTACACAAAACCTACATTTTCCAACAGTACTAATGCATTTGCTGCCAGAGGTGGAGGCACTGCTCAGAACTGCCCCGGCTATAATACTACTTACACTGGGCTTTTGTGTTTCAGTCTAGAAATTCCTGTTCACCAAAATAATACCTCACGCTGACCTAGGTTATTGACCCTGCACGGCTAATATAGCCAATTACAAGTAACATATTGCCTCGTGGCAATTTCAGGGATTAACAGAAACTCAGACATGCTTCATAGAGAAAGTGCATTTACCTGGACACCCGGAGTATCTTGGACCTGAATGGCCAGATTCATTCCATCTATCTGAACCTGTCTGCTGTACAGGTTTCCTGTGAACACAATAAAAGCAATTCATTAGATTCTATTGGAAAGAGAAACACACTGGGAGAAATGGCAGAGGTTTTGGGTCATAATTTTGCATCAAATAAATATATTTAGCATCGATCAATAATGTCATGCTTGCTGCTTTTGATAAACTTTATATATGATGCAAAAGAAAAAGAAACCAGGGTGGGGGTGAAGAATAACCAAACAGTAAAGTGTTTACCTGCATTCCTCTCATAGTCGCCAATAAACCTCTTGGTAAGAAATCTGACCACAAGAGCTGCAAGAAATAAAAGAAGAGAATTGTAAGTTGAATGAGTGGCGAGTTGTACAATTATTCACTACTTCCCCTACATTTTTGTTTACTGTCTATGAGCTGCTATACATTGCAGTAAAGTCACTGAACCAGCATGCTTAATTATTTATATTCACAGATTACCAACATATTTTCTAGTAGTGTACAATATAAAGAGTGGTGTATCCCATCCAAGTCTGATCAGGACATTGGTTTTGGAGTGTCTGGTGCTCCCAGTATCTATTTTACAGAGGTACTGGGAGGAGGGGAGAGAGTTTGGAAGCTCCATAGAAAATACAACTGTAGTTTAAATGTGACATTTTTACTAGTTGTGTATTTACTGTATAACATATTGCTTTCTGCATTGGTGGAAAACGAATTGTTTAATGTGATCTAATAGAAGACACGATGCTTTTGAATTACAAAGCTGACCTTTCAGAAGCCCACATCTGTTCCTCAATCAACTACTCCAACAGCTCACTATTGTGATGGAACTGACCAGCGGGAATAAGGGTATAACTCTCCCTAGATATGGATACACAATGCTGTGTACTGTACATAACCACTACAACTAGAGTTTGGCGACTATTAGTTTGGATTCATCATGCAAAGGCAGATGGGGTTATTTCTAAAATGTACATGTATGGCATCCTCCTCACATTATTCAAGGCTGTTTGCTCGATTGGTGATGGTTGTGGCTGCTGATTGAAGAATGGACAATCACGCCTGGGCTACAACAATATACCAATGGCAACCAACAAATATTTCACTAGAAGCTGAACAGACCGTTTGCAACTCTGCAGATCTAGTGCTTTGTGTGACAGTAACCATGCATGCAGTCTGGTACTAAACTCTATTTCATCTATTTCCCATAGGGACACTCACCTGTTTTGCCAACTCCACTGCCTCCGACCACAGCAATCTTGATGACCCTGCTGCTGGGGTTGCCATTGCTGCTGTCAGTGCCTGTGCCCGGTGGGTACTCTGTTATAGTGCACATATTCTGGATCAGACGCATGTTTGCAGGGTCGAGTAAAATGATATGAGAAAGATCCAAGCTGAGATTCCAGTGAGGCTGTGTGTCCAGGGATGGGGGAGAATGCAGTAATACACTAAGGGTAAGTTGCTTTGCAAGTGCTGCCAGCTAGTATCTCAGCACAGGTCCTGGGTTTTGTGAACTGTAGCTGGCTGCACCGGCTGTTTTGTTTCAAGCTAGACACTGGAAGGTTCAGCCCACGATTCCTGTCAGCCAATCAGAGCTTGAAACCCAAACTAACCCCCCTCTCATGGTTTGCATTGCTTCCACCCTCTCCTACATTCTCTATGAATGTTGTGTAACTTGCAAGCACTGGAACGTGTTTGCTTTATTCTACACTAAACAACTACAATGACAAACGTATTTTGTTTTTTTCCTAATTATTATTATGGTTATGAAATCTACTTTATTATTACATCACAGATTAAAACATATTCCCTCTCTTTAATTGGCTTTATGGACGTCTAATGTGGTCTGCTGGCACTCCACTGATTTAAAAAAAAAATGTTTATGATTTTATTTTCTTTCTGTTAATTCTGTTCGATATAATGTGTTTCTGGCGCAATTCTCTGAAAATCGACGCAAATCTGCAACACAAATAACAGGCCACGATGTCCCCATGGGAGCAGTGTCCATTGGAATGCTATATAAATCACTCCATATTTGCATTCTCTAGACAACATCCCAGACTGTCTGACCAGTTTATTTCCCCCACAGTAAAAGGAGTGAGAAGTATAATTTTCTGTATGGCTACATTGCAGTGATCAACCACACAAAAGCAATAAAGATTATTTACTTATCATTCTCCCAGTGACAGATGTAGTCAGGGCTGGGCAGCACCCCATGGGCTTTCAGTCAGACAAGTTGTTTTTTTATAACCTGGATGCAAATGATTCAATAACTTTTCATCTAAGAATTATGGTAACATCTGCTTACAAATAGGTTTTCATTATCTTTCTATCAATGTGAATAAAATGTGCACACTAATGGGATTTCACAAATGTCAGCCAAGAATAATCTCTCAATGACCCATTCAGCTGCAAGTAGGATAAAAGCATGTTTAACCTAGCACAAGACATAAGACTATATGGAACTTTAATATATATTTCTTGCAGTGGGTGTATATTATACTGACAGTAAACATGTTCTGTAAGTGGGAGACTGAGATTGTGTTCTCATTTGTAAAAAGAAAATCTGCTTAGCAGTTCACTCAGTTTCTGAAATTATCAAAAAAGTGCAATTTGAGGAATAATTTGTGTTGAGACTCTGACTAATTTAACCTTTTCTTAATGTTATATACCGGTAATACGATGTTTGTGATGCTGGGGTCAGTTCAGTTCTCTATTTATGGGCCAACGAAGCATATCACAGAATGATTATGCGATATATTCTATGTAATTTATGCAATATAAAAAAAACAGTTAATACGCAGTTGCAGAATGTGCTGCAGCATTGTACATAAATAGTAATACAAATTCCAATAGCTCTTTCTTCTTTACAACGTGTATGTATTTATCCACCAGAAGGTATCATTACAAGTTTCAGATGTTTTCCTTATCCCAGCTGTATACTTGGCAATGCCAGTTTCTTTCACCACTAGAGGGTGATGGATATATATTGTGAGTAACACCTGGCTAAACGCTGCTTGTTCCTGCTTTCGGCTGTGCACTTTTTGTCTGGCATCAATCCATGTATTTGCATAAGTTTTATTTGGCAGCTATTTTTCTTTTATCTGCTAATCAGTCATGAATTACTTTTTCAATTCCAGGTTTGCCAAGCCGAGTGAATTTGTACACAATTGACCAAACAGCATATCCACATTAGTAGCTAAAAAATGCTCTACATATAGTGGTTAAAAAAAAACAACAAAATAACTGAAACAACAAGACAATTTGAGTGATTTATTTAAGAGAATATATTCTGGGGTAAAGCTCTAAAAGTGGAGCAGTCACCATGGAATTTTTGTTTTTGCAATTTTTACCTCAGATCTGAGTTTTAGAAATAAACCCCAACATGTAGGTCAGTAATGCACTAAATTCAGGCAGGTGGGATAACAGTAAGAGTTCTCAGGCCTGAAGAAACCAAGAGTCGCTTTTCTGAGCAGGACTCAGGACAAAATGTATATTACATACCTCCCAACCTTTCAAAGGGCTAAAGAGGGACAATATTATTTTGTGTGGGAGTAGCTTAACATTTGTCTATGGGTGTGCATTACTGGAATATTTTTAGTGACTTTATGGACAATTGATAACTATTTATGTAATTTGCTAAATTGTTTAAATGAAGAATAAAGTGTTTTACTTATATAAATTAATATATATACACATTTCAACACACTTTATTGTGAGTTGTATTGCTCTGGAGCTATTTGATACACTTATAAAACAATAGAGGAGAAAGGAGTGACAAGTGTTTGGGGTCAAAATAGGCACTGTCCGTAATAGGGATACTAGGGAGGTATGATATTAGTTGGCACATCCTATGCTGTAACATATTTAAATAGCATTTTACTTAATCAAATGCATAGCATTAAATAACTTTCTTCGTCCAGTCACTTCTTTCACATAAGCAGTGACATGTCTACGGGAAGGTGACACTTAGAGCAACAGTTTAGCAAGAGGTGGGGCAGTCAATGTTGTTTTGATACATAGCTCTACTGTAGAGCCTCTACATAAAGTGTCTTTATCTGCGTGACAAGTCAGAGCGATGTTGGCAGGTGTGTACCTGTTGGTCTTGTGTCAGGGACCGGCCAACTGTTGTATAGCAGGTTAAGCTTTTACTATGTCATAACTCAAATTATTAGCACCCCTGGCGGTGTAGGGGTTAATTCACCAAAAATTTGGTCAATCTACTATTCTGTTTAGACACGATGAGTACTGTATCATTGGCTAAAAATCTAAAATGCCATTTTAAATTTTTTATTTTTTTTACACAGTGTTCCATTTGGCAAACTTATCTTTACTTGAATAAGACTTCGACATGCTGCGAACTGATTTATTTTAAGAATACTTTTTCCATTAATGTAACATTTTGTTTCAGTTCGCCCCCTTCTTTTTTGTTTGTTATGTATCTTATTTTAGACTTTGGCACGATTAAATGTAGATAATCATAACAGTTCCAGTTATAAATAGCAGTAAAAAAAAAAAAATCCAGATATACTGCTTTTAGAATCTGGCATTAGAGAATGCATAATAAATTATCATATCATAAAGTTGAAACATTGCAATGCTCAGACCATTTTGTAATTTGATTTCTTCAAAGCCTGTTTTTTTTCCAAACCCTCAACATCTTGTCATCTAATGACTATTGTACCTGTAAAGGATTTTTGTAACAAATAACATTTTTTGTAAAAGTCAGAGCCTTGGTAAAATACTGGTTGATAAATTAGTTTTTAACATGCCTCTTCTAGCCCAAACAGACTACCTGTTCCTTGCACACTCTTGTCATAGACTTTACTGTCTGAGTGATCACTTTAAACCCCACCTGTCTGCTAATGTACTCTATGAGGCACCAAGGCACTGGCCCTTGCACTCTGAACCAATGCCCTGAGAACATATTTGTCTAGATGAAATATTACCTCTGCTTTCAGCTAAAAGAGTTGTAAATGCAACTAACCTCAGACTGTAATACTGCATGCAGCTAATTTATGGATGTGTTGCCAGATGCAACAGACAAATAATAGGTGAGTCTTTGTAACAGATGTAAAAAAAAAAAAAAAGAAAGCTTAAAACATATAGAAAGGTTTCTCACCCAGATCATTAACAATAAGAGTTGTATTTTGCAACTGAGATGGATTGTGAGTACCAGGGTGCTTGGCAACATTTCTCCCTATGGGACACCTGTCCATGATGATCGAGTGTAAGTGATCAAGGAACTATAGCTCCTATGTGTGCGCAAATATGTTGTGTCCAGACCTCTTCATGTAAGAGGCTATGTGGTGGCTAGTAGTGCCATCAGATAACAATTTAATTGAAATTAACCATGCACTGGCCTTGTGCTTAGCCTAAATTTCCACAATGGTATCACTGCATACTGTGGCGCCTCGGTAGTAAATATCTGTAGCAACACATCACTTTCCCCCTGATTTTGGCCACACATCCTGTAGCACTGAATACATCAACTGGTGTTAGAGACGTCAACTGGTAGAGACGTCAACTGGTCTCAGAGACGTCAACTGGTGTTAGAGACATCAACTGGTGTTAGATACATCAACTGGTGTTAGATACATCAACTGGTCTCAGAGACATCAACTGGTGTTAGATACATCAACTGGTCTCAGAGACATCACCTGGTGTTAGATACATCAACTGGTGTTAGATACATCAACTGGTGTTAGATACATCAACTGGTCTCAGAGACATCAACTGGTGTTAGATACATCAACTGGTGTTAGATACATCAACTGGTCTCAGAGACATCACCTGGTGTTTGATGCATGGAAGAACTTTCCACGTAAGTGGTTAAATAGAGGAAATATAAAAAAAAAAAAAAAAAGTTTCAATTGGCCTGAAGTTTTATTAGAAGCCTGCCTTCTATATAATATCTGATTAACGCACACAGACAATAGTGATCAAGAGCCCAGGTAGATTAGATAGCTGATTGACACGTGTTCTTTGTTTTTTTTTTTTTTTTTTAAATTATCAAAAAGCATTACAATAAACGTATTAGAGAAAAAAAAATCATTACATTGTTATATACAATATTGTCAATCACACAATAACTTATTAAATTATGTAGTATTTAGGAAAAACATCATATTTATACACATTTTGTATATGGTTGTTATTTCAGAAAGTGTACCCTTCCCCTTGTACCGTTCTTTCTAAAATGAGTAGATATCTGTTCGTACCACTCTGAACAATGTCCAAAATCTAGATAGGTAGGAGATTCCTAAGGTGCTAATTACTTAGTTATAGCTTGACACGCGTTCAACAGCACCCAACTACTGCACATGCTAACACTGGTCAGCAGAGCTACTGTTGATACCCACAGTTGAGAGCCAGGCTCGGTCAAAACTACATTTTTAGGAAATGAGGGGCAGAATTAAAATAATACATAGTGGGTTATGTATGAAGAAGGCACTCAGACATATTGCCAGTATTAGGTGCTATCTCCCAGATGTTGGGAATCTGCACTGTGTGTGTGGCCAATGCAACTCTCATATAAAGAATCAGCCATTTTCAGCACCTGATAAGAGTCTTAGAATCTCCACTAAACTCTGTTTGGAAGAGGTTCCTTTTCCATACATGTTGGGATGTAAAAAAAAACAACAACAAAAAACCGAGATGATTTTTGAACATTAAATCCTCTAGCCGATATGAAGAAACAAATAGGGAAAATGGAAATTAAAAAGATGAGCCAAAAATTCACAAACTAGGAATGTCTCCAGCTGCAAAAGAAAACCATGACCCCTGTTGTATGGCCTATGTTGTATTGTGCAGCCTATGTTTTATTAGTGCGCTGCATTGAAAGGACGGGTCTGCTATCCAGGGCCGCCCCATGCCCTGTTCAACATGACACTGCCCTTGACACAAGTAATGTTTAAAGCTGTGCTGGCCAGCTGAATATACAATAAAACATGTGCAGAGAGAGGCAAACGGCTAAGTGAAGGTGTCTTTATTGGCAAAGCAAGATGTTCAGACACACTTGTGTTCATTCAGTCTTGCCTTGTGTGATTTGTATGGATAAGGTTTAATGAGCTTACCATCCACACACTCACGATGTGTTGACAAGTTCAGATTTAAGCAGTGTCTGCCACAATGTATACACATAACCTGGGTGAGTTTTTTTAACCTGTTTAAACTCTTTCTGGGTGTGTTTGGATGGCTGGGTGGGTCCATAATTTACCAAGTATTTATGGCCTTGCTTTCTACTTTACAGCACATTGCAGACAGGTGTAACTACTGTCTGATACTAGGATCATGCTACCCTATCAGTATAATGGGCTAAGCTAAGCAATTAATGGGGATAAAGGTAAATAATCTCCTTTTCTGTCAAAACAGAAATCCAATAAAGCCATTTTTACAGAATGTCCCTCATATTTGCCTGGGTTTACTTTGTTTTCTTTTTTTTTTTTTTACCTGTGTTTCTTTTTACTCCAAGATGGTTTCGCAACCTCAAGATCTGTGTATTAGAGAGAGATGTATTTTTTCCGTACAGTTTGTGCTGCAAATTACAGAAAAATGATGCTGATTTAGATGTCAGTGGAAATTGTAAATGGATTAGACTCTGGTGCACTTGCCTTTGCTAAATTACTACTGTAAATGCATTAGCCAAGCAAGAAATATGGAAAAAAAACCTTCATATGGCGTTTCTCCTTCCAAATGTCTTCCGAGGACAGAATGCTACTTATTCTCACACATTCCTGGTACTTTTTGTACTGTTCTGGCTTCTGGGATGTCTGTTCTGAAATAGTCAGCTATAGTGATTTCAAATGACACATTTCCTGTACGGATTTCATTTTTTTGAAAAAATCTATGACACCTGTATGGTGACTGAAGACTATCTAAGAATACAGCACCAACTCATGTGAAGGTTGGTTAATGTGTCTACAGCACAGGCTTCATTCTGAGGACCAGCAAGTTCCCTTTGCAACTGTGCAAGGGGGGCAATTGCCCTCTGGGTATGAAAAGAAAATGTAATTCGCCAGACCAGGCCACCTTCTTCCATTGCTCCGTGGTTCAGTTGTGATGCTCATTATAGGCACTTTCGGCAATGAACAGGGGTCAGCATGGGCACCCTGAGTGGTCTGCGCATATGCACTCCCATGCACAACAAACTGCAATACACTATGTGTTCTGACACCTTTCTATCAGAACCAGCATTAACTTTTTCAGTGATTGGAGCTACATTAGCTCATCTGTTTGGTCAGACCACACAAGCCAGGCTTCACTCCCCTCATGCCTCAAGGAGCCTTGGCCACCCATGATGTTGTTGCCAGTTCACCAATTTTCCTTCCTTGTACCACTTTTGATAGGTACTAACCGCTGCACACCAGGATCACCCCACAAGAGCTGCAGTTTTGGATATGCTCTGACCCAATCATCTATTTGGCCCTTGTCAAAGTCACTCAGATCCTTACGCTTGCCTATTTGTCCTGCTTGTAACATATCAACTTTGAGGACAACATTTTCACTTTCTGCCTAATATATCCCACCCACTGACAGGTGCCATGAAAATAAGTGTAATTTACCTCCCCTGTCAGTGGTCATAATGTTATGGCTGATCGGTATACACATAATTAAACAGTGCATTAAAGGGCCACTAAACTTCTTTTTTTTTTTTTTCAAGTGAGCTTCTAACATAGAAGCACAATTGATTAAAAAAAAACAAAAAAACAGTGGCCCTAGTATGAGGATAATCTACATTTACATTTACTTTTTAAAGTACATGCCAGTTTACCCTTTGCACTCGCAGTCATACTGCTTTACAAGGAAGCATCAGAGTAAACTTTTATCTGAAAAAGATACGTCAGGTTAACCCTAGACTAGTGGCACCAGGTTTTAAAATGTTTGTTTCTATTAATGAAGCAAAAGTTAAAAACCGAATTTAGTGCCAAATGTAAATGTGTAGGGTAGAATATCCCTGAGAGAACATTTTCAGGCTGATTTTGAGCCGGAAAGCAGGAGCATTATACTCAGGATGATTAGAATAACTCATTTCATGCCTGTAATGCTTGTGTCTCATCCCCTGCACACACATCAGGTTCCACTAACCAGAGTGGTTGTTGTGAATTAGTTGCAAATCACGAATGAACATCTGATTTCTAGAGAGATCACATGCACAGTAGCATAATGAGGAATGATTGCTGTGCTGATTTAGCTATTGGATGAGCTGAATATCAGGAAATGTTATCCTGGAATCTTCTCTCAGCAATACTTTATTAGGAGCATATTCTACGAACAATCGTTCCTCACAGACCTTACCATGGACACTGGTGTCATGTACGGACACTTTGCTGCAGATCTGAGCCTTCTGTAAGGCTGGCCATCAATTGTAACCCCTTGCACAGATTGTCTGTATTGTGCTTTAATAATGACTACCATAAAGCAAAGTGAAAAGGGGCTGGTGCAACACTGTTTGCTACTCTAGGCAAAGCGTATATTTTGCCACCACTTGCAGATCCCACCCTCAGGCTCAGTCACACACACACAGTCACACATGCAATGTTACATGCACAAGCAACCATGTGTACACACACAGAGTCACACACAGCCACACAAGCACCCATGTCATACACACACCCAGACACATACACAGTCATTGTTGGAGGCCCAGATGATAGCCCCACGCGTTCTCTATCTGAGTCCCAGGATGTCACATGACACCCCAGGAAACTCCTCTGGAAGCGCAGTGCATGGTGATGGAGCAGCCAATCTCTGCTTATATGTTCAGCACAGACATTACCCCTCGTGCCCAGCACGGGACCGCATGTGATACTGTCTGCTCCCAGTATATATGTATCCCACGATGCAGACAGCTGTGGCCTCTCAAAGGCTTTATGCAAATGCCTAGTTCGTATTGGTGGCGCTGGCTGTGGGTGCAAATTATAATAATAATAATAATAATAACGTGTTTAACCAGGAAAGGTACATTCAGATATTATCTGGTTTCAATGTATGGAGTTAAGTTGAACTCCCTTAATGCAGAATTTCACATTTATCTACAAATTACATGCTCCAGTTTTTAGACTGTGTCCACTATTCTGGACACAGCTCTCTCATACATACAAGATTCCCCTGCTGTGCCGGGTTTTGGCTCACTGTAGGGTCACATCATGTTGTATGAGGCAATGTGACACCACAACACTATACTTCAGCCTTCCTGGTGCAGGCTTTAAATACCCATTTCAGCAATAGTTTAAACATGTTCTTTCCCAGTGGCGAAAGGGACAGGATCCCAAAAACTGGGACTGTCCTGCCAAATCCAGGACGTTTTGCAACTATGTTATTTGCTTGTGAAAGCATATTGTTAAGAATGTATTACTTTATGTAACTCTATTTTAATTTGCAAGTTGAGAGTATTACTTTCTATATTCACTTCACGGTCATTTCTTAATTTCTGAATAGACATAAAAAGAATAACATGTTCTGAGCCCTGAACGAGAGTCAAACCTTGCTCCTCTAATTGCCTTTGAAGCGATTGTATCTCTAAAATCTTTCTGCTCAATTTTCTTTAGATCGTTTGGGATCAAATTAAAAGGTTTTGTCCCCCAAGGCACTGTTCTTTTATTTCATAAATTAACCTCACATGTAGCACATTATGCAGAGCCCAAACTGAGCTCAGCTACCACAACACGCTGGTCTGTGCTTGCTTTTGCACAGTTAACTAAGTTAAGTGTCTGATTTTTGGTAGGAAAATTGGAGCTCCGAGTTTCGGACCCCTTTAGATCTTTTTGGTGATCTGCATAGCCCTTGATTTTAGGCTACTCAGAAAGCACCAAAGTTCTCTCGAACCAGCATGAAAATTGTCGGAGTTCAGATCACCGAAGTAGTAGCCTTTGTCTTTCCCATTGACTTTTATGGAGAGGATAGAGACTCAAGTTGGTAGGACTTTGGCTACTATGAAAATAGCCAAAGTCCTCCTAAAATACCCCCCCCTTAACAGGGCTGGAGGCCAGTCAAATGGCCCCTATGCCACTTGCCTTGCACCCACACACAATAAATGGAGCTGGAAGCTGCCCATATTCCAAAAGGCCCACAGAAGCAGGAGCAGAGGAGAGAGAAACAGTAGGTTTGTTAGGATAGTTGACCACAGATAGAGAGCTGTATAACACCAGGCAGGTTAAGTAGTACAGCAAAAACGAATTTATTTCATTCTGTACTCCCCCCTGCTCTCAGAGTATTTTGGTCTGCTCTCTTCCTTTCCGTCTATTCCACCCGCTTGCCCCGCCCCATCCGACCACCCATAGTATTGTGCATGTTAAATCACTTTAATTAAAATGAAGAAAAAAAAATAGTATTTTTTTTACTTTATTCATTAAGTAGATGCCCTCTTGTCATAGGATACAACATTTTTAGCAAATGTATTTATTAAATAGTTGAATGTATACTGAGAAGAAAAGGCAAACCCTGTATACACAAACATGTTTTTAGTTCAGATGTTTTTAGTAGAACCCCTGTAGTAAATATTTACGTCTCTGGTACTTGGCTGTAGGAGGGTGCCTTAATAAGAGCAACATAAACAACAAGTTAAAAAGACGCCTTAAGCAGCATAGCTAATAAATCTGAACTGCAGAGACTAAAGATAGTATGCCTACACACCAAATCTAAGCTCTAACTTTACACTGCCTTCTCTCTGACAGACACCATTTAATCCATCTATTAGTGATGGGGTAGGTCTTAGGTAGCTGGCACCCTGGGTGGTATGCCCTACCCAACTTTCCCTGGTAAGTACGCCACTGTGTACTGGCAACATTTGCATAACCCCTTGTTTCTGTTGACTTTGAGGCACATTTACTTATTAGGCATTGGCCCTTCCAGTGTTTAAAATAAGCTAATGACATCATCGTTTAGTTTATTTAACATACGTGGTTGTGGTATGCGTGACCTCTCTATAACAAGGTAACTTAATGGATCAGTAATTACATACAAACATACATGGTACAAATATAAATAAATCTAAACGATAATCAGAGTTCTAATCACACCACTCTAATCAATGAGTAATAATACATTCATACTTATTATTTATGATATGTAGCTGTCAACATGCATGGCTTTTAGAAGGAAAATAGCTAACTATCTGGATAAGCATGAATATACAAGGCTACATCTCTGAGGCAATTAGAGAGAAATGGATCAATGCGGTAACATTATCCAAAATGTATTCACATTTGTCTCCGTCTGCATTTTGAGATCAAGGCTGTATCACACTTGGTTTCTTTTTAAGTGACATGATCCTCTCTATTCATCCCTTGTACTTCACTTGCCAGCTCTACAAAAAGGTCACAAGAGCTTTTCAGAACTCATTGAAAGTCAGAGCAAGTTTTGTTAAGGTCAGTTCTTGGGTCAGATGTGAGGCAGCTGGGCCCACAGAGAGCTTTGTGTTCACTCCTATACCAGATGCAGATGTGCATTATGTACTGATCAAGTTTAATATCACACTGCATTTATAATACAGCCAGTGGTGTATCTTGATTTAGTGCTGCCCTAGGCAGACAAAATCCGGGCACCCCCCTACCCAAGCTGCACACCCACGTTACACACCTAAGACATGCCCCATCACCTCCATTTCATGACCCCACATCACACATAACATTCAGACTCACATCAAGCTCATACTCCCATCACACACACACTCCTACTCCCATCACACTCAGTCACACACACTGACTCCCATCACACACACACTCCTACTCCCATCACACTCAGTCACACACACTGACTCCCATCACACACACTGTCTCCCATCACACACACTCTGACTCCCATCACACTCAGTCACACACACTGTCTCCCATCACACACACTCTGACTCCCATCACACTCAGTCACACACACTGTCTCCCATCACACACACTCTGACTCCCATCACACTCAGTCACACACACTGTCTCCCATCACACACACTCTGACTCCCATCACACTCAGTCACACACACTGTCTCCCATCACACACACTCTGACTCCCATCAGCACTTACCTTTCCCTGGTGGCTAGTGGCAGGCTGCCTGTTCGGCTTCCCGGCAATTGTGCCGACAGGTCACGTGACGGGGCGCGCATATGACGTCAGCGCGCCCGTCACGTGACTGTCGGCACTTCCGTGTCACACTGCACAGGGAGCCGAACAGGCAGCACGGAGGTTTCTCTGTGCTGCCTGTTCGGCTCCCCGTGCAGCCCAGCAGGCAGAGCGATGGTGAGGGGGGATCTTCCGATCCCCTCTCACCTCTGTCTCTGCCTGCAAGCGCGGTCTTTTTTGGGGGGGACAAAGTGTTTCATGCACACATATTTCAGTTAATGACATTCCTGGTATTTAGTTGGTTGAGAACTAATTATATAAGCTCCATACATTTAATAAGGGCTTTATTTATGAAGGAATTGCAGGGAATGTCACACTTAAGGCTACAGTAGCCGAGTTGGAAACAGTTAATTTGCATATAAAGCCACAGGTGATGTCATAAGCAGGAGACTCCACAGACACATTGAAAACATATTTTTCTCCAAATTTAAATATTTTATTGCAATTCTGCAAACACAATGTATAGATCATTTTTGTATGATGAGCTTGCACTTAATCAAACAACCAATCATTCCAAAAATGATCTTAGAAATTAAACAAACTAAAATATTAAAATCTGGAATTTTAATATAAATTAATGAAGAAGGAACAATTTTCTTAAAGCATCAAACCTCAATAAAAATGTCCATATAATAAAAAGAAAATGTATATAAAATGCAACCATACAGAGATTCTCCAAATAGCCATGTCCAGATACTGGGAGGGTCCTCTATAATTAACCATATTAAAAATGCACGGATATGTTTATGAATTTGGATATTCCTTTCAAAACTGGATGTACATCTGTCAAAAGTTGTTTCCAACTTTTCGTTGAGACCCTGGGTTTCTATGTAGCCCAATTTATGAATACAGAAAGTTTGTTCTTAACAAGGTCCATAATACATAGGCCTTTATCCCACGATGGACAATTGTGTAAAATAACTTATCCTTAAAAGATGGAATTCTTTAAATTAAGTCAATCTCTGGTGAACAGTACAGAAAGACATAAGCAGATCATTATAAGATTACCATCTCTGATTAGTCTCAGCCTAATGATGTACTTGAGTAGGTGATAGTGTCAATGTTGTCTTTTCTGGATTCCTATGTTAGAAATAAATAGGTAAAACCTGCATGACCTTTATGGGGCAGTTCCACGTACAATGTTTCTGATTATTTTCGTTAGTACTGCATCATGCAACATAAACAAAAATTCAACATAACTGTGTTATCAGTTTATTTCTCAAACCTTCCTATCTCCTAAGAAAGTTTTAATAAAGTAATGGAGATGGTGTCTCCGTATTGGATATCACTGACTTTCGATGCCCCATCGAAATAATTTTTAGTGGATAATTGTAAATCATTTTACAGTAAAAAAATAAGTCCATATCACATATAATAGAAACATGTATGATAGAAAGCAAATAAGCTACGTGGGACTGCCCCTGTAAGTTGTACTAGCAAATAAGACAGAGAAATGGCCTAATTCAGGTTACTCCAAAGGATATTTATTGTATTTTAGCACTTTTACTGAAAATAATAATAGGATTTCTAAATATTCTTTTGTTCACTTTTAGTTCACATCTGTTTGCAGTATTTACAAAGCCTCGAACAGTAGGCCCCTGTAAGCTAAAACAAGTGGGACAGGCCTACTAATGAGGAACATTCTGCAATTTCACAGCAACAATGGAATGTTCCAAAATGAAGGAATATTACAAACAGGAAGAAGAAGCCGGGTACGTTACAGATGTCTGGAGACATTCAGTGAATGAGTCTCTGATTGTGATCACATGTAATCATGTAATAACAAAAACAGTGCTATGGAATGTCAAAAAGCCGAGCTCTGACTCAAATCTCCATCGTGTCTAAATAGTACAAGGCTCTATATTAAGAACATAGGGTTCCAGAAATAGAATGCCTTTTAATAAGGCTTGTGCAGGAGTCAGAAATTCCAGATTCTGAAGGTACAAAGCATGGAATGCTGGAGGCATCTCCGCAGAGGGAGCAGTGAGAACACCATTAATATTTTGTGTGGAATGTAAATCTGACCAATGCAAGTGGGAATTAAATGCTTCAAGGTACAAAAACTTCAGGTCACTAAACTAATTTAAACTGGTTAGAACCATGAAGATCCCTTGGAAATAGTCCTTTTGCTGCTGAAGGCCAGGACATTTTTCGCCCCATGCTGAAGGTCAAATGTTACAAATTCTTGTTGCTGTAATGGATGTTTCTAAACATTAATATTCTTATCGGCAGCTGAGCAGTTGATTGCAAAAGCTGTTAAGCTGGGTGTTTTGTATGCATTGAGAACTGTCACCATTTGGGCACAAGATGTTAGGTTGCAATACTCAGTAGGAGGTGCATGCCGGTAAAAATCAATGTACACAGTAACCAACCTAACACTATAGAGGTTATTTATAAAACTTCATTTTGGGCAGGGGGATGATAAGCAAAATATGAGATCATCTTGATATTTGCATGTAATACTTATTGGAATATTGTCATTTCTTTTACCTTTTTGTTCTTATTATTTGATCGTTTGAATCTACTAAATAGTTTATAGGAACAAATGCAAAAATAAAAAAAATTCAAAAAATTGACTTTTCTAAAAAACAAACCTATGTATCTTCTTTTCTTAAAACAATGCTTTAACGCCGGAGCATTTGTACACTAAATGTATACCTATTGCAAAAGACCGTCGCAGGCAAATTATTACATTTTCTGTAACCTACACTGAGCTGCGCAATGGTCTTTGTCATCCAATACTGCAGGAGACTGAGCTTGTTTGGCACAAAGAACGACATGTTATTGTGAGAAGATATCTTGTTTTGTTTATAACTTCATGACTTGATGTTGCTGCTTCTATATTACATGGGAACAAACTGTTCATTGTTACACAGAACCTTATGATGTGTAATGACATGCATGTGCTGCTTCCCAAAATAAACAATATGTTAAACAATTACTAAATAAAATGATAAGATGCCCACTTAAGGCCAATAGAGAATACACATTTTAAGCAATGATGAAGAATAAATCTAATGTTTTATTTAGGAAGAGGCTTTTTAAAGGCACACTACTTTGAAAAGCGCTATTATGTTTCCCAGCAGTGTACAGTGTGAAAACAATTCCTACCTATAATAAGAAACAACAAGTTCAGACGTGCTGGAACAAATGATATAGCCCCAGGTTACTGGAGCTACTGGAGTGTTTTTTTTTTTTTTTTTTTAAATAAAAATGTACTTTGTCCTGTGCTTTTTTAAATGGTCTGTTAGTTGGGGAGAAGTAAAAGGTGAAGTGACAGTCTGTGGGGGGTATATGCATATTAATTTTTATATAATATCTCACTAACCAGTCAATTCTAACCTTGTATTTTCACTGTCTCTGTTTGAATATTAGGGTAATATAAACCTGGCACATGCTTTGTATTGCACTATTCCCTCCCATCTGTCCCTATTGCTTTTGTTCCCCAGTCTACCCCAGTACTTTCCCCATTCTCCACCCGCCCTGGTTTTAAACACACACTCTCCCTCCCATTTGTTTTTACACATCCTCCCAAACTGTGCATCTTAAAAAAACGCTCTAATTAAATAAACACCTTCCATCAGTCCTTCTCTATCATGCCCCTGTGATTTACTAATTCCTTTCCTCACTTACCCTCTTTTATTATCCTACTCCTTATCACCCTCTGCATTATTAATATTTGTTACTGACTAGTCATAAAGCATCAATATATTTTGCAGCGTTGCATAATTAAGTTAAGCTGCTGCAGCTCTTGTTAGCAGAATTGCCATTTATTTATGATTGTGTGTGTCTCTGTGTGTGTGTTTGTGTGACTGTATGTACCTGTGAATGTTTGTATGACTGTGTGTGTATGAGACTGTATGTGGGGGGAGCACATTATGAAGAGTGAAGTCTGTGCTGGCTGAATCAGCACATACTGTATGTTCTGCACCTTCATTAAAGTTGGAAAGCCCAGTATAGGTGACATCCTATTTAGGTGCCAAAGATGGTACTGACAAACAGTTTGGTGACAAAGATGTCACTGACGAGCTGTATGGGGACAGATATGGAACTGACAAGCTGTATGAGGACAGATATGGCACTGACAAGCTGTATGGGGACAGATATGGCACTGACAAGCTGTATGGGGACAGATATGGCACTGACAAGCTGTATGGGGACAGATATGGCACTGACAAGCTGTTTGGGGGGAAATATATTAGAAAAGTTGGGTACAAGAGGGGGGTCCCTAGCTGCTAAAGACTTTACCCAGGGTCCACTAGAGCCTCAAAGCAGCTCTGCATTAGAAGCCTTTCTCTCTCTGCAGCTATATAACCCTCCACCCCCCTCTTGTATTAACCCATTCCCCTCTCTTACAACCTCCTGTTCTTTACTCTTCTTAATACTCTCCCTGCCCCTGCACTGTAAATCTTCCCACTCCATCTGCATTATTAACCTGTTAGGTAAGTCCCACTCTCATACTAACTCTCTGCCTATGCATTATTAACCTGTTCTCTCCCCAGCATTTGTACCCTTACCCACTGCCCCTCTCACTACCGGCAACACTATACCTCTTTCATAATTCCTCTCTATGCCACTGCATTGTTAATTCCTTGTTAAAACCTTACTACCGGGTAATTCCGAGAAACTGAGTTTTGACTTCCCTTCTTATTAGTTGTCTGGGTGGCAGCGGAGTGGACCACTTTGCTTGTGGTATGTAAAGGAGAGATCAAAGTCCAGAAGAAGCGCAGACAGTTTTTGTTTTTTGTATACATTGTACAGCCAATCACACTGTATTTGCTGCATGCTCACACTTGTTTGGTAAGCATCATTTTTACATTTATATTATTTGAGCCTGTAACTAGCTTAACGCACCGACATTTTTCTTTTCCCAGAGATCACAGTCCGCCCATCATGTATTCAGTGAGCGTTGGTTTACAAAGCTCAATAGTGATTGACAGGTGTTATTTCCTTTGCATAATATTCAAAGTTCTATTAAACTACGAGCCGTTCTCCTAGATAACAGTTTGACCCATACATTGTGCTAGTTACACGTTATTTAGATATATACCCTTTAGGCGTCTTATCTATGCAGTGTCGAAAGATGTAAAGTGCCTTTAACCCATGACCTTTCCCAGGGCCTCATATTGATGAGACATGCAGAAGTCATCTAAATATCCCAAATGTGGGAAACCGAAAGTCATTATAATAACCTCCAGAAGCTGATGAGGCCTCACAGTGCCCTCTAATAATAACAGGAGGCCTAGATAAATTACAATTGCTGACTTAAAGGGACTGTACCACCTAAACATTGCTTATACCGTATATGTAGAGAATAAAAAATGATTTAAAATGATCTATACATTGTGGCAGTAGAAATGCAAACAAATGTCTAAACTAACAGAAAAATATGTTATAAATGTGCCCATGGTGTCTCCCGCTTATGACATCACCTGGGGCTAGGGTTGCCACCTGGCCGGTATTTTACCGGCAGGCCGGTAAAAACTTGGCTTGATCCCAATGTTAAGTCTATGGAGGCAGGGCCAAGGCCGGTATTTTTTTAAAGAAAAGGTGGCAACCCAACCTGGGGCTTGATATATTACATATTTCCCACTGAAAAGCATTTAATTTGCATACCGTATTACAGGTAGTTTCATAAACAGGAGTCTCCTCAGACACATTTAAAACAAATTGTTCTCCTAATTTAGGCCTTTGCTTGCACTTTTGCAAACACAATGTATAGATCATTTCCAATCATTTAGTATTTTTTACATTTACAGTAAAAACGATGCTTAGGTGACACAGTTCCTAAATTGTGGCTACTGTCTCCACTATATATGCATGAAGTAAGACTACTTTATAAGTATGTGTATACATTTTAGGCCACCTCCTTGGTATGAGCGTTTGTTTTTGTAAGTACCATAGTTAAACGTTAATCCACCCGGGCCTTCGTATTTATTTTACAGTCATTGCTTTTCCTTATCCAACCACTAAAAAAAAAAAGAAAACTTGTTGAATTTTATAAACACGACCCTGTCTCCCTAGGATTGTAACAGGTTTAACTGGCGTCTTTTAGAACTTAATCCGTTGGGTTTCTAAAGAACCTTTGTTTGCCTGCCAAACCCAACTAATGTGTCCTGTGCTGTGCTCCTCTGGGATTCCTGCACATATATTGGCTGGTCATTGGCGTAACAGATCTATGTATTGAAAAAGCCAGGAACAATATAAAAAATGGTCCTGGAAAGAAATCATTGTTTATGAAACAGAATGCAGTTGTACTTTATAGTAACTCTTTTACTTGGTCTTGGTTTCTTAAAATGCTTTGTGCGCTTCGAAAAAGTCTCAGGGGAAAAATGGTGAACTTAACTCAAAACAAGACGGAGGGCAGCAGGAGTTTATAACTGTCTGGAGCAACAGCTACAGGCTTTAAACACTGGCCTTTTGTATTGCTCATTTCCCACTGACACATTAGCAGGTTTGTCTAGAGGAAGCTTGCTAACCATTCTGTCCCTTTCCTGTATTCAGCAGCACCATCATACGTGGTCTAATTGGATTTATACAGAGTGCTTTGGTGTCACTACCTAATGTTTCCAACTGTGGGTTCAGCTACAGCTAACGTATCAAGTGTTAGAATTGTATTAATAGAAATGTCTGCACAGTTTATGAAAGAGTAGTGGATTGAGAATTTCTACCAATATTTATTTACCGATCTATTTCTAAGCTCCAGAGACAATTACAGATATTCAATGGTAACGCAAATCACCAGGATGAATCGAAACCAGTCGTTGTCGAAATCTACAAGAAAATACTGCGTATTTAAGAGGAAGGGTATGCATGAGTAAATGAACCCTTGGCTCAATCAGACCAATAATTGGGTGTTTAGTTAATTGGATGGATCTGCCAAGATGAGTTTTGGAGGTCCTGTCTTATTAAAGGATTATAATTGCTGGAATTTTGGATTGATTTTTGGATTGTCAGAGACGGAACTACCAGCAATGCTATGCACTGCGGCCCTGCGAACAGAGAGCTACCTGTATCATAGAGGGAAGGACATGGGCAATTTCTGTATCTTGTATCCTTCTCCTATAATGAATAAATGACCTTGGGCTCTTCTTGGTAATGGTCTCTCGCAGTCTCTTTTCAGAAACTGTCTGAGTCTTAGGGGAAGCATATACCACACACTTAGAGTTGCTCAATCTGGACCAGAGCTTTTAGGACAAAGTGGGCTGGAAAAATTGCAGGGAAATGAGAAGGGAATTTCAAACTTAAGGGTGAAGAAACCGAGTTAGAGAAAATCTCCCATTCAGCTGCATTGGAGAATTTTTCCAACTTGTCTACTTTGGCCTAACAATTAAAATTCCAATCTATATTCCCTGCAATTATCTCTTTCATGAATAAAGCCCTAAGCAAGCTAGGTGAAGACTTAGAGGCAATGTGGTGGGTAGTATGATTGCCTCTAGAGATCTACTGTGTTGCAACCGTGGACACAGTGGACAACCGTGTTGCAAAATTTAGACCAACACAGCCAATTTCTACAGATCGGCTATTTTGGCCAGAGTTTGGTTGCCAATTTCACCAGATTGAATACATGCGTGTTCTGCAGTACATGACCAGTCCCTTCCTAGATGTTTATCATACTTGTGTGCGGTAAAGAAGTGGTATGAAATCATTACTGCATTCTGTATTAAGCTTGGTGTGTTCCCATAATCCTCCTGTACAGTGGAGATCGTTATATTGATGATCCATCTTTACAGCACATGTTTTATACTGCAGAGGAAGGTAAGTGATATTTTACAGTAATCACTGTTCTAATAAACACATGTTCTATGATATTTGTATGTCACTCTCGCTGTTGTCACTCTCATGGATGCTGTTCCAAACGTTATGAGAGAGATTTCTAACCAGTTCTTTATTTTTTATCTGTAATTTCCTCTCAGAACGCCTGATATACTTTCTAAAATGACATCTAAATTCAGTGGACAAGCTATACCCTGGACTATTCCTCAGTTAAGGTAATATTTTCCTTTGTATTTCCTCGGAGGAACTGTCATATATCAGGACAATATGGGGGACATGTATAAAAAGAGAGGGACCTCCGTCTGTTTGGGTTTTCAGCGCCTGATTTTTTATACATAGTCTGTGCTAGCGCAACCTAAATCTACACATTCAGCCTAAATAACGCAGACTGCTGTGAGTCTGCTTTATACATTGGCGCACACGCTGATTGAGCTAGTGTTTGGCAATCTGCACATGCGCCGTGTTTACACATGTCCCACCTCTGATTATAATTTCTTCCATTATGAACCTGCCCCTTCCCTCGTGGCTATGTATGATCTTTTATGGTACTGAACTCTATGGGGCTATTCAGTAAAAGATGGGTTGCAGGTGAGATGAACATTTAATCTCTCCAGTTTAGCCATACATTTTGCAGGGAGATACCTGGTGTGTTTACTTAGTGGAGCAAATGTATAGTCAAAATGGGGAGATGAAATGTTAATCTCACATTAACTCACCTGATCTCACCTAGCACCAAGAAAACAGGATTCATTCAGAAACTTACTTCTTACAGTACAAGAAACAATATGGTGGAAATTTAAATTTTTGAAACCCTGAAATAAAAGAAACAGCAACAAAACACAACAATTTTTTTTTTTTAAAAAGCTTTTTTATTTATTTTTTTAAATCCCTTACAATACGAGTGGTATTCAATTAAAATGTAAAACTTCACTACAGGTTTTAAACAATGTATTTCAGCATTAAGAGGGAGAACTGATGACTAAAGTTTGCAAGAAAATTGTATCAAAACCTTAAACCAACATGTCCTTGGCTGACACAGAATGAAAAAAAAAAAAGATTAGTTAAAGTGAATGAAATCACCTGATCCAGATGGTTTGCATCTATGGTACTTACAGAGCTTAGTTCAGTAATAGACCAGTGTATTTAATCCTCAAGGACATTGGTTTGTCTGCTGTGCTGCTAAAAGGCTGGCACAGGGCATGTCAAATAAAATTAAAGCGAAATCCCTGTAAAAAATGTAATCATTTAGGCTTATGAGGAACTACTTGTTCTTGGAGTGAAAATGCTGCTCATTATAAATTAGGCTGTATATTTCTCCACCACTAGAAGTGGCAAAGTGATGGCACTCGTGGATTGTAAGAATTGTACAGTGGTGAGAGAACACATTATCACTGCAAAATATCTGGGAACCATGTTATTTGTATAAAGCCTTCTTATTGGAGGAATGGTGTAAGTGTGGGGGAAAGGAAGACAGCTGGGGATGAACTGCCATTTTGTCCTGTGCTTATGTATATAAATAGGTGTCCATGTTTGCATACTGGCCTACAGTGTGCAAAATTTGTATGCTTCCAAAAGAAACAATTTAATTAATGAAGGCCCAGCAATTCTCTCTTTATTGAGTAGACCCTCGAGTGATTTGGAAATAACATGTGGGTGATAGTTTCAGGTGAAACAGTGAAAGATTGGATTTTAATAAAAGGGATGATTATTGAATTGTAATTATATACCATCTTTTGTAGTCCCAGTGGTGTAAAACAATCAGTAAAATAGATACATGCGGAGGAAATAGAAGCATATGTAATGTTTCAAAACATTACTGAAAGTCATATCTAGATATGCATTTTGTAAATCTTCCGACAGGCAGCCTCCTAGATCTGTCTTTAGAAAAAGCTGGGGATTAAACCCTGCTGAAGTCAGGAACGTAGGGGACAGAAATTGCCATTAATCACGTTATGTTTGTAAAGCTGTTGTTTTTGTTGCGGTGCCGTCTAGGCTACATACAGTGGTGTATCTTGATTTTGTGCTGCCCGAGTGTGCTGCCCTTCTGATCCCCTCTCACCTCCGTCTCTGGCTGCAAGCGCGTTTTATTTTTTTTAAAGGGCCGCGTTTTTTTTTATATTTTTTTTTTTTTTTCATTGCTAATTTGCCGCCCTAGGCATCCGCCTAGGATGCCTCGCGGTAAATACAGCACTGGCTGCATATCTGTGCAGCGCAATCTACATTCGCTGTTAAGTTTCGCCCTCGTTCTCCGGAAGGTAGGTGGTGTGTATAGTCAAATAGCGAACTTAGCACTTACAGAATTAAATTAGGTTAGCCTGCCGCTTTTAGTTACAGCCATGAGAACGGCCATTGATAGTACCTCTCTCCAATGCCTAACCTGTAATGTTTGTCAGTTTTAGGTGCTCATTATCTGGGCTTATGAATTAAGGTGCTCAGTGGCGGAACTCTCGTTTGTCACAGGGTTCGCAGCTGCATCCGGGCCCGAGCAGCATCCAGGTTAGTACTGGGGAAGGGGGAGAAGGGGGGGGGGGGGTTTAATTGGCTTATTAACAAGCAAATAACGCTGGCAAATGAATGGCAAAACAATACTGGAAAATGAATGGCAAAATAACACTGGCAAATGAAGGGCAAAATAACACTGGCATATGAACTGCAAAATAATACTGGCAAATGAATGGTAAAATAACCCTGGCAAATGAGTGGTAAAATAGCACTGGCAAATGAGTGGTAAAATAGCACTGGCAAATGAATGGTTAAATAATACTGGCATATTAATGGTAAAATAAAACACAGAGGAGATGGCCTGGTGAGTACTGGGGAAGGGGGGAGGAGGGTGGTGGTGTATTAATGGACAAATTGTCTGTGGCATATTAATGGGTAAATTGTCAGTGGCATATTAATTGGCAGGCTAATAGTGGCATATTAATGGGAAATTGGCTGTGGCATATTTATGGGCAGGCTAATAGTGGCATATTAATGGGAAAATTGTCTGTGGCATATTGGCAATCTGGCTGTGGCATATAAATGGGCGGGCTAATAGTGGCAAATTAATGGGGAAAATGAGCAGTTGTATCACAGTCTAAGATATTGTCCTGTTGGAATGCCTCAGGGTGATAGCTGTCGCATTGCAGAGAACTGTTGGTTGACATGGGTTTCCAATTTCTCGCTATCAGGATTTTTGCTGCCACTAGGCAGTGAATTGTAGCAACAGTTTGGTTTGTATTCAAACTAGGCCAATCCAGGTGAAGCAGTAAGACTTCAGTGTTTTTTGTAATGTAAAATTGAGGGTATATCTTTTAATTAAAGGTGAAGGCATTGTGTGTGAGAGTAAATGAGAGTAGCTCCAATGCCATTTCTGTGTGGTCTTTAGGATGTATAGGACCACATTTATTGAAGAAATAGCTGGTTGCTTCCAGTTCCCATATATGTAGTATTGAGCTGTTATATGCACACAATATGTATTCCTTTTGTACTCTGGTTACATCTAGTTTAGCCGTTGTGTCTTTTGTGTCTTGGATGTAGGATTGTAATTGGCTGACCAAGGGTGCGACAGAGTTATTCACATATATGCTGACCTTTTCTGTTTGGCAGAGACAGTTGGATGGCTTGGAGATGGTTGTTGTTTGTTGTATATCTTTGATAGTCTGTAAAATGTTGGTAGCACATGTGATAGAGGTAATATGAAATCAACCTCATGTTTATTTAGGATCATGATTAGTTGACCATTTATCAGTATGGTTTTCAGATCATTTTGGAATTTGATGGTAGGGTTGCAAAGAAGGATATGGTATGTTTCCTGGTTAGATAGAATTCAGAACCATTGCCCCCTCTGTCTGAGGGCTTTATCATTATTTCAGAGCTTGATTTTAATTCCTCAAGTGCTAGTTGCTCCTTACATGAAATATTATGTTTACTTTTTATGTCAACTTCTTCAAATCCTTCAGTCATCAGTTTGACAAATATTTCAATATGGGGTTAGCCTTGGAAAAATTCCCCAATGCCGCTAAAGGGGAACATTTTTCCAACTCCAAAAAATGGCCTTAAGTTTGAAATTCACATCCCAATTCCCTGCAATTTTCTCTTTATTGAGTAGACCTTTTCAGATCGGTACATGATAGGATAGATGATCCCTCATCTTCATCCAGTAAGGACAGGAGTACCTCAAGGTTAGCATCATTCTCTCAGGTCCATTTTATTTGCCTGCTTTTCATATTACGTTCAAAGAACTTGTGGAGTGGTCATTTTCTTGTGAAAAGTTAAATATCCTTTACCCATTCAGATTTACTGAGCAGGTAGAGATGGTGTTTATTGAGGCATGATTTGGAGAGATTAATGATTTGGGATGACCTGGAGGATGTTTAAGCACATTCTTCATGTTTAATGTAATTTTGTAGACTGGTAGCCTCCGACAAGATTTTGATTTGGTTTTTTTTTGTAAGGTTAATGTTTGGTTCTGAAGTTCTCTTTAATATTAATGCTGTTGGTATCCGAGTAATCACCTTCAGTAAACACCCTTTCAGCTTCTTCTTCTCCTATAGTCACCTTTCTGGACTGGGAGTGGTTAACAGGGAACCTGTCATTCTTTACCAAGTATTAAGCCATGTGCCTAGAATGGGTATTAAAACCCTAAATATAAATGGAGTGAATTAACAAGGTAATTTCAAATTTAAGGCCAAATTAGCCAAGTTGAAAACATTTCCTGAAATTTCCTGAATAAAGCTGAGCATGTGACTGGGTTTGTTTTTGCAACCTCCCAGCTGTCGGGGTCCTGTTTCCACCTCTTTTATTATCACAAGTCTGTCCTATCTCACACTCTACGCAATGGCTATTTCTGGACTGCTGCCAGTTAGAAGCCAAGGCTCCAGAATATGACATCATTAGAACCAAGCCACAAGATGAACAAGTGAACAAAAACCTCTGGTACTAGAAATCTTTATCGTATAAATGGGAATGCAAACATTGTTTATTTAACCCTTAAGGACCAATGTATATTATGTCATCATTACAATCCATCCATTAAAGGCTCATGTAAGTCTCAATGTTGACATAGCATATCTTATCTAGAGTATCAGTCTGAAGCTTAATGAGTTGGATATTCCATGTCTCACCAGGGTCAATAAAAGTGGATTAATATAGATGGTTTATCTGAAAAAATCATTCTCATTTGTATCTCAATCTATAACATTTTCAGTGCTAGTTAATGCTTTTTGTAATTCAATCACAGATCTCTCCTGTGGAAGAGATCCTAGCCTACATTAAAGAGCAGTAAGGGTCAGATCTTAAAGTTCTCTCACAGGTTTCACTAAGTACGGTAAGTACACTGAAGCTAAGGACTCAGTGGCTCCATTTTAAAAGCTAAATTCTTTGGAATTGTGTTGTTTCATCACAAAATATCTGTATTGTTTACTTGTAGGAGTCCGATAAGATCAGTCAAACTTTATTACTTGCCTGTAACTCCCCAAAGACTGCAGAGGTTCATTTAAAGTTAATATTGCAATTCTTCTCTCTTAAACAAGACTTGCACTCTGTTAGTTGTATTGTTCGTTTATTTTTCAATTCCCTTTTATAGGGTTTGTCACTGCCGCGTGACGGGGTCTCATCTTACCCTCAAAGTATTTTACAGTTCCTGGCAGTAAGAGATGTTAAAATATTGACACAGCAATAAAACAAATAAAACATCATTAAAGCTTTAAAGGTGTGATTCCTTGTGACTTAATTACATTTTTGGAGTTATAGCTGTTAAGATATTTAAAATCTCTAATGGGACTTTTTTTCCTTATTGTTATGCAACTGGAGACTGGTCATGTAGGTTGAATCTAAAATCTTTACATTTTATATATATAAGCTGCATGCCAGGGCAGGGATACAAAACCTTCCATACCCCAGGCAGAATTGACAATTATTAAATTGAAACTAACTTCCAGCTTTCATTGTGTGGTTGTCAAAATGGGAAAATTCCACTGATATATTTAGAAATTTCACATTTTGTTTTATCGATCTTGTACTCAAGATACCATAATTCCCTTCAGATTAAAAGTTCCCTGTATATTCACTTTGATGCTATAAAATATTTTAGTGTTATATACCAGGAATTCCATTACTGATCTCTGCACTCATCATACAACAAAACCGCTGGCACTGGTGCCTAGATCACATGCTTCACTCTCCCGAAACCACAAGTGGAGGTTAACAGCAATACTAAAGGACAAGAAATAATTATCCCCAGGGCCAACCACTATATTTGTTTATTTCTTGGTAGATTTATATAGCAAGTGACCCGAAAAGAAAAGCTACCAAAATATTTTGGAGCAACAGAGTGCAAACAAATGTTACTGAGGTGGGTCTATAAAATTATAGGTACAAATCAATTAATATGTTGTTTACAGACAACGTCTAGTAACCGTGCTGTAACCTACCTATAACCTCTAGTTGCCCTGCTAGGCCTGATCATGAGGCCAGATGAATCACACTGTGTATATAAGTTTGTCCTACATATGCCTAGTATTTGTGGGAATCAAGGATACTCAATTTAGCTATATTTATAAGTGGTTGGAGGTCACCTAAAATCTTAAAAAAGGTCTGTGTCCCTCACCCTGGCTTATGGGCTATAACTGTATACTTTAATATTGTTATTTAGTCAGATTCTGTTCATATATTGGTTTATGTGTAATGCATAATTCTGTGAGTAGACCACTCTAAACGATTACAATGTGTCAGTGAAATTAATTGATAGTTTACTCCAACATCCTTTGTTATGTTTTAATTGAATTTACTGTTAAGCTGAGTATGATGTGGTTTTCTATATCTGTAGCAATGCTGGTTAATGGCTGTTTGGTTTGTGTTGTATGTTAATAGATGGGTTGAGTTATGTTAACATGATTATGTCTGTATATTAGACTCTGTTGTCTGTTCCAATAAAGTTGTTGTTCATTCTTGCTGTACCTAACTGTTAGCGGTCCTGTCTGCTATTTGGGTACAAAGAGCAAAGGTCCAGAAAGACTTTCTGGGTGGATGCTGAGCTTTAATTGGGGGCTGAGGAGGAGATTTCACACAATGGACAGAGGTACTACCAGCCTTGGGTAGCCATTCTGTTACACACTGCTTGGTTGCTTTCCAGGTAAATCCTTATTGGAGCACAATGCATGAAAATAAAATGTGGTCACTGATAGCAATATTCCAGCAGCATTCCAAGGCAGTGGGAATTCCCTACAGTGAAATGTGGATTTTTTGTGAATATTTGCATTTATTTACCATAAATGCCTGGCAGCAAGTCACCGCCGCTGTGGTTGACAGTGGTTTGTGAATATTTTAGTCCAAGAAAAGATTTAAGTCTCCATTTGACTTAAAGGGAGTAAAAGTCCAAGAAACTCACAGCTGATATTATGTAAGCTGATTTGTTTCCATCTGGAAGTGTTTCTGTGAAGATTTACTGATGAGCTGATCTATTATAATTGCTACATCGTTTTACTGTAACTCATTCCACGTGTTGTCTTTTCTTCCTTAAAGTGACATGAAATCTTATTTTAACTTTTAGAATAAACAGTCCAAAAAAAAATAATCAATCCCCCTTCTGCAGTGTAAACACTATATGTATCTTTAGAAATATATGTGGGTTAAACATATAAGTCTTTATAGGCTTGGGAAGCTGCTGACTACCTGGGAGTGAAATTGGCCACAAAAATTCCAAATCAGGATAAAATGATTCAGGTGCATAAAGTGTTGCCAATACCGTCTTATTCTGATATGCATTTAAAAATAGCGCATCATGCATATTACTTTGCTCTGAGGCAATTCCGCTTGGGTACCAGGACATTGAACTCCTGTCCAAATTGTGGATCAGTGGCTGCGGACATTTCTTCTTTTCCTCGGGTCCTGCTTAGTTATTGCCAAATTTTGGCAAGCAAACGAAATTACAATTTGACTTCCACATGGACTGGCTATAAACAAAACAACATAAAAGAAAACATAAATGTTTTCTCCACCATTTGATCGCTATATATAAACCAATTGGATACTTCGATTAACGATTCCTTGGTACAGATATTCCAATGCACAGACTGGTATTGTCAAAAGAAACTGTCTTCGAATAATATAAATTCCCAGCATAGGCGAAGAAGTAAAATCCCATTTTCTTGTGTTGATGGGCCAGGAAACGGGGGAAACTATCTGGATGTTTATTGTTGGTAGAGTTGATTTTTTTATGTTCTGATAAAGACTCAGTGAGATCATTGCTGTGATCATATTTATATTTATGGTACTAAAAACGGAAAATGATTCGTGCTGTAGTTAACACTGCGAAAATTAGACGAGACACTTAATAATGTCATGTTTGTTTTGTTTTATTTTACATGTAAACGGTCATGTTTGTGAGACTCATATTTACGATCATGTTTAACAGTCTCATCACGTGTACCTTTGCACAAATAAAGAGAATAAAAGAAAAATATGTGAGTTTATGCTCAGCTCTGTCAATCAGCCAATAAGAGTAGGTGCTCACTGCTCGGGTCTGTTAGGGTTTAATCCGATGATAACATAATATAATAATTTTTTTAATTGGGCTGGCTGTCCGTAAAAGCATACTTCTTCGTGACGCATCAAGGTGGCTGGTCAAATCATAAAGCATATCTTAAAAAATACATGCCATTTTATTTTATGTTCTTCTAAAATAATTGTGCTATAATCAAGGCCAAACTGGCATACCGATAAAATCCGGTATGATGCCAGCCGCTTTGGGATGCAGCGTTTAAGAAAAAGTCGTCCACAGCCGTTTTAAAGGAACTGTATCACCTAAACATTGCTTATAATGTGAATATAGAGAATTTAAAAAAGATTGAAAATGATCTATACATTGTGTTAGCAAAATGCTTAGTGTATGGAAGTTTGTCTGCAGAGTCTCAGGTTTATGACATCACATGTGGCTTGATATGCAAATAACACATTTCCCATTGAGTTCATTTGCATATCAAGCCACATGTGAAGCCATAAACAGGAGACACATTTAAAACACATATTTCTCCTTATTGAGGTAGTTAATTGATATTTTGCTAGCATAATGTATAGGGTAAGTTTTGTGAGTGCAATCTGCATGCTGGGGTATGTATAAAACACAAAAATACTGTTATACTGTTAATGTAGAGAATAAAAAATTGATATATACATGATGTTAGCAGAATTGCCAGCAAATGCATAAAATAAGTAAATGTTTGTCTTAAATGTCCCTGTGATGTCTCCAAAACTAGTAGTAACTCATTTTCAATGGGAAGTGTGTCATTTGCATATCCTGCCACAAGGTGATGTCATAAGCTGGAGACACCATAGATATTTTAAACACCTATTTCTCTTATTTTATGCATTTGCTTGCAATTCTGAAAGCACAATGTATATATCATTTTTTATTCTCTACATTAACAGTATAAGCAGTGTTTAGCTTGACAGAGTCTCTTTAAATTCGCTAGTATTTCAGTGAAGTTGAATTCAGGGAATTTTAGTAACCTGAGTCAGCTGTCAATGGATTTTGCACTGACCTTACATATCCAACATATTAATAAAACCAATGTATCTTAATAGCCTATAATCCTTTCACCTATCTTACAAAGCAAGCTATGTTTTTTCTTTTTGCTTTATTCATCTCCGCTTGAACCATTTGCCATTTATGTTAAAAAAGAAACAAGTAATGAAAGGTTTTAAAATATCTGTTTTCAAAGGTGTACATTCAGGATGTGATCTGTACAACCAGGCAAAGAAAATAACCCCACACCCATCCTTTCAAAGCTTGCTTTCTTTCATGGGATACTGGCTGCAACCTGCAATCCATTTTCAGTAATTATTTCTAAACTGGGTTGAAAAGGCTGCAGGAAAACTGCCATACAATATCATTATTTCTTGGATGGTTCTATAGTCCAGAAAGGCTGTTTTAACTACAGAATATCCGTTTCAGAGCCAAGAAAAGCAAAACCAAGAAAAAAAAAAAGAAAATTCACTGCACGGTGTGTATGTCTTCAAAATTGAAAGAATTAGATGCCTTACTGCTTGAAAATTAAAGGCTGGTACCAATTTGCTGTAGACTACCTACTATCAGGGGAGGGCTGGCAGGCTTTGGCTCAGGGAGCAAAAACTATTTAGGCCCCATGGGACAACTTCAGCTCAACTGTTACCATCAGAGGCACAGATTCAGGGGAGGGCTGGCAGGACGGCAATTGCATTGGGGCCTCACTTTTCACTACAATGTGCATAGGGCTGGCCACCATCTTTCTCAGGTGAAGCTCTGACTAGGATCAATAGGAAAGGAAGGTTTGCTCTGTCTTTGGGCCACGCAGACCTCTTAGACATGCACTTGTGTGCGAGGAGAGTCCCTCGCTGTCTGCACCTTCACAGCCTCTCTGCATTTCTGGATCTGAGATAGAGAACAGGCGATAAAAGGCCAGTAGGAACTTATAATAATACATTTTGGGCCCAACCACTGCTCCGTCTGTCTCTGTGTCTCTGTGTCTGTATTTAGTTAGCCCTTGGTGTCATTTCATCAGACAACCTGACATAAACATGCAAGACACATATAAGCTGACATACTTATGGTACTGGTGGGATTGATAGGCAGACGAGATAACTGGATAAAAAGATCAAAAGAGTTAGCGACTGGGGCATTTTAAAAGTGAAAAGTTGTGCAGCCACAGCCCATTGAGAGAGATTAGAGAGCAGCCCTCCTACCCACCCTGCCAGCCCTACGCTGCTGTCACAGTAGCAGGATAACTTAACCACTAAATGGAAACCCAGAAAGTTGGATCCAAGGTAAAGCCAAGAAATCAGGGCAGATAGTGAAACAAGGTTAGAGGGTAAAACCAGGTCAATAACATACGTTAACCAATACATTAGTAAAACCAGACATCAGAATGTTCCAGCACAGAAAGCTGGGTGGAGTGTGTTTAAATAGGCAGCTAGCCTAATTACCCAAACGCAGGACACCTGTGGCTGAATTTATATTCAGGAGCTAGAAATAAAGGCAGAAACACAGCCAAGAGTGAATCTTGAGAGTGGAAGCAGGAACAAGGAGAGGGACCAGCCAACACAGGTCTGTGGGTGTAAGTACAGGCAGATTATGACTTATTCTCAGTTATCCTTCATTGGTGAACATGCTATCGTTATCATAATACATTTCCAGAAAAACAACTCCTATAGTCTATTCCAAACCACTGTAAAAATGTGCTCCATGTGTGTCTTTTCACTGGCTTCTAATCGCCAAGAAACTTAAATCATTGTATCCATTATTAACAGAGATGCCTCATATATATACTATACGGAGTGCTATGATCACCTTCAGACATTGGTCTTTACTACCATCTCATGCATTCACCTGCCCATGCTGCAAAACCTTTTTCTAGTTTGTCAAGTTTTATATGTTACTGGTAGGACAGACAAACAATGTTTTAGGAGCTTCTCCTGTCTCGCAAAAAAAAATTCTAGACAGGAGGAATTGTTTTATATGTTATATACACGATGGGAGCATCAAGTGGGCCTACCAAAGGTCTTCTTTGTTTTTAGGAAGTTATGATTTGATGTTTACAAGTAGTGCACAGAGAGCAGGAAGGAGCCTACTTTTTATTCATCCTATCAGTACGAAATAGAAGTAAAACCAACAATTATGACCACATTAAACAGTCACCTCCTCGTCCCACAATTCTTGCCCATTGTTTCATTGGCCACATTGGTGTATTGAGAAGGCATCTTGGAAGAGACAGAAGAGCATGTCAAGCAAATGTATCTTTCAATTTATTTTATTTGCTACTAATTTTGCTCATAAATTTATATATATGAAATGTTTATATCTTACTTGACATCTAAAGGTTTTGTAGGCGACAAATTCACTGTAAGGATTTCCTTCTGATCCCTTCTTCTTCTCTTGAAGAACTTAATTCACTATATATCTTCATATTATACCCCATTGTGCAAGGCTGAGAAACTTGTACAATAATTTCATTAAATTAAAGTGTACTGTCCATTACATAGAATTAGAACATTTTTATTAAATGATATAATTTGCGCATTTATGGTTAAAATATATACTGATGTTCATTTTCCTTTCCCAGTAGGTAGATCCATAGGTCTGTTCAACCAATTCATATGCTGTAGACTATATATTTAAAAACTAAATGAAGATACAGATGTAAAACAGCAAATAATATTCCTGTACCTTGTTTTAACGTTCTGGTTGGTAAAATTCAACTTTAGTGAAACAACTGTTCTGTCTGCAAAATAAAAGCCCATTCAAACGCTGATGAATGCTACTTTTGTTCCACACACAAACTGTCAATTAATTCATAGTCAAAAAAATACTGCACTGTGATATTCTGTCGAGTGTTATAAATTTGGTTTGCTAATTTCTTGACTATATTTTCCCCAAAAAACACTTGGCAGGCAACTTTTCTGTTCTTTAGAAGAATATAGGCTTCAGTTCTGTGACCAGACCTGCTATTGAGTTTTTTTTTTTTTAGTGTTTTTGCTAAGACTATCGTTTTGTCATCAAAATGAAAAAGTTTGCTGCATACAGCATCCAGTTACATAGTGTTCTGAGTTAACCACGCAAGTCGAGTTCTAGAATTTCAGTCAGTAATGATGGAAATGGCTGTGATGAACCTTATTTTCAGGAAAGGTTATGGATAGATGACCTGTGGCATTTCCACTACTGTAGACTTTTATTCTCATGGTGTCTCTTGTCACGCTTACTCCCTCTCGGTAGTTTTCTGGTCCCATGTGTGAACCTAAAGTCATTCACGACAAGTGTGATTCCTACCCCAGCCAATAGGATACATCTCAGACATGGACTCACGCTTTATCTGGAATGTATTTAGCATTTGGAATTCACTAGCACTCTATGGCAGCACAATACGGTATTACTACACATCATACACACACTACGGCTGTCCTTGATAGACCTTTGTGGATGCCGCAAATATGAGTAACTAGAGTCTCACTTAGACTTACCCTATAAAAGAATTGGCTTTTTTTTAAGCTGGTGAGATGAGCCAGTGGGGTAATGCACTGAGTGTGGAATCTGTTCAGTGTTGTAGGTTTCATTCAGTCTTTCATTCTTTCTAAGTCAATAAAATGAGTGCCAATAATTTAAGTAACAGTCATTTCCGCAGATCATTAGGCAATAGTAAGACATATTAGAATGTAATTAGTATGTATTCTGGGTGTGCTTATTCCTCCTCACTTTTGTCTACTATCCCTGCTTTTCACACTTTCTAGTCATGTACAAATCTGTGCTGAGTATTCCAGTATCTGATTTTTCTCACTTTGCTACTCATAAAGACCTCGCAAACCCAAACATCTATACCAGTCAAACTGTGGCCCTCCAGCTGCTGATGGACTACATTTGCCGCTCTTTCAGGTTAGAGGCTTGTAGGGGATCATGGGAGCTGTAGCTCTCCAACAGCTGGCAGGTCACAGTTTGACACTTCTGACTTAGACTAAATAAAATCCTGGTTTAAGATTAATATTCCTAGCTGGTCTTAGGGTGACCACATTGCTGTTTGATTGATGGGTGCCTAAAGATTGTCTGTACTTCAGGGCTCCATTTGTTATTGTAACATAGTACACTATTAGACAGTAAGGAATAAGGCACCTTAGCAGTTTTGGACTTATATGATCCACAAATCTAAAAGCTGATTAGAAATGATGGGAATAATAGTCAAGAGGAGCCCACAGTGCCTGGGAGGGATTACTTGTGATGAGTTCAGTATGTTTATATCAATGAGCAGAACTAAGGATTTATCAGTGCTGAGGAGTTTGTGTGAGATCCAATGATTCCTATAAGTGTTTTAAGGGAGGATTATTGTCATCCCACTGGGAGATATAGAACAGAAACAGAAAGCACATTAACAGTGCCACAGATGGTGTAATTAACCCATTATGCAATAACGCAGTCGGCCTAGTCAGCAGAGCCAGTCATGCGTTGCACTCTCTGCACATTTATTTTATGTTCATTTAAGAGAAGAATGCAGCATTGGCTTTATAACAGGAGGGGGTCATGTCTGGCTCCCCAGCTTTAATAATTCACCAGAGCAGAAAGCATTACTATTCCAATGTGACAGGATGTCTGAGAGGCGCCTTGCGGTAAATCGCTCAGTCATTTTAATGTAATAATTGCCATGGGATAGGTAATTATGGAAGCCAGTAAAACTCAAATAGTTGTGTAATTTAGTGTAGTAATAGCCATTTGTTTGGTTCCCTAATTAAAGGGTATTTATTTAAACTAGCATCGTATATTTCAGTATGGGCTAAAACAAAACTCATTATTACAAATAGATAAGATGTGTTTGTAGATATTGATTGGGGTTTTTTGTTTTTAGATGTCTAGTAGTAGCTGCTTATTATTCTTAAACAAAAATCTATACTCTTTATTACATTAATTTAAATTTTATTAGATCAAGAGCTCATAGTAGTTGCTATTACGCAACGTAATGGTACTCATTTTATAAATATTGGGGTATATTATGTAATCACTGGGAGCCAAGTGGTTATAATTTAAATATTGGGGTATATTATGTAATCATTGGAAGCCAAGTAGTTATAATTTAAATACATACTTATTTATATAATGCTGTTGCTTTTATTAGGAAATCCAATAAAGGGGATTATATGTGGATTTGAGTATAAACAATAATACACACAATGTTCAGCCCACATTTCAGATTACAGTAAGGATGTTACTGCTGATTGCCAGGCAATGTAGAACAAGATTTCATATTACCGGAATGTATCTTTCTCCAGGGGAATAAGTGTGAGTACACTGGATCCGGAGAGACAATAAATTAAAGTTCTCTGGGTGTTGAAATCAGTCACATTTGGATGATAAAATCCTCTGCTACGGAAAAGAACACCAGAGCTCTTCCAGTTACTAGAAAGAACAAATTACCATGTCCGCCATTTTATATGACCTACTAATAAAGTATTCTAATTTGTTTCAATAAAACGACATGGCTTACCTATATGTTATTTTAAAAGTTGTAATATTTTTTTAAGATTAAACCTTTCTTCTCCAGTTTAATGCAGATGGAAAGTATTAAAGAATTAAAAAATATATATATTTTATTAAATAATTTATAGTATAGGATCTCTGGATTATTTGGAATCAATTCCTTCCCCTTTTTACCTACTTAGAATTAATTCATATTAATCTCTACAAGCATATTACTATTGTATATTAGAGCAAGCAAGTGCTGTAAGCCATGTAAGAGTGTTTTATATATATATATATATATATATATATATATATATATATATATATACAGTGCCTTGCAAAAGTATTCACCCCCCCCCCCTTGACTTTTTACCTATTTTGTTACATTACAGCCTAAAGTTCAATGTTTTATTAATCTGAATGTTATGTGATGGATCAGAACACAATAGTCTAAGTTGGTGAAGTGAAATGAGAAAAATATATACATAAAACTATTTTTTAGAACTAGAAAACAGAAAATTGGCATGTGCGTATGTATTCAGGCCCCAGAGGCTGCAACACCTAAGCAAGAGGCACCACTAACCAAACACTGCCAGAAAGAGTAAGGGACAATGTTGTTGAGAAGTACAAGTCAGGGTTAGGTTATAAAAAAAAAATCCAAATCTTTGATGATCCCCATGAGCACCATCAAATCTATCATAATCAAATGGAAAGAACATGGCACAACAGCAAACCTGCCAAAAGACGGCCGACCACCAAAAATCACGGACCGGGCAAGGAGGAAATTAATCAGAGATGCAGCACAGAGACCTAAGGTAACCCTGGAGGAGCTGCAGAGTTCCACAGCAGAGACTGGAGTATCTGTACATAGGATGACAATAAGCCGTACGCTCCATAGAGTTTGGCTTTATGGCAGAGTGGCCAGAAGAAAGCCATTACTTTCAGAAAAAAAACAAAATGGCACCTTTTGAGTTTGCGAAAAGGCATGTGGGAGACTCCCAAAATATGTGGAGGAAGGTGCTCTGGTCTGTTGAGACTAAAATTGAACTTTTCGGCCATCAAAGAAAACACTATGTCTGGCGCAAACCCAACACATCACCCAAAGAACGCCATCCCCACAGTGAAACATGGCGGTGGCAGCATCATGCTGTGGGGATGTTTTTCAGCAGCCGGGACTGGGAAACTGGTCAGAGTTGAGGGAAAGATGGATGGTGCTAAATACAGGGATATTCTTGAGCAAAACCTGTACCACTCTGTGTGTGATTTGAGGCTAGGACGGAGGTTCACCTTCCAGCAGGACAATGACCCCAAACACACTGCTAAAGCAACACTTGAGTGGTTTAAGGGGAAACATGTAAATGTGTTGGAATGCCTAGTCAAAGCCCAGACCTCAATCCAATAGAAAATCTGTGGTTAGACTTAAATATTGCTGTTCACAAGCGCAAACCATACAATTTGAAGGAGCTGGAGCAGTTTTGCAAGGAGGAATGGGCAAAAATCCCAGTGGTAAGATGTGGCAAGCTCATAGAGACTTATCCAAAGCAACTTGGAGCTGTGATTGCCGCAAAAGGTGGCTCTACAAAGTATTGACTTTAGGAGGGTGAATACTTACGCACATTGACTTTTTCTGTTATTTTGTCCTATTTGTTGTTTGCTTCACAATAAAAATAAAAAAACATCTTCAAAGTTGTGGGCATGTTCTGTAAATTAAATTATGCAAATCCTCAAACAATCCATGTTAATTCCAGGTTGTGAGGCAACAAAACACGAAAAATGCCAAAGAGGATGAATACTTTTGCAAGGCACTGTGTATGTATGTGTGTGTATATATATATATATATATATATATATATAAATATATATATATATATTTAATGAAATACTTGAGAACATGATTAAACAAGAAACACTATGAGGATTATGTATACAAATAGCGTCCATGTAAAAAGGGCCTAGTAGTGTTGCACCAAAGTATATTGCCAATTCCCAAGCTACCGCTATATGCATACATCTCGCCCAAAAATAATCAGGCGCTGAACGTTGGTGGACCCCCTCTGCACAATTTCCCCCACATTAAATTATATGGATATAAAAATATATAAACAATTTAAGATCAATATTTTCTCTTATTGAGAAGATTTTGCTTATTACCCCCTCTTTTATACCTAGAGGTAATTAACCTCTCTTTTCAGATTTCATTTTTTTTTTTTCAATACCCTGGAATTCAAAGTTATTTTTATCCCCAACAGTACTGGAAATGTCTATTTACCGTAGAGGTTTTCTTTTATTTACAGTCACATTATTGAGGTGCTCCCTCATCCCCTATTATGGTTTGGGCACTGGATGTGGAACAGAGTTGTTTTCCTGAAAGGAATGCACCCTATGGTTGAGCCACAGGTTTAATACCACTAACACTGAAGTTACCACCACAGTAAAAAAAAAAAAAAGTACACAGGAACAAACAGTGGCCAAAGGCGAAAGGTACACAGGGATCAGGCAGCAGAATGGTCAGGCAAGAAAAAGTTTAGGGCTGGCAGTAATACGGCAGAGTCAGCGACAGGCAAATAGGTCAAGACAGGCAGCAAAAGATATTTAACACTAGTAAAGGCTCAGAGGCACTATAACAGGCAAAGTGCAAACAGATTTTAAATTGCTTTCTAGCATATTGGCTGGCCAACTACTTAAATGGGGAGGAAACTGCCACTTTCATTCCTGAAAGTGCAGAAGACGAAATTCTGTTTTGCACTTGCGCAGAATATGATGCTATGCGCGCTCCGTTCAGCTTGCTTTCAGCCAATGGAGAAGCACCGGGTGCCACTGTTGCAGTGCATGGAGTGGGAGACCCCGGCAGAAGTCCCTGGATGCTGTTGCTTGTGCCCTACGGAGGGTCCAAAGAGGGTAAGGGGAAGGTGAGGGGTTGGTATTTGGTAAAGCACGACAGGGCTGCTGTGACTACACAGGTGAGACCCACATATTGGTATTTTAAGGTCATTGAATAAATCACAAATTATGAATTGAATTTTAAAAATGACCAAGCTCTCTCTTGTTACTGTGGATTGAAATTCCTTAGTTTGTTTAATGTATTTGCAATAGACATATTCTCCCACATTGGTACATTTCCTATACTGTTGTAAAGTGGGACTTTTCTCCCTCTTCCTCTCCATCAGGATAAGACAATCCCAATAAATGTTTTTATTTTAGTTTATTGAGGTCACCTAGAATTAGAAGGCCACTCTTGTTTAAAAGAAGTGGAACTAGTTATTAGGCGCATGTATTAACAGAGAATCTTCATTATATTCAGTAAGGAAAATGGCTAATTTTTAATATTTTTGCAATGATACAGTAAGTTTACAGAATAAACAACGAGAAAAGGAAACAAAATGTAATGCAAGTTTAATAATGAAAACTAAATGAGAAAAAAAACTAATGATTAAGTTTCATAAACAATAGATAATTAAATTCTATTGAACATGTATCGCCTTGGGCAGTATAAAAAAAACTCCTCTAATTACACACAGAGTTTCAACGTTATTATAAATTAATTATTCCAGGAAAAGAGGATTTGTTGTTCGTTAACCTGCACTAGGGGTACCTAGGGACTAGGGTTACAAACAGGGAGGGTTAGGGTTAAACATTGGGGTTAGATAAAGAGTTTATTTCATAGTAAGATTGAAACCTAACTGGGAAAACAATAACTTATTATTTGTATTATGATTACATTTCATAAACACTAGATAAGCTATGAGGCACTATCTCTGTTTGAGCCGCTGACATAGACAACTACCACAAAATCATATAAGGGTCTACTCAATAATGAGAGAACTGCAGGGAACAGAGATGGGAATTTCAAACTTTAGGCCAATGTAGCCGTGTTGGAATAATTCTCCAAAGCAGTTGAATGGGATAGTTTTTCCAGCTCGGCTACTTTGGCCTTAAGTATGAAATACACATCTCAATTCTCTGCAATTCTCTCATTATTGAGTAGACCCTTATATGATTTTGTGGGTGTTGTGTATGATAGAGACTCATCAGATAAGATCTTTGTGTTCCAACTAGTCTGTCCATATTTGTAATTGCTGTAAAATGCTCATCGCTCAGTTGGTCATTGGCCATATATTCTGTTCAGGATAACCTTATGCTTATCCTATGCATACTTAAACTCCTTCACTGTGTTAACTTCTACCATGGAGCCATACCATTGATAACGTACATTACTTCTACAATGCCAAAAGTTTGAGTACATATGTTGAAAATGTAGTTTTAGCTGGGAAATAGCTGGGAATTAAAACACGATACAGTGTACAAAATCAATGTGAATATTATTTTTAAATAAATGGAACATCCGACAACAGCATTCAATTAAGAAATTTCAGCAGGAAATCACCTGGCATGTCTTCATATACACATATACCCAGAAATGTAAAGAACCTTGGCTTCAAAATGAAGCATTTTAAATTAAAAGTTAATTTTTATTTTGTGTTGTACATTTGTGATCCTCTCTTTAAACACTTTAAGAATTGTATACAATGTTATTGTTAATTGTAAGGCAAAGCAAGTTTCCAGCAGATGTAAATGTACTTTTGAGTGGCACTGTTTGCTGTTACAATATAACAGTATTCTCTTTGTCTCTTCGACCTCATTCTGCAAAATCGTAGAGAAACGATTGCAATTTAATCTTTCTAGAGAGCTATGGATCCTTGTGAGGGAATAATAATGACTCTGCATTCCCAATCTTTCCTACTGATAGCAGAGTTAACAGAAGCAGCAAACTATGGCTAGCACCCACTGAATCTAGTTGTGTGTCCAAGACATGGGAATACACAGTGTGCTTTTTATAATGCTTTACAGGCGTGCTTTGTTCAGGAAACTACCATTTTCAAGTTAAAATATTAAAGTCACAGAGAACTTATGATATATTTATGGTTAATGGTTCTTAGTTGAAATCCAGCATGACTTCATATGGCCTAGTCTTTAACGCTTTGAATGCCAGGAGTGTACTGCCCATGGTAGAACTCCTCAGTCCATGTGGAAAATTGTATTGTGTTTTAGCTGTCTATCGCCATTATTAACCCCTTACCTGGTACATCACATGTCTTAATGACCATCGGAGCTATTCTTGATTTATTGAGGCCATGTAGAGGCATTAGGCAGCACTGAAGAAAGCCCTCTGGTGCATACCTGAAGGATAGCTGCCTCTCCAATATGGCGATGCCCTGTTGTGGGCAAGAGCTTCAGTGAGTCACCGCTAGAAGCAGTCAGCAACATTATGGATTAGGGTTAAGTTGATTATTGGGGTTGGGGACAAAAGGTGACTGTAGGGGAAAATTGTTATGGGAAAAATGCTTCTTTAGGTTATTGCCCTATAATAAGATTAAAAAAAAAACATGTAAACATTGTCTATTTCTAAACTCAGGGCAAATATTAGATTACCATTTATAGATGTGTAAAAGATTTTCAGGTAAAAATTAAAAAATGTTTTTTCTTTTCAATTTTTCTTCATATTTTTATAGTAAATTGTGTGATATGAGGAAAATAATGTTATCAAAAGAAATCCCTTCTTATGGTGATAAAAATAGTATATATAGTATGTGGGATGCATTAAATGAGAGAGAGAAATTACAGCTAGACACAAACACTGCAATACTGTAAAAACAGCCTAGTGGGTTAAAGTTGGTGCTCAGTGAATAGAAATGTGTTTAGAAGCAGTAGAGTAACAATAAGATTATTTAAGGTTGTGGATACAATCAAGACTCTCAAAAGGAACAGTGGCTGTGCAACCACCATGGTCCCTTTCTCTAGTGACCCACTATAAGAGATTTTCATCCTCTGGTCTCTTGCTAATTTTACTGTAATACTAAATACAGGCTATAGTTATGGCATCATACTCAGTGCTTTTATCCTCTAAGTGCAACAGCATCAGTAAGCAGACTGGAAGATCATAATTTTTGCCATGGACTATCGCCATGAGAAACATCAAATGTGGTAGTGGGTGTGCCCTACTGCTAAGTTATTTTTCTGTAAACAGGTATATCATGATGTTTGTTTCAGGGAGCTGTTCCTCTTTTTTTTTTAAAGCACCATTGCTATGTATGTCCCTATTGATAAGCCAGACTCCACCAACTAGACCTCCCTGATAGTTTTGTCTCCTGTCCAACTTGCAAGCCAAGCCCTGTTCTACAGCAAGGAGGGGAACTCATAAAAGCCAGCACACTGAAACATGATCCTCAACACGTGAATCCTGAAAGAACAGAGAACACAGACAAAGAAAAAAATATATTTTTATGCGAAGAAAGGACATTTAAATAATAATTCTGCCAGCTAACACTATGTATAAAATGAGTATTGATCAACGTCCCGTCTGTCCTTTGTTGTATCAAACAAACCATTACATCTGCTTATGTTCAGGTGGTATTTATAGTTCATTTAAACAGCCTGGCCTTTCATTCTATCATAATGAACATTTTTCTTCTCTCTGTTTTCCCTTTGCACGTGGATAAATGAATATAGCATATGAGTGTCTTTTATCAGATAAAATTCCTTAAATATTCTCCATGAATAGTGCATTGCAGTAAGCTAAAATACAATGTAATGCTAGTTACTGCCTCGAGGTAATATGTCATCCTATAATGTAGAAATGTGGATAACTGTATATTGAAATGAAACTTCTGTGCATTGTATAGATATATTTTTTAAAAATGCACCTTGTTATCTGGGAAATCTCTTAGATTTTACTACGTAAATATGTTTCAAATGTTCCATAGGTGTGCAGGATTTATCAGCTTTATTAAGAATTTCTAACAAGACATTGATTAGGCTTATATAAAGAATAGTAGTTGTGGTAACAAACATGTTGGGGTGGTTGAAAGGAGAACGGGCTAGTGAGGCTTAATACAGATAGCACCCACGATAAACTCTATAACTTATAAAACCTGGCGGAATCAACATCTTTGTTCTCCAGTTGTGGTTAGAGTGTAAGCTGTCCTCACACCACATCCATGAGATGGCTGGTCTTTTTCCAGTATCATATGTGTATCTATGCATTGCTGTCACTGCGCGGACATAATATATTGGTGGTTATGTATAAAATGGCCACCACAAGAAATGGAGAAACCAGGAAGTGATCAGTGCACATATAGGTCTATTCACTAAAATATGAGAATAGCTCAAGGAGGTTGACTTTCAGTTGGAAAAAAAATACAGGTTCCAATCTTCCCCACTGAAAGTAATAGGAGACGAAATGATCAAAGCTAATTTTTTTGACATCTATTTTTGACTTAGTCTCAATAATAGCTTTGATCATCTTGCCTTCTATTACTGTCAATGGGGAAGATTCTGGTGTCAAGTTTGACTTACTCTCAAAATGAAAGCTGATTTCCAAAGTCATCCTCCTTGCACTATTCTCTAATTTTAGTGAATAGAGTGTATAGAGTTTATTATACATGTGGAGATAATGTTTTTGGTGCCTCTGTGATGCTATCACTGCGTACGTTCCATTGTATCATCAACTTATACAATGTTGGAAGAGCTTTTAAAATTGGTCTTTGGTATTGCTAATTTGTTTTCCTCCATGTCTCAATCATAACAACAGTAACATAATAGAACACATTCATGTGGTCGGAAATCAGGTGTATTTTGGACTTTTGAGGTCAGTATTGAAAGGGAGCATATTGTTCATATATGCAAGTTCCACATTAAAGTTCACAGGTCCTGGAACAAGGCAAACACTTACAGTGTCTGACACCCAGGTTATTGTGGACACATGACAGACACCAGCAACTGCAGAAGCAACATCTAGTCTAAGGAAGGAAAAGGGTTCTGTCATAACCTTCAGAATCCAAGAGTCAGAGGATTGAGAAATGGAATTTAAGACGGAATATTCAGGAACCTGCAGGATTACACAGCTAAGCCAAAAACTGTAAGTAAACACAGGATTCATGGAAAATAAAACTGGGGGAAATAATTGAAATCAAACAAGGACCACAGAGAAAACAGGTGAAAGCCTGACAAAAATGCATCCTTTACTAAACTCTAATAATTTCATAACAGGCAGTTACCATGTGTTATATTTGGGGTTTATGCACTGTATCATGGAACTTTTGCAATTCACAATAATGAATATAGAACTTGACATCTGCAGTGGATACAGACCTCTCAAAGCCTCTTATTCTGGTATGTGCTCCATCACGGGTCTGAACTAGTTGCTTTGGTAACTGAGCAGCAGGAGGACCAGTTTAAATTGCACCATAAATTCTGTAAAACAAAGCAGGAAACCAAAGGAACATTTTCACAAAATAAGGTGTAATCTGGAACAGGTTTGTTAACTCAGAAACAGAATGGCACAAACACATTTTACCGGTAGCAGAAATTCTATATAATATTATCATGTTTTTTTCCCCTTGAGAGTGTCCATTTAAGCTTTTATTCCAAGCATGTGAGATAGTCATCATAAGGTTGCCTTATATATGTCCTTCAAATGCTGTGTCTCCCGGTGTTACTGATCCACTTCCTCCTCAAATTTCCTATCATGCAGCCCTGGGGATAAAGGACTCGATGGTGCTGAAGAGAATGCAATATGTTATTAGAAACCATGTAAAGGTCATCCATCACCAATAAGCATCCATCAGTAATTCTATATCATGTCTACAGCCATCCAAACCCCAATTATAATAATTATAACACCTTATTATCATTTGTCTTCATTTAGAGATTGTTGAACAGGCACATGGCAAACTTATATTTTGGTAAAGTTAATGAGAGGAGAGCGTCCCCCATGTCCAGTTTACTTCTGGCCGACCGGCAAGCACTGTACACGCGCTAGATGGATGTTAATTGCCCATGAGACTGTTTATAGAAACCAAACGATAGCTGAGATTGATGCAGATGGTTTATAAAATTATTATAACAAATTACATATAACACTATGATAATCTTTTGTTGTGTACTTGTAGGAATGGAGACTGGAGCGCAGGGGAACCTAGAGAAATGGACATGAATTAATACAGAGACAACATTCAGGCAAATGGCAAACTTATTGGGTGCCAACTGGTTGTGGTGTACCATCAGGTGTACCGATGACTCCCCCCCCCCCCCCCCGATAGATGAAGGGTAAGTGTGTAAATAACAATTCTCCTGCATGTGTCTATGTGGAAAGTGTTGCTTGTGCACCAGATGACACCCCAACAAAAATACATCTACCAGGGGGAAATTCTGTCCCAGACACGCCACTGCAACAAGCACCAGGAGAATTAGAGCCCAGAGGGGATGCAGAATACCAGCAGGGAGACCTTGCTTATAGGATTCCTTACTACAAGATTAGCATTTTGACACTGTGGCTATATATATGAATGTGACAGCTATAAGCAGGAAGCATTTTAGGATTTTACACGAGGATTACCTTCCAGATCTTCATACATCACTTCGAGGGATTTAAGACTGCTAACATTGGAACCTTTATGGCTACAAAGTAACTGTTTCCCCATATATTTTTTCATTCTCCAACCTATTATATCAGAGGTTCTTTATATACATTCTGTGGTGTTGGCTACAAAGATATATTAATGTGACTCAAATCTTACAACATGGAGTCAGAACTGACAAGAAGCAGGAAATCGAATCTCTTGTGAATTAGAAATCTTTGACATTGCTTTTGACATCATCTTTTATCTTGGAGGAACATGATGTCCCTTTTTTCGACATCCAAGTTTGACTTTGAACTGTATGACTTTTTGAAACAAAACAAAAAAACAGATTCGGATCTTCCCCATTGAAAGTAATGGGAGAAAAAATAATGAAAAATAAAAATCTATATTTTTAAAATTCTATCACTCTTTGAATACCAAATATATATATATATATATATATATATATATATATATATATATATATACATACATGACCATATTTCTGAAGTTAAAAGAAGATGTCTACAGACTGCCCTGCCCATGTTGGTATTTTGGGTTTTTTATATGAGAGAGTCCCCATTAAACTCTGCCCCATGCCTCACTGGAAACTTCAACAGCTGTTTCCTATTTTGGAGGAACTCTAACGTAAACCAGTTCTGATATATAATTACTCACTGGCAATTCTATACAACATCTCTTTAACTGAGGTGACATGTATAGGATTTAAAGGGGTGCAATACCAGATATGTTTGCAGAAAGCCTCTGCTAAATGTACACAAGCATACTACTACAATCTGTTGCACATGATCTGACTAGTGGTGGGATCATTGCTTCTGCAATGAGCATCATATAACTTGTAGGAAACTCCATGAGAAATGTTGGTAGACAGCAATTAATGAATTAATAACATTTTCTGATCTGATCATATCGGAAGTCTATTACCTGTATCATGGGTGATGTTCCACCTAGTCCGCAGCATGCAATACTTTTAGAACTAAATGTTGCATTATTAATCAGATGTTGTCCATTCATATGTTCATGAAACCTCATATTACAAAGTAAGTGGCCCAATACCACTTTCTCTCCAATACTACTGCCACGTCCAGGAGCAAAGCTCAAGCAAAAATAAAAACATGGCAGAAGGTAGGCAGTAGGAACTTTTGTGAGATCAAGACTGTCTCAAATCGGTCCGTATTACGTGTTGGAATATAGTAAAGAGATGACTCTTCAACCACAGAAAATGCTCACAAATTAATATTGTCAAATAAATAATGACGTGAAATAATCAAGACACCTGAATGCATCTAGTGGAGAGTATAATATATGATGCTTTAAAATAATAATAATATTAAAAGCTTTATATAATATCGGCCATGGCTGTTGAAACATGATAACACACTGTAAAGTTGAATAAACAATATAGGGTGAATATAGGGTGGTTCTATAGAGCACATAGTGGGTCACCCGTCCCAGAAAACACTTCCAGTGATCCTTTCTATCATTCATCCATGTAACATATTCTGAGATCTATCCATTTCTGCTCACCTTTACAATAAAACATTCAGAAAAATGTCTATAGTATAAAAATAACACAGCACAACAAACAAAACAACCAATAAACACAAATTCCAGCCTAAACTATCCTTTCTTTTAAGAATTTGGACATTCTTCATTAAAAGCACATGTTTTGATACAATGTATGATGACTGGTTTAACCTCTGGAAGAGAGCAGTCAGGGTTTAATTTTCAGTGCCTTGCTGTGGTTATTAGCTCTTTAGCTCGTTCATAGAGCTAGCCATGGCAATGATGAAGGTCATTAAGGTGAACTAGTGTATCCCATAGAGATTGCTAGTAACTCAGCAGCACATATCACTCAGCCCTGCCTCTCTTTGCTTTTATTGTTCCCAGATGGCAATGGTTCAGCCCTGTCAGACTCAAATACACATTGTGTGTCCCATCCGCATTCTTAGCATTCATTACAGAGCAGGCCTCGCCTCTCCATCCCTGGATGTAATAACATGTCAGGCCAATCCAGTTTCATCCAGATGAGTACATTACCCCACTTGAAGCCTTTCCACTTAGAAGAAAAACTGCTATGTAAATATTTTAACGTACCGGAGAAAGAAAGGCTTATCTAGCCTCAACCACTTGAATGTCACCCCAGTCTGAGCTGTTATAACATAGTCACTTGGTTTATTTTAAGGAAAAACAATACGCAGGTTGTTATGAAAATGAATCTCCAAAAAATGAGGACACTGCTTAACGATGCCACAAATCAACTGGCACTAATGAGCTGTGGAAAAATAGGGTCAATAGCAGAATGAGGACAAATGGTGATAAAACCATTATCAGAGCTCTTCATAGTAAACACAATATAACCTTTTAGTATATTTTATAATTACAGGTATAGCCAGATCCCGCATACAATATATCAATTTTTTTTTTGTGTGAAGGTTGACGTTCATACAAAAAAGGTTTTCTGTTAAGGATACAGCTTGTTTACACAAACGACCACACCGTGTTTTTCAAAAGACACATTCTGAAATCATTCTTTTGAATGAATTATTGGAGCGCTTCTTTTATATCACCAAACACTTTTATATCACCAAGAACAAGGTCATCAGAGATGAGTTGTGCCTGAGATAACTCAGTTGAGCAAAATAATAAATTCTCACGAAAAAAAAAAAAACTAGGCTGTAGTTGGTCCTGGTTTTGCATAATTATTTGATGGATTAATTTTTTTTTAAATACAAAGTTTCGATAATATATGTATATTTATTTATCTGATTTGATTTTGGGGAAGAGAACCACTTCTAAGTGGGAAGGCTGCGGTTGATTCATGTGGTTTTATCCGAATTCGTACAATTTTATATTTGTCTACTAACTTTTTTAGATGCATGCCTTTTTATTCCCAGATTGGCGGCCACTATACTTCACTGTGAAGCACTGGTCACAGCGTGTCTCCCTAAAGTTTTTGATATATAATCAGTAGCAAACACCATAAGTAGGTTCCCTCAGCTGGTACTGCTTGAGCAGTGAGTGCCCGCTTTGCCTCTACTTGAGCACTGAGTGCCCGCTTTGCCTCTACTTGAGCAGTGAGTGCCCGCTTTGCCTCTACTTGAGCAGTGAGTGACCACTCAGCTGAATGTAAACCCGACCCATACTGGGCTTACTTCAGACAAATGACATAGCGATTATACCATTAACTGCTTAATAGTGAACTTGTATGAAGCAGCTACTCACAGCTGGAGTTTCCAGTATACTTTGGAAATCCCTGCCTGCTTCAGCTACATCTGGAATTTATTTTGTGATGTATGGAAAAGGCAGCGATGATAAGTCACAATATTCTTCCAGCTTGACATAAGGTTTAAAGGTAATAAAACTGCAACTGAAAGTTGGAAATTCTATTATTGAAAATGTCCCAAAAAAAGCAACACTTAATTTCTCCCTGAAAAATTAAGTAAACAGTGCTAAAAATAACAACAGAATAAGATAAAATAAAATAAATTCTCCAGACAAATACTATAAAATATACATTTACAGGACATAAAAAAAAACCTTTTCCCTACAGAAAACACTTACTAGATTTTAATATAAATGGTTCTTCAAAAAACACAAACAAGAAGATTAAATAACAATGAGTGAGTAGAGCATCCAAAAAAACTGTGGTATGTATGATATCATACTAAACTTTCATATAGGCTGCTCGCTGTCTACAGTCAAGACATCTGTCCAAAACACACTAAAGAAAACAAACTCTTACCACAATTATATGTGACAGAAAAAATTGTTAAACTGTACAGCTAATTACGCCAAGTGCTGTGTGAGACTAGATAACATCTTATATAAGTATAGAAATAAATTAGTTTTACCATGCAATGTTCATACAGTCATATTTGTCTCTCAAACAAAACAAAAAAACCCAACCCAACAATATACTATGATATTGTCATGAAACAAAGAAAATGAGTAAACATGTACCAATCCAACTCACAAGTTCCTCTTTTCTAAGGAAAATATAAATCATATATGAATAGATTAAAAAGAGATGGAAAACTGAACAGCACAAGAGGATTATTTAGAAATGATTTATAAATCACTGTATTAGTTGTATTTATGCATATTGGGGCCTAGGACTGTCTGGACTGCCTGCGCAGTAGCACAAGGGGGAACAGTCCGTTTCTGGGGACATTCACACCAAAGAGCTTGTTATTGCTTACACCAGGGGTCCTCAAACTACGGCCCGCGGGCCACATGCGGCCCGCCGAGGACATTTATGTGGCCCGCGGGGGGTGCTGCCGGCACCCACCCCGTTTACTTTTTTTTTTCTTTCTGGCAGCCGCAAAGGATGCGGCTGCAGGAAGAAAAAAAAAAAAAAAAAATTCACCGCGACCGGATGTGACGTTACGTCACATCCGGATCCGGTAACTGTTTCCCTCCTCCACAGGAGGACACCGCGCGAGACGTCCAGGGACACAGCAGCTGGAGGTAAGTGATGGGGAAGCGGGGGAGGAGGGAGGGATAACGAGCACTATTCCTGGCCTCTGACTGGCATAATATTCCTGGGCATCTGAATGGCAAAATATTCCTGGGCTTCTGAATGGCATAATATTCCTGGGCATCTGACTGGCATAATATTCCTGGGCATCTGACTGGCATCATATTCCTGGCCATCTGAATGGCAAAATATTCCTGGGCTTCTGAATGGCAAAATATTCCTGGGCTTCTGAATGGCATAATATTCCTGGGCATCTGACTGGCATCATATTCCTGGGCATCTGACTGGTATCATATTCCTGGGCATCTGACTGGAATCATATTCCTGGGCATCTGAATGGCAAAATATTCCTGGGCTTCTGAATGGCAAAATATTCCTGGGCATCTGACTGGCATCATATTCCTGGGCATCTGACTGGCATCATATTCCTGGGTATCTGACTGGCATCATATTCCTGGGCATCTGACTGGCATATTATTCCTGGGCATCTGACTGGCATATTATTCCTGGGCATCTGACTGGCATAATATTCCTGGGCATCTGAATGGCATAATATTCCTGGGCATCTGACTGGCATCATATTCCTGGCCATCTGAATGGCATAATATTCCTGGGCATCTGAATGGCATAATATTCCTGGGCATCTGAATGGCATAATATTCCTGGCCATCTGACTGGCATAATATTCCTGGCCATCTGACTGGCATAATATTCCTGGGCATCTGAATGGCATAATATTCCTGGGCATCTGAATGGCATAATATTCCTGGCCATCTGACTGGCATAATATTCCTGGGCATCTGACTGGCATCATATTCCTAGGCATCTGACTGGCATCATATTCCTAGGCATCTGACTGGCATCATATTCCTAGGCATCTGACTGGCATCATATTCCTGGGCATCTGACAGGCATCATATTCCTGGGCATCTGACTAGCATCATATTCCTGGGCATCTGACTGGCATCATATTCCTGGGCATCTGACTGGCATCATATTCCTGGGCATCTGACTGGCATATTATTCCTGGGCATCTGAATGGCATAATATTCCTGGGCATCTGACTGGCATAATATTCCTGGGCATCTGAATGGCATAATATTCCTGGCCATCTGACTGGCATAATATTCCTGGGCATCTGAATGGCATAATATTCCTGGGCATCTGACTGGCATCATATTCCAGGGCATCTGACTGGCATCATATTCCAGTGCATCTGACTGGCACAATATTCCTGGGCATCTGACTGGCAAAATATTCCTGGGCATCTGACTGGCATCATATTCCTGGGCATCTGACGCATAATATTCCTGTGCATCTGACGGGCATCATATTCCAGGGCATCTGACTGGCATCATATTCCTGGGCATCTGACTGGCATAATATTCCTGGGCTCTGACTGGCACACTATTCCCATTGAAATACTGGTAAGTTTGTTGATTTAACTTTACTTTAAATATTGTATTTGTTCTCGTTTTGTTCAAAATAAGATATATGCAGTGTGCATAGGAATTTCTTCATAGTTTTTATTTTTTACTATAGTCCGGCCCTTCAACGGTCTGAGGGACAGTGAACTGGCCCCCTGTTTAAAAAGTTTGAGGACCCCTGGCTTACACTGTAAATGTAGAGCATACAAAATTATCAAAAATTATCTTATATTGTTTTAGAAGAATTGGAAGCAAATGCATAGATTAAGAGAAAAAGTAGTGTTAAAGGACAACTGTAGCAAAAAAAATAACTTATGATTAATTTAACAATTGTATCAAGTGTAAACGATTTATACAGAAAATTTTTAATGGAAGAACACAAATCAAGTTCCTTACTGAGCCTTCTATACTCCATATCATTCTCTCAGGGGGCAGACATCTTGTTTAGAATCTTGGGTCAGATCTTCACTCACCTTGATTCAGATGAAGAAAGATCTGACCCATCTGACCAAAGACTCTAAACAACATGTCTACCTCCTGGTGGAGCTATATGGGGCAAAGATGGCCCAATAAGGTACTTTATGTGTATTATTTCATTAAAGCATTTCTATATAACATACCTAGACTTGATGCAATCCTTAAATTAAACACAACTTATTTTTTTTTTATACAGTTGTCCTTTAAATATGTCTGTACTTTGTCCTATTTCATATGTTGAACTACTTTCAATGTGAAATGTGTAATTTGCAGATCAAGTCACAAGGTGATAGCATACAGGAGGCATATTACTATTCTGCAATGTATGGTTCATTTTGACAATAATATATTCCCAAACAATGTTTAGGTTACAGAGTACCTTTTAATAATCATGATAAAAAAAACCTCTCTAAATATCACTACAAAAAAACTGGTGTGCCTCATCTGCGATTATATAACATATTGTATGTTGTGTTTTTGTTGCTACAAAATATACAAATATATATATATATATATATATATACACATATAAATACATGCCAAGATGTCAGTTGCTAACACATACAACTACCAGTGGCTCGAATCATGAAGCAAAGAACACACATGATGCTGAATCAATTTAGTTTCTTGGTGTTAGCGTGCTTGTATCATTGTGTTTATTGATGTTTATGTTTTTGTGTGCACATTGTTCCAATCATACTGCTCTGTTTACATTTTTAGGGCCATGACTATTTATTTAAGGGTCTACTCTACTCAGTAAAGAGAGAATTGCAGGGAATTGAGAAGGGAATTTCAAACTTAAGGCCAGAGCAGCCGAGTTGGATAAATTCTCCCATTCAGCTGCATTGGAGATTTTTTTTCATCTCTATTATATTGGCCTTAAGTTTGAAATTCCTGTCTCAATTCCCTGCAGTTCTCACTTTCTTGAGTAGACCCTTTATTATGATTGACATTTCTATGGTGAACCTCTTGGGCCTATTCACTATAATTTGACTTTTTCATTTTGCCCCCCATTTCTTTCAATGGGGAGGGTTTGAACCTCGGTTTTTTTTTTCTCAGCTGCCGAATTTAACTTAGTCTCAAAATGAAAATGGACCTCCAGTCGAATGTTAGTGAATAGACCAAGTGTGTCATGGAATTAATACCATGTATTCTTCAGAATCTGAGGTATTTTCATGAATCACATTATAACGTGAAAAAGGGAACAAACTGAGCAATTCTAAACTTAAACAATCCCACCACTTTATTTCCTGTTCCACTGTAGTAAAGTAGCAGTGGTGAATAATAGACATGTGCAAAACTAAAATTTTCGTTTCGTTTTCGTCCATTCGGACGAAAATGTTATTTATTTCGTCTAAAACGAATTTCGTTCATTAGTGCATTCGTTTCAGACGAAATTCGTTCATTATTTTCGTTTCGTTAATTTTTTTCGTTCGTTTTATAGAATACAATGTAATACTATTGGCTTTCTATAAACCGAACGAGAGCCCCATTCATAAGAAATTCTTATGAATGGGGCTCTCGTTCGGTTCATAGAAAGGCAATAGTATTACTTGTATTCTATAAGCCGAAAGTCTATAAACCGAACGACTTTCGGTTTATAGACTTTCGGCTTATGGAATACATGTAATCCTATTGCTATTCTATAAACCGAACGACTTTCGGTTTATAGAATAGCCATAGGTTTACATGTATTACATAAGCCGAAAGTCTATAAACCGAAAGTCGTTCGGTTTATAGGCTGTCGGCATTTAACTATACAGAGACAGAGTCTCCATTCATAAAATTATGAATGGAGACTTTGTCTCCGTGTAGTAAAATGCCGACAGCCTATAAACCGAACGTTCGGTTTATAGGCTGTGGGCATTTTACTACACGGAGACAAAGTCTCCATTCATAATTTTATGAATGGAGACTCTGTCTCCGTGTAGTAAAATGCCGACAGCCTATAAACCGAACGACTTTCGGTTTATAGGCTGTCGGCTTATGGAATACATGTATTCCTATTGCTATTCTATAAACCGAAAGTCGTTCGGTTTATAGAATAGCAATAGGAATACATGTATTCCATAAGCCGACAGCCTATAAACCGAACGTTCGGTTTATAGGCTGTCGGCATTTTACTACACGGAGACAGAGTCTCCATTCATAAAATTATGAATGGAGACTTTGTCTCCGTGTAGTAAAATGCCGACAGCCTATAAACCGAACGTTCGGTTTATAGGCTGTCGGCTTATGGAATACATGTATTCCTATTGCTATTCTATAAACCGAACGACTTTCGGTTTATAGAATAGCCATAGGATTACATGTATTATATAAGCCGAAATTCTATAAACCGAAAGTCGTTCGGTTTATAGGCTGTCGGCATTTAACTATACAGAGACAGAGTCTCCATTCATAAAATTATGAATGGAGACTTTGTCTCCGTGTAGTAAAATGCCGAAAGCCTATAAACCGAACGATCCGTTTATAGACTTTCGGCTTATATAATACATGTAATCCTATGGCTATTCTATAAACCGAACGTTCGGTTTATAGAATAGCAATAGGAATACATGTATTCCATAAGCCGACAGCCTATAAACCGAACGTTCGGTTTATAGGCTGTGGGCATTTTACTACACGGAGACAAAGTCTCCATTCATAATTTTATGAATGGAGACTCTGTCTCCGTATAGTTAAATGCCGGCTTTTAACTATACGGAGACAAAGTCTCCATTTATAATTTTATGAATGGAGACTCTGTCTCCGTATAGTTAAATGCCGGTGTTCTGACAAATTTCTGGAGCAAATTCTCCTGCGCAATCGCAGGAGAATTTGCTCACTGCGCATGCGCATAAAGTTACAGCTGATAACTCAGCTGTAACTTTGTGACCACCGCGCATGCGCCAGCTGCGCAACCCACCTCCCGCCCCCTCACACCCCCTGCACACCCCTTCTTACCAGATCATCGACCACAGCGATACACAGCGCATGCGCACGCCTATCCAGCCGTTTGGGAATGTGCGCGTCCGTTGTTGTGTTCTTAAGGTGGTAAGTAACACGGGGCGTCGGGACATAAGGGGGCAAGCATCCTGGTGAGGGCTGCCTCATCTTGATGGGATTTGTGATCCTCCTGCTGCATCAATAATACAGCAGGAGGATCACAAATCCCATCAAGATGAGGCAGCCCTCACCAGGATGCTTGCCCCCTTATGTCCCGACGCCCCGTGTTACTTACCACCTTAAGAACACAACAACGGACGCGCGCATTCCCAAACGGCTGGATAGGCGTGCGCATGCGCTGTGTATCGCTGTGGTCGATGATCTGGTAAGAAGGGGTGTGCGGCGGGTGTGAGGGGGCGGGAGGTGGGTTGCGCAGCTGTCTCATGCACGGTGGTCACAAAGTTACAGCTGAGTTATCAGCTGTAACTTTATGCGCATGCGCAGTGAGCAAATTCTCCTGCGATTGCGCAGGAGAATTTGCTCCAGAAATTTGTCAGAACACCGGCTTTTAACTATACGGAGACAAAGTCTCCATTTATAATTTTATGAATGGAGACTCTGTCTCCGTATAGTTAAATGCCCACAGCCTATAAACCGAACGTTCGGTTTATAGGCTGTCGGCTTTTAACTATACGTTTGTCTCCATTCATAAATTTATGAATGGAGACTCTGTCTCCGTATAGTTAAATGCTATTGTATTCTATAAACCGACTCTATTTCGGCTTATAGAATGCAATAGTACTACGAATGGACGAATGAACGAATGATTTTCCTTTATTAACCATTCGTTCATCCGGCTTTAGTTAGCTTAGCATTTTCGTTCTTCGTTTTTCGGGCGAATGGACGAAAATGCAATTTTCGGACGAAAATGCATTCGTCCGAAAACGAATGCACATGTCTAGTATATATTCACATGTAAATTGCTTTTTTAATAAAAAATTATGATATAAATAAAATCATGTTTTTATTTCCTTTTATGTGACAATGCTGCCTCTCTCTTTCCCTTGCCCCCAGATTTGTCGCTCTCCCCCCCTTAGTGTTGTCTCTCTCTCACCCTCCCTTTGGCTCCCCCCTCGCTCCCCTTGTGTCTGTCTCTTCCCCCCTTCCCTCCCCTTGTTTCTCTCTGCCCCCCCCCCCTTGTTATTCTGTCCCCCCCTCACCTGTTTCTTGCTCCCTGGTGGCTAGTGGGGGCAGCCGGGGGATGTATGCACTATACATAATAGACGGAAGTGTCGGGCAGCATGGAGGTTGTCTGCACGATTCGTGCAGACATCCCCCAGCTGCCCGATTCTCCCTGGTGGCTAGCGAGGCAGCGGTGGATGTCTGCGCGATGAGCGAGACCTCCCCTGCTGCCGCCCGGAACGACAGCCAGGACTTTTATGAGGAAGCCGGAAGTACCCAGCTTCATCATAGAAGTCCCGGCGGTCATGCCGGGCGGCAGCAGGAGAGGTCTCGCTCATCGCGCAGACATCCTCCGCTCCCTCGCTAGCCACCAGGGAGAATCGGGCAGCTGGGGGATGTCTGCACGAATCGTGCAGACAACCTCCATGCTGCCCGACACTTCCGTCTATTATGTATAGTGCATACATCCCCCGGCTGCCCCCACAAGCCACCAGGGAGCAAGAAACAGGTGAGGGGGGGACAGAATAACAAGGGGGGGGGGGGCAGAGAGAAACAAGGGGAGGGAAGGGGGGAAGAGACAGACACAAGGGGAGCGAGGGGGGAGCCAAAGGGAGGGTGAGAGAGAGACAACACTAAGGGGGGGAGAGCGACAAATCTGGGGGCAAGGGAAAGAGAGAGGCAGCATTGTCACATAAAAGGAAATAAAAACAAGATTTTTTTATATCATAATTTATTATTTAAAAAGCAATTTACATGTGAATATATACTAGACATGTGCATTCGTTTTCGGACGAATGCATTTTCGTCCGAAAATTGCATTTTCGTCCATTCGCCCGAAAAACGAAGAACGAAAATGCTAAGCTAACTAAAGCCGGATGAACGAATGGTTAATAAAGGAAAATCATTCGTTCATTCGTCCATTCGTAGTACTATTGCATTCTATAAGCCGAAATAGAGTCGGTTTATAGAATACAATAGCATTTAACTATACGGAGACAGAGTCTCCATTCATAAAATTATAAATGGAGACTTTGTCTCCGTATAGTTAAAAGCCGGCATTTAACTATACAGAGACAGAGTCTCCATTCATAAAATTATGAATGGAGACTTTGTCTCCGTATAGTTAAATGCCCACAGCCTATAAACCGAACGTTCGGTTTATAGGCTGTGGGCATTTAACTATACGGAGACAGAGTCTCCATTCATAAAATTATAAATGGAGACTTTGTCTCCGTATAGTTAAAAGCCGGCATTTAACTATACAGAGACAGAGTCTCCATTCATAAAATTATGAATGGAGACTTTGTCTCCGTGTAGTAAAATGCCCACAGCCTATAAACCGAACGTTCGGTTTATAGGCTGTCGGCTTATGGAATACATGTATTCCTATTGCTATTCTATAAACCGAACTTTCGGTTTATAGAATAGCCATAGGATTACATGTATTATATAAGCCGAAAGTCTATAAACCGATCGTTCGGTTTATAGACTTTCGGCATTTTACTACACGGAGACAAAGTCTCCATTCATAAAATTATGAATGGAGACTTTGTCTTCGTGTAGTAAAATGCCGACAGCCTATAAACCGAACGACTTTCGGTTTATAGACTTTCGGCTTATGCACTACATGTAATCCTATGGCTATTCTATAAACCGAAAGTCGTTCGGTTTATAGTTTAGCAATAGCATTACATGTATTCTATAAACCGAACGTCGTTCGTTTTAAAGACTTTCGGCTTATAGAATACTATTGGCTTTCTATAAACCGAACTAGAGTCGAGTCCCCATTCATAAGAAATTCTTATGAATGAGGAGGGACTCTAGTTAGGTTTATAGAATGCCAATAGTATTCTATAAGCCGAAAGTCTTTAAAACGAACGACGTTCGGTTTATAGAATGCATGTAATGCTATTGCTGTTCTATAAGCCGAATGTCTTTCGGCTTATAGAACAGCAATAGCATTACATGTATTCTATAAACCGAACGTCGTTTGTTTTAAAGACTTTCGGCTTATAGAATACATGCTGCTATTGGCTTTCTATAAACCGAAAGAGTCCCCATTCATACGAATAGGTCAATTGACCTATTCGTATGAATGGGAACTCAATTTCGGTTTATAGGAAGCTAATAGCATTACATGCATTCCATAAACCGAAAGTCATTCATGTCGGTTTATGGAATGTAGTACAATGCTATTGGTATTGTAAACCGACTCTATTTCGGTTTAGAATGCCAATAGCACGAATGGACGAATGGACGAATGAACGAATGATTTTCGTTTATTAACCATTCGTTCATTCGGATTTTGTTAGTTAAAATTTTCGTTATTCGTTTTTCGGACGAATGGACGAAAATGCTATTTTCGTCCGAAAATGCATTCGTCCGAAAACGAATGCACATGTCTAGTGAATAACCACACCTCCCAACTTTGGAAGAGCGGCTCCTCTCCGCTATGCCCTCCACTGGCTCCCTGTCTGCTCAAGGATAATATTTAAAATTCTGTCTTTAACCTACAAAGCCCTCCACTCCTCCGCCTCTCACATTGCCTCCATTGTTAACCGACCTTTGCGCTCCTCAATGGGACTAAAACTCTCCTCCAACTTCATCACCACTTCTCACTCTGTTGCCAAGATTTTGCCCGAGCTGCCCCCTCTCCCTGGAACTCCCTACCGCAGAGCATCCAGCTCTCTCCCTCCTTTTCACACTTTAAAAAGTCCCTCAAAACTCATCTCTTTAAAGAAGCTTACTACCCAACCTACTAGAATACCGGTCACTTTACCTCTAGCTGGTGCCACCTAGCTGGAACATACACAATTCATCTTTGGCCTATCCCACCTAGTGCCACCCATCCACACTACTGTTACTACAACTTTGTTCCCTCTGACCTCTTCAATCCCTTATGTGTCTCATGTACCCCATTCCCTCTAGATTGTCAGCTTGCGAGCAGGGTTCTCTACCTCATGTACCAGTCTGTTCTAGATTGTCTAACTTAGTATGTAGTTCCCTTCTATGCTCTGTACCCAGCGCTACGTAAATTGTTGGCGCCATATAAATAAATGGTAATGTAATGTAATCTGGAATAAGGGCCATGGTAATTTAATCTAACTGGGTGAAATTGCCTGTCAAAATACATGCCCCTTAAAGGTCCCACCCTCTGGGGCTTTGCATTGACAGACTGCAAAACTGGGAGGTAAGTTTTCATGGACAAAACATCTCTTAATAATTGAATTAAAAACGTGGGGTGGCCACCCAGTCTGTATTTTACCAGCAGGCTGTTAAATATTTGGCCTGAGGCCAATGATAAGTCTATGGAAGCAGTAGTATGGCTGATATGTTTTTTGGGAGGAAAATGTAGCAATCTTGACCAGATTGTTACTGCATGTCCTATTAGGGTTTGAGAGATGAAATAACACATCCACTGCAATGGGTTCAGTACAATGCACGGCCTGCGTAATATGCTTAGTAAAGAGCCTGAAACCCACAAGCAGTTATTTTCATTTAGCTCAAGGTCTGTGTGAGCTCAGCAAGTGATGTTTTATGATTTCTGCAATCACATTCATTTCACCCTCATATTTACTTCCCAGAGTGATTTATTTTATCACAAATCCTCTGCATCACTTTCTCAATATTATGTCCCCTTTTCCCTTTTACTGTTCCCTGGTATTCTTTTCCATTGCTTTGCATGCAGAGTTCATTTATCATACATTAGCTCAAGTCAGTAATGTAGTTAATTTACAAATCACTGTAATATTTTTATTTATACTTGTTGGGAACCTCTGGTCTAAACTATGTAGGTCTACTAGGTACAAATGGTCTAACAATGGAGCGCCAGACACCTGTACCAGGGAGGCTGGAGCTCATTCTCACAGGGTCATGCACTGACCCCGCCCCCTTTTGGCTCTGCTCCTTGCATTCAGAGAACCTATCACTCACAATTGGCAGGATTAGGATGTATTAAAGAGACTGTATTACCTGAACATTGCTTTCACGGTGCATGTAGAGCGTACAATATGATTGAACATTATATATATATTGTGTTGGCAAAACTGCAAACACATGCCTAAATTAGGATAAAAATGTGATGTAAATGTGTCTGTGGAGTCTCTTATAACATAACCCCCCCCCCCCCCCCCCCCAAACCGCCAGGATGGCATAGAACGTATTGCCTTTAACAGCTCATCACGGCTTGCAGCGTGATCTCATCTGTCAGATGGGGCCACTTTGAGTGGCCTCAGACTGACAGGTAAAATGTAGCCGACGCTCAAAGCGAGCACGGCTACATTTGACGAAATCACGCTGTGCGCAAACCAAAAAGTCACATGATTTTTTGGGCAGGGACTCACAGGGTCTATTTAGACCCTTATCGGTTCTCTACAATTTTGTCCCTGGCTACCGATCACTTTGTGATTGGTGGCCAGGAACCAAAAGTGGCGCTTTGGTGCTTACGTCTTCTGGGTATGAAGCGCCATGCATCACGAAGGGGTTAATACAAGTTGACCTGACCTGCTGATGCGATTTAGGAACCATACACAAAATGAAAAATGTGTTGGGTCTCATTTAGCAATTGAGATTTCACAAAACATTTCATTTCACAAAAACATTGCACTGAGGGACAATTATTGCTGAGTAACTCAATGAATTTGTAAATGCATTCATTATAAATAGCAAAAGATAATGTCCTGGTAATGTACCCAATATTTTACATTGACTTTATTATAGTCTTTAATTGTGAGCCCTCATGGTTTCTTTTACTGCTCCACAGATATTCTGTTCACACATTGAGATGGTTACAGGTCGCATTACAGAGAACATTGGAGTTCACTAAGGATGTAAACACAGTAGTACAGTATGTTCATTACAAAAAAAGAAAAAGGAACACAAATGCACATGTTCAAGAACATTTAACACCATGTGTGCCTCATGTGTTGCTCTGACACGAGGAACATACTGTACTCTGCTAATGGGTTCCACACTTCACAACTGCTTTTCTTTTTGTGTGGTTTCGTCACTGATAAAAAATGCAAAAATCCCTGTTCTGCACCAAGAATATCTTGGCTTGAAGTGGACTGATTTCTTCCATGTTACTTGGTTAAGATATTGGATGTGAAATTGCACGATAAAAAAGTCTTGTACAACAATAGTATTCCCATTATTTCATAACCACAACATTCTCCTCTGTGACTGTTTTCCCTCCAAACATCTGTCAGGCTGGAAAAATACAAACCAAAGCTCAGCAGATTAATCGTTACAACCGTGGCGGTTCTAACTCTGTTCTTAGAGTGCACCTAGAGCTGAGTTAAGGGGTGCCACCCATCCGGTAATTTACCGGCAGGCTGGTAAAAAAAATAGCTTGTTGCCAATATTAGGTCTATGGAGGCAAAAGAAAAGGTGGCAACCCTAGCTGAGTTAGAGTGATTTAGGCCTAAAAAATGTGTAGAATGAAACATAGTGAAAGAAATCGTTCATGTCCTGGGCAGTATATATTTTATAGAGGCCAGTAATCAATCATTGTGAAAATGTGATCCCAATATTACAGTTTTGAAAATGTAAAAAATGACACTGTTTTTGATTAATGGTAATACCAGGGCAGATTATCATTATTTTACTCAGTGCAACTCATTCAGGCCTATCAAACATAAGGAACCAACTACATGCTAGAGTAAATAGAGAGGGGAGTCACATGCATCTAATCATGATGAGGATTTATAGTATCAGCTGTCAACTGCTGCAGCAGCAATTTTATTTATAAAGTGTTTTACCAGGAAAAATATACGTATTCTTTTCTTGTTTTAATGAATGTGCAGAGTTTATTTCCCTTTAAAGTTCAGGAAGATTTTTTTAAAATAAAAAAAAACATTAAGTTGCATCTGTGCATTACATTAGCGCTTTCCCTTTTTTCCCCTAAATGGTTTACTTTTGTATTACAAACCCTGGTGCCAATGGCATGGCCGCATTATCTAGTGGGCATAGTGGGCACTTGCCCAGGGCCCACTGGTAATGGGGGGCCCATCTGCCCACTCTAATGCCCACCACTTCAGCTATTTGGTGACAGAGATGGCACTGGGAAGCTGTTTAGAGACAGGGATAGCACTGACACGCTGTTTGGGGACACATATGACACTGGCTAACCGTTTTGGGAAAGAGATGGCACTGACATGTTGTTTGCTGACAGAGATGGCACTGACATTCTGTTTTGGGGCACACATATTCGAAAAATTGCATACAAATTGCTTTACATCAATCTTCATCATACCTTGCTTTAAAAGGGAAGGGTAAATGCAGAACACTACAGCAGCAGATATATAGTGCTTAAAGGACAACAGTAGCCCAAAAAAAAAAAATGAACTTGTGTTTAATTGAAAGATTGTATCAAGTATAGATGATTTATAAAGAAATTCTTTAATGAAAATAAAAAAAATTCTTAAGCCTTCTTTACTCCATATTGTTCTCTCAGGGGACAGACATGTTGTTTAGAATCTGGGTTCAGATCTTCACTCACCTTGGTTCAGATGAGCAAAGATCTGACCCATCTGACCAAAGATTATAAACAAAATGGCTGCCTCCTAGTAGAGCTATGGAGTAAAGATGGCTCAATGAGGTACTTTATTTGTATCCTTTCATTAAAACATGTCTATATAAAATGCCTGCACTTGATGCCATCTTTCAGTTAAATAGAAAATGTTTTGCTACAGTTGTCCTTTAAAGTGACAGCATAACTCCCAACTGTCCCGCTTTATGCAGTGGCAGATGTATTGACATCTGCGTAATATAAACAAGGACATCCCAAATTAAATATAAAATTCATGCCAGGGTACAATCTGGCATTTCTGATAAATTCCACATAGTCCCTGCCTTTATACAGCGCCAACAATTGACTTAGTCCTAGGTATAGAGCGTAGAAGGGGACTACATATTAAGTTTAACGAACAAGAACAGACTGACAAATGAGACAGAGAACCCTACTCACACGCTTACAATCTAGAGTAATGGACATGGACATGTTCTGATAGAGTTAAAACTTAGACCACAAATTTGACTATTTACCCAAATACCAGCATTATGGGGCTATGTTGTTTACAGTTTTTGTTCTTTCAAATGTAAATGGAACACCTACATATTTTCCAATTGTTGTTGGGCATTTGCTTGTATAGAGGAGTGTGTGTGTGAAGAGTTGTTTTTAGACTGTTGTCAAGCACTTGAGAGTTAAATATTTTTTGGGTTAGAAATATTCTGCTGTCCTTTTAGTTAAATAGAAGCTCTATTGTACCCAGAGCATTGTGCTGACATGCACATTCACTCAGGTGCAGCAGGGCAGATGGCTGAAGACCTACCTATTGTATGCAGTGTGCAGGTGCACATATCAGTATTGAGAGCTTACGTTTCTAGATTGGTGGAATATTTCTGCAAATCCCCTTCTGCTTAACCCCTTGATTACTTTACAAACATTTTATTCCTAATGGATCCTTGTAATCCATGAATAAATAGATTTATCTAGTCATTTTCCCCCTATATAAGCCACGAGAATTTTTCATTAATATTGTGCAGACTTTCATTGCTGAAATCTTACTCTTTCGAATGCCTGGCAGACTGTTACTATTTAAAGATTGTTCAAGGCAAAATAAAATGCTCTCTCTTTTACTTCAGTAACCAGAATCCCTGGCAACAGTGGAAGCATGCTTTGTATTGTAATACAGAATGTTATTGCATGTGAAAGTGTACAGACGGGGAGTTGTTCAGGGGCCTGGCACCAGTAATTAACGCCACAACCACTTTGACAATACATAATGGGTTATGTGTATAAGTCTGGCACATGGGTCAGATAATTAAAAAAAAAAACAGTCCATTGCCAGAAGCTTTATTTGTTACATCTTAAATGAACTGTCTGGTCCTCAAAATGCATCTTCCAAGTATTAATGCATATTAATGTGCTTTCAAGTATTTTAAAATGCATGAATTACATTTTGCATTGCTTAAAATATACAATACGTACAGCTAGAAGAAATTGTGAAATTACAGCAGTTTGCAAGAAACCAGGACTGCCCACATTAGCTGAGTAAAAGTCAATTTCTTTCTTTTTTTTTGCTGAAGGAACCAATGAGAATAATGGTGATGTCATCAAACAATGTGTTGCACTGTTAAGAGATACTACTGTGTACACGAGCAATGTCCACACAATGCATGCTATTGCAATAGGACAGGAAGTGACTAAATGAAACAAAACTGTATATATTCAGTGCCGCACTTGCAGTAAACATGCAGAGTAATCACTGGGGAGGGCTTGAGTCAAACATTAAAAATGGGATTTATGCAGAATGCATGTAGCAAATCACTCTGGAAAAAGCCTGTGCAATATACAAGCAGTAATCTTCATCTTGCACCAAAGTGAGTTTGAGGACTAAACTGTACCTTTAACACTTTTGTGTGTGTGGGAAATCGCAGGTTGTCTGGCCCCAAACATATACCTGTTTTTAGTTGTGATGGTGCAACCTAGAATTTTGGACTGATGCAAATAAAACTAAATCCCAATTTTTGTGTTATATATAGGTGAAAGTTTTGATAGCTCCAGTATTAGGTGATATCACTTAATATATAAGCCTACCAGAACCTACCATTTTCTAATACAGGAAAGTATTGCCATTATATATATATGCTCTCTTTGTAGATAGCTCTGTATCTGTGCCGTTTACAATAACTGGTAGTTGGGAATCGTCTTGTAACAGCGTTAATTTTACTGCTTCACTATTCTGTAGGATGCCATTGGTCTCCTTCACTGAAATTATCCACAACGATATTAAGTCAGTCTCACCATAACCTCATTGTACTCCTACCGTCTAACTGCATAATGGACTCATCCTGTTACCCACTTAGTGAACAACTGCTCACATGTTTGGAGAATGCATATATCAATGGACTATGGACTCATATGCAATAAACAGCATGGCCTAGTTTTTGTATACTTTTTCACTAGCTATTACGGTTTGCTCCCTTTTCACTCATCACTGGTTTCCTCCGGTGACCTATGTTAGCTCTTGGGTGTTCATACGATGTAATCATAATACGATCCAGCGGTAGATGGTACCCTTGATTGTTATAATTATTTGTTTGCCTAATTTTATTTTTTTTGTATCAGATAGTGTTTTGCCCATTCTTTGTGGCATCCATGTGCCATTGATGGTTATTCCTATCTTGGATCACACCCCTGTCCTCAGCCCACACTTTTCTTTCTCTATCTTCCTCAATGTCCCTCTCACTTTCCTTCCTCTTCCATCCCCGACGCTTTCTTTGTCTCATCTCTTTTTCTCTCCCATGCTACAATATTTAAATGCTGTTTACTTTAATAATGGTTTAAGCTTGTTTATTAATACAGCTATTTTCAAATGCATCTTGTGATGTCCATTTAACTGTTTATTGAACCATTTTATTGTATACTTTCTTGGACTCAATAAAATCAGAATTAAAAAGCTACATAAAGCAGTTAAGATCAACTGATTAAAATGGGTTACTGAAATCTAAATGTAATCAATACTGGCAAGAATAGCCTTGCCAAGAGGATAACTAAAAAAAGGTCCCTCTAGTGGCAACTCTCATAGAGCAACAATCCAGTCAGATTCAGAGTTATCAGTGTGATAGGCCTTTTCTTGGCTAAAACTCAAAGTGGCCTCAGATGACAGGTGGGATCCCGCTGCAAGTGCCTGCAGCGGGATCCGAAAACAGCTCATCGGGGGGAGCCGCGATGAGCTGTTTAACAAAGGACTTTCTATGCACTTAAAGTCAGGACGGCATAGAACGTCCTAACGTCACGAAGGGGTTAATGGCAATGTTATCCAACTTGGTTTCCTGACTGTCTCTGGGTGCACAAGTCAGGTTTGGGAGCTTTGTTATCTTTAATGTTATTCTAATGCTTTACATTACATTACCATTTATTTATATAGTGTCAACAATTTACGTAGCGCTAGGTATAGAGCATAGAGGAAACTACATACTAAGTTAGACAAACTAGAAACAGACTGGTACATGAGGTAGAGAACCCTGCTTGCAAGAGCTTACAATCTAGAGGGAATAGGATCCATAAGACACACAAGGGGTTTAAGAGGCATTGAAGTTGTAATAACAGATGTGGATGGGTGGCACTAGGTGAGATAGGATGAATCTGATCAAAGATGAATAGTGTGTGTGTTTCAGCTAGGTGGGAACTGCTAAAGGGTGAAGTGACAGGTGTTCTAGCGGGTTGGGTAGTAAGCTTCTATAAAGAGCTGGGTTTTGAGGGACTTTTTAAATTTGAAAGCAAATTGGTTTCAAATTGGTCAGCAAATAAGTAAGGTGTAGAACTTGAAACTGCACTTTCCCAATCGGCCATACCACCTTCCCAGCACATCTGGATCCCATGATCTTTCAGGCCGCTACTACTTTACACAAGGCCTGACCACTAGAAATTCCATCAGAATAGGGGACGGCACTCCCCTAAATATCCTATTACCACAATTTTTCATAGTGGAGAATTTAATCCCATTTTATAATTCCATTCAAGTTGGAACACGATGTATATCTGATCTTTACAAAAAAAGGGGCTTGTCAAAACATCTGGTCAATTCCAATTCCACATATCTCTCATGTCTAAAGACCTTTTTTTTTGGCTTTTTACAACTCACGAATATTACCTCTGACCCCACAAACAAAAACAAATGGATTTTATGACAAAATATCTTTTGAATATAGAAGTCTAAATTTCTTCCCCCCCCCAGCGGAGCCATTTTGTCAATTTACTCAGAACTCACAGATGTACAGTCCCCACATAACTCAAATATGCTGGACAATAGGAACGTGACATAGGCCCCACACTAGACCCTGAACATTGGTCAGGTATTTGGGAGGCTACATCCAAGCTTTCCATCTGCCTAACACAGAAAGAACAGAGTTATAAAACATTGCTCTGCTGGTACCCAACTACCACAACTTTGCACACATGCACCAAACTACCTCCCCAGGCTGCTGGAAAATGTGCGGATCCTCCAGGAACATATTTCCACTGCTTATTGCCTTGCCCGAAACTCACCCCTTTAGGAGGCACCTATTTCATACTACCTCTCCCTCCTCTCCTCTAATCCTCACATAATCCTTCCTCCTCACTCACCTTGTTCGTAGAATTTATTTTTGGCAGCTTTTATACAATATGTACATTTTACTTTATAAACAAACCAAAGAATGTTCTTGCAGCCCCTCGTTTTAAACATGACAACTTAGATTTGCTATATTGTTTTATTGAAAACCTCAAAAAAAATTAATAAAAAAAGTAATGTGTAAGTACTATTTGCAAACTTGAAAGGTACTGTAACCTAAATATTGCCCATATTGTGAATTTAGAGTATAATAAACATTCAAGAGCCCCCGCTCTGATTGACTGTGCAAGTCAGCACGCGACAACCAGGAACTGCTGGGTCTCGCTTTTTCGACACAGCAGATAGTAAACCCGCGTTTATCTATTAAGATACATGTCGGGTTTACTTAATTGTACTGGGACATGTATTGTTTAACCCTTGCTCCTTGAAGAAAGCAAGGGTTAAACATGTTGGTATGTCCCATAAGCCTGGGCTGCTGATCTATCACGTTTACAGGACACACAGCATAAACAAAAAAGCATTGCTTTCTGGATTCTTTGACATGGCAGCTGTCTGATTTAAGGATTTTACTGTACTCTCATAGTGTTAACATTAAAAGACGCTCCTCAGAATAACTTATTTATTCTCTTCACCTCAATCTGAATTATTACATTTTGATTTGGGTGGGATTTCAATGTCTAACAGGACCAAACAGCTGGTTATCTAGTTCTGCACCTCTGTCCTTACGTCAGGCTCAGTAGCGTTCCCTTCGTTCACAACTTAATTACCCCTTGTTAGAACGCATGTTTACAAGCGCCCTTTTCTTTTATTTGTTTCGGCCGAGATATATACCTTTTACACTTCAAGTAAGTGTGTATAACGGACTAATAATCATTTTCGTTTTACTATATATTTTTAAATAATATTCCATTTATAGGTGTATATTTGTCATGTATATATTGTGTTTACAGATACTGAGACTCCATTTATACCGCTAAGATTCCAAACCTATCCGTATATCCATAATTTCTATGGTCTTGTATAGCATGTTTACAGATACTGAGATCCCATTTATACCCCCAAGGTTCTATACCTGCTTTTTCTATTTACATATTTTACATGTAATGTTTTTTTATTTATTTTTGAAATTAATTTTAAATAAATATACTATTATATATATTTTTTTGTTTGCTCATTTTAGCACATTATGTATGCTGTATTTTGCGCACTATAAGCGCGATCTATGTTTCACAATTTACTATTTCTCCCTTCGTTTTTCAGAGCTTCCCTTTCCATTAAGCTTATTAAGCTTGTTTTTCAACTCTAAGGATTGCTGCTACCAACTATTGTTTGAGAAATATTACACATTGTAGGTATATTTTAGTTTGTGTTTACATATATATATTGTTTCACTTGTGGTCTATTATATTTATCAATAGCGCTGTACATTTTTATATTTAAACTAGAAAAATGGTCAAGGCTGTGAGAACTGACTTTTAATGTGGACAAGATAATGCAATTATTTCAGAGGACTTAAAGGTTGGTAATCAATGTAATAGAGCAGCAGGGAATGCTAGCAGAATGCTTGGTTGCATAGAGAGAGGTATTAGCAGTAGAAAGAGGGAAGTGCTCATGCCATTGTACAGAGCCCTGGTGAGACCTCACTTGGAATATTGTATGGAGTACTGGAAACCATAGAGTATTGCTACTTTGGAGGAAATTCAGGGAAGGGCTAATAAACTGGTTCATGGATGCAGGACAAAACGTATGCACTTTTTATACACTTTGAATTGCTTAGGAAGACACATTGAGCCTACTATTTCCCAGAGTTAGGTGACTTTACCATTTTGCATCAGCCTGACCCACTGCGTATACATTGCAAGCTTTTTTCACACTGTGGGCTTCTTGTGCCTTTTATTAACCCCTTCCCGTCCTTATGACGAGTTAACTCGTCATAAGAGCCGCCGCGTTAGCGACCTTATGACGAGTTAACTCGTCATGCAGTCTAGCCGGCGGTGCGCTCCGTGGGCACCGCCAGCTAGTCTGCAACGGGTCCAGGACTAAGCCTCGCACCCGAGGCAAAGCTCCTGGACCCGATCGGTCAGTTTCCGGGCATGTGATCGCGGTGATTGAGTGATCACCGCGATAACATGCAAATTAGATGGCAAAGTCAGTGTGTTCACACACTGACTTTGCCTCTAATTCACTCTCTGTGCTTCACAATCTTATAGTGAAGCACAGAGAGTGACCTGTAAGTAAAAATAAATTAATTAAATACAAAGGTAAAAAAAATTTTTTAAAAAAATTAACCCTTTCATTGCTGATCACAGTTTTTAACTGTGATCAGTTTCCTTCCACTTTATGGCCCTCATTTAGTTTTTTTTTAACAGATTTTTTTTATTTTTACAATTTATAAAGTTTTTTTTAATAAATAAAGGTAATTTTAATATATTTAATAAAATTTAACCCCTGCATGCCTGTTGCATGATTTTTACTGATCTGACATCGCACTCTTCAGAGTTTTTTTCTGTCTTTTTTGTTATGGGGGGTTTGGGAACCAATATTTTTCTTTTTTATTAGTTAGTTAATTAGGGGGGATAAGTGGGTTAGTGTTGCACTAGTTATGTAGGTTATTACTGGGAAAATAATGGGGAAAAACTTTTTTTTCCTCAAAAAGTTCCTCTTTTATATTAATTTTTTAATACTAAAATGTAAATCATTTTTATGTATAGGGTATCAAAAGAAAGCTCTAACTGTCCTTTAAAAAACAACATATAACTTGTATGTGTACGTTAAATGAGAGAGAGGAAAATTATGTTTCAAAAACCGCGTATTAAAAATTGAAAAACGCTCTGGTCCTTGGCCCAGGAAAATCCCTGGTCCTTAAAGGGTTAAGGAATAATGTTTCAGTCTTAGATTGAAAAGCTCCTACATTCATATGGATGGGCACCATTTATGAAGATCTTCCGTGAGTCCACTGATTCACTTGCGACTTACCCACTGTGCTTACTGTATTTCATTATATTGTGTTTTTCTCTCTCAAGCACCTGCGCCTCCATTCTTCTGTATATTGTGTATAAAGAGTGTTGGAGGATTACTCATTTGGGAAGCGACAAATTATTTGTGAGGTTGTATTTGATTCTATTGTTTATATTATACATGTGTGGTGTGATCCCACTGTTTTCTTAAAAACTTACCAGAAAAGGTTAAAAGAGCTAAACATGTATATCTAGGAGGAAAGATGTAAGAGTGGGGATTTGATAGAAACATTTACATACATAAATGGAATCAACACAGTATAGGAGGAGAGTATATTCAAAAGAAGAATATCCACCACAGTAAGAGGATATAGTCTTATATTACAGGGGCAAAGAGTACTATCAGGAAGTATTATATTACTCAGAAGGTAATGGATGCATGGCATAGCCTTTCATCAGAAGTGGTTGAGGATAACACAGTGAAGGAGTTTAAGCATGCATGGATAAGGCTATACTAGATATAAGATAATGCCAGGACTAATGAAAGCTTTTAGATAATATGACTAGATGATCCGAATGGTTACCTGTCAACAGATTCTATGTTTCTAGTTGACCTCGGCATTATTTTTTAATGACCGTCCAGTGTCAATGTGGCTTGAATCCATGACCCGAACATCCAGCTGTAGCTATTAGACAATTATCCTGTTAATGAGAGAAACACAAACCATCCGTAGCATGATTTAACTGTATTTTCAGTTGCTTATGGAATTTAGTAATTTTCAATAATCTTAGACATCATTTCATAGGGAACAGTGATACCATGATGACTGTCTGTGGGATGGAGCAATAAATTACTAACTTTTTGCAGATACAACAGTCTTCCCTTATGGTAGGGGGTGCACCCCACTTCCTCGACAGGCACAGGTCCCCTATATTATTTTGATGCCATTATTTAGCACCCCATTTGTGTGTATAGCTGGATTCAACTTCATTAAATAAATGATATCATTAAACTATGTAAAGCTTATTCTAACACAATTGGATTACCTGGAATTTTCCCATAACTTACATATAACTGAAATAAGTTGTGTACCCATTGTAATAAATAAAGACTGTTAGCAACCATTTTAACATATGGCGCCAGTAAGGAGCCCCCAGACTTTAAGCTTAGCGGGTGAGCTGCTTAGTTATATATTGGGTGTCTATACCATAATTTAGCTGTATGGTTGACATGATTTACCCATATGGAATGCTTTACAATCGTTAACTCCATGAAGCAGTTTTGACATGATTTACCCTCATGAAGCATTTGGGATATGTCCTAGATCAACTTTGACATGATTAACAAGTAGAAGGATCTCTATCATGGTTTTGCAAGGAGCATATGTAATGGGACTTTGCTATACAGACCATTTCTTTTATAATGTAATCTCATAAAGATAGGCCTTTGCCACATGCCCTTTTGTCTCCATACAATATTAAATCTTAGTAACAGACTGAAAGGTGAATACAACTCACTGTATATTTACATTACAAACAGGAAACGATGAGAGCTATTCCCTAAACTCCAAATGAATTGCACAAACCATGCACTGATTGCCTAATTTAAAAGATATATTTTTTTCTTCCAATTTTGCAGTTCACTTTTAGTGAATTGATCCCACCGGAAGAAACATTTGCCTCACATTATGATCAAAGTGCTAGGTCACACCCCAAGATTTGGGAAAATAGGGGTCATTTACACGGTACCTGAAGTCCATCAATTGTTCATGGAATACATGTTCTGGTTCCATCCAATGATTGTGCAGCAGTACCATAGAATTTCAGGGCTCTGTAAACTAGAAAGAAATGGTATTCCCTTCCTTCAATGAGCTTAAAACAATGGGGGGGGGGGGGGGGGGGGGGGTGACATGTATTAAAATTGCACGCAATTCTTCCTTTAGAATATAATATCTAATAATCTAGCAAACTTGAGTTTACTTACAGTTTGAAAGCCTTTGTAGAAAGCACTCCCCAGCTGTTCTCACTTCATATTACCTCCAATCTAGTACCAGCACTATTTTCTTGTATTGTTGTCTAGTAAATTAAGTGGCTTGATCCTCATTTTCCTACAGTGCACTTCAATTATGGAATAACCTCATTGACATCAACTTCCTTAACAGATCTGTTAATATAACTCAATACAGCATGCACCTGTAATTATGGATGAATCTCTTATTTAAGTGTTCTGCATTAAATGTAGAAACAGAGCATCCGCAGAAAATAATCATTCAGCCCATCTGTCTAAACTAATTCTTAAATCCCTGGCCTTATCTTAGATCACATTTTGCCTGCCCCATGCATGCTTAAACCCCTTCACTGTTAATTTCTACCACTGGAAGGCTATTCCATGCATCCACAGCCCTGTCAGTAAAGTAATACTTCCTGATATTACTTTTCAACCTTCACCTCTTGTTCTGGTAGATTTTCTTTTAAATATACTCTCCTTGACAGTGCTGATTCTGTATGTATTGAAGACCTTGTGCAATAACAGTAAAAAATGTTGGACAATGGTTCAAAGTTCAGAATCCCAAGATAACCCACTAACATGACCTTTCTTCAAATGTTCACAACCCTTTGTTAAATCAGACACTCAGCCAACATTTAATTGCATTACACCAATATATTGATATATATATATATATATATATATATGTTAATTATGTGCCACCGATTCTGCAAAACCATATTTCTGGGGTACAGAAGCACAAGTGAAAGGTTTAATGGCTCTTTGAATAACCCTCTCTTCATTTTAAAGGTAGTCTGTGTAATGCAGTTCTGCATGACAACTTTCAATCTTTAACTCAAATAGATTTATTATAAAGTATTTTACCAGGTGAGATTTCAAGTATTCATTGGTTCACATGGTGGGATAGTAAAGAGTTTGGCAACTATAGAACATGTAACTTAAAATATGTTCAAGAATATTCCAGTGATTCTGCACCAGTTTGAACAGATTCTGTTGGAGCGCTTCATGGACATAATTAGCCATGTACATGTTTTATCCACACCCCCCTTTTTTGTACTTTGTCTTGAAAAATGATTTAACCCATGTGCAAGGATACACTGGCATGATGCCTCTAAACATGTCAGGTAACATGGGAAATTTGGTATCTGTGCCCATGTCTACCTCAAAAAACAGCTATATGCTGCATAATAAATGACACTCACAAGAGTTGGATACAAGCAGTTTATTTTTATTCCTGTAATACATAATTTAACACTTGCCAGACATTCAGAATTTCACACAAAATACTATCCAATCACTTACCTGTCTGCTTCTCAGGTCACAGACTAATGGAACCCTGGCAAATGAATTTACAGTTGAGTGCCAAGCACCAAAAAAAAAAAAAAAAAAAAAAAAAAAAAAATTGTACTGCATTTATGTGACAGACAACTGAAGGGGATCAGAGAGCTAAAATAGATGCTGGCAAGAGCCATGAGAGAATAGATTTGCCACATGGCAAGTCAAACTTCAGTGCATGCTTTTCTACAGCCATTGTTTCTCTAGGATTCATGTGTGATTTATGGAGATTGCATTGCTGTGTGCTTGCCAAAAGGTTTGAATTAATAACCAATTGGTGGGTATAGATACCATTTCGTCAAAAATTAAAGATGGGAGTTAGAACAACCCTCATAGGTTTTAAGTTTGCAGGATAATGTCCATTACTTAACAGATCTAAATTTTATATCGCTAATCAATGTACAATACTAATCTGATATCAGCAACCACAAGCAACACCCTTGCACAAAACAAACACTTATTGGAGTGGTCTTTTCATAGAGATGTTCCATAAATCCACCAGATCTCATGATGGATGCCTGCTTTAAAAATAACTGCCGTGTTTTCCATTCAACCACCATCATGGCAGACAAAATACCTGTAAAAGAAGGCAGTACATTAGGAATTTTTACATGTTCTAGTAGGAACTTACATTTTATGGCAATTCACAAGCAACTGAATTTGCATGCATTTCTACAACAGTTTTGTTTAGATTGACAACAGGTCAATTGTCAACTGCAATCTATATAATGCCAACATTGATTTGCTAGCTTCCCTAAGTGGCATTAAATATATTACAGCAGGCTTCACAAGTGCCAGTTTGACCAGTAAATGAGACCTGGTGCCTAGGTACTGCCATCCTTGATGGGCTGTGGCTCTATCAGCTTTCACATGTGAACAAACAGCGCTGCCTCCCACAATTGTTGCGATCTGAGTTTATACCTGTGCTGTAATAAGGCTTAGAACAAACAGATCCATATGTAACTAGGCTTACTAGTAAAGCAACAAAAAAACCAAACTGTGTAGAAGGTCACATCATACAGGAGCCAGTAAATAAATGTACCTGACAATGCTTAGGGTGACGTGCAGCACACACAGCGTCCTCGGCTGTAGACAAATAGTAAGGAATAGAGAGTTCAGCAAGCAAGTATGCACACCTTTTCGACCCTTTTTCAGTAAATCCAAAAGAAATCCAAAACCGGAGTGTTGTATAAAGCCATAAAAAGCAAAGTTTATTGATAGAAGATTAAAATCATAGTTGGAGCGATGCAATCTCACGTCTATGATTAAGCCGTGTGGCGAAACGCGTGAGATTGCATCGCTCCAACTATGATTTTAATCTTCTATCAATAAACTTTGCTTTTTATGGCTTTATACAACACTCCGGTTTTGGATTTCTTTTGGATTTACTGAAAAAGGGTCGAAAAGGTGCGCATACTTGCTTGCTGAACTCTCTATTCCTTACTACTTACTAGTAAAGTAGCCACTTCTAATGCTGGAAGTGTGCCAACATTTATTCTTCAACACCCAGCAAGCTTTTTCAGTCATAGGTTGGAGGCTCTTACACAGTCTGATCAGGGCAGTCAATGCCAACAACAGAGGGGACCTAAAGAGCCCCTCTGCCAATGGCATTGAAGGTCTATCTGAGTTTCCAAGGAAAATTCGTGGCTGCTTGGTAGAGGATAAACTGGAAAGTACATTAAAAAAAATTTACACATCAGTTTATCCTCATACCAGTGCCATCCATTTTTCCAATTGTGTGTTTATATTACAAGGTAAGAAAAAAAAAAAAAAAGTATTAATTATGCAGCTTTAACATGTCACTATAGTCACACTTCCTGAGACTGAGAATACAGCTGCTATTACAGTATAGTACACCTGGAGCCAACAGCATCCATCCAATATGGAGATTTTGTCAGACTAATTAACTTTGCGAGGCTTGTCCATTTTAATAGGAATGCAGTCATTGATTTTAAAGGAAAAGGCATGTGTCATTCCTTAAACATACTGCTGCCATTGTGGCAAATGCAGGATAAACTACACCAGATTACATTAGTCTCCTCACATTTTTGGCACTTTAGTCAAAGCCATTTCTAAAACAGATATTGCTCCAGACAGGATTCAAAGCAAAAACATGCATGATACTTCGAGTTTTATAGAGCATATTGCTATACCCCTCTATGATGGCCACTTAAAGAATGAATGATCCTAAAGTGGGCAAAGCTGAAAAGGGGATGAGCAAAACAACCATCTAGTTTAGAGATTTGTATGAATGGCCTTACTATCTTTGAACTTAAATGTTCTGCATCGAATTTGCAAAGTGCCAAAATTAAATACCTTTTTTCCTTCAGTCACTGCAACTTTAATGATGGTTTTCATCATGCCTGGTCATTCATTCTGTGGATAGAAAATGCATAGGTCATACACTGAATATTAGTTTTTCATTTTATATGAAAATTAGCGACTCATTTTAATCTACACCAGATATCCTTTAATAAACTCTTAGTATCGATGAATTCTCCTACGAAGAAATAACTATACTGAAGCTGGCAAGGACAGGAAAGTGTAGCTCACGACAGGATACAGAGAGGAGGATACACTCCTTCCCAGTGTTTTAGTGAGAACATAATCTTCCCCCCTGTGTAATCCGTTTCAATGCACAGCAGAGCTTTGAACGGGCGTTGAAGGGGTTCTTAGAAAAGTCTCGGGCCCTTTGCTTTATAACATCTAACCTGTGACCCGCAGTATAACTGGCTGAGCAACGACAGTGCTGGAAAGCATATGAATGGCAAAGTGTGCACAAAATGTATTATAAAGAACACAGCTGTACTGAGGAAAAAATACATACAGCCTACAATATCTTACACACGCGATGTTTGCAATGCACTATAAACTTGGTACATAGCGATACCACGTGGGCCCCGGGGTGAGGGACACAGGTAGCAACCTCTACTCACCACTGCCATGCAGAGAAAAGAATGGAAGGCGGTTTCCGGGCGCTTAATAAGGGTCGCAAAACGCCGCGAGACTTGCCGTGTGCACGTGACTAAACGTCACTGATCGTCTAACGAAGTGTTCTCTGAGGTGGTGTTACGAGGTGGGCGGGGCTTGTTTTTGAAAACGTTGCCACTCATTCGTGATATGTTCTCAGTGCTGTCTGTCATTTGGGTTTGGCTTTGGAGCTTGAGCATCACGGTAGCACTCTCCTCTTAAGTTTAGGTTGTCAGTGCTAGAGCGCATGTGCAGTTGTAATGTCACAGAAGCTGTCAGGGCTACTGTGCAGGTGCACAATTTTGCGTATGTGGATAAGGCAATCTCCGGTGTGCCAGGCACTGTCATCAGAAATGAGACAGAGGTAGACCTCGGCAGCCCCCCAAATCAGGACTTTCCCTCAAATCGGTACATTTGTAGGGTCTGCATTTCCATGATGCACAGATAGCATATTGCCTTGTAGGAATCATGTGAAATATAATCCACAACAGCCGGCTGAGCATTACCAGCAACATAAATTACTGCAATAGAAGTACCAAACTTTTACCCTCACTGTCTGGGAATACATTTCCCATTATGTTCAGTTGAACAAACACAAGAAGGAAGAAAGACAGTGTCCTAAGATATTATTGCACTGGGGCAGGGCCGCTTTAAGACCCTAGTGGGCCCTGGTCAAAATCTTTAGCAGTGGGCCCCCCTTTACCCAATTTTTCTAAAGTCGTATTGTAAAAAACTTTATGTAAATGTAAACTTTTTAATATTTAATGCAACTATTTTCATATCACATTCAACTATTTGTATATATAATAAAAATGTTATTGGAAAATGGCATTTCTTGTTTCTAGTCCCTTTTTCTGTACCCACATTGCACCTAAAGGACTTAACACAGCAGCATACAGTACCCACAGCACTTGCCATGCACCTATATTGTACTTGGCTTGCCACAGTGTTAAGTTGCCCCAAAGAACATTCCACAGTGTCACTTTGTCCCACAGAACTGCCTCTGCAGAACAAACCACAGTGTCACTTTCCCCCATAGTATATGTTCTTTTGTCCCACAGAACATGCCATGGCATTACTTTGCCAATTAAATAAGCCACTGCCAGGTACCAATTAACATATGCAACAGTTTGCCTATTAAAATATTCCACCGTTTGTCCATTAAATGTGCCACAGGTTGCCCACTAATAAACCAGTGTTATTTTACCATTAAAAAGCCACGGCCAATTTGCCCAATAATATGCCAGTATTATTTTGCCATTAATAAGCCACAGCCAATTTGCCTAGTAATATGCCAGTATTATTTTGCCATTAATAAGCCACAGAAAATTTTCCCAGTAATATGCCAGGATTATTTTGCCATTAATATGCCACAGATACTTTGCCCAATAATATGCCAGCATTATTTTGCCGTTAATATGCCCCAGGCAATTTGCCTTATAATATGCCCCAGGCAATTTGCCATTAATAAGACACAGCCAATTTGCCCAATAATATGCCAGTATTATTTGCCATTAATATGCCTCAGCCAATTTGCCCAATAATATGGCAGTGTTATGCTGACATTAATATGCCCCAGCCAATTTGCCCAATAATATGGCTGTGTTATGCTGCCATTAATATGCCCCAGACAATTTGCCCAATAAAATGCCAGTATTATGCTGCCATTAATATGCCCCAGCCAACGTGATGTCATATCTGGTGGCAAGGTTCTGTTTTTTTAACTTTTTTTTTTCTTGGCAGCCGCATCCAGTGGATGCAGACTGTCGGCTGCTGTGCGCATGACTGTCTCCGTGTGAGACAGTCATATGGGAGGGGGGGCACATTGGCCCTTAACCAGTGGTCCTTGGGCAAGTGCCCAGTTTGCCTATTGGTTAAAGTGGCCCTGCACTGGTGTTGCTCAGTGTTTTGTTCCTCCACTGCTTAATATTTAGTTGTACTCCACAGCAAATGAAGTGTCCAATGTTATCATATACTCCATCTCGTATGTACCAGTGGCGGATGCTCCATGTCTTCTAGGTGTGCCCTGCACATCTAGTACGGAGCGCCTGTGCGCTGTGTATTTCTGGGGTTTGTGTGCTCCAAACAGAGAGCGCACAAACCCAGGAAATGTATTCGGGAAACAGACTGCAGCTGTGAATTCATCAACAGAGTTACTCACTCTGTTGCTATTTCAACAAGCACTAAAAGTATACTAATTTTCATATACTTTTAGTGCTTGTCGAATTGGCAACAGAGTGAGTGAATCTGTTTCTGAATTTATAGCAGCCCCTCGGATGTAACGCGTGTATTTCCGGGGGTTTGTGTTCTGGCTGTTCGCAGCACACAAACCCCCAGAAATACACGAGATGCTTTGTGCCTCTGATTACATCTCAACCACAACATAACAATGTTAATTTCTCCTTAAAGTAAAAAACCAATCAGTCGAGCCCTTGTTATATATAGTCCAACTTCTACAGTCAGCAGCGTTTTCATGATTCTGAATGTGAATTCTGTATTCCTTTTTTCGTACATGTCTGTTGATGCCAACACACACTTCACATTGATCTCGAAGATGTTAGCATAATGTTATCATAAACTCGCTGTGAGACCTCATTTCTAGGTTAGCCAAACATGTTTTTCAAAAATAGTTTAAATGTAAATTGGTTGCACTTTTGCAAGTTCTCCAGATTCAGACAAGCGAAGGCCCATACAAAACAGAAAAATGTGTTTGCAAAACATGGGTTCCGGTCTTTCTTCATTGGAACGATCATATTGTAAGATATACTATTGTTGTATTGCTGAAGAGACTGGTAAGAAACAAAACATTTTGGGGGATGACAGTAATAATGTACCTTGTGAATGTTCACTCAATGTGGAATTGGTTGTTATATTACAGTAAAATTAGCATTTCTTAATCAAGTTTCCTTGATTAAGGAATTTTACTTAATTGATTTCCCTCTGAACACATATAAATGATACATTCTGCACGGCCAGGGGAAGAAATGTGAACACAGGGTAGAGGGGCAATTTCCCCCAACGCTAATTTTACATAAAGGCCTATCTGCACCAATTTGCTTCTAAATGTCCCAATGCATCTTTCTATCAGGGTTACCACCCAGCCGGTATTTTACCGGCAGGCCGGTAAAAGAAAAGCTTGCTGCCAGTGTTAAATCTATAGAGGCAAAAGCAAGTCCGGTATTTTTTTGTGGAAAAGGTGGCAACCCTACTTTCTATACAAAAGTCTTGTCTGTCTATCAATCTCTGTACCATTATTTTTCTGTACCTTATTGTGTCTATCGCTGATAATGGATAGGCTAATGAAGTTGCACTTTTGGCCCCTAAGGGTTATGTCTGTTAAAAAATGGTTGGTATGGCAACCTTAAGTCATCCCCAAGTGTATCTAGTAACAGGGGTGAAAAAATAAGGAATATTTCAGGTGTATTAAAGAGAGATATTAACTCCTTTGTAAAATAGTTACAACATTATACTTTTTAACCTCTTTTTCTTCATTTATTTCAAATTTTACCTCATTAGTTTGCATCTATTCAAAGTCACCAGTCCTGTCATATCATCTCCTTGATTGGCAGTATTATACCTTAATAGGAATTAATTGGAATGTTTTATGATTATAAAACATAGACAGAGAGTCTCAGATCTTGTTTGAAGAAGAACATCTAATGCTATCACTTAGCACTAAAAAAGAAATTCTTTAGAAACCTTCAATACTGGATAAGTATTTGGCAAGCGAGCAGTCATGGGCATATTAGATATTAATAGAAGTGTTTGATCCAGGTATTAATCTGAGTGGTTTTAGTGTAATAAAGAAAATCCATTGTTTGTGTTTTTAGGGATAACTACAGAGATGAGCATTTAGGAAAAGTTATTAATGGAGTTCTTTTTTAGCCTCGCTTAGTTTGTTATTATCTCACATTAACCCCTTCCCGACGCTAGGACGTACTGTGCCGTCCTGATTTTCAGTGACTAAAAGACGCTAGGACGGCATAGTACATGGCCTCCAGCGATGAGCTGTGCTTGGATCCCGCAGCAGTCCCTGAAGCAGCATCCTACCTGTCAGATGAGGCCACTTTGAGTGGCATCAGTCTGAGAGGGAAAATGTAGCCAGTGCTCAAAGATTTCACGAAATCGCGCTGTGCCCTAAATCGAGCTTTGCCCAATTAAGACGCTGATTGGCCAGGAACAAATCGTGACGTTTTGGTGCTTGCGTTGTCTGGAACACAAGCACTATGCGTCATTAAGTGGTTAAGGTAGATTCCATTCTATAACCCATCTAAAATGTAATTTATACCATCAAACTCATGTGTTTGGAAGGGATATTCTGGATTTTTGGCCTAATAAAAAGAAACAATACAGCAGATATTTGTCTGCATAGTCAGCCTAGTACTAGTACATCTGTAGAAAAGGGCATCATTATACAAGCAGATTGGAAGGATAGGACAACAAAGCAAGGCTGGCAACATTTGGAGGCAAATACAGTTTAGTGGCCCATGGAGCAACTTCATCAGTCCACCAGTTATCATCAGAGATAGCCAGTCAAGACAGATATACTGTCAGATAAAGTACGGAGATTAATTGATAGATAAACAAGACCGTGGGATAGAAAGATTCAATTATTTATTTGCTTGTATCTAAGGGACTAAGTGAAGAAACGTTCTTGGCTAAGGAAGCAAGGGTTAAAAAAACTTTTAGTTGTCTTTTAAATGTATCTCCTATTTATGAAATAACCTTCCGGTTTGATATGCAAATTAAACATCAAGCTACAAGGTGATTTTATAAACAGGAGACACTACTGAGACAAATAAAGCACATCACTTTTTATATTTTTTTCTACATTTGCAGTATAGATGATGGATAGGTGACTTTAGTCCCTTTATTGGACCTTTAAAGGGTTAAGAGTTTTGTTTCCCATGAGCCATTCTACATTATCACTAGTGGTCCACATGGGGAAATGATTTACAATCACTCATGTTGACCTTATATACTGCCATGATTTCCCTATTAAGTTTCAGAGTGAAGCCTGCTGGAGTGTGTATTGTGAGGAACAGCAGCCTATGTTCCACTTCAATCTATTACTTGATTTATATACTATTTATTTAGATGGCCAGTGAAGTATGTCTACACAGAAACTTTATATTATAAGCTATTTAAGAATTTGACTGCCATGTACGGTGAGCAATATATTGCAAAAGTCCTACTCTATTGGCACACAAATGGTAAGGTCGCAGAGAATTACATAAAATATAGATTTCATGCTACTCCCATAATCTGTGTTCACACTTCTTACATAAAGTAAGCGCAGACTACTACTTCATTTCTAGTGGATGGAGAGGTCTACACCAGACACAGGAGTCAGTTACTAAGTCTATGACTCATTTGTCATGATGTTAGTGGACAGAGCTAAATACACAGTAAAGTCAGCATAATCCTTTACATGTGATTTCAATGCAAATTAAAATTCCAAATCACTACCTGATGATCCTTCATTGCGTTGAACGAAGGTCTTCCCTGGAAAATCTCTAGAGATTATGAGATAGTACTGTGGGGTTTATTTGACTGACTTTCATTAATATGGGCCTGTTTCACTCCAGCTTGAATGTCAATCTAATGATTTGAAATGGCTGGATGATAGTAAGTATGAGCAAAAGAAGGCCGTGAAAAATTGTCTTTATTATTTAACCTTTTGATCTGGTTCAAAGGCGGTTTGGGAAATCCAAGTTGGGAAATAGTGATACTGGAGGTCAAGTTCAGTCCAAAGTACACAGGAATTCAGGATAGACACTAATCTTAGGAACAAGGAAGGAATAGGACTGATAACAGGCACCACAGTCCAAAAAGTAAGCATTTACTCTAGGGCTTGCAGGGGTTTTATAGTGTCATCCATCAAGGAACCCCTCCCCTGTGCACCTAGGATCCGCTTCCATCACATACAAAGTATAGGGAGGAGGAGTGGTAAGAATAACACTCCCTTATCCCACCGAAATACCACCAATCACACAGCACCATCCGCTAAGCGACCACGCCCCCTGAGTTGCATCTGGGCCTTCACGTTACCCGCGATCAGATTCCCTGCTACTCGAGACCGGGGATACGGCCTACCTCACGGTCGCGCTACAGCGCGATGGTGGCGTCTGGGAGTGGAACTTGCATGCGGTGATGGAGACCCCCTGGACAAGTTAAGTGGGGAACCTGAGGCCTGACAGCTCTCGTGAACTGCAAACAAAACAGGTTTTAAAAAAAAAAATATATGTGTGGCAAAATTATTGACACCCTTTTAGTAAATAATATTTGCTACCGCACTTTGCCAAGATAACAGCTCTAAGTCTTCTCCAATAATGCCAGATGAGGTTGAAGAATACATGGCATGGGATCTAAGGCCATTCCTCCATACAGAATCTCTCCAGATCCTTCAAATTTTGAGGTTGATGCTGGGGGTTTGATGGTTGATGCTAAGGCTGGGGTTTATGTTTTTTTATTGGGAACGTGGATCCGGAGGCATTTGGCCAGACCCTTAGAGGGTTATGTATTTTTAATTGAGGGGGTGTTCAAGGGTGATATGTTTTTATTGGGATGGGGGTGTCCAGAGGCATTTGCCAAGGTCCCAGCCCCATTATTATAGTGGAGGCAGACCTACTAGCCTTGGCCCTAGTGTGTATAATGCGGGTCTGTGAACGATGTGGCTGGTTGCCAGCCCCAATTTGGGGTTGAAATTGGCTATATTGAGTCACTGAATTTTAAAAGATTGTGAAATGTAGCTATTTTGACTGATCTGGCCCAATTTTGGGCCAGATTGGTCTATATTAAGTAGACCCTTTATAGTTGCTCGGCTCAACATACCAGGTACCATGTCTGGCCAGCAGTGGAAGAAAGGGACACCAGCTAAGAAATATTTTGTTTTCTATTGGGAGAAAAAACTTACTTTGCTTTGTGGCCCCCTGTGATAGTGGGCCCTAGGCAGAAACCCACATTGTGCCTTGAATAAGGAGGGCCTGCATATTAGGTCCATTAGGCTTAGCTCAAATATAGCTTAGTGTTATATAGCTCAGTCATGAAAACTAATGCCTTAGTGAAACAGAGCTCAGTATTCTCACTGCATGATGGCCTCCAATAATCTGGTCAATCAGTAGGCGTATTCACATCTGTGATGCTCAAAATGATTGACAGATAATGCAGTAGATCAATGGAAATGCAGACTACTTATACATTACATTTACAGATGTCTTCAGAAGATGCTCTTCCAGTGCTTATCAGAAATGTTTGAGCTAGGAGTCTTGCTATTTTTAACAGCACAATAGGTCCAGTTAATTCCCCCATGAAACAAACCTTAACGATTATATATTAGGCTTCTAAGAGCTCTTGCCAGCATCGTAGAAGCAGCTTCTCTAAGGAGTATCACCTTAGCATAGTTTTGCAAGGAGTCCTGACTTTACTTTGCCCGTGCAAGCCATTAGCGCTGTTATTTTTCGCTCTCCCAAAGCTGAGATTGAAGATCTGGACTGTCTCAGTTGTGACCGTGATTCATTCCTGTTCATACTCCGTTCTGACAGGATGGATATGCATACTACTGAAACTGTAGTCAACGAAGCACAAGGAAAATTGAGTCCAGAAATAAATAAGTGGGACAAGCACTCGACAAAACGAAGTATATCAGAATGCCTGCTTTAATAAATGAACAAGAGGATGAAAGAAGAGGAATGCTTGAGCCAGCATGACAATATATTCAGAACTGGTACTATAAAAAGGTTCCTGCAGAGATTGTGATAAGATAACTAGTTAAATATGAGTTTACTTTATAATAATAGCTGTAATTAGATGTATATTTGTTTCTGCTCCATATTCAGAATTAACCCAGTTGAAGCCTTGCATCACATCTGTGTTTAGATGATGGACCATGATTGTTCAATAAGCCGCCAGTAAGAAAATTGCTCAGTTACATCCGAACTCATTCTTTTAGTGGGTTCTGTCATTAGAAGACTTTTTCAGTGAGTCAGAGGTTTAATTCCTCATTACTGTGAATGAATGCTAGTTGGCTAAAACTAAATCCAGGCAAAACAAAGTTACTCTTGGTGAGGGGGCCAAGGGCAACAAGAATATCACATGATCACGCAACTGGCATAAAATTTGCAGGCTCTGAACTCATTAGTTCAACAGAGGTATGAAATCTCAAAGAGGGCTGGCTGACTCTGGACTGTCATTTAAACAGCAGATTTATGCTGTTATAAAATCTGCCTTCTTTTATCTAAGAAACATATCCAGGATACATGACCTAATCCCACCAGATGATATTCCAACATCACTCTATACATTTGTGTCCCCGCGTCTAGATTACAGTAATATGTTTTACTTGGGCCTCCCAGAAAAATAACTCCTTCACCTACAGAAAGTAAAAAATGCAGCAGCAAGACTATTGACCAACCAACCCAATCATGTCACAAGGACAAAACAGATAGTGAGGATATTTCACCTTAATGGCAACTCACCTTTGTCAGAGCCACGGGTGGTTAGCTATGAAGACAGCAATGCAGGAACAGACAACAGACAGCGGGGTAGTCAAGGCAGACTGAGGTCAATACAGGCAGAGGACTGGATGGATCAGTATACTAGCAATGATCAAAGCTGGCGGCAAACAGAAGAGTCAGGACTAGCATGGCCAGAGCCAGAAGATAGGATATAATAAATGAAAGTAGGCAGCTCAGCCAGTAGTGTATCTTCCACAAGGCAAACAAGGCACTTGCCTAGGGCGGCACTTTGCCAGATGGCGGCACTTTGCCAGATGGCGGCACTTTGCCAGAGGGTGTTAAACCACACTTCTGGTGCTTGAAATATTTTCGCTCCCTCCCCCACTGTTCAGCAAGCTTTAGCTCCTTCCAGTTAATCGGGGTGATGGGGGCATGTAATGGAAGTGGTGGGGTTATGAAATGAGGGTGATGGTGGCATGTAATGGGGGTGATGCGGCATGTAATGGGGTGATGGGGCATGTCGTGGGTGATGGGGCATGTCGTAGGTGTTCCACGTTAGTGGGGGGGGTTCCTCGAATACTGTCTGCCTAGGGCAGCACAAAACCAAAATAACACCACTGAGCTCAGCACAGTCAAAGTGAAAAGGATTTTATTCCGAAACAAATGGCAATGTTTTGACCAAATAGGTCTTTCTCAAGCCATAGCTTGAAATATGCAATGTGGCTTATTATTTTACAGTGTGATGAAAATGTATTATCCCCTTAGTGTAATTTGATTTTGCTGCCTTGATTATATTGTGCATTATCCTTGACATTGCATGAGATATAAAATTCATTTTTGAGAGGTTGTGTGTTTGCAGTTTCTCTTTTCTTGATCCCTAAACCAGTAGGAAATTCGGATATTTGGAGGTGAAGGGCAGGTGACCCTCTTGGTTGAGCCTAATTGTGAATGTATCACTCATAGTATTTTTTGCATTAGAACAGCAGTTTGACCTGAAGACTCTGAAACATTAACATTATTTTCTTTACTCATAAGAGATAAAGCAAAACACATCATAATTCTACATATGGTTTTTTTTGTTTAGATTGCATGACAGACCCAGCTGTATAGATTCTGAATGCCTGTGTAATGAATATGATTAAGGGGTTCAAGATCAGTATATTTTCCCTGGTCAATGACTTTGCACAATTCATGACATAGGCTAATTAAATGATTTATCTGTGTATTGGGATTTGCGAGTGTAGTCACTCTGTACGTTGGAATGTTCTGGAAACATTTGCAGCAAAGTCGTGCAGAATGTGACCGTGATGATATAAGATGAGATTAAACACAGTGTTATATTAAATCCTAGATTTTTGGGTCAAGTGACAATTGGAGGAACTGACAAAGTGCTCATGATAGGAATAGATATATTTCATCTTCTTGAAGCTGGAATGAACACATTGCATGTTTATTTTGCTAAAGCAGCCCAAAGCTATGCATGTTTTATGTGTCCCTGAGTAATGTAGTTACTCTTACATTACCATATTAATTAATAACTCACCAGGATGCACTGCCAGGTAATCCACAGGTTAATATAAAACTGTAGTTACAGTTTTCTTTTTGTCTGTGGCAAATTTGTCCCATACTTTTAGATAATTCACAGTTTTTTAAAATTATGATGGAAAACTGGACAGTCTAATGATGGCCTCTGCTAAAGATGTCTGCACCAGGCACCCTGCTTCACCTACGGTGGGACTGCAGCCTAATTACTGAAAAAACAAAGTATACTGGAAAACAGGGCCGTCTTTAATAGTGATTGGACCGTGGGCAAGCATTTGCTTGGGCCCACTGGACCCTGCCCCCTCCCCTGCATGCAATCCCGCCATCCATCGCAATGTTACCCCCCCCCCCCCCACACACACACACACATATGCCATAATTGTTGTGCCATTCAGATGCCAGTAATATTGTAACTTTCGGATGCCAGTAATATTGTGCCAGTCAGAGCCCAGTAATATTGTGCCAGTCAGAGCCTAGTAATATTGTGCCAGTCAGATGCCTGCAATATTGTGCCAGTCAGATGCCTGCAATATTGTGCCAGTCAGAGCCCAGTAATAATGTGCCAGTCAGATACCAGTAATATTGTGCCAGTCAGATACCAATAATATTGTGCCAGTCAGATACCAATAATATTGTGCCAGTCAGATACCAGGAATATTGTGCCTGTCAGAGCCCAGGAATATGGTGCCTGTCAGATGCCTGTAATATTATGCCAGTCAGATGCCTGTAATATTATGCCAGTCAGAGGCCAGGAATATTGTGCCAGTCAGATGCCTGTAATATTGTGCCAGTCAGATGCCTGTAATATTATGCCAGTCAGATGCCTGTAATATTATGCCAGTCATATGCTTGTAATAGTGTGCCAGTCAGAGCCCAGGAATATTGTTCCTGTCAGAGCCCAGGAATATGGTGCCTGTCAGAGCCCAGGAATATGGTGCCTGTCAGATGCCTGTAATATTATGCCAATCAGATACCCAGTAATATAGTGCCAATCAGATGCCCAGTAATATAGTGCCAATCAGATGCCAAGTAATATAGTGCCAGTCAGATGCCAAGTAATATAGTGCCAATCAGATGCCCAGTAATATAGTGCCAATCAGATGCCCAGTAAAATAGTGCCAATCAGATGCCCAGTAATATAGTGCCAGTCAGATGCCAAGTAATATAGTGCCAATCAGATACCCAGTAATATAGTGCCAATCAGATACCCAGTAATATAGTGCCAATCAGATGCCAAGTAATATAGTGCCAGTCAGATACCCAGTAATATAGTGCCAATCAGATGCCCAGTAATATAGTGCCAGTCAGATGCCAAGTAATATAGTGCCAATAAGATACCCAGTAATATAGTGCCAATCAGATACCCAGTAATATAGTGCCAATCAGATGCCAAGTAATATAGTGCCAGTCAGATACCCAGTAATATAGTGCCAATCAGATGCCCAGTAATATTGTGCCAATCAGATGCCAAGTAATATAGTGCCAGTCAGATACCCAGTAATATAGTGCCAATCAGATACCCAGTAATATAGTGCCAATCAGATGCCAAGTAATATAGTGCCAATCAGATGCCAAGTAATATAGTGCCAGTCAGATACCCAGTAATATAGTGCCAATCAGATGCCCAGTAATATAGTGCCAGTCAGATGCCAAGTAATATAGTGCCAATCAGATACCCAGTAATATAGTGCCAATCAGATGCCCAGTAATATAGTGCCAATCAGATGCCAAGTAATATAGTGCCAGTCAGATACCCAGTAATATAGTGCCAGATGCCCAGTAATATTGTGCCAATCAGATGCCAAGTAATATAGTGCCAGTCAGATGCCCAGTAATATAGTGCCAATCAGATACCCAGTAATATAGTGCCAATCAGATACCCAGTAATATAGTGCCAATCAGATGCCAAGTAATATAGTGCCAGTCAGATACCCAGTAATATAGTGCCAGTCAGATGCCCAGTAATATAGTGCCAATCAGATACCCAGTAATATAGTGCCAATCAGATGCCAAGTAATATAGTGCCAATCAGTTACCCAGTAATATAGTGCCAATCAGATGCCCAGTAATATAGTGCCAATCAGATGCCAAGTAATATAGTGCCAATCAGATACCCAGTAATATAGTGCCAATCAGAAACCCAGTAATATAGTGCCAATCAGATGCCCAGTAATATAGTGCCAATCAGATGCCAAGTAATATAGTGCCAATCAGATACCCAGTAATATAGTGCCAATCAGAAACCCAGTAATATAGTGCCAATCAGATACCCAGTAATATTGTGCCAATCAGATACCCAGTAATATAGTGCCAATCAGATGCCAAGTAATATAGTGCCAGTCAGATACCCAGTTATATAGTGCCAATCAGAAACCCAGTAATATAGTGCCAATCAGATACCCAGTAATGTAGTGCCAATCAGATGCCCAGTAATATTGTGCCAATCAGATACCCAGTAATATAGTGCCAGTCAGATACCAGGAATATTGTGCCAGCCAGCCCCCCCCCCCCACCCCCCGTACTTACATGAACCTGCTCCGTGTCCCCCGCCGGATGTCTCCTCCGTGCAGTCTTCCCTCTTGCACGGAGGAGGGAAACAGAAACCGGATGTGACGCGACGTCACATCCGGCGTCATTTTTTTTTTTTTCCGGCCGTCGCATCCATCGGATGCGGCTTGCCGGAAAAAAGCGTTCACAAGCGCAATGCGCTGTGAACGCGGCAGCAGGGGCTGGGGGCCCACGGGACAGCTGCCTTGGGGCCCCCCAGGAGTAAATGGGCCCAGGGCAGCTGCCCCGTTTGCCCCACTTTAAAGACGGCCCTGCTGGAAAACTATACATAAGATCATCAAACAATGCTTCCATGGGAAACAGGAACATGGCTAGTGCAGCCATACCTTTCCTGGTAAGTTTTATCCTTCAACCCATGAACCAGTTTAGTAGCCCTTCTCTGAACCCTCTCCAAAGTATCAATATCCTTCTGGAGATACGGTCTCCAGTACTGTACAATGGCATGAGCACTTCCCTCTTCCTAGCTTATTGTAGTCTGTTACATCACCTTCTGCATGTTTAGATTCCTCACTTTTAAAGGCTTTTGTTTATTTGGAAGTACTCGTTTTTGTTTATGTATATAAAAGATGAAATCGTCAAAATCCTTATTAACAAAATCAAAAATACAAAAGTTGTTAAACATCTCCCAGACGAATGTGTCGATAATTGAATGGCTTTTATTATTTTGTAACAAAAACATTTCTGCATTGTAATTGTAGAGTCGTGTACAGTATTGTAAACCACGTTAGAGGGAGAAATCCTATTTTAATCTTTCCTGTGTCGCCTAATAATTAGTGTTATTTATAAACTGATTTAGCACTGCTAAATATTTGCTAATTTTGCAAGATGCATCAGTTTATTTTATACAGGATGATATACTTATAAAAATAAAATTTAGTTAATCCCATATGGACAGTGTGGCCTAACTGTTATTATCACAAACCTAATTGTTATTTATATCAAGTGCTGGTTCAAATACTGGTGTATTTCGATGAAAGGTAAAAATTGGGTTTGAGGTGTGCCAAAACCGACGTACCAGGTAATTCTAGAAGAGAGCAAAACAGAAGAATACATAAATGTTATCAAACAAATTCATTGACAGTACATACAATAAACCATACATTGTTATATATCATAAACAGTAAGAGCTGGAGAATGTAAATGGAGAACAGTAAGAGTACTGCCTGCCGTCTTAATGATATGGGCAGGAACATTGTTTTTAGGAGCTGCGGAGGCTGCACTGAGTGGGTTTAGACCTAATCAACGTGGTTAACAATGATTGACTGGTAGATATGATGAATGAAATGGGGTCAAAGAGGCTGTTTGACAAAACTGCCAAAATAATGAGAAAGCATCTAGGACATAAATGTATTACCCCACAGATCCAGAAGGTACAACCTAAAGGAGTGGGTGGAGTTTAGAAAGAAGGGAAAAGCCCAATACTGAAAGAAGGTGGAGTGGTGGCAACTGGAACTAAGATAGGTGCAGCATGAAACGCGTAAGGCATATTTGGTCTGCATTGAGGCATGGGGTGACACTGAATGATTAATTAATCTGAAGATTGAAAGATCTTTACGCTTGGAGTTACTTTTTCTCACGATATGAGGAGTGCAGTTTACCTTTTGCTTGAAGATAAGTTCTGGTGGTGAAAGAGTTAAAATCTGTCTGCCCTAGATTGTAAATAATGCTAAAAAAATCCCTCTAACACCACCCACGCTTAATTATGATGATATAACTAATAACATAACGCTGCCACCAACAAGACAATTTATACATGCAGTGCCTTGGTCCACCAAATACAGTAAACTAACAAAAACCCACAAAATATGCAATATGTATGTGAAATCAAATTACCAATAAATTTGTCTAATCAGGTAACGTGAGTCCTGACAAAGGCAGAATTTAATAAAGGAATATTTATTATGAACAAAAACAACAGTGACAGTGCATTCAAAAAACAAATGACAAACAAACTATTTACACCAAAACAGATAAAAAGGAGAAATTAACTGAATACCTAACTACTCATTTGTATGGGAAAGTATTTTCTGGCTGAAGGGGCTCCGGCACAGAAAGATGGGAACTTACTCAATTAGATCTTGGTTCCTAATATGCACACTAGACATTTTTCCATCATTAGATGATTTCAGTTCATCTTAAGTTCTCAAGCTGGCCCTGAGGTGGTATAGGCAGAGGGAAGGTGTACCTATAGAAACAATAAGGGATTTTTGATTTGATTTTCTCTCCTGTGCTTGCCACAGAGATAATTCTCACATCTATTGATTTTTTGGAACTTATGAAGTTCAAAGACACGTTACACTTGCTACTTATGACCCAATACCATGGACATCACAATATCTTCCAAACGACTAGTCATATTTGTACTCTTTTTGTAGGGTGTGCTTAACCTGTTCCAAATATTCACAAAAGGAGGCATGATTATAAATCTATAGGTTATTATTAAAGCAAGCTTTGAATACGACCAATAGAAATGGTCTCCGAACTGTTAATGATCACTAAGCATATCAGAAGAATCCACTATCAATGAGGGGATACAAGCATACGGTAGATTAGACAGCCAGTTTACATTGGACCTCGACTTAGTGGCAACTTCTTCTGTGACATTTTACACCCTGTATGTACTGCTTGGAGTCCCAGCTTCAGAAAAAGGATTCCTGTTGTATCACCTTCTGACATTCCTACTCCTATACAATGAAATTAACCCCTCTCATGCTGAAATTGACAATCTCTATAAGGTAGCAAATCCATGTAGGCACTACACAAATTGCAAAAATGGCAAAATGCATGCTGTAGTACAGGGTTCACTTCCGGGTCAGTGGTCCAAATGAGGAAGACGCAACAACGTTGGTTTAAGAAGCCAATACCCCTCCCACAAATACAGGCCAATGTAAATGACTTTACAATTTGTGGTAGAGGGCAAGAGATTTATTTATTTTTACCCCTTTTAAAGGAAAAGAGTAGCAAAAATATATGTAATGTTTAGTTGAAAGATTGTAGACTTTTTGAATAGAAATGTTTTTATCTTCATGAAAGAATTTTAATAATGTACCTTAGTAAGCCCTCTTTGCTCTGTACAGCTCTAATAGGCAGCGGACATGTTGTTTAGAATTTTAGGACAGTTCTTCATTCACCTTGGTTCAGATGAAGGAAGATCTGCCTGATCTGACCCAAGATTCTAAACAACATGTCTGCCGCCTGTTAGAGCTAAACAGAGAAAAGAGGGCTCAATAAGGTACATTATTTATATTCTTTCATAACAGCATTTCTATGCATACTATCTACACATGATGTAATCTTTCATATAAACATTGGTTCATTTTTTGATACAGTTGTCCTTAAAGCCTTTCATGAGGCATAACAGAAATGTGCTTTTCTTACTTTTAGAATTATTTTAAATTTTATCATTAAATTAGCTTGATTTCACAACATTTCAAATATTAAAAACATATTTAGTAATAATCACATCAGTACAATTATTGCTGGGGTGTTTTTGTTGTTAATCATTCCATTAATAAGGGTTAAGGACTTTGCATTTCCAATGCAGATAGGTCACTCTTAAATAGAAGGAGAGAACTACAATACAATGACAGCAATAATAACTTAGAAATAAATATATATAGATGCCATTAATAGAAACTGTGTCTCCACCTGCTGAGAGGAAGATTGTGCTGTTTAAGAAATGTGAATGAAAAAAAATTGAAGATACTGATGATTTCATATTAAAAGCATTTAATATAGCAATATTTTTCCCCCAGGGAACCAAATGAGTAACAAGCAGTTTTCTAAGACATCAGCTGCTTCATAAACCTACCTGATATTGTCAGTATACAAATGAGAAGAGACAGAATTCACATAAAAATAATGGTAACATTTGCATGAGGTCATTGTGACATATGTCAGTATGTGAAAAATGAAAATGCTATTTATTTGGAGCCATACTTGCAGTCAGTCAATAAAAATAATTGGTGGGTGGTCCCCCTCCACAGGCTGGCGCTTGCCTGCTGTCCTCAATAATAAAAGTATAGGCCACCTGGGGCCGCAGGCAGGCTCTTTAATAAAATCACTGGCTCCCCTGGGGCCACAGGCAGGCTCCTTAATGAAATCACTGGCTCCCCTGGGGCCACAGGCAGGCTCCTTAATAAAATCACTGGCTCCCCTGGGGCCACAGAGAGGCTCCTTAATAAAATCACTGGCTCCCCTGGGGCCACAGGCAGGCTCCTTAATAAAATGACTGGCTCCCCTGGGGCCAAAGGCAGGCTCCTTAATACAATCACTGGCTCCCCTGGGGCCACAGAGAGGCTCCTTAATAAAATCACTTCTCCCCTGGGGCCACAGAGAGGCTTCTTAATAAAATCACTGGCTCCCCTGGGCTTGGGGATGGAGATATGCCCCAAGCTCAGGTTAATTAAAAAATAAAAGCCCCCATTACCTCCCCCGTTGTGCAGTGGCTGGCCAAATGTCACTAGCATTTAAAACCTACATACCCCCTACCACTACCTTGCCCCGGTAGGGGGGATGATCAAAAGTGCCACAAAAAACACCCTTTGAGTTCCATGAGAGTGGGCATTGAAAATCAAGCTGCAGCCCTCTATGTCCCAGGTGTACTACAACAAAATGAGCAAGAGTCGCCACAAAAAAAGTCCACAATAGCAGGTGCATATAGGGAAAAAAATAATCTTTTTTTTGTGTCCGTCTTGCTCAAGAAAATATAAGGATTTGTTAATTTTTTTTCATCTATATGCACTTGCTTTTATTTGTGGCCGCTCTTTTTTATGTTATTTGAGATACTTTACATTACATTAACATAGTATAGCCCCAACAATTTATGTAACGATTGGGCTACAGATTAGCAATTAGTATGTCAGACCTTCTTATGTGCCATTGTATTACCCTTGGTGGGCGTGGGCGAATCAGAGCATGCATGGAAAGGCTACTTCGTTACTTAAAACTGGACACTGAATAAACTGTTGTGCGCATGCATTCTGACAGGTGTGTGCGGAATTTGCAACAAAGACGAAATTTGTTTTGGGAAAAAGGTTCATTTGGGTAACTGATTTCTGGATAGGGATACTCAACCTGTACTGTGTTAGATGAACAGAGACAGGCCGATATATGAGATAGAGAGCAAAGCTGGCAAACTTCCAATATACTGTGTTAAAATAAAGGCTGTGACATTTTATTTACGAAGCTTTATATGTATCATTAGTGGGCTTAAGGGGAGTGGTTTATTTTAGAGCACAGTATTCACTCTTTTCATACATGCTTGGTATCAAAGTATTTACATTAAATGCCTATTAGGTCTGCAGCAGATTTGTCTTACAGGATACTTTTTGGACATTTCTTTTAAGAAATTCAGTTCATATAAACTGAATGACCTTTTAAGCTATGGAACATTGACATGTTTTTTAAGGTGTGACCAGGGCAGGTGTTCTGACAAATTTCTCGGGGGAATTCTACTGCACAGGCGCACAAGTTAAAGCTCATCACTCAGCTGTAACCTTGCGAGGACGGCGCATGCGCAAAGGACGCACACCCCCTCCCACCCCCTTCAAGCCCCCTTAAATAAATACCCCAGGAGGACAGACAGACTCATACACTGTGTGTGGAGCAGCGTAAGGCGTCTTTTTCACTGTGTTCTGTCCAGTTTTGTGTAGCAGCCTTTTTTACTATTCATTAAATGGCTTATCTTTTGCATACCTGCTTATTGTGAGCTCCCTCCATAAACCGTTTGCTGCTTATGATATTGATGTTCATTTGTACAATGACACAAGTGTTCCTGCTCCACACACAGTGTATGAGTCCGTCTGTCCTTCTGGAGTATTTATTATCCAGTAAAAACAGCAGAGTTTTTCTGTTAGCATCTTGCCATTAACTTAATGTAAGGGCAGATTTTATTTGCTTATATTAAATACTATTGTTGCCTATAACCCTTGTTTTTCAGTGCACTAACCAAAATATTTTTTACTGTTCCCTCCCCAACCTGGTGCTCTGGGAATGTGGTCCCTATAGTATATGTACCTTTTGGTTTGTTATTTTCTCCTTTTTATATAATTTATGTAGTACAGGGGTGTGACAAATTCAGTGACACAGACAGAGAGAAACCAATACATAACATAGAGTCCTGCATACAAAGTTACAATTACTAAAAAACAAGACTCCCAAAAGATGAATATAATTCTCATGTAATCAAGCTAATGAATATAGCCATAATTATTACTATATGAAGATAATACTGTCTCCTTCCACTGATTTCTCAGTCCATGTTCATTGTCCGGTGGGCTACACCCTGTTGATTTTATTTTTAATTTTTAATTTATTTTATTATAATAATATATTATATTAATCAATTATTTTGCTTTTGTGGTTAGAGAACAGGGAGTATAATTAACAAATGTTACCAATATTGAATAAGAATGTTTTATAATACCAAAATAAAATATATTTCGTCATTTGTTTTACTACATAACATTAACTGCAATGAGGCTACCATTGGAAGTAATGATGACAGAAAATGCAGTACTTTGATTAAAAGATTAGGCACTAGGACCCAGCATTTGTCTAGTGTAGTAACAGATTTACATGCTCCATAGTAACCAGTCATCATAATGAATGAGACACAAACAACAGCCAGGTATGGATACTTCCCACTGTTCCTCTTCTGTTCATATCTCTTTTCTTTAAACAATTATGGAGTGAAATTAAATATACATTAACAGTGGTTGCCTGGTGATTGTACTAAGTGTGTGATGTGTATTATTTTTATAATGTAACATAAATCTTTAACTGTACAAACTGTATATAAAGAATAATCTGCAGGTTCAAACCAGTCTTCCAGGGATCTTTCTTACTTTATAAACTACTGTCTGAGAACCTTAAGATGTATTACTCCTGGCTAAACACATGTAGGGTGTGAATCCAGAATGAACAAGGCATAGAGCAGGATTATATAATATCATATAGTGTCTTTATATTTAAATATTTATTTACTATTGTTACATGTGTTGTCTGGATGGTAGGAAAAGGTTATGAGTTGCAGCTAATTGATATTGTTATCAATTATCATTTAGGCCAGACGTTCCAAGATGTAATATAGTAACAATTCAACAGGAGAATTTGGTGAATTCATAGCAATACTGCAAGTTAAAATAGTATAAGAGATGTAGAATTTTCTGGCTCTGCTATTTTCATCTGATACTGTATAACAGCACAGTAAAACATGTTCACATTCATGTTTTGCTGCTTTTATGCATTTTGTATATGTAATGTCAATTCCAATACTTATTTGGTAAGGACTATAATTCCAACACCCCCAGCACTCCATATCCTAAAAATAGTACTAATGTGGCACAAATGAGTAAAGTTCAGACACTTCTGAATTCTTTCATGCAGTTTTTTTGATTGTAAAAAGTTTTTTATATTTTTTTCATCCAGTTTTATTTTTTATGAGTGATGTCATTAAACCCTTCCCATATTTTGACATAGACACGTCCAGAAAACATGGTCCTCGCGGACCGATACGACATGTATGTACATCCAATCAAAACAAGCAGCGGCTCCTAGAACAGGATTTTGCCTCAAAACCAGGCAGGGAGTCTGCTTGTGACACTTCCGGTGCATATGATCAGTGTAGTAACTAATCACAACAGTTATATTCTGCCCATGACAAAGCTGTTTGGCTTTGTCATCAGTATTTAAACATGTTAAAGGCGTGATGTGTCTTTGACATGAAATGGTTAATGCACCTCAACAAAGGATTTTTTAAAATCCCCATAACTGGAGGAAATAATACCTGAAAATATACATAAAAGCCTGCTTGAGCAACACCCCATGCACATTGTACTGCTTATCTATGCCTATTCAGTGAGTATTGGGATTATTTAAGATGATATAAAGCTGTTTCCTTTATGTTCTAAATTTGCATGTTGGTCCAGAGAAAACAACTGTTGAGACTATAGAAAACCTCAGTAATTAATGTGCGGTGCTGGACATTTTATTAAAATTAAACTAACAAGTACTAGGGCACCCGCCATAATCCCTACTTTCATTGTGTACCTGTGCCTACTCCAGGAGTCTGAACATGCCAACACTACCAGGAAGCCAAGTGATGCTAAACATCTGGGCCTGAAAAGTTAAGGATATGGATATTAGGTACTTATTAGCTAATACCATGGCAAGGGAACCATGACAGGACCCTGTCAGCCTATGGACTCTATTGTCCTTTTCTCTTATGGTCCTCCTGCTTAAGGCCAGCTAAGCATGGTGGTGGGATATGTAATCCACACAGCTGGAGTGTCAAATCCAACTGGATTACAATTCCCAGGGCAATTTATGCCTTGCTGAGCATCATCGGTACCTAACTAGTGATAGCTAGCTATGTCATTACAGTTTTGTGAACTACATGATTCAGCTATGCATCATTGGTAGTGTAATTCATACTGAAAGGACTACGCTTCTTATGTCAGTATGGCATCACTGCTGTGTGAACTTGAGCATCATGGGTAATGTATCCCAAACAGCTGAGGTGCAAAAATGTTGGACGATGGCCTATAAAATCAACTGTACAAACATTTGTTACTCAGCACTTTTGCATGCAGAGGATATTTGCACATATTCCATTATCTGGAATGTGAGGGAAGGAAGACATTTTGAACAGGGGTACACATGAGGCTGCAGTCCAAATTCTATAACATTGTAGGGACACAGGGCACGGGACATCAGGTGCCAAAAATGAAACCTGATTTCATGTGTTTCTTGTTTTTCCGTTTTTTTTATTTTTTTTATTAGGTGGTGAGAATACATCCAGTGCTTACTCTAGTCAAGGAGATTTAGTGAAAGTACCGCAAGCAAAATATACACACAGGATGTTCCCTGAAGCCATAAAATGTGTTAATCTCTGCCTGTTCTTTGCTAAAGTGTTGCTTGGGATTTATGGTTTAGATATTTTATGTTTAATGTTTTTAAAAAAAAATGGACAGCCAGGAAGATGTAGAGATAAATGATTGGGTCATTCCCTGTGATACAATGCAGGGTAAACTTTGATACAAGGTACGGTACAAACATTTTGTTTCTTTAGACTTTTTAGTACAACACATTCTGCAGATAGTAACGTAGAAACCATCAGAACGTCAAACAAGTATTAACTACTCATCTAGTCTGCACATTCACCAAGATAAAGCGATTTTACCCAGAACACGGGTATAAAAAGCATAAATAACAATAATAAAACATTCAACTCATAAAGATACATGTTGGAAAGATACACTTGTTTTAAACTTACTGTTCCTATTTTCTCTCCAAAAAATTAAATCTTAAAGTAACCAAGCTCATCTTCTAAACAAATTATAAAAAGATCTATCTTATAAACACATTTGTTTTGATGTGCCCAAGCAGCTAAATCAAGTCCTAATAGGGCTAGTGACTTAAACTGAACTGACAAGTTATCTGGAAGCAAATGGCAGGAATCTGGCATTATTACTGATTAGACAATGTCTTCAGTTTACCTATAATCCCAGCTATTAAGGCCTGATATTTTTGTTGTTCTCCTGTTAGTTCATTAGTAAAAATATCCATTAAACAAGCATGAATAAAAGACACTGATAAACTGCCACTGAAAAGGGTGCGAAGCAACATTCAGATTTATTCACTAAAGATGGCATTGCAGTGAATATTCCAGCTGAATTGCAAAATGTGTGCCAAAAGGGATCTATTCAATAAAAAGTGAGCTATGGTGAGTACAACTGAAGTAAGTTGCAAAAATCAGGCCAAAACAGCTGGCATTTAAATTTTTGCAAGTCTGCTATTTTGGTCTGAGTTTTGCAATTCCTCTATCAGTTCACCACCGTTCACTGTTTAGTGAATAGACCCAAGATATGTAACATCTCTGCATGAGCATCTATGCATACAATCTTTTTCCAAATCACTTATTTTGACCTAAATCTTGCAGTTTAGTGCTCATATACAGCAAAGGGAACTGGGATCCTGCTGGCTTGACTAATGTAACCTTGGGCTTCTCATGTGTTTGTTGGTGACCAGAGCCATTGGATTCCTCTGCAACATATAACCTCTTTATTTATAACACAGAAGCAGTGACAGGTTTGGGGGGGGGGGGGGGGGATAATGTGTAGTGCTTTCCTGTTGCAAACTACAAAGCCCATGATGCTCAACCAGCATCATGATAGCCTTTAGGTTGCTTAGCATCACAGTTAATCTTTTTCACACACAGTGGTGTGGACTATTCTTGCCATAATGCTCAACAAGTCGTTTTGACACATGGCTGGCTGAGGGTCATATGACATGAGCCCAAAGCTAATCATTGGCAATTGCACAGTCCAATCTTCTTTTGTCAAATTCTGATCTATAGTTTAAGCTGCACAGTGGAAGAGGGAGATAATGATGGCAGGATGTTAACACAGAAAGAAAAAGGCTGGAAGATAATGAAGGCTAGCAGGGTGATTTAAACTACAGAGGGGGCAGAGAAAAAACAAGGGTCTGGAAGGATCCAGGAAAAAAAAATGTTGTTATTACAGAGGAAGGCAAAATCCCTTGCACAAGTCCTAGCTAAACTACATATAACCTAAAATAAATTTGTTTTAAAATGACAAGGGGGTGAGGCCGGACAACATAAATTAACGCTCACCCAATAAGTAGCTGAAGCCAGGTATTTAAGCCAACTTTTTTACATACTCTTCAACAAGAAGACCATTTTTTAGAAAGCAGCCTATAAATATGTGTTTGGAGTCCGCAGTCTTATTAATTTGTTATACTTTCAAGGAATGCAGGAAGTGGAGACATCAGCCACAGCTCTAATTGGAGACATGGTAAAATAGTTGACCTATTCCATAATAACACATTCAGTTTCCATTAAATGGATAATACGGATAACACGACACATACAAAACCCAGTAACAATTGTTATAAATAAGATGAATTTAATGATAAAATGATTTAAAAAAAATACACAACATCTGAAAGTCTGATTGTTCTGATGGAATTTCCCTGTTTTGTCATTATGTCTAAATATAAACTCTTCTAAATTACAACACTGGCCTAGGCAGATTCTAAGATAAAAAAGCACAGGCAATTAGACCAACAGATTCCACAGCCCTTGACAACTGGTTACAGAATTCCATCTTTCAGTTCATACATTCTTGAAAAGGAATGAACACTGCATGCCATATTAAAGGGTTTGAAATAAAGAAAACAATTGATCCTCCGCAAAACCGGATCCCAGAGGCTCCAATCCCGCTGATGTGTGGAATTGTAAAGGCTGCTGGTAATTGTCCCTCGGTGCTCAGGTGAGAGGACAGCTGACAATGAATCTATAATTGTTCTTTGTTGAGCTTTCAGAGCAGCCATTTCATCGCAGATGTTACAGCACTGACAGCTCAGTGTAGCTGTTTTGGTGCTGAACTGTCAACTCCAATGCGTAGCCCTAAACCTGAACTCAAATACTGAGCCTAGTTAACCCTACAAGTAAACCCTAATCCAAATACTAAGCCTAGTACTAACCCTACAAGTAAACCTAACCCAAATACTAAGCCTAGTACTAACTAGACATGTGCAAAACTAAAAAATTTGTTTCGTTTTCGTCCATTCGGTCGAAAATGTTATTTATTTCGTCTAAAACAAATTTTGTTCATTACTGCATTCGGTTTATAGACTTTCGACTTATAGAATACATAGAATTACATGTATTCTATAAAGCGAAAGTCTATAAACCGAACGACCTACGGTTTATAGACTTTCGGCTTCTAGAATACATGTAATACTATTGGCTTTCTATAAACCGAACTAGAGTCCCCATTCATAAGAAATTCTTATGAATGGGGACTCTAGTTCGGTTTATAGAAAGCCAATAGTATTACATGCATTCCATAAAACGAAAGTCGTTCATTATGTCGGTTTATGGAATGTATATGTAATGCTATTGGTATTCTATAAACTGACTCTATTTCGGTTTATAGAATGCCAATAGCACGAATGGACGAATGATTTTCGTTTATTAACCATTCGTTCATTCGTCTTTCGTTAGTTTAGCATTTTCGTTATTCGTTTTTCGGACGAATGGACGAAAATGCTATTTTCGGACAAAAATGCATTCGTCCGAAAACGAATGCACATGTCTAGTACTAACCCTATAAGTAAACCCTAACCCAAATACTAAGTACTTACCCTACCAGTAAATCCTAATACTAAACCTAAAAGTAACCACCAACACTAAAACTAACCCTAATACTAAACCTAAAAGTAACCACTAACCCTAATAATAAACCTAAAAGTAACCACTAACCCTAATAATAAGCCTAAAAGGAAAAAGCACAGCACAAATATGAGACATACAAATCAATGCAACCATCTCTGACCTTTTTATGGATAATAACTACATTTTGTTTCCACTCAAGTGAAACACACCAAACACTATAACTGAAACAGCTCCTAATACATTTTTGGAAAGTAACTTATAAATCAGAAAAGAATGTACTATACATGAACATGAATACTAAAAATAATACAACCAGTTGCCAATAGAAGAGCTTACTATCTTACTTCAATAAAATGTAGCATGCATGAAAACAAAGAAAATGGCCGACTGTCTTTATCATCGTAAGTCCAGTATTTCTCTAGTTAATGTGTACTATAAAATATATTTTTTTTCTTTGCAGATGGAAGGAATTCATTTAATTGAGAGCTGGTCAAGGTACAATGCCAGATTACAAACTCTACAGAAGAGCCTTGATCTTCCATCAGCACACAATGTAATGGTAATTTCTGTTTGTATGCTAAGCTCTTTAAACTCCTTTAGCGTATTCATATCATCAATTTGTAATTGTTCAGAGCTCATTTAATATTCTTTATTAACACAAAACCCCTGATACCAACAAACAAGGGTAGTAGGAGAAAGATAAGATAGAAAGTTTAGGGAAGGTATTAGAGGAAGAGAGTGGGATAGGTCTTCATATAATATATACTTTTTGTATATGGAGCACCATCTCTCCCCTTTGTGAATGATTGGAGCCAACGGACAGAATGGTGCCTCCCTGAGGTATCTAAAGATATTCACCCAATTTATCCCCCCTCCCTTGACCCACACATAATTTCCGTGGATATCATTAGATATCAGGTGCTCAAAAGCAGGAAAGCTAAATTGCTTTTCCCAGTGGTGAATTTTAGCAATAACTGTTTTTTTATGTCTTTATAGGTGAACGAAAGTAACATGGACCAAAAGTGGGCTACGTACAATTCTCAAGTTCATAAACTTCAGGAAAAACTAGGACTCGATTCACATGGAAGACCAGAGGTACAATTCAGCTCCTATTTACCCAGAGAACATTTAATCTAAAATTATACTGTTTACTTATATAACCCCTTAAATTGGGGATCACATTTCAAATTTGCATTTCTCTTCTGGCTGTCTGAAAAAATGTATGATCAGATGTTCTAGGAAGTGAAAAACTAGAGTTGTGAGATTTTTGAGGCTGTAACCAAAAACAAGATTCAAACTATGTCTTCAGGTCTGGGGAGATAAAATATAAAATACAATTCTGTATCCAGAAAGATTCTCAGGACGGGGCACAAAGAGGTGCAGAACACATAACAACGGATAGTACCAAAAGACATAACATTGCATGTCATAGATGCATCACCATTATGTGACCTACGGCGCACAAAGGACACAGAACAGATATTTATTGTACGATGGGTTTGACCCGAATCCAAAAGATTTGTGCTTGCAGATATATGATAAATTGCCCTCCTAGAGTCTGGGTCTGAGTCCAACAAAGACACTTATTAGGAGATACTTTAAGCCATGGACATATGGCAATAACTAACATAGTTGTACTTTGTGAAAAATAATTCTAATCCTTTTTTGAGGTAATGAATCACAATTCAAATATATCATATTGTCCAGATTATAGGCCACATTTCTTCCCCCTAATTTAAATCCTGAAATAAGGGGTGTGGCCTGTAATCAGGGTTTAATGATTCAGGATAGCGAGTGTTTCGTTTTTAACTTGCCCCATGTGATCTCCGTAGTCTGCTCATGCTACCAGTGCACGGACAGGGCGAGCCAATTAAACAGAGCACTCTGAGTTCCGTCAGTAGAGCGGTCTGTCAGTAATAAGATTCCCCTGTGTGCTGTCCTGTTCACTTTCATTCTGCACTGTTCTTGAGCATGCTGTTCAGTCTGGCAGATGGCACATCCATGTGCACAGCACCTGCCACATCTACACAGTGAGCTGAAGAGAAATATACCATACTGTCCCAATTATGGGCCCCACTTTCTCCCCCTAATTTAAATTTTTAAATTAGGGGTACATCTTTCTAAACTATAACATCAGATGTGTAGGCTGTTATTACTTTAGCTCAAACGTAACACTACCAGCTATAATAGTATCGCCACCGGAACATCTAACCATCTATGTTCCATGGGGTATATTATGTACACTATTTATATATCCACATACATGAGCTGAGGTTTAATTTCAACACTTGCACAAGATATCCATGATAAGTTTGCAATGTAACAATGGCACTGGTTTCTGTAACTAAATGCAATCTGACTGGAATACCATGACTCACAGAGTACGGCGCATGGATATGTTTATTGTGAAGTATCAAGGAAGTGGAAGCTATATAAACATTATACAGTGTCTGTCAAATAAACAGTCCATGTGACCTAGAGTTTTTCTATGCGCCGCTCAGTCTACGAGTTACCATTGCAGAGATTCCTTGCATTGTTAGTCGCTGATATAAGCACCGGAAGAGAGAGGGAGAGAGAGACCTGGAGTTGATTAAGGGCATAAATGGCATGCAGTTACAGCAGGAAAGCACACAGAGCTCTGGTAATGAATGTCTGTACCACAACAACTCAGAGACTTTTGTTTCTTGCAACAGATCACTTTGCACACATCCAATACTCTGACTGCAGCTAAGATCTCAGGAAATGCATTACTATCCGGCCAGAACTTCCCAGCTGCAAGAACATTGCAAAAGGAGGTGTTCAAACACTGTGGTCCTGCAGCCATTGAAACTATGATGCAGAGTTACTTGAAAGGTCAGAAAACAAGTATGATTTGGTTAGTAATACAAATGAGTCGACCCACAGCATCCTGAGGTTCATCTTAAGGCAAATTTATCTAAATTATTCCTACTCTGTGTATTTGTCCAAATCCAGATTACTGTCATCTTCTGATCTATATTATGCCAGACACAAAAATATATTGTGTTATAATGTCTCTGATGGTAAATTACTACATTGTGTCTTCTTGTTAAAACTTGGGAAGCTCCTCTATGAACCTTTTTTTTTTTTTTTTTTTTTTTTTTAATTATTTTATTTTACACAATATGACAGTACATATCGGCAGATTCTTTCACGGATAGAGATCAAAATCAGACATAAAATGACAGCCAAAAAAGATACACACATTTTCTCTCCTTATTAACTGCTAATCACAATGAGTTATCTATTTTAACTGTTTTAAGCTATCCATTCACATCCCCCGAATATGTAAATAAAACTAAACATACATGACATAACATGACAGTTCGCACTGGGTGGCCGGCTCACTCCAAATCTCCAAATTGTCTACTCCCGAAGATCTACTTTCCCCCAAAACTAATCCTTCCCAGGGAATCTATGCAACCATTTAGCCCAGATATCAGAGAAACTTTCAATTGCCCCAGTGGCGTATGCGTAACCTTTTTCCATGAGACACTGTAGTTGCAGTTGATTAACTACGTTCTCAATATGTATTGTTCCCTGTTGCCGCCAGTTTCTAGCCATAATAATTTTCATTGCTAGGAACGCCTGTATACACAAATATCTATCCCTATACGGGAGAAATTCTAAATCTAAGTGTAGCAATGCTCTCTGTATAGATAGTGGGACAATAATATTCAACACACTTGACAGTAGGCCGAAGAGATCTCTCCATGTCTGAGTTACCCCATTACATGACCACCAAACATGTTCGTAAGAACCTAGTTCCCTTTCACATCTCCAACATTGATCTGAACAGTTTGGAGAAAATCTATGCAACTTAGTCGGAACTAAGTACCAACGAAACATTATTTTGTAGTGGAGCTCGACCATGTTCAAGCAGTGTGTAATCTTGGATATGTTTATTAAACTCTGGACCCAAAGGTCTTGTTCGATCTTAGTGTTCAACTCTTTTTTCCAGCTATTCAACACCATAATTTTTGGGGGAGGTTCTAATAATTCAAGGAGGTCGTAGATCTTCCTGAGAACTTTTATTCCCATCTTGTTATTAAACATTTCCATAATCCTACCTGATGCATTATCCGCTTTACAGTGGAAATTTTGGGTTTTTATATAGCGCCCTATCCTAAACACCTTATATGCCTCCTTATTTGATAGGTCGAAGTCTAGGGCCAATTGGTCAAAGGATTTGAATCTACCCCCTATAAGAAGATCAACTACCCTTTTCTCCCTGAATTGTTTCCACTCTCTCAGACTTAAATTCACTATGTTGCTTTGGAGAATCTCGAGTGGAGAGTTCTCAACTATTTTATCTTTAAAACCAATCTTCCTTTTTAGATATAACCAGAATTCCAGACTGCTTTTTATAGCTGTTGGCCAACCGACTTTATTTAATGAGTCAAATCTATCTTGATGTAACCATAAAACACATGCCAGATTGTTAATCCCTAATATAGTCTGCTCTATATAGAACCAATCCTGGCTTCTAGATTCCATATCCTGTAATTTCAGTGCGTGGATAAATATGTGAGCCTGTGCATATCTCTCCAAACAAGGAGCCCCCAATCCTCCCCTCTTCCGATTGGCACATAATATGTGTCTGGCAATTCTCGGCTTCTTACCAGCCCATATAAAGTCCATCAGTCCAAGTTGGAAAGAGCTTGTCCAGCTAGTCGGTAGTCTGACAGGGATCATCCTGAGTAGGTACATCCATTTTGGAATTATATATGATCTCACTATATTCAGTCTTCCCAGCCAAGAAACAAATAAACCCTTCCATTCCAACATTTTCTGGACAAACTCTTTCTGAAGGACTGAATAGTTCGCCTCAATTACTGAATCAATATTTTTTGGGATCACAATTCCCAAATAGTTGAGACCACTCTCACTCCATTGGAAATCATACTTTGCTGCCAACTCCTCCCTCTCTTTTTTTGTCATAGCAATAGCCATTACCTGAGTTTTATTTGTGTTCAATTTATAGTTAGAAAATCTAGAGAACAGCCCTATTTCTTTCAACAATGCAGTCAGCGATTCAGTAGGGTTGTACAGTGACACACAAACATCATCTGCATATAGGCTGAGCTTGCTCTCTAGATCTCCTATCCTTATTCCCATTATGTTGGGGTTCTGGCGGATCCGGTTGGCTAAAGGCTCCAGAGCCAATACATACAACAGGGGTGCCAGAGGGCATCCCTGTCTAGTTCCGTTGCCTATTGTGAACCAGCCAGAGCAGATCCCCTGTCCGACTACTCTCGCCCTCGGGTACCTATATAGGGCCATGACAGAGCTGGTGAATCCGTCCCCACATCCATAGTTCTTAAGGACCTCTTCCAGATAGATCCAACCAACTCTGTCGAAAGCCTTCTCGGCATCTAGGGAGACAAATAGTGTGGGTATTTTTTGCAACGTTGAATACTCGACAAGATTGATTAACTTCCTTACGTTGTCACTAGAATGTCTCCCCTTGACAAACCCGACTTGGTCCTTATTAATCATCTATATTATGCCAGACACAAAAATATATTGTGTTATAATGTCTCTGATGGTAAATTACTACATTGTGTCTTCTTGTTAAAACTTGGGAAGCTCCTCTATGAACCTTTTTGATGTTCAATGCCCCGTCTTCTGCTGGAAACTAAGTTTAAAGGTCCTTTTAGGGCCCCCATTCAATTTGTTTCAATTTGTTCCATTACACCATCTCAATTCCCACCGCACATTCCAAATAAAACCCATTTCAATTTAGCTTCTCTCTTATCAATATCAGCTCTTCTGTTCCCACTTGAGAATTCACCTTTTCGCCTCCTTCAAACCCACATCAGTATATGTAATATTCACCCCACTCTTACACGTCTGCTCCATATCAGCTCTATCCACCCCCACCTCCAAATTATTTTCCCAGGTTGAGTACACCCCACATGTGTGTGCTCTTGCCTTGGAAGCCTCATTAGACATGTGAGCACTAAAATGGATGGTGCCCCTTACTAGAATTTACTGATACAAATCTGGAGTTGAATATAAAATATTCTTCAATTACAAGACCAACATAGTAAACATTCTTGAAATATTCCAACCAACCCCTGTTTATGCGATGACCAAGGTTCTTGAATGCCTTGGACGCATAGTATGATAGTGTTATATACAATCTTGAATAACATCTATATTACTGATGACGTTACATAACATTTGATTTATCAATTTGTGTCTAGTTCCAATGCTATGTTACTTGCTTGGTTACAGAGTAATTATAGGAATTATACAAATGAGTGCCTGTTAACTGCACCTCTTTATAAGCACAATACATTTGCATTGATTGAAACGTATAAGGTCTCAGTGCTGTTTTACTTACTAAAGGAAGACTAATTTGACCCTACTGGGAATTCATTCACCTTCTAAATCTACATATACATTTGTATTATTTTATTCACGTGAAGACTAATTCTATTGTTTGGCTTATCACACACTGTATGTAAACACTAGATTAATCTGCTGATTCTGTGTATAGACATCACTTCTTCTTAATGTCACTGTTGTTGGATTCTCATTGACTGACCTCATTGTATACAGCCAATGATCACATGTCGGTTTATAGAACCTGTCATTCTGACATAGAATCTTCTTACTAACAGACTGATATGAGATATCCTACAATAGGCTATAAGTTCCCTCAGTAATCTGTACTTTTTTTATATTAAATGTCATATTTCATGAGCCTTGCACACTTTTTTGTAAAATCTAATCTTAGTCAGTGTAAATTGTGTAAATATATGAAGGGATCACTTGAGTCTGAAAAAAACCTGGACAAAAAAATGCAAATCAAAACTAATAGTTTAAAAATAGATATGTATTTATTTGTTCCAGTGTTTGTGATTTTTTTAAAAAACATTTTGTAATACCCGTTGCATGCCCCATCATATGCCTCCATCACCTCCATTACATACCCCCATCACCTCCATTTCATGCCCCCATCACCTCCATTTCATGCCACCATCACCCCCATTACATGACCCCCATCACCCCCATTACATCTCCCCGGCACCCCATGAGTTACCCTGGTCCCTAATGGCTAGTAGCAGGTGGCATTGGTGTCCTACAATGATCCCTGCTTGGCTCCTCATACTGTGCATGCCGACAGGTCATGTGTCCCAGTGTGTGTCTGACGTCAGAGCACCGGGTCACATGACCTGTCGGCACTCTGCCGTCATAGCGCATGGGGTGCCGAACAGGCAGCATGGAAGTTTGTCTGTGCTGCCTGTTCGGCTCCCAGTGCTCCAGGCACAATGCTGCTTGATCTCCCCAGACATAATGAAGATAAGGTAAGAGCCACTCTAGGCACTAGCCATATTTTCCTTGCACTAAATACAGCACTGGTTTAAACACAATGCTGCCAGAGGCATATCGTGCCCCTGAGTGACAGGGGTGCTGCCTGCCCAGAGCACACCTGTCAGTCGGAGGCACAGCGTCTCTTGTGTATTTCCGTAGGTTTGTGTGCTGAAATACATGAGTTACATCTGAAAGGTGACACCAGCTACGAATTCGGCAACAGAGTCACTCACTCTGTTGCCAATTTGACAAGCATGAAAAGTATGCGAAAATTCATATACTTTTAGTGCTTGTTGAACTAACAACAGAGTGAGTGACTCTGTTGCCGAATTTGTAGCTGGCATCGCCTTTCGGATGTATTTTGGGGGTTTGTGTTCTCTCTGTTCGGAGCACACAAACCCCAGAAATACACAGCGCAGGTACTCCGTGCAAGGTGTGCACTGAATGCTGCCTATGCACAGAGCAATGCACATTCTTCAGCTTGCAATATCTCTTAAGTATGGTCAAGTGCTGTGTGATTCATTAGTCACATATACATGCAAACAATATAAATAATAATAAACTGGCTGCATTACAACATGATTCTTTGTTTTGTTTTTCTGCAAGGTCCCACGTTGAAAGCTCCTCCAAAGCAGGAGATAATTGACAAGGTTTTGATCAGAAGAAGCATAAACCGGTCTAAAAATAAAGAACATAATGAGAATGCAATAAGGTACTAATGCAATTTTATTAATCAAATTAATGAACAATAATAATGAATCCCTATGGGACTCAACATGCCTTACAATTGTGAATATATACAGACTGGACAAATCATATACAGAGAGAGTAAAGATGCTAGAGATCATAGGTCAATCTGTGAATCACTGTTAGCTAGATTAAACTAACTGTACTCTCTGATAAAACAGGAAGGTTTTTGTAAAAATGTCAGTTTTCCCTGACTTAATGGGACAGACAGTGTGAGAGCATGTAAAAGAATAATAATATACTGTGCTTCTATATAACCTGCCCACAGTTGCTTCCTTGCTTTAACATGCTCAAAATTGTCCATTTTAATGTAACTGCAAAACTGAATGGAACATAATGTATTTAAAATGTCAATGGATTGAAACACTTTACAGAGCAAAACATATCTTGTACTTATAGGGTTACATAGTCTAAATATATCATGTTGTTTGCTTTTTTTAAGGAAACTAACTGAAGCCAAGGAACATGTAAAAAAAGCATTAAGGACATTGGAAATACAGAATGAGTTCTTTGGATATGGTAGGACTTTACCAATTATAGTAGCCAACTAAGCAGATCTGTTCCCATTTTATCATATGTCTCAATCAACTAGCAATAATATGCCACAGCTACTTCCAAACATGGCCTGGAGCTTGTGACTGAAGGTTCCTCACTAATAAGATCTGGTATCATTCAAACGTGTTAATTGTCCTACGAAGAACCTTGAAAATGTTCTCCTGATTTAATGCAACTTTAATGTATTTATAATAAATACAATGGAATACTAACTATTGAGTAGAACGCGACATTTTCCCCCATATTCTCCTAAGCTGTCTGTAAAAATGAATTATTTTATTATGCCTGTTTCAGACAAAGTCTGTGACCTCCTCAACCCAACTCAATGAAAGATTCCTGACATAACAACAATATATATGTCTCAGCACTGCAACACTAAGAATAAGACATTTCCCAAGCTTCACAGGAATAGCAGATGCCCAGTGGAAACTTACACCGTGCATTATTTTAAAGTGTACAACTGTAACATTTCAAGAAATGAGATTCACACCGTTTTATAGATGGGGAATTATAACCTGGTGGTCATCAGCTGTTGAGGAACCCATGATTCTCTGATAGCATTAGATGTAGGCAACCTGCTCTGCTTTCAGAAGACGAAATTGGCACAAGCTGGAAGAAGATCATCAGTAATGATGATCTTTCTAAAGTAGAGTGACTATATTCCTTGTAAAGGACATAGCTTATAAAAATTGCACTCATATTAAAGAGAATGACATCCAAATCTGTTTATATTTTTTAATGTAGTAACTAAAACACGACCTATACATAGAGCGAGCAGAACTGCAAGCAAATGCATAAATTAAGAGAAACATTTGTTTTAAATGTGTCAGTGGCGAAATCATCTTTTGGCTTGAGATGCACATTGCACATTTTCCATTGAAAGTAGTTAATTTGCATATCAAGCCACAAAGTGACATCATAAACAGAAGACACAAAGTTACAACAAAATATTCTATTATTTGCTGGTAATTCTGCTGACAGAATGTATAGCTAATTTTATTCTGTACATTAACAGTATAAACAATGTTTAGGTGACAGACTCCCTTTGATACCATCTTCATGTCCCTTGAATATTGTACATAAACGGAACATCTGGTCACCTTTCGCTTATTTGAGTAATGGCGTATGTTAAAAGAACATTCCATATAGAGAATGCATTGTGCAGGACTGCACTGGAAACATTTGGAAGTTTTCTACTTATAATGAATGTTTTTGTCATGATTTTCAGTTCTAGACTGTTCATATTACATGGAACACTGATCATGATATATGACTAGGGAATTTTAAACTTAATTCCAAAGTAGCTGAGTTTAAATAATTCTCCAGTTCAGCTAAATGGGAGAATATTTACAATTTGGCTACCTTGGCCTTACGTTTGTAATTCCCTGTGCATTATTAAAGGCCATAGTTTATATGTCCATATAGAGGAAATGCTATTTTCTACCCATACTACATAGATGCCAACATCAGCCATGTTTTCAGGGACACACGTGTTCCGCATGCTGCATAAAGTGCATGAAAAGTGCAGCTCACGCACAGACCAAATGTAATTAATTAGCAAGTGTGGATATCTCAGAGGACCTACCCATATTAATTAACTGGATTCCTACAAATATCTAGGCTGCACTTTGCATGCTGTTCCTGCAGCATCTGGAACACTTATGTGTTCCTTGTAAATATGATCGATGCTGGCCACTGTCATTTTCATTTGTGCAAAAGATTCTATAGTAGAATCAAAAATGTTTTTACACCGCTATATTCTAAGATTCATTAATCAAGCGATGAGAAATATCAGACACATTTATGAACTCACACAGAGTTTTCTGCCTCATGCGTGACACAAAAGAAATAAAACCCACCCTTTGATGAATCTACTCTTAAGAATTTGTCTGAGAATTTAGTTACAACAAGGAACGTGTGATCAATAGAATTGCAGCAGGCAGAAATATTAGAACCAGATCCAAAGGTATTATAAAAGTAGATGTTTATTTACTATGTCAGTTCCCTTGTTTACTCTCTGATCTCTATTTACAGGAGAAGTTATGCAACATAAAGAACACCACACAGGGAAATCATCTTCCGTTATGAGGTTTGCTTTTATTTACAGTGTTCGATTGTGACGTGTACCTAGACACAAACCATTAAATGCACAGGTTCATGTGTATAAAAGGTAATACTACATATAAAGCTATGTATGGAGCAACCAGCATTAACATTCCATTGGTTTTAATAGTGACTGTTACACTTCCAGAATGCCTCTTTATAACATAAGGGCCAAAGAATATAGCTCACATAAAGGGGTTTTTAACCCATTTGCCACAATTGACATACCAGGCGCATCATGTGGTGAAACGAGCATACAAAGCTATCAAAAGTTACTTCCTATCCTCAGCCGGTGTTTATGCAATGCCTCGATAACAAGGCATCCAGCAACACCCAAATATGCTCACAGGACACAATGCCCTGTATTAGGAAAGAGCTTCGGAAGTGACAAGATCCCGTCCATTGCTCTGGGGATGTTGCAAAGATCGAGATGTGGTGAAGCCTGCCATAACAAATGGGAGCAAGATGAAGCCTGTTCCCATTCATTGGGGAAGGAAACAATGCTGTTGAGTTCCCCAAATGACCCTTTGGATGCCTAACACATATAGGGGGCCAGGGCAAGTAGCCCTGACCCCACTATAATAAAAACAGTGCCAGGAGCTGCCGATGCTCCCTGCACCAATAATAAATGTCAGTGGCCCCCGGCTTATATGAACATTTATTGGAGGGGTGATCATCGATTTATATTCCGGGGGCCTTGGGTACGCCACCAGAATACTATTTAAGAGGTTACATCACTGTGTGCATGAGGGGGGAGGTATATTTATTTATTGGGAGGGCATTTTGCGAGCTCCCAGCCCTGTTAATATAAGAGGAGGGGGGTTAGGAGCATGGGGTGGAGGGCCTTTTCCCCTGGCTCCCCATATTTATTATTGGTATAAAAAGAAGGAAGACAGCGCTACAAAGTAATATAGGATTGTAAATAATTGAATATGAATGTATTTAAATACACCATAAAAAACACACAATTGGCAGGTATAAAAAATATATAGATTTAATAAATATAATGTAGTAAAAATAATGTAGTAGAACAGACACAAAACCACCTAAATAAAGAGGTGGAAACACAAAATACAAATAAATATATCACAATAAACAATATAAATATATTACTGACAAATACAAATAGGACTAAAGAATAAAAATAATAACAATAATGGATAGATAATACACACCATTAAAGGAGAGCCGCTTGAGACAATGCTAGACTCAGGGCAGTAAATCAAGAGCGAAAAGGAAGCCTGGCCAGGTCTTTCGCAGAAAAAAAGGGACGCCAAACAGGGACGCGTTTCGAAAACTTCTTCAGCCTTTGGCGTCCAGCATGTCTCAAAACGGGTCTTCAAATGTTTAAATAGACCGCCTCTGATTTCAGACAGCGGTGAAACCCGGAAATGTGACGCAATCGCGTAGTAGCGCGATGACGTCATAACGTTGCGACGCCAGCGTCGTCTCCATGGCAACGCATCGAAACCACACAAAGCCTGCATAGTGTGGCATCGATCAATGCAGGGAGAGGGCGCTCGCGTTAGTATACATAAAAAAACAATTTATTATTGGTGTTGACAGCTCCCAGCAAAATTCCTATTATAGAGGGGCTACTTGCCCTGGCCCCCATGTGTGTTAGGGGCCCCAGAGGCCATTTGCGGAACTCCTGGGATCTAATGTAGGCAGGGTGGTGGGATTTTGTAAAAATTATGTAAAAAAAGTTTTAATGTGACTCGACACCTGTAAAAAGAGTCGAATTGTGGCAGGGTAGTTGGATGTCAAAGTCAAACTCGCCTCCCAGTTCGAACTCCCTTTGGTTTTATTGAATAGCAAATTCTATTGCTTTTCACTGAAGGGAGTTTCTTAATAGGAGATGGACTTTGGCGAGGTGGGGGATGAGGAAGGTTGAGTTTGTTTAGTGAAAATTGAAATTCAACCTCCCAAGTAAATCTCATCACTCTAGTCTTGTATGTTAGTGAACTGAAGTGTTTATGAAGGTCTAGCTCATGGCTAATGAGTTGCAGCTAACATTCCTCTACATCCTTGCATTGATTCAAAATGATTAGACATACCATTGTATCACCAAGACCCATGTTTGTTAGCTTTGAGTACAAACTTACTGTAGTGGCTAAAAGTAATTTATACTCCGATAAATTAAAGTTTTAAAAATCTAAATTAGATACCATTATTTCAATTAGCATACGTATATGTTAGCATCATTTGAGAGAAATCTGTCATGTAAAACTAAATACAGCTGGTTCATCTTTTCAAAATGACTGGTCTTGGCTGCAGAACTATTGTACTTGTCAGTGGTCCAAATTTTGCAGGAGCCAGTCCAAAGATTTGCACTGACAAACTGCTATGTGTACTTGGGAGGGCAGGTATATATATATATATATATATATATATATATATATATATATATATATATATATATATATATATATATTGCTACTCCATCAAGTGATGGAAATGTGATTCTTCTTCACAGTCAGATTGTGACAAGGATGTATGCAAGTGAGTTGTAAGTGATTCTATCACACAACATCATGTTACTTTATTTACTAACTAATACTGTGGAAAATGTGTGATTTGCATATCAAGCAACAAGGGGCTAGTTTTAGTGGGAAATGTTTCACTTCCATATCAAGCAACAGGGGGCCAGACACAGGACACAGTTAAAACATATTTTTCTCTTAGTTTATTCATTTACTTGCAGTTTTGTTAACACAATTTTTTCCATCATTTTTTTATCCTCAAAATTCACAGTATAAACAATATTTCGTTGATGGAGTCCATTTAACTTGGATTCGGTCCATTACGACACACTGGGTTCATCTGCATATTGTGTGAGGTCTCACATTTATGAAATTCGAGGCTCTCCACTGTTGCGTCGGCTGAATAATTGGCTGTCCTGAGGAGAGTAATAGAGACTCCATGTCAGTGGGTGACCAGCTGAGACAGAAATTAGATAACAAGTAGGAAATGATAAAAAAATAATAATAATAATATATACCATACATAATAATGTCTCCAAAATATACAGGACATCCTAAACAGCTATCAAGGGAGACAAACTTAAATTTGGCACTTTTCTGACCCCATCCATACCAAATGCAATGGATTTTTGTGACACTGGTTACTTAAAGGCAGTGGCCTAGAATATGTCTTGTTTAGGGGCACTGTTTCTGGTAAAAATGGTAGGGTTTCTATGCTTTACTCAGACTCCTTTCAATTAACAAAGGTTTGTTTCTACTCTGCCCTCAGCAAACCCCTTAAATATTTATAGTTTTTTGATCCCCAAAGATTGATAAAGTGTCAAAAGATCCAGGAATACAGAACCAGAGACCAAGTAAAATAGGACATGGCATGCAGAGCTGGCACCACCTATAGGCGAGGTAGGCACTGGCTGCACACACCTCGATGGCTGCAATGTAAAAAAATGGAGGAAAGTGATAGACCGCTCTGAAAAGAGAAAGCTCCTAGATAGTCTCCTTCTGCTGCCCCAAATAAGAGCTTGGTTAGTGCCAGCTGTGCGTTGGCTTTTTTATGCGTATGTGATGTCCCTGCAGCAGGATCCACAGCACAGGTGGCGGAGCACAAGGGCTGGTAATATGAGGTTTTGCATTTTGTGTCAAAAATCCTTGCACCAGCCATGACAGCATGTCCTAATGACATCTTTGGTTCCAGTCCTTACTGACATCTGTGATCTCTACATATTTTAATCCAGACCTTGGCGAGGGGACCAAAATAAAGGTTTGCCTAGTGTACCAAAAATACTTTGATAGGGGTTCAGGTGAATTATATATAACTATATACACACACAACCATTCAGTCGTAATATTAACCAAAGCACTGTTTGGAAATGGCTCCTTTATTTATAGCTGCAATAAGGAGTTTGCTACGGAAAGGAAATTAGATCTGGAGATAGGCATAACATGAAAAAATATACTGTGGATAATGCACTGAACACTTGCCAGGGTACATTAGGCTCCCCTTAACACATTCATTAAAATAGCAGAGAGTTCATTAATTTAAACAAGAGCTCACATAATAAATCTTCTTGGCATACACATGCTGCAGTGTTCAGCTTACTTTTATGCAGTCATTTATTTATGTCAAATGGTGTTTGAATGTATTCTATAAGACGCACCAAAAGTACCGATAATAAATACAGAGAATTTTTGCGCTGCAAGAAAAGGGTTCAGGATATCTTTTAGCTCTGCATTCTTGCAGAAGGTGACTCCAAGGGCCTGCGTTATATTCTATAGTTTATTTGCAAAAATGTGCAGACTAAGAAAAGCCTGTGTTAAAATCTCATTGTTATTTCATGGAGTCTCAATCCAGTAGACAGTCCTGACAAAACGAAAAAATGCTATATAAACTTTTCACTGTTTGATAAATCTTTCCCTTGGTATTTCACATGATCAGTAATTTTACTGTTCTTCTGCATATGCCCCTTTTGCCCAATAGCAACAACTTATCTCTCCCTTGTGAAGCTTTGCCAAACCCGTGATAGTATGAACCGCCTGTTAGATTAAATAATACGTTGTATTATCATTGTTTATTTATTCTTTAATTAATGACTCAGAACCTCCTATATTGTTAAGACATTAAATGCACATAAGAGTTTGCTTAGCACCTAATATAACAAGACATTCAGAGTTTGGTGTAAAAGGCCCCTTAATAACCCTTGTGGCGGCCTGAAACAAAGCTTTAATCGGTTTTTTTTATTTATTTAAATGTAGAAGAGAAAATGGAAGCATCATTGTACCTGGGACAGACCTCTTAAAAGATCTGGAAATGGTATGTTGACTTAGGGCCTGGGGTAGAGCTGGATTGGCTGTTGCAAAAAATCCAATGCTAGGTATTTCCAAAACAGTGTTTTTTCAGTTTTATGTACTATTTGTTATAGGAGGATCAATTTCTTGATGATATAATAAAGGAAATAATGACAGCCCACTTATCTCATGAACCTGCTGGAATTCTTAAGTATCCTTCCATTATTATTCATTGCTTCACAATACACACGTCTTCATAGCTTAGAAGTAGTGGAATGTTTATGAATAATTGAATCTATTTGTATCACAATCTATAATCTATAGCTTAATTTATATGTATAGGGTATTATTTACAATATAGTGAACTGGTGTGAATTGACAACCAGGTTGAAACTATTTGCAAAAGTCAAGTCGAGGTGATATACTCTGCTATTTTGGCAACTCATCAGTGAATCATAACCTGGTGATGTAGATAGCTGGCATGACATCACCGGCATTGCTATTCCACAAGAGCTGTTAATTTAATCCTATGTATGTGTGTATATATATATATATATATATATATATATATATATATATATATATATATATATATATATATATATACAGTGGCTATAAAAAGTCTACACACCCCTGTTAAAATGTCAGGTTTCTGTGCTGTAAAAAAATTAAACTGTACAACTCAATTGAAAAACAAACTGAAATCTTTTAGATAGAGGGAAGAAAAAATATAAAAATAAAATAATGTGGTTGCATAAGTGTGCACACCCTCTTATAACTGGGGATGTAGCTGTGTTCAGAATTAAGCAATCACATTCCAAATCATGTTAAATAGGAGTCAGCACACAGAAGAAAAACATCCAAGCCAGGCTACATTTTGCAAAAACACATCTGAAGTCTCCCAAAAGCATGTAGGAAAAGGTGTTATGGTCTGATGAAACCAAGGTTGAACTTTTTGGCCATAATTCCAAAAGATATGTTTGGCGCAAAAACAACACTGCCCATCACCAAAAGAACACCATACCCACAGTGAAGCATGGTGGTGGCAGCATCATGCTTTGGGGCTGTTTTTCTTCAGCTGGAACTGGGGCCTTAGTTAAGATAGAGGGAATTATGAACAGTTCCAAATACCAGTCTATATTGGCACAAAACCTTCAGACAAAATGACCCAAAAAATGGGAGTGGTAGGTGCGCTTAGTGAACCCTTAGTGCAAATAAAAATAAGTATAATATTTGCCTGAGGAATGATGGTGTTGCTGTACACCTTGCAGATGATCCTCAGTATGTATACAGTGTGTATATATAAGAAAAAAAAACAGAAAAAAGCACATAGATCATAGCAAAATTCTGTTATACATTAGTGTGGTATTTGGAGGTAGATGATTCCACTCACAAAACCAGCAGATGATCAAAGCTCTTCTGAAACTAAACAAAACCTTCAGGCTTCTGCTTGAATCTTTCAGCATGACAACAACCCAAAGCATACATCCAAATCAACAAACGAATGGCTTCACCAGAAGAAGATTAAAGTTTTGGAATGGCCCAGCCAGAGCCCAGACCTGAATCCGATTGAAAATCTGTGGGGTGATCTGAAGAGGGCTGTGCACAGGAGATGCCCTCGCAATCTGACAGATTTGGAGTGTTTTTGCAAAGAAGAGTGGGCAAATCTTGCCAAGTCAAAATGTGCCATGCTGATAGACTCATACCCAAAAAAAACTGAGTGCTGTAATAAAATCAAAAGGTGCTTCGACAAAGTATTAGTTTAAGGGTGTGCACACTTATGCAACCACATTATTTAATTTTTATATTTTTTTCTTCCCTCTACCTAAAAGATTTCAGTTTGTTTTTCAATTGAGTTGTACAGTTTATAGGTCACATTAAAGGTGGAAAAAGTTCTGAAATTATTTATCTTTGTCTCATTTTTTTACAGCACAGAAACCTGACATTTTAACAGGGGTGTGTAGACTTTTTATAGCCACTGTATATATATATATACACACACACAAACATTATGGGAATGTATTATGTATATATATATATAAATGCACACACACACATTACATGAATGTATTATGTATTTATATATATACACACAAACATTATGTGAATGTATTATATATATATATACACTATACACACACACACATTATATGAATGTATATGCATATATGTGTATATGTGTATATATATATACACACACCCTTACTGTTTTACCCAGTCACCGCTCTTCAGTTCAGAATTTCCTTGAACATATTGCTTTAAGAGAACAACATATGAGAATAATGTCTGAACAATGTATGGATCATGCGGTTCTTCTGATTGCAGAGGAAATCATACTGGAGGTAAGAATTTATTTATCATTACTACATTAAGGGGTGAAATTGTTTTAATTCAGTCAGTTCCTGTTTTGAGAACATTTGTGTTCTGATAATGTAAACCTGTAAAGCTATGTTAGAAGTGACAAGTAATATAAATGACTGTACTTGAAGGAGCTCTGGGAGCAGATGGACCGACATTATAGCGATCAAGCATTGAAAAGTGGGGGAATTGAAAAGGGAATTTCACAGTTAAGGCCAAAGTAGCTGAGTTGGAAAAATTCTCCCATTCAGCTGTATTGGAGATTTCTTCCAACTCTACATTGGCCTAAAGTTTGAAATTCCTGTCTCAGTTCCCTGCAATTCTCTCTTTATTGAATAGACCCTATAGAATGTGTCGGCAGATATGAACCGTTCGGCCCATCTTGTCTGCCCAATTTTCTAAATACTTTCATTTGTCCCTGGCCTTATGTCTATTCCACGCATTCGTCAACTCTTTCGCTAGACCTATAGAGTTGATTCACTCTCCAATGTATAGGTGCACAGACTCACAGTGGCCCTTGGGATATTAAACCCACCGTAACACTGAAGTGGTGGTCTTTGCATGTATTTATTAATCTGTGGTAACCTCTACCACTTCTGTTGAAAGGCTATTCCATGCATCCACTACTAAAGTAATACTTCCTGATATTACTTTTAAACCTTTGCTCCTCTTGCTCTGGTAGTTTTTCTTTTAAAAAAAAATATTTTAAATATACTCTCCTCCTTTACTGTATAGATTCCCTTAATGTATTTAAATGTTTCTATCCTATGCCCCCTGTCCCGTCTTTCCTCCAAGCTATACATAAGCTATACGTAAGTATAAACAATGCGCACACACATTGCGCCAAATACTGTTGCATTCGCTGAAAAGAGATTTGTTTTTTTTACCTGGCGTGACCCGCCAGGTCCCTCACGCGACCTGCAAAATCCTGCCATATTGAGGGTCAAAATCCTGGCATGTTAATTGGCAAATTCCTGGCATATTGAGTGACAAAATCCTGGCATATTAATTGGCATAATCCTGGCTTATTAATTGGCATAATCCTGACATATTAATTGACATAACCCTGGCATATTAATTGGCTAAATTCTGGCATATTAATTGGCATAATCTTGACATATTAATTGGCATAATCCTGACATATTAATTGGCATAACCCTGGCATATTAATTGGCATAACCCTGGCATATTAATTGGCATAATCCTGGCTTATTAATTGGCATAATCCTGACATATTAATTGGCATAACCCTGGCATATTAATTGGCATTATCCTGTCATATTAATTGGCATTATCCTGGTTAATTAATTGGCATAATCCGGACATATTAATTGGCATAATCCTGACATATTAATTGGCAAAACCCTGGCATATTAATTGGCATAACCCTGGCATATTAATTGGCAAAATCCTGGCATATTAATTGGCATAATCCTGGCATATTAATTGGCTTAACCATGGCATATTAATTAGCAAAATCCTGGCATATTAATTGGCATATTGAGGGGCAAAATCCTGGAATATTAAATGGCTAAATCCTGGCATATTGAGGGGCAAATCCTGGCATATTGAGGGGCAAAATCCTGGCATATTCATTTCCAAATTCCTGGCATATTGAGGGGCAAAATACTGGCATATTAAATGGCACATTAAGGGGCAAAATACTGGCATATTAATTGGTAAAAGAATAGCATATTGAGGGGCAAAATACTGGCATATTAAATGGCACATTGAGGGGCAAAATACTGGCATATTAATTGGCAAAATAATAGCATATTGAGGGCAAAACCATGGCATATTAATTTCCATATTCCTGGCATATTGAGGGGCAAAATACTGGCATATTAAATGGCACATTGAGGGGCAAAATACTGGCATATTAATTGGCAAAAGAATAGCATACCGAGGGGCAAAATACTGGCATATTAAATGGCACATTGAGGGGCAAAATACTGGCATAATAAATGGCACATTGAGGGGCAAAATACTGGCATATTAATGGCATATTGAGGGGCAAATTACCGGCATTTTAAATGGCATATTGAGTGGAAAAATACTGGCATATTAAATGGCATATTGAGGAGAAAAATACTGGCATATTAAATGGGAAAAGAATGGCACATTGAGGGGCAAAATCCTGGCATATTAAATGGCAAAAGAATGGCATATTAAATGGCAAAAGAAAGGCATATTGAGGGCAAAATACTTACTTACTTACTTTACAGAAAATTTGTTCAGTAAAGGGCCCTGAAATTCCTGGTGGTGGCCCTGTCTCCACCAAAAGTTTGACGGAGGTCTCTCACTCTCTCTCACTGAAAAGTGTCCGGAGTTATAGAAAAGTGCCATCACCATTTTACATAGCAAAATTGCGCTTTTTTTTTTTTTTAAATAAAACTCCTGCAGTGTGGGAGTTGCAGTCTATTCTATAGGGGACCACATTCTATAGGGTCTATTCAATAAAGGGAGAATAGCAGGGAACTGAAACAGTTGCAGTCCGGGAGTCTTTATACGTCCCCCATAGTGATCAGACAGTCGTTACACTCCTCAGCCTTATAAAACTTCCCAAAGATCACACTAAATGCTGGAATGAAAGATAAATTGGTTTTCATTTCCACCAATGGGAAAACTCAAACTCAATTACCCGTTAAACATGTATTACTGGTAACAGAAACCGTCCCTGATCTTATCAATATTTACACCCACAGTGTCAAGCTCTCCAACTTAATGTTTATCTCATTGAGATCATACATTTAAATTGTTGCAGAAATATTTTTTGTGAATTGTGATCAGACCTCAGAAGTCCAGATTCCAATCCCAACTCCTGTGTATGGTTTTGTGTATACACAAACCAGGACAGCATCCTCCTGATTTGTGTCAATGTATTCTTCAAGCATCCAGTGTGTTATAGGGGGCAGCATTTCACTTGGAAGCAAGTATTACAAATTATTTTAAGTTATTTTTGACTTTTTTGGCATTGTTTGTGTTTGCACACCATTCACTTTTCTTGTTTATATGATTGTGTTTGCTGGTTGGATATATTTTCTCTTCTTTCCTTAATAAGTCCTTTTTGCTAATAGTAACTATTCTGTGGGCAGGAGATAAGAGTAACTTTTTGTGACAGTAACAATGCTCCCACTACTTCGGTGTAATTCTAACACCCTTTCCACCTTTGCTATTAGTGTATGTGGAATCCATAATAACCTCTGCTCATTGCAAACTGTAGTCATTTATCTGAGCTCTAGCAGATTAGGAAAAATAAGTCACTTTTGGTTCCTGAGATGTTTCTAATAGATGCAGTCAGGAGAACCGGAATATACTGCACTGTCCAACACTAATATTCTGCATTGTTTTTTTCATCTTGCTGTCTCACACCTGTAGAAGAGCACAGTTGGTGGTTGGGCACATGCATGGTTGTTGGTACACATCTTTTGTTCAGTCCCTTCAGTAATGACTGTCAAACCCCAGGAATATTAATTATAGTTTTCTATACATTTAGGTCATAGCGCAAGAATTTTATTTACGAGCAAAACAAACTACTAACAAGACATTAACTGGGATCTTTTTTTTTCACATAGCATACCAGATCTCGATGGACTCACAGTAGAGGGCAAGTTGTATGGGGTTACAAACAGAATCCATTTCTTCAAAACTGTACAGGCATAAACAATGGGTACAAAACATGGAGGTAAAATGAAAATATACTTAAAGTGAAGCACTACCTTATTTCACTTATCTTATACAGTCTAGCATACACATGTCTTAGTAAACAGTATGGACCTCACCCAATTGGTTGCACAAAAGGTACTGTACAGTACTGTACGGCAGTGTAGTCTCAGTAGAGATGTCCTCGCATCATTAAAATAGAAATATGAGAGTCCTTAAATGGGAATGGTTGTACTGTAACTACCTCTTCCTCGCGAGTGTCCTTAAAGTGAAGGTCCTTAAGCCTATGTGTTACAATGTTTTACGTGGAGAGCCACATACCATTCAAAAGCATAGGTTGGGAAGCCAAAACCTATTAAATTATTAATGTGATATAACAGAATCTCTGAGTAGTTCAGGCATGCTTAGAACCATATAATGATCTGTGAGGGTCACATCTGTTCTCCAGATCCCCAGGTCTATGTCCTCTAAGAATGACACTTGGGATGCCAGTTACAGGAACACTCTGTACAGGTTCCAACCCATTAACAAACTGCAGAGAGCGCTCAAGCTGCTGTACAGTTGTCTTATCATGGGAAGCAGAGACCCTCTTATTCATGCTGCACAATGTTAACATAGATAAATGCAAACACAAATATTTTGGCTGTAAGCCTGCAGTCCTGAACTTAACAAGCTGTGGAAATCGGGGAACAAATAAAATGTAATAAATCATAGTCAGATATTTGGAAAGCTTCCTGGAAGGAGTTTCTAAAAGATACCATGCTTTCAATTGCAGGCGTTGGAAGAATAAACGTTATTCACTTATGTGATTCGCGATTATATAATTAAGCGATTTAGATACTATATAAGCAAATTATAAACAAACAATGAAAACATTTAACAGGTTGTTCAATAGTCAATGAATATACTGTAAACACTTTAAAGGAACATTGCACCTTTGTTAACCTTTGCTTCCTTGAAGGAAGCATCGGTTTAAAAAAGCATGTCCCGCTTGTCTGAAGTAAACCCGACATGTATCTTAATAGATACACATGGTTTTACTATCTGCTGTGTCTCACATTTGAGACACAGCAGCTCGCCCCGCTCTGACTACTGAATGCTAGCAGCGAGAGACGGTTGCCGACCAGACAGCTGCCTGCTTCCTAAGCATGGCAGCTGCCGGTCAGAGTACAAACTTTATCCTCACACTAGGAACTACTATCTTTTCACTTGTGCTTCTAAACTTATTGTTCCTTTAATATACTTGCGGGTTGTTTTTGTTCTTTATAAAGCCCTCAAATAAATTTGATTAAAATTAAAAATAATTCACAGATTGTTCATTAGTTAAGGAATACTATATACATTTTAAATTACTTGCTGGTGCTTTGCTCTTTATATTGAAATACAGCAATTTTTTTTTTTTAAAGGGAATATAAAAAAAAATAACAATATTTAAAGAATATATGGTAGTTAAGGAATATATGTACACACTTTAATTTACTTGCAGGTGCCTTGCTGTTTATAATTTATACTGCCATCAATACAGCAAATGAGGTCGGGAGGAGGGATCAAGCTTTCTTTAAGCTTGTAGATGGAATAGCTAGCTTGTGCTAGTTTGTATAGTTTTTGGCTATTCTAACATTATAATGTATATCAGCTGATGTTTAGTTTAATTGGTCTTTGTTACGAAGATTCCCAACTAGCACAAGAAATATTTCAGAACAGTTCGGAAGGAAACTCTATAAATCTTCAGCCTTGAGCTAAATCCACTTAATAAACTCTATAAAGCGCTCAATCCAGTAATACCTTTGTCAAAATGTATTATCTTTAAGTGAGATGAGTACAGTGCCATTTATTTTTCATTAAGATGTGTAGAATATAGAGTCCGATCCCTATACACTATGTACGTAATCATGGTTTATTTAACAATCCGGAGAAAAATTCAATATTAAAAAAATGAAAAGATTATAAAGCTGCTATAAAATTTTACAGCAAAAGGCAAACGTTCAGCAGACCGGTTATGAATTGTAACAAATAATGTACAAATTGCACATTTGAGCATGCGCTCTTCCCAACATACCACATTCCTGTACTTTTTCTCTTTTACGGCTTTGGGAGGAGCCTGTTGTGTTTTGTAGCAGCTTGTGGTCTCATCGTGAGTGTCTTTACGTGTGTCCTTTACCTGCTCTTACCTTTTTTGTCCCCCTCTTGGCACAAACTTAGACCAACTACTAATACTAGGCACTAAGGTGGAGTGCTTTGCCATGTAACCATTGTTACCCAACGGTTGCACCCCAACGTGCAAACGGCTGTGGGTCTTGTGATGATCCAATTGGAGGCAAGAGATTCCCACAGTCCGATGGAAGAACATTTTAGCACAAGACAGTGGAGGGGACAGTTGCAGGAAGTCGGGAACAGAGCTGAAGTCAGGAAACCATAAAACAGGAACCTAAAAGAGAAATTCAGGTTAAAACAGAAATCAAGATCAGAGCAATACTGACAGAAAGAAGGTACTAAAATTATGATCATCTGACGGCTGAACTGCAAAATGAAGGTCTAACTAACCAGCTGATCAACTGCAGAGGCTTAGTGGCAAAGGAGGAGGTAAGTTGAACAGAACGCATGGACAAAAGGCAGTGAAACACAACTGCACAGGTAGAGGCATTAATCGCCTGGTGGTCATAAATGGAACTGCAAGTAAGCATTAGACAGCTGGTGTGAAAGTTGCCAGAATCATGCACAGATCACCACTAGTCTGAATCCAACTGCAGGCTGATGTACGTGAAACTGCAAGAGGCACTTATTGTTGCATTTATTTCAGAAAGCACTTTTGTATTTTTGTGCAGGGATACACATGCCCAATACGTTTCACACAAGAGGAGAGTGTTTGGAGCCCTACAAATATCTGTGTTGTTTTCTGTTCAATAACAAACACTTTATTACCAGCTTATACTTTATAAAATGTGATAATCTGTACATGCAAAGTTAAAAACTTTAAAATGGATGAAGCTGTCTTACTACCACAGCTTTGTCTTGTTAGACCGGTATCTAAGTTTATGTTTAACATATGTTGCAATGTTTCATACAAGAGGATATTTGTTTAATAAGGATTACTTGGGTATTAGTGTATGCTTCTCAAGGTCATGAACCACATTCCCTACCAGAAGAGACCATTCTGCTGTAATTACATTGGAGACAGTAGTGACATCTGTTGCTAAGAGCTTTCTTTATGTGATAGTTATGGAACTAGAATAGAGCAGTCTTGGAGTACATATAAACTAAGTGCGGAGGAAGAGTTACTAGTAAGCTATGAGAGAATGTGATGCCTTTTGTGGACGGTATTCTTATAATCTCAAGAAGAATACAGTATTTTCTACAAAAAGTTTTTCTGCAGTATTCATTGGGACAGGACCAAGATTTGGGTCACAGACTTTTTTGCTTTACTCCATTAGTACCTCCTCTCCATTAAAAAGTGGCAATTTCTAATCATGACAATTTTCAAAGCCACATCACATTCCACTGTACCATATTCACCAACATCATTTACTGCACGATAACATTTCAAAATGCCATATATGCCCTAACACCGCATTCCACAGGACCACGCCCAATTCAGTTTCCACAGGGCCAAATTCTAAAAAATCACTTACCACAGGGCCATATTTGCCATCACATCACTTTCTACAATTCTCAACCTCCTGATAACTTAGTCAGTTAATATACAATTATGACCCAGCAGGAGGGTGTTTCATACTGATGAGCTCAGTTGCAGATTACTGTGAGTTTTATTGCTGTGGAGTTCTGTGAGACGCTCATGCATAACATACCTTATGTGAGTTTTATTGACCAGGAGCTCTTTGATACACCTGCACATCACTGTGAATATTATTGTTGTGGACTACTTTTTCCATGATGCTTAGCCAGCATAATGGGAGCGGTTTGGCTGGATGAGTCTCATAGAAACTGCAGATAACAGTTAACAACTGGCAGTATTTTTGCATTATGTTTGCATTAGCTACAAATCCCATGAGTCTCAGCCAGACACACTGCTAACATGATGCTGGCTGAGCATGGGGAGCTTAGTCGAGTAACCTGAGTTACAGAGGCCCACAGGGCAGCAAGAGGAATGGTCTGTGATTGAAGGGATTGGCCAGGTCTTTGGTATGACTGGCCAGTAAGGAGCCTCCCCTGCTGCCAGTCACATGTGCCGCCTGGGCACTCCGTTCACCCATCTTGGTCCACTCTAAAGTGTCAGGAAGAAAAATAAAAGGCGCAACCACTCTTTGTTATGTGTAACAGCAATTGTGGGGTTCCTTACACATCCCAACACTTTAGTGTGCACTAAAAAGCATCAGAATGTTCAAGTAGTATCAACCAAGAAATGTATAGAAAGCCAAACTTGGGGGGGAAAGTCTGGGGATAGCACCACTTTTAGGGACTATCTTTGCGTATGCCTATTGTTTTGATGCCTTGCTTAGGGAAAGAGACCAGCTGAAACTCACTAATGATGCTGCAAGAGATCAACATGAATATCTGGTGTTTTTGGATCTCTGGTGTCTGGAAATTCACTATATGGGGGGCACCAGCCTGATATGGTCTTGGAAGTGTTTCCTTTCAATAGAACATGTGAGCTACAACTCCTCTGAGAGACTAGGTACCCGCTAATAGACAAACTACTACGCTGCTTCGGTTTTCTCCTGAGCATCTTGTACTCATTTGCTTGTCGATTGTGTAGTTCATTAAAAATAGTGGCCGTGGGCTATAATGCATTAGGCAGTGTGTAAAAACACAGACATCACAGCACATAGACGCTGTCTGCAATAACAAGCATTCCTCCATGAAAAAAATCACAGTGCAACATCTTAAAAAAAATATAAAGAAAAATTTGATCTGTGACATCTTAAAACAAAACTCATCATGAAACTATAATGATATCCGGTGGCCTTTGGGTGATGACGTACACAATTGTTACAGTATGAAAAGTTTTAGTGTGTGCTCTCTATTCAATGTTCGTGCCATAATTTTGCCTGGTGCAAGCCCTGTAGAAATTTTGGTGGCCTCTTTGGATGCTCTAAACCACAGGAATGTTCTTGTAGAAAATACTTTTATGACATTATCATGCAAGTTCATATGCAAATGATCTGCTAAATGGAAAATAAATATGGTATTCTGAAGGACATTGATACTTTGGAGAGAGTTCAGACAAGGTCTACTAAACTGATTTGTGGCTTACAGGATGAAATTTACCGGGAAAGGTTAAAGGTTGTTAACATGTATACCTTGGAGGAAAGACATAATGGGGGCTATAATACAAACATTTAAATACATAAAGGGGATATCTTCATACTGAATTGTCTCAAGATTAATACTACAGTATATCTTACAGCACACTTTTTGAATTTCCTTGTTTTGTATTTCCTTTTAGACATGTGCATTCGTTTTCGGATGAATGCATTTTCGTCCGAAAATAGCATTTTCATTCATTCGTTTGAAAAACGAATAACGAAAATGCTAAGCTAACGAAAGCCGAATGAACAAATGGTTAATGAAGAAAATCATTCGTTCATTCGTCCATTCGTAGTACTATTGCATTCTATAAGCCGAAATAGAGTCGGTTTATAGAATACAATAGTATTACACATACATAGTACATTCCATAAACCGACATAATGAACGACTTTCGGTTTATGGAATACATGTAAGTCTATTGGCATTCTATAAACCGACTCTATTTCGGTTTATAGTAATGCCAATACTATAGCACGAATGGACGAATGATTTTCGTTTATATTAAACCATTCGTTCATTCATTCAACTTCATAGCATTACTACTACACATGCAATTTATAAGCCGAAAGTCTTTAAATCGAACGTTCGATGAATGGAGACTCTGTTTCTGTTTATAGAAAGCCAATAGTACTATTACATGCATTCCAAATGACGAAAGTCTATAAACCGAACGTTTGGTTTATAGACTTTCGGTTTATGGAATACTATTAGGTCAATTGATTCGTACAAACGAATGTAACGAAACGAAAATAATGAACTAATTTTGTCCGAAACGAATGTAGTAATGAACGAAATTCGTTTTAGACTAAATAAATATCATTTTCGTCCGAACGAACGAAAACGAAACGAAAATTTTCGTTTTGCACATGTCTATTACCTTTATACATATTTGTTGAGTAGATGAGACTTTTTACATGGCAAATTATTGAGGATATAATTGTTTCGTTGGTTTCCACGTCTAGTTTGTTATTAATATATATATATATTAGTCTCGCACAGCCAGAACTTAACAGAATCTATCCTTGTCAACTAATTTTCAATCCTTCCCACACAAGGGATAGATGAGAAAACAAATCAAGATAAGGTGCATTTAACAACTTTTCATAACTGATGTTTCTGGTTTAATCTGATACTGAGACTCTGGTCAAGTCTGGTAGGCAAATACCGCCTGTCCTGAGGTCTACCAAAGTAGGATTTGTCATTTAGTTGGGTGTCTCTTAGCATTAGACCTGAACAATACCTCTCAGTATGTTGAGGTTTACATTTCAATTGGGGTCAGATCACATTCGATGATATCTACTATGATATACTACTCCCACCAGATTGTTGCATAAAATTAAAAAACTGAATATACTACAGACCTGCTCACATTTTGTTGTTAGATTTAATCTGTCCGTCCTTTTTGTATGCCACTTCAAATGGTTTATTTTTACTTGTCTGTCCACCTTGTGCACTAAGTTACATCAGGTCACAGACTGGTGTCAAGTACAGGGGAATTATGGGTAAAGTACTAGTTGACGGGGAACTAAAAAGTAATCTTTATCTCAGGCATAAAAACTGTAGACTGCTCTGAGAAAAGCAAAGCTTTCTGCTTTTTGGCCGTGTGAACTTTAATCATGTTTATATCTTAATTTAGAGTCCAGTTGAAGATATGTATGTGTCATGAAGTAAAAAGCGATTTGGCAGGCAGTCAGTAGCCTGAAAGTGTTCATACTTGCAGAGCCCATTACACTTCTGCCTGTCTAAGAATAGTGCAATACTTCTTGCTAAATTAACCTCCCACATTTCTGATTTTTGTATACACATGAATATAATATTTTAAAAGCATCCTCAGTTGTTAAAACAGATCCAGACAACAGTAGTGTTGCTAAGCCATCCGCAAATGACAGCAGATTTTTTTTCTCTGTCATCAACAGTTAAGTCATTTTGTTCAGGAGCGAAATATAATTAAGCTCAGCTATTTTTACATGACATTAGTCTTATTGCATATTAGTCTTTTGTGACATTTAAAGAATAACAATTTCTTTGCTATTAACAAAGTCAATCAATCTTTTACCAGAGAAATTTGGTGTAAACTTTTAAATGTGTAAAAGATATTTAACGTACTGCGATAGTACTGCCATGAATTGCACAACCTCACTCTTATTCAAAGGGTTGGATCATGGGAATTGTATGGAGCATATATATTCATAGATAAAAGGCTGTGATCTTTATTGAATAGGGGTAGGGGTTAACTCTTAATAACCAAACTGTATGTAAACCACAAAAACCAAATCATAACTCCTTTGCATAACTTCTCTTAACATATACCAAATTTCTTACCATTCAGTTCTGCCTCGAAAGCCTGAACTTCAACTTACATAACGCCAATATCCACCCCTCTGTCAAATTGACCAGAAGGGTGACTTATACCCCCCCCCCCCCCTTTAAAAGATCACGACAAAATATCAGAACATTAAATTAAGGGAGGGAGGGTGGGGGCTTCTTCAGTCGGCTGACTGAAATAGACTCCTGCACTTTTAATTTATATATAACAAACTAGAGCTTGCACTGTGCTACAGCCAATTAGCTAACAGCGCGAGCCACCTAGCTAAAACATAACCCTAGCCTAACCTGCCTAACCTACCTAAACCCCAACTTAGTACGGGCATAGATGTGAAGGGCTTAAAATGCAAATTAGCTGGTGATGTGATAAACAGGAGAATCCACACACACATTAAAAAAAAAAACATTTCTCTCCTAATTTAGGCATTTGTTAGCAATACCTCTAACATAGATAATTTTCAGTCTTTTTTTATTCTCTACATTCAGAGTATAGGCAATGTTTAGGTGATACAGTGGATTTAAGTTATCTATTAAAAAGACCAGGTCAGAAATGACAAATGAAAGATGAGCTTATTTTGTGTCTATTTTGTGTATAATTGTTTCCTAGAGATTTTCTTTGCTACATTCAGCTTGTAATAGACAAAATGTTTTATAGTTTCTGGGAAACAACAAAACTGTCACAGTGCTGAATGAGACAATCTTCCTGCCAGTTATAATAGATAATAAATAGGAAAAATGTTCCAATTAATAGATCTTTCAGTATTAATGTAGTCATTTTTACACATTTCTGTGTTTGAAGCTTATTTATTTATAAACTGTGTCACCAGGAAGAAGGCATTGAGACTTCTCATTTTTAAAGTATGTCCTTGAGAACATGTATAATACAATGTAATCCATTTAAATGTAAAAAAATAAAAATGGCACGTACGTACGTACATACATAGAGATATGTTTTGGAGGGTGCATCCAAATTAATATTAAATGACATATTAGAAGGCTGTACATGGCAAAGAACATTCTTGTGGTCCTGCAATACCTTAATGAAGGGAATCTTATCCATGAAACGCGTAGGGTGGGATTTTGCCATTCTATCACAAAGGGTGCTCTTTTGTGACTTAACACTACACATTGGAATTCTTCAGCCAGTGGAAAACAGTTACTGACAATAACGTTAGCCGTTAGAAGAGCAACAGCAAAAAGAGCAACATTTCTTTTTGATTATGATGTGCCTGATACTGATATTGTGAGAGGGACAAACAAATACATGAAGTTTGAAGTTACTTTTGTAGCGGTAAACGCAGCAGGGATTTGTTTTAGTTACATGTTTCTGGATATCTCACTGCTGCAAACATTGTTGGCATAAATGGAGACCATAATACAATTCTAATAGTGTTTACATTATAATTTGTCCCCCTGATGGAAGAATAAATATATAGATTGGACTCATATGTATTATAAGTATTATATTCTTTTAGTGCGATTTTTGGAATTCATTCATTTATTTGGGATTGTACTTGTGTCAGAATAGATGATATATGTTTATTATTACATTGAAATATTCACCATTTAAGACGATACATTCAAGAAACACTTTATTTCATCTTTTATTTCAACTTAGACTGCCTAACCTATTTGGTGAGAGGCAAGTATCTGGAGGATGGATCCCAATATCTGGTACTAGGACAAGGGGATTAAGAACATCAAAGGGCAAAGTTGAAGTGGAAGCGAAGGTTACTTGTGAAACTGCAACAATAAGCACATGAGAGGTGGTGTGATGGCTAGGTTGCCAGACTCAAGCATGCCAAGGTCCACAAGTTTGAATTACACTGCAGCTCTTGCCATGGGCGGGTGTACATGGAACCGTAAAAAAACAAAACACCTGCAACCAGTAACGTGTAACAGTCCGTCAGTTGGGATCACCCACAAGGATAGTTAGGATGGTCTGGGTTTAGGGCAGGCAGCAGAGATTCAATGCAAGTAAATAGACCAAGATCAAACACCACAGAGACAATTGGTCAAGGTAAAAGGAAACCACAATGCCAAGCTGTTTACAAGACAGCACCAGAACAACTTAGCATAGTTTCAGAGGCAAAACTGGGTGTTAAAGAGCTGGCCGTTTTGGTTAAGTTACAAAGTTAAAATCCTGACACCTGTACAACTCATTGACATTGAATGTGATGCATGCATTATACTTTGTGTCTTCAGAGTGTTTGGGGAATACATGTGGGGAACACTATGGACACATGCAGTGATGCACTTTGGATACAGGAAGTCTTAATATGAGGATATATGAGAACATTTGTATGCTTTGCTTGTCATGTGCAAGTATGGCAGTGAGAACATGACACAATAACAGAGGCTAATAGTTGTAAGTGTGTCTAAAACATCCCATCATTTATTGAAACTGGAAGCCTAAATCACCCCAGTGAAGGCAAAACAATTGTTTATTGTTCCAAGAAAATCGAATTTAAAAAAAAGAGAGAAAACAGTAAACCAAAAAACCTGTGCATCCACCTAAATGGACCTTTCCCACAAATGCACATAAATGTGATGTAAATCGTGAACACACTTATATTGCGTATTACATTGGCTGTAGCCAGGAAACGTATTTTACAGCAATGGATACAAAATGAAGCTCCAACAATGTCACTATTCCATACGAAAATATTCTTCTCAGAATGGATTGGCTGGAAGCTACCTTACATAAAGATCGAGATACAGGGATTTTTTTTTAAAAATATGAACTTTTCATTGACACTCTAGATGAAACTTATAAAACACAAATACGAACAACATTCCAGGAAACAACGTGGTATTCTACACAATTATTAATGGGCAGAACACCATGTACATGATAAAGATTGAAAATGTAACATTCCATTAACTAAATTCAAATTGATATAAAAAACATAGTGACATAGATCAAACATAAAATAATAATTAAGTACTACTAAGTTATTTATTTAAGATTTGAATAGGGGAAGATATGGGAATTATTATATTTACTGTAACTAAAATGTATTATAGATATATTTGAAGTTTGAAAATTTCATTCATATGTTAAAATTATTATTATATTAACTCATGTACTTATTGCATATATGTAATTACTGTAAGTTTAATATATATACTTATATTTTGATGTTGTAAAATGAAATTATTATAGAATGTTTGAATATATTAAATAAAAAGACTTATTAAAACAAAAACAAAAAGTGATGTTTATGTACGAGCTTAGTCCTCGGAGAGAACAAAGAATGTGTGAAGCTATTTGGAGAAGCTCATCCTCCCTCAAAAAACATTACCACTTAAATCATCTATCTTTGGATGATTTCATATAACAGTTCCAGGGAAGAACATTGAGTACAGCCACCATGTCAAGCACACGTTTAGCACTGTTGACTGGATTTTACCATTTGATAGAATTACACATTTGCAAGCTTTGTGATCACTGACCTAAATCTATCCACAGTAAACCAATTACAAAAGTATTAAACGTTGTTAGCATGACGCCACAATCTTGTTACAATATTTTCTTCCGCTTTTCCTCATCTTATTCAGTGTGACATTTGTTACATTTTGTCCCCTGTTTGCCTCTGTTTCACTTTGAACTAAGTGTTTTAATGTTAATCATTATCATCTCAGAAACAAACCCATTTGGATACCATCTCCACAAGCAGATACAGTATTGTAAGTAAAAGTCCCATCCTCAAACATTAATTTTGTAGACAGTTTTTACTGAACCTTTTCCCATCTCTCTTCGCTTTTAATCCCCTGTAATCAGTGATGTCAATCACAAAACTTTAATCGTAATTCAAAGGAACAATTTTGTACAGGGCAACAAAAATGCTCTTTTATGTTTAATGTTTAGTTTCTGGTCTGATTCTTTTATCTTTAATGAAACTTACTTTTTTTGGCATCTTAAGAGCAGGCTGTCAAAACACGTGCAATGCTTGCGTTTCTAATAGGGTTTTGCAGAAAATTCCAAATATTTAATACCTGTTCTGTAGCCACTGCTCATTTTTTTATTTTTTTTTGGGACACATAAGGCTTATGCATGTGCAGTTATTTCTCGCCGATTACACACTGCATATGTTAATGGAATGTTATGGCACGAGTAGTAATGAATTAACTTCAGCAGAGAACACAATGATGCTTTTTACAATAATACATAAGGCCTTGTGCAGCTTAGATATTGGCTTGCTGCTTATTGGCTCTAATTTCAAATTAAGCAGCAGCCAAACATTCCAGCTCTGGCCAAGTACAAAAAATAGTGCAAATGTCTGGAACACAAAGCTATGGGCAATACAAAGAAAACATTGGGTCCTCATAAGTAAATTAAACCACACATAATAAAATAATTAAAATACTCACATGGGCATGTTCTAAAAATAATAATAATATACAAATACAGTATATTTTTGGGGGAAAGATATTTTTGCTCATTGCTACTTTTATTATATATATTAATATAAATTAATCGTTTAACACTTGAATAGTATATATAAGCAAATTGTGAATGGAAACTGGCCAGTGTGATGTTATTTGTGTCCATTTTTGTTTGCTACAAGCTGGCATAACTTTTCCATGCAGGATAAGAATTATAGAAAAATATATGAGCATAACCACCAAAAATATCACATTAAATAACTAATGGTAGATGTACAAACTGGAAAAAACAATCACAAAATATTACAAATAATCACGCACAAAAATGCTATTTTTAATGTTTGGTGTCATGCCGCATAAGTATTGTTCCTGCTAAACACACAGGGCTCAGTATGATAATATTTACAGAGGAAAGAAAAAAGTAATTAAACCCTTTGGAATTACCAGCAATAAAGTCTAATCTTTATTTAAGTTCCAATAACAAACAAACGCAATCTGTTTTAACCCCTTTGTGATGCTAGGACATACTATGTGTCTTAATTTTAGTGTTCCTAAAAGACCCCAGGATGGCATAGAACGTCCTGTGTTTAACAGCTCATCGCGGCACCCCGTGATGAGCAGTGCTTGGATCCCGCTACAGGGACTTGCAGTGGGGTTTCACCTGTCAGATAAGGCCACTTTGAGTGGCCTTAGTCTAGCTGGGAAAATGTAGCCAATGCTCAAAGCGAGCACCGGCAACATTTCACTAAAGTGCGCCATGCCCGAACTTCCAGGTTTGGGCACGCCTCTGTGACATGCCACGTCGGGAAGTATCGCAATCTATTGGCAAGGACCCACAAGGTCTATTAAGTGCTACTGGGAAAATGTTTTGTGGGCTGTTGAAAATAAGGGTGACTTGTTGAAGAACACGCAGCACAACGTATGGGTAAAACAGGAACCAAATACCAACACAAGAACACCATCTCTATGGTGAAGTATAGTGAAGGGTTCATCAAGATTTGGGGTTGCTTTGCTGCCATGGGGCCTGGACAGCTTGCCATCATTGAGGGGGCAATTAGTTCCCAAGTTTATCAAGATATCATTCAGGATAATGTCAGATTAGCTATCCATCAGCTATAGCTCAGTTGAAGTTTGTGATGCAGCAGGACTATCAATCAAAACACTGAAATAAATCTACTTTATAAAGGGCATCTCTCCACCTTTAGGAAAGGGTTGCAATACTGATGGTCCATGCTAACCTTCTAAGGGTGGTTGGGTTGGTTCTGATTGGTTGGATAAATGTGTTACAATACCTTATAAATTCTGTGCTACTTAGAAGCTCTTCCTCTTTGGCTCCAGGACAGCACCTTGTTTTTCATGGAAGCTCTGGAAACTACTAAAAAAAAAGAGAGAAGGGGAAATAAGAACATTATTGTTGCATGCCTTGGTTATGAGACAATGTTAGTGCTGATAAGAGGACATTAGGCCTTGGATTACATAGTCCATACTTTGGGCCCTTGTGATTGCTGCCAGCTCCTTAGAGCAACTGGATTCCTTGCTGAGATGCTTCCTGGAGGAGCATGGGACTGCTTCCCTCCAGGGTATACTGGAAAGGGCCCAGGCCCCAAATTCTGCATCACCACCAGGCCGCCCAGGACCCTTCTCCCCTAACCCCGAGGTCCAGGAGGCCAAGAAGATGCAGGCCTCCAGTTTGCCTTAGCTCCAGCTTGGTGTGGGCTCCCTGCACCCCTACTGCGAGAAGGTCCGGTGCTGATGGTGAAAGGGGCGACGCTTCTCCATTTCTTCCATCTTCAGCTCCCTCCATGAAGCAGGCCAAAAAATAGCGCAGGCGGCCATCTTGTTTGAGCTTTGCGCTCAAGAAGTCCACAGGACATCAGGGATAAGGTTTGCCAGGGTTATTATGTGGACATTTTATCCCTGGTGCCTGCGGATAGGGATTCAGTGGATAGGCCTAGGCGGGAGGAACAGACTGATGCAGAAAAGGGTAGGCAGCTTCCCTGTACTTTTGGCAATTGGGTGCAAGGATTTTTATCTTTGTTTGCATGATGAGTGTTCCCAGTGTGGCGGTGTGCATCCAGTGGTCAAGTGTTTTAAGCGAGTCAGGTCTTCTGGCTCTGTCCCCACCTCCGTGGCAAGCATGGCAGGAGTGAGGACGCCAGTGAACATCACAAAGATGCACACCTGGCTCGCCCACTACCCCAGGCGTTGTGAAGAGCTCTTGTTGGACTATGGAATTACCCACGGTTTTCGAATCCTGTTCATGTTTTCCCCGGAGCCGGTTATGGCTACTAACCTGGTTTCAGTTATTCAGAACATTTCCAGAAAGAGAGAGAAGGAGCCTGGTAAGTTTTGTATCACACACCATCTTTCTTATCCACCTGGTTCCTCAGTCAATGATGGTATTGATAAGGAGGAGAGCAGGGTCCGCTATGCCTCCTTTGACAACATTGGAACTGGTTAGGGAGGCCGGTGCAGGGGTTCCTACTGGCTAAGGCGGACATAGAATCAGCTTTGCGCCTCCTGCCCATGCATCTGAATTGTTTTCACCTTTTGGGTATGTATTTCAATGGTTTCTTTTTCTACGATATGTGCTTGCCCATGGGCTGTGCCATATCATGCTACTATTTTGCGGTTTTTGCATATTTTCTAGAGTGGCCAGTGACTGAGGGGGCTGGATTATCATTCACTACCTCAATGTTTTTCTTTTTGTTGGCCTGTCTGGTACCTCAGTTTGTACTCGGTTGTTGGCTACATTTTGGGAGGTGTCCAGATCCTTTTCGGTCCCAATTGCAGAGGACAAAACGGATTGCCCTGGCATGGTTATGTCCATTTTGGGGATGGAAATTGACACAGGCCTTTGGACAAATTGGGTACACTGATTATTTCGATGTCCCAGGTCAAAGGCCCCAAAAAGGTTCTGCTCTGCACAGTTCAGTCCCTCTTGGGCCAACTGGTTTTTACATGTCGGGTTATGCCTATGGGCAGGGCCTTTTGCCGGTGTCTCTCCCCAGCGATGGTGGGCTTGATGCTCCCACACCATTGCCTTCACACCATCGCCTTCACCATCATTTCACTCGTCCCATTAGAGCGGATTTGTCAGTCTGGCAGGAGTCATACAATGGCCACACATCTGCTGGCAGTCAGGGGAATCATCCAACAAGGACTTGGACTTGTACATGGATGTCTCTAGTTTGGTTAGTATGAGCGCCTACTTCCGTGGGGCTTGGTGCGCTGAGCACTGGCCCTCTGATTGGTTAGGGAGTGACTTATGTCGCAACCTTACCTTTTTGGAACTATGAGTGTGGTCCACATACTTAATCATCCCTCTTCTAACTCTGTCTCTCCTCTGGCATTTAGTTCTCTGTTGTCTGCAGCATAATATCTGGTTTAAAGCGCGTCATGTTCCGGGTGAGGAACTAATTATCTGGTTTGCAGTATGAATGTTTCAGGACTGTGGCCCCAGATACTGATGTTTATGTCAGGTTCCTTATCAGGAATCGGAGTCAGGTTTGGGGATCGGCACCCCTCAAGGTCGGTTGTCTGCTAAACTTAATTACCTAGCTCGTATTTGGTCCTCTGGCCGCGGGTTCTACCTCAGAACGTAGCCCGTCAGCTCTGTCATTTCTGCTTCCTTCATTTGGTTGTCAGGATGTTACTTGTGATTTTTTCATATGTAAGGTAGTACATCGATGGAAGAAAGGCAGGTCCCCAGACCCGAGATGCGCGGTCTCCCTAAGGTTACTACACTAACGTTACTATACTCTATGCTAACCATTCCATTCCAAAATTTAGGTCGCTAGTCCTCGAATAGATATCGTCTGTACATTTGTCCTCATTTGTTATAATCTCTTTCAGGTTCAGCTCCCAAGTTGGTGTGGATACTGGGATAATCTTAAATTTACTGGGCATCCCAAAAGGCTGCTGACCAGGTATATGGCTGCAACCTTGGAGTACCTTTCGAGGAGGTTAGCATTCACTAGTGCAGCAACCGTGGGTTACGGTGGGTTAACATTTTTAGTGAGTGTCTAGAACTCCAGAAGTATGTTCCTTCCTCTATTATACTAGTGTTACACGCTGGGGGCAGTGACCTTGGACTCAACCGCATGATTAATGTAATACATTCACTTAACCCCTTAGTGACAAGACATTTTCACCTTGACTTTAGCTTGGTGAAATGGCTGTGTTGACATTTCTGGGGTGTTTGTGTTTAGCTCCAATTTTCTTCTTTCTCACATACTGTACCCACACAAATTATATGTTGTTTTTATCATTATAAGAAGGGCTTTCATTAGATACCATTATGTTCATCATATCTTATAATTTACTAAAAAAAAAAAATCATAAAATGTGATGAAAAATGTAAAAAAAACAACTTTTTCTAACTTTGACCTAAAACATAATTTAGACAAATACAATCATTAAAAAATACCACATTTAAATAGTTTCTAAATGTTGTCCTGAGTTCAGAAATATGCATGTTTCCATATTTTTTGGTATTTTTTTGCGAGTTATGGGGCAAAAAAAATTGTGTTTTTTTCCTATATTGACCTTTTGACCCCAACCCGAACCCAAAATTTAACCTTAACACTAAATTTAACGTCAACTCTAACCCTTATGCTATCCCTTAATATATTTTAATTTTAATTTAATTTTAACCCTCTCCCTTATGCTAAAAATTATTTAATTTTAACCCAATAGGCAAATTTAACTAAATAACCAGTTTTTATTTAATAAATTTTTTTTTTTTTACATTGCTATGCTACTTAACTACCACTAGGGGCAAGTAGCATATTCAGAGCGACGGAAGTGAAGTTACTTTTACTTCCGAAGCTCAGACCTCCAGAGGGCATTGCCATATTGACGGAGCATGCTGCTCCGTCAATATGGCTCCCACAATCGCTCCGTGGGGCGATCATGGGTGCCCCAGAAAAGAAATTCCAGTGCTGGCTATTGCCTCGACATTGATTGCGATAACAGCTTGATTCACCGCATGACGTGCCTGACACGTTCATTGTTGCGAAGGGGTTAAAGATGATATAGTCTGTTGTTCCGCCCTATTCTGTGACCTCACTATAATGTGGTTGGAGGTTATTCCCCATCCTATTTGTCAGCTGTCTTGCAAACCTAAAGCCCTGGAGCTTTGCAGACGAAAGCTGAGTCTGGTGGTGTCCCGTTTTGTACTAAAGACAGGAGTTTGGGCAGGGAATTTGCAGGGAATTGGAGGGTGATAATTCCCCTTTGATTCAAAGGGATGGCGTAAATCTTACCCATATTGGCCTGGATATTTTTAATATGGGTCTCCAGGATGGTATAGAGAGAGCGCTGGCTGCTAGGGGGCACATCTCCCTGGGAAGGCTACACCTCCCCAGGGCAATCTCTTGGCAGTAATTCCCTCACCAGCGTTGATTTGGTTTAACAAACAATATCTAAATGGACAGCATTGATTTGGATTAGATTGGAAGATCGTTATTTCGGGCTTGGGGAGCCATTTCCTGCTGGCGATCAATGACATCACCAGGAGACTAGAACTTGTGTTTATTCGTTGGGCCCTCATCCACTATCACTTTGTTTGTGTTGTTAATTGGGCTTGGTTGGGTTTTTGGGTATGTCTGTGTAGGGGAGGTTAGGTCATGAGCCTAAGCAGTCAAGGGCATCCATGCACCTTTAGGAAAGGGTTGCATAACTGCTGGTGGTAATTTCCTCACCAGCGTTGATTTGGATTAGATTGGAAGACCATTCTTTCGGGCTTGGGGAGCCAATTCCTGCTGGCAATCGATGACATCACCAGGAGACTAGAGCTTGTGTTCATTTGTTGGGTCAACCGGCTGCTGAGGCTGATGGCTCTGCAGCTGGTGGGTCGTTTAAGGTTATGGTAAAAGTTGCTGGTCAATAAATAAAGCTGTGGCCAAGCCCTCATCACTTTGTTTTTTGTTAATTGGGCTTGGTTGGGTTTTTGTCTGGGTAGGGGGAGGTTAGATCATGGGCCTAAGCAATCATGACATAAAAAAAATAAAACCCATGTTTTGGAGTGGCCCTCAACAGAGCCGTTCACACCAGACATCCGAAGAATATAGCTGAACTTCTTTAAGGAAGAATTGTCCAAAATTACTCCTGAACATTCTGAAGCTACCGAAAGAGCTTGTTTGAGGTTACTGCTGCCAAAGGAGGATCTAACAGTTATTAAATTCAAAGGTTCACTTACTGTTTCCAACAGCACTGTGAATGTTTAACGGGTGTGTTCAATAAAGACATGAAAGATGAAGATCAGATCATATTTTATGACTGATTAATACAGAAAACCAGGTAATTCAAAACGATTCGCTCACTTTTTCTTGACACTGTTTAAATTACTTCAATGAACTGTTCAATACTAGTGTTGAGCGAACCCGAACAGCTCTGTTCGGGTTCGTACCGAACATTACGGTTTTTGGACCCCGGACCCAAACACGGACATTCCACTGTATGTTCGTGTTGGAGTTCGGGGTTCGGCGATTACATTGTATGTAATGCTATTGGCTTTCTATAAACCGAAATAGAGTCCTCATTCATAAGAATTTCTTATGAATGGGGACTCTATTTCGGTTTATAGAAAGCCAATAGCATTACATGTATTCCATAAGCCGAAAGTCTATAAACCGAACGACATTCGGTTGATAGACTTTTGGTTTATAGATTAGCAATAGCATTACATGTATTCTATAAACCGAAAGTCTATAAACCGAATGTCTTTCGGTTTATAGACTTTCGGTTTATGGAATACATGTAATGCTATTGCTATTCTATAAACCGAAATAGAGTCCCATTCATACGAATAAGTCAATTGACCTATTCGTATGAATGGGGACACTCACCCACATTTTACTTCATTTTGCAGCCCTCTAGCCCTTTCCAGGACTTTTTTAGAGGCATTTTAGTGGCCAAAAGTTTGTGTCCCCATTGACTTCAATGGGGTTCGGGTTCGGGGTCAAGTTCGAGCCCGAACCCGGACTTTTTTCCAAAGTTCGGCCGAACCCGCCGAACCCGAATATCCAGGTGTCCGCTCAACTCTATTCAATACATCATAATTGTAGTGTCTCATTCTCAGGATCCCCGATTCATAATTTGTTTTCTTCTGTCAGCTTTATGTTCTTTTTTTTAAAATGCCATTTGGACAAATTGTACTTAGTATGCTTTTGATTGATTTCAAACACATTATTTAAAGTCTCTGAGAAATACTGTAAGCTTGTTATGACTGCAGAAAGGCATCTATTGGATGGTTTGGAAGATGATAGGACTCTCAGAAAACATTTATTCCGATAACCATGTAAGCCAACAATAGGCCTGTTTTTCCTAGAATACATAATTGTGCATTAATTTGGAATAAAGTTCTTGGAATTTGGGCATTCATTATACCAAAACAATACCTCAAATAGGAACATAATCATAAAAACAAATTTGGCATGCAGCTTAACGTACAGATTCAATTTGTATGTAGTTTCCATGTCAACATGAACAACAGTATCTAATAGAAATAAAGGAATTTCATTTGCTCCTTGTTCCTATTTTTTCATCCAGTAATTGAATTGAACTAGAGAAAACCACAAATAAAAATCAGCGTAATATATTAGTTTAATATGTCTAAGGATTTAAATATCGAAGGAATAAAGTGAACCTCTGTAATGAGATCTGACGGATTTTATAATAATGTACGACAATTCCTGGAATATGAACAAAAATGTATATCATTAATTGCTTTTGATAAACAAACAAAATTGTTTGTTTTTGTAACGGTTACAAAAAAAGAAGATAATCTTTATAGCAGCAGGACATGCAAGAATCAGCAGAGCGCTGTGCCAAAGAACTACTCTATTCCCCCTTACACCAAAACTTACATTCAGACCTTTTATTTACAGGTCTAATGCCCCCAACTTCAGCACTCGGGAATGTGAAAAATGGGCATCCCTAGCATCACAGTGGAGCCAATCAGTGGGCGTCCAAAGAGATATATGGGGATGCCCAGTATGCGTGGTTTACTACGGTGCAGGTGTGTGCCACAGCATGCATTACAATGTCACTGTGATACATAACCAGTGATGCCCCCATTACCAGCAATGTGGAAGCATGCACTTCATGTCGCAGACTTCAATATGCAAAATGATGTGTATTGGAGCATGCAAAAAAAGGTGCATGTTTTATGGTGCATGCTCCATCATAGGACAAAAACGTTCCTGCATGGTGTAGATTTTTAAAGGGAAACAACTCGACCAAAAGAAGTTGCACATCAGTATGGCAAAATATGCTTTATTACAAATATATACAATTGCAATACTCTTATGTACCACTAGTGTGAGTCATGCACCTATGCACAAGCAGCAGTATATTAATGCTGGTTTTCGCCTTGAATGCATATAAAATAAGTATTTTAATAACATGATTAGGATAGAGATAATGCATTTGTGTATATCATCTTTTTAGACAACGATGGAAATGACTAAACAACTTGCTATTGATGCAATCGAGAGAATTACTTTGATGTCAAAGTTTCAGTCACAATTTGACTCTAAAGAGGTAAGGAAAATTTCTTCTCAAGATTGGTTACATGTGAATGGAAATGTTAGCAAATATATACGCCATATATTAGGTGGTTAATTGTTATGATTAGTAAGAAATAGAGCTCAAAGGACAACTAAACTTCCCCTAGTATGAGGATAAACTGGTATGTACTTTTAATAGTACATGGCATTTTATACTCTGATTAGCAGCTGCTATGCTTCCCCCCGGTAAGGTCGGCGTCTCTACCTCTCCACTAGCCACCCTGTTGATCCCCTTTGAAAATGATGGTCTCTCTTAGCACCAGCAGGAAGAGACCTTGCTCCATTCGGGCCCCAATCAGACAAAGGGTCGAGCCCTCGTTCTGGTTTGAGGTGCGTGCACATGACACTCCCAGTGCACTACAGCCTCCCCACTGGCTCTGCCTCAGTTGTAATGTCAGTAATGAGGTAGAAGAGGGAACACAGAACATGCTGAACATTTATAAATAAGTTGATTATTCCAGCACATTGGACTAGAACAAAAGGTAGCTATCAGGCAAACCATTTAATTGGCATATTTTTGTTTTGAAAGTTTAATTCCTCTATACATTTAATGCACAGGATTTTTTATTCACAATTTATAAGAACATACACCGCATTAATACTTAATACTTAGCAAGAAGACCCAAATAACTATGATATATATAGAGAGGTATAGCAGATACAGTACATACATAAAATGAAAATGCATATGTAGAATCTACAGAAATGGTAATTGGTAATGGTAAATGGTGTTATTTTTTTCTTTTATTTAAGTTCCACAGAATAATATTGTATACATTATTTTAATCATAAAATTAAAAGTTTACATCTGCTTAGAAATTGTATTTGAAATATTTTTAATTAGTGTTCAGGTTATATAATACATAGTGTTAGAAGGGAGCAAGCAAAATATACACTCTTTTCAGTATGAGGCTAATACTATAGTGGCTTGAGAATGTAGTAACTACATTGCAAATTAGGGCACTTGGAGTTTTGACTCCTGAAAGCTGGGATGAGCCATATTAAATGTATATTATAGGCTAGCACTCAGACCTTTGGAACACATAATCAAACAATAATAACAAAATACAGCACAATTTGTTTTCCATTCATTCAGCAGTACTGCTTAAACTTATTGTAAGTGAACAAACAAATTAAAATGTGCCATTTCCATCTGCCATCACATATTGTTAGCAGTTCAATAAAGTTTAATTGAAGTTGAGAACTATGCACACACATAAAATTAGCAACAAATGGGAACACAGAGAACCAGACCCAGCAACATTAACAAATGGGCCAGGATTCATGACATTGAATCTGTAATTACCTTCCTAAAGCAAATACCCAAATTGGCTCTCAGGAGAGATGGCACGTTTCATCCAATTGTTTGTCCTGTGGTTCATGATTTCTCTTAAAACTGTTCATTATGTTTTTTGTTAAGAACAAAGTGTCTCCAAATAAAATCTTTAACTTGTGTTTATAGACGTTATCATTTGAAGTGCTAGTATTTGTCATGCTTTTTGAAATGTTTTCTAACCTATCAATGAAATGGTAATATCTCAGTGACTCTGTGCCTTTTGTCCTCCATGGAAAAATGTACCATGAAGAAGTAATAAAACATTTAATGTGACCGTGACAACATAAACATTGCTTATACTGTGCATTTATAGAAAAAAAAAATGATGCAAAATAATTCATCCATTATGTTAGCGGAATTACATGAAATAAGAGAAACATGTGTTTTAAATGTGTCTGTAGTAGGAGAAGTAGTGTGGCATCCATCCAAGATGTCAGCATAATCTTCCTGCTCTGCTGCTCCTGAGCCATCTATAGCAAACAGTCCTCCAGACCTTCTCCCCTTTGTTTTCCTAATGGGATCCTCATCGAATTACCTTAGTAACCCAAAAAAACAACCTCCCCAGATGCCGTTTTGTGACGCTGACCCACACCTTCGACGATGTTGCAGTGCTATTAATCTTGCTCACCTATTGATCGATTATTTTTTCTGGTAAAGAATTCACAATGGTGAAATTGCCAAGAGCACGATTATTATGCTTATGGACCTTTAATATGGATCTGAAGCTGCCAGAAATCATATACTTTCCTTTTATCTATGCAAGTTATACCCTCCTCATTTCTGACACGCTCTCAAGGACTCTAAGCAACAATTATACCATATTGTTTATTTAATCTCAACACAATTGTTCCTCCTCCATTTTAGCCTGCTGGCAACTTAAATAAGTCTAGTCAAAAGATTTTCTATTTTATTTATAAAATGGCGTCCACCCCTTCCATCAAATTTGGGCTGAGCGAACGTCCCTGGCCCTGCCAATAAAAACATTGAGCAGGGGCTGGCCAAATGAATAATGGGGCTATCCCCCCTATTAAAATATGAGGCCAGTGGCAAGCAAAATGCCCCATTGACTCCCTTTTTATAACACAGGACCAGAGGTCCGAAAAATGCCCTTGAAACCCCCCCCCCCCCAAATAAAAATGATGTGTCCTCCTTGTTCAGTGTCTCATGCTTCTGTGAGCCATTTCACAAGCCCCAGTATTCTTTTGTGGGTGGCTATTACACCCACAGTCCCCTAACATTAAATTAACATTTGTTTTAGGAAATAGAAGTGTTTTTTTTTTTTTTTACAAAACGCTGTGATTCCCTAATCATAGTACTTGTGCTTTCACGGACGATATTTTGGTGGTTTCCGTTGCCATTGAATCGCATGTTATGCTGTTAAAAAATATTCACCCGAGAGAACAGTCAGCATTGAATCTAGGCCATTGACTTTATCCAAAAGACGCACTTTTCTCCGCAGCTTGCCCAACCCTACATGACTATTTATACCCTATCTGCTATGGAAATACAAACAATGTTTGTAAGAAATTAGGTACTGTTATTTTACTTATGAAAAACTGTCCCTTTCATGCCCCAAAACTAACACTCTGACTCCGATGGCAGATTAATACTTCTATCAGGACAGTAGAGAGGCCTTTCCTGATGCAGACTTTTGGATGACCATCTCTGCTTTCCTTTCTGATAACCCGACTGATAGGTTTGCCCTAGTCCTGTCAGGACCTCACCAGCTATTCTCGACTGTTCCTTATCACCAAATCATGCTTACCATTCCCAACCTCCTCTGCTATTTACCCAATCCCATGATCAGACCATGCACATGTGACCCTCACGCCCCTTATCTATTCCAAACCCTGGTCCTCAGACAGTTTCTGCCATTAGTCTATTATCGAGTATTTTAACCTTAATACAGACTCAGTCCAGCAAAGCTTTGGACTGCCTACACTTTTATAACAGAAATTTCTCTTATTTTATTTTTGCATGTAATTTTGCTAAAACAATGGATAGTTTTTTATTCTCTACATTATAAGCAATGTTTAGGTTAACAGTGCCCCTTGAACACATATATTTAGATGATACTATATCATAACCTTTCTGCTGGTGCTAAGAGAGACCCTAATTTTCATAGGGAATCAACAGAGGGCTAGCAGTGGAGTGCACTGACCTCCAACTAGAGGACCTGGGGCCTGAATGGAGCAGGGTCTCTTTCTGCTGGTGCTAAGAGAGACTCTCATTTTCAAAAGGGATCAACAGAGGGACTAGCGGAGAGTTAGAGACACCGACCTGACCGGGGGAACCATAACAGCTAAATATATAAATATCACAGGTATATTTGTGCATATATCATTTTGATAAGCTAGCCAGTTGTTGATTACACCATTTTCTATCATTATATCTGTTTAGTATATTATATAATTGGATAAGCAACACAATTGTATAGTCATATTTAACATCAATATATAGAGTTAATGATGATGGGATGACTGATCACTTCTCCACTACACTTTTTAATATTGCACAATTGCTGGGGAATGGGAAAAATGACTTTGAGGTGGATCTATTTATATAGATAATGCATTGGGGGTTATGTATAAAAAGAAATTCTGTGACAAAAAGAATGACCACTGAAAAGATGAGCAGGAATAATTACACCTAATCCTCATTCTGTCTACTCCATCAAATAAATGCAAATGATCTTTATTTTGAATTGTGTGTCTCTCAGCACAAACAACATGACATTTTAGTGAAGAGAACATGAATTAACCCCTTTGTGACGACGCAAGCACCAAAACGTCACGATTTGTTCCTGGCCACCCATCACAAGGTGATGGTTAGCCAGGAACACTATGGCAAAGACCCAATCAGGGTATTAATAGACCCTGTGGGTCCCTGCCAAAAGAGCGCGAGACCTCCGGACCTCACGTGTGACATAATGGCGCGATTAGTGAAATGTAGCTGGTGCTCGCTTTTTTATCGGGACTGATTGTCACATAGAGCTGTAAGGTATGAAAGCTGTGAGATTTTTTGTTTGTTTGTTATTAAATACAAGGCACTGTGCTCTGGAGGGAAGGTGCTGGTCTCTGCTGCCTACCAATAAAGCAATTGTTACCATTTTATGTTTGTATTCTTTTCCTCTGATGTTGTGTATTTCATAACTGCATAGTTTTTAAATCATTCAATTGACTATGATAAGGACAGTGTGGGGTTTTATATTTCTGACTACAACATTTTGGTAAACATCAGACACCAAAGGGATTCAAGTGCATTTTAATTTATGCCTCACGAGGGGACAATAAGAGTCTAGATTTCCTGTAACAAGTTTAATGTTCCATACCGTACTGTAGCACTGACAAATGCAGTCATATGTTTGGAATATGTTGCTGTGGTATTGCAATCTGAAGGCACTTTATTACATGTTAAATTATACATTTGTTTTCTAGAACAGGCCAGATCTGTCCTTTAAGGTTTTTGGTGTGGTCTCCATAAACATAACACGTGATTACTGATATCAACCATAGACAGGCTGTCTCAGCTATTGCAGGGAACTTTGTGACATGTCTAATGACATATTACATCCATTGCCATCCTCCCCCAAATTTGGGGGGATATATATATATATAAAGGCATTGTCACCAAAGCTTTGCATTGGTAGCCCTTACATGTACAGCCATTGTCCTGAAAGACGTTACGATGATTTAGATGATTTTCAGTTACAGTAATGCAAATATTGTACAGTGACATATAACCTATTGACACTGAATACAAGTTCTAAAATGCACAAATGGGAAACAGGTCATAGTGCAGTACAATTGTAGCGAGATAAAAGTGAAGAAGGCAGTTAGGGCTGGTTAATGTTCCAATTCTTGGAACTTTTATAAGTCTTCCTGGCCACTCTTGTATCAAATGTCATGAAGACTATATATATTTAATGAGTTGGAAATATTCTCTGAAATATCTGGGGCACTGTCAATAAAAAGGGGTATTTCAAAATGCAATCTACTAATGCTTTGGTAGAATAGGTTTGCTTGGTTTGAAGAGTGTACCAATTTTGTTTCTAATGATGTTCCTCTGTCTTTTATTTGCATTGCATTTACATAGTTTGTGAGTTATGGTCTATAAATACTGCATAATATAATAAAGTCAATTAGACACTTGTTAGACATCCTATCAATGTGAGTTTAAATGCTACACAGTTACCATGCATGAACAGTAGTTGGATATCTGCATAGAATATTTAGCAGTTTAATCTGCATGTACATGTGAACCCTTTTTGTCAGCTCTGCTATTGTTGATCTTAATGGGGGAAAAAATCATAAACAAAATGAATAAACATTTCTTTTTCTTTCAGGTGCAAGATTATTTGAGAAAAACAAACCCTTTACATTTTTGAATGAAAATTGTTGGAGCTGCAGATATGAAAAAATGTGCTGCGTGATTTATGAAAGTATTTTTCTGATGAAAAATAAAAATGTTGGTAATTATTGATTTAAGTTTCCTGTTTGAAAATTTTCATTAGCCATCTTAAAAATGGTAATGAAATCATCAGCTGCACGGATGATGTGAATTGACATTAAAAACAAAATGTACCTATAGTTTCTAGCAGCCATTTGTATTGCATAATGACTTTGCAATGCTAGCTAAAACCAGAAACATATGGATTACTGCTTTAATCTCATCTGAAATAAAATTATTCTGGTTTTCCCAATAATACTGATTGTAAAATGTTTTTACTTGTATTTTTACTATAGTCTTAATTAAATACCAGTATATAAGTAAGAGAAGATAGAGCACATGAAGGGTGAAAATTATTGATTGAAAACAAATTGTAGGTAGGCAAAGTTTAATTAATGGTGGAAAGCCAAGGTCACATACCAGGAGGACTTACAAGTCTGAAACTTTAAAAGTCTGTCAGGGGCCCTATGGTTTACCATAGCCATAATCTAGCCTCTTCAGCCAGATTCAGGATGGCCACACCCCTTGCATGCTCATCATCAGTATGCGCCTACACCATAGTGTGTTGCTTTAATGTACGAATGTTAAGTCTATTGCTGCCATAGACTTAACATTGGCCTCAAGTCAAGTTGTTACCGGGCGGTCAATAAGATATTGGCTTGGTGGCAACCCAGTCCATGCTATATTTTTAATATCCTTCAGAACCTTTGCTGGCAGTTGCTGGCATTATATGACTCAAAAACTACTGAGCAGTGCTGTCCCTGGTTGTGTGTCTTCTTATATATTGCGTTATCTCCTTTGATTTTAATTCTATAGTTTACCTAGTCCCTAGATACAAGGACAAAAGGTCACATTTGTACATCATTTTTGGAATGTGATTTGGAAAAATAATTCTATATATATCATCGGACAGCTTTCCTGTGACTGCATGTTCTGCCAAAGCAAACATTTCTTCAAGAACCACTGGAATAAATGCATTTTAATGAGGAAATTATTTTGTAATAACAAAAAACTAGAAAAACTGATGAAATCAAATTCTAATGAAAGTGAGAAGGAAAATACTAAAAATGTACAGGTCACTGAGGACTTGGAGAAGGTTTGCTTGAAGTGTCCTAACTTTCATTAACATGCCTAAATTGAGGAACATACACAACTGTACCAAGTACTTGTGAAATGAGCATATCAGTCTGGCACGTATAAGTCCAATGCTCAATACATTGCACCACAGATCAAACTTTATTTTAAAAAAAGATCTGGCAGCCCGGGGAAGGGGGGTGGAGGGTTTTGGGACTGAAGGGACTATTTCCCTATCCATTGTTTTATTAGAAAAAAAAAAAAGCTGAAAAGACATGATAATAAAATAATAATAAATAAAATAAGAAGATCAGGCAATGGTATAGAGGGTTGATAAATTAGACTGAGAGGCCCAAGTGGTTTCAGCAGTATTCCATCCTAGTCAGAAAAATATTCAATCATGAATTAAAACCAAATGACACAACAACTGCATCACAAGAATCCATTGTTATTTGCATTATCAAGAACTAGATGGACAAGTCATCTAACACTGGAAGTTAGATATTGTAAAAAAGTATTGTATTCTAGACTACTAAGTAATACATAAATGAAATGTGACTCGAACCCACAACCTTTGAAAACCTTCCTTATGCTTGAAGTCCACAGCAAAAAATTCAATCATAAAATGAAATGTTGAAACAATTTCACCACCAAAATTCATTGCTATTGTCCATATCACGAACTAGATCGACAAGTCATATAATCTTAGTTGGATAATGTGAATAAAAACAACATTCTACTCTACTAAGAAGTAAATAAATGAAATGGGAACCCACAACCTTTAAATAGAGAGATGAAAAATGACGGTGCGCTAAGCTAGTCACAGGCTCAAAAAACATAAATGTACAAAATGAGGCCTACCAAACAGATGTGATCATGCTGCAAATACAGTGTGATTGGCTGTACAATGTATACACAAAACAAAAACTGCCTGTGCTGCTCACTATCTTTTCCCGTCTTGCACATATTTGAGGTTGTTGGCTCCTAATTGTCTGGTTATAGCTTGCTATCAAGGGCTTAATTGGGAGGAGGTTTACTTGCACCTCTTCCAACACATTAAACAGGTTTTGGTAGCAGTATAAACTGCTTTGTGTGCCCACTAGATAGGAGGTGAGAGTAGGTTCTCACCCTATTGAGGCCTTGACGTGGCAGGTGAGCTTAATTATGCTTTGGCCAATTCATATAACCAAAACCTCTCACTTATATTCTGTTTATATATTTTTTGCCAAACTTATTAGGGTGTGAAGCGCAGACAGTTTTTGTATATGTAACCCCTTTGGGATTACAATAATATCTGTTGTGTCACTGACTATCCTGCAGTTTTGTGTGGTGCCCAGCAGATGGCGAGCTTCAGATAACATGACTAAAAAAGACCCTGACTCCATTTTGGAAGAAAAGTTCAGAGCTGGAGAGAGAGAGAGAAAGATCATCCTGTTAAGCAGTTGTTGGGTTCTAGGAACTGAGGCATGTCTGATCTAATGCCAAGAAGGATTACTGAAGCATCCTGGAAAAATATATAGATGTCAGCAGACCTGCATACAGAGCTGTGTGTGGAAAAGCCTGCTGTCATAGTGAGTAGATAGCGGGTGAAGTGATTTGATTTCAGCCTGTGGTACAGTGGTAAGCTGAAACCCTCTCCCCCTCTCTCACACAGAGCATCCTGAAAGTGATCACACAGGAAAAAAACCTTGGTCTCCAATTTTCTTCAGACCAGATAAATATTGCATTAAAACTCCAGCCATATTGTGGATTACAATATTTATGGGCACCTACTAACGGTACCAGACCACCTCCAGGGTGAAGACTAGGGTGGGCTGCAGTATTTATTGTGGGTGGGTGAGGTTTATATTGGTCATTGCATTTCTAACTATTTTACTGTGTTATGTTTATTCCTCTGTTCTTTATTTGCATAGTGTTTTACTACTCGCACCTCCTTGTCACACCAAGCACATCATGATGGATGCAAGCTCTGCTTCCGTCGCGCTCTGTGATTGCAGCGAAGCTCAAATCCAAGAAAAGAGACAATATCTAAAACGTATTGTGGCTATCACAACCTTCCTTGGTGAGACAGAAGAAAGTCACAATAAAGGAAATTTTAAGGAATGTTTGCATTTGCTTTCCAAATTTGACCCTTTCCTCAAAAATGATTCACCACCTGCAAATGCTAGTTATACTTCCCCTTAATCTCAGAATGTAATGATTCAGTGCTGCTCGTGGAAGTTACCAGGAGGATAGCTAGTGAGTTGAAGTCTTCTGGTGTTTATTCGATAATGGCAGACGAGGCAAGAGATCACCAAAATGAGCAGTTGGTCATATGTATCCATTATGTTTTACCTAAAAATGGTGAAATAAAAGAACATTTTCTTTCTTTCAAGGAACTAAAACATTTCAGTGCGGATTCAATCACTGAATCTTTGCAGGAATGCTTCTATGCGTCGCGCAAACCTATGATGGTGCAGTACTGGTGCAGTAATGAGTGGAGTGAGTGGCTAAATTGTAAAAATACCCATCTGAAGCTATATATGTGCACTGCTATGCCCATGAACTCAACCTTGTATTGTGCCATACTTGCAAAGCAATAAAAGATGCCAAGGATTTTTTTAATACCATGGAAAATCTATACGCATTTTTTAGCATATCTCTGATTAATCATCAGAGATTTAAAGATGTGCAATCTACTTTAGGCTTAAAACCAGGTGAGCTAGCTAAGCTGTCTGAAACGTGCTGGTCTTGCCAGATACGTTCTGTGAACGCACTTGTCCCCAACTTGATGCAGTCTACAAGTGCCTTTCTGAGATCAAATCCAGTACTGCAACTGGCCAGTTTTCAAAACTAAAAAAAACTCAGTCATTTTTTATGTTTTTATGTTCCAAAGTTTATTTAGCATAACAGAGGGATTCCATAAAATGCTCCAAAAAGAAAATCTAGATTTAGCTAACGCAGCTGACCTAAAAGAAGCAGTTTGTAGCACAACTGAAAAAGCTTCAGGGCTGCTTCAAAAAGCTGAAACCTTATTGGCTAGTATCAACACAGAAGGTGAAGAAGTGGCAGAGCAAAGAAAAATACAAAAGTACAAGAAAGACTATTTGACTGAACCTAATTTTTCTCGAGACGATGTTGGTTCCAAAGATGACTTCAGAACAAAGTTATTTTTTACACAATGTATGAGGAAAAAAACCACACAAAAATCACTACCACAAACCTGGGGAAAGGCTGGTGGTAGAATTAGTGCATGTAAAGTGTTAAAATACCACCATTTAAAATAGCCTAGGGTGTCTACTTTAAAAAAATATATGGGTTGATGGGGTAAAATACAATGGCTGTCTTCAAATATGTCCCAAATGGTTGTCTGCATGTCAAAATTTAAAGTTAGAATTGCGCCACAGAGACAATCACATTAAGTTGAAACTGACAAGTCAGAAAAAAAATCCATCATGAATTAAAAATAATATAGAGCCACTAACCATTGAATACCTTCATTCCACTAGAAGTTCAATACATAAAATTCAATCATGAAGTAAAACCAAATTATTTTTTTGACAGACCCAATCACATTAACTTGAAACTGGCATGTCCAAACAAAAATTCCATCATTACTTTTCAACACCTTAATTACACTAGGAAGTACCATGCAAAAAAAAATTCAATCATGAATTAAAACCAAATGATGAACCAATTGAATCACAAAAATCCATAGTCATCATTACTAAGAGCTAGATCAACAAGTCATGTAATACTGTAAGTAAAATATTGTGTAAAAATACATTGTTCTAGACTACTAAGTGATAAAGAAAATGTGACCCAGGTGGGACTCAAATGCACAACATTTGAAATACTTTGTTCCACTACACTATTCATTGCATTACAGAGCCAATCACATTATTTGGAAATTGCAAAGTCAGAAAAAAATCTATTGTCATTGACATTATCAAGAGCAAGATCGACAAGCCATCTACTACTTGAAGTAAAATATTGTGAAAAAATACAGTGTTCTAAACTGCATTTTCTAGAATGGATACTGCGCTATCCATTGCGCCACAGAGTCAATCACATTACCTGGAAATTGCCAAGTCATAAAAAAGGAATCACGTTGCTAACAAACTGGCAAATCAGAAAACAAATATTTTGTTATTGGAATTATCAAGAGAGAGATCAACAAGTCATGCTATACTGGAAGTAAAATATTGTGTAAAAATACATCGTTCTAGACTACTAAGTGATGATAAATAAACATGACTCAGGTGGGACATGAACCCACAACCTTTGAATTCCTTCTTTCCACTAGAAGTCCAATGCGCTATCCATTGCGCCACAGAGCCAATCACCTTGCTAACAAACTGGCAAATGAGAAATAAAATATTTTGTTATTGGAATTATCAAGAGCTAGATCAACAAGTCATGCTATACTGGAAGTAAAATATTGTGTAAAAATACAGTGTTCTTAACTACTAAGTGATAAATAAATATGACTCAGGTGGGACTCGAACCCACAGCCTTTGAATTCCTTCTTTCCTCTAGAAGTCGAACGTGCTATCCATTGTGCCACAGAGCCAATCACAACGCTGGAAAACTGGCAAATCAGAAAAAAAAATCTATTGTCATTGGAATGATCAAGAGGTAGATCGACAAGTCATGTAATACTGGAAGTAAAAAAATCTATTGTTATTGGCATTATCAAGAGCAAGATAGACAAGTCATGTAATACTGGAAGTAAAATATTATGTAAAAATACATCGTTCTTGACTACTAAGTGATAAATAAACATGACTCAGGTGGGACTCGAACCCACAGCCTTTGAATTCCTCCTTTCTATTAGAAGTCCAATGCGCTATCAATTGCGCCACAGAGCCAATCACGCAGCTAGAAAACTGGCAAATCAGAAAAAAAATATTTTGTTATTGGAATTATCAAGAGAGATCAACACGTCATGCTATACTGGAAGTAAAATACTGGGTAACAATAAAGCGTTCTAGACTACTAAGTGATAAATAAACATGACTCAGGTGGGACTCGAACCCACAACCTTTGAATTCCTTCTTTCTACTAGAAGTCCAATGCGCTATCCATTGCGCCACAGAGTCAATGACATTAACTCACAATTAGCAAGTCAGAAAAAAATCTATTGTCATTGGAATGATCAAGAGCTAGATCGACAAGTCATGTAATACTGGAAGTAAAAAATCTATTGTTATTGGCATTTTCAAGAGCAAGATAGACAAGTCATGTAATACTGGAAGTAAAATATTGTGTAAAAATACAGCGTTCTAGACTACTAAGTGATAAATAAACATGACACAGGTGGGACTCAAACCCACTGCCTTTGAATTCCTTCTTTCCACTAGCAGTCCAATGCGCTATCCATTGCGCCACAGAGCCAATCACGCTGCTAGAAAACTGGCAAATCAGAAAAAAAATCCATTGTTATTGGAATTATCAAGAGCTAAATCAACAAGTCATGCTATACTGGAAGTAAAATATTGTGTAAACATACAGCGTTCTAGACTAATAAGTGATAAATAAACATGACTCAGGTGGGACTCGAACCCACAGCCTTTGAATTCCTTCTTTACACTAGAAGTCCAATGCGGTATCCATTGCGCCACAGAGCCAATCACGTTGCTAACAAACTGGCAAATCAGAAAACAAATATTTTGTTATTGGAATTATCAAGAGAGATCAACAAGTCATGCTATACTGGAAGTAAAATATTGTGTAACAATAAAGCGTTCTAGACTACTAAGTGATAAATAAACATGACTCAGGTGGGACTCGAACCCACAACCTTTGAATTCCTTCTTTCTACTAGAAGTCCAATGCGCTATCCATTGCGCCACAGAGCCAATCACATTGCTAGAAAACTTGCAAGTCAGAAAAAAATCTATTGTTATTGGAATTATCAAGAGCTAGATAAACAAGCTATGCTATACAGGAAGTAAAATATTGTGTAAAAATACAGCGTTCTAGACTACAAAGTGATAAATAAACATGACTGAGGTGGGACTTGAACCCACAGCCTTTGAATTCCTTCTTTTCACTAGAAGTCTAATGCGCTATCCATAGCGCCACAGAGTCAATCACATTAACTCACAATTAGCAAGTCAGAAAAAAATCTATTGTCATTGGAATGATCAAGAGCTAAATCGACAAGTCATGTAGTACTGGAAGTAAAACATCTATTGTTATTGGCATTATCAAGAGCAAGATAGACAAGTCATGTAATACTGGAAGTAAAATATTGTGTAAAAATAAAGCGTTCTAGACTACTAAGTGATAAATAAACATGACTCAGGTGGGACTCGAACGCACAGCCTTTGAATTCCTTCTTTCCACTAGAAGTCCAATGCGCTATCCATTGCGCCAGAGAGCCAATCACGTTGCTAGAAAAATGGCAAATCAGAAAAAAAATCTATTGTCATTGGAATAATCAAGAGGTAGATCGACAAGAAATGTAATACTGGAAGTAAAAAATCTATTGTTATTGGCATTATCAAGAGCAAGATAGACAAGTCATGTAATACTGGAAGTAAAATATTATGTAAAAATACAGCGTTCTTGACTACTAAGTGATAAATAAACATGACTCAGGTGGGACTCGAACCCACAACCTTTGAATTTCTTCATTCTACTAGAAGTCCAATGCACTATCCAATGCGCCACAGAGCCAATCACTTTGCTAGAAAACTGGCAAATTAGAAAAAAAATCTATTGTTATTGGAATTATCAAGAGCTAGATCAACAAGTCATGCTATACTGGAAGTAAAATATTGTGCAAAAATACAGTGTTCTAGACTACTAAGTGATAAATAAACATGACTCAGGTGGGACTTGAACCCACAGCCTTTGAATTCCTTCAGAGCCAATCACATTGGTAGAAAACTTGCAAGTATGAAAAAAATCTATTGTTATTGGTAGACATGTGCATTCGTTTTCGGACGAATGCATTTTCGTCCGAAAATAGCATTTTCGTCCATTCGTCCGAAAAACGAAGAACGAAAATGCTAAGCTAACGAAAGCCGAATGAACGAATGGTTAATAAACGAAAATCATTCGTTCATTCGTCCATTCGTAGTACTATTGCATTCTATAAGCCGAAATAGAGTCGGTTTATAGAATACAATAGCATTTAACTATACGGAGACAGAGTCTCCATTCATAAAATTATGAATGGAGACTTTGTCTCCGTATAGTTAAAAGCCGACAGCCTATAAACCGAATGTTCGGTTTATAGACTTTCGGCTTATGGAATACATGTATTCCTATTGCTATTCTATAAACCGAACGTTCGGTTTATAGAATAGCAATAGGAATACATGTATTCCATAAGCCGACAACCTATAAACCGAACGTTCGGTTTATAGGCTGTGGGCATTTAACTATACGGAGACAAAGTCTCCATTCATATGAATAAAGACTCTGTCTCCGTATAGTTAAATGCCCACAGCCTATAAACCGAACGTTCGGTTTATAGGCTGTCGGCTTTTAACTATACGGAGACAAAGTCTCCATTCATAATTTTATGAATGGAGACTCTGTCTCCGTATAGTTAAAAGCCGACAGCCTATAAACCGAACGACTTTCGGTTTATAGACTTTCGGCTTATGGAATACATGTATTCCTATTGCTATTCTAGCCATAGGATTACATGTATTACATAAGCCGAAAGTCTATAAACCGAACGTTCGGTTTATAGGCTGTCGGCATTTTACTACACGGAGACAAAGTCTCCATTCATAATTTTATGAATGGAGACTCTGTCTCTGTATAGTTAAATGCCGACAGCCTATAAACCGAACGTTCGGTTTATAGACTTTCGGCTTATGTAATACATGTAATCCTATGGCTAGAATAGCCATAGGAATACATGTATTCCATAAGCCGAAAGTCTATAAACCGAAAGTCGTTCGGTTTATAGGCTGTCGGCTTTTAACTATACGGAGACAAAGTCTCCATTCATAATTTTATGAATGGAGACTTTGTCTCCATATAGTTAAAAGCCGACAGCCTATAAACCGAACGTTCGGTTTATAGGCTGTGGGCATTTAATTATACGGAGACAGAGTCTCCATTCATATGAATGGAGACTTTTGTCTCCGTATAGTTAAAAGCCGACAGCTCATAAACCGAACGTTCGGTTTATAGGCTGTCGGCTTTTAACTATACAGAGACAAAGTCTCCATTCATAATTTTATGAATGGAGACTGTGTCTCCGTATAGTTAAAAGCCGACAGCCTATAAACCGAACGACTTTCGGTTTATAGACTTTCGGCTTATGGAATACATGTATTCCTATGGCTATTCTAGCCATAGGATTACATGTATTACATAAGCCGAAAGTCTATAAACCGAACGTTCGGATTATAGGCTGTCGGCATTTAACTATACAGAGACAGAGTCTCCATTCATAAAATTATGAATGGAGACTTTGTCTCCGTGTAGTAAAATGCTGACAGCCTATAAACCGAACGTTCGGTTTATAAGCTGTCGGCTTTTAACTATACGGAGACAAAATCTCCATTCATATGAATGGAGACTCTGTCTCCGTATAGTTAAATGCCCACAGCCTATAAACCGAACGTTCGGTTTATAGGCTGTCGGCTTTTAACTATACGGAGACAGAGTCTCCATTCATAAAATTATGAATGGAGACTTTGTCTCCGTATAGTTAAAAGCCGACAGCTTATAAACCGAACGTTCGGTTTATAGGCTGTTGGCTTTTAACTATACGGAGACACTGTCTCCATTCATAATTTTATGAATGGAGACTGTGTCTCCGTATAGTTAAAAGCCGACAGCCTATAAACCGAACGACTTTCGGTTTATAGACTTTCGGCTTATGGAATACATGTATTCCTATTGCTATTCTAGCCATAGGATTACATGTATTACATAAGCCGAAAGTCTATAAACCGAACGTTCGGTTTATAGGCTGTCGGCATTTAACTATACAGAGACAGAGTCTCCATTCATAAAATTATGAATGGAGACTTTGTCTCCGTGTAGTAAAATGCTGACAGCCTATAAACCGAACGTTCGGTTTATAAGCTGTCGGCTTTTAACTATACGGAGACAAAATCTCCATTCATATAAATGGAGACTCTGTCTCCGTATAGTTAAATGCCCACAGCCTATAAACCGAACGTTCGGTTTATAGGCTGTCGGCTTTTAACTATACGGAGACAGAGTCTCCATTCATAAAATTATGAATGGAGACTTTGTCTCCGTATAGTTAAAAGCCGACAGCTTATAAACCGAACGTTCGGTTTATAAGCTGTCGGCTTTTAACTATACGGAGACAAAATCTCCATTCATATAAATGGAGACTCTGTCTCCGTATAGTTAAATGCCCACAGCCTATAAACCGAACGTTCGGTTTATAGGCTGTCGGCTTTTAACTATACGGAGACAGAGTCTCCATTCATAAAATTATGAATGGAGACTTTGTCTCCGTATAGTTAAAAGCCGACAGCTTATAAACCGAACGTTCGGTTTATAGGCTGTTGGCTTTTAACTATACGGAGACAGAGTCTCCATTCATAATTTTATGAATGGAGACTCTGTCTCCATATAGTTAAATGCCCACAGCCTATAAACCGAACGTTCGGTTTATAGGCTGTCGGCTTTTAACTATACGGAGACAAAGTCTCCATTCATAATTTTATGAATGGAGACTCTGTCTCCGTATAGTTAAAAGCCAACAGCCTATAAACCGAACGTTCGGTTTATAAGCTGTCGGCTTTTAACCATACGGAGACAAAGTCTCCATTCATAATTTTATGAATGGAGACTCTGTCTCCGTATAGTTAAAAGCCGACAGCCTATAAACCGAACGACTTTCGGTTTATAGACTTTCGGCTTATGGAATACATGTAATCCTATGGCTATTCTATAAACCGAACGTTCGGTTTATAGAATAGCCATAGGATTACATGTATTCCATAAGCCGAAAGTCTATAAACCGAAAGTCGTTCGGTTTATAGACTTTCGGCTTATAGAAAACATATAGTACTATTGCCTTTCTATGAACCGAACGAGAGCCCCATTCATAAGAATTTCTTATGAATGGGGCTCTCGTTCGGTTTATAGAAAGCCAAAAGTATTACATTGTATTTCTATAAAACGAACGAATTAAAATTAACGAAACGAAAATAATGAACGAATTTCGTCTGAAACGAATGCAGTAATGAACGAAATTCGTTTTAGACGAAATAAATAACATTTTCGTCCGAATGGACGAAAACGAAACGAAAATTTTAGTTTTGCACATGTCTAGTTATTGGCATTATCAAGAGCAAGATAGACAAGCCATGTAATACTGGAAGTAAAATATTGTGTAAAAATACAGCGTTCTAGACTACTAAGTGATAAATAAACATGACTCAGGTGGGACTCGAACCCACAGCCTTTGAATTCCTTCTTTCCACTAGAAGTCCAATGCGCTATACATTGCGCCACAGAGGCAATCACGCTGCTAACACACTGGCAAATCAGAAAAAAAATCTATTGTCAATGGAATGATCAAGAGGTAGATCGACAAGTCATGTAATACTGGAAGTAAAAAATCTATTGTTATTGGCATTATCAAGAGCAAGATAGACAAGTCATGTAATACTAGAAGTAAAATAATATGTAAAAATACATCGTTCTAGACTACTAAGTGATAAATAAACATGACTCAGGTGGGACACGAACCCACAGCCTTTGAATTCCTTCTTTCCACTAGAAGTCCAATGCGCTATCCATTGCGCCACAGAGGCAATCACACTGCTAGCAAACTGGCAAATCAGAAAAAAAATATTTTGTTATTGGAATTATCAAGAGAGATCAACACGTCATGCTATACTGGAAGTAAAATATTGTGTAACAATAAAGCGTTCTAGACTACTAAGTGATAAATAAACATGACTCAGGTGGGACTCGAACCCACAGCCTTTGAATTCCTTCTTTTCACTAGAAGTCCAATACCGATTTCCATAGAGCCACAGAGTCAATCACATTAACTCATAATTAGCAAGTCAGAAAAAAATCTATTGTCATTGGAATGATCAAGAGCTAAATCGACAAGTCATGTAGTACTGGAAGTAAAACATCTATTGTTATTGGCATTATCAAGAACAAGATAGACAAGTCATGTAATACTGGAAGTAAAATATTGTGTAAAAATACAGCGTTCTAGACTACTAAGTGATAAATAAACATGACTCAGGTGGGACTCGAAGCCACAACCTTTGAATTCCTTCTTTCTACTAGAAGTCCCATGCGCTATCCATTGCGCCACAGAGTCAATGACATTAACTCACAATTAGCAAGTCAGAAAAAAATCTATTGTCATTGGAATGATCAAGAGGTAGATCGACAAGTCATGTAATACTGGAAGTAAAAAATCTATTGTTATTGGCATTATCAAGAGCAAGATAGACAAGTCATGTAATACTGGAAGTAAAATATTGTGTAAGAATACAGCGTTCTAGACTACTAAGTGATAAATAAACATGACTAAAGTGGGACTCGAACCCACAGCCTTTGAATTCCTTCTTTCCACTAGAAGTCCAATGCGCTATCCATTGCGCCACAGAGCCAATCACTTTGCTAGATAACTGAAAAACAGAAAAAAAATCTATTGTTATTGTAATGATCAAGAGCTAGATCAACAAGTCATGCTATACAGGAAGTAAAATATTGTGTAAATCTAGACTACAAAGTGATAAATAAACATGACTCAGTTGGGACTTGAACCCACAGCCTTTGAATTCCTTCTTTTCACTAGAAATCCAATGCGCTATCCATTGCGCCACAGAGTCAATGATTTTAACTCACAATTAGCAAGTCAGAAAAAAATCTATTGTCATTGGAATGATCAAGAGCTAGATCTACAAGTCATGTAACACTGGAAGTAAAATATTGTGTAAAAATTCAGCGTTCTAGACTACTAAGTGATAAATAAACATGACTCAGGTGGGACTCGCACCCACAGCCTTTGAATTCCTTCTTTCCACTAGAAGTCCAATGCGCTATCCATTGCGCCACAGAGCCAATGATTTTAACTCACAATTAGCAAGTCAGAAAAAAATCTTTTGTCATTGGAATGATCAAGAGCTAGATCGACAAGTCATGTAATACTGGAAGTAAAAAATCTATTGTTATTGGCATTATCAAGAGCAAGATAGACAAGTCATGTAATACTGGAAGTAAAATATTGTGTAAAAATACATCGTTCTAGGCTACTAAGTGATAAATAAACATGACTATGGTGGGACTCGAACCCACAGCCTTTGAATTCCTTCTTTCCACTAGAAGTCCAATGCGCTGTCCATTGCGCCACAGAGCCAATCCCGCTGCTAACGAACTGTCAAATCAGAAAAAAAATCTATTGTCATTGGAATGATCAAGAGGTAGATCGACAAGTCATGTTATACTGGAAGTAAAAAATCTATTGTTATTGGCATTATCAAGTGCAAGAAAGACAAGTCATGTAATACTGGAAGTAAAATATTGTGTAAAAATACATCGTTCTATACTACTAAGTGATAAATAAAAATGACTCAGGTGGGACTCGAACCCACAGCCTTTGAATTGCTTCTTTCCACTAGAAGTCCAATGCGCTATCCATTGCGCCACAGAGCCAATCACGCTGCTAGAAAACTGGCAAATCAGAAAAAAAATATTTTGTTATTGGAATTATCAAGAGAGATCAACACGTCATGCTATACTGGAAGTAAAATATTGTGTAACAATAAAGCGTTCTAGACTACTAAGTGATAAATAAACATGACTCAGGTGGGACTCGAACCCACAACCTTTGAATTCCTTCTTTCTACTAGAAGTCCAATGCGCTATCCATTGCGCCACAGAGTCAATGACATTAACTCACAATTAGCAAGTCAAAAAAAAATCTATTGTCATTGGAATGATCAAGAGCTAGATCGACAAGTCATGTAGTACTGGAAGTAAAAAATCTATTGTTATTGGCATTATCAAGAGCAAGATAGACAAGTCATGTAATACTGGAAGTAAAATATTGTGTAAAAATACAGCTTTCTAGACTACTAAGTGATAAATAAACATAACTCAGGTGGGACTCGAACCCACAGCCTTTGAATTCCTTCTTTCCACTAGAAGTCCAATGCGCTATCCATTGCGCCACAGCGCCAATCACTTTGCTAGATAACTGGAAAACAGAAAAAAAATCTATTGTTATTGTAATGATCAAGAGCTAGATCAACAAGTCATGCTATACTGGAAGTAAAATATTGTGTAAAAATACAGCGTTCTAGACTACTGAGTGATAAATAAACATGACTCAGGTGGGACTCGAACCCACAGCCTTTGAATTCCTTCTTTCCACTAGAAGTCCAATGCGCTATCCATTGCGCCACAGAGCCAATCACATTGCTTGAAAACTTGCAAGTCAGAAAAAAATCTATTGTCATTGGAATGATCAAGAGGTAGATCGACAAGTCATGTAATACTGGAAGTAAAAAATCTATTGTTATTGGCATTATCAAGAGCAAGATAGACAAGTCATGTAATACTGGAAGTAAAATATTGTGTACAAATACACCGTTCTAGACTACTAAGTGATAAATAAACATGACTCAGGTGGGACTCGAACCCACAGCCTTTGAATTCCTTCTTTCCACTAGAAGTCCAATGCGCTATCCATTGCGCCACAGAGTCAATGATTTTAACTCACAATTAGCAAGTCAGAAAAAAATCTATTGTCATTGGAATGATCAAGAGCTAGATCTACAAGTCATGTAACACTGGAAGTAAAATATTGTGTAAAAATTCAGCGTTCTAGACTACTAAGTGATAAATAAACATGACTCAGGTGGGACTCGAACCCACAGCCTTTGAATTCCTTCTTTCCACTAGAAGTCCAATGCGCTATCCATTGCGCCACAGAGCCAATCACTTTGCTAGATAACTGGAAAACAGAAAAAAAATCTATTGTTATTGTAATGATCAAGAGCTAAATCAACAAGTCATGCTATACTGGAAGTAAAATATTGTGTAAAAATACAGCGTTCTAGACTACTGAGTGATAAATAAACATGACTCAGGTGGGACTCGAACCCACAGCCTTTGAATTCCTTCTTTCCACTAGAAGTCCTATGCGCTATCCATTGCGCCACAGAGCCAATCACATTGCTTGAAAACTTGCATGTCAGAAAAAAATCTATTGTCATTGGAATGATCAAGAGGTAGATCGACAAGTCATGTAATACTGGAAGTAAAAAATCTATTGTTATTGGCATTATCAAGAGCAAGATAGACAAGTCATGTAATACTGGAAGTAAAATATTGTGTAAGAATACAGCGTTCTAGACTACTAAGTGATAAATAAACATGACTAAAGTGGGACTCGAACCCACAGCCTTTGAATTCCTTCTTTCCACTAGAAGTCCAATGCGCTATCCATTGCGCCACAGAGCCAATCACTTTGCTAGATAACTGAAAAACAGAAAAAAAATCTATTGTTATTGTAATGATCAAGAGCTAGATCAACAAGTCATGCTATACAGGAAGTAAAATATTGTGTAAATCTAGACTACAAAGTGATAAATAAACATGACTCAGGTGGGACTTGAACCCACAGCCTTTGACTTCCTTCTTTTCACTAGAAGTCCAATGCGCTATCCATTGCGCCACAGAGTCAATGATTTTAACTCACAATTAGCAAGTCAGAAAAAAATCTATTGTCATTGGAATTATCAAGAGCTAGATCTACAAGTCATGTAATACTGGAAGTAAAATATTGTGTAAAAATTCAGCGTTCTAGACTACTAAGTGATAAATAAACATGACTGAGGTGGGACTCGAACCCACAGCCTTTGAATTCCTTCTTTCCACTAGAAGTCCAATGCGCTATCCATTGCGCCACAGAGCCAATCACGTTGCTAACAAACTGGCAAATCAGAAATAAAATATTTTGTTATTGGAATTATCAAGAGAGATCAACAAGTCATGCTATACTGGAAGTAAAATATTGTGTAACAATAAAGCGTTCTAGACTACTAAGTGATAAATAAACATGACTCAGGTGGGACTCGAACCCACAAACTTTGAATTGCTTCTTTCTACTAGAAGTCCAATGCGCTATCCATTGCGCCACAGAGTCAATGACATTAACTCACAATTAGCAAGTCAGAAAAAAATTTATTGTCATTGGAATGATCAAGAGCTAGATCGACAAGTCATGTAGTACTGGAAGTAAAAAATCTATTGTTATTGGCATTATCAAGAGCAAGATAGACAAGTCATGTAATACTGGAAGTAAAATATTGTGTAAAAATACAGCTTTCTAGACTACTTAGTGATAAATAAACATGACTCAGGTGGGACTCGAACCCACAGCCTTTGAATTCCTTCTTTCCACTAGAAGTCAAATGCGCTATCCATTGCGCCACAGAGCCAATCACTTTGCTAGATAACTGGAAAACAGAAAAAAAATCTATTGTTATTGTAATGATCAAGAGGTAGATCAACAAGTCATGCTATACTGGAAGTAAAATATTGTGTAAAAATACAGCGTTCTAGACTACTGAGTGATAAATAAACATGACTCAGGTGGGACTCGAACCCACAGCCTTTGAATTCCTTCTTTCCACTAGAAGTCCAATGCGCTATCCATTGCGCCACAGAGCCAATCACATTGCTTGAAAACTTGCAAGTCAGAAAAAAATCTATTGTCATTGGAATGATCAAGAGGTAGATCGACAAGTCATGTAATACTGGAAGTAAAAAATCTATTGTTATTGGCATTATCAAGAGCAAGATAGACAAGTCATGTAATACTGGAAGTAAAATATTGTGTAAAAATACAGCGTTCTAGACTACTAAGTGATAAATAAACATGACTCAGGTGGGACTCGAACCCACAGCCTTTGAATTCCTTCTTTCCACTAGAAGTCCAATGCGCTATCCATTGCGCCACAGAGCCAATCACTTTGCTAGATAACTGGAAAACAGAAAAAAAATCTATTGTTATTGTAATGATCAAGAGCTAGATCAACAAGTCATGCTATACTGGAAGTAAAATATTGTGTAAAAATACAGCATTCTAGACTACTAAGTGATAAATAAACTTGACTCAGGTGGGACTCGAACCCACAACCTTTGAATTCCTTCTTTCCACTAGAAGTCCAATGTGCTATCCATTGCGCCACAGAGCCAATCACGTTGCTAACAAAATGGCAAATCAGAAATAAAATATTTTGTTATTGGAATTATCAAGAGATCAACAAGTCATGCTATACTGGAAGTAAAATATTGTGTAACAATAAAGCGTTCTAGACTACTAAGTGATAAATAAACATGACTCAGGTGGGATTCGAACCCACAACCTTTGAATTCCTTCTTTCTACTAGAAGTCCAATGCGCTATCCATTGCGCCACAGAGCCAATCACATTGCTTGAAAACTTGCAAGTCAGAAAAAAATCTATTGTTATTGGAATTATAAAGAGCTAGATAAACAACTATGCTATACAGGAAGTAAAATATTGTGTAAAAATACAGCGTTCTAGACTACAAAGTGATAAATAAACATGACTCAGGTGGGACTTGAACCCACAGCCTTTGAATTCCTTCTTTTCACTAGAAGTCCAATGCGCTATCCATTGCGCCACAGAGTCAATGATTTTAACTCACAATTAGCAAGTCAGAAAAAAATCTATTGTCATTGGAATGATCAAGAGCTAGATATACAAGTCATGTAATACTGGAAGTAAAATATTGTGTAAAAATTCAGCGTTCGAGACTACTAAGTGATAAATAAACATGACTCAGGTGGGACTCGAACCCACAGCCTTTGAATTCCTTCTTTCCACTAGAAGTCCAATGCGCTATACATTGCGCCACAGAGCCAATGATTTTAACTCACAATTAGCAAGTCATAAAAAAATCTTTTGTCATTGGAATGATCAAGAGCTAGATCGACAAGTCATGTAATACTGGAAGTAAAAAATCTATTGTTATTGGCATTATCAAGAGCAAGATAGACAAGTCATGTAATACTGGAAGTAAAATATTGTGTAAAAATACAGAGTTCTAGACTACTAAGTGATAAATAAACATGACTCAGGTGGGACTCGAACCCACAGCCTTTGAATTGCTTCTTTCCACTAGAAGTCCAATGCGCTATCCATTGCGCCACAGAGCCAATCACTTTGCTAGTTAACTGGAAAACAGAAAAAAAATCTATTGTTATTGTAATGATCAAGAGCTAGATCAACAAGTCATGCTATACTGGAAGTAAAATATTGTGTAAAAATACAGCGTTCTAGACTACTAAGTGATAAATAAACATGACTCAGGTGGGACTCGAACCCAGAACCTTTGAATTCCTTCTTTCCACTAGAAGTCCAATGCGCTATCCATTGCGCCACAGAACCAATCACGTTGCTAACAAAATGGCAAATCAGAAATAAAATATTTTGTTATTGGAATTATCAAGAGAGATCAACAAGTCATGCTATACTGGAAGTAAAATATTGTGTAACAATAAAGCGTTCTAGACTACTAAGTGATAAATAAACATGACTCAGGCGGGACTCGAACCCACAACCTTTGAATTCCTTCTTTCTACTAGAAGTCCAATGCCAATTTCCATAGAGCCACAGAGTCAATCACATTAACTCATAATTAGCAAGTCAGAAAAAAATCTATTGTCATTGGAATGATCAAGAGCTAAATCGACAAGTCATGTAGTACTGGAAGTAAAACATCTATTGTTATTGGCATTATCAAGAACAAGATAGACAAGTCATGTAATACTGGAAGTAAAATATTGTGTAAAAATACAGCGTTCTAGACTACTAAGTGATAAATAAACATGACACAGGTGGGACTCGAAGCCACAACCTTTGAATTCCTTCTTTCTACTAGAAGTCCAATGCGCTATCCATTGCGCCACAGAGTCAATGACATTAACTCACAATTCGCAAGTCAGAAAAAAATCTATTGTCATTGGAATGATCAAGAGCTAGATCGACAAGTCATGTAGTACTGGAAGTAAAAAATCTATTGTTATCGGCATTATCAAGAGCAAGATAGACAAGTCATGTAATACTGGAATTAAAATATTGTGTAAAAATACAGCTTTCTAGACTACTAAGTGATAAATAAACATGACTCAGGTGGGACTCGAACCCACAGCCTTTGAATTCCTTCTTTCCACTAGAAGTCCAATGCGCTATCCATTGCGCCACAGAGCCAATCACTTTGCTAGATAACTGGAAAACAGAAAAAAAATCTATTGTTATTGTAATGATCAAGAGCTAGATCAACAAGTCATGCTATACAGGAAGTAAAATATTGTGTAAATCTAGACTACAAAGTGATAAATAAACATGACTCAGGTGGTACTTGAACCCACAGCCTTTGAATTCCTTCTTTTCACTATAAGTCCAATGCGCTATCCATTGCGCCACAGAGTCACTGATTTTAACTCACAATTAGCAAGTCAGAAAAAAATCTATTGTCATTGGAATTGTGAAGAGCTAGATCTACAAGTCATGTAATACTGGAAGTAAAATATTGTGTAAAAATTCAGCGTTCTAGACTACTAAGTGATAAATAAACATGACTGAGGTGGGACTCGAACCCACAGCCTTTGAATTCCTTCTTTTCACTAGAAGTCCAATGCGCTATCCATTGCGCCACAGAGCCAATCACGTTGCTAACAAACTGGCAAATCAGAAATAAAATATTTTGTTATTGGAATTATCAAGAGAGATCAACAAGTCATGCTATACTGGAAGTAAAATATTGTGTAACAATAAAGCGTTCTAGACTACTAAGTGATAAATAACCATGACTGAGGAGGGACTCGAACCCACAGCCTTTGAATTCCTTCTTTCCACTAGAAGTCCAATGCGCTATCCATTGCGCAACAGAGCCAATCACGTTGCTAACAAACTGGCAAATCAGAAATAAAATATTTTGTTATTGGAATTATCAAGAGAGATCAACAAGTCATGCTATACTGGAAGTAAAATATTGTGTAACAATAAAGCGTTCTAGACTACTAAGTGATAAATAAACATGACTCAGGTGGGACTCGAACCCACAACCTTTGAATTGCTTCTTTCTACTAGAAGTCCAATGCGTTATCCATTGCGCCACAGAGTCAATGACATTAACTCACAATTAGCAAGTCAGAAAAAAATCTATTGTCATTGGAATGATCAAGAGCTAGATCGACAAGTCATGTAATACTGGAAGTAAAATATTGTGTAAAAATTCAGCGTTCTAGACTACTAAGTGATAAATAAACATGACTCAGGTGGGACTCGAACCCACAGCCTTTGAATTCCTTCTTTCCAGTAGAAGTCCAATGCGCTATCCATTGCGCCACAGAGCCAATCACATTGCTACAAAACTTGCAAGTCAGAAAAAAATCTATTGTCATTGGAATGATCAAGAGGTAGATCGACAAGTCATGTAATACTGGAAGTAAAAAATCTATTGTTATTGGCATTATCAAGAGCAAGATAGACAAGTCATGTAATACTGGAAGTAAAATATTGTGTAAAAATACATCGTTCTAGACTACTAAGTGATAAATAAACATGACTCAGGTGGGAGTCGAACCCACAGCCTTTGAATTCCTTCTTTCCACTAGAAGTCCAATGCGCTATCCATTGCGCCACAGAGCCAATCACGCTGCTAACACACTGGCAAATGAGAAATAAAATATTTTGTTATTGTAATGATCAAGAGCTAGATCAACAAGTCATGCTATACTGGAAGTAAAATATTGTGTAAAAATACAGCGTTCTAGACTACTGAGTGATAAATAAACATGAATCAGGTGGGACTCGAACCCACAGCCTTTGAATTCCTTCTTTCCACTAGAAGTCCAATGCGCTATCCATTGCACCACAGAGCCAATCACATTGCTTGAAAACTTGCAAGTCAGAAAAAAATCTATTGTCATTGGAATGATCAAGAGGTAGATCGACAAGTCATGTAATACTGGAAGTAAAAAATCTATTGTTATTGGCATTATCAAGAGCAAGATAGACAAGTCATGTAATACTGGAAGTAAAATATTGTGTAAAAATACAGCGTTCTAGACTACTAAGTGATAAATAAAAATGACTCAGGTGGGACTCGAACCCACAACCTTTGAATTCCTTCTTTCTACTAGAAGTCCAATGCGCTATCCATTGCGCCACAGAGTCAATGATATTAACTCACAATTAGCAAGTCAGAAAAAAATCTATTGTCATTGGAATGATCAGGAGCTAGATCGACAAGTCATGTAGTACTGGAAGTAAAAAATCTATTGTTATTGGCATTATCAAGAGCAAGATAGACAAGTCATGTTATACTGGAAGTAAAATATTGTGTAAAAATACAGCTTTCTAGACTACTAAGTGATAAATAAACATGACTCAGGTGGGACACGAACCCACAGCCTTTGAATTCCTTCTTTCCACTAGAAGTCCAATGCGCTATCCATTGCGCCACAGAGCCAATCACTTTGCTAGATAACTGGAAAACAGAAAAAAAATCTATTGTTATTGTAATGATCAAGAGCTAGATCAACAAGTCATGCTATACTGGAAGTAAAATATTGTGTAAAAATACAGCGTTCTAGACTACTAAGTGATAAATAAACATGACTCAGGTGGGACTCGAACCCACAGCCTTTGAATTCCTTCTTTCCACTAGAAGTCCAATGCGCTATCCATTGCGCCACAGAGCCAATCACTTTGCTCGATAACTGGAAAACAGAAAAAAAATCTATTGTTATTGTAATGATCAAGAGCTAGATCAACAAGTCATGCTATACTGGAAGTAAAATATTGTGTAAAAATACAGCGTTCTAGACTACTGAGTGATAAATAAACATGACACAGGTGGGACTCGAACCCACAGCCTTTGAATTCCTTCTTTCCACTAGAAGTCCAATGCGCTATCCATTGCGCCACAGAGCCAATCACATTGCTTGAAAACTTGCAAGTCAGAAAAAAATCTATTGTCATTGGAATGATCAAGAGGTAGATCGACAAGTCATGTAATACTGGAAGTAAAAAATCTATTGTTATTGGCATTATCAAGAGCAAGATAGACAAGTCATGTAATACTGGAAGTAAAATATTGTGTAAAAATACAGCGTTCTAGACTACTAAGTGATAAATAAACATGACTCAGGTGGGGCTCGAACCCACAGCCTTTGAATTCCTTCCTTCCACTAGAAGTCCAATGCGCTATCCATTGCGCCACAGAGCCAATCACTTTGCTAGATAACTGGAAAACAGAAAAAAAAATCTATTGTTATTGTAATGATCAAGAGCTAGATCAACAAGTCATGCTATACAGGAAGTAAAATATTGTGTAAATCTAGACTACAAAGTGATAAATAAACATGACTCAGGTGGGACTTGAACCCACAGCCTTTGAATTCCTTCTTTTCACTAGAAGTCCAATGCGCTATCCATTGCGCCACAGAGTCAATGATTTTAACTCACAATTAGCAAGTCAGAAAAAAATCTATTGTCATTGGAATGATCAAGAGCTAGATCTACAAGTCATGTAATACTGGAAGTAAAATATTGTGTAAAAATTCAGCGTTCTAGACTACTAAGTGATAAATAAACATGACTCAGGTGGGACTCGAACCCACAGCCTTTGAATTCCTTCTTTCCACAAGAAGTCCAATGCGCTATCCATTGCGCCACAGAGCCAATCACGTCGCTAACAAACTGGCAAATCAGAAATAAAATATTTTGTTATTGGAATTATCAAGAGAGATCAACAAGTCATGCTATACTGGAAGTAAAATATTGTGTAACAATAAAGCGTTCTAGACTACTAAGTGATAAATAAACATGACTCAGGTTGGACTCGAACCCACAACCTTTGAATTCCTTCTTTCTACTAGAAGTCCAATGCGCTATCCATTGCGCCACAGAGTCAATGACATTAACTCATAATTAGCAAGTCAGAAAAAAATCTATTGTCATTGGAATGATCAAGAGCTAGATCGACAAGTCATGTAGTACTGGAAGTAAAAAATCTATTGTTATTGGCATTATCAAGAGCAAGATAGACAAGTCATGTAATACTGGAAGTAAAATATTGTGTAAAAATACAGCTCTCTAGACTACTAAGTGATAAATAAACATGACTCAGGTGGGACTCGAACCCACAGCCTTTGAATTCCTTCTTTCCACTAGAGGTCCAATGCGCTATCCATTGCGCCACAGAGCCAATCACTTTGCTAGATAACTGGAAAACAGAAAAAAAATCTATTGTTATTGTAATGATCAAGAGCTAGATCAACAAGTCATGCTATACTGGAAGTAAAATATTGTGTAAAAATACAGCGTTCTAGACTACTGAGTGATAAATAAACATGACTCAGGTGGGACTCGAACCCACAGCCTTTGAATTCCTTCTTTCCACTAGAAGTCCAATGCTCTATCCATTGCGCCACAGAGCCAATCACATTGCTTGAAAACTTGCAAGTCAGAAAAAAATCTATTGTCATTGGAATGATCAAGAGGTAGATCGACAAGTCATGTAATACTGGAAGTAAAAAATCTATTGTTATTGGCATTATCAAGAGCAAGATAGACAAGTCATGTCATACTGGAAGTAAAATATTGTGTAAAAATACAGCGTTCTAGACTACTAAGTGATAAATAAACATGACTCAGGTGGGACTCGAACCCACAGCCTTTGAATTCCTTCTTTCCACTAGAAGTCCAATGCGCTATCCATTGCGCCACAGAGCCAATCACTTTGCTAGATAACTGGAAAACAGAAAAAAAATCTATTGTTATTGTAATGATCAAGAGCTAGATCAACAAGTCATGCTATACTGGAATAAAATATTGTGTAAAAATACAGCGTTCTAGACTACTGAGTGATAAATAAACATGACTCAGGTGGGACTCGAACCCACAGCCTTTGAATTCCTTCTTTCCACTAGAAGTCCAATGCTCTATCCATTGCGCCACAGAGCCAATCACATTGCTTGAAAACTTGCAAGTCAGAAAAAAATCTATTGTCATTGGAATGATCAAGAGGTAGATCGACAAGTCATGTAATACTGGAAGTAAAAAATCTATTGTTATTGGCATTATCAAGAGCAAGATAGACAAGTCATGTCATACTGGAAGTAAAATATTGTGTAAAAATACAGCGTTCTAGACTACTAAGTGATAAATAAACATGACTCAGGTGGGACTCGAACCCACAGCCTTTGAATTCCTTCTTTCCACTAGAAGTCCAATGCGCTATCCATTGCGCCACAGAGCCAATCACTTTGCTAGATAACTGGAAAACAGAAAAAAAATCTATTGTTATTGTAATGATCAAGAGCTAGATCAACAAGTCATGCTATACTGGAAGTAAAATATTGTGTAAAAATACAGCGTTCTAGACTACTAAGTGATAAATAAACATGACTCAGGTGGGACTTGAACCCAGAACCTTTGAATTCCTTCTTTCCACTAGAAGTCCAATGCGCTATCCATTGCGCCACAGAGCCAATCACGTTGCTAACAAAATGGCAAATCAGAAATAAAATATTTTGTTATTGGAATTATCAAGAGAGATCAACAAGTCATGCTATACTGGAAGCAAAATATTGTGTAACAATAAAGCGTTCTAGACTACTAAGTGATAAATAAACATGACTCAGGTGGAACTCGAACCCACAACCTTTGAATTCCTTCTTTCTACTAGAAGTCCAATGCGCTATCCATTGCGCCACAGAGCCAATCACATTGCTTGAAAACTTGCAAGTCAGAAAAAAATCTATTGTTATTGGAATTATCAAAAGCTAGATAAACAACTATGCTATACAGGAAGTAAAATATTGTGTAAAAATACAGCGTTCTAGACTACAAAGTGATAAATAAACATGACTCAGGTGTGACTTGAACCCACAGCCTTTGAATTCCTTCTTTTCACTAGAAGTCCAATGCGCTATCCATTGCGCCACAGAGTCAATGATTTTAACTCACAATTAGCAAGTCAGAAAAAAATCTATTGTCATTGGAATGATCAAGAGCTAGATATACAAGTCATGTAATACTGGAAGTAAAATATTGTGTAAAAATTCAGCGTTCGAGACTACTAAGTGATAAATAAACATGACTCAGGTGGGACTCGAACCCACAGCCTTTGAATTCCTTCTTTGCACTAGAAGTCCAATGCGCTATACATTGCGCCACAGAGCCAATCACGTTGCTAACAAACTGGCAAATCATAAATAAAATATTTTGTTATTGGAATTATCAAGAGAGATCAACAAGTCATGCTATACTGGAAGTAAAATATTGTGTAGCAATAAAGCGTTCTAGACTACTAAGTGATAAATAAACATGACTCAGGTGGTACTCAAACCCACAACCTTTGAATTGCTTCTTTCTACTAGAAGTCCAATGCGCTATCCATTGCGCCACATAGCCAATCACATTGCTTGAAAACTTGCAAGTCAGAAAAAAATCTATTGTTATTGGAATTATCAAGAGCTAGATAAACAACTAAGCTATACAGGAAGTAAAATATTGTGTAAAAATACAGCGTTCTAGACTACAAAGTGATAAATAAACATGGCTCAGTTGGGACTTGAACCCACAGCCTTTGAATTCCTTCTTTTCACTAGAAGTCCAATACCGATTTCCATAGCGCCACAGAGTCAATCACATTAACTCATAATTAGCAAGTCAGAAAAATATCTATTGTCATTGGAATGATCAAGAGCTAAATCGACAAGTCATGTAGTACTGGAAGTAAAACATCTATTGTTATTGGCATTATCAAGAACAAGATAGACAAGTCATGTAATACTGGAAGTAAAATATTGTGTAAAAATACAGCGTTCTAGACTACTAAGTGATAAATAAACATGACTCAGGTGGGACTCGAACCCACAGCCTTTGAATTCCTTCTTTCCACTAGAAGTCCAATGCGCTATCCATTGCGCCACAGAGCCAATCACGTTGCTAGAAAACTGGCAAATCAGAAAAAAAATCTATTATCATTGGAATGATCAAGAAGTAGATCAACAAGTCATGCTATACTGGAAGTAAAATATTGTGTAAAAATACAGCGTTCTAGACTACTGAGTGAGAAATAAACATGACTCAGGTGGGACTCGAACCCCTGCCTTTGAATTCCTTCTTTCCACTAGAAGTCCAATGCGCTATCCATTGCGCCACAGAGCTAATCACGTTGCTCGAAAACTTGCAAGTCAGAAAAAAATCTATTGTCATTGGAATGATCAAGAGATAGATCGACAAGTCATGTAATACTGGAAGTAAAAAATCTATTGTTATTGGCATTATCAAGAGCAAGATAGACAAGTCATGTAATACTGGAAGTAAAATATTGTGTAAAAATATAGCGTTCTAGACTACTAAGTGATAAATAAACATGACACAGGTGGGACTCAAACCCACTGCCTTTGAATTCCTTCTTTCCACTAGAAGTCCAATGCGCTATCCATTGCGCCACAGAGCCAATCACGCTGCTAGAAAACTGGCAAATCAGAAAAAAAATCCATTGTTATTGGAATTGTCAAGAGCTAGATCAACAAGTCATGCTATACTGGAAGTAAAATATTGTGTAAAAATACAGCGTTCTAAACTACAAAGTGATGAATAATCATGATTCAGGAGGGACTCGAACCCACAGCCTTTGAATTCCTTCTTTTCACTAGAAGTCCAATGCGCTATCCATTGCGCCACAGAGTCAATGATTTTAACTCACAATTAGCAAGTCATAAAAAAATCTTTTGTCATTGGAATGATCAAGAGCTAGATCGACAAGTCATGTAATACTGGAAGTAAAAAATCTATTGTTATTGGCATTATCAAGAGCAAGATAGACAAGTCATGTAATACTGGAAGTAAAATATTGTGTAAAAATACAGCGTTCTAGACTACTAAGTGATAAATAAACATGACTCAGGTGGGACTCGAACCCACAGCCTTTGAATTGCTTCTTTCCACTAGAAGTCCAATGCGCTATCCATTGCGCCACAGAGCCAATCACATTGCTAGAAAACTGGCAAATCAGAAAAAAAATCTATTTCATTGGAATGATCAAGAGGTAGATCGACAAGTCATGTAATACTGGAAGTAAAAAATTGATTGTTATTGGCATTATCAAGAGCAAGATAGACAAGTCATGTAATACTGGAAGTAAAATATTATGTAAAAATACAGCGTTCTTGACTACTAAGTGATCAATAAACATGACTCAGGTGGTACTCGAACCCACAGCCTTTGAATTCCTTCTTTCTACTAAAAGTCAAAAGCACTATCCATTGCGCCACAAAGCCAATCACATTAATTTACTATTGGCAAGTCAGAAAAAAATCTATTTTCATTGGAATTATCAAGAGAGATCAACAAGTCATGCAATACTGGAAGTAAAATATTGTGTAAAAATACAGCGTTCTAGACTACTAAGTGATAAATAAACATGACTCAGGTGGGACTTGAACCCACAAACTTTGAATTCCTTCTTTCCACTAGAAGTCCAATGCGCTATCCATTGCGCCACAGAGGCAATCACGTTGCTAACAAACTGGCAAATGAGAAATAAAATATTTTGTTATTGGAATTATCAAGAGATCAAAAAGTCATGCTATACTGGAAGTAAAATATTGTGTAACAATAAAGCGTTCTAGACTACTAAGTGATAAATAAACATGACTCAGGTGGTACTCAAACCCACAACCTTTGAATTGCTTCTTTCTACTAGAAGTCCAATGCGCTATCCATTGCGCCACATAGCCAATCACATTGCTTGAAAACTTGCAAGTCAGAAAAAAATCTATTGTTATTGGAATTATCAAGAGCTAGATAAACAACTATGCTATACAGGAAGTAAAATATTGTTTAAAAATACAGCGTTCTAGACTAAAAAGTGATAAATAAACATGACTCAGGTGTGACTCGAACCCACAGCCTTTGAATTCCTTCTTTTCACTAGAAGTCTAATGCGCTATCCATTGCGCCACAGAGTCAACGATTTTAACTCACAATTAGCAAGTCAGAAAAAATCTATTGTCATTGGAATGATCAAGAGCTAGATCGACAAGTCATGTAATACTGGAAGTAAAATATTGTGTAAAAATTCAGCGTTCCAGACTACTAAGTGATAAATAAACATGACTCAGGTGGGACTCGAACCCACAGCCTTTGAATTCCTTCTTTCCACTAGAAGTCCAATGCGCTATCCATTGCGCCACAGAGCCAATCACATTGCTTGAAAACTTGCAAGTCAGAAAAAAATCTATTGTCATTGGAATGATCAAGAGGTAGATCGACAAGTCATGTAATACTGGAAGTAAAAAATCTATTGTTATTGGCATTATCAAGAGCAAGATAGACAAGTCATGTCATACTGGAAGTAAAATATTGTGTAAAAATACAGCGTTCTAGACTACTAAGTGATAAATAAACATGACTCAGGTGGGACTCGAACCCACAGCCTTTGAATTCCTTCTTTCCACTAGAAGTCCAATGCGCTATCCATTGCGCCACAGAGCCAATCACTTTGCTAGATAACTGGAAAACAGAAAAAAAATCTATTGTTATTGTAATGATCAAGAGCTAGATCAACAAGTCATGCTATACTGGAAGTAAAATATTGTGTAAAAATACAGCGTTCTAGACTACTAAGTGATAAATAAACATGACTCAGGTGGGACTTGAACCCAGAACCTTTGAATTCCTTCTTTCCACTAGAAGTCCAATGCGCTATCCATTGCGCCACAGAGCCAATCACGTTGCTAACAAAATGGCAAATCAGAAATAAAATATTTTGTTATTGGAATTATCAAGAGAGATCAACAAGTCATGCTATACTGGAAGCAAAATATTGTGTAACAATAAAGCGTTCTAGACTACTAAGTGATAAATAAACATGACTCAGGTGGGACTCGAACCCACAACCTTTGAATTCCTTCTTTCTACTAGAAGTCCAATGCGCTATCCATTGCGCCACAGAGCCAATCACATTGCTTGAAAACTTGCAAGTCAGAAAAAAATCTATAGTTATTGGAATTATCAAGAGCTAGATAAACAACTATGCTATACAGGAAGTAAAATATTGTGTAAAAATACAGCGTTCTAGACTACAAAGTGATAAATAAACATGACTCAAGTGGGACTTGAACCCACAGCCTTTGAATTCCTTCTTTTCACTAGAAGTCCAATGCGCTATCCATTGCACCACAGAGTCAATGATTTTAACTCACAATTAGCAAGTCAGAAAAAAATCTATTGTCATTGGAATGATCAAGAGCTAGATCTACAAGTCATGTAATACTGGAAGTAAAATATTGTGTAAAAATTCAGCGTTCTAGACTACTAAGTGATAAATAAACATGACTCAGGTGGGACTCGAACCCACAGCCTTTGAATTCCTTCTTTCCACTAGAAGTCCAATGCGCTATCCATTGCGCCACAGAGCCAATCACGTTGCTAACAAACTGGCAAATCAGAAATAAAATATTTTGTTATTGGAATTATCAAGAGAGATCAACAAGTCATGCTATACTGGAAGTAAAATATTGTGTAACAATAAAGCGTTCTAGACTACTAAGTGATAAATAAACATGACTCAGGTGGGACTCGAACCCACAACCTTTGAATTGCTTATTTCTACTAGAAGTCCAATGCGCTATCCACTGCGCCACAGAGCCAATCACATTGCTTGAAAACTTGCAAGTCAGAAAAAAATCTATTGTTATTGGAATTATCAAGAGCTAGATAAACAACTATGCTATACAGGAAGTAAAATATTGTGTAAAAATACAGCGTTCTAGACTACAAAGTGATAAATAAACATGACTCAGGTGGGACTTGAACCCACAGCCTTTGAATTCCTTCTTTTCACTAGAAGTCCAATACCGATTTACATAGAGCCACAGAGTCAATCACATTAACTCATAATTAGCAAGTCAGAAAAAAATCTATTGTCATTGGAATGATCAAGAGCTAAATCGACAAGTCATGTAGTACTGGAAGTAAAACATCTATTGTTATTGGCATTATCAAGAACAAGATAGACAAGTCATGTAATACTGGAAGTAAAATATTGTGTACAAATACAGCGTTCTAGACTACTAAGTGATAAATAAACATGACTCAGGTGGGACTCGAAGCCACAACCTTTGAATTCCTTCTTTCTACTAGAAGTCCAATGCGCTATCCATTGCGCCACAGAGTCAATGACATTAACTCACAATTCGCAAGTCAGAAAAAAATCTATTGTCATTGGAATGATCAAGAGGTAGATCGACAAGTCATGTAATACTGGAAGTAAAAAATCTATTGTTATTGGCATTATCAAGAGCAAGATAGACAAGTCATGTAATACTGGAAGTAAAATATTGTGTAAGAATACAGCGTTCTAGACTACTAAGTGATAAATAAACATGACTCAGGTGGGACTCGAACCCACAGCCTTTGAATTCCTTCTTTCCACTAGAAGTCCAATGCGCTATCCATTGCGCCACAGAGCCAATCACTTTGCTAGATAACTGGAAAACAGAAAAAAAATCTATTGTTATTGTAATGATCAAGAGCTAGATCAACAAGTCATGCTATACAGGAAGTAAAATATTGTGTAAATCTAGACTACAAAGTGATAAATAAACATGACTCAGGTGGGACTTGAACCCACAGCCTTTGAATTGCTTCTTTCTACTAGAAGTCCAATGCGCTATCCATTGCGCCACAGAGTCAATGACATTAACTCACAATTAGCAAGTCAGAAAAAAATCTATTGTCATTGGAATGATCAAGAGCTAGATCGACAAGTCATGTAGTACTGGAAGTAAAAAATCTATTGTTATTGGCATTATCAAGAGCAAGATAGACAAGTCATGTAATACTGGAAGTAAAATATTGTGTAAAAATACAGCTCTCTAGACTACTAAGTGATAAATAAACATGACTCAGGTGGGACTCGAACCCACAGCCTTTGAATTCCTTCGTTCCACTAGAGGTCCAATGCGCTATCCATTGCGCCACAGAGCCAATCACTTTGCTAGATAACTGGAAAACAGAAAAAAAATCTATTGTTATTGTAATGATCAAGAGCTAGATCAACAAGTCATGCTATACTGGAAGTAAAATATTGTGTAAAAATACAGCGTTCTAGACTACTGAGTGATAAATAAACATGACTCAGGTGGGACTCGAACCCACAGCCTTTGAATTCCTTCTTTCCACTAGAAGTCCAATGCGCTATCCATTGCGCCACAGATCCAATCACATTGCTTGAAAACTTGCAAGTCAGAAAAAAATCTATTGTCATTGGAATGATCAAGAGGTAGATCGACAAGTCATGTAATACTGGAAGTAAAAAATCTATTGTTATTGGCATTATCAAGAGCAAGATAGACAAGTCATGTCATACTGGAAGTAAAATATTGTGTAAAAATACAGCGTTCTAGACTACTAAGTGATAAATAAACATGACTCAGGTGGGACTCGAACCCACAGCCTTTGAATTCCTTCTTTCCACTAGAAGTCCAATGCGCTATCCATTGCGCCACAGAGCCAATCACTTTGCTAGATAACTGGAAAACAGAAAAAAAATCTATTGTTATTGTAATGATCAAGAGCTAGATCAACAAGTCATGCTATACTGGAAGTAAAATATTGTGTAAAAATACAGCGTTCTAGACTACTAAGTGATAAATAAACATGACTCAGGTGGGACTTGAACCCAGAACCTTTGAATTCCTTCTTTCCACTAGAAGTCCAATGCGCTATCCATTGCGCCACAGAGCCAATCACGTTGCTAACAAAATGGCAAATCAGAAATAAAATATTTTGTTATTGGAATTATCAAGAGAGATCAACAAGTCATGCTATACTGGAAGCAAAATATTGTGTAACAATAAAGCGTTCTAGACTACTAAGTGATAAATAAACATGACTCAGGTGGGACTCGAACCCACAACCTTTGAATTCCTTCTTTCTACTAGAAGTCCAATGCGCTATCCATTGCGCCACAGAGCCAATCACATTGCTTGAAAACTTGCAAGTCAGAAAAAAATCTATAGTTATTGGAATTATCAAGAGCTAGATAAACAACTATGCTATACAGGAAGTAAAATATTGTGTAAAAATACAGCGTTCTAGACTACAAAGTGATAAATAAACATGACTCAAGTGGGACTTGAACCCACAGCCTTTGAATTCCTTCTTTTCACTAGAAGTCCAATGCGCTATCCATTGCACCACAGAGTCAATGATTTTAACTCACAATTAGCAAGTCAGAAAAAAATCTATTGTCATTGGAATGATCAAGAGCTAGATCTACAAGTCATGTAATACTGGAAGTAAAATATTGTGTAAAAATTCAGCGTTCTAGACTACTAAGTGATAAATAAACATGACTCAGGTGGGACTCGAACCCACAGCCTTTGAATTCCTTCTTTCCACTAGAAGTCCAATGCGCTATCCATTGCGCCACAGAGCCAATCACGTTGCTAACAAACTGGCAAATCAGAAATAAAATATTTTGTTATTGGAATTATCAAGAGAGATCAACAAGTCATGCTATACTGGAAGTAAAATATTGTGTAACAATAAAGCGTTCTAGACTACTAAGTGATAAATAAACATGACTCAGGTGGGACTCGAACCCACAACCTTTGAATTGCTTATTTCTACTAGAAGTCCAATGCGCTATCCACTGCGCCACAGAGCCAATCACATTGCTTGAAAACTTGCAAGTCAGAAAAAAATCTATTGTTATTGGAATTATCAAGAGCTAGATAAACAACTATGCTATACAGGAAGTAAAATATTGTGTAAAAATACAGCGTTCTAGACTACAAAGTGATAAATAAACATGACTCAGGTGGGACTTGAACCCACAGCCTTTGAATTCCTTCTTTTCACTAGAAGTCCAATACCGATTTACATAGAGCCACAGAGTCAATCACATTAACTCATAATTAGCAAGTCAGAAAAAAATCTATTGTCATTGGAATGATCAAGAGCTAAATCGACAAGTCATGTAGTACTGGAAGTAAAACATCTATTGTTATTGGCATTATCAAGAACAAGATAGACAAGTCATGTAATACTGGAAGTAAAATATTGTGTACAAATACAGCGTTCTAGACTACTAAGTGATAAATAAACATGACTCAGGTGGGACTCGAAGCCACAACCTTTGAATTCCTTCTTTCTACTAGAAGTCCAATGCGCTATCCATTGCGCCACAGAGTCAATGACATTAACTCACAATTCGCAAGTCAGAAAAAAATCTATTGTCATTGGAATGATCAAGAGGTAGATCGACAAGTCATGTAATACTGGAAGTAAAAAATCTATTGTTATTGGCATTATCAAGAGCAAGATAGACAAGTCATGTAATACTGGAAGTAAAATATTGTGTAAGAATACAGCGTTCTAGACTACTAAGTGATAAATAAACATGACTCAGGTGGGACTCGAACCCACAGCCTTTGAATTCCTTCTTTCCACTAGAAGTCCAATGCGCTATCCATTGCGCCACAGAGCCAATCACTTTGCTAGATAACTGGAAAACAGAAAAAAAATCTATTGTTATTGTAATGATCAAGAGCTAGATCAACAAGTCATGCTATACAGGAAGTAAAATATTGTGTAAATCTAGACTACAAAGTGATAAATAAACATGACTCAGGTGGGACTTGAACCCACAGCCTTTGAATTGCTTCTTTCTACTAGAAGTCCAATGCGCTATCCATTGCGCCACAGAGTCAATGACATTAACTCACAATTAGCAAGTCAGAAAAAAATCTATTGTCATTGGAATGATCAAGAGCTAGATCGACAAGTCATGTAGTACTGGAAGTAAAAAATCTATTGTTATTGGCATTATCAAGAGCAAGATAGACAAGTCATGTAATACTGGAAGTAAAATATTGTGTAAAAATACAGCTTTCTAGACTACTAAGTGATAAATAAACATGACTCAGGTGGGACTCACAGCCTTTGAATTCCTTCTTTCCACTAGAAGTCCAATGCGCTATCCATTGCGCCACAGAGCCAATCACTTTGCTAGATAACTGGAAAACAGAAAAAAAATCTATTGTTATTGTAATGATCAAGAGCTAGATCAACAAGTCATGCTATACTGGAAGTAAAATATTGTGTAAAAATACAGCGTTCTAGACTACTGAGTGATAAATAAACATGACTCAGGTGGGACTCGAACCCACAGCCTTTGAATTCCTTATTTCCACTAGAAGTCCAATGCGCTATCCATTGCGCCACAGAGCCAATCACATTGCTTGAAAACTTGCAAGTCAGAAAAAAATCTATTGTCATTGGAATGATCAAGAGGTAGATCGACAAGTCATGTAATACTGGAAGTAAAAAATCTATTGTTATTGGCATTATCAAGAGCAAGATAGACAAGTCATGTAATACTGGAAGTAAAATATTGTGTAAAAATACAGCGTTCTAGACTACTAAGTGATAAATAAACATGACTCAGGTGGGACTCGAACCCACAGCCTTTGAATTCCTTCTTTCCACTAGAAGTCCAATGCGCTATCCATTGCGCCACAGAGCCAATCACTTTGCTAGATAACTGGAAAACAGAAAAAAAATCTATTGTTATTGTAATGATCAAGAGCTAGATCAACAAGTCATGCTATACTGGAAGTAAAATATTGTGTAAAAATACAGCGTTCTAGACAACTAAGTGATAAATAAACATGACTCAGGTGGGACTCGAACCCACAACCTTTGAATTCCTTCTTTCCACTAGAAGTGTAGAAGAGATAGCTCCAATGTGCTATCCATTGCGCCACAGAGCCAATCACGTTGCTAATGTAATGGCAAATCAGAAATAAAATATTTTGTTATTGGAATTATCAAGAGATCAACAAGTCATGCTATACTGGAAGTAAAATATTGTGTAACAATAAAGCGTTCTAGACTACTAAGTAATAAATAAACATGACTCAGGTGGGACTCGAACCCACAACCTTTGAATTCCTTCTTTCTACTAGAAGTCCAATGCGCTATCCATTGCGCCACAGAGCCAATCACATTGCTTGAAAACTTGCAAGTCAGAAAAAAATCTATTGTTATTGGAATTATCAAGAGCTAGATAAACAACTATGCTATACAGGAAGTAAAATATTGTGTAAAAATACAGCGTTCTAGACTACAAAGTGATAAATAAACATGACTCAGGTGGGACTTGAACCCACAGCCTTTGAATTCCTTCTTTTCACTAGAAGTCCAATGCGCTATCCATTGCGCCACAGAGTCAATGATTTTAACTCACAATTAGCAAGTCAGAAAAAAATCTATTGTCATTGGAATGATCAAGAGCTAGATATACAAGTCATGTAATACTAGAAGTAAAATATTGTGTAAAAATTCAGCGTTCGAGACTACTAAGTGATAAATAAACATGACTCAGGTGGGACTCGAACCCACAGCCTTTGAATTCCTTCTTTCCACTAGAAGTCCAATGCGCTATCCATTGCGCCACAGAGCCAATCACATTGCTTGAAAACTTGCAAGTCAGAAAAAAATCTATTGTTATTGGAATTATCAAGAGCTAGATAAACAACTATGCTATACAGGAAGTAAAATATTGTGTAAAAATACAGCGTTCTAGACTACAAAGTGATAAATAAACATGACTCAGGTGGGACTTGAACCCACAGCCTTTGAATTCCTTCTTTTCACTAGAAGTCCAATACCGATTTCCATAGCGCCACAGAGCCAATCACATTAACTCATAATTAGCAAGTCAGAAAAATATCTATTGTCATTGGAATGATCAAGAGCTAAATCGACAAGTCATGTAGTACTGGAAGTAAAACATCTATTGTTATTGGCATTATCAAGAACAAGATAGACAAGTCATGTAATACTGGAAGTAAAATATTGTGTAAAAATACAGCGTTCTAGACTACTAAGTGATAAATAAACATGACTCAGGTGGGACTCGAACCCACAGCCTTTGAATTCCTTCTTTCCACTAGAAGTCCAATGCGCTATCCATTGCGCCACAGAGCCAATCACGTTGCTAGAAAACTGGCAAATCAGAAAAAAAATCTATTATCATTGGAATGATCAAGAGGTAGATCAACAAGTCATGCTATACTGGAAGTAAAATATTGTGTAAAAATACAGCGTTCTAGACTACTGAGTGAGAAATAAACATGACTCAGGTGGGACTCGAACACCTGCCTTTGAATTCCTTCTTTCCACTAGAAGTCCAATGCGCTATCCATTGCGCCACAGAGCCAACCACGTTGCTCGAAAACTTGCAAGTCAGAAAAAAATCTATTGTCATTGGAATGATCAAGAGATAGATCGACAAGTCATGTAATACTGGAAGTAAAAAATCTATTGTTATTGGCATTATCAAGAGCAAGATAGACAAGTCATGTAATACTGGAAGTAAAATATTGTGTAAAAATATAGCGTTCTAGACTACTAAGTGATAAATAAACATGACACAGGTGGGACTCAAACCCACTGCCTTTGAATTCCTTCTTTCCACTAGAAGTCCAATGCGCTATCCATTGCGCCACAGAGCCAATCACGCTGCTAGAAAACTGGCAAATCAGAAAAAAAATCCATTGTTATTGGAATTATCAAGAGCTAGATCAACAAGTCATGCTATACTGGAAGTAAAATATTGTGTAAAAATACAGCGTTCTAAACTACAAAGTGATGAATAATCATGACTCAGGAGGGACTCGAACCCACAGCCTTTGAATTCCTTCTTTTCACTAGAAGTCCAATGCGCTATCCATTGCGCCACAGAGTCAATGATTTTAACTCACAATTAGCATGTCATAAAAAAATCTTTTGTCATTGGAATGATCAAGAGCTAGATCGACAAGTCATGTAATACTGGAAGTAAAAAATCTATTGTTATTGGCATTATCAAGAGCAAGATAGACAGGTCATGTAATACTGGAAGTAAAATATTGTGTAAAAATACAGCGTTCTAGACTACTAAGTGATAAATAAACATGACTCAGGTGGGACTCGAACCCACAGCCTTTGAATTGCTTCTTTCCACTAGAAGTCCAATGCGCTATCCATTGCGCCACAGAGCCAATCACGTTGCTAGAAAACTGGCAAATCAGAAAAAAAATCTATTATCATTGGAATGATCAAGAGGTAGATCGACAAGTCATGTAATACTGGAAGTAAAAAATTGATTGTTATTGGCATTATCAAGAGCAAGATAGACAAGTCATGTAATACTGGAAGTAAAATATTATGTAAAAATACAGCGTTCTTGACTACTAAGTGATCAATAAACATGACTCAGGTGGTACTCGAACCCACAGCCTTTGAATTCCTTCTTTCTACTAGAAGTCAAAAGCACTATCCATTGCGCCACAAAGCCAATCACATTAATTTACTATTGGCAAGTCAGAAAAAAATCTATTTTCATTGGAATTATCAAGAGAGATCAACAAGTCATGCAATACTGGAAGTAAAATATTGTGTAAAAATACAGCGTTCTAGACTACTAAGTGATAAATAAACATGACTCAGGTGGGACTCGAACCCACAACCTTTGAATTTCTTCATTCTATTAGAAGACCAATGCGCTATCCAATGCGCCACAGAGCCAATCACTTTGCTAGAAAACTGGCAAATTAGAAAAAAAATCTATTGTTATTGGAATTATCAAGAGGTAGATCAACAAGTCATGCTATACTGGAAGTAAAATATTGTGTAAAAATACAGTGTTCTAGACTACTAAGTGATAAATAAACATGACTCAGGTGGGACTTGAACCCACAGCCTTTGAATTCCTTCAGAGCCAATCACATTGGTAGAAAACTTGCAAGTATGAAAAAAATCTGTTGTTATTGGCATTATCAAGAGCAAGATAGACAAGTCATGTAATACTGGAAGTAAAATATTGTGTAAAAATACAGCGTTCTAAACTACTAAGTGATAAATAAACATGACTCAGGTGGGACTCGAACACACAACCTTTGAATTTCTATATTCGACTAGAAGTCCAATGTGCTATCCAATGCACCACAGAGCCAATCACTTTGCTAGAAAACTGGCAAATTAGAAAAAAAATCTATTGTTATTGGAATTATCAAGAGCTAGATCAACAAGTCATGCTATACTGGAAGTAAAATATTGTGTAAAAATACAGCGTTCTAGACTAAAAAGTGATAAATAAACATGACTCAGGTGGGACTCGACCCCACAGCCTTTGAATTCCTTCTTTTCACTAGAAGTCTAATGCGCTATCCATTGCGCCACAGAGTCAATGATTTTAACTCACAATTAGCAAGTCAGAAAAAAATCTATTGTCATTGGAATGATCAAGAGCTAGATCGACAAGTCATGTAATACTGGAAGTAAAATATTGCGTAAAAATTCAGCGTTCTAGACTACTAAGTGATAAATAAACATGACTCAGGTGGGACTCGAACCCACAGCCTTTGAATTCCTTCTTTCCACTAGAAGTCCAATGCGCTATCCATTGCGCCACAGAGCCAATCACATTGCTAGAAAACTTGCAAGTCAGAAAAAAATCTATTGTCATTGGAATGATCAAGAGGTAGATCGACAAGTCATGTAATACTGGAAGTAAAAAATCTATTGTTATTGGCATTATCAAGAGCAAGATAGACAAGTCATGTAATACTGGAAGTAAAATATTGTGTAAAAATACATCGTTCTAGACTACTAAGTGATAAATAAACATGACTAAGGTGGGACCCGAACCCACAGCCTTTGAATTCCTTCTTTCCACTAGAAGTCCAATGCGCTATCCATTGCGCCACAGAGCCAATCACGCTGCTAACGAACTGTCAAATCAGAAAAAAAATCTATTGTCATTGGAATGATCAAGAGGTAGATCGACAAGTCATGTAATACTGGAAGTAAAAAATCTATTGTTATTGGCATTATCAAGAGCAAGATTGACAAGTCATGTAATACAGGAAGTAAAATATTGTGTAAAAATACATCGTTCTAGACTACTAAGTGATAAATAAACATGACTCAGGTGGGACTCGAACCCACAGCCTTTGAATTCCTTCTTTCCACTAGAAGTCCAATGCGCTATCCATTGCGCCACAGAGCCAATCACGCTGCTAACACACAGGCAAATCAGAAAAAAAATCTATTGTCATTGGAATGATCAAGAGGTAGATCGACAAGTCATGTAATATTGGAAGTAAAAAATCTATTGTTATTGGCATTATCAAGAGCAAGATAGACAAGTCATGTAATACTAGAAGTAAAATATTATGTAAAAATACATCTTTCTAGACTACTAAGTGATAAATAAACATGACTCAGGTGGGACACGAACCCACAGCCTTTGAATTCCTTCTTTCCACTAGAAGTCCAATGCGCTATCCATTGCGCCACAGAGCCAATCACAATGCTAGAAAACTGGCAAATCAGAAAAAAAATATTTTGTTATTGGAATTATCAAGAGAGATCAACACTTCATGCTATACTGGAAGTAAAATATTGTGTAACAATAAAGCGTTCTAGACTACTAAGTGATAAATAAACATGACTCAGGTGGGACTCGAACCCTCAACCTTTGAATTCCTTCTTTCTACTAGAAGTCCAATGCGCTATCCATTGCGCCACAGAGTCAATGACATTAACTCACGATTAGCAAGTCAGAAAAAAATCTATTGTCATTGGAATGATCAAGAGCTAGATCGACAAGTCATGTAGTACTGGAAGTAAAAAATCTATTGTTATTGGCATTATCAAGAGCAAGATAGACAAGTCATGTAATACTGGAAGTAAAATATTGTGTAAAAATACAGCTTTCTAGACTACTAAGTGGAAATAAACATGACTCAGGTGGGACTCGAACCCACAGCCTTTGAATTCCTTCTTTCCACTAGAAGTCCAATGGGCTATCCATTGCGCCACAGAGCCAATCACTTTGCTAGATAACTGGAAAGCAGAAAAAAAATCTATTGTTATTGTAATGATCAAGAGCTAGATCAACAAGTCATGCTATACTGGAAGTAAAATATTGTGTAAAAATACAGCGTTCTAGACTACTAAGTGATAAATAAACATGACTCAGGTGGGACTCGAACCCACAACCTTTGAATTCCTTCTTTCCACTAGAAGTCCAATGCGCTATCCATTGCGCCACAGAGCCAATCACGTTGCTAACAAACTGGCAAATCAGAAATAAAATATTTTGTTATTGGAATTATCAAGAGAGATCAACAAGTCATGCTATACTGGAAGTAAAATATTGTGTAACAATAAAGCGTTCTAGACTACTAAGTGATAAATAAACATGACTCAGTTGTGACTCGAACCCACAAGCTTTGAATTCCTTCTTTCTACTAGAAGTCCATTGCGCTATCCATTGCGTCACAGAGTCAATGACATTAACTCACGATTAGCAAGTCAGAAAAAAATCTATTGTCATTGGAATGATCAAGAGCTAGATCGACAAGTCATGTAGTACTGGAAGTAAAATATTGTGTAAAAATACAGCTTTCTAGACTACTAAGTGGAAATAAACATGACTCAGGTGGGACTCGAACCCACAGCCTTTGAATTCCTTCTTTCCACTAGAAGTCCAATGGGCTATCCATTGCGCCACAGAGCCAATCACTTTGCTAGATAACTGGAAAGCAGAAAAAAAATCTATTGTTATTGTAATGATCAAGAGCTAGATCAACAAGTCATGCTATACTGGAAGTAAAATATTGTGTAAAAATACAGCGTTCTAGACTACTAAGTGATAAATAAACATGACTCAGGTGGGACTCGAACCCACAACCTTTGAATTCCTTCTTTCCACTAGAAGTCCAATGCGCTATCCATTGCGCCACAGAGCCAATCACGTTGCTAACAAACTGGCAAATCAGAAATAAAATATTTTGTTATTGGAATTATCAAGAGAGATCAACAAGTCATGCTATACTGGAAGTAAAATATTGTGTAACAATAAAGCGTTCTAGACTACTAAGTGATAAATAAACATGACTCAGTTGTGACTCGAACCCACAAGCTTTGAATTCCTTCTTTCTACTAGAAGTCCATTGCGCTATCCATTGCGCCACAGAGTCAATGACATTAACTCACAATTAGCAAGTCAGAAAAAAATCTATTGTCATTGGAATGATCAAGAGCTAGATCAACAAGTCATGTAATACTGGAAGTAAAAAATCTATTGTTATTGGCATTATCAAGAGCAAGATAGACAAGTCATGTAATACTGGAAGTAAAATATTGTGTAAAAATACATTGTTCTAGACTACTAAGTGATAAATAAACATGACTCAGGTGGGACTCAAACCCACAACCTTTGAATTTCTTCATTCTACTAGAAGTCCAATGCGCTATCCAATGCTCCACAGAGCCAATCACTTTGCTAGCAAACTGGCAAATTAGAAAAAAAATCTATTGTTATTGGAATTATCAAGAGCTAGATCAACAAGTCATGCTATACTGGAAGTAAAATATTGTGTAAAAATACGGTGTTCTAGACTACTAAGTGATAAATAAACATGACTCAGGTGGGACTTGAACCCACAGCCTTTGAATTCCTTCAGAGCCAATCACATTGGTAGAAAACTTGCAAGTATGAAAAAAATCTATTGTTATTGGCATTATCAAGAGCAAGATAGACAAGTCATGTAATACTGGAAGCAAAATATTGTGTAAAAATACATCGTTCTAGACTACTAAGTGATAAATAAACATGACTCATGTGGGACTCGAACCCACAACCTTTGAAATTCTTCATTCCACTAGAAGTCCAATGTGCTATCCAATGCGCCACAAGCCAATCACTTTGCTAGATAACTGGAAAATCAGAAAAAAAATCTATTGTTATTGTAATTATCAAGAGATAGATCAACAAGTCATGCTATACTGGAAGTAAAATATTGTGTAAAAATACAGCGTTCTAGACTACTAAGTGATAAATAAACATGACTCAGGTGGGACTCGAACCCACAGCCTTTGAATTCCTTCTTTAAACTAGAAGTCCAATGCGCTATCCATTGCGCCACAGAGGCAATCACATCGCTAGAAAACTTGCAAGTCAGAAAAAAATCTATTGTCATTGGAATGATCAAGAGGTAGATCAACAAGTCATGTAATACTGGAAGTAAAAAATCTATTGTTATTGGCATTATCAAGAGCAAGATAGACAAGTCATGTAATACTGGAAGTAAAATATTGTGTAAAAATACAGCGTTCTAGACTACTAAGTGATAAATAAACATGACTCAGGTGGGACTCGAACCCACAGCCTTTGAATTGCTTCTTTCCACTAGAAGTCCAATGTGCTATCCAATGCGCCACAAGCCAATCACTTTGCTAGAAAACTGGCAAATTAGAAAAAAAATCTATTGTTATTGGAATTATCAAGAGGTAGATCAACAAGTCATGCTATACTGGAAGTAAAATATTGTGTAAAAATACAGTGTTCTAGACTACTAAGTGATAAATAAACATGACTCAGGTGGGACTTGAACCCACAGCCTTTGAATTCCTTCAGAGCCAATCACATTGGTAGAAAACTTGCAAGTATGAAAAAAATCTATTGTTATTGGCATGATCAAGAGCAAGATAGACAAGTCATGTAATACTGGAAGTAAAATATTGTGTAAAAATACATCGTTCTAGACTACTAAGTGATAAATAAACATGATTCAGTAGGGACTCGTACCCACAACCTTTGAATTTCTTCATTCGACTAGAAGTCCAATGTGCTATCCAATGCGCCACAAGGCAATCACTTTGCTAGATAACTGGAAAATCAGAAAAAAAATCTATTGTTATTGTAATTATCAAGAGCTAGATCAACAAGTCATGCTATACTGGAAGTAAAATATTGTGTAAAAATACAGCGTTCTGGACTACTAACTGATAAATAAACATGACTCAGGTGGGACTCGAACCCACAGCCTTTGAATTCCTTCTTTCCACTAGAAGTCCAATGCGCTATCCATTGCGCCACAGAGCCAATCACATTACCAGAAAACTTGCAAGTCAGAAAAAATCTATTGTTATTGGAATTATCAAGAAATAGATCAACAAGTCATGCTATACTGGAAGTAAAATATTGTGTAAACATACAGCGTTCTAGACTACTAAATGATAAATAAACATGACTCAGGTGGGACTCGAACCCACAACCTTTGAACTCCTTCTTTCTACTAGAAGTCCAATGCGCTATCTATTGTGCCACAGAGCCAATCACGTTGCTAGAAAACTGGCAAATCAGAAAAAAAATCTATTGTTATTGGAATTATCAAGAGCTAGATCAACAAGTCATGCTATACTGGAAGTAAAATGTTGTGTAAACATACAGCGTTCTAGACTACTAAGTGATAAATAAACATGACTCAGGTGGGACTCGAACCCACAGCCTTTGAATTACTTCTTTCCACTAGAAGTCCAATGCGCTATCCATTGCGCCACAGAGCCAATCACATTGGTAGAAAACTTGCAAGTCAGAAAAAAATCTATTGTTATTGGAATTATCAAGAGCTAGATCAACAAGTCATGCTATACTGGAAGTAAAATATGGTGTAAACATATAGCATTCTAGACTACTAAGTGATTAAATAAACATGACTCAGGTGGGACTCAAACCCACAGCCTTTGAATTCCTTCTTTCCACTAGAAGTCCAATTTTATTTTATTTATTTAGAAAGTGTTTTACCAGGAAAAATACATTGAGATTTCTCTCGTTTTCAAGTATGTCCTGGGGACCCAGTCCAGAATGGAGTTACACAGAGTTACACCTTTAACAGTAGATTCAAAAATACATACATACATACATATATTAAACAAGTTGGAAGGGGAACATACAGGGTAAATCATTATTGATACAAAAAGGAACAACATGTACAGTATACAAAAGAGTTTGTAAACTAATAACAGGTACAATCTGTTTTGAGGATTTGGGAGATACTTATTTTCAGGGATCTTAGAGTAGATAATGATTTAGCAGAAACAGGAAGGCTGTTCCACATATGAGGCGCTCTGAAAGAGAACGCACCTCTACCTGCTTCCTTTTTGAAGTGGGGAATCGCTAGTGAAGGGTTGGTGCAGGATCTGAGATTGTGGGATGTGCATGGAGTAAGAGCGAGCATGCCACTCAGGTAGGGGGGGAGCGTTCCAGAGAAGTGGTTATGCACTAAGCAAGCTAGGTGGAGAGCACGCCTGGAGGCAAGCGTCATCCAATTTAACTCTTTTAACATTTTACAGTGATGCGTTTTATAATCACACTGTAGCGCAAAACGACACAATGTATTGTACATAGTGTCGAGTTTACCGAGATGGGTCTGCGGGGCAGAATCATACACAACATCTCCATAATCTAAGATCGGCATTAACATTTGCTGCACAATACGTTTCCTTACCGTGGAATCTAGGTTAGATTTGTTTCTATACAGAAAGCCGATCCTAGGATATAGCTTTGACACAAGCTTATCAATATGGAGACCAAAAGATAAGTTTGGATCTAGCCACATGCCAAGATACTTATATGAATTTACCTGGGTCAGGTTATAACTGGTTTTGGTCTTGATGGTTAATTGAGGATTGTTTAATTTAAGTAGTTTGGCATTTGTCCCAAACAACATGGACACAGTTTTTTCAGCATTGAGGAATAATTTGTTGTTAGCTATCCAATTTTCAACTTTAGAAACCTGATCCTGTAGCACGGACTCCACTTGCGATAGTTGAGTACCGCAAGTATAAATGACTGTATCATCAGCATACATATGCACACGAGCCAGGTCACATACCGAGGGTAGATCATTTATAAATAGCGAGAATAGCAGAGGCCCAAGAACAGATCCTTGAGGCACTCCACACTTAATTGGCAACGGTAGGGAGGCAGTATCAGCAATGGACACATATTGAGATCTATCAGACAAGTATGAACGAAACCAGCAGAGCGAGGTCTCATTTACACCGGAACAACTTAGCTTGTTTAGCAGCAGCTCATGATCAACCGTGTCAAAGGCCTTTGCAAAGTCAAGGAAAACTGCACCTGTGAGTTCACCCCTCTCCATGCCACTCTGAATGTCATTGGTCACCTTTAAGAGGGCAGTTATCGTGGAGTGATTTGACCTAAACCCAGATTGAAGAGAGGTTAGATAGTTGGATCGTTGATAATACTTGCACAGTTGATCATGGGCACATTTTTCCAGGATTTTAGAAAGTATGGGTAGCAGTGAAATAGGCCTGTAGTTTGACACCAAGTTTACATCTCCATTTTTGTGGATGGGGATAACTCTGGCTTTTTTCCAGGCTTTGGGGACATAACCGGAGGACAGGGACGCATTGATTAAGCAGGCAATGGGTCGCGCAGTAACAGGCGCACTCAGCCTCAGTAGCATTGATGGAAGTAGGTCCGGCCCACACTGTAATTTCATTTTTTGATTGAGGAGATGCGCTGCTATTTCACTATCTGATATAGAAGTAAATTCAAATTCAGCAATGTGTTTGGCCAGGGGTGATATCGATAGGGACTTGTCTGCCATAGAAAAAGAGGCATGATCTTCATTGTGGTGTGTTGCTATAAGAGCTGTGGCGCATCCTACAAAGTAGTTATTGAATTCATTTGCTATTGCCACTGGAGATTTTAGAACTTCATTATGTGTCTTAATTGTGGTAGGTTCTGAGCGGCGCGGAGGGTCATACATGTTTTTTATGACGCTCCAAAATTTGGTAGGGTTCGCTAGATTTCTATTCAGCCGTTCAGAGAAATAAGTTGTCTTGGCAAGTTTGGTTTGAGTCTTGCATCTATTGCGGACGTGACGATAAGTGTTGTGATCTTGGTCTGAGCCAGTTTGCTTAAATTTGGACCATAAAGCATCCCTGAAATGGAATAAGTCCAAGAGGTCAGCTGAGACCCAGGGAAGATGGGCACCCCGTACTCTCACTCTACGCAGGGGGGCATGTTTATCGCTGACCTGCATGAACTCAGATTGAAAATATTCAATTGCAGAGTCCAGATCGGGTATCAAGCTTAGCCTGCTCCACAGACAATTACTCAAGTCATTGAGAAAAGACTGGAGATTAAACTTCTTAAAACATCTTGTAACAATTACTCTAGGGGTCGATTTGATGGGTCTTACTTTCCGTACACAATACACTATGCAATGATCACTGAACACATTGGGTAGAATGCCAGATTGCTGGATTCTTTGGGGACAAGAGGAAAGGACCCAATCCAGCAGCGTATGGTTAGAGCTGTTGGGATTCATCCGAGTAGGAGAAGAAATAAGCTGGGTTAGGTTCATGGATTTGAACAGTGAGCATGTTTTAACATTTTTGTGGTCTAACCAGTCTACATTGAAATCTCCAAGTACGAGCAGCTCGCTTTTCTTATTTTGGGCACTAATTTCACCCAATAGTTTCTTGATGTCAGTAAGTGACTGAGCAGGGGAATTTGGTGGGCGATAGATCCCTACAAGTACTAATGGTTTTGAGAATGGGTGTAATATTCTTCCGGCTATAACTTCAAAAGTAGAAGGGGTACTTGATAAAGAAAGGTTTATGAAATTAAGTGACTCATGAATATATAAAACAATACCTCCTCCTCTCTTATTTCTGTCTTTTCTGGAACAGATATAACCTTGTATTTGTATTGCAGAGTCTGGGGTTCTAGGGCTTAACCAGGATTCAGTGATGACAAGAGTTTTAGGTTTGTACACCTGACACCATGCTCTTAGTTCATCAATTTTTGGTAGAAGGCTGCGGATATTGCAGTGGACAGAGGAGAGGCCCTTATTGAAAGAGAAGTTGACATTTTTACTAGGACAGGGGCCAGGGTTGGTTTCAATGTCATTTGCCAGGGCAAGGAGAAGAATGAACACAAATTTGCAGAGCTGCTTCCCCTGAGCTTTCACTGACAACCTATGTTGAAAAGAAGGAGAGGGTGGAGTGTTTTTTAACACTCTCCACCAGCACTCATTAGGAAGTGCACATTTACAAAGCAGTCCATGGTGGATCACTACATTATGTTGCAAGGCAGGGGTTATTGTATTGGGATGGGTGGGAAAATGGCTTAGTAATGCCAGGCATAATGAAAACATAACAATACCTTTTGTTTGGTTGATCATACTGTCAGTAAGGCAGGTCAGACAAAAGAAAATGTAAAGGTAGGGAGGTTAAACTAATTTCTCCTCTGGAATGCAAAATTTAAAGGTGTAGTTAAGTTTATTGCACTATCCATTGCGCCACAGAGCCAAACACGTCAATAGACAACTGGCAAGTCAGAAAAAAATCTATTGTCATTTGAATGATCAAGAGCTAGATCGACAAGTCATGTAATACTGGTAGTAAAAAATCTATTGTTATTGGCATTATCAAGAGCAAGACAGACAAGTCATGTAATAGTGGAAGTAAAATAGTGTGTAATAATACAGCATTCTAGACTACTACTAAGTGATAAAGAAAAAACATGACTTAGGTGGGACTCGAACACACAACCTTTGAAATCTTTCTTTCCACTAGAGCCAATCACATTACTTGAAAACTGGCAAATCAGAATTATTTTTATTGGCATTGGCATTATAAAGAGCTTGATCGACAAGTCATATAATACTGGAAAAAAAATATCTATTGTCATTGGCATTATCAAGAGCAAGATAGACAAGTCATGCGATACTGGAAGAAAAAAATCTTTCGGCATTGGCATTATCAAGAGCTAGATATACAAGTCATGTAATACTGGAAGTAAAATATTGTGTAAAAATACAGCATTCTAGACTACTAAGTGATAGAAAATCATGACTCAGGTGGGACTCAAATCCACAACCTTTAAATTCCTTCTTTCCACTAAAAGTCCAATGTGCTCTCCATTGAGCCACAGAGCCAATCACATTACATGTATTATAGAAGACCTCGAATATAAGACATTTGCTCTTAAAAAAACCTTGTCTTATATTCAAGCAAATACGGTCATAGTAATAACTAGTTTATATAAAGCACTTTTTTCCCTAAGGGGTCCCACAGTGCTTTGACACATACTCTTGATGTCAATTGAACCAGCAGCTGTGGTGGTTATTATTATTATGAGACTTAGCATTATTCATTTTATCGACCATGGAAGCGTGAATGTTTTAGCTTCCTTTCTTGCTTATGATTAAGCCTGTTTGGGTGATATGTGTGAGACTACTTCTTCTGGGCCTCGCCGATGATTTTTTTACTTATTTTTCAATTCATATTTTTCTACTTTTGCTTAACACCCCGGTGACCTTTGGGTTTATTTCAAGGTGAATTGGTGCGGAATTTTTAATATTACTTATCCCTGGCTGGAAAAGCAGTATACACTGCACGTCACCTGACAAGGCTACCAGGTCTACTCAAGGATGTTCCCTTACCATCTACCGATGTGACCAACCACACAGTTTATCTTTCATTGAGACTACTTCTTCCCCATGCCGTGATGTTATTGTATTTTTTTAAAATCAAAATTGGATTTTTATATACTCTTTTGGCGCTGCAGAAGCTAGTTTCAGTTACAGCAATGAAGACACTACAAGCTTTTAGTATGAGAAACCATGTTAGACTACCAACTACATTCAGGACCGGCAGGGCCGGTGGAAAGATTTTTTGATACACAGGCGAAAGTGCTTTTTGGTTCCCCCCCCCCCAATCCCATGACTCTCCCCATGTCCCTTATCTATCCTCCCTCTCCCCATATCCCTTTCCCTTCCCCACATCTATGTTCCCCCCATCTGTTCTCTCCCTCTCCTCCATCTGTTCTCTCCCTCTCCCCATCTGTTCTCGACCCCTCCTACCCCCATCTCTGTTCTCTCCCCCTCTTCCTCTCCCCCATTTCTGTTTTCTCCCCTCCACTGTTCTCTCCCCTGTTCTCTTTCTCCTCCTACCCTGTTCTATTTCTCCCCCCCCCCTCCCCCAATGGGAGGATATGCCAGTATTATTTGCCATTAATAAGCCACAGCCAATTTGCCCAATAATATGCCAGTATTTGCCATTTAATATGCCCCTGTCAATTTGCAAAATATTTTGTCAGTATTATTTGCCATTTAATATGCCCCTGACAATTTGCCCAATATTATGCCAGAATTATTTGCTATTTAATAAGCCACAGCCAATTTGCCCAATATTATGCCAGTATTTTTTGCCATTAATATGCCCCAGCCAATTTGCCCAATAATATGCCAGTATTTGCCATATAATATGCTCCTGCCAATTTGCCCAATATTATGCCAGAATTATTTGCCATTTAATATGCCCCTGCCAATTTGCCCATTATGCCAGAATTATTTGTCATTTAATATGCCCCTGCCAATTTGCCCATTATGACAGAATTATTTGCCATTTAATATGCCCCTGCCAAGTTGCCCAATAATATGCCAGTATTTTATGCCATTAAAAAGCCACAGTCAATTTGCCCAATAATATGCCAGTATTATGCCCCCAGCACTTACCTTTTTCCCTGGTGGCTAGTGGCAGGCAGCATGGTGTCCCTGCCGGTTGTGCAGAGAGGTCACGTGACCGGCGCATGTATGATGTCAGAGCGCCGGTCACGTGACCAGTCAGCACTTCCCTGTCACACTGCACGGGGAGCCGAACAGGTAACACAGAGGTTTCTCTGGCTGCTTCTTCGGCTCCCTGTACAGCCTGGCAGGCAGAGCGATGGTGAGAGTGGATCTTCTGATCTCCTCTCACCTCCGTCTCTGCCGGTAAGTGCGCTTGCATTTTTTTTTTTTAAAGGGAAGTTTTTTTTTCTTGTGCTCGCCTGGCATTTTTTTTCCCTCAGGGCTGGCGCCCCTGTCGCTTTAGAGCCCTACGGTGCCTGCTTGAGCAACCCTACGGTGGAGCCGGCCCTGAGGACTGGAGCAAACAGGAAGGGGTGATAATGAGTACATAGACATTCATTTACAATAGTTATGGATATTCTCTGTAATGCACACCATCATCATCACTGAAACTGCAATCATGGTTTATCACAAGTGAACAAAGGAGCTTGGGGCAATCACTGAATATGTATGAAGTTGCTTTGGTTTATTCACAGCAGATAGTACAGGGTTACTTAAGGGAATATTGCAACAAAATAAATGGCATAAGTTGTTTTGCTAAAGCTAGAAGGTTGGATTCAGCACTGTTGATGTCACTGAAAGTGTGCTTTAGAAACCTCTTTACAGAAAAGCTTTTATTTCTTCATGCTATTTAGATTAAGGAAATTCTCCAGTCAGCCGGATTATTAATTCAGTAAATTCTACTCACTGGGACTGCCCCACCTAGTACATTGTGACCCTTGAACACATTGGGGTCAGCAGTCAGTCCAGTGTAGGATTGCAGCATTGCATGTGTCAGCATAATTAGACTAATTGAAAACATGTGAGGTTGATGTTTTCAGTTTCTTATCAAACCCTCTTTGGGTTTTCCAGAACTCTGTAATAATTTTATTTTGAAAAAAAGATATCGGTATGTGTCGAAATCCATTTTACTAAAACGAACTTGATGTGCTCTCCTTTCTTTACACAGGTGCCAATAATCCCAATTTTGTTTCACCTACCATCCCTACATTTGTTGATTCAAGGAAGTTAGTGTTTACTTTGATAGGAGATTGGTTGGGATTTTCCCAGTTGGGAAATTAGGAATCCCAAGATAGGAATGTGCTGGAGACAGTGTTCCATCATGGAATGTCCCACTCATTTACCGTAAGCTGGACTCCGTAAAGGTCCAGATGTCGAATAAACATGAAATTACATGCTGGAAAAAGGTCTTTGGGACTCTGAAGATAGTATAGGTTGTCACCGATATAGGCACTAGGATGACTATTTACATAAGTTCAAATAAAATGGGTATGTTAGCAGCCTTTATATGGCTGGTAGCTACTCACTTCTATGTCATTCAACATGCAAACCTATATTGTACTTGCTCTTCTTATAAATATTTTTAAACTGCATTTGGTGTATTATAGGGAGTGATGGATAAATTAATTATTAATAAAACTATGAGACTTGACCTCATGGCACAGTCTGGTCATTAATACAGCCCATATCTGTCCAGCAAGAAGAAACTTTGGGAACTACTAAGAAATATCTCAAAATATTACATTACTTTGGATTTCAGGAACACAAATATTCATGAACTTTGTAGGTATTGTATTATGAAGCTTTCTATATGGATCTTAAACGGAAGAGTTTTCCATTAACAAGATAACATTTTTAAATATTTCATTTTAAAGTTGAATTATTCTGATAAGATTGTAGAAGGCACATAGGCTATATAAAATATTAAATATATCTTCTTGCAATTGTATTTATCTATTGTTGGTTTAGAGTATATTGGTATTATGGATAATGGGTCATTTTAGATAATGGATTATTTTCACCAATAATATATATTAAAGCCTCTCAGCACTCATGAAATACAGCAGTATCAATGCAAATACTGTATAGTGCAAATAAATCACTTTTACTGTGATGTAGCTGTGATGTGAGGCATCATTGGTAACCTATCATTGGTATACCAGGCCTGCACATGTGTCATTGTAGTACCCATTGTGGGCGTGGGTGAATATGTATATATGAAAGTATGCATAGAAAGACTGTACCGCAGTTTAAGGGGGCTGAACACTGAAAAAACTGTTGTGCGCTTGCATTCTGACAGGAGTCTGTGGAATTTGCAAATTGGGGGAAAATCTGAAATTGTTTTGGGATAACAGATCATTTTGGATTAAGGATTTCTTGATAAGGGATACTCAAACTGTATAGTGCTGTCTTTTATTCTTTTAGTTTCATAGGCATATATTGTCATATCTCAGGTCTCTGTACCAGAGAGTGTACAGAGCTACATGACCACCATTCTGTATCGTGCAGGCCACTAGAGCCTCGCTTCCAACAGCTCTCTCTACCATCACTAATCCTATATTCTGCATGAGCTTCCTATTTTCCATTAGTTCCCCTTCATACTCCCAACACTTGTTAATCTCCTGGCTGATCTTTGTCTGCTACCTTAGTCCTCTCTCTTCCATCAGATCCCTTCATTTCCCTCACTGATCCCTTGGAGCAAGCTTAGTTCTTCCCTGTGAATGTCTCCACTTCCCTTAGTCCATTTCCTCAAATCCTTTTTCCTCCCCAAACAGTGCTCTATTCCGACCTCTGCTACTCTTTGACCCCTCACACCACTAAAACATAGAAACATAGAATGTGTCAGCAGATAAGAACCATTCGGTCCATCTAGTCTGCCCAATTTTCCAAATACTTTTATTAGTCCCCAGTTCCCTATCTTATAGCTAGGATAGCCTTGTGTCTATCCCACGCATGCTTAACATCTTTGACTGTGTTTACCTCTACCACTTCTGCTAGAAGGCTATTCCATACATCCACTACCCTCTCAGTAAAGTAATACTTCCTGATATTACTTTTAAATCGTTGCCCCTCTAATTTTAGACTATGTCCTCTAGTTGTGGTAGTTTTTCTTCTTTTAAATATACTCTCTTTCTTTACTGTGTTGATTCCCTTTTTGTATTTAAAGTGAATAAACTTAATGAAGCTCTATTTTCCAGTATTCTATGTCCTAACTTATTCCTTCTTCCTCTCCTTTGGATCCTACAGTCCCCTTTCCACAGTCCCCTAATTCTATCCAACTCATGACAGTTAAGATATTAAAAACACATCTTTGCATTTTCTATCTGACACCAGTAGCTTTGTACTACTTTGTCCTATCTAAATGCAACCTTATTTGTCAGAGAGAGTGTGTTTGTGTGCACTGAGTATATGTATACTGTTATTTTCACATGTGCTTTAGTATCACCCTACTGATGTGCGTTTTTAAAAAGTTTATTTTTACACCTTGATTTTTTCCTGGGTGTCCTAAGGTTAGGTAGCTGGAGATTAGAGGTGCGGAGAGAGAAGCCTAGAAGGAGCTTGTGTGGTCTCAGGGGTACCAGTGCAACTAAGAAAAGGCTATAGTTTAAAGGGACTGAGAGTAGAAATCTTACCATGTGGATAGGACCATGGTGCATCTGTGCTGCCATAAAAAGCTGCAAAGGTTAGATAACTTGACATTGAAGCCGGTGTATTTAAGTATAGCATCTAACTGGTAATTCAAATGCTCAGCTTCCATTTACCATAATGCATGTACTGGTCTGAGTAACGTGTCCTATGCTGAGTTTGATCAAAGCAAACAGAACAATCCAGTCAACTTGACCCTATGAAGGCCTTGGGGCATGTGATAGCCCATCTGTCTTCATACAATAGCTAGGTTAAAGTGATTCTCTTTTAGTGCAGAATAGAAATAAAAGCACGGAAAAGGTTTTACTGATATGTTCAGAGAGGATCTAAATGGAAGTCTAAGTAATGTTTTACTACGTAAAGAAAAAAAATCAATACACTTGAATTTATTTTAGTGTATAAAAGTAATGTTAGCAGAATGAAAGAGTCTGTGTTATAAATGATATAGCTGAATCAGTTTTAACTCTAACCTGGCGGTAAAGTAGGGATTGCTTGCATTGTTGACTTTTGTACTCGGCCGTGGGTGAGGATGTCGGGGTTAACTCTTAGAACATAAATGCCGTACAGCAGAGCAAGGTGACCTGAAGCCAGAAACTCTAAGGCAAGTCAAGTCGGATCTGGAGATGCAATATGTTGTTACCCATCAGGCCAAAGCATCCAATTAAACTACTTAGTATGCTGCCAAGGATGCAGAGCTATCTCCATTTTGCAAAGTTTACATAAAGAAGCAGCTGGCTGGTGACAAGCAGCTCACCTGGCGATATTTGAATTTTATGTTCATTAAGAAAGATCATCAATTAATGAAATCCAAGAAATTGTTGAATTAGATGTTGTTTTAAATGGCAACACTGTCTCACATCTAACATCAATGCCCTAATTGATATTAACATGAAGGTCACTCTGTGCACTCACCTTATCACAGCAGTGGCTTTTCGCTAATATGAAACTGGCAAGTAAATTGCAGGTGATAATAGCCAAATTCAAAGACATTCAAAGACATGCACGTTAACGTGCAGTTAAGTTTTAGTGAATAGTCCTCTGTATGTGTCAGGATTGTGTGCATTACACCTTTCCACTTACCACAATGGAATAACACAGTAGGGAGCAGCGGTCCTGCTTAGCCTATCAAAAATAACCCAAAAATGATATCTGCTATTATTGGCACTTGTCTTAGGAAATCAGTAGATTCCGCCATGGAAAGCTTGTCACAAATAACAAAACAACTTTAATTGTTTATTTTGGATTCAGTCAAGGCATACTAGACATTGCTCGTTATATACATATAACAAAGCACAAAGCCTTCATACAACTAGAATTGAGACAGATAATCCAGAACCAATGATTTCTGCCAACATAAATAAAACAATGATGCGCTCATCCTTGGTGTAGGCCTGTTTAAATGATGTTAGGTGATGCTGTCGATGGATGGGTGTGTTACCCCAGAATTGAATGCAGTCATCGACGGAACATGGGTAAATAAACATAATGTACTATAAACATGAGCTTAAAATAGTCTCACATCATTCAGTCAAATAAAATCCAAAAATTCCACTTGAAATGATTAAATGCATTAGGTACAAGCCTTTCCACTGAAATAAGTGATTGATATTAGATGTATGTGCTTGAAGTTTTAATTGATATAGAAGGATAATGATTTAATCGGATACTGGATCCTGAGCGATAAATAAGATAAGATCAGGGTATTCATTCTGAGTATTGTATTATTATTACCGTATTTATCGGCATATAACACGCGCCGGCGTATAACACGCACCTCATTTTAAGAAGGAAATTTCTGGAAAAAAAACTTACATTTCAAAAAAAGAACTTTGAAGCCCAATATGCCATTTTAATATGCCAGGATATTGCCCCCAATATGCCATTTAATATGCAGGATATTGCCCCCAATATGCCATTTTAATATGCCAGGATATTGCCCCCAATATGCCATTTTAATATGCCAGGATATTGCCCCCAATATGCCATTTTAATATGCCAGGATATTGCCCCCAATATGCCATTTTAATATGCCAGGATATTGCCCCCAATATGCCATTTTAATATGCCAGGATATTGCCCCCAATATGCCATTTAATATGCAGGATATTGCCCCCAATATGCCATTTTAATATGCCATTTTAATATGCCAGGATATTGCTCCCAATATGCCATTTTAATATGCCAGGATATTGCCCCCAATATGCCATTTAATATGCAGGATATTGCCCCCAATATGCCATTTAATATGCCAGGATATTGCCCCCAAGATGCCATTTAATATGCCATGATATTGCCCCCAATATGCCATTTAATATGCCATGATATTGCCCCCAATATGCCAGGATATTGCCCCTTAGTATGCTCGTTATGCCACCCTCCTCCCCCCCTTCCCCAGACCCCAGTACTTACCTCGTTCCTTCTCTGTCCCCCGGTGCTCTGAAGCTGCGTGGCTGTGAGGGAAGCGTTGTGAGCTTCCCTCCAGCCGCGCGGAACAATAAAGTTTGTTTTTAAAAAAAAAACACTTTATTGACCGCGCGGCTGGAGGGAAGCTCACAACGCTTCCCTCACAGCCACGCAGCTTCAGAGCACTGGGGGACAGAGCAGGAACGAGGTAAGTTTTATATATTTTTTTTTTTCGGCGTATTAAACGTACACATCATTTTCCCCCTATATTCCGTGGAGAAAAAGTGCGTGTTATACGCCGATAAATACAGTACTTTTTTTTTATAAGGTACCATAATATTCTACAGAGCTGTATGACAGAGTAAACCCTATTACAAATTATAGGGGATGCGATAGAATATTAAAAAGAAACTAGGGAACTGCTACAAAGCTGCTCCACAGAGTAAAAAAGAATCCACACATAATTTCAATAAATGCTGTAACATAGGGGGCGCAACCTAAACTAGAAAAACCTTGTGTATTTGGCACTAAATCTTAGCGTTTACATAGTAATTCAGATGAGTCCATCAAGTTCAATCCTTACACCTATCCTTCTTCATGCTGTTGATCCAAAAGAAGGCAAAAGCACTTAATTGGGGGATTTGGAATTTTGCATCGTGTTGGGGGGGGGGGGTGAGGGGTGAGGGGGGAGTGGTAGCGTGGTGCTCCAAAAGGCAATCAGATTACTACTTTGATCAACAAACTCTAAAATATGAATGTTGATTCTATTATTTATAGCCCTGTGAGTTATGAGTGTGTGTGAGTGGCAGAGTGTAAGTGTGTGAGAGTGAAAGCGTGAGTGGCAGAGTTATGAGTGTGTGTGAGTAGCAGAGTGTAAGTGTGTGAGAGTGAAAGTGTGAGTGGCAGAGTTATAAGTGTGTGTGAGTGGCAGACGGTGAGTGTGAATCCCAGTGAGATTACTAGGAGAAAAGGTGATTAATTACTATTATTTATATTGAATGTGATAATCAAGTGTGAAACAATGCTATAATCTCATATATTTTCTATTTTCACACTTGATTATCACATTCAATATGAATAATAGTGAGTCATTTTTATCTATAGTCTTTCTATTAATGGCAATAAAAGTCCAGTTTTACGCATTAAAAATCCCATGTACCTCGTTATAGTATTAAAACCATACATTATGAATGAATGTGCTGCTTTTCTCCCCAGGTTTTTGACCCTTTTTATAAAAAAAAAATATATTTATGTATATATAGTGTGTGTGTGTGAGTCAGGTTTACAAGTGTGGTTGTGTGACTAGCATGATGTACATGTGAGAGTTGCAGGTTTACACACGTGTCTCAGTGGCAGAATGTCTGTGTGGGAAAGGCCATCTGTTTGTATAAGGGTGTGTGTGTGTGTAAGGTTGTCTGTGTGTGTAAGAGAGTGTGTGAGTGTAAGGTCGTCTACGTAAGGGTATCTATGTGGGGGGTGTAAGGGTGGGTGTCTGTGTGTGTAAGGGAGTGTGTGCGATATCCCCTATATTATGGCATATTATGGTAAATGGTGTATGCAACATACACAAAATTTTGTATGCTCAATTATTTTGAATCATGGGAATTTGCTCACATAGAAATGTGTGTGTGTAAGTGGGTTTGTGTGTAAGGGTGTGTGTATGTATGTGTGACTGTGCAAGTGTGAATGTGTGTGTATGTGTGGCTGCATGTGTATGTGTGTGTATTTGTGGCTGTGTATAAGTGTAACTTTGAGTAATGTGAGTTTTTTTTGTGCTGTGAGTCTTATTGCGTATTGTGGTACAGTAATGTGCAGCATGAGTGCGTGATACACCCACACACTGCACATTACTGTGCGTTTTATTGCCGTTGAGACTGTGATATACTCACACACTGCACATTACTGTGAGTTTTATTTCTGTGGAGTCTGTGCTATACTCACACATTGCACATTACTGTGAGTTTTATTGCTGTGGAGTCAGTCACAGTCAGACAGACACACACACATACAGTCAGCCACAGACACACACACACACACACACAAATAGTCAGTAACAGACAGAAACACACATACAGTGAGTCACAGACAGACACACACATACATTCGGTCACAGTCAGACATACAGTCAGTCACACACACACAGTCAGTCACATAAACACACAGTCAGTCACACACACACATGCAGTCAGTAATCCACACACAGACAGTAAGCGATTTTGTTGTTGTTTACTATTAAAAAAAAGTGCATTCTAACCTGGTCTGTGCCCTGCTGTTGTTTCTAGCCCTGCTGAGCACACTCAGAGCTTGGACACTATAGTGCGGTGTGTGTGTGGGGGGGGGGGGGCGGGTGGAGCAGGAAGACTGTGCAGCCGTTGCACACACTACTACCTCGCGCTCAGCTGGATAAATAAATAAATAAAATGATCCCTGCGGCAAGGGCACCATGCAGGGACAACAATAACCAGGTGCCAGGTGTAATTTCCTGGTGCCTGGGATTTGTTAAGCCCTGATATATACCCATACATACCTACTGTTCATTGGAATCAAATATATGAGTCTGTATGCCGCCTAAGCATGTGAGCTTATTTACTCCACTTCTATCAAATTTATCACGGGCTCCAGCCCCAGATCTTTTGGAGACCTAGCAACGCCCCTGGTGTACACTGCACCACAATGCTGAAACCACTTATAATATAAATGTAATGTCAAACCAACCAGAGGACCGGAGTCTAAAAACAAATCTGATATGTGTATGATGCAATAAGGATGGTAAGATGAGGACCCACATATGGATACTTCCTCCGGGTTCCATTAACATTAAAGACAGCCCAGGGTCTATTCACTAAACCATAAACTATGGTGAACTGGCAAGTGAGCTCCAAAAATTTTAATACATGCCCCGGAGCCGTTCCACCCTATATGGGACACTCTTGATTAGCAGTCCAACTTCATCCTCTGGTGTCCCTATTCTCTAGGAGACTGGAGGAGAATGGATTCTAACACAATAGCACTGACACTCCCCCTTCCAAAATACCACTAAGGCCTGCTGAGCTATCACTATGGCCAACTGAACCATCTGACCTGGTAAACTCTGCGGAGGAGCCACCAGGTCTTGTGTGCCCTGTGCAGGCCATGGTGCCTCGTCTTCAGATGGTTCTGGGGGTTGAGGAAGCACAGCACAGTGCCAGATGCTATGAGTAAAGTAATACTTAGGACCGGGCAAAATGTCAGTTGTCCCTTCAACCACTGTTGCTCCTCCTCAAAATCCAGCCGGGTAAGGACCGCTGCCAGAGCCACTGGAGCCTGGCATAACTTTCTCTTCCCCTGTCACTTGATGTCTGAATACCTGAAATATAACAGTGTAACATTGCTATTGGTACACTCTCATTGATCACATGTACATGTTATGCCATTTACACATATACACATCTGTCTATCTCTACATGGATCTATGTGCATATTGATGCTTATATACCGTATTTGCTCGATTATAAGACGACCCTGATTATAAGACGACCCCCCAAACTTTGGATATTGCTTTAGGAAAAAAACTAAAAGCCTGAATATAAGACTACCCTATAGGAAAAAAGTTAAACTTGTATGTATTCACATGTAAATTGCTTTTTTAATAAAAAAATTATATCAAAAAGTGCATTTCTTGTTTTTATTTCCTTTTTATGTGCCAATGCTGCCTCTCTCTTTCCGTTGCCCCCAGCTTTGTCTCTCTCCCCCTCCCTTTGACTCCCCCTCGCCTCTGTCTCTTCCCCCCCTTGTTTCTCTCTGCCCCCCTCCCCTTGTGGCTCTGTCCCCCCTCCCTCTGTCTCTCCCCCCCCTTGCTGCTCTGTCTCTTCCCCCCTCCCTCCCCTTGTTGCTCTGCTCCCCTCCCTCCCCTTGAAGCTCTGATCCCCCTGTCTCCCTGCCCCCTCCCTCCCCCTGTCTTCCAGCCCCCTTCCTCCCCCTGTCTCCCTGCCCCCTCCCTTAACTATACCTAGATCCCTGGTGGCTAGTGGAGGCAGCTGGGGGATGTCTGCACGATACGTGCATACATCCTCTATGCTGCCCGACACCTCCGTCTATTATGACGGACAGCTGGTCCGTCATAATAGACTCAGGTGTCGGGCAGCATGGAGGATGTCTGCACGTATAGTGCAGATATCCCCCAGCTGCCCGATTCTCCCTGGTGCCTAGTGGGGCAGCAGAGGATGTCTGCGCGACGAGCGCAGACTCCCCTGCTGCCGCCCGGCACGCTCGCCGGGACTTCTGTGACTAAAGCGGAAGTTCCCGGCTTCTTCATAGAAGCCCCGGCGGTCGTGCCGGGCGGAAGCAGGGGAGTCTGCGCTCATCGCGCAGACATCCCCTGCTGCTAGAGAGGGGGATCCAGGTCCCCTGCAGCTCTGCTGGGAACCTGGATCCATGTCTTATAATCTGACCTCAATTTGAGGTCAGATTATAAGAAGACCTCGATTATAAGACGAGGGGCAATTTTCAGAAAAAAATTTCTGAAAAAAACCTTGTCTTATAATCGAGCAAATACGGTACATGTATAAATACACCTATGTACATGTGTTACCACAGATGTACAGTTCTACTGATACACAGACATTGATATGCACTGCTACTTTGTACTGCAACTTCCATGGCCCTTAGCTATTTGCAGCATTTATTTGTACATGCAAGTGATGCTTGCCCACCCTGTCTCCAGGTAACATGCTCTGCACAGCTACAGTTCTCTACACACAACTTTGCAGCTACTCCATGTGTGGCAGGCATTCAACATGTGCAATATTCACTTTGAGTGTACCATGCTAGCTATCCTTGACACAGCTAATAAATGTGTTACATGAACTACTGGTGTATGAGTTCAGTGTGTGGTGCAATATGACATCCGGCCTATGGTGTATAAATATTTTAAATGCACTTATATTTTCTTCGCCACCTCCTCAGACCTGTTATTCATACAAACTGCGTTCACTAAGTATATGACCTGCTGCCATCCTATGGCCTTGTCCTCTTAGCTGCTGCCCCTAGCACCCAGTTGTAATGTTGATACAGCTTGTGTACCAATGCTGTGTACTTCTCCACTGAGAAATTCTGCTGGTACCTTTTGGGTCTTGACTTCTCCACTCTGCTGCTACCACTGTCCTGGTCCCCCCACCCTGATCCCTTGGAAACGTTTTTCTGTGTGCGATATCATATGGGATATAATGGGGCATTAATCACCATTTCGGTGACGAAAACTGGAGCTACCTTAAATGTTCAACCCGTATATGTTCTATAACTTCTCAGTACTACTTGCATGTATCCAGCTATTGTCTTTTGGGGGAATAACTCAATTTAAATGTGTGCATACTGCATAATACAGTATGTCTTAAATGGTGATACAAAAAAGTGATAATGTTAAACACATGGCTCTTTCCCCAGTCCATTGTGTGTAGACAGCTAGTTTATCTGCATTCTAATGTCTGCCTTGGCAATGTATAATTACGCTCTAGGGAACTTATGAATCTATTTAACTTTAGGGATAAGCTGTACTGATTTTGCTATGTAAACATGGGAGAAATAGTTAAATATAATTCCAGTATAATTAGAAAGTGAAGTCACTTTCTTTTGATAAAATTAAATTTGTGCTACACATGTACAATTGGCAGATACATTGTACATGTGTTTCAAAACACTTGGGCAGATTCAATGATATCACATTAATGCAATATTTATTCAAGGCCCTCCGTAAAATGCATAGACTTTTGCGATAAAGTCCTGCCAACGGGAGAGCTAAGGCAAGGGAGGCCTCTGATTGGTTGATATGCCTTTTTGGAGTGGCCCGATCAGAGCTTAGACTGTAAACCAATAGAGATGCTGTGGAATAATGTCAAGCTAGCCGCTCACAATAGACATCCTAAGATTACAGCTGAGAATGGTCTACAATTCTTTAACTCCTAAACATTATACAGGTCTAATCCTCAGCTACCAGAAGCGCTTGTTGGAGGTTGATGCTGCCAAAGGAGATTCGACCAGTCATTAAATGCCAGGGTTCACTTACTTTTTCCACCAGCACTGTGAATGTTTAATGGGTGTGTTCAATAAAGACATGAAAGATTAGCATTACTTGTATGTTATTATTGTGTCTCTCATACTATGAACTGTGGAAGAATGTGAGGTTTGGAAAAAAATTTATGTGACATTTTGATTTTATAATCATATTTAGGAGAATGTATTAACTTATTATATTGTAGATCTCTAATGTTCTCAGCAATTTAAAAAAAACTGCTATTTCAGAATTAAGGTACATCACTGTCAAATATACATTTTTTTTTTTTTTATTAACAAATGTGAAATTAGAAGTATTTGTAACTCCGCCTTTCCATAAATAACCTTCTCTTTTTTTAAAAGAAGTAACTGGATAAGAAATATGGGCCTGTCATAAATTTGATATTTCTTGGTTTTCAAGAAAAAAACTCCTTAAATCAAATTAAGCAAAGTAAGTTCTGAAAATATCCAAAACATATTTTGGCATTGACAAATTAAAAGAAGGTAGAAAAGGTGAATTATGACCTCTGTAAAAAAAATGTCTGCTCTACAAGGCTGCACAAGAATTTGACCAACAAGTAGCAACGTACCATTGTTGTCCCAGTTGCCATGGACACTCTAAAACAGTGACTATTATTAACTGTTCTATTTAAAATTTTAGCAAACAGAGTGCCCAGTTTTGGTCTTAATGCAATTTTGCAAAAACATTGGCCAGGTTGCTCAAAACACGTTAGTGACACTTAGAAACTTTACACCAAGCAACAGCACACAATAGACATCACATGCTATCAATCTTAAAACAAATTTAAAACAAAATAAGAGAGCTGAATAACATCCAGAATAAAATGTTTAAATATTTGATGATTGTTTTACTTTTTTTTAATTCCTCCCAACTTTAAAAAGAACAGAAAACGTGAATAATATGGATTCAAAGTTTATTTAAAACATGACTTATATTCCTTAGTGGCAGACCTGATGGCTGTTAGGTATTACCCTGAGTATTATGGGAGATGTAGGACCATTAACATTGAGAGGAGCACAGATATTTTTGGGAAATCTCATATTTTGGCCACTCAATATAGGAGAATTTGGCATGAAATCAGCTGTTTGAGCCGTTTGCAAATGTAAACATTGGAAGCATTGGAAAAGTATAGGGTTTTTGCTACCCAATAAGTGACGATGATATCCAAGCATCACCTGTGGAATATCAAGGAAGATAGATATATGAAGTGTCCTGATGTGGATGACGTTCAGAGAGGTGCAGAGATCAAGACACTGCTGGGTTTTGTTTGTTTTTTACTGCTGATAGCCAAGCACATTAATATAAGTAGACAACCCCATAGCTAACCATGCTCTGTACACATATCATCTAGCTACCTACTGAACATCTACAATGAACCTGTCGGTCATAAACAGAATGCACCATGAAAATTATGTCTACCCCTATGTTCTTGTTAGCACAAAATTCTCCTCCTGCAGATGATTTTGGTAAAACCATATTCACTAGTTTCCTGCTGGTTGTATGTTCTCCACTTGATCATGTCTTCCCTCTTCTCCTGTTAATGTCTTCACTCTTCTCCTGTTGATGTTTTCCTTTTGTACAGTCAACAGCAATGCTAATAGTGTAATTATCCTTAACTGAACCATTCCTATACCTCCCACAGATATAACTAAAACTTATTTTTATTGTTTATGTTTAACAAGCCCAGTCGTTTCAGTGGAGGTGTACAACTGGGTACAACTGGTTCATGGGAATGGTAAGTAACCAAGGGTTCCATGGCTACAAACAATATGCAACAGTGTGATTTACTCATCACTGTTTGATAAGGAGCAGCATAATGTACTAGGTAACTGTCTAGTAATGACTGCATCATCACCCTCCTCAGCAGCCTGCGTTCAACCACCTGTGCTGATTGGGGAATGTTACAAATCAAATGACAATAATTGAACAGTAATTGTGGTGAAAAATATGACGTGACTTTTTATAGAAGATGTGCAAAATGTGGCACAGAAACATAAATAAATAGCAAGAGCTACTTACACTAAACTGTCTGTCCATTCTGTGGATTTCTCAATGTGAAGATATGTCCTGAATTATCACAGACATTTTAATATAGGGAATTGCATTATAATTGGAGTCAGCGAAGACCATCATGGTGTCAGAGGTTAAATTCCATATGCTGCATATTTTATCAATAGCACTGTCAGTCTGTGAAGTCCAGGAGTCTTGATGGTAAAAGTTCAGAGAAAAGCCATGCTTTCTGTAAGAGCCATAAAACAGAGCTCTAGGACAGCAAATTGACATTCTGGAGTCTGCCATAAAACACATAAATAAACAAACGATGTATGTCACATAACAATCCTTTAAATATTAGTGTAATGTTTCTGCCTAGGACTTTGGAGGCAGACTGGAGAAGGGGGTGTGGTGGAGAGCAGAAGACTTAAGGGAGACAGCAGCACTAGCACTACCATTGTTGGTGACACATCATATCTCACTGCCTTGAGCGGCCTGCACAGACATAGATCACCAGGGAGCAATCTGGTGCTGTTCAAAGGGATGGGGGCAATTGGTGCAGTGGACAGGATATGCAAGGAAGGGGTGCAATCTGCAGAGGACAAATGAGGGTTGGGGCAGTACTTTAGTTTAGTCAGATCTAGGGAAGCACAACAATTTTTTAATTACACTGATATATTGATGAACCTATTTGGCTAAATATAATATTTGCATAAGAGTGTTATCTGCACAGGGAGGAAGCAGCCATGTTACTCACTCTTCGGTTGGAGCATATGGGATATTATGGGTTATATATGATATGCTCCATACACAAAAAGACATAATCTCTTTTGCTTATGTATTATGGCACTTGTGCATTTTTCATACATCCCAACACTTTTGCATACAGCGACAGGACCAGTATTTGGTGATATAATCATGTGCACAGCTTTTATATATAACCCTTATTGGGTCCTGTAAGCTGCCATTGGGCACAGTGCTCTAAGCATATGCATAAGTAACCACTACTAAGGAACTACTATTTGTAAGTGTTTGTTTTATTGCGTGCACTGTTATGTTTTAGATACTGCACCATGGGCTGTTTTTATATTTTATACAGTTCTGATTAAAGAAGATTGGATACAGTATTCTGATTGATACTTCCTTTCATCTTTGTTGATGGGCATTATTTTAGAGAGCTTCTTGTTAGTGCAGTTATTACAGCGCAACTCCCATATTGTATTACACTGTATTTGTTTGTTTTTCTCCTTCCATGTACCAGCGCTCCTTTCTGTTTGTTTGTTTGCATAGTAAGACTGTTTGATGCAGCAGAGACACTTGCTATTGTAAATGATAGCATAATAATAGGCCCATCACAGACAGAGCAGCCAATTTCAATGGAAAACAACTGTGCCTTATAGATGTGCAGTCTAATTTAGACTTTGTATAGTGTAAATTGTACAAGGCACTAAAATACAGTATATATTACCTTTGCTTTTGGAGCAGTGCAGAAGCCCACACAAGAATAACTTCATCTGTACTGCTTGTTGATTCCGACAGAGGTACACAGGTGTGACAATAACTCACTTGTTAAGGGAATAGTCAGTTTGTAATTAAAAATAAAAATGAGGAGGGGGAGAATTTACTGGCAGTTACCACAGCTGGGAGCTTAAGTACCAGTAAATCTCTACCCAAAGGGTCATTTGTACACCTCTAAAACAATGCAACGTGTTTATTATTTTCACATTTTGAAAAGAATCCAGGGAATTTATTTGAAACACATTCTTTAAGGACGGGTTGTTTATCTTTCAGAAGAATTGTGTGTTGATTCTTTGGTTCTAGTCTGAAGGGATCTAAATGGCGTTTATTTTGGTACTTTGATATTGAATACTGACTACAAGTGGAGACATAATTTGTTTATTTTGAAGTGAACACACAAGTTTAATAGTATAACTTAGTGCAGAGACACAAAAAGTATAGTTGAAATAAGTTTTTATAAATCAGTGGAAAAGCACCAAATTGCACATATGCACAGTTAGGCAACACATAACACTATGTTTATCATAACACATAGATAAATGTAATATTACTTTTAAACAATGTATACTGAATAAATATATAGACCGATATCCCGACTTTTTATGAACTGTAATAATATACAAAGGTACTTAAGGACTTAGACTGCAAACAGCTCTTTTCAAGCTACTGGGGTATACCACTCAAAAGCAGACCAGAGGTATGCCATGTTAATATGGTGCTTATAATTTGCAAACCACCTTACCTTAACTAACATTTACAGATAATATGTCGAGTAACAGTGCTTGTTGACAAATGTTCATAATGCTCAGACAGGTTGGTTTGACATAACATTAACATTAAACTCATTTGCAGAGTTATCTAGAGTAGTTTAAGGCATCATTTCAAAGTCACACGATTCCTGACATGTTGTTTATTCTGTCTATACAAGTTATTCAGTGTTGTTGTTTCAGTTTTGCTAATGATTACTCGATTCAGCCTTTTTTAGTCATTCAAGCCATCCCAGGCCCAGCTGTCAGCGGAATATACCTTCCTTTTCATAGCTAAAAACCTCCTGTGCCGCCCAGTGGCGTAGCGTGGGGGGTGCAGGGGGGGCCGGCCGCACCGGCGCAATATCTGGGGGGGCGCACTAGCCCTCTGCGGCCGCGTGGCCGCCAGGGCCGTCTTTAACGCGGGGCAAACGGGGCAGCTGCCCTGGGCCCATTTACTCCTGGGGGGCCCCAAGGCAGCTGTCCCGTGGGCCCCCAGCCCCTGCTGCCGCGTTCACAGCGCATTGCGCTTGTGAACGCTTTTTTCCGGCAAGCCACATCCGATGGATGCGACGGCCGGAAAAAAAAAAAACTGACGCCTGATGTGACGTCGCGTCACATCCGGTGTCTGCTTCCCTCCTCCGTGCAAGAGGGAAGACTGCACGGAGGAGACATCCGGCGGGGGACACGGAGCCGCTTCATGTAAGTACGGGGGGGGGGGGGGGGCTGGCTTGCACAATATTCCTGGTATCTGACTGGCACTATATTACTGGGCATCTGATTGGCACAATATTACTGGGTATCTGATTGGCACTATATTACTGGGTATCTGATTGGCACAATATTACTGGGTATCTGATTGGCACTATATTACTGGGTATCTGAATGGCACTATATTACTGGGTATCTGATTGGCACAATATTACTGGGTATCTGATTGGCACTATATTACTGGGTATCTGATTGGCACAATATTACTGGGTATCTGATTGGCACTATATTACTGGGTATCTGAATGGCACTATATTACTGGGTATCTGATTGGCACAATATTACTGGGCATCTGATTGGCACAATATTACTGGGTATCTGACTGGCACTATATTACTGGGTATCTGATTGGCACAATATTACTGGGTATCTGATTGGCACTATATTACTGGGTATCTGATTGGCACAATATTACTGGGTATCTGATTGGCACTATATTACTGGGTATCTGAATGGCACTATATTACTGGGTATCTGATTGGCACAATATTACTGGGCATCTGATTGGCACAATATTACTGGGTATCTGACTGGCACTATATTACTGGGTATCTGATTGGCACAATATTACTGGGTATCTGAATGGCACTATATTACTGGGTATCTGATTGGCACAATATTACTGGGCATCTGATTGGCACAATATTACTGGGTATCTGACTGGCACTATATTACTGGGTATCTGATTGGCACAATATTACTGGGTATCTGAATGGCACTATATTACTGGGCATCTGATTGGCACAATATTACTGGGTATCTGACTGGCACTATATTACTGGGTATCTGATTGGCACAATATTACTGGGCATCTGATTGGCACAATATTACTGGGTATCTGACTGGCACTATATTACTGGGTATCTGATTGGCACAATATTACTGGGTATCTGAATGGCACTATATTACTGGGTATCTGACTGGCACTATATTACTGGGTATCTGATTGGCACAATATTACTGGGTATCTGAATGGCACTATATTACTGGGCATCTGATTGGCACAATATTACTGGGTATCTGACTGGCACTATATTACTGGGTATCTGATTGGCACAATATTACTGGGTATCTGATTGGCACTATATTACTGGGTATCTGAATGGCACTATATTACTGGGTATCTGATTGGCACAATATTACTGGGCATCTGATTGGCACTATATTACTTGGCATCTGATTGGCACTATATTACTGGGCATCTGATTGGCACTATATTACTGGGTATCTGATTGGCACTATATTACTTGGCATCTGATTGGCACTATATTACTGGGCATCTGATTGGCACTATATTACTGGGTATCTGATTGGCACTATATTACTTGGCATCTGATTGGCACTATATTACTGGGCATCTGACTGGCACTATATTACTGGGCATCTGGCTGGCACAATAATACTGGGCATCTGACTGGCACAATAATACTGGGCATCTGACTGGCACTATATTACTGGGCATCTGGCTGGCACAATAATACTGGGCATCTGACTGGCACAATAATACTGGGCATCTGACTGGCACTATATTACTGGGCATCTGGCTGGCACAATAATACTGGGCATCTGGCTGGCATAATATTACAGGCATCTGGCTGGCACTATATTACTGGGCTCTGACTGGCACAATATTACAGGCATCTGACTGGCATAATATTACAGGCATCTGACTGGCACAATATTACAGGCCTCTGACTGGCACAATATTCCTGGCCTCTGACTGGCACACTATTACAAGCATCTGACTGGCATAATATTACAGGCATCTGACTGGCATAATATTATAGGCATCTGACTGGCACAATATTACAGGCATCTGACTGGCACAATATTCCTGGCCTCTGACTGCACACTATTACAGGCATCTGACTGGCATAATATTACAGGCATCTGACAGGCACCATATTCCTGGGCTCTGACAGGCACAATATTCCTGGGCTCTGACAGGCACAATATTCCTGGTATCTGACTGGCACAATATTATTGGTATCTGACTGGCACAATATTACTGGTATCTGACTGGCACATTATTACTGGGCTCTGACTGGCACAATATTGCAGGCATCTGACTGGCACAATATTGCAGGCATCTGACTGGCACAATATTACTAGGCTCTGACTGGCACAATATTACTGGGCTCTGACTGGCACAATATTACTGGCATCCGAAAGTTACAATATTACTGGCATCTGAATGGCACAACAATTATGGCATATGTGTGTGTGGGGGGGGGGGGGGGGTAACATTAGAGGTACAGGATTGAGGAAGTTGGCTCCATCTAGCCCAGTCTTGGATCATCTCCCGGGTATGGTTCCATTTTGATGTTTAGTTTTTGTTCTTGATATTGTTTGTCGTTTACGATGGTTGTGAGACGACATATAATAGCATGGCCCATGCTAGGTTACTACATGTGTATATTTGTATTCATAGACCTGCTGAAAATGTGGAGAATGTGTGTAATGCATGTTCGCACTCAATAAAGTGTTGGAAAATAAACTTGTATTTAGATGCATTTTACTTTAATTACATAAGTATTTTCATAACAAACAATACATGTGCTTGGGGGGTAAGGGTTTCTTTAACTAATCTAGTAGAAGAGACTCGAGTGCTAAAATCCACGGGTTAGGGGGCGCAAATTACTTGCCTTGCCCCGGGTGCTGACAACCCACGCTACGCCACTGGTCCCGCCTCATTTGGCAATAGGACGAGTGACACTTATATTGCTATGGGATAAAATAGTTCATTAGACAGTTGTTGTACTCTATGCTCCTGTTCAGGCGGAAAATCTTTTTCATTTTTCTCTTACCCCCTTTTCCCTCTCAAAAGCTTTCCAATGCACATCCTATACTATTTCCTATGCTTTAATCTGGTTGTCCCACTTTCCCCTTCTGCCATTTATCCCACGCACCGCACGCACCAGACAATATGCATTTTCATCAAAAGTGACCAATGCACCTGGCCCTTCCAATGTACTAAAACTCAGATGACCTATATAAAGCTCCCTAACCTCATTCAAAATGGGACTAAAAATACTAACACTTAAGGTAAAAGGATTGAACAAAAATCTAATGCAAATACAAGAAAAATACTTTGCCACAGCCAAAATCCTCAGTTTTTTCTGTAAACACTTCACTACTTTGCTACACCAACAGCCCCCACGAAAAAAGCAGAAGTATCAGTCCCTATCCACCACTCCTTGACGGATATTAAAATAATCAAATGAGATAGCAAAGGAAAATACCTGTTAACTACATTTAGAATTAACAATGTACTTTAAACCATTTTAAATTTACTCACCAAATATTAAGTCAGCCCAATTTTTCAAAAAGCACACTCATCAACTGGAAAAGTATTTTAAAGAATCTATCATAAACTGTGGTGACCTTAACATCATCAGTGATCCATCACTGGATACCACATGTATATTAAAAGGAAAATATAAGGCATCCCTTACCTCACATAGTAAACAACGAACCTTACAATAACTCTAGCTATACGATTCACGGCGAACCCATTTTTTCCAACATCCATACCTTGTACTTAAGAATAGCTTTTACATTACTTGATAAACATACATTATCTCTGGTGAAGCCGTGATTTATTCTATTCATGTAAGGCATATTCCTTACATGTGCATGCAAATGTATTCAATGCATTACATCACAAAATGATTTCTTTGATCATTTCCATTCACCATCAGCGGGGTTAAGTGTGCACATTCCACTGGATGAACGAGCGCTGTCTTATGATGTCACCACAAAGGTAGAAACATGACATTCTCTGTCCACATTTTCACCTTGTGAAAGGAGCTAAGACTTTGATGTTGTCAGTTTACTCTATGGAACTTAATCAACTCAGACCACAACTACTTTTGGGAATATCTATTTTTCTGATCAAAGTCTATGACTTTCTTTAGCTCAAAGTAAATGGATTTATTAAAGAGTTTAATCACGCGTTATTGCTGGTAAAACACTTTAACGGTAGGTTGAACAACTAAAAGACAATCTGAAAAGCTAAAGATAACTCTACATAGCATATTTATTCACTCTCAAAAATGACCTGCCTCTCTAAATATTGCGTATACGTGTTGTAGGGATTGGTTCGATTATTATTATTATTCGCTATTATGCCTGATCCAAATCCAATAGAGAAAAAAAAATTATAATAAATGATCTATACATTGAGTTAACAGAATTGCATAACAATGCGTAAAATAACAAGTATATGTTAAATGTATCTCATGCAAATTAACTACTTTTCAATGGGGAATGTGTAATTTGCATATCATGCCGCAAGGTGATGTCATATGCAGAAGACACCACAGATACATTTAAAAATCATATATTTCTCTTATTTTACTAATTTGCTTGCAATTCTGCTAACACAATGTATGGATCATTTTTTATTCTCTACATTCACAGTATGAATAATGTTTATTTAACTCACCCCCCCCCCCCCCCCCCCTGCAGAACGTATATTCATATGTGTTCAGAGTGAAATCAATGAATTAATCAATAGCTCCTACTGGATCCACTCCTTTAAATTAATCTTCATTAAATAACTGGTTCCCCCTGGACACACTTGCATTCTACATTCTGCAGGGGAGTATTTAAAAATGATGTGTACTGAAAAAAAGAAAGAAGAGTGAAGAAAACCCTGCAGATTCATGCTATGCAAAGCCTCCACAGCGATCTATGTTTAAACTTTCTCTTGTGAAGGTTTTTTTTTATATATCATTGGTACCTATAAATAATATATTACATAAAACCTAAATTGATTTCAGTTGGGGGAAAAAAAAATCTTATTCCTTTTATAGACTTTTTTGGCACAGTATAAATTTTAAGAAAGCAAGTGACATGCAGTCTAGGTGAGAATACTCGTGTACTAAGGATTTCTTTAATCTGTGCCCAAAGGCTGGAGAACAGAACATTATGTGAGTTGGATGAAGGAAAAGCTGTATTTTGTCTTCCGAAAGAAGAATACAAATTTCATCCAACATATCCGACAATATAAATATTTGTTTTACTGTATGTATTCCTATTTCTTACATAACATTCTTTGTGCAGTTTATCAGGGTTAATTAACAAAGCCTGCTCATAGATATGCATAAGATATATTCAGTGCATTAGACACAAATTTAAATTACAAATGTAAGATTACGGTTTGGAAAAATAAATGTAATGCATCTTGTACAGTAATAAAGCAAGGTTAAGTTATTTGTGAGCAGTGAATTAAAGCAATCTAGCGCTGGAACGAAAAAGGAATGTGACATTATAACATAAAGTTAAAAATAAAAATACATTGTTTTTCCAGATTTGTTCACGTGTTTCATTTTCCTTCTGTTATTTGTTGTTTGACAAGTAACACCTAATTAGTAGGAAAGAAACCAACCAAGTAAGTACAGTGCTGATCAGTGGAGGTCTGTCAGATTGTCAAACAGCAATCAAGAAAGTTTTTACTGATCTGCATTAAAGGGACCCAATCACCTAAATATTGTTTTAAAATAAAATGTAAAAAAAACAAAACATACTTTTGTGTTAGCAAAATTGCAAGCAAATGCTCAAATATGCAGAATAATAGGTTTTACATGTGTCGGTGATATAACCTGGTTAGGACATCATCTGTGGCTTGATATGCAAATTTTAATGGGAAATTTGTAATTTGCATATGAGACCACCGGTGAAGTCATATGCGGGAGGTGCCAGAAACTTAAAAAACATTTTTCTATTAATTTATGGATTTGCTTGCAATTCTGCATACACAATGTATGAAAAAATATTCTTTACATTCTCATTATAAACAATGATTAGCTGACTTGCTACACATTGTGACAAGTGTGATATTTGTGTTCATTTTTGTCTGTCTATAAGTAATTAAAGTGGTGACTCAGATCACCTTTGCATATAATCCTGGGTGCTTGTTTTTTTTTCTGTCTAGGTACTGTTAGGTGCTAACCTTACAGAAAAAAAGACATGTACTTTTTAAGATCATCCTCACCTGTACTATGAATGGTACAAGGAAGCGTGTCTGAATGACATACAGAATGCTTTTTGGTTGTTCTAATGCAGGGGTGTGAAACTGCGGCCTACCCACTGCTGATGGTCTACATATGCCATAATGTCTCAGAGGCCCATGTCCTAAAATGTTTGGTAAATACTGTTTTTGCAAACACAATGAATAGATAACACAATTTTGCTTATACAATTTATAGATAATTTTTCAATTCTCTACATTAACAGTATGAGCAATGTTAAGGATGACAGAATTCCTTCAAAATCCCATTGTTCATGCCAGGAGTGACCCCTGGTGACTGTGAGGACTTGGGGCTGGGAGCCTATGGCAGGGAGGTAGCGGAGGACCACAGGGGAGTAGTGACCAAAGGTGAGGCAATGTGCAATCCCAGTCAAGGAATAAACATGATTGGGAGAATAAGCAGTCCAGGCCAGGTTCAAAGGGCAGGAGAGGTCAGAAAGTCCAGTAGGGAATTAGAGGTCAAAAATCCGGGAGGTCTTGGAGGGAAAGGAGGAATCACAGGGAATACGCTCTCAGAAGGAACCAACGGTAGATAACACTTAGCAGCTCAATACACAGGCACTGATTAAAGTCAGTGCTTGGTATTTAAAGGCTGCCAGATGAATAGCCCCACCCCCTCCAATTAGGGAAGTCCACCCACCTTCATAGAGAAGCCTGGCACTCACTAAGGTGAGTGTCAGCCTCTCTCCACAACCCTGCTGCTTCCGCCAATGGGAGCTTACCATGGGGTGTTAGGCCACGACCCCCGCCATCCGTATGATTGAAGCGCCAGTCACTCGCAGGGCACGAGTTACTGGAGTCTGGGGATGCGACCTACTCCGCTACAGTCTTCCCCTCCGGTGGGCTGCTGCAGGAGCGGGTGAAGGTAAGGGACCACGGCCTGGTAGGGGACGGGGTCCGGGATCCCCACAGTGACCTATGGGAGTGATGACACTGTGCATGCCCTCCTAACAGGGGCGAACACTGCCTGCGAGTGACAGGTATCTCCAAACTGGCAGCACACCTACACAAAATATATCCGAGAGGCCGACGGCAGCAACGGAGTCAGCATCAGAGTCACTCACTCTGTTGCCAATTTGAGCAGCACGAGAAAGTATATGAAAATAACTTTGTATACTTTTCGTGCTGGTAGAATTGGCAAGAGAGTGAGTGACTGATTCGCTTCCGGCGTCCGCCTCTTGGATATATTTAGTGTGTTTCAGGAGTTTGTGTGCTGTCTTTTTGGAGCCCACAAACCCCAATAATACAGCCGCTCATGCTAAGTGTGCGGCACCCACCTCGCACACAGGGAGGTTACGCGCCTGTCTCCTTAATTGATAATGATGCTTCTTTCTCTGTATTTCCAATTAATACTTTATTTTATAAGTTTAACTGGACTTTGGGCTTTAGTTTTTTGTATGTTATTGATAACATTTTAAATGTTTCTTCATCTAAAATACCGGAATATTTTGCTCAAGCAGAACAAAAATGTACTGTTTTAAAGATAAATGTTTCATCCTACATGCTAATAAAACAAATCATTTTATGACATATAAAGTGATCTTATACTGCCCCCTGCTGCCATTACCTCAGTATTACAACAATGTGGCTGCAATTATTTTTGAGTCTATTCACTAAAAAGTGAATAAGTCTCAAGGTTGTCGAGTTGGGAGCTCGAATTTGACTTAGTGTAAAAATATAATCGATCTCCCAACTCGACCACCATAAGCTATTCACTAAAATACATTTACTCTCCCCCATCTTGACAAAGTCCATCTCAAACTCCCATGTTGAATGTTCATTGAATGCAATAAAAATTGCTATTCACTAAAAATTGAAGGGAGGTGGATTTGGTGGACTGGTTGTACTTTGATGTCCAATTCACTCTGCGCAACCCACCACCTATAAAGGTTTGCGAATTGCACTGAAATGACCGTGGGTACAATCATTTATTACCCCACCTGGTAAAATAACAACCATAAAATTACCTCACCTGTCGCATTAAATCGCATTAAAAAAATCAAATAAAATCCCCCCCTTTAAATACTGGGACCAGAGGCTGCCATCATGGTACAAAACAATAAAAATACTCAGCACTCTAAATCTGTGAGGTCAAAAATGTATTCCTTACATACCAGTGGCAACGTTTCAACCTAGTGGTCTTTTTCAAGACTGAAAACTGGTTTAATGTCCATCCGTTAGAATAGATTAACAATCGGAGTTTGGTCATGCGTTATCAGGCGTTAGTGACCACTTTCAATACAAATAGAGTAGAAACGTACTTCCATACTCCTGCTGTAATATGATATAGATGGCTATTCTGCGTTGGCACTTTACATATTGCATTGGTTTTACTGTGGAGGGAAAACAGCTTTTACTACTAAAAAAGAATCCTAATAAATGGTATGGTTTGAAGCTAGAACTAGTTTCAATCTACTGGAGCAACCAAACTGAATAATGTTTCCTTTCTGACACCTAGTGGGCATAACTAGTACATCTTCTAACAAGTACTGCAGCATAAACAACTGACACTGCAAATATCATCAACTGTGTTTTATAATTGGGAATGTTTAGGTTCTCTTTGTTCCTTGTTATATCCAGACAGTGAATGTTTACAATGCTAACGTTTCCTTATTTGCAAAAGAATCAGTACAGATGCACTGGGTGATAAGTTAATGAGTGCATTCAGCAACAACTCTAGTCTATATCTGGCATCTTTGTTTCTGATATTTTTTTTGTACGGCAGTGATTGGAAGGACATAACAGTTGTGTGATATCACCACACATATGCACTGCGCATTCCCATGCTTCTATATTGGAAACCTATGATTGGCTCCCAGGTGATGTCATTGTGGGCTGGATTAATCCCCAAGAGAAAGCTTGCAAAGGGCTTGTTAAGTATTGCAAAACTTAAAAAACAAAATCTGGAAGAAAGAAATGAGTTATTTATTTTCAAAGTGTCAGTGTAAATATGCATTTATTTGTCCAGGTTTTTTTTTTTCAACTTGCGTGACAATTTAATGAGTTGCCTTGGGTATAAGACGAATTCAGGGACATTATAAGATTTATGGCTAACAGGGGAGCAATGGAAAGATGTATTGGCAAATGTGTGAGATTTTATGAGCTTCTGTGATATCAACATTAGTAACTGTGGATGCTAATAGAGTGGAAACTTAATTCTTTTCTCAGGTTCAGAACAATAGCAGATATGACACGATCATGGAAATTATTTCACCCAGAAACAGCTGCACTGGGTTTTTACTGCTCTGGGTTCAATGGATGTGAAAAGTATATTTAAAAATAAATATGCTTAAATTAGAAACATAGAAACATAGAAACATAGAATGTGTCGGCAGATAAGAACCATTCGGTCCATCTAGTCTGCCCAAATTTTTTTGGAGTACTTTTATTAGTCCCCCGTTCCCGGTCTGATAGCTAGGATAGCCTTGTGTCTATCCCACGCATGCTTAAAATCCTTGACTGTGTTTACCTCTACCACTTCTGCTAGAAGGCTATTCCATACATCCACTACCCTCTCAGTAAAGTAATACTTCCTGATATTACTTTTAAATTGTTGCCCCTCTAATTTAAGACTATGTCTAGTTGTGGTAGTTTTTCTTCTTTTAAATATACTCTCTTTCTTTACTGTGTTGATTCCCTTTATGTATTTAAATGTTTCTATCATATCCCCCCTGTTACGTCTTTCCTCCAAGCTATACTAATAAGATGATTTAACCTTTCCTGGTAAGTTTTATCCTTCAACCCATGAACCAGTTTAGTAGCCCTTCTCTGAACTCTCTCCAAAGTATCAATATCCTTCTGGAGATACGGTCTCCAGTACTGCGTACAATACTCCAAGTGAGGTCTCACCAGTGCTCTGTACAATGGCATGAGCACTTCCCTCTTCCTACTGCTAATACCTCTCCCTATGCAAACAAGCATTCTGCTAGCATTTCCTGCTGCTCTATTGCATTGCCTACCTACCTTCAAGTCCTCTGAAATTATTACTGCTAAATCTCTTTTCTCAGATGTTGAGGTTAGGACTGTACCAAATAGTCTATATTCTGCTTTTGGGTTTTTACACCCAAGGTGCATAATCTTGCACTTGTCCACATTAAATGTCAGTTGCCACTGCTCTGACCATTTTTCTAGTTTAGCTAAATCATTTGCCATTTGGCTTATCCCTCCATGAATATCAACCCTGCTGCAAATCTTTGTATCATCAGCAAAAAGACATACTTTGCCAACAAGACCTTCTGCAATATCGCTAATAAAAATATTAAAGAGAATGGGTCCAAGTACAGATCCCTGAGGTACCCCACTAGTAACAAGACCTTGCATCGAATATACCCCATTGACTACAACCCTCTGTTGCCTGTCACTCAATCATTGTCTAATCCATTCAACAATATTGAAATCCAAACTTAAAGATTTCAGTTAATTGATAAGCCTTCTATGTGCGACAGTGTCAAAAGCCTTACTGAAATCTAGGTAAGCAATGTCTACTGCACCACCCTGATCTATTATTTTAGTCACCCTATCAAAAAAATCAATAAGATTAGTTTGGTATGATCTCCCTGAAGTAAACCCATGCTCTCTCTGATCTTGAAATCCAAGCGACTTTAGATGTTCAACAATCCTATTCTTTAACAAGGTTTCCATTATTTTTCCCACTACTGAAGTAAGACTTACTGGTCTATAGTTGCCCACCTCCTCCCTACTACCTTTCTTGTGAATGGGCACAACATTAGCTAATGTCCAATCTTCTTGAACTACTCCCGTTAACAATGATTGGTTAAATAAAAAAATGTTTTCCCTAAATGAGGTCCCTTACCCTCATTTTCATTTGTAAAAACTGAACAAAAATATTCATTAAGGCAGTCTGCTAAGCCTTTATCCTCTTCTACATAGCATCCTTCTTTTGTTTTTAATCTAACTAATCCTTGTTTTACTTTCCTTTTCTCATTTATGTATTTAAAAAATGTTTTATACCCCTTTTTCACTGACTGGGCTATAGTCTCTTCTGTGTGTGCTTTGGAAGCTCTTATAGCTTGCTTTGCCTCTTTCTGCCTACTCTTATAGATCTTTCTATCTTCCTCACTCTGAGTATTTTTATAATTACTAAATGCTAGCTTTTTATTTTTTACTATTTTAGCCACCTCTGCAGAGTACCACAGTGGTTTCTTCAATTTTTTGCTCTTACTGACAAGCCTTATGCAATTTTCTGTTGCCTTCAGTAGTGCAACTTTTAGATAATCCCATTTCTCCTGGATTCCATTTAAATTGCTCCAGTCTGATAATGACTCCTTTACACCTAATCTAATTTTAGAAAAGTCTGTTTTTCTAAAATCTAAAACATTTGTTTTTGTGTGGTGTGACTGCGTCACTGTTCTTATATTAAACCACACTGTCTGGTGATCACTAGATCCTAAACTTTCACCTACAGTAATCTGATAACAAATCTCCATTTGTGAACACTAAATCTAGTATGACCTGCTTTCGAGTTGGCTCCTCCACTACTTGTTTTAGAGATAATCCCAGTAGGGAGTTTAGGATATGCATACTCCTGGCGCAAGTAGCTATTTTGTATTTCCAGTTCACATCAGGAAGATTAAAGTCACCCATGATGATCACTTCTCCCTTCATTGTCATTTTAGCTATTTCCTCAACTAGTAGATTATCTAACTCCTCTATTTGTCCAGGGGGCCTATAAATCACACCTACCCGAGTTACCATATGATTACCAAATTCTAATGTAACCCAAACTGACTCTATGTTCGCCTCACTAACTTGTATTATGCTACATTTTAAGCTATCCCTCACATACAGGGCCACCCCTCCCCCTTTTTTACCTTCTCTGTCTTTTCTATATAAAGAGTACCCTGGTATTGATATGTCCCAGTCATGTTTTTCATTATACCATGTCTCAGTAACAGCCACTAAATCCACATTCTCAGTTGCCAATATTGCCACAAGTTCATGGATCTTATACCCTAAACTGCGAGCATTTGTAGACATGACCCTAAGCTTATCATTTTTCAGCACACTGACTACAGGTAACTTCTGTCCCTGTTTTGGGGGGCAATTGGATTGATGTTTTATCGCCATTTTCCCCCCTCTTTTAGTTTAAAAACCTCCTAGCAAAACCTCTGAACTGCTCACTGAGAATATTCGTTCCCTTTTGAGAAAGATGCAAACCATCTTTTTTGTACAGTTCCTTTCTATCCCATAGTGAACTTCCATGAGAAACAAAGCCAAATCCTTGCTCCCGACACCATTCCCCAAGCCACAAGTTGAAGTCACATTGCTGCAAAATTCACATTGCTGCATAATGTGCTTGTAAGATTTTAGGGCCCTAGTGTATTCTTACGGTTCATTTATTTATACTGTCCTATTAAATGCAGTAATGTAAGTTCTAACATATATTTCTGAAATGTAACAGCCTTCTGGTTCCAAATTGTAATTTGGGGATCTGATTCATTTTATGTAATGGAAGTCAAAAGACGGATGTGTGTCTCTAATATACAGAAATCCCTTCCAGGATATGACATCATTTCTCAGTGACGAGCAAGTTGGAATTGAAGAAGAACCATTTTGTAAATGACCAAGGTCATGGAATGCTTAAAAGGGGAAATATGGTGACCTGATGCTCCTCCATGTCTTCAAGCAACTGAAGTACTTGGTCTCTGCAGTATTCAAAGTTTTAGTTCAATTTAAGACTTCAATTCATATAATGTTAGTAAAATAATAATACGTTTGCGTTTGGACTTTTTCTTATATAAGGTTAAGGTTTACAGTGCAACATCTAACAACAGTCTCATTAACACACCTTTCTTGGGCTCCATGGTCATTATCCATCATACCTCCTGTTTAAATGGAGCCCTCCTCATCTTTTATTCAAGTTTGTCTCAGTTACATAGAGTAGAAGAGATTTATTTATTTATTTAGAAAGTGTTTTACCAGGTAGAATACATTAAGATTTCTCTCATTTTCAAGTATGTCCTGGGGACCCAGTCCAGAATGGAATTACAAAGAGTTACACATTTAACAGTAGATAAAAAATACATACATTATTAAAAAAGTTTAAAGCAATTTACGTAGCGCTTGGTACAGAACATAAAAAGGGAGTTACAAACAGTTAGACAAAAACATTTTAGCACTAAAACATGGAGGTAGAGGACCCTGCTTGCAAGCTTGTGAGAACTGAGTGACAACAGATGTTACTTAATAGGTGACTAGTTGGGTGCATTGTAAGTCTGCAAACTGCAGCCTCTGGTTTGGAGACTGCAGGAGAGTAATGTGTGTGAGGTCCTTAAAATATTGCTAGTAATTATGTGCAGAATGGGAAAGAAGGACAGGTGGTTGATTAAAGGTCAAGTCACATCATCTGGTGAACTAGACCTAAAAAAATAATCAAGCTGGGGGTGGGTGGGTTGTGGGGAAGGGAGGGAAGGCATTAAACAGTCAGGTCTTGAAGTAGAGGATGGTGAGAATGGATGTGGTTCCAGGTCGAGTCTGGGAGAGAAAGAGATTTTAAAAGCAATAAAAAACACATGAAGAATGTGGGAGGAGATTGAAATCAACTGGGGAGTGACCAGAGAGAGTGACTGTGTAATTAGAGTGAAAATCAAGATCAATAGAAAATACAAAGTTGCAGCAGAGAGCATGGTATACAGATATTATAGAGACATGAGTATTGAGTCCAAATATAGATGTTTCTGGCTGTATACCTCAGGGATATGTATGAAACCGTCAGGTCTTGAAGTAGAGGATGGTGAGAATGGATGTGTTTCCAGGAATTGGATAGGTGCTGGTCAAGTGCCTCTAGCCCCATCAATATGTAAATTAATTAGCCTCTCTTCCACCATCTAGAGGCCAGTGATATTCCCCCATTAAAATACAATTAATAAACTCCCAACCTCTGTAGTGCCAGGGGCTGGCCCGGTGCCTCTGGCATAATACATTAACAAAATAATATTATTAAATATTCTTTACCTGCCCCCACCCATACCTTGAGGGGGGGAGATTCAACAAAATTGACCCAAACTTGTAAATATAACTACCCCTTGAGTGCCCTGAGGCAATTATCACTTGATCCTCAGCCCAGGCAAAGGAGCCATCCATAAAAAAATTTTTCTAAAATGAACCCACCTCTCATTAAAATACCACAGGGTCAAAAAAAAAAGCTGCCGTTCTATATGTTGGCCAATCAAAAGCCTCCCTGTCCCAGCCCTAGTATTGGCAAAACCCTTTGTAATTACCATTTTGTTCTTTGTCCAGGTCAAGGGTGGATATCTTATAAGGCAACCTAGGCAAATTTTAAAATAGATAAAACCAAGCTCTGCCCATACTATACCAAAGCCCATATGGCCTGACTATGGGCTTTCTAGAATGTTTCATAGTAGCTTGGCTGTTAGTGGATGAGTTTGGATGTTTGTGCATAATCTAAGCTGGGATTTACATTTGGCCCTTCTCCTGATCCAGTGAGGCCTTGGATTCCTTTATAACCCACACTGAGACATTTCATGTCATGAAAAGAGCGTTTATACTTTGAACTGTTCCCTGACGGCTCTTTTTAAATTATCCACCGATTATCCATGTTCATGAAAGTACATTTCTGGAATGGAAACGTTTATAACTATGTTTTTACCAATAATTTAATTGAATTTGTAAAAAGAGGATATTGAAATTACACTCTCTGATCTTGGAATGTTTGGGACCCTCTGTGCTTTCTGTCATCTACTTCATAGTGACTTACATGAAATATATGGTCATTGCACAAATCATTTTAATTAAGATTCTGAACACTAGGATCTGGGATACACCATGTCCTCACCATGACATATTGCCCTTTTCTTTAATGAGGATCTTTTCTCTGCCAAAGACTAAACTTTGACATCCATTTTGACATATTTGAAACACTGTCTGTTGTCATATGACCACACTGTACATTGACTTATTAGAGGTTAAAGCACATATTGTGGTTCGAGAGAACAGCAGACCAGTTCTCCAAACCTGCAGTCCAGCTGTACAAGCATCACTGACCATATCACTGTGTTCTCTTTTATTCAGAGTTGCTTATTAAAAATCCATACTTCAGGCCTGTAAACTCTAGACCAGAAGTATGCATTTTTTCATATCTTGAAAAAATATATATCTTTATTGAATATATTCACCAAAAGGTGCAGCAGGTGAGATGAAGTTTTATCTGGAATTTGATTCAGTGAGACTCATTCAAAGCTTTTGGTAAGGGGCAATGCTTTTATTTCTGGCAAACCCCTAACAAAATGGCTGCCCATGGTAGTGCATAATCTGCATAATAAGTATTCATCTGCATACTTTACCTTCCTGACAGGGTTATACCATCAAAAGACCAGACTGCCGAGGAAAGCATGCAATAGTGATTGTTTTACATAGGTTTGTCCTGTTCCTAACACTTTGGAAAATAGCACGCATTGCTTTAGCAAGATAGTTTTGGCATAACCTGTGTCCATTGGTTGATTGATGATCAACAATCAATATATGAAAAGGAAATCAATAATTCTTACTGGATCCAATAGATAGATAGAAGAGCCACAGGATCGGCAGCCTTTCCTGCTCACAAGTACAAATCTGGCCTCTTCTGATGGCACGTTATGCTTTTTTTTTTTCGTTCATGATTTAATAGAGAAAATGAAATGTGTAGAAATGGGAATTATGGAACATGTCAGGTTTGAGAACACATTACAATATTAAGGATAAAGCAAGTGGGAAATTAAATTGCAAGAATCCAAGAAAAAACAAAGTAGATGTAAACATCTGGAGAACTTTGGGAAGAAAAAGATGATAACAATCATTTCCTGTGAGGGGTCCACACAATGAGGACTCCATGCAACCAGATGTTTGGCTAACGTGATTGGTATATAAACTATGTAATATTGGAACTTATTTTTCAATGGCTAGGAAATTTATAGGGCTTTTAATATTATGTAAATAAAATATATATGTATGAAGGAAACCACTGCAACAAATGGATTCAATGTGGTAAACATTCATACAACTCCACCATTATATTTCCTAAATACAATTGTGCCACTATTTTAGCTTATCACTTATATTACTTGTAGTACCTTAATTGGGTATGTAACTTGAAAAAGACATTTAGATTAATCTCTAGATCTCTTGTTGTGTTAACCTGTTTAGACCACAGAACAGTTTTGTAATTATATATTTATCTTCTGCTTGGCACACAATGTTCCTGATGTATTCTCCTTCATGTTTATACTTTTAAAACGTTGTAACTTGCTTTAGAACTGATACATATCAAAGGATAGAAGTGATGGGTTAGATGTGTGCTCTAAAATACTTTGCTGGTGGCATTTATCTACACTAGACTTGTGCTGCCCTAAAAACAAACAGGTCAATGAGGTCTATTCACTAAAAGGTGAACATTTAATCTCAACAGTGTAACTATACATTGTGCAGGACCATCTCCCTGCTAGAAGACCTAATTTGGCCGTTCAGAATGCATAGTTAAATCTTTGGCGAACTGTCACTGATTTTTCACTGGCAACTTTTCTTAGAGAAGAAACTCAGACTGGCCCCTTGAAATTTGCATTTGCTTTACTGTGTGGTTGTTGGTGACGGTTGAGGCAAGGTGCCATTTGTTTGAACAGCACCTAAAAGGTGCCGACTAGATAAAAATTAGGATGATACCTGCAAAAGTATGAAAAGGGTGAAAAGACTGGGAGAATTTCTGGCCTCCATAAGGAAACTCACCAGAAACCCCAATCAATCCCACAAGAGTTAACATAGCAAACTCATCCTGCATTTTTAGAAACGTTTTCCATTTTTAATTCCACAAATAGAAATAAAACAAAACATATTGTTGCGTTCTCCTCTTTAAACCCATATAAATAGTGAGTGTAACTTTCACATCTGCTGTAGCTGTATGGAAAGATGTTCCACCATGGGAGTTTTCTACTGTCCGTCTACAAGCAGAAAGGAACCGTCTCCACTTGATGACATCCCACCCAGTGTGAGCAGACATCCTCCGCTGCTGCCTGGCACATCCTTGGGACTTCTATGACAGAAGCCGGGAAGCCTCCATCATAGAAGCAGACATCCACCGGCTGCCCCCACTACCCACCAGGGAGACTGGGGCAGCCGGTGGATGTCTGCACACATTGGGGGAGGGAGAAGAGCCAGCATTGAGGGAGGGGGGGGGCAGCATTGGGCAAGTCTGGGGAGGGAGGAGAGACAGCATTAGACAAGTCTGGGGGAGGGGGGAGATGCAGCATTGGGCAAGTTGGGGGGGAGAGGCAGCATTGGGCAAGTCTGGGGGAGGGGGGAGAGACAGCTTTGGGCAATCTGGGGGAGGGAGGGGGGAGAAGGAGCCTTGGACAGGTCTGTGGGGTAGGGACAGCCTTGGCTAAGTCTGATGGGCAAATGGCTGTGGGGGCAGATGGAAAAAATGTAAATAAAAACAAGAAATGCATTTTTTCATATCTTTTTTATTAAATATGAAAAATCAATTTACATGTGAATGCATACAAGTTAAACTTTTTTCCTATAGGGTAGTCTTATATTCAGGCTTTTAGTTTTTTCCTAAAGGAATATCCAAAGTTTGGGGGGGTCATCTTATAATCAGGGTCGTCTTATATTGGAGCAAATACGGTATATTTGTTGTATAATATGGCAAGATTTGAACAGTTTATAAGGGGAACAGTTGGGACTTGGATGCTCCAGTTTCCACTGTGAACTATCCTGTATGTTTCTGAGCTCTAGAGAATGGCGTGAACCTACTCAATTCCAGCTTATTGTTATAAGCCCCTTAATATCTGGAATAATTCAGAACTTTCTGGTTACTGGTGGAATCCTTCAAAGTGCTGATACGATTCAGTATTTATCTATGAATGTTTATATAATACCTGATTGAACAAATTATGCAATCAGAATGACCGCGTAACCCAGTAGACAATGTTCCATTTGCTAGTTATTTCACACTATTGTTTGGAGAGATTTCACACCTACACAGTATATAAGGGCAGAGTAATATCCTGCCAGCTGGCTAATGAGCCCCCCAAATGAGTGCAAACGAGTAATACATTGTAGCAAACACGGATTAGAACACAATATATTAATTAGCACTCATAAACACAAAGCCATTGCCTAGTTCATCCATTAATGGCCCTTTGAAGACTATTTTCTACTCAATGTTGCAAACAGGGATTCTTGTAAGCTTTCCTAATGGCACACATCGGAAAGAACTTCTTAACATGTTAATATCTTGTAATCTTACTGCCAGGGGACTGTGCGTTGAACTGGGAATGCTATTGACAATCAAACATTAATGCTTTATGTAAGTGTGGCTCACCTATGTTCTGCCGTCTGTGCACTCCAGAACTAACTGGAAAATCATGACATGGAACAAAAAAAGATTAAATAATTGATTATTTCAAATAATGTATTGACGTACATTACACTTTGCAATTCCTATTTGAATTATGCAACAAAGTATTTTGTTTTACAGATAGCAATGCTGGAACAAAAATTGTCCGCACTGGCTGATTTTCGGACCGATTCAGTACCACATCGTGGTTTCTGAGAAGCGCAAATTTAAGGGCCATTCGGATCACCCACGTGATAGAAAGTTGTCCAAATCTCATAGCTCCAAATTTTTGTTTCCACAACTGGAACGACCCGAGAAGACCCTTTGGGAAATTTGGTGTCTGTATAAGAGAGTATAATCCTGCGCACACTGCACTGCTTGTTCCTTCCATCACTGGGTTTATTAACTGAACTTAAGATGCAGTGCGGTATTTACCGCAAGGCATTCTAGGCGGATGCCTAGGGTAGCAAATTTTGGGGGGCAGCAGGGCCCCCCAGCACTGAAAAAAAAACCTAAGAAAAAAACGAACTGCAGCCTGATCGCGAGGGGGGTGGAGTGATTACGGGTCATGTGAGACGTCAGACACACGCCGGGTCACGTGACCTATTCACACTCACCGCGGTAGAGCTGAACAGGCAGCATGGTAGGACACCATGCTGCCTGCCACTAGCCACCAGGTATCAAGGTAACTCAAAATGTGTTTACATGTATGGTAATGTTTATTAAAGTGATTATTCTTGAACATTTTTTGTGAAAGAAAAAGATTTTATTTGATTACTGCCATTCAATATTTTTGAATTGTATTCTACCTGCATACTGATGTATTTTGTTGAGATTTAATTTATTAAAGCCCTTCAAATATTTTTTCATACGCTTCTTTTGTCTCCCCTGTTGAACAGCAGCTTAGGTGCACCATTCCATTATTATTTCTCCTGGTCCTGGTGGTGCTAGTGTTACAGTTGCTTGTGTAGGGTTAACAAATCTTAAAAATTGTACCTTAGGTAAGTCCTGGGGTGAGGGGGCATATAATGGGGGTAATGGAGGCATATAATGAGGGCAATAGATAAATGTAATGGGGGTGATGGGGCATGTAATGGGGGTGAGGGGGCATGTAATGAGGGTGATGCAGGCATGTAATGGGGGTTATTCAGGCATGTGATGGGGTTAATGGAGGCATGTAATGGGGATGATGCAGGCATGTAATGGGGGTTATTCAGGCATGTAATGGGGGTGATGGGGTTAATGGAGGCATATAATGTGGTGATGGGGTTAATGGAGGCATATCATGGGGGTGATGGGGTTAATGGAGGCAAATAATGGGGTGATGGGGTTAATGGAGGCATATAATGGGGGGGTGGGGTTAATGGAGGCATATAATGGGGGTAATGGGGTTAATGGAGGCATATAATGGGGGTGATGGAGGAATGTAATGGGGGTGATGGAGGAATGTAATGGGGGTGATGGGGCATGTAATGGAGGTGATGGGGCATGTAATGGAGGTGATGGGGCATGTAATGGGGGTTATTCAGGCATGTAATGGGGTGATGGGGTTAATGGAGGCATATAATGGGGGGGTGGGGTTAATGGAGGCATATAATGGGGGTGATGGGGTTAATGGAGGCATATAATGGGGGTGATGGAGGAATGTAATGGGGGTGATGGAGGAATGTAATGGGGGTGATGGGGCATGTAATGGAGGTGATGGGGCATGTAATGGGGGCAATGGAGGCATGTAATGGGGGTGATGTGGGTTATGGGGCATGTCCTGGGTGGGCAGCGTGGGTAGTGGGGTGCCCGAATTTTGTCTGCCTAGGGCAGCACAAAACCAAGATACACCACTGTTATGATGCATGAGAAAGCAGGCAGGAAAGCTACCTGGCAGACTTTAACCCTCATAAATGTTCATTCCATAAACAACCAGTAAATGGAATAAACATGTATAAAGTGCTGTACAGTTTGAGACACACACATACACATAATAGCTGAGGTAACAAACTAGACAAACGAAAAGAAATGAATTGAAACATGAAAACATTTGATAGACTCCTTGATACATCTGGAATGATATACCAAGGCATGATGGGCTGACTGCTTCAGCGCTGTGTGTACCTGTTATTACTGAATGTCTAAGAATAAACACATTGTTCCCACATCTGTAGTTAATAAGCAGTTTGACTCTTGAGAGATTTTGATGAGTAAGTAAAACCGTCCACTGTTCACTGGCTTTGGTCGAACCACCCAGAAGAATTGAGGACTTCCCTTCCATCACGGACCTGACTTATGACGGTTGTTCAGTCTATTGCCAATTTGGCTTCAAAAGCGTATTTTCTTTTTCAGCCACCTGAAGCTAAATATCGATTTACAGCAAGCTAAACCATGAAGATGAAAAGAGGAGGTGCGGGGTAGAAGGTCTTTTTTGTTTTGTTTGGCCTCAGTATTGAATTACAGGCATGTGCAGCTAGTTTTAAAGCCAGCTGGGTCAAATAAGAAAAGTGCGACTTCAGATAGGAAAGTGTATTTGGACATCGTACGTGGCAGGTCTAGCCAACATGTGCCTCAGCTAGCAGCTATGCACAGATGTTATGCTCCACTTTACTTGTCACTGTCACTACAGGAATATACCTACCACTAGCCATGGTATATACCTTCCATGGTTTATTTACCGCTGTGTATAATCCAGCTCTAAACTGGGGTTAGGATTAGTACTATCGGCAATAAAAGATTATTTATTTTGATTTAGTTTTCCTGGCTAGTTGAGATTATTACACAGCTTATTGTCTGTATGTTTAACATGTTTTCATTCCTCCCAACTGTCCTGCTTTGTGTGGGACAGTCATGATTTTGGGAGGCAAGTCCCGCTGTGACTGGCTACTTTGCATGCACAGTACCATGCTGCCACTCAAAGACCCATGCACCTCCCCTGGTGTCCTGTTCTCAGGGATAAAGGGACATGATAGTATGTTCTCAGGGGCAAAAAGACACAGTGGCATGTTCTCATGCCATGTCTGTTTGCCATTGAGAACATGCCACTGGGTCACTTTGTCCTTGAGTACATGCCACCATGTCCCTTTACCCACAAGAACATGACACCAAGTGCATTTGCATTGAAAACATGCCACCATGTCCCTTTTGCGACATAGTGGCATGCACACACACACACACATAGTGGCAGGCACATGCAGTCACACATGCATGCAAACACACAGTCACACATGTACATACATAGTCACGCTTCCATACAGACACATATGTATGCTTATGCACACAGTCACCCATGCATGTGGTAGTGTTGTCTGACTTGCAGCTCAGGTAGCTCTTCCAAAATATTTCCTGAGAAAATAAACACAATATTAGAAAGAAAAGTATTAAAAAAAGCATAGCTGTTTCCCTGATTGAGGAAGTCATCGACATGGATCAGCTCACGACATATGTCCATGAGACACCCGCTCCATTCCAGAAAACTTGGGGCCCCTGGCTGGCATGCTTCCCTAAATAGCGACCTCACAGTCCACAAGGTTACCCAATCTGTGTTCCCTATTCCCACTAGGTTCCTGTTGGTACCCTTACCTGCCCCATGCCCCATGTACCTGCCTCCATGTGTCCATATATTTGTAGGCCCGGTACCTATATCAGTACCTGTTTTTATACTATTTGCAACAATCTAAAGCTGTCTCATTCTTGATTTTCTTCTTCTTCTGTACAATACCCCACGTTATGTAATGTACATATAACTTGTTATGAATAGATATCAAAAATAACAACACACAATAAATAAAGATTAGCTGCACTTCTATATAAACAAACACAATTATCTGGATGTAATAAATCCCTCGGAGCAAAAGCAGTTTTCTTTTTTGGCAAAAAAAATAATCAAAAGAGGGAAATTACTAAGGATGGAAAATACAGGTCAGAATTATGCTTTGTCTATGTATATTACAAACAATACTGGGACTAACTCGCGATGGGAAAAAATTCAACGATATTGAGTTTAAGCTGCCAAATGTGATCCTTTGGGTGTGAGATTCAAATAAAAATCAAGCTGTGTTCTGTTATGTTTTCAAGCTGTACCGAGACAAGATTAAAAAAAAATTATGCACAACTGGCAAAGGGTAAGCACATTCTTATAATACAGGAATTGTTACAGAAACTCGTAACATAATTCTTGTTATTTCCTGACCTGTAACATAATTCTTGTTATTTCCTGACCAAGAATTATATATCCTTAGTAGAAAAAAAAGCATATGCATTTCATGAACTATTGTACGGTTCTGCGAAAGTTTGCAGTTCTATATGCATTAGGATGTGTAGGCAATTCTGTATAAATCAGTGTAGGCTGAATGATGTGCAAATTACAGTATATAGGTTGAAAGATCTGTGGACCAGAGTTTGGAGCAGCCATGGCATCTGGGGTGGGAAAGTGTCCAGATGAACATCTTAGAACTCAGATCAAACAAAACTGCATCATTGTAAATACCAGTAGACAACTAAACTGCTGTCATTTTATAAATCATATCTCAGGGTCACAAAGTCCAGAGGCCTTTGCAGGGACGCATTAGATCTATTACTTTGGGACTTAAAAAAACAACATAGAAAGAATGGCTTTAATTTTTCTTGAAAAATAATATTTCTGCAAGCAGAAAACCAGAGATTCAGGCTAGGCCCTCACCCTTATAGTTAGAAAATGTTATGACTTCTAATTAAACTGTACGTTATTAAGCATATTAGCCTTACTACTTGTCTAAAGCACTACTGTCATTGTTAAGTCGATGGATGTAATAGCTCGGCCTGTATTATTTTGTTAAGTAAAGGAGGCAGCCCTTTTGGTACATTTCTCCTGAAACTCGTCTGTAGAAATTTTGTGTCCAGGAACAGTGCTGATAACAATGAGCAACTGTACACTACAGGAAGACACAAACTGAGGAACTTGGTAAGAAATACTGTACATACTATTCTGATTATGTGTAAGGGCTTAAATGTGAAAATAAAATATTCTTAACAACTTCTAATCAGCAGGAGACTGGTGGAGACTAAAGGTATGACAGTTCTGCTCTTCTGTTAAAAAATGGGTTGTAGTGTTATCAATTATAAATGATGTTAAACTGCCATGGGTGGCAAATCCCATGATATTCATTCACCACCAGATCACAGAGTATGTCTATCTCTGCATGTCTTACTGAACACTTTCACCACTAGGTGGCCACATTACCGTCCATGTTATCATTACCATATTTTACATGTAGGGTGTCATCATGTTATACAGTACTGCTAGACAGAGTTAGACCTGCACAGTGCGTTGCTGAGTTACGGAGATTAAATTTCTCACTATCACACTTGGAGCTCACCTTTTAGTAAACAGAACCCTATCTTCTGTGTTTCACAGCTGAGATTCTGGGTCTTCATATAGGTCTCCTCTGCAGATCCCATAGCAGAGAGAGACAGTTGCTGACTAGATGCTCACGGTCAGAGGATAAACTAGTATGTACTATCAAAAGTAAATCCTCACACTAGGAACAACTAACATTTCACTTGTGTTTCTATATTAGAAGCACAAGTGAAAACAAGGTTTAGTGTCAAACACCTACTACACTAATTCTAGCCTCCATCTAGTGAAACGCACTGATTCATAAAGATCGGTATGCTTCTATCAAAATTATACACTCCCCATAGATTCGGGCTATGTTGCCCTAAATGTCATGTCTGTGTTGCCTTCTGCCTTCACCACTCTTCTTTGATCACATCCTCCCTCTGATGGCTATTCACTAAATGGGAGTTGCAGGTGAGATGAGGGAAGTTGAGGTGAGATGAACATTTCATCTCACCAACTTGGCTACACATTGTGCAGGGACAAACCTGGTGAGTTTGCTAACCAGGGGAAGCTCACAAGGTTTGTCCCTGCAGTGCACAATGTGTAGCCAAGTTTGTGAGATGAAATGTGGTGTGAATACACCACTCTATCTCGTTATAAATGTTCACAGCTCCAAACACTCACTGAGATGAGAAGGGCCTGGCAGTCAGTCACTCATTTGCAGCCTCTGGAATTATGCACAACCAATAAGTACTGATCTAATATCAATACCTTATGTTTCACCACTATCTTAATCTGATGATATAATACTACAGATGTTGATGTTTTATAAAAAATAATGCACTAATTAATATTTCATGCACTCATTTTTAATCATCATCCACTCTCTCTCTTCTTGTTAATTTCACAAACTGCATCCAGTGTTAAATCAGCTGTTAATCCGGAATTAAACTCCGCTAATAATGAGGTTGCATGACGGACATCGATTGCCACAGGAATTGGTAGTTATGTCATCAGTAGCTCCCAGACTATTCCATGGTGCGTAATGATGATTATATGGCTTTAATAATTAGCAGAAATATTGAAAGACTGTCATACACTTCATGTGGTTTGCATTGCCTATTGCAAGCTATCGTCTTGTAATAGTCTGGACCTTGATTAATAAAAACGTGGAAATGCTCAGGATTTAATAGCATTTAAAATGATTGGGTCATAATTTAGCAAATTTTACATGACTTTGTTTAGGAAATGTTTAGAGGAAGCAGAATAGGGGTTCAGAGCGTTCACTCTCTTGAGCCTTTATTTACAGAAGAAAAATTGCCTCCTCTGACAGGATGCTCGTGGGCACTCTACTGTATAGACAGACAATACATAACTTGCCAGTTCTATAAATTCAGCTGAGGAAACAGCACATGGCCAAACATTGGTCCCTATTTGCACTCCCTAATTATACCAATGAAAACATTAAAACATAGAATGTGTCGGCAGATAAGAACCAATCGGCCCATCTAGGCTGGCCAATTTTCTAAGTACTTTTATTAATCCCCAGTTCCCTATCTTATAGCTAGGATAGCCTTGTGCCTATCCCACGCATGCTTAAAATCCTCGACTGTGTTTACTTCTACCACTTCTGCTGGAAGGCTATTCCATACATCCACTACCCTCTCAGTAAAGTAATAGTTCTTCTTTGTCCCTCTAATTTAAGATTATGTCCTCTAGTTGTGGTAGTTTTGCTTCTTTTAAATATACCCTCTTCCTTTACTGTGTTGATTCCCTTTATGTATTTAAATGTTTCTATCATATCCCCATGTTATGTCTTTCCTCCAAGCTATACATGGTAAGATGCTTTAACCTTTCCTTGTAAGTTTTATCCTTCAACCCATGAACCAGTTTAGTAGCCCTTCTCTGAACTTTCTCCAAAGTATCAATATCCTTCTGGAGATACGGTCTCCAGTACTGCGTACAATACTCCAAGTGAGGTCTCACCAGTGCTCTGTACAATGGCATGAGCACTTCCCTCTTCCTACTGCTAATACCTCTCCCTATGCAACCAAGCATTCTGCTAGCATTTCCTGCTGCTCTATTGCATTGCCTACCTACCTTCAAGTCCTCTGAAATTATTACTCCTAAATCCCTTTCCTCAGATGTTGAGGTAAGGACTGTACCAAATAGTCTATATTCTGCTTTTGGGTTTTTACTCCCAAGGTGCATAATCTTGCACTTGTCCACATTAAATGTCAGTTGCCACTGCCCTGACCATTTTTCTAGTTTAGCTAAATCATTTGCCATTTGGCTTATCCCTCCATGAATATCAACCCTGCTGCAAATCTTTGTATCATCAGCAAAAAGACATACTTTGTCAACAAGACCTTCTGCAATATCGCTAATAAAAATATTAAATGGAATGGGTCCAAGTACAGATCCCTGAGGTACCCCACTAGTAACTAGAAAAGATAGACTGGAATTTATTTCTTCAATATCTGAATTCCAGATGGGTGTGCTGTCTTCCCTTCATATTGTAAACTGACATATAAAGTTACTAGAATGAAGTGCTAACAATGGTTTTCTCACGTCATGTAAAAGTGAGACGACCCAGCAAGGAGTAGGATTATTTGTTCTCATTCTTATGAGTACAAGTTCAGACCAAACAAGGTTTTTATTGTTTGAATTTGCTTGTTGTTTAGGACTATACAATGTTTTTTTTACTACAGTCATATTTCTCTTATGGCCTGGGAAATTTCAGACCAGAACCACTGCAGAAGAAATCTACACATAAGGCTACTTTTGCCTTAATACAAAACACAAGATGTAGACTACTGCGCCTGTATGTGAAAGGGTATGCAGCACTCAGGCACCGCTAGTGTCTCACTTCTAGCAAAACAAATACAGCACAAAGAAAAAAACGTGACCAGTGCGCTTCAACCAACACTACATACACTGTATATTTACCCTTTAGGCAAGTACAAATCTTGCAGTGTTGTACAAAGGGAATATGAAAAGTAAAAAGATAAAACACAAAATAGTGTAATATATCACAAAGTGAAATGAAGTGAATGAATGGTGCCAAATGGCCACTCACATTAGTCTGAGCAACTACTTGCTCAGGGATTTCAGCACAGGGGAGCCCAGGAAAAGGATTAATGATGACCAGTCACCTCATCCACGGAGACTCCAGAAAATATGTCCACACATGAGGAAAAGGAAGGCAGGAATATTAATGAACACTGTTTAATATAGAGTTAAAATAATACAATTCTTACAATTGAGATCTGAAGAATCTTCAAATTCAATAAAAGCAGTAAAAGTTCTTGAAAAAAAAGTCCAGTGTTGCACGTCCCGTGTCTCTTACAGCACAACGCGTTTCTCCTCTCAAATGAGGCTTTTTCAATGGCACCATTCACTTCACTTCATTTCACTTTGTTTTTGATATATTACACTATTTTGTGTTTTATCTTTTTACTTTTCATATTCCCTTTGTACAACACTGCAAGATTTGTACTTGCCTAAAGGGTAAATATACAGTGTGTGTAGTGTTGGTTGTAGTGCACTGGTCAAGTTTTTTTCTTTGTACTTTTGCCTTAAGTTTGAAATCCCCTTGTCAACTCCCTCTTTCATGAATAAAGCCCTATGTATCAGATAGATAGTCTTAATGAAGATTTACTCCTTCTAGTGCTGGTGAACACGGCTCCGGATGTGCAGCCATCATTCTCTCTTGCTGTCCAGCAGTGGTGTTCCGAGGGGGGTGCAGGGGGTGCGGACCGCACCGGGTGACACCTCCAGCAGGAGTGACACCCGTGCTGCCGGCATCCCCCCGCACCGCATTGCTCTGCTTTTCTTTTATTTATTTTTTTCTGGCAGCCGCATCCGCTGGATTCGGTAGCCGGGAAAAAAAAGTTAAAAAGAATTAAAAATCCCTGCGATCGGATGTGACGTGATGTCACATCCAGTGTCTGTGTTTCCCTCCTCTGTGCAGGAGGGAAGACTGCATGGAGGAGGCGTACGTCCGGGGACACGGAGGATCAGCCAGGCGGTAAGTACTGGGGAAGGGGGGAGGCGGGTGGAAGAAAACGAGCATGGTAACGACACAATTTTAGTGGATGGCACAATATTACAGGCATTTGAATGGCACAATAATACAAACATTTGAATGACACAATATTACTGGCATTTGAATGGCACAATATTAGTGGCATTTGAATGGCACAATAATACAGGCATTTGAATGGCACAATATTACAGGCATTTGAATGGCACAATAATGGGGACATCTGAATGGCACAATAATACAGGCATCTGAATGGCACAATATTACAGGCATCTGAATGGCACAATATTACAGGATTTTGAATGGCACAATAATACAGGCATCTGAATGGCACAATATTACTGGCATTTGAATGGCACAATATAACTGGCATCTGAATGACACAAAAATACAGGCATTTGAATGGCACAAAATTACAGGCAACTTAATGGCACAATATTACTGGCATCTGAATGGTTCAATATGACTCGCATCTGAATGGTCAATAATTATGGCATTTGAATGGCACAATATTACTGGCATCTGAATGGCACAATAATACAGGCATCTGAATGGCACAATATTACTGGCATTTGAATGGCACAATATTACTGGTATATGAATGGCACAATAATTATGGCATCTGAATGGCACAATAATTTTGGCATTTGAATGGCACAATATTACTGGTATCTGAATGGCACAATATTACTGGCATCTGAATGGCACAATAATACAGGCATCTGAATGGCACAATAATTATGGCATTTGAATGGCACAATATTACTAGTATCTGAATGGCACAATATTACTGGCATCTGAATGTCACAATAATACAGGCATCTGAATGGCACAATATTACTGGCACCTTAAGGGCACTGTATTACTGGCATCTTGATGGCACAATATTACTGGCATCTTGATGGGCAAATTGGCTGGGGCATCTTAATGGCACAATCTTACTGGCATCTTGATGGGCAAATTGGCTGGGGCATCTGAATGGCACAATATTACTGGCATTAGGCATTACTTAGTTAAATTGTCTGGCTTAATAACGGAAAAATAATACTGGCATATTATTATTGTGTGTGACATAATTTGTGGGGCTCCTGTATGTGGCATATTTAATGGACCATCTGACTGCCATTACTAAGGAATCTGTTTGGCATGGTGTTGGAGGAATCAAGGGGGTGACACCATGAGTTACCGCACCGGGTGACACCAACCCTAGTGCTGTCCAGTATGTAGATGTTGTCCAGGCTCAGCAACCCTCTTCTAAATGATAACATCAATGTATCTCTCACTCCAAAATACCTCACTAGAGTGCTGATTCTTCTTCTTCTTCATCATCATCATCATCATCATCCTCATCTCCAGAAAAGATTATATTTTAAGCAGAAAAAAAGGTTATCATAATGAAGTGCTCAAAATGCATTTCTCACCTCATGTAAAAGTGAGACAACCCAGCAAGGAGTGGGATTATATGTTCTATTTCATGAGTATAAGTTCAGACCACACATGGATTTTATTGTTTAATCCACTTTATCATTTGAATTTGCTTGTGGGTTAGAGCAATAATATTTTAAACGTGTTTTTTTTTTTTTGCAATTACCCATCATATGCAGGTCATATAGCTCTGTTCACTCCTCTGGGTTGCAGGTTTGATTCCTGGTGGAGTCAGTTGAAACCTTCATTTTTCTGCGGTAGATAAAATGAGTACTTCTAAATTGTGCAATGGTTAAATCCCTGGAATTTACCACAAAGCTTGTGCTTTGTCACAAACATGCAAAACACATTAAGTGTTTTCCTACAAGCGGTCACTCGCCAGAATGTTATGAGTCATCAATCTTGAATGCTGAGGATATTTATGTACCAGTATGAATAATAATTGTTGATAATTTTTGCTATTTTGAATGATTTTAATGGTCCATGGACCTGAAATAAAGAAACAAGGCGGTTTTGCCCCAGACGGCACCCTGGCAGAGGCAGCACTTTGCTGCTCCATGCAGCGGTCTTTCTCTTTTCTTTTTTTCTGTGTCCGGGGGAGCTTGATAGAATAAGGTCTCAGCCAATCAGAAGAGACTTCTCAACTCTCCTGATTGGCTGAGAGTTCAGAAGCCTCCTGTGATTGGCTCAGTCTCTCCTTCACATGAGGAGCTCAAAGCACAGAGATGCCTGGACCAGGTAAGTTAAACAGTTAGACAGTGTGTGTGTGTGGGTATGTCAGTGTGTGTGAGTGTGTGTGTGTGTATGTGCGTGTGTCAGTGTGTGTGTCTGTGTGCGTGTGTGTGTATGTGTCAGTGACAGACTGTCATATGTGTGAGTGAGTGTTTGGATAAAGGGGGTTACTCCTCTGACGCTGCCACTATCTGTCTAGCCACCCAAGGGGTTAACTCCTCTGATACTGTCTATATCTGTCTAGCCACCCAAATTGTTAACTCCTCTGATACTGCCTATATCTGTCTACCCATCCAGGGCTTAACTCAACTGACACAGCCTATTATCATAATAATGTTTTACCATGACTTGCTTTTCACCTTTAATGGGCATATCAAAAATAAATATTTTTTTCTTAGAGCTCATCCATGAGGTGAAAAGAAAGAAATGATAAAACAAACATTATTATTAAAATAGGCTGTGCAATTCCTCAAACCATAATATGTGACCACTGACCTATAACATGACTCAAATATTGTACATTAAGTGTAAATGCTCAAACATTTAGGGTACACATTTTAATCATGGCCTGCCAATAATCGCACCATATAATTTTGCACATAGAAAGGTGCTCTTGCATTAAATTATCATTTCCTGATAAGTTTAATTTTAGTTTGAATTATCATGTGGGATTTTTGTTTGGGGGGGGGGGGGGGGGGGGGGCAGCATAGCCCTCAAGCTATTGATGGCCTGCAAGCTCCCATAATACTTTGTCAGCTGACTGGTATGGAGGACCACAATTTGACACTCCTGGTTTCCAATGTAGCTAAAGCAAATACAGAAATTCAAATGTTATTGCACACCAGCATTTTATCAGGAGCGGGAATGCTTCACGGGATACACACATGACAGAATCATATTTCAGCACAAATGTGCCCTTTCACTGCTATTTAAGTCATCCTTTCTGAAATGGAAATATATTGTAAAATGTAAACTGACGAATTTCTTTTATCTATGTTTTCTTGCCTCCCAGTGTCAGATGTGAAACCTCCTTTCTCAGTAAAAGCATTGTACGAGCAGGATAGGGGAAAAGGAAATGAAAGGTGTCAGGAAACCAGGGATAGTTTGGACCCACAGATAGTGGAGCCTGCTGGTCAGAGAATCACTGGAACCCTCAGTACAAATTCTCAGCAGGTAGACAGCAAGAGAATGATACTGATTGTCCCCTCTCACAGGACTCTGCTGTTATTTTAGGAAAGTAGCCATCTTTGATTTACATTCTGTTTGACTAAAAAAAACTTTACATCCACAGACTGAAACACGAGGCTGCGCAAATGTTGGAATTTAATGCGAATAATTCAACGTTTCACATTTCTGTTGTCTTGGGAGACAGATGAGCATTTTGGTTTGTGTTAAGAAACTGGAGTATTAGTTATGTAGAAATCTCGTAAATAAAAATACGTCTGCTCCATTATCCTATAACCTAATAACGAATCGTGGAGCTGTAGCTCATTGTAAAGCGTGCAGACAAAAGTCTACTTGTCTGATCAAACATTATATTGCTGGCCAAACAACTGACCACTGGTGATTTTCATTCACTCATACCCGCCAACCGCAGAGGCGGAGCCTAAAGTGTGTGGGGTTATGTGAAGCCGTACAACATCACATGGAGTCGTATGACCCTGCAAGGTTGTGCTCCAGCCTACCCGTTATAGGTTACAAAACACAGGAGGGTTGCTCCCAATCGCGGATAGAGGAGTCCCAGATGCTGGCAAAAAACACCAGAACCACATAAGTGTCCAGTTAAAATGTTGTTTATTTAGTACAAAAAAGTTACAAAACAATGATGAGGAGGGGTCAGAAGCCCCTGACGAAGCGCCAAGCTAGGCGCGAAACGCGTAGGCTTATCAGAGTTCTTTCCCTCACCGGGTGATCCTCCCACCATACCCAGCTCCTCATCATTGTTTTGTAACTTTTTTGTACTAAATAAACAACATTTTAACTGGACACTTACCTGGTTCTGGTGTTTTTTGCCAGCATCTGGGACTCCTCTATCCGCGATTGGGAGCAGCCCTCCTGTGTTTTGTATCCTGTATTCGGCTGGAGCGCCGAGAGGAGTAACCCACGCCGGCATCCGATTGCACTTCCCAGCTACTTGCTCTTAACCTTCTACCCGTTATAGGTACCAGGTTTCTGGATTTCCTTTATTCCTGTTTAGGCTGTATATTTCTGTGCACTATGCAGAGCACAGTCGTTGCCAGGGCAGAACTGAATTTGACAGGACCTCAAAAAAGTCAGTGTTCAGGTAAATTCAGGACTGTTGGTAAGTATGTGCACTGCAGTTTACAGAGAATGGTGTACTTTTAACAAGATTTTTCTCATTTGCCAACACACACTGACATATAGACACATGGTCGTGGATGTATAGAGGCTACAATCATTTTAGCACAGTATCCTTAAGACTTAGTGATAAGACCACACACGTTGACTGGATATGAAACAAACTGACTAATATGCAGCATTTTTTTATAGTGAAAATTCATCTAACCATTCTTTTTTCCCCTTTCATTTTTAATCATTATATTTTTCTAAAAAAGCAGACTGAATTTAGATGAATATACAAAAGGATAACAAAGACCTATAATTATGACCATGCCATAATTTGACAGTACTGTTTGTTTCAGTCGAAATTCTTATTATGCAAAGATTATTCCTAAGAAATACAAAGCACACATCTCCCTTGGTAAAAAACCTCCTACAGATTTCAATGTATTTCTACTTCTGCTAGGAAGAAATTAGTTACTGTGAAGGAGTCAAAGAGAACAGGACATCTCTTGTCTGTCAATGAGCCTATTCTTTATATACATGTGTTCAAAATAAAAGGATATATGAAATTATATCCAGAAGCACAAAGCATAGAAACAAAGAATGTGTCGGCAGATAAGAACTATTCGATCCATCTAATCTGCCCAATTTAAAGCATGTCATAGATTATATCTGATAGGGTACCAGCCCAGAGAGCCAATGTTATATGTGTTATTTCAAGGTTTAAAACAGGCTTAACTGGAGAATTACCCACTTTGATTACACTATATTCCATTATCCTTCTTATTGCTACAGAGCCTCTTAAATGTTTTTACTTTTGTTTAAGAATGTGGGGACTTGGGCACCCATAGTCAGGGGAGAGCTGGCAAGTGGGGCAGGAGATCAATTACCCCCTGGGCTGCTCTCTAATCTCCCTTTCAAGGTAATGTAAAGTAATTTTTCTATCCAATTGTCTTGTCTGCATTATCAATCTCTGCAATTTATCTGTCAATGTGTGTCATCAGTTGCCAGCCACTATAGGGTAGGCTGCAGCCTGGCTAGTGGTGTCCCAGTGGGCCAAGCTCAGAGGACAGGAAAACAATCCCTGTCTATCCACTGCATTCTAGTGTAACAAGCAGATTTGTGCATTTGCCAAATAATTATCAGGAACAGTTTTTCTTCCCTGTATGCTATTTAGATGGAAGTCAAAAAAATGAGGCCACATGCATACTGTACATACATGTAACCTAATGTATTTCATTACATATTGTTGTTCTGCTACAAGTGTCTCCCTTTATATGATATTCAATTTCACTTTATTGCCCTGCCAGTTCTAATATGTTGCACATGGCTGGATCCTGCCATCTCCTGCAGCTCAATATGTCTGGCACACACTGAATGGAAACACATGGTGGTTTGATTTCAATCTCTTTACATATTCTTTCTTCTCATACATGACCCCAGCGTGCATTCTGTCCCAGAAGAGATTTTATTCAAACTCAAGCCAGAAAGCAAGTGCTATCATGGGGAATTGCTGGCTTTCAGCACATAAAAAAGCTCTGCTTTTATAATGTACATAATTTTTATGCAAAAATTAAATATTACTTAAATCTCTGAAAAACAACTTACAGGTGGAGAAGTCAGCTCGGTCAAGTCAGGTGATACAGGTTGTAATATTAGTTTGCCTGTCACTGATACATCAGAATCGGTATCAAAAATTTAGAACCCATTAAAAAGACACTAAACTCTTGTTTTTATATCTCCCAGTTTCTATTATTTTAATAGTATTTCTGCAAAGCACCATATAAAAGATATCCCACAGCCTTTGTAAAAAAAGACTTGGAAGTAATTATTTTGTGAAACTGGTGCTTCACTGAGATGATCTTAGTGGTGTGTCTGTGTGTCATACATGTAAGATGGGAGGCAAGAAAGTATGTGTGAATGGCAATCTGAATGAAAATACAAACTGGTATGCAATTGCAAATGTGGACAATGAGGAAGAATGACAGTGGAACAGGAGTGGATGTGAATGCTCATATAAACAACTAGGAAGTATAACACTGTAGGACACTCAGGACTTGCACCAGCACCCTGATTTGCACTGAGGACTTACCCCTCACACTGCTGTTGCTGCATCATGCTTACTGAGCGCCAGAATGTCACTTGACACCCAGAATTCAGATTATTCAGGGAGTGCAGCATGCCTCTGGCACAGACTGTATCCCTGATCTCTGTATCGTGATGATCTGCCATGAAGGAGGTGTTTTTTGCCACCCCCTGGAAAGTGCCGCCCAAGTCTGGAGTTTTGTTGGCCTCGTGATAGATACACGACTAGGTCACCGTTGTGTTACTTGAAAAGATATTTTCTGTTAAAGCTATGGTTTTCTAAAAAAAAAAAAACTTTTGTAAACGTTGAAGGCTTTTGTTTATCCCACATCATTCTGGCATAATCAACACTGGAATGCTTGTGAGGAGGCCACAGACAAAAACAAAGATGATGGGTGTTTGTGATCCAGCAACAAGTCTGGTGTGTGTTGTGCGCGTGTGTGCCCATGTGTTTAGATATTTTGTATTACATCTGAAACAGTGAACCGTGGTGAACTGACAAGGTAATTGCAAAAATTAGACATTCACCTTCACACATATGGACGTACTATGCTGTCCAAAATTACACGTCTTAAACAACCATGAGGACAGCATGCTGCAAATGGCATTGCAGGGAACTGTCACCTGAGGCAACTTAAAGTCAGAATTGGACAGTTCTTCATGACCGCTTCATCACGACTGTTTCATTGCGGAACTTCAAGTGCTTGACAGTGCATCGCTATTGAAGGAGGTTAGTTTTAGGGGGCACTGATTAGTTTTGTGATTACGTTATTAGGGTTAGTATCAAAGTGTTCTGGTTAGTGCTTAGTTTTAGAGTTAGTATTAGGGGTCAGGGTTAGTATTAGGGTTAGTATTAGAGTTAGTATTAGAATTTGAGGTTAGTTTTAGAGTTAGTATTAGGGTTCTGGGTTAGTATTAGGGTTAGTTTTAGAGTTAGTATTAGGGTTTGGGGTTAGTTTTAGAGTTAGTATTAGGGTTCAGGGTTAGAGTTCGGGGTTAGTATTAAGGTTAGTTTTAGAGTTAGTATTAGGGTTTGGGGTTAGTATTAGGGTTCTGGGTTCGTTTTAGGGTTAGTTTTAGAGTTAGTATTAGGGTTTGGGGTTAGTATTAAGGTTAGTTTTAGAGTTAGTGTTAGAGTTCGGGGTTAGTATTAAGGTTAGTTTTAGGATTAGTATTAGGGTTCTGGGTTAGTATTAGGGTTAGTTTTAGAGTTTGTGTTAGGGTTCGGGGTTAGTACTAAGGTTATTTTTAAAGTTAGTATTAGGGTTCAGAGTTAGTATTAGGGTTAGTTTTAGAGTTAGTGTTAGAGTTCTGGGTTAGTATTAAGGTTAGTTTTAGAGTTAGTATTAGGGTTCTGGGTTAGTATAAGGGTTAGTTTTAGAGTTAGTATTAGGGTTCTGGGTTAGTATAAGGGTTAGTTTTAGAGTTAGTGTTAGGTTTCGGGGTTACTATTAGGGTTAGTATTAGGATTCAAAGTTAGGATTAGTATTAGAGTTAGCATTAGGGTACGGGATTAGTATTATGGTTAGTATAAGAGTTAGTATTGGGGTTCGGAGTTAGTATTAGGGTTAGTTTTAGAGTTAGGGTTCGAGGTTAGTATTAAGGATAGTTTTAGAGTTAGTATTAGGGTTCTGGGTTAGTATTAGGGTTAGTTTTAGAGTTAGTGTTAGAGTTCGGGGTTAGTATTAAGGTTAGTTTTAGGGTTAGTATTAGGGTTCTGAGTTAATATTAGGGTTAGTTTTAGAGTTAGTGTTAGAGTTCGGGGCTAGTATTAAGGTTAGTTTTAGAGTTAGTATTAGGGTTCTGGGTTAGTATTAGGGTTAGTTTTAGAGTTAGTATTAGGGTTCTGGGTTAGTATTAGGGTTAGTTTTAGAGTTAGTGTTAGAGTTCGGGCTTAGTATTAAGGTTAGTTTTAGAGTTAGTATTAGGGTTCTGAGTTAATATTAGGGTTAGTTTTAGAGTTAGTGTTAGAGTTCGGGGCTAGTATTAAGGTTAGTTTTAGAGTTGGTATTAGGGTTCTGGGTTAGTATTAGGGTTAGTTTTAGAGTTTGTGTTAGGGTTCGGGGATAGTATTAAGGTTAGTTTTAAAGTTAGTATTAAGGTTCTGGGTTAGTATTAGGGTTAGGTTTCGGGGTTAGTATTAAGGTTAATATTAGAGTTAGTGTTAGGTTTCGGGGTTAGAATTAGGATTCAGGGTTAGTATTAAGGTTAGTATTAGAGTTAGTATTAGGGTTTGGGGTTAGTATTAGGGGTTAGGGTTAGTATTATGGTTAGTTTTAGAGTTAGTATCAGGGTTCGAGGTTAGATTTAGTGTTAGTATTATGGCTCGTTTTAGGATTCTGGGTTAGTATTAGGGCTAGTTTTACATTTTGAGTTAGGATTTTGGGTTACTTTTAGGGGAATTTACTTTATTAGAGGCAAGTTAATATTTGGAGCTGAACTGTCAGCGACAGGGGTCAAGTCCTGGGGAAAAAAGTGTGGGAACTCACTCAAAATCTACTGTAACCACCCACCAAGATACACGGAGGAGAAGACTGGAGACAGAGAGCAACAAGGAGGTAAGTACTCACCATCTACTTGGTGCTCCCTGTCTCCGTCCAGCTCCTCCGTGCGGTCTTCTTCCCTCCTGCACAGAGGAGGGAAACAACGCCACCGGATATGACTTGTTGTCAAATCCGGTGGCAATAACAGGAAGTTGTTTTTTTTTTGTTTTTGTTTTTTCTCGGACCGCATCTAGTGGATACGGCTGACGAAAAAAAAAAAAAAAGGAGACAGCTTCCCTGGTCCTGCAGGAGCAAAGGGAACGGCGTTCCTGCTATAAAAAAAAGTGCAGGAACGCCGTTCCCACGCGTTCCTGCAGGACTCGAGCCCTGGTCAGCGATCTACCTGCCGCAGTGAACTGGTCACAAACAACTATCGTAGACTCCTAAAAGTGACCTCACTCTGACAGGCAAAATATAACCGATACCTCAGTTTTATTTAGCTAAATCGTCCCATGCCCGAACTTACAGGATCGGGCTCACGATCTTTTGGCAGAATGCTTATATGCCCTACTATCACCTTATAAAAATAACCCAAAGGTCACCACAGGTTATAAATCACCAGAGGATGAAGTATTTGTTTATAGCAAGTTGTACAACATCCCTCAAGCTATGATCTAGTCATACCACATGATTGAGATGACTATAAATAAGTTAATCCAAAACCTCAACTTAGATCATAAGTCTGTATAAACTAACTTCATCTAACAGCCGGGAAACAAGAATAAAGTTTAATTTTCTGGTCAGATGACATCATCCACTTGATTATGATCTCTTTCCTTCAACACAAATTTCTGAAAGCTAAAGGTAACAATAAAAAACAAAAAACATATTGAAAGAGAAATCTGTAATGTCAAATGTATCGAGAGTTTATTCTGGGAGACAGAGCCAAAGAGGAAAATCTCCTTAGGAGTGAAGGATAGCCTGGTTTTGGACAATGTGCTAGGCAACTGGAACAACATTAAAAAAAAGATTAAATTAAAGGGAAAGATCACTCCTTCTACCTCCCTGAGGATTCTACTTAATAATATGGATAATCTAAAACTTAATAACTGGCAAAAAAATGGTTTTCTTAAATTTAAAGACCTACTAGTAGGACATGAAGTTAGATCTTTTTCGGATATTATTACCACAAGTCCACAACTTAAAGGTGAGATTTTTAGTTTTATCCGTATTAAGGGATACATACAGAGTCATTTATATAGGGATCAGGACCCAGTATTGAAAAACTACAGAGCTTACTCTTCAGGAACAAGTCCAAGGGCCTGTTACCCAGATGTGTGGAACTGCTTAGGGAATTAGAGGGGGAAATTATAAACACGGCGATTAATAAATGGAGTAATGCCTTAGATATAAATATAAACTCAAGAGAATGGGGAAATTCATTCGCACATGTATATAAACAGATCAGATGTTTGAATTTGGTAGAACTACAATTCAAACTGTGCAACTGGTGGTACCTAGTCCCGGAACGACTGAACAGATTTTACCCAGACCACTCCAGGCAATGCTGGAGATGTAATGCCCCAGTAGGAGACATGGCGCATATATGGTGGGCTTGTGGACCGGTGGGGAGACTGTGGAGATCAGTAGCCACCTTGGGTTCACTGGGGTTAAATTAGATCTACTTCCAGAGGTCTTTTTATTGCACCTGAGATTCCCCAAAATGGACAAGGACAAACAAGCCTTTATAATTCATCTAATAATGGCGGTAAAGATTTCAATTACCAGGAGATGGAAATCCATATTGTTACCAGGGTGGCCGGAAATCAGAACCCAATTAATATACCAGCTAAAGATGGAGAAGGGCATTACTGCCCAACAACCTATATACCTAACAAAACAGGTCAGGTGGGATAAATGGATCAGGGTTATCAGAGGAATCCCAGAACGACTAAGACTTCTCAGAAGCACTTAAAGGGGATTAGATCAAGTCAGCAAAGGGGCTGTTGCCCTTCCCAGTGTATTGACGGATGGAGATGGCATGGTACTACGGAATACCTCCCCACTCCCTGATGGGCTGCAACATCGGAATAAGTTTAAAGTCTACGTATTGTTTGGTTCTGAACCATGTATTGGATACTGGCAAGAAATACTGTCTGTGTCTTTTTATATGTATAATTATATGTACTGTTTATGTGTATTGTTATGTATATGTATTCATACTTATAAAATATAATAAAGACTTTAAAAATTAAAAAAAATTAAAAATAAAAAACAATATTGTATCTGTCATAGGGAATCTTAATGTGTCTAATGATAAGTAAACATAGATCTAAACAGACATGATTCCTTGCATCTGTACCTTGTGCCACATTAATTGCTACAGATATTTGTGGCACAAATTCTTGATTTGGAGCAGCTGGGTGGTAACTCTAGTGTGTATAGAAACTAGTCAGAGGATGACCACATTTTTGGGGGGTACACTTATTGTATGCTGCAGGGCTGTAATCAGTGACATGTTGATCAGTCTGCAGTATTTCTGTCAGTATGCAGCCCTGTAGTATGCTTTTTTCATGCGCACCCCTGAATAAAATGGCAATGTGGTCACCCTAATGTAGCACATCCTGCTTGTTGTTCACCATTTTGCACCAGTTTAGCATTTTGAGCTAAATAGTATAACAACGAAAAAACTCTTGCACAAAACAATGATGATTCAAAAATGCAAAACTTTACTCAACGCACACATGGCAAGAAAGTCTCAGGGTAAAAGAGCATTATGCTTTTCAAGCATAAGGCTAATCAAAGAGTACTAAGCTTAGTAATCTGCCAAAAATGATGTTATTCAATACCTATATTCTGTAACATACATTAATCCTCATTAACTCTGCAATAGGGTTAAATCTCATTATTTCAAGGTAACCATTTAATTACTAGAATCAAACCCTAAATAAATGTCTGTCTTAATAAGTATTGTACCCCAACCAAACTTTAAAAAAAATAGCTAAAACTGCATAAGAGAAATAAATACCTGTTAATATCCACTTTCATATAACATTAGTTTATACATGCCCCTTAAAAACAGTGAAGAAACTTATCTTAAGGGTCAACTAAACTTTATTTTTCACTTGTGCTTCTATTATAAAAGTAGTTGTCCCTACGATGAGAATAAACTGGCATGTACATTTGACGGTATATGCCAGTTTATTCTATGATCTGCAGCTGCCATGATTTCATGGCCCTGGCTTCCGGTCTGGTTGGCGACTGGCACTCTCTGCTATGGCAGAGAGAGACCCTTGTTTTTGCATGGGATCAGCAAAGATGACCCTAACTACAGTTAACAGAGAGAAACTTTTGTACACTGCAGATAGGGTTGCCACATGGCCGGTATTTTAGGGTCTGGGAGCCGGTGCCGGTATTACTAAAATACTGGCAATGCATAGTCTGTAATTTCAATTGGGAAAGCTTTAGTAAAGAAAAATGTTCCCTAAATGTTCGTAGTCACTCCCCTGCATACAAGAATGGTTTATTCTCATTAGCGTAATGAAAACGCAGAGCAATAAACATAAGGTAAGCGAACAAGTAAGAACTGTCACATCATGAATATATTTAAAAGTAAAGCTCCGCGCCTTGAGTGCAGTTTCGGTAATGGAAATGTGTTAGGAACAGACAGCACTATATACCCGTGCAGGTATGCAGAGGAAAGTTAACCCTTTTTATTGCCATTAACAAGTCACTATGCAAAACGGACTAACAGGAACATTCTAGTTGTGGTCACTAAGGAAAACTGATTATGCATCATAGGATATGAATAGTGACATAGTGCCTATGCCAACTGCCCTTCAGAGTAACACCAGGCATTCAGGAGGTACCTCAACATGATCTGTTCAATGTACCAGGCACAGACTACTTAGCACATTGAGAGACCACCCCTTCCCTGCAGCTGCCATGAAAGGTAATAAAGCATAGTGTCAGCATTGTCATGTGTGTGTATAAGACAACTATGTGTGTGTGTGTCTAGCATTATATACAAATATTATATATAAACATATACACTTCTCACTGGCAGGATTTACAAATACTATATATATATATATATATATATATATATATATATATATATATATATATAATGTACACACTCTGTATATCATGCCGCTGAGAAATATATATATATATAATATGTTTCTCAGTGGCATGATATACAGATATTATATCATACCAGTGAGAAGTATATGCATAATAAGAATGTGAATCGAACTCCAGGCACCTGGTATCTGTACCGAGGAGCCTGAAGCGGAATCTGATAGGAACATTGACCCTCCCTTTGTGACTCCACCCACCGACATGGCCGGTATTTTTCTGAGGAAAAGGTGGCAATCCTAACTGCAGACCCGGATCAGACCAGTTTGGTGAGCCCCCGCTATGATTGGCTGTACACATGATCACACTGCGTGCACCAGCCTCTAGACCTACTGTGTCTCAGCTATGTCTATTAAGATAGACATCAGATTTACTTCAAACCAATTTTTTTACCTTAGCTTCTATGTTGTAATCAAGGGTTAAAAAAATTGAATTGTTCTTTAACCCCTTGCCGACAAAGGACGTGCCAGGCACGTCCTGGGAGAATCTCCCTTAATGACAAAGGACGTGCCTGGCACGTCCTGCAGTGAATGAAGCGGTTTTCGCGATCAACGATCGCGAAAACCGCTTTAACAGTGCTGGTCTATTGCCTCGACATCGAGGCAATAGCCAGCACCGATATTTCTATTTTGGGACCCCCACGATCGCCCCACGGAGCGATCATGGGGAGCCATATTGACGGAGCATGCTGCTCCTTCAATATGGCTAAGTCCTCTGCCGTCTGAGCTTCGGAAGTGAAAGTAACTTCACTTCCGTCGCTCTGAATATGCTACTTGACTACCCCTAGTGGTAGTTTAGTAGCATTGCAATGGAAAATAATTAAAATACATATTTAATTAAATAAAAATAGGTTATTTAGCTATTTTAGCCTATAGGGTTAAAATTAAATATTTTTTAGCATAAGGGATAGGGTTAAAATTAAATTAAAGTTAAAAAATATTAAGGGATATAATAAGGATTAGAGTTGGGGTTAAATTTAGTGTTAAGGTTAAATTTTGGGTTCGGGTTGGGGTCAAAAGATCAATATAGGAAAAAACCAAAAAACACTATTTTTGGTTTTTGCCCCATAACTCGCAAAAAAATACCGAAAAATATGGAAACATGCATATTTTTGAACTCGGGACAACATTTAGAAACTATTTAGACGGGGTCTTTTTTAATGATTTTATTTGTGTAAATTATATTTTAGGTCAAAGTTAGAAAAAGTGGGTTTTTTTAAATTTTTCATCATATTTTATGATTTTTTTTGTAGTAAATTATAAGATATGATGAACATAATGGTATCTAATGAAAGCCCTTCTTATGACGATAAAAACAACATATAATTTGTGTGGGTACTGTATGTGAGAAAGAAAAAAATTACAGCTAAACACAAACACCCTAGAAATGTCAAAACAGCCATTGTCACCAAGGGAAAGTCAAGGTGAAAATGTCTTGTCACTAAGGGGTTAAGCAATTCAGTACATGATATGCCTCACTTGTCCAAGAATTACTTGCCCGCTATCCAGATAATGTGATATTTTGTTTGTTTGCGTGTTTGTTTACTTGAGAGGGCTTTTTTGTGAACTGAAATGATGGATTCCTGCCTACTGTCCTGACATAAACTCTTTTAATCATTTCAAATGTGGTTTTCATCGTGTAAATCATAGCTGTTTGTTTATGCTTGTCTTAAATTCCATGGAACAAAGTATAGGGTTCCTAGGAGAGCAGTGTGTGTGTAGGATTCCATTTACCCTTTCATGTTGAAGGACTGTCTGCTTCACTTTCCTACCATTAATTCAGCATCAGCTATTCAGAATCCTTTACACATACATTCTCATTACCGATTAGTGTTTGCTGTTTGATCCACTAATGACTACAGACAACTTACAAATAAAGAGTTGCCTTTTCACCTCAGAAAACCACAGACTATGCTATATGAACAGTTCATTTCAGCATAATAAATAATGACAATGTATATTTTCCTTCTGAGTTGGAGGGTCAAGTTTCTTAGTAAGCCTGGGGCAGTGAAGTGTTAGAGTAGGGTAGTTATCCCCTGTAAAGGTGAACCATAGAATATATATAGTGCAGGACTCTATTAAACACTATTGTACCAAATAGGTTTGGGGGGTTTTCCAAGCATTTCTCAATCAATGGTATTTACAGCAGGAAGTCAGGTGTCACAGATCACATGATCTTTGTGTGCCAGCAGTCATATATAAAATGCTACATATTTTACAATGTTTTGGCTAACTTGGTTATACAGTCTATGGTGAACTGTATGCCTGTTAAGCTTTTTGTTTTAATAACATAGGTACAAGGACTACAGCAGGTGCCATGCACTTGGGCCACAGCCACAGTTACTCATATTGGTCTATGGGCACATAAGAGAACCTCAAATAAACACAGAGGTTTCATTCCTGCATGCAAAAGTGATTAAACCAATATTTTTAAACTTCCTAACACTTTAGCGTGAGTGACGATTTATCAATAACATCCATTGTTACATAAAGTTTTAGATAATAATATAGCATATATATAGAATTTAACTATTAAAACATATGTCCCCATGATGCCATCTCCCTTATAATTAGAGACAATATAAAGAATACATGTTAAACTTGATGCCATTCATCTGCATTTTGGGTCTACTGATAATGTGAGGTTGGCTGAGCATCATGGGGATTTTAGTCCACAGCAACTGGAATGTAAGGGGTGCTTATCCAGGCATTAAAGAGTATCTTGGAATAGAGGTCACTCCAAAAACAAACTTGGAGCCACATTCCATTCCAGGCAACAGCATTCAACAAACAATCTCATTAGCCTGACTTTTGGGAAAGACTAATTAGCTGGGTCACATTCACAAGAGATGATTGCTTAGTAGGATTGTAAATTGCCTTGAAGACTAATTTATGAAGTATGTAATAGTGATCATGAAGGACCATGAGAGGGTCATAGTTTATACTGATTACATTAATTGTTGGCATGTGCACATGTAGAATTACACTCATGCCTTGTTCAGCTGTGCAAGGTTTACATGCAAACAATTGAGCTAGCGATTTAAAGACATAAGAGACTGTGGTGGACATAATGGGCACGTCGCAATGAGGCTAGCTAACCCAAAAAAGACATTGTTTTTTATCACACATTATTCACTAGTGAATAACGTGCATTTCAATAAAAATGATCCCAAAGTATAACAGCTCAGTCGCTTTATGCTGGTTCAGTTAATGGTAACAGAAAACTCCAGTTTGAACGTAAACATTACCCTCCCAATAAAATAAAAACAAAGGGGCTCTATTAGCCGCTCCATGGTCACCAGCCACCCCCTCCCAAAAAAAAGTTTTTATTTTGAAGTTTCAGCCAATGGGAGAGCTGGAGCCAGGAAGGCTTCTGATTCAGCCAATCAGAAGTCAGTATTCTAGATTTGAAATCCAAACACAAACGGAGTCCTTTTGTAGCTGGCATCAGTTTTGTGTCCGTCTGTATTTTTATAGGTAGTCTCCAGGACATGTAACTGTTAATGGAAGAATATAAGAAATAACAAATAATAAATTATTAGTGCATGTGCTGTGCTTATGTGGCAGAGAGCAATTATTTATGCATGTCCTGTGCTTATTTGGAATAGAGTAAGTCATTTTACACTTTAGTAAAATGTAAGGATCTAAAGCCAGATTGAAGACGATCAAGGAGGTCATTAGTGAACAGGAAGTCAGAGTCTGAATGCACAATCGTCTCCAACAACTTAAAGGGGAGAAGGGATATTGCATAGTTGCGAACATCAGCCATGTTTTCAGGGACACATATTAGTTCCACATGCTGCAGACAGAGCATGCAAAGTGCAGCCCGGCAGTATGTAGGATGGATACACACACAGACAGAATCCATTTAATTAATCATGGTAGGTCCTATGAGATCTCCACCCTGATTAATTAAATGGATTCTCTCTATGTGTGTATCCACCCTACATACAGCCGGGCTGCACTTTGCATGCTCTGTCTTCAGCATGTGGAACTAATATGTGTCGCTGGAAACATGGCCGATGTTGGCAACTATGGATATTGTAATGAATTTGATAGACAAAGTGGGGGTATTGAACGACCTGCAAAATGTATCTCTGGTTATTGAACAGCGTAGACTGGAATAGAAAGATCTGAGATAAATAGGGACCCAGTCACAAGGCTTCCATGTGAGGCTAGTCATGCATTTTATTACCACGCAAAGGATGCTGTATAATGCAGGAGACTGTGAGGCCTCTTGCCACTAAATAAATGATCATACTTATTATAAACTGAAACTGTTTTGTGTCTTGATACTTATATCTATATATTACATTAAATGCATTTTCCATTGCCTTATAAATGTATCTTTCAGGGGATTACGGCAAGAAAAAAATACGGGTCTATGTTTCAAAAATATAATGTCTCGTTTTTCCCCTGAATATGTTTTCTATCTTCAGTATGTTCATACAATATAAATTTGAAACACACTGACCTTCAGTTGCTTGGCTGACATTACATTTTCTCGAGCCAACTTTGCTTGTTTGAAATATTATCCATTGATGTGTGGTTTTAGCCTCCTATAGCCTACGGCTTTCTGCTGAAAAATGTATATTAAGCTAGCAGACTGTACGCTACATGATACTGTGGCAGACAAGCAAGATTTCGGATAGGCCCCTAGCTGTGTCTTACAGATTGAAGTGATATTTATTGAATGTAAATTGTGTTATATAAAATGTACATGTCTGGAGCATATACTGTATATATGTGATGTGCAAATGATGAAGGCATTTTGTGTTAGTTAGGGACTAACACAAAATGAACAGAAATGCTACACATGTAATGAACTGGACAATTCACAACATGTGCATAAAGTGTCACATCTCCTGAATTGTAGAATTACACAATGTGTGTAAAGATTTAAGTTTGACCAAGTTGTTTTTTTTTACTGTAGATCGAACCAAATACAATTTGACCAATCATTTGTGTAAAAACTCGTAAATTAAAATTGAACCAATATGGTGACTTATTCGGGAAACAGTAGAGGATTTTGTTCAAACCACAAGGTTGCGGGTCAGATTCATGGCAGCATAATTCAAAAATAGTGGGGGTTATAGCTTCACAACAGCCACAACTAGGTTACACATCAAGACAAGATTACACCTTAGTGTTAGGATTGAGCAGAGGAACACGGTTGCATAGACATAGAAAAACAAAGTGTCTAAATCCCTTGTAGAAGTAGGAAGGTAAATCCAAAACGACTCACACCGAGTGATGATACAGAAGTATTTCTTTATTGCTTTGGAATAACACCGAAATTTGGTGTTTTGTTTTTAGGTTACACATAAAGCAAACTAAAGGGTCAAATCAGTATTGAGACTCATATCGGGAGGAGTATTGCAATTGCAAAAACAGCCAAAGTACTCCCGAAAAAAATAAAAAAATAGACCCATTGAGACAGCAGAATGCAGCTGGCCACATGAAAAGAAAAACAATCCCTGACCCCCTTATATTAAATGGGTCTGGAAGCCAGCCAATCAGGGCCAGTGATGCTTGCCCTGGCCCCCATACTAAAAAATGACCAGTCCAGAGGCTGGTAAAATGCTTCTGGATCCAATATTAAATAAATGAACCCTCCCTTGGGGTCTGGGCTGCTGATGGCAGATCCCGGATCCCATTAAAATAAAGAAATATTAGAAAATGTATTTCCCTCCAGGGTCGGGAGCTGCCTACTTATAAATAATATCCCCGGTGGGGTCTGGGACTGCCTGCTTGGCTCCATAGTCTGAATAAAATCAATACCCCCGCACACCTCTACCTTGCCCAGATACGAGGACAATGATACACCTGTTAAAAGTAAATCACCCTTTGGGTGCCAGGAGTTTGGCATCCCCTTGGATGCCTTGTGAAATTAAAATGATTACCTGGTTCCAGCGGAGATCAGTAATGCCCTCGATCCTCACCTTCTGGGCCAGATAATGAGGGCACCAAAAAAATAAAAAATAATTCATATATTCTTTAAAAATAGCAAAGGGCCATTTTGGATCCAAATCAAGATATATTGTGTAGGTAAATTTAGGGGAGCCCTTCAATTCAGCTATTATGCCCGATCTGAATTAATTTTGGAACAAATCGCCTCTATATGGTGTAGACTATGGATTTGACGATCAGAACCAACATGGGTTTACTTCAGGGATATCAGGCTAAACTAGTATTATTGTGATCTATTGATTGGGTAACTAAAATAATAGTTACTAATAGCAGATAATTGGTTATCTAGATCTCAGTAAGGCTTCTGACACTGTCCCACAATAACATTTTATCAATAAAATGCAATCTTTGAATTTGGATTTCAATATTGTCTAAAGGATTAAGTAGTGCACTTGGACCCATTGTCTTTAATATTTTCATTAGTGAAGGTCTTGGTGGTATAAGATATGTGTTTTTGCTGATGATACAAAGTGTTGCAACAGGGTTGATATTCATGGAGGGATAAACCAAATGGCAAATGATTTAGGTGCATTAGAAAAATGATCCGAGATGTGGCAACTGACATTTAATGTGGAAAAAGTGCAAGATAAGGCATTTTTGGCATAAAATGCAGTAGATAATATTTGATACGTATCAAAACCTAACATCTGAGGAAAGGGAATTAGGAGTAATAATTTCAGTGGACTTAAAGGTAGGTAGGCAATGCAATAGAGCAGCAGGAAATGCTAGCAGAATGCTTGGTGGTACAGAGAGAGGTATTAGCAGTAGGAAGAGGGAAGTGCTCATGCCATTGTACAGAGCACTGGTGAGACCTCACTTGGAGTATTGTACGCAGTACTGGAGACCGTATCTCCAGAAGGATATTGATACATTGGAGAGAGTTCAGAGAAGGGTTACTAAACTGGATTATGGATTGCAGGATAAAACTTACCAGGAAAGGTTAAAAGATCATAACATGTATAGTTTGGAAGAAAGACGAGACGGAAGTGATAGAAATGTTTAAATACATAAAGGGAATCAACACGGAAAAGGAGTATTTATTACCACAACAAGGAGCAAAGGTGTAAAAGTAATATTAGGAAGTATTACTTTACTGAGAAGGTAGTGAATGCATGGAATAGGCTTCTTGTGGATGTTGTAGAGGTTAACACATTGAAATAGTTTAAACATGCATGGGATAGGCATAAGGCTATACTAGATATAAAAAATAAGGCCAGGGACTAATGAAAGTATTCTGAAAATTGGGCAGATTATATGGGCCGAATAATTCTGCCTAAATATTGTTTGTTTCTATAGCTGTATGTCAGAATTCCACAGCTTGAAATCTGCTGTGATGTCACAAAATGTAGTTATGTAGCAAGATTTAATGCTTTGCCTCATTAATGTTTTATTTAAAGATGTTTAGAAATTACTACATTTTTAATAAACAAAAGTATCGGACTTATTTTTTGTTTGTTTATTTGGGATATCTTACTGTGGTTGTGATCTCATTCGTGTATGATTCATGCTTGTCTTACCTCCTTTTCACAATCTATGCAATGTTTACACTATGTTTATGGACACTGGTAAGCATGCTCTATAATAATGTTCAAGTGTCTCTGCGTCCAGTCCCTGTGTCCGTGGGATTGCGCTACTGCGCATGTGCCCCACGGACAGCCGTTGGGACTTGGAACGCAGAGACTTCTGTCAGAACAGTGTTCTGACAGGCAGGGCCGGCCTTAGGGGTGTGCGACCTGTGCGAGCGCCCTCCCGCCCAAAGGAAAAAAAAAAACCCGGTAGAGGCACTGTGTGGGGGAGATCAAAAGATCCCCCCTCACCAGCCCTCTGCTAGGCATGCTGTGCTGGGTCCGGGGAGGGGTCGGAGCTAACCGGCTGAGTGGTGTAGCTCCGCCCCCACCCTGTGAAGCAGAGCAGCGTCTGCTTCACAGGGAGCCACTGCCACCTTGAGAAAGTGCTGCTCGGCTCCTCATGCCTGCATTAAGCATGGGGAGCCCGAGCAGCACCTTCTCTTGCTGACCTGGGCTCCCAGTGAAGCAGACGCTGATCTGCTTCACAGGGTGGGGGCGGAGGCAAAAGGAAGGGGAGGGGTGGGAGAGAGAGACAGGGGCAGGGGGGAGAGAGAGACAGGGCAGGGGGAGAGACAGAACAGCTGGAGGGGGAGAGAGAGATACAGAACAGGGGGGTAGAGAGAAAGAACAGAGGGAGGGAGAGAGAGAGACAGAACAGGGGGAAGGGGGAGAGAGAGAGACAGACAGAACAGGGGGGGAGAGAGAGAGAACAGGGGGAAGGGGGAGAGAGATACAGACAGGGGGAGGAAGGGAGAGAAAGACAGAACAGGGGGAGGGGGAGAGACAGAACAGCTGGAGGGGGAGAGACAGAACAGCTGGAAGGGGGAGAGAGAGATACAGAACAGGGTAGAGAGAAAGAACAGAGGGAGGGAGAAAGAAAGAGACAGAACAGGGGGAAGGGGGAGAGAGAGAGACAGACAGTACAGGGGGGGAGAGAGAGACAGAACAGGGGGAAGGGAGAGAGAGAGACAGACGGGGAGGGAGGGAGAGAAATACAGAACAGGGGGAATGGGGAGAGAGAGAGAGAGACAGAACAGGGGGGGAGAGAGAGACAGAACAGGGGGGGGGAGAGACAGAACAGGGGGGGAGAGAGAGACAGAACAGGGGGGGAGAGACAGAACAGGGGGGAGAGACAGAACGGGGGGAGAGACAGAACAGGGGGGGAGAGAGACAGAACGGGGGGGGAGAGAGAGACAGAACAGAGGAAGGGCAGGCAGGGGGGAGAGAGAGACAGGGCAGGGGGGAGAGACAGAACAGCTGGAGGGGGAGAGAGAGATACAGAACAGGGGGGTAGAGAGAAAGAACAGAGGGAGAGAGAGACAGAACAGGGGGAAGGGGGAGAGAGAGAGACAGACAGAACAGGGGGGGAGAGAGAGACAGAACAGGGGGAAGGGGGAGAGAGAGACAGACAGGGGGAGGGAGGGAGAGAAAGACAGAAGAGGGGGAGAGACAGAACAGCTGGAAGGGGAGAGACAGAACAGCTGGAAGGGGGAGAGAGAGATACAGAACAGGGGGTAGAGAGAAAGAACAGAGGGAGGGAGAAAGAGACAGAACAGGGGGAAGGGGAAGAAAGAGAGACAGACAGTACAGGGAGGGAGAGAGAGACAGAACAGGGGGAAGGGGGAGAGAGAGACAGACGGGGAGAGAGGGAGAGAAAGAAAGAACAGGGGGAATGGGGAGAGAGAGAGAGACAGAACAGGAGTGGAGAGACAGAACTGGGGGGGAGAGAGACAGAACAGGGGGGAGAGAGACAGAACAGGGGGGGGGAGAAAGAACAGGGGGGAGAGAGAGAACAGGTGGGGAGAGAGATAGAACAGGGGGGGAGAGAGAGACAGGGGGAAGGGGGAGAGAGAGAGACAGACAGTACAGGGGGGAGAGAGAGACAGAACAGGGGGAAGGGGGAGAGAGAGACAGACGGGGAGGGAGGGAGAGAAAGACAGAACAGGGGGAATGGGGAGAGAGAGAGACAGAACAGGGCTAGAGAGACAGAACAGGGGGGGAGAGAGACAGAACAGGGGGGGAGAGAGACAGAACAGGGGGGGAGAGAGAGACAGAACAGAGGAAGAGGAGGAGAGAGACAGAATAGAGGGAGAGAGAGAACAGGTATGGGGGAGTTAGAGAGAGACAGACAGGGCAATGAAGAGGAAAAGGACAAACATGGGAAGGCAGAGAGATACATACATGGGGGGGGGGCGCCATGGGGGAATCCCGCACAGGGCGCCGGAACACTTAAGGCCGGCCCTGCTGACAGATTTCTCTAGCAAATTCTCCTGCGCAATCGCAGGAGAATTTACTCATTGTGCATGCGCACAAAGTTACAGCTGATCACTCAGCTGTAACTTTGTAAAGACTGCGCATGCGCGAGCGGAGCGACGCTGCCCACCTCCCGCCCCCTTCACAACATGCTAAGGTGGTAAGTAACACGGGGGGGGGGACATAAGGGGGCAAAATAGGGGCAAGCACCCTGGCGAGGGGGGAGCCTTGAGGGCTGCCTCATCTTGATGGGAGTTGTGATCCCCCTGCTGCATCAATAATACAGCAGGAGGATGACAACTCCCATCAAGATGAGGCAGCCCTCAAAGCTCCCCCCTCACCAGGGTGCTTGCCCCTATGTTGCCCCCTTATGTGTCCCCCCCCACCCCTTCCCCCGTCCACATATGTTCTAGCGCGCGTTAATTTAACGGGCTTAATGTCTAGTGTGATATAATTCTGGTTTGAATTTAACGGTTTTACGAATTTAAAACAACAGTGACATCTTGTGGCGAAATAAAAGAATGCATCAGACAAAGGAATGTGGAAGATTTTCACAGGTTTCTAGCATCAAAGCCTTGTAATCATTGGTTCAAGCAATATTACCAAAGCAGAAAACACCTGTGCTTGTAAATTAAGCCACAAATTTTAGTTAACACATTCTACATTAAAAACAAAACTCTACACTGCAGTTGTTTGCTAAAGTGGCCTTGAAAGCTTGTAAATCTTCTATAACACATGATGCAGCATTAGTGGGTAACATTCATGTATCATGTTGCTATGAAAGCAATGTAATGAGCACGACATATTCTTACTTAGCAGGTAGAACTTGGAATTTGATTTAAGACATAGTGATCAAACCTCTCACATCATATACTCAGCCCTCACATACCATGCATTGCTTGCTTGCATGCCTACGCACATTTCATCACACATTGCCATTACATAATGGATCATTTTCACTGTCAAGTGGGCTTGATTACATTAAAGCATATTGAGGATGCAAAAACAAAAATTGAAAGCCATTTACTTTGTGACAAGTAGTCATACAGGGCGGTGAAGCGGCTGCGCAGAAGCAGCCGCGATGAAGAGTCCCATCCCTGTCATACATCATGTTACTTTTGCATGTAAATATTATAATCTACACATGTTTTGTAAATTTATACTGGACAATTGAAACACACTGGTTCATTAACTGGAAACTTTAATGTCAGAATTAAAAAGCATAAATTTAGATTGTAATAAAAATTGCAGTCAAAATACAAAACTGAATTTCAAAAGCACCAATGTATCACACTGTGATGGTTTACAATTTAACCAAGTAAGTTTACAAATAACTATATAAAGGGATCAAATATGTATCAAAACCAGAGTCACAACACAATGATGTTTCTAGAATGTGCTGGTAATTTCTGTCTTCTGATATAATAGTCATGTCTTCTGGGTATTAAAGACTACAACCTCGACATCATGTTATTTTAAATGATACAAAATTCTAAATTAAAGGATATTATTATGTACGGTAATATATCCTAGCAATAGTATAATTTCTGTATTTGGTAAAGGAGCCTTACCATCTGTCCGTATGCTGTGGAAGCTGATAGATCTGAGCATTGTAGCCCCCACTTCCTAATACTATGTATGTCTGTTCCTTTCATCACAGCCTGTTTTTACCCGTACATTAAATCCCCGCAATACAAAAAGACCTTACTACTAACAACTAGTCTAATCATTTAATGCCTATTCTCTGCATTAGTCTTGGCCTAGACTTTGGCACAAAAAAAAGGTATATTTCAAGTGTGGACAGTGTGCTGGTTTTGCATGCCTGTGCCTGGTGTAAGATATGGTCACTTAACACACGGATTTAAGCCAAATATGAGGGAAAACAATGTCTCACTAAATATGGGAATTTGCATTATATTGGGATTTCTTGTAAAACAAAAATACACTGCAAATGATTACATGATAAAGGAAAACTCTTATTATATGATATAGTAAAGTGATTTAACAACACTCATCCAGTCAGTAGCCAGAAAAGCTTGGTGTAAAGACCCATGAATGTCAATCTTCAATATAAAAAGTGCATATGTGCAGGATACTCTATATGAAGCTTTGTCCACCACAAACTAATTCAAATTATTTACTACATGAAAATCTTTTTAAAGGCACAAATCTTAGTTGCAATAGAGTGTTTGGAATTCATTTGTTAAACGTGTTATCAATTTCAATGGTCAATCTTTTGTATATTATTTCTTAAAGTGGGACACACAGGACCTTCTGTACACTGCAGAGTTATAAGTGTCTGGGGGGGAAAAAGGTGACAACCAAAGCAAAATGATCCCTCTGCCCAGACAATAGTGACAGGAAGTATAGGATTATTACAGTGTTTTTAATATGTAATGAACACCAGCTTTGGCAATGTGTTAAGAGATAAAGCATAAAACAGTTTTGGTGATGTGGATTGGAGTGGTCCACTTTCAGAAATGTGCAGCAAATCTTACACACGTCATTATGGCTTCGCTGTTCTGATAGGCCGACATTCTGTTATTATCAGAATAGTTTACTTATATATATATCCAGAAATTCAAGACATTAGTGTAACAATGCCGCCTGACAACCAAAAGCAATATTTATTAACTGTATTGTTAGAAAAGGCCACACATATAACACTATATTATTTGCATTGTTGTAGATCATTCTCAGGAAAATAAAATGAAGTAACTTGGTTCTGGCACTCCTCCTAAATTTCATAGTAAAAGGGCTTTTTTTTTTATATTACGACACCACCTTCCCTTTTCTGATTATGTTACAATAATTCTCAGCCAGCCTAATAAAAGCTGGGTTCAGACATCTGCTGACTGGGCTGCCTACTCTTGCTGTAGATGTATTATTCGTACTCACACTTACATGTACTTGTCCCTTTCTGTTAACATGTGTTCACACCATGCTGTAAACTGCAGGCTCACAATCAAACAATGGATATGTCATTGGTACAGAGAAAGCAATGCCAGTACATTGGTGTCAAATAAAATGGTAAAAAAAAAAATGGTAAAAACAAACTACTGAATAGCCATTCACATTATAACAATGAAGGATCTGAGGTACTCTGGAGACATAAGAAAGCACCACTGACGTAGACTGATGTTTGCTGAAGAGATCACACAAAGTCATCCAGTTAGAATCCTACAGGAGAAAAATATACAGAAATCAGAACAATGGGTCTAGATTAGGGACTAGCCAGCTCATCAGAGGTAACATTACCGTCAGATACATAAACAAGTTTATATCTGAGCACAGCAAATACAGAGACAAAGTTCAACCAAATCTGAAAGCCATCTTTACAATTTACTATTTAAGACGCTTACCTAAATTACTGTTCTCCTTTGCTGGCATAGAACAAAGCTTATTTCATTCTTTTTTAACACCTTTAAGACAAATGTTTTCTTGTGATGTCTTGTTGTGTGTCTTTATAAAGTAGAATTTAATATGATTTTTTTAAAAACTGTCCATGTCCCTTGTTTGTATTCACAATGTAATATATAAGTCAGGTATATTGAAGGGACTGTATCACCTAAACATTGATTTTACTGTGAATGTAAAGGCCAAAGAGAGTGAAGCTGTATGTGTATACACAATGCACCGTGTAACATTTCTATCGTTTTTTAATGGTGAATAAGCAAATAAAACCTTTCACAAGTACGGAAAGATGGATAATTATTGCCTGGCTTATGTACGGCCTGTCAAACTAAATATTGCTTAAACTGTGAATCTAGGGAATAAAAATGTATGAAAAAATACTGATGCACTGTGTTACCAATGTGTCTGTAGCGTCTGCTGTTTATGACATCACTTTGTGTCTTGATATGCAAATTACACATTTCCCAATAATTTGCATTTAAAGCCACAGGTTATGTCATAAACAGGAGAGACATCACAGACATGTTTAAAAATATATTTTTCTATTATTTTAGACATTTATTTAAAATGTTACTAACACAATATATAGATTATTTTTCATTTTTTAAATTCTCTACATTCACATTATAAGTGAGAGGCCCTTTAACTCATAAGTGAAGGGTGAAACATTTAATGTAATTTCTGAATTATGACATATAGGGGGCCAAGATAATTATTTTTTTAATGGGAATATAAGATTCAGTAGGAAAGGATATCAGTAGTTAATTCACTTAATTTATAAATAGGATTCCATCATGTACTCATTATAATAACAGCAGTGCATATAGACTTGTCTCTGTTATATACCTTTGCAATGGGAAGACATGTTCATATTTTAATTCTGTGCAATTTAATTTCCAGTTATTTTTACATGTTCATAATAAAGCGTTTAACATCATTCTCCTGTATGATGGCTTTTTAGCTGACATTTCTTTACTTGTTGGCAAATTTGTCATTACCTATTAGCCATTCAGGTTCCTTTAATAATAGCAATTCAATGTTCCTTTCTCCTATTTTATTGCTAAAGTATCTACCATATCACTAAACTACCCATGTATAGGGGATTAGTTAAGTTATCCAACTCGCCATAGCAGATTCCTATTACTTTATCATAACCACATAGATGCAGAGGTTGGCACAAACCAATAAAAGTAATGTGCTATTGACCCAAGCCATAAAAATTGTGATGATGGAATAAAGCCATGTTAATACTCGTGAAGTCCATCTTCAGGTCATTCTTCAGTTACATGTATAGTCTGCGGAAGTGCTAAGCTGCAAGTTGAGAAATAACGAATGCAGAAAAAGAAGGTATGCGCCATTTATTGCATAGTATTGAACAGGTGTAGATGGAAATCCAGCAAACCTTTAACCGGATGGATGCGTTATCTTTCAGGCAGTTAACATAGATGTTGATAACCACTGACTGTTTCCCAACTTACTTGGTGTCCCGCTTCTTCTAAGTGGCGAAGGACTGCGGCTTCTAGAGGTCTGTAAGAAGACGATATGATCACTTGTTAAAATATCACATTGTATATACTAAATATTGGATGAGCTTATTAGCCCAGGATTTTCTCATTTATTGAGGGCCATTATATTAGTTAGGGGTATGGGCAATATAACTTGAATAGGGTATCACGAATACTACTGTGTATTAAAATACTTATGTCTGTCAGGATTTTTATACAAGCATCTATAGGAGATCGGCTCATCGTATCAAATAATTGAGATTCAACAAACAGCAGTCTCAGGTGGTATGCTTGCTGTGTGGTGATATATGTAACACATGTCCAGAATTAGCAAGTAGCAGAGATGTTATCAAATGAAGGACTTAATAATATCAGTGGTATTCTCGGAGGACACTTACCAAGGTACGGCCTGGACTGGCTGAGCGAGAGCGAATTGGGCTGGAACTTCTACTCCTACTCTTCCCTGGACTCCACTGTGGATCACAATGCATGATATGTAAAGCACAGAAAGGTTATATAAAACATAGTGGGACTTAGTATTGAATGTTATATTTATATTTCATGATCATTCAATAAAATATTTAATTGCTCAGCTCCATTCTTTGACTAGAAGACGGGAAAATCAAGCTGCCATTTATTAAACTTGTAACTAAAAGAACAGTCACCCAAACATTGTTTGTACCATGCCACTCGAGAATACACAATTCTCAAAAAGCACCATTCCATAAGGTAGCAGAAACGTGTGTTTTAAATGTGTCGGTGATGTGTCCTATTTATAACTTAACATCTGTGGCCTGATATGCAAATTACCTATTTTCAATGGTGAAAAGTGTAATTTGCATATGAAACCACAACCTGATAAATCATATAGGAGACTTCACAGACTCATTTAAAACACATTTCTTTTCATTTGTATATTTACTTGCAATTCTGCTAACTCAATGGATAGATCATTTTTGATCCTTTTTATTCACTACAGTCACAGTATCAAGGTGACAGTCCCTTTAACTAATTTATTTTCAGGAATCCAAATGATATTCTCTGTTTGAATGAAAGGTCACACATAAACCACAGTGGCTCACTAACAGAAACATTCTGCATCTTATATGAAGGAAGTGATGTACAATATTTCCTCTCTTATGCTACACCTCCACGTTTGGAAGGACATACAGTTATATGTCTGATAAGTCTTTGATTTGTCTCACCAGAGCACCTCTTTTTGTCACTGCTTCTCCCTTGACAACCACAGTGTCGTTTTCCATCAGAGCTGGCCACGCGTGGTAATAAACGAGTGGAGCTGTAATCTCGGAATCATAGGTTCGACGATACCTTGGCAGACGTTCAGAGAATAATGGCAGATCAATGCATGAAATAATACAGAAAACTGAAAATGTGATAATGAATAACTAATAACACTCCCAAGAGTATTTTTGGCAAGTAAGGTCACTTAGTATGCCATCGGTAGACAGACGAATTGACATATCTAGTCATTTGTGATAATAGGACAAAAATTGAAGGTGTTTAGATTTTGTCTCTACATTATTTATAATCTAACTAGTACTTGTGGAAGCCACGGATATAGGCTTTTTTAAGGCAATTATAATGTTCCCTTTCATCTGAATTAGAGAAAAATTCTACTTTTAATGAGTAAGATAACTATTATAGGAATTGTTCTTGCATATTGGAAAGAAACCCCAGCTTTTGTTCTTTTTGTATGCGCTTACCTTCCCCCCTTGAATTTGCATTTCTGATACACACCCTATGGTTTGACATGTCATGGCATCCTCTATACCGGTAAGGCTCAGCCAGGCTAGCCCATCCTGTATCCAGTCCCATTGTTTCCTGTGTCTTGTTTTCCCTTATATTCCCTGCTTGCTTTGGTATTAGTTTGTTATCCACATTTCTCCTTCCAAATCAAGTAAGGGTTCGGCACATGACCGCTCAAAAAGGACTGTCCACAGGGCCCCTCACCAGATCCCCTCCCTGCACCTACCGGACACTCCACTGTACCCCTGACAGATTTAGCAGCCAGAATGGAGTGTCTGCTGGGATTCTATCTGCTTTAGCAAAACATATGCAAAAGATCATGCTAATGGTGAATTGCATAAAGGAGCAGTACAAGATGTTTGTAGCGATTTTCAAGGAAAACGCCTAGGGACTAAGATCATGTCCACAGCATAACCTAGTCCACAAAAGCTTTCCGGGTCTGCTTCCACTCCAGAACTGAGGTACATGGTACCAACGTCTACTCTCAGTTCTGTAAGAAGAACGTGCATTCACATACTCCATATCAACCATCCGCCTGACATAAAACTGTTAGGATCCTGAGTGGCCCAGTGTTAATGTTCAGTTGCAGGAGCCTGGGTAACCACTAGTTCTCATGGCTTGCACACCCATGATGGAGTGGCCACATCCCAAGGCAATGTGGTTACAGCAGCATGTATCCAGTTGAAGGAAGGGATGTGTTTGCCCATACCCTGCAGGCTTGGAAAGTGGACCTGAAGGTAACATCAGCAGGACACTGAGTGGGCTAGGCCAAACCCAGGAAAGGGGACACAGGAATACAGGTAAGCAGAAAAGAAACAGGCCAAGAAGACAAAGGAGACATAGAAGACACCGACATAAAGCACAGAGCTAGAGCAGGACGTACATTGGATGGTAAAAGTGAGGGTTTGGTTTGATCACCAACCCTGCATAGAATAAAACTATGGAACCAAACAGAACAACAGGGTTGGGAACCATTAAATAACAGAGAAGGAAACAAGGCAGAGTAAAAGGGAAAGCCAGACAGAGAACAGTAGGTACACAAAAACAAGGAGGGAACTTAACGGCAAATAGGAACAAAGAAGCAGGAACATAAACGGAGACTGGATACAGGAATGACTACCCTAGCTGAGCCTCACAATAACTAATGTTTACAGTCTATTGATACAGTTAGCGATTTTGACCTTTTATGACGTTATTATATCAACTTACTGAAAAAATAGGTGAGCAGTATATTTCAGTACTGAACTGGGTCGCATTTATCTCTGTGCAACTTTTTTCTCTGTAACAAGTGTATCACTGGCCTTGCCTCCAAATTCCATCAATTTCCACATACATTTCTTGTTATAACCAGTCAGTTTTGCTTACTTGCTCTCACTAAACAGTTCTCCGTCCACAGCGAATGCTATGTCCAATGGTGCTTCTAGAGTCTGCATGGAAAAAGCGACACGGCAGACCTCGCGGATAAACCCACTGATCAAGATGAAGTCTACTTCTGGTGGGAACGAGATTTTAGGATTGACATTCATAGCGCTGATCACTTCCTGAGAATAAAAAAACACAGTGTGAGAAAATTAAATTCAAACCTTCAAATAAACAGGACCATTCAGTGGTGGAACATGACTTTTATAGGCCCCAGGGTGGAAACTATCTCTGGACCCGACACTAGGCCCATATTTTGTCAACCATTGGAGCTTTATTTTTCTCAATAGAATTATTTTTTTTACTGATACATTAAGAAAACTACTTATTGGATACTTAGCTGTAATTCAATCCACAACCGCTGGATTAAAATGTTTTACCAGAGTTTATGTCATAGGCCCATGTATGATGACAAGCACGTGTACATTACTCCTGCTACACCCTCTATTGTCTAAAATCTATAAACCATCATTGAAAATGTGACTCCAGAGGAAGCAGGATAATTATAGAACTGAAGAGTATATAAAATCTAATATGAACACAGTCTCAATGTATCATGTTACAGATTACACTGTCCTGGACTATAATGTGACTGATACTTGAGCTATCCAAGGCTTTATTTAAAAATCTTCCCAAAACACAATAAAACTAAAATGTCAAATAATATCAGTCATTACACTTCATGCCCCTAAAAGAAGATAGTAATGGAGCTCACATTAACACTGGACTGGACATCATAGCAATCCAAGTTGCGGACGATGTAATCGATCACGGCATCCTCCAGGGATTCAGGTCCCAAGTGAGATGGAGACAAGGACTTTCTTACTCGGAGTTTGAATTGTCTGAATGCCATCTTGGCTGCATGAAAAGATTCCTGTACAAAACACGCCAATAGATCTAATGTAAATGCACAGAGGCTGAGGTTTATAAATGTTGTTAATAATGTGCATATAAGGCCACAAGGGGATGTCATATAAAAGAGACACAATGGACATATTTAAAACACACTTTGTCCTCATCTATGAATTTGCTTACAGTTCAGATAAAATAACATAATTACATTTTTATTCTCTACCTTCACAGTCTAAAGTATTCCCTTCAAATCTATCTTCAAAAGATCTTATATAAATTGACATATTGACTATCAAACTTAACTTAACTGATTAGTAAAGAGTAAAGCCAATGTAATAAAAAATGTATCAGTTCTTATTTTCCTTATATTTATAATAATTGAGTGTTTTTTTTCTGGTACTGGATCCTCCCATAGCCTTTTGCTGAAATGGCAGTCCCTAAACACCACTTGGGAGTCACTTAAAGAACTTCAGTGGAGTTCTTTCTAAGAGATGTCACAATGTTTATGTGTCATGTCATAAGGGGCTATTCACAAAAACTGAACTAACATGCGCAATTGAACTGCAAAACTCAGGCATTAGTAATTGCAATCAGATATTAATGCTAATTTTTGCAGTTCACTAAACTTTATTTTTCACTTGAGCTTCTAATATAGAAGCATGGCCTAGTCAGTGACTTTCTCCCTCGTTTTTGCACCCATTACGGAGTGTATCCCAGAATATTCAGACTCCGGTCAGACAAACGGTACGGGCCCCGGCATGCGAACGTGCTGGCACTGTCAGGGCACACCGGCCTCCAGACTGTGTTGGAGTGCACCTGTGTGTATCTATTAAGATACACTTCAGATTTCCTTAGGAAACGTGGGACATATCTACATTGATAATCAAGCTAAATTTCATTGCTCTATAAGTGGGAAATATATGCATATTTAGAATGTGAACCTCAAAGATTTAAACTCCTGTATCAATGATACAGAATACAGCGTTATAATCTTTTGAACATTTCCATGCTGTTTGAAAGCAGGCATAGCGCTACATGTATTTAAAGCACTCTAATATTCACTGGGTTCATTACAGCATGAAGGAATTCACTTTATCCATGTGTGATATACTGTGACAGCTAATTACTGTATGGTTTTATTTGGGATTATTAAGCAGATACACAAGTATAAATATTATATTTTAAAATAAAGAAATAATCAAAATATAGAAATGTGCTCAGCACTGCAATAAATCTGTATTTAATTATAAATGATTTCACCACTAAGGTGAAATAAAATACAAATCCCTATATTTTGATTATTTAAGATTGTGCTGCTCTGCTATTATTGTTTTTTTAAAATATAGAAATGTGTTCTCTGTCTTGACAATGTGTAGCAAAGGTATCCATGACTTCCTACACTATGACCGAGAGCTAAAAAGCTGGCCACATGGAATTACTTTGAAATTCTCATTTGTCGAATACATTACCACCTTTAAGAACAATGAAACATACCACGGTGGCAATAAAAATGATTCTCTGGACCATCTCTAAGTCGTCGATGTAACGTCTCAGGAGATTCTGGGCATCTAACCGATCGTTAGCAAAGATGTCGCTGAACCTGGAGACAACGCGGGCATGGCGAGAAGAGTTGGTGAGTCTGGCAGAGGTGGGTGATTCGCTCCTTAAAAATGGACTTGATGATCGGCAGGAGTTTCGCAATGGGCTTGGAGATCGGCTTCTGGAAAGTCTAAAACAAGAAGGTCATGGAAACTAAGTCACTGTGTGAAAGAAAAACAGGTACAGAATGGGCAAAAGCATGTTCAGCATAGTGCACTGCCGTTAGATCTGTAATATTTGCCATAGGAAAATCATTTTTAGCCCAACGTCTTCCGCGGTATCAGGCGAGGCAGACTACTTTATGCATATATATTCACACATCTTGGTATTCTCATTTCCCACAGTATACCTGTTACAAACCCTAGCCTTTAGTTACAAATTTTGTACTCTTGATTACTACATTACAACACTATTGTCTGTTTACAATTTAAGAAAAAAATAAAACAAAACAATATTTGCAATGAATTCAGGAATACTACTATCCATAAAAAAGCAACAGCACAGTACCTGTTCTGCAGTAAACTCCTCTCGGTTGACAAAAGTGATAACTCATCCTTCAGCATTCGGATCTGATGCTGATAATCACTGAGAGAGTCAGCCTTTCTCATATCCAACTTGTCTTGAGTAGACCTTAAACTATCAGGAGAATAAAGGATTGACAGTATAAATAAAAAACTAGCATAGATGCAACACACAAAAAAATACCCTACATCCCTCACAGAAAATGTATAAAATGTTAAGGAGCTTGGCAACTTCAGTCATAAAACACTTATTCTACTTTGAGAGTCAAAAGCACCAAGAATGATGAAAACATAGCATGTAATTCTGAAAATATTTGGGATTTTCCCTTTGTACTGCTGACAGACAGCTGGAATAAAGGGCTGATTGCATCAGAGAATCCCTTCAACAACCAGAGTTCTAATGTCATTGTCCCCTCAGCCATCAGTGTGGGATGGTCTATTATACATGAAATTAGCAGAAAGGCATCTGATGTGGCTCAAGTGTATTGGTTTCATGTGTCAAATAAATTCAGCTTGATTAATTCCTTTCTGGATAGCGCTCATCCACTTCATGAAAGATTTTTCCAAATTATGGAAACCAATACAAATAATACAAATCATACAACGTGTCAGGAGTGAGTCTGAATTTCTTACTCTGATCTTAGCTGAAGAATCTCGTCCTCGGTGGCCAGAAGAGCAGCTGCTGATTTAGTTTTTGTGTCCTCAAGCTCCATTTGAGCTTCTATCAGACTACGTGAAAGAAAAGTCATAGATATACAATGTGTGTTTGTTATATTAGTTTTTGTATTGTTGTCCTTCACCAAGCACCAACATTATATTGCATAACACATTGGGGGTTATTTATAAAAGTCAATTTTGGACCAAAGTACTAAAAATGGTCCAGTCACCGTTGAAACCAATGGAATGTTATGGCTGTTTACACTATGTAGTATATATGCCTTAGAGCTGTTGCATTAAAAAAAACTAGCAGCTGGTAGACCCAAGCCTATGGTGGGCCAATAAGGGGTGCAGAGGGTGCAATGTACCAGGGCCTCTATGAAACTCTATCCTCCTGTATCACAATCACAGTTATCATGACCTAGTGGGCAGTCTAGAAAATATTTGTGCACCCGGGCTCTTAGAAGTCTTATTGTGTCATTAAAAATAATCTTTTCCATATAAAAAGTAATAACTTTTTGCTATAATCATTAAAACTCTTATTTAATTAAGGTTTTAAATTGGACGAACTGTAGTAGCAAAAATAAATAATCAGTTATGAAACCACAATTTACATATAAAAACAGCCTTGAAAGAGACTCACTCTTGTCTCACGGTGCTAAGTTCGTGGAGTGTGGAAGCTAGCTGCGTCTCCTTTCTAAGCAGATCCTTTTCCTGAGAGGAAGAAAGTTCTCTCAATCTCTTATCTCTCTCCAGTGACTCCTGAAACACACAGCAGAGTCAGTTAACCCTTTAATGCAGGTATTGGCGCACTTCTCCCATGGATATTATATTTTCTGCACAAGAGAAGTCTTACTTTCATGTAAATTATCCATTTCCAAACCTTCCTCAACTATTTCATAATGTTTGTACAGTAATCAGATTTCTGGGCACAATACGCATACACAGTAATAACAATTCTCTAGTTAGTGTCACAATTTTGTCTAACTCACTAGTAGGGTTGCCACCTTTTCCACAAAAAAATACCGGCCTTGCTATTGCCTCCATAGATTTAACATTGGCAGCCCTATTCACTACTATATTATACAATGCTGCATTTCTCTTTAACAACATAGATCTGATAATTAATGAATTAATTGTAGTTTTGTTAACCTTATATTCACTAATATTTATTGGTGCCCAAGAATTCTAAAGTAGGCCACACCAATGTCTAACCTCTCACTTAAGATTTCTATTGACTGAAAGTGGGTGAGCATACTGGCATGATGACAAGGTTGTTCCATGGCTGGAAATCTGCTGTTTAAATTTAACATTCCTACTAATTACTCTATCATTAGAATCTATCCCCAGGAATGGATTATATAAAAAAAAAAAAAAAAAGCATTTCTGAGGCCCAGTTCTGAAACTATAGGAGTCTCCATGGAGACTGATGAAAGGTGCCTCCTGTCTGCTACTGTCTGACCATTGAATATCTGTTGATAGATCACTGTAAATACGTCAACTTCAGGCATTAATAGATGGAATAAATTAGAATAATAGGTAGGTTGGGAAATTTCTCATACTAAGCTATCAATGCATGATTTTTGGAATTCCCTTGTCAATTCATTGTTTAACGAATAGAACTCACTGATTTGACTGTATTGTGGATGGCTAAATAAAACCAACTTTTTGTCTATACTGTGAATGTAGAGAATACAAAATATCTATACATTGTGTTATCAGAATTGCTATTAAATGCATAAACATATAAGGTTTATATCTATAACATCACCTGTGGCTTGATATGCAAATTATCTACATTTCAATTGGAAAAATGTGTAATTTGCATATTAAGCCACAAGGTGATGTCATAAGCAGAAGACACCATGGATTCTATTTAAAATAGATTTTCCTCTTTATTTAGGTATATGCTTGGAATTATACTAACACAATATATAGATCAGCTTGTATCATATTTTTATACTCTACATTTACCGTTTAAGCAATATTAAGGATGCCTTTATTGTTTATTTAGCCACCTACCTGAAGCAGAGAAAAGCTGCTATCGGCACCTGAAGAGCTAGTGGTAAAGCAGGTCCCCAGCCATGGCAGGAAACGGCTCTTTAGGGTTTCCACTCCGGCATACTGACCGCCTGTTACAGAAAAGGAAAACAGGTTTCAAACCAGAAAAGAAAAACATGGTATGTCAGCGCATGGAATGTATAGCCTAACTTGGGTTTGGGAAAATCTGTCTCACTTGGCTTTATGGGACTTACAATGCCTGAGTTTGGCTACCCCTGCTCCTATTATTAGATAACCTTTCTATTGCTAGAAGAGTTTGCAGAATGGGGTCTATTCACTAAACAGTGAATTGAAGAGCAAATTTTAAAAGATCAGGTATTAACTAACAGCTGAGTTGGAGAAAATTCACCCACTCACCTATATGTCTGCCTTTTGTAATTACCTTATCAATTCCATTTTAGCACACTGTGTAATGCGTTATGTGTTGTCTTCTTCTATAGCAGAAAATTAAGGTAGTGTATAGTAGCGTAAGACTCCAGACCCACATTGTCAGTACTTATTTCCTAATTCCCATGCGTAATCGAAATACTATTAAAGAAAAGTTTCACATGTGCTTCTATATTAACCACAGAAATTCTTACTATTGACACCCAAGTATATGTTCTTACCTTCCCGGGCTGTTACATTAAGGATTGTAAAAAGTTGTCCCTGAATCTTGGAATTCAATTCAATAAGTTCACAACAGATGTTTAAATTATGGTCGCAGGAATTAATCTGTAAAAGAAAAAACAACACATGTTAGATCTCTTTCTATCTCTATTCATATAAATAATATACTGTGCATTTATCTTGCTTATATTCATATAACCAAAATATTAATTTCTAATATTAATAAGTCATTGTGGCACCATGGAGGCACTGAACATTTAATCTTCATTTTATGTTTTTCATTGACTTTCCTCAGCAGTGTGGTGTGAAGAGTGCTGCTCGTATTGTTTTATATTTATAGCTCACTGTATAGTCAATAGACCCCATATACACACACAACACAGCCAAAGGTATGTAAAGGTAAATTCATATTTTATCCCATCCCTCCAGATTCTTTTTTCTCTTCTTTGTGCAAAATAGCCCAGTTTTAATAGAATATATTTGCAGCTAATTTGTGTCCTTTTTGACATGAATAACTATTGAGGAATATTTCTGCTACATATAGAGAAATGACCACAATGTTTAACTATTTAATGAATTTATCGACAAAACATGCTTCCTTCCATAATAAATGTTTACTCTGTAATGGGTTAAGAATGTATGCACAGTCAATGGCACCATACAGATTCCAAATCCAGCCTGCTGCAAGACAGCTCTTTCTGTCAGTTTAATTCAACACCATTGTCTGACAATACATCCCATGGCAACCATCTTGAACCATGTGACAAAGTGATCAACAATAAGCAAGACAGAGTTTTTGTTAAAGTTCATTGAACTATAACACAGAATACAGAATTCAAGTCTATTCATGTTAAAGGGAAACTCTCATGCAAAGAAAACAACTAAGTAGGAATGACCACAAATGCTTATATACATCTGACCAGGATGAATACCTTCAAAAATCTCAGAAAGGACTTTATCATCCAAAGAAAAGAGATGCCACAGTTTCTTCAACAACAACAAAAATGAGTCATACTATTGTCTCCATAGACTTAACATAGGACTGGAACCAATATTTTACTGGCCTTCCAGGAAAATACTGACACGGTGTTAATCCTAGCCAAATATATAATGCCAAACCTATAGACAATATAGCTGCCAACATTGGCCATGTTTGCAGGGACACATATTTGTTCCACATGCTGCAGACAGAGCATGCAAAGTGCAGACCTGCAGTATGTAGAATGGATACACACACAGACAGAATCCAATTAATTAATCATGGTAGGTTCTATGAGGTCTTCACCCTGATTAATTAAATGGATTCTGTCTGTGTGTATATCCATCCTACATGCTGCCCGGGCTGCACTTTGCATGCTCTGTCTGCAGCATGTGGGACAAATATGTGTCGCTGGAAACATGGCCGATGTTAGCAACTATGAGACACACAGATATAGAGGGACAGTAAAACTTACTGGGAAACTTCCCTGACATCCCAACCACTACCAAGGTCCCAGGTGAAATTAGTGGTTGCAGATTGAAGTAATAGAAGCACTAGAAAACTTCAAAGATAATTTCACAGAATAAAGATATAAAGGTTAATTTGTATATTGACATGCAATGTGCTATTTATGCACATCATCATTTGTGTGAAATATCCAATAACAAGATACTGTATGTGGGAGAAACATGCCAACTAGTACACAAATACTTTCATACCTACAAACATAATACCAACCTGAAGAAATGTTGTGTTGCACATATATGTATTATATCTCTCATATGGTGAGAGGGACACTAAGTTTTCCTAAAAGTGTTATGTCTGCTTTGGATGGATTGGAAAACATCTCCAACCTGTCTAACTTTCCTATTGATTTTCATAGTTAAGTTGACAGTTTACCATTTTTTAGTTAATATTTTTTACTGTGTGACAAACTATAATTTGGAATTCTGACACACACAACTCACAACTGGAAACACCAGGGAACACACTCAGATACATGTAGAACAGAATAAATCATAGTGAAGCAAGATGTCCACTGGACATGCACAATTACTGGTCTGTAAATGTGCATAACATCAACCAAGAAAATCTACACTAGTGATAGCTGACCAGAAAGAAACATTTTATAAGCATTAAAGGTTCTACTCAATAGAGAACTGTAGGGAATTCAGGTGGGAATTTCAAAATGTAGGCCAATGTAACCGGGTTGGAACAATTCTCCATTGCAGCTGAATGGGAGTTACTTCCCTGCAATTCTCTTTTTATGGAGTAGACCTTTTAATGTTAATCTCCAGCTTCATGGGACATGCATTAAAATCATTTTAATAATAAACCATGAAAAATGTTTTGCTATTTTCCTTTATGATACAATAATTATATATTATTATACAAATTGCATTAACATTGGGAGAAAAATTGGGCTCTTATGAAGCAATATCATATTGCATTGATCTTATGCTGCGTGAATGAAAAATTCCTGGAAATTATATTAACAATTAAGGTGACAAGAAATAGAAATCCAAATGGTTGGCTGAGCATCATATGAGCTGCATTCCCAAGCCAATGGGGTATCAATGGTTTGCCAGGTGAACTAGAAAAATCAGAAGAGATTTTACTTTATCTAACCACAAGTACCTCTTCACTGCGGAACAATCAGAAACGTGGCCGACTACTTGTTTCTTTAATAGAAGCAATAACTATTGTTAACAAACTTGGTGCAGAATAAAGAGGCTTAAGAAACCAAGACATAGTAGTACGCTCCCTGCTCACTTACAATTTAAAGAGAATGAGGGACAATGTAAAGATTAATATAAGTTTTTTTAAGATGTAAGTGCTGCTTGAAAGGATTTATGGATCATTAAAAAAAAAAAAAATGAAAAAACTTATGCCCAAAGAAGAACACCTCTTTTCTAGAGAGGATTTAACAGACACCTTTATTCATAACCTAAAGGCAACACTACTCAAGTGTGGATCTGCCACAATAAGTGTACAGATTAACTGACACTAATCCTGTTATTGTTCATTTGCTTTGCCAAATGATTTACAGCTGAATACTATGTTACTATAATCCAGGTATGAGTAAGAAAATACTAGTACTATTTGAATTTCTGTAGGTATCCCATGAATATATTGTTTGTAGCATTTATTTCTAATAGCCTCTGTAAAATAGTGATTGGACACCATCTTAGAGAGGGGTGATGGTAATCAGTGGTCCACTGGCTGTTCTGGACTACAGTTGCCTTTTGCTGACTGAGCATCACTGCTGTCCACTGCTGCTGGACTGTCAAAGGTTTGGGATGAACTGCATGTTGCAAAAGTGGCTGGCCCACTTCCTGTAGTTGACTACAGAGCACAGAAAGTAAATATGGAACATTGGTTGTATTGAAACAGTTCCTGGCTTGGTAGTCGTGTTCTTCCCTGAAAGGATTTTCTGTCTCCATGGCAACAGGCGTCCTTAGTTACAAAGGTTTGCCTCACCCTTCCAATTCCAGCAACACAAGCACTTTACAGGGCATCGCTATGGCAGCCACCAGAAACCTCGACGGGCTGTACAACTTAAAATCGCATTACTAATACTGAGACTCATATATTATTCTACAACATTACAATTTACCTGACGTTATGTGAATATATTGATAAGAACATTGGAGGATGGGGGACTGTCTTACTAGTGCAGAGATTAAACTATAGTAACATTAGTAGGGAATAAAAGTATTTATTTAGGAATTGGAAAGATAGAATGACTTTTGTTCGTAAAATTAAGCATTAAGAATTAAGATAAGTGATAATTGTGCATTTGATGTATTACACTTGTAATATGTTTCCAGGAACATACTTTGGGTAAATATTATTGTAATGTAGATTTGCATTAAATTAAAGCTATTAATACACTCTAGATTCTACTGTTACTAATGACTGATTCTATGTGCAAGAATAAATGATCATACTGAATAATATATTAGTGTTACAGATTCGATGTGTAGTATGTATAAGAAAGTAATAACTTGTCCAGGTGCCTTAAACGACTTATTTATTTTCTGTACATATTGGGCCCAGAGGTTAACATTGCATTGGGGACATTGCAAATATGTCAACAAGTCTAAAACTGATATAAAGTTGCTTACATGATAGTCCTTGTACCAGTCCTCCAGTTTGTCCTGCAAGAGCCTGCATGTCTCACTATTAGTCAGCCTCCTTAGGGTGTCAGCCATCCTCTTCCCTTTGCACAAGTTAATGCTATGTGCTGCCTGGTAACACAGAGATTTACTACTGATCCCAGCTGACCTCTCGGCGCTTTATATACAGGGGCACGGGTTGCTTTGCCTGGGTGCCAGGGACGCCAGGGTTTGTATCCTGACTTTTTTTTTTCTCTTTTGGTTGTAGCAACGGCTTTATCCTACTCCCTCCTGCCCCATTTCAGTCTTACCCTTTCTCCTCCTTAAACAGTCATCTCCGCCCATTTACTATGGAAGGACATGAGGAGCTGGATGGGGGATGCTGTTTGTTCTATGACACTTAATAATAGGGTGATTGCGTAGATGTGGCACCGAGGTGGTACACACAAGCATAGCAGGATATACCAGTTTTATCACTTACAAGGGTCTGAAGAATGCACACATGCAGGGCTATTGAACTAATTGTGGGAGCACTGTAGTCTGTTCCATGTGAAATATTAGTGTTAATTAGGCTGTAGCAGAAAAACATGATTGCCATTCATAACAACATTACAAAACAAGACATGGTGTAAAGCACATGATACACGAACAGATTCATTTTCATGTGATACATACTTTTTGATTAATAAACACGTAGTTACCATTCACAAGTATCCAAATGGAGAACAGAAAAATTCTGTTTCTTTAATCACTACCAGCATTCTCTTTATTTATTAAAGTGACACTACAATAAATATGTGTATTCTATGTATTATACAAAGCAGGACTTTTATGAGAAGCACTGGTATATATTATTTTAAAGTTAACCATTTCCCTGCTTTGGCATCTTTTATGAACAGAGCATTTTTTTAGGATCTCCCAGAGTAATGTTTTTAATTATTTCATGTCAAAAGGACAGTAAAGATTATGCAGCCAAATATTATTATGTATGATAAATCCTTATTTAACTTTCGGGGGGGGGGGGGGGGGGGGGGGAATAAACGTTTTGTTACTGGCAGCATGATCATGTGCAGTTTCAGCTATTAATATATTATCTCGTAGCAGACCTCAACCCTCCATTGTTCTACCCACCCCTATAAGTATATTTATTTGTTACGTTGAGATCTCTTTTCTTCCAAGTATGTGTTGGAGACAGAATCCAGGACAGTATTACACAATGTTTCACATTTAACAGCAGACCAAAAAATACACACATAAATATATTTATACAGGAAAGGTGGGGAGACAACAAATGTGGTTACAAAAAATAAGAGAAAACAACAACAAATATGAATGGTTTTTATAGGAGTAAACTAGTAACAGGTTCATTCTTGTTCTAAAATTCATTAAAAATCAATAAATCTGTGAACACCCAAAAAAATCAAAATGGAGGACAACCGAAGTCAAATCTTTTTTGATGGAGGCCCAACTGTAATAAACTAATGCAATGTATGATAAAGGTGAAATCACTTTTATATATATGACCATGACAATTACACACAACACTTTTCTTTGTCTTCTTCTATACATTAAACCCAATCTATGGTCAAAGAGAGCGAGATGATTAAATTGATGTACAGAATGTGGTCAGATTAGATTTGAATGTTTTTTTCTTAGCAGAGTGAAAACAATATAGAGTTGTATATTTAGTTGATAACCACAATGGGTTTATTTAATATATATGTGTATAAAACAAGTGAGCATAGGATTTCACATATGTATTACAGAAGTTTACACTGTGTGCACCAGTCCCAAACTTCCATGTTACTCCAGGGTTCTGAGTGCCGCTGCATCCCATGTATAAAGAATCAGCAACAAGACATGTAGTCCCATGGGCTCAACTCGCAGACTTTTCTTCTGTCTCTGGTGCCTCAAAGGAGGAATATCCCAATATCAAACACGTAGGTAAACAGCCAAAAATTCGGAAGGCACCATTAAAATCATTCAAAATAGTAGAAAATAGCAAAAAATATACATAAGAGTACAAAAACAACCTCGAACACAGAGGATGTTTTTGTACTAACATGTATAATTTTTTCTATTTTTATTTGGGCCATGGCCCTGAAATAAAGAAATAAGATTTTATAATACATTTTTTCCGGGAATTTTTTGCTGTTTACCTATAAAGATTCAGCCAGTATCATTATTTCTGTGTACATAAAGGAGGGTAAGCGGCCTTTTTTTGTGCTGCTGCTACTGTTAAAGGATAGATAGAACGTTTACAGTACTATGAAGGTCTATACAGGCCAGTTATTATTACCTGTAGTAATACATTTATATACCCAAGTATCAGTTAAATAACCTTTTGTTCACCATGCATGCAAATGCTTCAAATATTATATAATTGTGAATAATTATATGGCCCTTTTAGAAGTACCTGATGGGCCAGATATGTTTTACAAAGTAATCCTCTGAAGTAGACAATATTAAGGCAGCCTGTTCTGTTGGAAATGGCTAATGTGCAAAGATCTGGTTTATCTGAAATCACTGGACAGCAACCTGAGTACACTCAGAGTTGCTATGTACCTGGCAGGTATACTGTACCTGTTCTGACACATTGATTGAGAGATCCAGTGCCTCCAAACAGGGGCAATTGGAAAATACCCTAAAGCATGCTGTGATGTAAGGGCAGTGTTATTCCTTGTTCAAATACTTGTATTTGTGCTTTAATTGGTCTAGAGGTCTAATAGTGAAAAGTTTCAATATTCATGCTAGGCTTCATTCCCAACATTTGTGCAATGACTAATCTGGTTTAGCTAGGTTTAACACTCTGTCCCAACATTACTATCTGTGCATTCATTCACTAGTCTAGTAAAGATACAATCAATATCCATGTTAACTCTAGAATAAAAGTACCATTCTTGTTAGCCATATCCCTTTCACACCAGCCCACTAACAAAACTCTATTTCATTTTTATTGACATTTTAGCTTTTTGCATCGAAATATACTGGATCTGTAATGGTATCCTGGATTTTTATTGATGGTGTATGACATATGTATACTGACATCATAGAGCCAAGTGCACATGATATGCATGTTGGGGTGTGCCCTGTTGGAGTCACTTACAATTAGAAACATTTACATGGGTAAATTAGCCACAAGCTAATGATTTTGGGATTTTGCTTCTATGATTATAATGTATTGTGCATGACTTTCTAAGTTTTGAAGTCCCAAGTTACACCCCTGTTTATAAGCATTGCTCCCGCTCCCATTAATTGTGTGTACTGTATGTCAACTAGATTGAGGCACTCCAAATCTCAGCTGAGAGAGCTCCATGTAACTGTATAATTACATTGCATTTGAAGAAAGAATCATTGATGTTTGCAGTTAGTCCATAGCAGTTACAACGTTTTTCTATGTTTTAACTATGAATTATATTGTGAGCAACTTGGCAGGTGACAAAATAGCTAACTCTGGTAAAGAACAAAAGCAGTTACATCACTGAAATGTAAACAGTCACAAAATAAAACATGATGATTAAATAAATTAGACTAAGGTAGTTTATTTTATAATAAGAGGGTGTCTGGCTATTAGGTTTCATTTTTTCAAGGTTTTACAAAACTGCCACACGTCATATAATCCTAAATCCAGCGATGGTCAATGGTCCAACTGGCGGTTGGCCTCAAAGAGGTCCTGTACTCACTGAAAAGCATTTGGTTCTGATGCATAAAATTCTTTCCACCCTCCCAGCAAAGTTTCTGTGGACCTCCACATTATCTGGCCTTCTGCTAGATAGTCATGGACCAAAAATCACTTTTTATGTGGTCACAAAAAGCAAAGATGGCTAGTTTGAACTTAGTGTGACATGACTATGAATGCACATCTGCTTGCCACTTAGAATTACTATTTAGAGTCACATAAGTGGCTAAACCTAAAAATGACATAGGTTTCAGTGCATCATGGGGAATGTAGTTTATATCAGGCGGAGTGCCAAAGATTAGCCATCAAAGGGGGCATAGTTTTACAAACTGATATAGTTACAGATTTTCCCATACTTGAAGATGTGGATCATGTATTTAAGCTTGTGAGTACAGCTCTTTGCCGCACTTATCTGTCTCTCTGTTTAACGTAGTATGAAGTTCCCTGCTATGGTCTGTACCAAGCGCTAGGTAAATTGTTGGCGCTATATAAATAAATGTTACTGTAATGTAAAGAGCACACCAAAACATTGCTTATATAATGAAGGTAGAGAATATAAAGAGATCAGAAAAAAATCTCTACATGATCTGTACAAACAAAATTCCAAGAAAAATGCATACATTAAGAGAAACATTTCTTCAAAATGTGTCTGTGGTGTCTTCTGTTAATGTCATCACTGTGTGGCTTGAGAGTAGTTCATTTGTAGTTCAAGCTACACTGGATGTCACAAACAGACATTTAAAATATTTTGTTTGCTTGTCATTCAGCTAACAAACTGAATAGCTAATTTTTATATATTTTTTATTCTCTGCATTCACACTACAAATAATGGTTGGGTGACTGAGTCCCTGAAAGTAGCAGTAGAAAAAAAAAGATTTTGCAAGATCAATCAGTTAAATACAACGACAGACACTACAGCCAGAAAGGAGCTGTCACAAAAAAACAAAGGTTCCCCGAGGCCAATATTATCTTGTTTACATATTGATTCAAAGTACTATTATATATGGATTAGATTCTACAAAAACATTGCTGAGAGACATCAGTATAAGTATGACCGGTACTACAAGCATGCATACAGGCAGTGCCTAAAGAAAGCATTCTACAGACAGACGCAAATAGACAAATTGAGAAGTTGTTCCCATCCCAGTACGAATTCCTATACACCACTGGGCGATACCAAGTCGGCAGCGAGGAGCCGTAGAAAACAATGTTATTTTACTGCAGACTTTTGCAGCCACATTTTTCAGACTGCTCACAACACAGTGATAATTGTAAAGCAACATCTACAATGAACATTCCTTGTGTCATGCTCATAGTCAACAAGAAGAGTATCTTTGATGTCTACACATGTCGATTCCCCCTCCTTGTGTGTGAATGGTTCAGTCGAGCTATGTAGCTGCCTCTGTCTATCCTATGTCAGAGTCTGGGCTGAGGAAAGAGATGGCGGCCGCAGAGCAGGTCAGTGTGGTGCTCAGTATTGAAACGCTTTGACGGTCCAGGAAATAAAAGAAATGGGGGAGATGTCCTGAGATATTACAAATATTAATGTTTAGACTGTGTGTCCTGTCAGAGGATAGGCTTGAAGGGAGCGTGATAGGTAATGTAGCGGTCTGTGTGTTTCCTATCAGATATAGAAGGGAGCAGCTGCACAATGCACGGGAGTTGTCATTCTCAGCGGCTGTAGCTGCAGTTGTCATAGAGGAACATGTCAGTCAGAAGGGCAGCATCGTCACGTGCTATACAAGAAGTTATGGAAGCTGCCTTTTCCAGGATCACTCCCATCAGTAGTCTATTGGAGAATGATGTCATTTACTTATGTACAAGTCTTCAGGGAAAGTGTCGCTCAGACGGGCTGTTTTCACGTGTTATTTATTGCCAGTGTTAGTCAGACAGGCTGTAACCATTTATGCAAAAATTGTCATTTACTAAAGTTTCCATTCCAAGGATCAATAGTTACAGAGCTTAACCCCTTAAGGACAGAGCCTTTGAAACATTTTTGTCCTTTCTGGACAATGGCTATTTTAACATTTCTGTGCTGTTTGTGTTTAGCAGTAATTTTCTTCTTCGTCATTTGCTGTACCCACACATATTAAATATTGTTTTTTTCGGGACAAAAAGGGCTTTCTATGGATGCCATATTTTTAATCATATCTTATCATATTATTAAAAAAAAATATGGTAAAAAAAAATACACAAATTTCTTTGTTTTTATTTGAAACAACTTCTCCTCATCGACAATAGCGAACGAAAAAACATGCTAAATAGATTCTACTATTTCTCCTGAGTACAGGGATACCACCCATGCATAGGTTTGTTGGGTTGTTTGGGGGCTAAAATGCCAAATTTGTGAGGTGCAGTTTTTTGTTTTCCAACTTGAAATTTTTACATGCAGACAGCCTGCACCCATGTCCCATTTGGGACATATTTGAAACCAGCCAGTGTATTTTACCCCATCAACCCATATATTTTTTAAAAGTAGACACCCTAGGCTATCTCAAATGGTGGTATTTTAACACTTTCCATGCACTAATTCTACCACCAGCCTTTGTCAAAGTTTGTGGTAGTAATTTTTTTGTGTTTTTTTTTCACAAACCTTGTACTTCAGACATGAATTTACAGATTTTGGTATGTGTCACTGCCAAATAACACCCCAATAAGTGTTCAGCAACATCTCTTGAGTACAGGGATACCACCCATGCATAGGTTTGTTGGGTTGTTTGGGGGGTAAAAGGCCAAATTTGGTAGGTGCAGTTTTTGGTTTTCCAAATTGAAATTTTGACATGCAGACCGCCTGCACCCATGTCCCATTTGGGACATATTTGAAAACAGCCAGTGTATTTTACCCCATCAACCCATATATTTTTTTAAAGTAGACACCCTACGCTATTTCAAATGGTGGTATTTTAACACTTTCCATGCACTAATTCTACCACCAGCCTTTGTCAAAGTTTGTGGTAGTAATTTTTGTGTGTTTTTTTTTCACAAATATTGTATTTTAGACATAAATTCACAGATTTTGGTATGTGTCACTGCCAAACAATAACCCAATATGTGTTCAACAACATCTCCTGAGTACAGGGATACCACCCATGCATAGGTTTGTTGGGTTGTTTGGGGGCTAAAAGGGCCACATTGTGAAGGTGCGCATTTTCAACTTGGAATATTGACGTGTAGCCAGCCTGAGCCCATCTTTCATTTGGGACTTTTTTTTAAAGTAGGACAGTGTATTTTACCCCAAAAAGTATATATTTTGTAAAAGTAGACACCCTAGGCTATTTTAAATGGTGTTATTTTAACACTTTCCATGCACCAATTCTACCACCAGCCTTTGTCAAAGTTTGTGGTAGTCATTTTATTGTGTATTTTTTCCCACATACATTGTACTTTAGACACAAATTCACATATTTCGGTATGTGTCACTGACAAACAATACCACAATATATGTTCAGCAACATCTCCCGAGCACAGGGATACCACCCATGCATAGCTTTGTCAGCTTTGTTGGGTGTTGAAAGGCTACATTTGAGAGGTGCGCTTTTTGATTTTCAAACTTGGAATTTGAACATGTAGAGCAAGGAAGGGGTTAATAGCTCTTATAAGAGCCTTTGTAGTACTGTACAAAAAAATTAACCCCTAAAAATGCACAGACAAGAAAAAATGTTCTGCTGTGCAGTGATCAGTGGCAGGGAAGGGGTTAATACACTACACTATACAAAGGGTATGGCTTTTATAAAAGCCCTTGGGACTCACAATTTTTTAACATTTTATTTAATTTATTACAATTAAAAAATTATGTTATACAGATCTGTCTCTTTCCCTCACTAAAACTCAAGTGAGGAGAGGGAGGCAGATCCATATGGGTCAGAACAATATTTACGAACCAGACGAATGGTGATGCTCATCTGAGATATCACCAAACCACCTTTGCCACTGATCGGCTGTTACTGATCGCTATACACGCGTTCAGACAGCTTCAAAAGGAATACACGTAATCCCCTAGTGGGTATAACTAACCCCTAGCGAGTCTGACAAAAAAAATGCTGATAGCAAAAAAAAATCCTTCTGCGACTAGATTGCTCCATATGCGCTGCTTAGGCAGTGACCATATGCGCTGCTTAGGCAGTGACCATATGTGCTGCTTAGGAAGTGATATACGGCAAGGAAGGGGTTAATAGCTCTTAAAAGAGCCTTTGATATACTGTAATAAATCAAAGTAAAAAAAAATAACCCCTAAAAAAATGCACAGACAGCAAAAAATGTGCTGCTGTGTAAGATCACTGCGTACACAGCGATCAATTGCAGGGAAGGGGTTAAATACTGGAAACGGCTTTTATAAAAGCCTTTGGGTCTCAATTCTATTAAATATATTATAATTAAAAACTTACATTATACAGCTCTGTCTCCCTCTCTCACTAAAACTCAAGTGAGAGGGAGGCAGATCTACACGGGTCAGATCAAATATTTACAAATATTGATCTAACCAGACGAATGGTGATACTCATCTAAGCAAACGCCAACCCGCCTTTGTCACTTATCAGCTGTTACTGATCGCTATATATGCGGTCAGACAGCTAAAAAAAAATTTTTTTACGTTAAACGTAGTCCCCTAGCGGGTATAATTAACACGTGACGGGTGTAATAAAAAAGTTAAAAAAAAATTAAAAATGCTTCTGCAGCAAGATTGCTGCATTTGCGTCAGATCGCTGCTTAGGCAGTGATCTACAGCAAGAAAGGGGTTAATCTCTCTTAAAAGAGCTTTTTTTTATACTGTAATGAATTACAGTAAAAAAAAAATGAACCCCTAAAAAATGCACAGACAGCAAAAAATGTGCTGCTGTGTATGATCACTGCGTACACAGCGATCAATGGCAGGAAAGGGGTTAAATACTGGAAACGGCTTTTATAAAAGCCCTTGGTGTTTAAAATTTTATTAAATATTTTTTTTATTATTTTATTTTATTTTTTTACTTTATCTGATCTGTCTCTCTCCCTTACTATAACTAGTAAGGTGAGGGAGGCAGATCAATACTTGTCAAAGGCAATATTTGCTAATATTGCCTTTGACTGTATGGTAAGTGCTCATCAGAGCACTTACCATACATGCCTGCACACAGATCACACAGATCTGTTGTGCCGGCATTGATTGGCTCCCCCTAGAGCATCGGAAGTGAAATACTTTCACTTCCGATGCTCTTGCCATTAGAAGGGAAGCGCTGCCTGTACAGGCAGCGTTCCCTTCTACTGAGCCGATGGGGTCGCTCAGGAGAGCGACCACCATCGGCTCTGGGGCTGGCGAGGCACTTTAACAACACCGGAGATGCTTAGAAAGCGAACGATCGTTCGCTTTCTAAGCACATGTGTGCAGCGGGCGCAGCCATTTTTAAATGGCTGCTACGATCACTCCGTGGAGTGATCGTAGCGCGCCCCTGCACATATGGGGGGTGTTGCACAATGCCTCTATCTAGAGGCATTGTAGCAACACCGTTAGAGTAAAGAAAGCGACCGCTGGTCGCTTTCTTTACTCAGTTTAGTGCATGACGTGCCAGGCACGTCACCTGTCGGCAAGTCCTCGATTTGCCGTGACGTGCCTGGCACGTCATCTGTCGTTAAGGGGTTAAAGGACCCTTCTAAGCTGAATAATGTAAACAGAATACAAACAGGTGACATTAAGATATATACGTTTATTTGTTTTTATTTTGTTTCGCACACTATTTAACTTGAAAACACTTTAACCCCTTAGTGACAAGACATTTTTACCTTGACCTTCCCTTGGTGACAATGGCTGTTTTGACATTTCTAGGGTGTTTGTGTTTAGCTGTAATTTTCTTCTCTCTCACATACTGTACACACAAATTATATGTTGTTTTTATCGTCATAAGAAGGACTTTCATTAGATACCATTATGTTCATCATATCTTATAATTTACTACAAATAAAATATGATGAAAAAGTGTTTAAAAAAACACTTTTTCTAACTTTGACCTAAAATATCATTTACACAAATACCATCATTAAAAAAGACCCTGTCTAAATAGTTTCTAAATGTTGTCCCGAGTTCAGAAATATGCATGTTTCCATATTTTTCAGTATTTTTTTGCGAGTTATGGGGCAAAAACCAAAACTAGTGTTTTTTGTTTTTTTTATATATTGACCTTTTGACCCCAACCCGAACCCTAAATTTAACCCTAACTCTAACCCTTATGCCATCCCTTAATATATTTTAATTTAATTTTAACCCTATCACTTATGCTCAAAAAATATTTAATTGTAACCCTATAGGCTAATCTAACATAATACTAGTTTTAAGCGAATTAAATCTTCTTCTTTTTTTTACATTGCTATGTTGCTTGGCTACCTCTAGGGGCAGTCAAGCATCATATTCAGAGCGACGGAAGTGAATTTACTTTCACTTCCGAAGCTCAGACCACCATGCTGCTCTGTCAATATGGTGCCCCAGAAAGGACATTTCAGTGCTGGCTATTGCCTCAACATCGAGGCAATAGATCAGCACCGTTAAAGCGGTTTTCGTGATCGTTGATCGCGAAAACTGCTTGATTCACCGCAGGATGTGCCAGGCACGTCCATTGTCAGGAACAGAGTTCCTGGCAGGACGTGCCTGGCACATCCATTGCCGCGAAGGGCTTAACCTCTTGGTGACAGGACTGTTTTGAAATTGTTGTACCCTTCCTGACAATGGCTGTTTTAAAGGAACACTAAACGTTATATTTCAATTGTGCACAATTGAAATGATAGTTGTCCCTAGTATGAGGATAAACTGACAATACACGCCAGTTTATCCTCTGACCAACAGCTGCCATGCTTCCCTAGCAATAACTTAGTCCCAACCTGCTGATCCCATGCAAAAATGAGGGTCTCTCTCTGCGTCAAGGAAGCAAAGGTTAAAAAAGGTGCAGTGTTCTTTTAACATTTCTTCTGTGTTTTTTGTTTAGCTTATAGTAATTTTCCTCTTTCTCCTTTAGTGTACCCACACAATTTTTATATACTATTTTATCACCATAAAAAGGATTACTTTGATACCCAAGCATCTTGGATATGGGATATTCAATCTGTATACTAAACAGTGGCACTTTCTAGATTCATCGTCAGCCTGGGGTGTAAAGAAAGCTTAAGTTTGATGATATACCACTGTTTTTTGCCATTTTTTTAGAAAGTGTTTTACCAGGAAAAATACATTGAGATTTCTCTCGTTTTCAAGTATGTCCTGGTGACCCAAGTCTAGAATGGAATTACACATTTAACAGTAGATAAAAATACATACATTGTTAAACAAGTTGTAAGATATTTACGTAGTGCTTGGTACAGAGTATAAAAAGGGGAGTTACAAACATTTACACAAAAACATTTTCGCACTAAAACATGGAGGTAGAGGACCCTGCTTGCAAGCTTGTGAGAACTGAGTGACACCAGATGTTACTTAATAGGTGACTAGTTGGGTGCATTGTAAGTCTGCAAACTGCAGCCACATGTTTGTACCAAATGTTGAAATTAAAGAACAAATAACAGTACATTTAAATGCTGTTTGTTTCTGATTGTGATTACACAATGTAACAACAGTATGAAGAGCTCACTTCTGTAATGTCATTGCATATTGTCTTAGCATATGATGAAACTAACATATAATAAGGATAATATTCAGTAATAATATCAAATATTCCTTTAAGACCTTTGAACGCTCCATATCGATCTCAGTACATTAATACATATTATTAATTATACTGTGAATGTAAATAAAGAATTTATAAAACAAATATCAAAAATGATCTATATATGGTGTTTGCAGAATTGATACAAATGTATATATTAAAATAAATATTTGTTTTAAATATCTCTTAGTGTCTTTTTTTGATCACCTCTTCCTTCATATTTAAAATAAACATTTTCAATTGAAAACAGCTGATGTCATAAACAGGAGTCACCACAGAGACATGTAAAACTTATTTTTCTCTTAATTTATACATTTGCTTGCAGTTCTGCTAGTGCAGTGTATAGATATTTTTTGCTAACTGTTCATTACAGACAGACTATAAATAATACCTACAGTCCCTTTAAGTTATTAACCCCTTCCCACTTGTAGGACGTTCTGTGCCATCCTACTTTTTATTGCCTAAAGACTTGTGGGATGGGATAGAACGTCCTGGGTTTAATAGCTGTCCGTGGCTCCTCAGATCCCCCTGCAGGGAATTACAGCGGAGACCCCACTGTCAAATGTGATCACATTGAGTGGCCTCAGTCTGACACCGAAAATGTAGCTGACGCTCAACATGAACACCAGCTACATTTTACTAAAAAACATGCAAGACAGTATAGACCGTCCTGACAATAAAAGCTCATCGCAGCTCCCCGCGATGAGCTGTGCTGCGGATCCAGCTGCAGGGATTTGCAGCAGGATCCCCAGTGTCAGATGAGGCCACTTTGAGTGCCCTCAGTATGAAATAAAATATGGAGTGACGCTCAAGGTGAGCTTCGGCTACATTTCATTGAAGCCCTGCGTGCCTGAACTTCTGTGTTTTCGGCAGGGATCCACAGGGTCTGTAAAGACCCTAATTGGGTATCTGCCTATGACTTCCTGGGTCAAAGTGATCTGGGCCAAGAGAACAAAGATGCTGGTTTGGCAGTTTGGTCGTTAAGGATGGGTTAACCCCTTCGCGACCTTATGACGAGTTAACACGTCATGCAGTCTAGCCGGCGGTGCGCTCCGTGGGCACCGCCAGCTAGTCTGCAACGGGTCCAGGACTAAGCCTCGCACCCGAGGCAAAGCTCCTGGACCCGATCGGTGCATTTCCGGGCATGTGATCGCGGTGATTGAGTGATCACCGCGATAACATGCAAATTAGATGGCAAAGTCAGTGTGTTCACACAATGACTTTGCCTCTAATTCAGTCTCTGTGCTTCACGTTCTTATAGTGAAGCACAGAGAGTGACCTGTAAATAAAAAGAAATAAATAACATACACAGAGGTAAAAAAAAAAATTAACCCTTTCATTGCTGATCACAGTTTTTAACTGTGATCAGTTTCCTTCCACTTTATGGCCCTCATTTAGTTAGTTTTTTAACAAATTTTTTTAATGTTTACAATTTATAAAGTTTTTTTAATAAATAAAGGTAATTTTAATATATGTATTTAATAAAATTTAACCCCTGCATGCCTGTTGCATGATTTTTAGAGTTTTTTTCTGTCTTTTTTGTTTAGGGGGGTTTGGGAACCAATATTTTTCTTTTTTATTAGTTAGTTAATTAGGAGGGATAAGTGGGTTAGTGTTGCACTAGTTGTGTAGCTTATTATTGGGAAAATAATGGGGAAAAACTTTTTTTTCCTCAAATATTTTCTCTTTTATAGGTGTTTTTTAATACTAAAATGTAAATCATTTTTATGTATAGGGTATCAAAAGAAAGCTCTAACTGTCCTTTAAAAAACAACATATAACTTGTATGGGTACGTTAAATGAGAGAGAGGAAAATTATGTTTCAAAAACCGCATATTAAAAATTGAAAAACGCTCTGGTCCTTGGCCCTGGAAAATCCCTGGTCCTTAAAGGGTTAAAGCAGAGAATCATTGAGATAAAAACCTCAAGGGTCTACTCAATAAAGACAGATTTGCAGGGAATTGATAAGGGAATTTCAAACTTAAGGTCAAAGTAGCCAAGTTGGAATAAATTCTTCCATTCATGCATTGGAGAATATTTCCAAATCGGCTACTTTTGCCTAAAGTTTGAAATTCCAATCTCAATTCCCTGTAGTTCTCTTTTTATTGAGTAGACTGGCAGTCACCCTGCTCCTAGGATGGTGAGTATATTTGTTGATAAATAGGTGGAATCTATGACACACAAGCCCAATTGGCTTTAGCTATCATAGCAACATCTGCTGCTTTCCCCCCTGGAGCAGCAAAACATACAGCCATTGTGCCTTTTATAATCTCTTCTCCACTTACATATACCTGTGACCACAAATCAACAAGATTGCAGCAGATAACAATGTTTACTCATATTTAAACTGAATTACCATAAAGAGGAGCAGGAAAGGCTAAGGTCCTATGTGTGGCTGGGTTACCATGGTGTTAGCTTGGGCAGATAAGACCTGACTTACATGATCAGCCTGTAAACGCACAGATTCATCATTCATGTGGGTTATATAAAAGTATTTATGTGATAAAAGTAGTGCAGTTAACACATAATTATTATCAATTTATTATATAATTAGAAACAGAGGAAAGCACCAGTGCTCCATTTATAGCAAAATGAAAAGTAATCTAACTATTTATGGAAATTTGCCTAAGGCTGTGTATAAAAATATCATAAGTGCACCATATTTAGATCACTGTATTATTATCCTCTTCTGGTATTATCTGCACTGCAAACAAATAAGTCAACAGTTAATTATCAACGCAAATACATGCACACATAGACATGGAGTTATAAGAGGAGAGACAGACATGTAGAAAAAGAGACCACCATGGAGAGCATGTGGGACAGAAAGACAGACATGGACAAAGACATCAGGGATGAGGGGAGAGAGCGATAGACATGGGGTGTGAGGAGAGAGACACAGACATGAGGGCATGGGGAGAGAGACAGACATGAGGGCATGGGGATAGAGAGACATGGACATGAGGGCATATTGAGAGATAGAGACATACATGAGGGCATGGGTTAAGAGAGACATACATGAGGGCATGGGGAGAGAGAGAGACAGACATGAGGGCATGGGGAAAGAGAGAGACAGACATGAGGGCTAAAAATAACAGTTTGTGCTACCCCTAACACAATTAATAACTTTTGTGTTGGCCCTTCATGTTAAAATAAAGTTTGTCCTGCCCTGCCTAAAAATGAAATGGGTATGTCTGAAACATACATTTGTAAAGGGGAGGAGTTAGTGATATAACTACGCCCTCCGGGGGGAGCCAAAAAAAAAGCCCTGCGTTCGTGACCCTAGGATTGCTGTGTATATATATGTTTTATTTTTTCTACGCATCATGGCAAATCAGCTGCAGTGATGGCTTATCTTTGACACTCCAGCTATGACAGATTACCCACGGTGCTCATTCAGCTACAGGTTAGCATTTACTGTCTCGTACTCATATCGCAGCCAACTAAAACAATTCCCTTCCTTTCTGTTGCAGCCTGGCAGTAAATCTCCAGCATGGCAATGATACCTGGTGAAGCAGTGCTGCTCAGTGCAGTTGGGGATGGACTGCCAGCTCTGCTTTGAGCTTGAAGTGGTTGCTCCAAAATTCAGTTGTTGCTCAGTGCTGTACATACATGTCCAAATGTCCTACTAGATTAGATCTTACTCGTACATTTAGTCCAGGACTTCAGGGTAAGCATTATGAGTTGAGCACCAAACCCGCCATCAGGCCCTTCTTCAATCCCACCAACCTAAAATGGGTAAACCTTGCCCACCTGCTCTCAGAATGCAAAAGTGTTGTTAACAAATAATAACATAGTTAATAATAAAGAAAACTTTACTTATGTGTTGACAACAAGATGAACTAGAACTAAATTGTTAGGAGTTGCAGACATCAATCTACAAAACTGTCACTGTTTGTATTGTTTTTGAGGATAAAGAGTCTTCCAGTAGGCAGGGTCGCAGAGCAACATTTCCCCAAATACCTATTGTATGTTAACACATTTACAAGCATGTATTTGTTTATGTATTTTACCCAAGGTGCTAATAAATGGTTCCCATCTCTGTGTCTTTGTTATCAACCATCAGTGAGTTATTCCATTCTACATGTAAAAAATGAACCATCTCCCTTTTGCATTAGCAAAGAGGGGGTTTGGATCCAGAGGGTTTGGATAAGAGAATACATTTCAGTGATATAAGCACTATTAAACACATAAGTCGCTTTACTAAATGAGCCTATTACTAAATCAGGTGTTGTGATATTGTACTTTATTGTTTTTTGTTCGCAATCCCTGGACTTTAAGGCAGATCCAGAGATTGTGGGTCAGGTTGGCTTTTGGTAGCCTTCATTTTAAACAGGAATCTATATTGCATATACCAATACGGGCAGCCACGGTAGTTGCAGAATACACTCTGTGACGCAAATTATACAGCAGGTCCTGAAAATATGAATATGAGGGGGACATTTCCTCTGGGGACATTGCAGTTGCAATTTAAAGGAAATCCATTCCTTATAGTTGTTCTTCCTTACAGATAGACAAGTAGGTGCAGTTTCTGACAATGTAGCCTGTTCGTGAACAATTCAGGGAATGTGCACAATTTAATTATGTTGGAGAGCAAGTGTCCCTTATTGTTACCCTCAGGATGCCCATGCATGGAAGAAATGTTCTGTATTTCTCAAACTCACAAACTAGCTGATTCTTCTACAAAATATATATAAAAAAACGCACAACTATCAAGTGAAATGTTTTTCTATTTTTATATTGTAGAGTTCTAATGGCCCAGTCAAGAAGTCCATGCGTGAGAAAGCCGTGGAGCGCAGAAATGTGAATAAAGAGCACAACAGTAATTTCAAAGCTGGGTATATTCCCATCGACGAAGATCGTCTGCATAAAACCGGGCTAAGAGGACGGAAAGGCAACCTAGCCATTTGTGTGATTGTCCTACTGTTCATCCTGGCTGTTATCAACTTAATTGTAAGTACTAGTAACTTTACTGTAGATTTGTTTATAGATAACCTATGTTTTAACAACTTAGACTGTTTGTTGTCGTTAGAGTTATAAATCTAAATAATAACAATAATTACTGGTTCATGTCCAAATTTCACTAATAAAAATTACGAATAAAAATTACGAATGTTAAAATTGATTTTCTATTTCTCGCTGTTTAGAAGAAATACAATTACATTTGTAGACTTTAGACAATAGATTAATTTAGGAGCAAAAATGTTTTAGGCACCATAATCTGTGTTCTCTGTAAAATGATCAAAAATGCTGGGAGCATTTTAGCAGCTGTTTTTTTTGTGTGTAAATTTGTACATTGAAATAGCCAAGTGAGCTAGAAGAACAAGTATGATTATGATGACTGATACAAACACTCTATGGCACAGTTACAAATTCCAGATGAATTGCATCCATAGTCTTCAAAGTAACCAAATACGTATTGTAAATTCGAAACATAGAATGTGTCTGCAGATAAGAACTATTCTGCCCGATTTTTAATTTTTTTTTTATTAGTTCCTAGCCTTATCATATATTTAAGATAGCCTTATGCTTCTCCCACACTTGCTTAAACTCTCACTGTGTTAACCTCTTTATTGGAAGGGTAGTAACACTTCCTGATATTACTTTTAAAATTTTAATTTGTGGTCATTTTTCTGCTTTTAAATATACTCACCTCCTTTACCATATTGATTCCCGTTATATATTTAAGTGTTTCTATCATATCTCCCCTGTCTCATCTTTCTTCCAAGCTATACATGTTAAAGGACAATAAAATAATGTTTTTCAACTCTGTCAATAATTAACTTAAGTAAACATTTTTTTTTGGGGGGGGGGGGGGGGGACTTATTTTATTTTATTCATAGAGTCCCCAGAGTCACACAAAATACTAGATTTTGGACAGCACCCCATAACTGACATATTTTAAATCAGGGCTCGACAAACCCCAGTCGCCATGGCGACCAGGAATTTAGACCTGGCACCTGGGTGCAGTCAGCCTCATGGTCCCCTTGCCACTGCCATTTTTCCGCAGCGCGAGGGGGTAAAGTCTGTGCCATCCGCACAGACTGCATGCTCCGCCCCCTCACGCAACACGTGTCTAATGAGTGCCGGGTGCCGTCACGTGACATCCTGGCACTCAGCAGGCCGACCAACGAAGATCACCTGCAGCACAAATGTCCCTCTCCCCTGCAATGAGGTAAAGCAGCAGGGAGGGGGGACACATCAAGAAGAAACCAAGAAAAGACTGTGTGAGGTGGGTGTGTGTTTGTATATTTGTGTGTATGTAAAGTAGGTGTGTGTGAGGTGTTTGTATATATGTGTATATGTAAAGTAGGTGTGTGTGAGGGGTTTGTATATATGTGTATATGTAAAGTAGGTGTGTGAGAGGTGTTTGTATATATGTGTATATGTAAAGTAGGTGTGTGTGAGGGGTTTGTATATTTGTGTATATGTAAAGTAGGTGTGTGTGAGGTGTTTGGATATATGTGTATATGTAAAGTAGGTGTGTGTGTGAGGTGTTTGGATATATGTGTATATGTAAAGTAGGTGTGTGTGAGGTGTTTGTATATTTGTGTATATGTAAAGTAGGTGTGTGTGAGGTGTTTGTATATTTGTGTATATGTAAAGTAGGTGTGTGTGAGGTGTTTGGATATATGTGTATATGTAAAGTAGGTGCAATAAGTTTTAGCCTGCAATCGATGCCCAATTTTAGTGACGCTTCTCTGAACCATGTATCTATATCCTTCTGCAGATATGGTCTCCAGTACTGCGTACAATACTCCAAGTGAGGTCTCACCAGTGCTCTGTACAATGGCATGAGCACTTCCCTCTTTCTACTGCTAATACCTCTCCCTATGCAATCAAGCATTCTGCTGCTCTATTACATTGTCTAGTATCACATATTCTATACTCTGCCTCTTGGGATTTTAAACCCAAGGTACATTATCTTGCACTTATCCACATTAAATGTCAGTTGCCAAAGCTCTGATCATTTTTCTAGTTTACCTAAATCACTTACCATTGATATACTTCAATATTCAAATACGTATTTAATTGGACATGCTTTGGGTGTGTGATGAGGGACACTTGGTAAACATTGCATCCAGAGACTGCGTTCTGTGCTTTATGATTGTATTACTTACATGGCAGCACAGACAATTTATTTTTCATTTGGTTACCAGATGATCATGGAATCTGGAAGCAGGACATCAAAAAACACTAACAATTGCCTGTGTCTCCGCATCTTTATCCTCTTATGAGATGAATGATTTGCTTGGATTTCACTAATTCATGTTATGTTTGTTAGAAGATAAGCTGAATCCATATGTTCACGTAACATCTACTGTCTTATTGGCTACAGATTGTCCCTATGTTGTTTACACTTGTGTTGTTTTAATTTATTGATTTTTTGTAACAAAAAGCTCGGACAAAATCTGAATAAATTAATACGGTCTCTTGGTCAAAGAAAAAAAGGGGCAGCAAAAGTCTGTTTTCGTTATGTAGACAGGTAGCTGGGTCACAATTGTACATTATTACTCTCTGGTAGCGTCAATCAGAGGACTACAAGAGTCACTTAGTGTCAGTGGTTAGTAAGCTAATTACAGCATTCGTTACATTTAAATTGCCTGGTTTGTGTACAGAAACTTTATCAATAAATTCTCTTTAATTTTCTCCCAGCCAGACAGACTAGCACACCCATTGCAGAGGACTAAGTGCATGTACTTTGTGTATTACTACACTACTACGCTGAAATGGTGAGCACTAAACTAAGGGACATTTAATATGATAACATAAGCAATTAACATCAAATGCAAAGCTGATGTAACATACAACACAACAAAGATGTATACCTGCTTTCTGCCTGAGGCACGACTTGCTTCCTTGACAGTTCACGTTTTGATACAATTGGTGGTACTGTACTGGTGCAGAGCTGACCGTGTAGGGTGGGATCTCCTCTTGTGGAGAAACCAATGCATTTTATCATATTGTGCTTTTAGGCCTGTTAGATTAGTACGCTAATAAGAGTTGTAAATGATTAAGACACAATGCCACATAGTAACACGTTCTTCTCATGTCATCGTTTTTTTCTAGATCACTTTGGTAATATGGGTGGTGATTCGTATTGGCCCCAGTGGGTGTGAAAGCATGGAGTTCCATGAGAGCGGCCTACTCCGGTTCAAACAAGTGTCTGACATGGGAATAATACAGCCATTATATAAGAGCACTGTGGGAGGAAGACGTAATGAAGATCTTGTCATTACTGGAAACAACCAGCCTGTAAGTTATTATACATCTCTTTGTCTGGATGAGAAAAAGCCTGGTATGTAATGGGAGATCATTTACAAGTGACGGTCCATGCTCCAGGCTGGCTTTAAACATAAGTCACGGTAATGATCCATTTTCATTCTGTAGCCGTTACTATGTGCAGAATTTTTGAGTATGGGCAAAACATACATTTATAAATACAGTTTCACTGCAAATGCTGGCTACTATGTGCTGCATGCCATACAAAGTTGGCACTGTGGGTATGTTTCTTCATGAAATCGGGGTGGCGATTTTTGCACTGCAGCCATGTGGTTTCTAGTTATGCCTTAGGCTGAAGGTGCTTGCCTCTTCCCGGCAGAGTCCTGCTCCTGTCTATACAGCTGCAAATTCCCATGATGGGCCATATATTGCTTCATATCGAACACTTTGATTGGGTCTGGCCATGACATTGAGAGCAGGTCAGAAAGGGCAGAGACCTGCGGATCCTGTATGAGAGGTTATCAGTCTACTTATGTGGCTTTTCACTACACCCCCTTAATTAGTTGTGCCTGGTGCTAGTGACAGTCACCACAACCTTGTTATCAAAAGCACTAGTAAATTATCATTACTACTATAAACATTGTAACCTGTACAACTGTACAGCACTAGGTGGCACTGTAACATTTTGTATCACAACCTAGAAATACTACTAGTCTTGTAACTAGTACCGGAATGATCAGCTACTTTTCGATTGGCCCTAGGTAATTTTTCAGCAAGGTTCAACCAAACTCAGCGTGGATAAAGATATGACCTCAATTACCAGTGACATCGGCATGGAATTTACTGACCCTCGGACTCGAAACACCTTGTTCAGCACAGATTACGAGAAGCATGAATTTCATCTGCCAAAAGGAGTGAAAACACTGAATGTCCTCAGGGCTTCTACCGAACGAGTAAGATAAAAAAAAATGACTTATTTAGATAAAATGTTGGGCATAACAACCTGTCAAATCAAGTTACATTCCACGACTATGAAATATTATTTCCAGCGTCTGTACTGTCACCATGGGGATATTAGTCTTCTTTATAGTAGTTTATTTGCACATATTATCTGACGGTGTTGCATTAAATAGGATGCAGCACAGAGAAATGGAAAACAAATGTTTTCTCCTACTTAATTATACACATGCTGGCAATTCTATAATTATTTTTATTCTTTACATAGACACTGCAAACACTGTTAAGGCAGTGGAGTTCCTTTAAGGAAACTATACGTAAACTTTTAGATCGTTTTATAGCATCGTTTCTTTAACATCTAATCCATTATAGCAGCTAGCTATTTTTAACTTTTTAATGTCTCCAGTTTGCGTTAAGAGGTTAATTTATCACACCATTTTGTTTACCTCAACTGCCTGTAATACAATGGAACAGGTAAATGGCACTGTGCTGTTGATATTTTAAACCCATTCATAAATCATTTTTTTAAATGACCAGCATGAGACAATTACTTTGTGCAAAATCACAAGGCCTAACAAAACAAATCTACAGCACTGCACTGTTTTCATTTTCAGATCACCAGCAACGCTACAAGTGACCTTAACATAAAGGTCGACGGGCGCATCATTGTGCGCGGTAATGAAGGCGTGTACATTATGGGGAAGACCATCGAGTTCCGTATGCGTGGGGATATGGAACTGAGAGCAGTAAGTCCATACACATTTCTAACACTAGAACACTTATGCTTATGGCGTGCTGTGTGTGTTATCCATGTATTACTGTTCTAACTATGCCATTATGCCTTTTATTTGTATGGGCTGGTCCCAGGTAATGGGCCCTCTGTAGTTTCTGTCTAGGAGACTTGATCTTCACAAAGCACCTAGAAGCAAGTGGGCTTTAAGTGGGATTTTGTTATGTTACAAACAGATCCAGTTTATAAACAACAGCCAACCGATAACATTCATCTCAGCAGCACTATATAACAAGGGCAGCTTTTGAATTCACATTCCTTTCCCGAGTTTCCCAGTACTAGTAGACAAAGTACAGTTATGTTGACAGTTGTGTTACATCTTTTTTTAAATTTGTGTAATAACTTGTTATTGTTTTAAAGTAGGAAGAGGGGGTTCAGAAATCAATTTGGGGAGGGGGGGGGGTATAATAGTATCCAAATAGTGATGCAGATAGAATCTTATCATACAGTACATATATAACAGTGGGTTGTAAAAACAGATGAGCTTCGTCATTAACAGTTAAGCTTGTTCACATTCAGTAAGGTTTGGGTACCGTCTGAACCAGGGGCATCAAAAACCAGGGAGGATCATTTGTTTTTGTTGGTATATGGTCCTTCGTTTGGGTCCCCAGTAGATAATTGCAGTGGTATTGAAACAACGAGCCTGTGCATTGCATGTGCACACGGGAGAATAGGAGGTGAGTCTCTTCTCTGTCCACTCAGAGTAGTGTCAGATTTTCTCAGACTATGATCTAAGGTAAATAGGTTAGAGGAGCCATCTCCCGGTAATGTCAGCGAGACATGTGGGTATGATACCCGCTCCCGTCATATACGGTATTTGAGCCAGAACAAATGTTTGTTGGTATCAGATTTCAGGATATTCTTGTATAATTGGTTTGAAACATTAACTAGAGCTTATGACAATATTACCTGAAAATGGGCCCTGTGTCATTATGCCAGGGTATGACAAATGTTTGTAGACTTTAGGAGCCAGACAGAACAATTTAGGAGCCAGCCTTGCTATTTTAGGAGCCAGGGAAATGGAGCTTGTATGTAAAACAGTCAAAGAAGTTAGGCGCCAGCAGTATGGATTTTAGGAGCTGTGGCTCCCAGGGTTTATCAAGCCCTGCATTAAACTGAGGCAAACTATAAACTTCCAATGTTTCCACATTACTTAGGATTGACACTGTGTAAGAGTCGGCAATCTAAAAGCTCAGTCGCTGAATAACGCTCTTTCCGCTTACATTATAGTGTTTTTTTGTACTTCTCTCAATAGGAGCACAGTATAATCCTAAACGGCACTGTGGTGGTCAGTACTTCACGGTTACCCAGTTCTTCTACGGGGGAGATGATGTACGATGACGGATGGGAACGTTACAAACTGTGCATGTGTGCCGATGGAACTCTCTTCAAGGTTCAGGTGGAGAGCCGAAATATGGGGTGTCAGACATCCAGTAACCCGTGTGGTGCTGTTTACTAATGAGGGAATTACCAGCGATCAACAGTTTTATGCAAAACAAAATCAACATTATATTTTGTGTTCATTGCAGTGCACTTTATCAAGATCATTAAGCACATTGTTACACTGTTTACCGTTTCAGCATACCAGATATATTGTGCCACTATAGTAATGTGCAGAGAAGTCTATGTGCATGGAAACAGCTAATTCTATATGTGAAATTAGTCCATGACGATGTCTGATGTTCTGTTGCCACTATTCATCCAGTTCTGCTATTTGACAAGTGACCGAACCAGGTCATTATTAATTATAGCAACCACTGCATAATACTCTATATGTGAGGTCAGAATGATTGAAGTTCACATGATAAGATTCTCAGTTGGATAGGGACAAACCATTGATTTACTTAGAGGGTGAAGCCTGCACACATTTGGTTTCAAACCAGGTTTTGTTAATAAGTAAACAGACGCTGTTTTCATTTGTAATATAAGTCAATGCAATACTGGGATGCCGCTAATTCTTAGAGATCTGATTTACATTAATACTAGTTGTTTTGTTATAAGACACCGTTTTATTATGTATTTAGACGCACTGCCTGAAACCTGTGCATGATAACTCAGAAATAACAATGTGTTGGGTGATATTTTGGTAGAACACACTCACAAACATCCGAAATTATGAGCCTCAAGAACGATGAAGTTCCATGGAAAAATATCTTTAACATAAATAGTCAGTCCACCACAGAGTACAAAGTGATGATGGCGTCCCAATGTGAATGGACGCCCACTCTGATGCACATTGGGACGCCATCATCACTTTGAACTCCGTTGTGGACTGCCTATTTATGTTACACATTGATTTCCTCTATGGAGTCTGTAAAGTGTTAATTCACATGCAGCCCCTTTATAAATTGATTATACTGTTAATAATGTTTGTTTTTATCTCACCATTTCAGAATAATTTTTTTTTCCATGGAACGTCATCGTTCTTGAGGCTCATTATTTTGGTTGTGTTCTACCAAACAATCACCCAACACATTGTTATTTTTTAATTTTATTGCACTATATATTGTTCTTTCTTTCATGTTGCCTGTATGACATCCTGCACCCTCGATTCTTTCAAAACGACCCTTTACATGTAGCACATTAAGGAGGGCTAAGGGTGGCAGCGTTTGTCAAACCAGGGTATTTATTGTTACATTAACTGTTGGTGATACACTTTTTTCCTTTATATCACATGATAATTCAGAGCAGTAATGAGGGTTAGGTGCTGAGGGTTAGGTGCTGAGGCTTTAGCCATACATAATTCAGAGGGGGGGGGGGGGGGGTGCAGCAATCACAGCTATATAACTAGACTGATGCCCTCTCGTGCAATGGAGCTGCAGGTCTCTGCCCTACTCTCAAGTGTCCATCTCGTTTATTTATAAAAATCAGTTCTGGTCCCAAATTCTAAAAGTAGAGCAATCACCATAGGAACCATTGGAATGATCCTGATGATAGGATTCTACGTCTGTTATCCTCATGAGGAATTGGAATCGTCTCTAGTGTTCAGGGGACAAGACCTTTTTAGAAGATAAAATCTGAAAATAACCAAATACCTTATGATCTTTTTCTCTCTCACGGTTCACCTTCTAAGAGTGTGCTCTATCTTACTGTCAGGTGTTTCATAGATTTTTAAAACTAGCATGATTACATTTGTACTTCAGTTATTATTTTTAGGATTAGAGCAAACAAAACCTATTAAAGGGCCAGTTCCACTTACAGAGGAGAAAAAATAGATCTGTCTTTTCATTATTTTTTCCTCAACTCATACTCTCTATTGCATTTAAAGTGTATTAGGATTACTGCTGTTATAGCGATAGTTCTGCCAATCTTCCATGTGAACAGCTTAGTTCAACAGAGAGGCTTATTCCATATATATGGCTAATGACAGCACTTCCTCAGGGGGGAATGGGAACATTACTGCAGAGCCAACCCTCCTCCTGTGAACTCACTGGTGGCACAGAGGATTGTGCACATGTAAGCAGCATTTTTCAATTTAAAAAAACTACAGGAGAAGTGTGATGTGTTTTAAAATAAAGACAAGTTTATTTAAAAGATGTTTTTTAAAAACAGATAGATTACATGTAGGCAGAACATTAAAAAAAAACCCCTAAACACATTTGTTTTATGAAGCAGAAGGCCACTTTTAGATGAAGGATGCCAAAGTTGACCTATGGTTAACATTAAGATAATACAAGTCTTGTCTAAAAGTGAGTAGAGATAACTCAGAATCGGATAGCTGTCTGTCCTGAGTCTTCAGCAGAATTTACTATAACAAGTAGCTATGTAAACCAATAACCACAACTGTGGCCTTAATTTCTGTCATAGTTCCTCCATACAAATTAAGCTTTGGATTTTAGACTACTGAGGATGTAGGAGTATACCCCTGTCACTATATTGGCCTTTCATCATGGTGTAGTTCAGGATTTTCAATAATCTTTTTAGACTGCAGGGCAACACATCAAATGTCCATATAAAACAGTGATTGGGTTTTGACAGCATTTTACATTTACATTTTACATTTACATGAAATAATATGAATAATTAATAAACATAACTTGCATTATAGGCTTTACTTGAATAGTAGGCAATGCCCAGTGTAAAACCTTTACCCTGCCTGTGTGTTTGCGTAAATCTATAAGTGTATACCTTCATTTAGCACACGCACATATGGACTGTATGTACACGTAGTAGACAAAGAAATCGAAATAGCTGCATAAGTAATTAATACAGCATTAGACTGCAATGTAGGATCCAGTACCAACCAGTCATAACATTATGATCACTTTCCTGATATTGTGTAAGTCCCCTTTTGACACCAAAACAGCCCTGACCCATAGATGCATGGACTCCACTAGACCTCTGAAGGTGTGCTGTGGTATCTGACACCAAGACATTAGCAGCAGATACTTTAAGTCCTGTAAGTTGCGAGGTGGGGCCTCCATGGATCAGACTTGTCTGTTCAGCACATCCTACAGATGCTCTATTGGACTGAGATCTGGGGAATTTGGTGGCCAAACCAACACCTTGTTGTGTTCCTTAAACCATTCCTGAACCATTTTTGCTTTGTGGCAGGGAGCATTATCCTGCTTAAAGAGTCCAATGCCATCGGGAAATACTGTTTCCATGACAATGCTTAGGTAGGTGGTACATGTAAAAGTAACATCCACATGAATGGCAGGAACAAAGTTTTCTCAGCAGAACATTGCCTCCGCCGGATTGCCATGTGTCAGTGGTGATAATTTTATTGCTGTTCAGTGTGTATATTAATAGCTGTGTTGTACATATATGTTTATATACTGTTCAGTGAACGCCACGATCAAGAAATGTAGTGCAGCAATGCACTAAACTCAAATTACTGGTTTATTCTTCATTATGACCCATAATTACTCCTTTCCTTCATCGTCCATATGACATTCAGTAACATTGTTATGAAAGGCTGATATTTTTTTTTTTGCATTCTTATACTAGATTTCATCCTGATCTTATAAGAGAACAGTTCTTACTAGATAGCTAAACAGTACTCCTCTTGATAAAGAGCATTAATATGACTGTATTTACAGACTGCACAAATACAGACTTCCCCATAGCAATATCTACAATAAAAAATATGAAGAATTGCGTGCCTCTTATAATACTTATTTGTGCCAGACCTGATGTGTTTTTCTATTATGCTAAAACAAATAAACAGTACTTGAAAATGTATTATTAGAAAGGACTGGATTATTTTATTTTGTTCTAATCTAGACTGAAGACTGTTGTGAGAGTAAAGTGTGTATATATTATAATAGATGATGATAAACCTTTTATTCTCTAATGGTTTTAAATGAGTTGTGATTTGAACTTAATTTGAAGAATATATTTGCCAAATGTCTAAAATGACCATGAGGTCTATTCAGTGAAAAGTGAGTTCAGATGAGATTAAGTCTCATTGACTTATTCATTTTTAGCGTTGAGCTAAATTTATGTTTAAATGAAAGATTGTACCAAGTGTAGGTGTTTTAAATAGAAATGCTTCAAAGAAAGTATACAAATACAAGTACCTCTCCACTTATATAGCTCTATTAATTGGCTGACATCATGTGTAACATTGGCCAGATCTGACCCAAAATTCTAAACACCATGTCTGCCCCCTGATAGAGCCATACAAGGAAAGATGGCTCAGTAAAGTAGCTTATTTGTATTCTTTCACTAAAGGATATTGATGATTTAAAATGCCTACCTGATGCAATTAAACATAACTTCATTAATTGCCAACATTTAAGCACTGCACAGAGACAAACCTGGTGAGGATCTCCTGTAAGGAGAACAGAGTTGGCCCTGCCTTACACATAGTTAAATCTTTAAATGGATACTCCCACCAAAAAAATGAAAAAGGGTTTTATTTTGCATTGTGGATTTCAGATATGTCTTTTATTTTTGTTATGTGAGTTTATATTATGAAATATCACTAAACAAGTGTGACTTGGTGCTGCCAATTTGTGAAATATAGTATTATTGGCTGCCACCCCTCAGTGACTTTACAGCACTAGTATTTCACTTTGGGACATAGATTGCAGTTTATAAGTCTGAATTCTGACCATAGACTTGCATTGAATGGGAGGGTAATGGAACTATTACATCACAAGAGGTGGAGTTATGATCTTGTTCAATCAGGTCAATCTGCTATCTCTTGTGTTGGAAGACAGGTAAAAAAAAGTTGTACACGACCACCTAGTCCTGCCCATTAGTGAAACACAGGAACCAGTAAGAGAGCACGGGTGTATCTTATGACATCATCATGCAGGCTCTGGCCACAGTTGTAAAGTGAGACTTGCTGGAAGATTTTGGAAGAATGTTGCATCAGGGGTAAAATTCTCAAAATGGATGCTGGAGATGGTCACCTAATTTTATTTTTACTTTTATATGCAATAAATTGAAACATTAAAAAAAAAACAGTGTCATATGTCTCATATATGTGCTTGTTTTAAATGCACAGGTTATCTAGTTATATTTTATGTAAATGGTAGTGTGCCTTTAAATCTCTTACTTTTTTAACAATGTATTATCCATGGCCATTTGAACTGTTCTATAAGCTCACCAAGTTTGGCTCTGCAATGTATTAGTGAGTCAGTAAGATGAAATGTTCATAAAATCATACCTTTTAGTTTGCTGGTAGCCGTATGCAATTTAGCTGAAATATAATGTACGTTGGAGTTGCCTGTGATTGTTCAGAGTTCATCTATAAACTGTTTTATTGAAATTGTAAGACCAACACAGTTAACAGTATATATCAAGATCTGAATAACAACCTTCCATAAACAAAGCACTTGGATCATACATTATAGTTAATATCCAACCAAGGATATGATAGAGGACACTGTCAAGCCTTCTACAATGCTACATTACATATGTTGACCAACTATACAGCATTTTTATCACTCGTCAATCTGAGGAATGTTCTAAACCCAATATTGTAAATATTGTAGAGAATAAAAAAATGATCTATACACTGTGTTAGCAAAATTATAAATAAATGCCTAAATTAGGAGAAAAAATGTGTTTTAAATATGTTCCATTCCTACAATAGATATAATATAACTCATTTTTGTTCAGTGATAAAGATTTCTCTAGGAAACTCAGAAAGTACTGTGTCTGGGGGTAATAAGTGCGGCTGCGCTACCTAATTGTGTGATTCACTAGTACCAGGGCAGGACATAATAAAGGATAATCTCACTGGTAAAATGTACTCTGATTTCATTCATCCAATCACTGTACTAACTGAAATATAGAAGACGTTGGAAATACAATATGTGTTATAAACACATTAGTGAATGGTATGGTTGTTGGAATTCCACACAAGGTACCAGGTGGTTTATTAGCTGAAACTATGCAACTGATTACATATTTAGAGTATATCCTGTAGTAATTAGTACTATAGACTTTGGTCAGTAATAAAGTGAGTAGGAGTGGAAAAAGGGAAAGGTGCAGCCTGTGTGCCACACATGTATTAAACATTTCCAAAGCTCCAGCAAGCTCCTTGACACAGTTTTGCTTTTCAAAAGTCCATTTAATATTTTTTGACATTAGTTGGAAATTATAACAAACAGAATATCTGGTGTGGAAGCTGGATGTCTTCAAAGTGGATAAAGGGTCATCAAGCAGTGCAAAGCTGAATGTATCTATCCACGTGAGTTGAATCAGAAATAAAGGTAGGCTGGAAAATTGTCATTTTCGTTTTCTTTCTATGCGCAATATATACAAATAAAAGAGTCTTACTGTACATATATAACAGGAGACGGGATCATTTTGAAGTAGACACTGTGAGTAGGGTGTAACACACAAACTATATGAACCAGTGCAAGCAATTTTATACCTATATATGCCAGTGAGCATTTTGCTACAAATAGTACAATACATAGCAAGTAAGGTTAAAGAATGAAAAAAATTCTAGTTCTAGTTTCCCCTTGGTGATGTTTTTTTGGCGTGATTATAGAATCATAGAATGTGTCAGCAGATAACAACCATTTGGTCCATCTAGTCTGCCCAATTTTCTAAATAATTTTATTAGTCCCAGTTGCCTATCTTATATCTATGATAGCCTTGTGCCTATCCCACGCATGCTACTGTGTTTACCTCTACAACTTCTGCTGGAAGGCTATTCCATATATCCACTACCCTCTCAGTAAAGTAATACTTCCTGATATTACTTTTAAATCATTGCCCCTCTAATTTTAGACAATGTCCTTTTGTTGTGGTAGTTTTTCTTCTTTTAAATATACTCTTTACTGTGTTATAAGGTAGTCAAGAAATTAATATGGTTTTTATTTCCATTGAATGAAAAATAATTTGTAGAGTTTTTTTTTGCTCTTTACGTACTTTTTTTGTTTTCCTTTTTATATTCTCTAGGTATAATGCCAAAGTTTGGACTTGTCACTCTGGTCTCCTGCTTAATTGTTATCAAATCTACAGTGACAAAAGGAGTATTCTTTCAATATTCCAAATGTCAGCAGAATAATGATCACTCATTGGATTGCTCTTCGACTGGCATCACATCACTCTCCGTACATAGTTTTAACCATAATACTTGGAAGACGTCATTCTGGCCCAACTCAGCAGGGAGGACAATCAAACACCTAGATCTGAGTAACAATGCGATTCCAACATTCCATGTGAGAACATTATACAACTTCTTATCCTTGGAAACTTTGAATCTGAGCACTAATCATATCTACAGCATTTCCTTCAACATAAATCATGAATACAAGACAGCTCTCGAATTTCTTCCTGAATTAAAAACCCTTATGCTTAGTAGGAACCAATTAACATCTATTCCAGAAGGTAAGAAGCAGAAGAGGCTGACGGATAAGAAGAATGATAACAAAAATCCCTTCAAAAATCCGTTACACATTCCTCACACACCTGTCAGAATGCAAGCACACAACAGTTTATTCAGTATTCAGCCCCCTTAAGCTGTGATATAGCCTTTCCATGCATTACCCCACACCCACAAAGAGTAATACAATGACACATGTGCAGACATGACAAACCAGTGGCAGGTTCCCAATGATTACTCATATCACAGTTACATCACATTAAAAAAAAAACTGATCTATTTGCTCTATTATGTATTTTTATTGATACTGCTGTATTTCATGAGTGCTGAGAGGCTTCAATATATGTTATTGGTGACTATCATCCATTATATGAAATGATTTGTTATCCCAAGCATTTGGATAAAGGATACTCAAGCTGCATCTACTTTAAAATGATACAACAAAATAACATGGAATGTGCGACCTATGCTTTCATGACACATGAACTAACTTGTGACGTAATCTTGTCGCAAAATCCATATCAATTTATATATAGGGCTATTTTTAACCAGCAGCCAAAAATTCAGGAGGAATCAATGTAACATAACATAAATTTGTCAAATATAATCGTCCTATAATTGCACCAATGACTTAGCCCAGCATCCACATTGCACCAATGACTTAGCCCAGCATCCACATTGCACCAATGACTTACCCCCAGCATGCAGATTGCACTTGGCTCTGTGCTCACGTGACACCTGACACTTTGACATGGGGGGAGCATGAGAGGCACCCTAGGAGGATGTCTGTGCACTTGGGCAGCGCACAGACATTGGCTGCCTGTCCTCCTCTTTCTCCACAAAGAGGGCTGGTGAGGGGAGATCTTTTTTTATCTCCCAGTCAGTGCCTCTGGTGCTCCCAGGGAGTTGCGCCCTGTGCAACTGCACAGGTCGAACACCCCTAAACCGGGCCCATATCATGTCCCTTAAAGTTACAGTCTGTTTAGTCACTGATTCAACAAACTACCTAAATGTTTATTAATAGGTTCATGTGGACCGGCTGAATCCCATCACTGTGCTACATGTAGGGTTGCTAGCCAGAAGATATTTTACCAGTAGGACTGTAAAAATATTGGCTTGAGGCAAACATTAAGTCTCTGGAGACAATAGAATGGTGGCCACTCTATATAATAGGTAAATGTACTATCAGCATATTATCTAATTAAATGTAGTTCAAAAGCTTCAGTTATCTTTTTGACCTTTTTACGGTAATCTAATAAAGACAATTTTTGCAAAAATAGCAATGTGAGTTATTTAGAAATCTGAAACAGTATATGGGCAATATATAGAAAATTGCACCTTTCTGGCTGTCTCCACTTTCACATACTCTGGAAGTAACACAGTGTTGAACTGAAGAAAAAAAAGAGTGAAAATTACATTACTAACCGTTTATAACTGGTGTTTGCTTTTTAAGGACTTGGGGAGCTGAAATCTCTAGAGACACTTTCTGGATCAGTAAACAGAATCACATGTATTTACCAGGATGATTTTTCAAACTGCACTAAGCTGAAGACAATAGATTTGATGGAAAATAAGATCTACAAGATTCACCCAGATGCTTTCAGAGACACCAGAAATCTCAAGGTATTTTCCTGATTTTCTATGATGTTGATTTTAATTGGAGAAAAATATACGGTAAGTCCGCTCCATAACCTAAAGTATTCTATTTTTGCATGTTGTGGAGCATGCTGCATGAAACATCATCAGAGCATTTCAAGCTCAAATATGCACTATTTTTGTCTATCTGAACATGCAAAATACATTGCGAGCTCCATCCTTTGTTTATATATTGGAGATTATGAGCTGATTTTCATGCCATTTTAAGAGGAGCAGTCCCAATATGTGACCACAATGGCAGACAGCTCCAGATGTCACCTCAAAACAATGAATACCCAGGAGAAAGTCTGGAACAGGTAAGTTTCCAAGGTTTGTATTGCAAAACACTGTTATCCAACTATTACATAGGACCAATTCATGTGAATGCGAGCAGTCAGATCCCTGATGTTACCTTGATTTCACAAAGAAATGAAAATATATATTGGGAGAGGGCATCTCTCTTATCTTTGCATTTGTGTTGGCAGAATTACTGAGCAAGTCAGGGCACCTCCCTAGATACCTCTCAATGTCCACTGCTGAATGAGAATCTGCTGGGACACACTTGGATGGTCCATTTCTTGTCTTCTTCAGCATCCTAATAAGCTGTCATGCTTTCAGTGGTGTAAAGTCCTCTGTGGATAAACAACAAACATTAAACTCAAGCTGGAAACTTTGCTGCAAATATTCAAAGGCATAGGTGCTATTTTGGTGTTTAGGACTGCTGTTGAGCTATGTTTGAGTTTAAAGGTTATATGTTTTAATGTGGTTATTTAATATGTTTGTATGTATTTTCAGGTTCTGAGTCTAAGAAGCAATGCACTAATTACCATTTCACCTGTGGTCTTCATGTATTCTCATGTGCTGAAAGCGGACATTGACTTATCAAATAATCCTTGGGCCTGTGACTGCAAAATGCACGATTTAAAGCATTTCCTCTCCTTCCTGTCCAAGGATTTGGGTAAAGAGTGGAATATTACATGTAGTTCTCCTCCAAGTATTGCAGGACAACACCTACTTACTACCCGAGATTTACATCCCACCTGCGAGAGGCAAACTGACCTGACCAGTATGATCAGCATGGTTATCCCTGCAGGAAGAGAACATGTTTTAACCTGTGACATCACTGACAATTTTGGTATGTATTATGACACAAGTCAAAAATAATTAATATATCAGTGATGGGAATAAATCACATCATCTATTTGAAAGGATTCATCCATTTCTGATTTACACTACAGGACAAAATATTATTGTTATATATACCACACGCCTTATTTAATGCTAACAACTAACCAAAACTTACTAACTGCCCCATTAATAAACAATCTAAAGAAATTATAAAATGTATATATATATATACTTACATTATCTGGCTCCTGTGCTCGGAATATAACATTATAAGCATTCATCTGACCCTCTCTTCCTAGATGGACATTTTTGTAGTTTTTTTTCAGATTAGTCACTTAATTCATAACAGGGGTGTAAATATAAGGTTATGTGGAGGGGCCCCTAAAACATTACAAAACATTACAAGTATCCCTACATTGTCTAGAACAGGGAGAGGCAACCTTTGACACTCCAGATGTTGTGGACTTCATTTCCCATAGTGCTCCAACAGCCATAATGCTGGATCAGCATCAAGGGAAATATAGTCCACATCATCTAGAGTTCCCATGGTTGCCTACTCCTCGTCTACAATAATGTAAATGGTCTTCAACTAACAAGTCTATTCATTTTCATTGTGAATGATGTATTTGTGGGTAAAGCCATCAACATAACTTCATTTGTCAAATTTCCAACATTTATAGGTCATCAAAAATTGTTTTGGTGGACTCCACATGGAAGAGTCTTAGAAGGACATCGAGATTCTCATCATCACATCGGGAAATTGAAACATTTGGTACTCACGCAACCTAATAATTCTGATGAAGGGTTATACCTATGTGTTTCTGATATAACACAAGAACGGATTGTGTACCAAGTGTACATACACACAAATGACTCAATGGCTATCAGGAGAATTCCCAGGAATATACGAGCAGAGAGCACCCAAGGCTATACACAGCAAGAGTTCACACTAGCTGTATGCCTTTCAGTGATCATCCCATTCATTTGTGCTTTTTGTCTTGGTGTGTTTCTGAGGCCATACATTGAACGTCTATGGAAGCTATGTATGTCTAAAAGAATCAAAAAACAGAATTCCAAAAAGGTCTATGAAAATAAGGGGTTTACAGAAGAACCCTCAAGAAACTGTGATTCTATAAATGAATCAGGCAATACTTATCCTCATCAAAATGTACCAAGATATATGTGTAAAACAGAGCCCTCCTATGAAAACTACATTACAGTTCACAAGGAACAGCAAGGTGTACTTTTAACAGATAATCCTTTGGAAATGAGTTCCAACCCTGGTAACGCCAACCCGCTAGTAAGAGGGGATGAAAGTGTTAATAAGCAGAGTCTCGTGTCTCTTGCGTCCTCTGACAATGGCCGACTGCAGAGGCGTGGAACTTACAACGTAATAAATGAAAAAGATCCAAGTTCTGATAGAGAGGGGGTTTCGGTCATTGGTGCTCTACATACAGTCGAACAGGTTGCACCAAGAGAAATAGATGGACTGGCATATGAGACGATAAGTCCTCAAATAAGTCTTAAGAGGCCTGAATCACAAGACAATTCTGCTGACAGAAACAATATAGAAGCTTCAAACATGAGCATCGAAATAGTGAAGAGCCCTAGGAATAACCAGTTCTTCCCAGCTCACAATCACATATCGCACCAGGAGAGTAGACATGAAGATGAGGCAGACCATGGAGCTTTCAATAAGTACAGTGATATGGATGAAAAACCTTCAAGTCATAGAAGTTCGACTTCTGTGCAAAAATCCCATTTACTCACCATGGACATTCACAAGCAGAATGAAGAAAATGTCAGTGCTTCTTCAGACACCAATTCAACAGAGGATGGGTCCTCCTTCAGTTTCAGCCTTTCTAATTCATTGTGCGATGGCTCAGAGTTTCTGGAAGTGCACAGCGAGGATGACATGGGTGACATTCAAGCAACTCCCGATACAGGTAGATCAGGAACATATGTGAAGACTTTTCACCCAACAAGTGAAAGAACCGGTGATAGTCCCAGTGATATCAGCATGACGGCAATTTCACAACCACACACTCCCTCAGTATCCCCAGTACACAAAAGACCAAACTGTTTTACTGAGCAGAACATTACTGCAGATATTAACAGAGCCCTCCGCAAATATCCATCCAATAAATCTGATAGACACTACGTGCAAGACACTTTGCATGATACAGCTAGAAATTCATTACAGTCCAGTCCATCTCCACAGTGGCCAGCAAGCACCATGAATGAAAGAACAGTCATTAATCAGGATCCTATTCTAGTGGTACCCCAGTGGTCAAATAATGTAACAGCACTCAAGCAGCAAAACTCCTACAATGGAGAACTCAGCACGTCTGATGAAAGTGAGCATGTTAATTCCCTTACAGGTGTGGCAGACCCACTGCAATACACCCCGCAATATCAGACTACAGGTGCCAGAGCTGCTGGTTCTGATCCGTATAAAGATGAAGCTATACACCAGTGGTTGCAAACCACCAGACAGGACAGTTTTGGAAACGAGATGGGTTTACCATCTGTTACACAGATGAACATAGGTTCAGGCAAAGAAGACTTTTTGGATCTCAACTTACAGGAAGGGAAACGCACAAACACCACTGTGAACTCACCCGACATGTCTGACTTTTATACAAATAGGGAATATAAAACAACTGATTTTAGTGAAACAAACACTAATGCTCCCTTTAGCTTGGACATGTATAGCAGTGGGGCAGTGAGATCTCTGCCGGTTAGTATGCAAATGGGGGCATCTGACAAACCCCCTCACTATTCAGGTGGTTATTTTGTAAAAAAGAAAAGGGTTTTCGATGCTTTCTCTGCATCTTTGAACAATGGACAGAACTAAAATGAACCTTTCATTTCATGAAAGTACAGGTCTAAAGGTTATACTGAAACACATGGAAGGTCTCTGAAAACACCAGCACATTGTATAATACACTGTAACTTGATCTGTTAAATGCTGTGAAAGTGGTCAGTATAGATCACTTTCTTACAGTTAGTGATAAGTCCCCAGATCAGGGATAGAGCTACCTCTGAAGAAGGTGACCTGAATAATAGACTAACCTTTGTCACTACTACTTCTATGGACTATGACATGTATTATTATGCTTCATCAGACAAAAATTAGCCATTAATGCATTGGGTAATCACATTTTAGATTTGTCACCACTATGTGTGGAATACATATTATTAGTTTGGGATGAGACTCACCATGCTTAAAACTCCATGTAAATGAATGACAAGGATGAATGTAGTTGGATGAAATACGTATTAGCAGCAATGAATAGGAATTGGTTATTTATAATAAAATAATAAATCAGTTTTACTTTGTGGTCTCCAAAAGCAACTCTTGTAAATTGATTGCACAAAGAGCTAATAAAGACTGTATTTCTGGGCTTGTGTCATTATAATCCTTTGGACTTGTTTAGCAATGTGGCATCATTTGAATTAAAAGCATATTTTAACATTATGAGTTGTGTTTCTCAAAGGCCTCGTCAGTGAGGTACACATCCATCAGTGAAAAGAATTACATTTTGAATTACATGGTACACAATATAACGTTTCCATCCTATAACATGGGTCTTCGTCAGGGGCATGTACAAAATGAAAAAACAGAAAAACTATAGATTCAGAAGGACAAAGTGCACAGTGGGGAAATGGTGCAAAGAGGAAGCCGACCGCTCCAATCAGGTGTCCACAACATGCAGAGATCTGTGGGAACGCAGGGAAAAGGGATATGTTCATTTTATGCTTGGAAGTGTTGCCACAGAGTTCTGCATACTGTTGACATCTGGTTGCCTAGGTAACCCAGTGCGCCACAGGGCTGTGCCAAAACGTGCTTCTGAAGATGTCAGGTGCTGTCTCCCCTGTGATTGGACCACTTGGTCTCCTTTTAATGCCATTTCATCACGGTAGATTTTGTCCTTCTCCTTAAATATGAGGTACATTTTGTTTGCCAAATTGCCTGTTTCCCCCATTATATGCACACCTCTGACAAAGACCCATATTATAGGGTCAAAACTTTTGCTTGTGTCACATGTGCAATTCACTTTTTTTTTAATTATTTTCATTTATGGATGTGTGCTGAGCTATTTATTTTTTGGTAACTATTTTTGTGAATGTGTTCAGACCTTTGCTCTACTCTGGCACCATCATCAGGTTTACTCTTTTGTTATTTTCTTTGTTTTGGAGGCAACCCATCTATATTTATTGTGATTGAGGTACGGCCGTATCCTGTATGTGAACGTTTTTAACGTGACCTGACAACTTATAATTTCTCTGATTGTTTGTAATGAACCTTGGGCTTGGACATACCAATTCACTCTCCATGACTCTTTATTATGACAGTGCTGCAAAAAAAGACATTAGTCTGAAGAAAATCATATTTAGCTCTTTAGTGCCATCTTCTGTCAGATGCTCTGTACTACACAAAGCATGAAAATCATTAAAAATTCTCCAACACGGATACAAATGAACATATTACAGCCGTTGCTGATGTGGCAGACCCATTGCAATATACACAGGAGTATAGATACGTATATTTAAATCGTATAGTGGCAAGAAGGTTGTTATAGAGAGATTCCAATAGGAGGTACAAGAAGGATAAATATTTCAGATGTGCCTTACTGAATCACTGGCATTATACATTATCTGTGGATTTTTCTGGCCCACATTCATATTACAAGTCACCCTTTCCACCTCACTCCAAATGCGTACCTGGCAACGTTTTCCTAAAAGGCCCGGAGACAAAAAGGGTGGAGTAAATGAGTAAATGAGTAGAGACTAAATAGATGGAGTTACTTAGCGCTGTGTGATCTCGCTGGATGTTTTTTTATTTACCACAGCATTCTAACGTAAAGACTGCAGTGCGTGATAATCCCAGGAGGTCTGCGGTTTCTGAGATGCTGAAACCGCCATGTCTATCACTGATAATTGTAGTAGCATAGTCAGAAAGTGCTGCTCGCGCTCCCTACACACAGTGATAATGCAGGGTATTGGATTTCCGATACCCTACATTATCACTAAACATGGGGAGCGCGAGCAACATTTACTCATGCGCTGCTCTGCTTCACAGCCGGTGAGCTCTGCCCCCTCCCCGGATCAAGCAGTGCTTGCCGAGCAGAGGGCTGGTGAGGGGGGATCTTTTGATCTCCCCATCCAGTGCCTCTACCGGCAAACTTTTTTTTAAACTTTTTTTTTTGTGGGTGGCGGGCGGGTGCCTGTATGTAATAATATGTAATATGTCTTTTAACAAATACAATTTTAACATCCAGAGGCGTCACTAGGGTGGCTGTCACCCGGTGCTGTAACTCATGGTGTCACCCTCTGGATTTCCTCCAATACCATGCTAAACAGATTCCTTAGTAATGTCAGTCAGATGGCCCATAAAATATGCCACATACAGGAGCCCCTTAATTATGCCACACATGGGATGACCCCCGTTAATTATGCAACACACGGAAGCCAATTGTACAATCCTAAAACAATAAATATCTATACACACATACATCTCTCTCTCCCTCTCTATAACTAGTTGCATTTATACTTATATGAGCTTTTTAATATTATATTCAATTCTTTTCATATGTAATAAATATTTTATTTGAAAATTGCATTTCTTGTTTTTATTCCCTTCCTCTGCACCTAAATTACACCTAAAGGACTTAACACAGCACCATACAGTACCCACTTGGCTTGCAGTCATATTGCACCTACACGATTTGGCATGCCACAGTGTCAATGCCCCACAGAACATACCACAGTGTCACTTTCCCCATAGTACATGTTATTTTGTCCCACAGAACATGCCATAGCACCACTTTGCCAATTAATATAAGCCACTGTCAGGTACCAATTAACATGCCACAGTCACTTTGTCATTAACGTATGCAACAACCAATTTGCTTATTACAATATCCCACAGTTTGACCATTAAATATGCCACAGTTTGACCATTAATATGCCATAGCCAATTTGCCCAATAATATGCCACAGCCAATTTGCGCATTAGTATGACAGCATTAGGTATTCTATTAATATGCCAGCGTTATTGTGCTAGTTATATATCACCCTCCATCCCCAGTACTCACCTCCTGGCTGCTCCGTGTCCGCGGCCGTCTCCTCCGTGTAGTCTTCGCTCCTGCACAGAGGAGGGAAACAGAGCCAATGGATATGACGTAATCCCTATATCTGCTCTCTCCCCCTCCTTCTCCTCCCTATATCTGCTCTCTCCCCCTCCTTCTCCTCCCTATATCTGCTCTCTCCCCCTCCTTCTCCTCCCTATATCTGCTCTCTCCCGGCTTCTCCTCCCTATATCTGCTCTCTCCTCCTCCTTCTCCTCTCTATATCTGCTCTCTCCCCCTCCTTCTCCTCCCTATATCTGCTCTCTCCTCCCTATGTCTGCTCTCTCCCCCTCCTTCTCCTCCCTATATCTGCTCTCTCCCCCTCCTTCTCCTCCCTATATCTGCTCTCTCCCCCAGCTTCTCCTCCCTATACCTGATCTCTCCCCCAGCTTCTCCTCCCTATATCTGCTCTCTCTCCTTGCTTCTCCTCCCTATATCTGCTCTCTCTCCTTGCTTCTCTTCCCTATATCTGCTCTCTCCCCCGGCTTCTCCTCCCTATATCTGCTCTCTCCTCCCTATATCTGCTCTCTCCCCCGGCTTCTCCTCCCTATGTCTGCTCTCTCCCCCGGCTTCTCCTCCCTATGTCTTCTCTCTCCCCCGGCTTCTCCTCCCTATGTCTGCTCTCTCCCCCGGCTTCTCCTCCCTATGTCTGCTCTCTCCCCCGGCTTCTCCTCCCTATGTCTGCTCTCTCCCCCGGCTTCTCCTCCCTATGTCAGCTCTCTCCCCCTCCTTCTCCTCCCTATATCTGCTCTCTCCCCCTCCCCCGCCTTCTCCACCCAATATCTGCTCTCTCCCCCTCCTTCACCTCCCTATATCTGCTCCCTCCCCCGGCTTCTCCTCCCTATGTTTGCTCTCTCCCCCGGCTTCTCCTCCCTGTGTTTGCTCTCTCCCCCGGCTTCACCTCCCTATATCTGCTCCCTCCCCCGGCTTCTCCTGCCTATGTCTGCTCTCTCCCCCTGCTTCTCCTCCCCATATCTGCTCTCTCCCCCTCCCCCACCTCCCTATATCTGCTCCCTCCCCCGGCTTCTCCTGCCTATGTCTACTCTCTCCCCCGGCTTCTCCTCCCTATGTCTGCTCTCTCCCCCTCCCCCGCCTTCTCCACCCAATATCTGCTCTCTCCCCCTCCTTCACCTCCCTATATCTGCTCCCTCCCCCGGCTTCTCCTCCCTATATCTGCTCTCTCCCCCGGCTTCTCCTCCCTATGTCTGCTCTCTCCCCCGGCTTCACCTCCCTATATCTGCTCCCTCCCCCGGCTTCTCCTGGCTATGTCTGCTCTCTCCCCCTGCTTCTCCTGGCTATGTCTGCTCTCTCCCCCTGCTTCTCCTCCCTATGTCTGCTCCCTCCCCCGGCTTCTCCTGCCTATGTCTGCTCTCTCCCCCGGCTTCTCCTCCCTATGTCTGCTCTCTCCCCCGGCTTCTCCTCCCTATGTCTGCTCTCTCCCCCGGCTTCTCCTCCCTATGTCTGCTCTCTCCCCCTCCTTCTCCTCCCTATATCTGCTCTCTCCCCCTCCTTCTCCTCCCTATATCTGCTCTTTCCCCGGTTCCTCCTCCCTCTATTTTTTTCCATTGCAAAACCAAATAACTTTTTATTTAGGGATTTACTCATGAAAGGGAAAATTGCAGGGAATTGAGAAGGGAATTTCAAATTTTTAAGGCTAAAGTTGCAGAGTTCACGGCCTTAAGTTTGAAATATAATGAAAAGCAGCATATTCATTCACAATGCATGTTTTTATACTATAATGAGGTAAATATGATTTTTAATGCCATGCGTATGATGAGACTATACATAAAGATTAATAACTATTATTCATATTGAATGTCATAATCAAATGTGAAAATAAATATAATATGAGATGATAGCATTGTTTTTATTTTTACACTTGATTATCACATTCAATATGAATAATAGTGATTAATCACATTTCTCTAACTACTCACATTAATTTAACTCATTAAAAAATATATATATTATAGTTGAAAACACTGAAACCCAGTGTGATTACTAGTTGAAAATGTGATTAATCACTGTCATTCATATTGGATGTTGAAATGAAGTGTGGAAATAAAAATAATGCCATTATCTCATATTATATTTTTACACTTGATTATCATATTCAGTATGAATTGTAGGGATTATAAAATGTTAATTCTTAAAATATGCAATGTTTAAATATAAGTTACCTGTCCAGGTTGCTCCCATTTTGTGAGTGTGTGTGTGTGTGACAGCATGAGGAAGATCTGTTCCTTTAGCACCTCCTCCTTTTATACACTTCAAGGAGAGTGGAGGAGGCACTGTGTGAGCAGGCCTTCCTCCACTACAGTCACTCCTCCATCACCACCATCAGTGATTTAACTGTTGCAGGGGCACACCCCTGCGTTGACGGTGCCTAACAGAGGTGGAGCACATTAGTGTAGGCTCTTGCTCCAGACCCGAGCGAGCAAATGCAGCCTTCATTCATTCCGACAGCAGCGCTTGGTCGCACTGGTCATACTGAGCTCGGCTTAGCACCTGAGCTCGGTGAACGCACCCAGGACCAGCCTTGGGAGGGGCCAAGTTTTTGTAGGTCAAAGACAGAATTTAAAATGTTTTCCTAGAGCGGAAAGGAGCAGCCGTATAGGAACGGCAAGCAAGAAAGATGGCAACAGCATTTTGAATCGATTAGACTGCAGGGGAAATAGATGAGCCGGAGGTAGGCTAGTCAGGAGGGTAGTCAAGGTGAGAGATCACAAATGAGTGCACTAGGACTTGGCAGTCCTTTCACTGAGAAAAGGTTGAATATGCAGTTTTTTTAGGTGCAGATGACAGGATTTGGCTAGAAACTGAATATGGGAAATGAAAGAGACCAAGACCTCGGATGCAGTCAGCAGGTACCATTGTACCATTTTCAACAGTGACAGAGCTCGAGGGGAGGGAAGATAATCTACTCCATTCTAGAGAGATTACGTTTTAGGTAGCAATCAGACATCCAAGGTGGATATGGCTGACAGAGTCTACAATATGCAACACAAAAGAGGGAGTGAGGTTAGGGGAGGAGAGGTAGATATGGTGGTCATCTGCATACAGGTGGTTTTAGAAGCCAAAAAAGAGTTGATGAGTTTTCCTAGACATGTGTACAAGGACCAAAATGGATGAGGATGTCTTTCCAGCAAACATCACAGAGAAGCGCTCAGATAGGTAAACCTCAGTCAACCTTCACACCACCTATGCCTATTGAGGATAGTCTGTTAAGGAGGAGGCGGTGGTGGTCAGCAGTGTCAAAGGCAGAAAAGAGATCTAAGCGGATTAGTACAAGCACAGTTCTCTCCATCAACTTGGACACGCAAGGATATAGGAAAGTAGTCAGATGTAAGTATGGGATCTAGGGAAGATTTTTTCAGCACAGGTGGATTTGGGCATGCTTGAAGGTTGATGGTAGTGTTCCAGAAGACAGAGATAGATTGATAAGTAGAGTTAGAGTTAGGCAAAGAAGAGGCAATAGAGAGCATATGAGGTGAGATGGGATGGGTCTAGCACACAAGTAGATGATAAAAAAATATTCAAAACTGGTAAGAAATGGATTGCAATGATCGATTTGGTTAAAAAAAAAAATCAATACTTGTAACTCTATAGGTGGTATCGAACTCCCACAAGGCTCAGTCGTATTTATGCAGGCACTACTGGGCCTTGTTGGAGATGTGGCGGTACCAGAGCCACATTTGGGCATATCTGGTGAGAATGCAACCCGATTAAACATTTGTGGAGTGAAACTTCTCCAGTTCTGTTGGAAATCTTTGAAAAAAAATATAATATTAAGACAAGAAGCTGCATTATTGCATATAAAAGCGGGGGGGGAAATGCTCTTGATACACAATTCTGTGCCTGTAAAGCTTATTATAGTTTAAACTTGTGCTCAGCAAATCAGTTATTAGGGCCCAAAGATGGTGCCCAAGTAGATTTCCAAGTTCAAATGGAAAAAGGTAAAACATTTTGGACACATAGTGCAGCATATGTAGAAGAGATGAATGAATGGAGTACTAGAGGCATGAATGAGACTAAGACTAAGTTATGATACATTACTGATGTGATCATATTTAGGTATATATTTTTATAATATACTGGACATTTTCACAATGTTTAATAAGGAAAAGCAACAAAACACCCATTAGGTTATAACAGACATCTCCCACATAAACAGAGATGTCCTTGTACTTGGTAGATTCTTGGTAAATCAATGTAGGACGGCGCTCGAATAAAAAAAAAAAATCTTAGGGCTTAAGTATTCCCCCCCCCCCCCTGTGTCATTTAAACCAACTGAGTTAGAAAAAACAAACAAACGATCATCACAAATATCATTTATTTGTGGGTAGAATTTACATTTGCACTTTTTTGAACTCAGAACCCAAGTTGTTGCTATTCCGGATGGTTTAACAGTACTTGAGCCTAATGAATTTCACAAATTTTGTACACAACAAATACACTTGAAACGCAACCTTGGCTGTTGTAGATTAACTGATTTCCACAAAGACAAGTTGTAGCTATGAAAAAAAATGACTGTACAATAGTTAACACAAGATTTGGTTGTTTTTTCAGACAAATATTTCCCGATCAAGGAAAATGAAAAATACAGTGTTTATTAAATGAACAGTGACTTGTGCTAAGTTTGACACAAATTCAAATGCAAAACTTACCTATTTAGGTATAAAGTTGACAAATCTCATATTCTTTAAAACCAAATAAGTTAATCATAAAGCTGTTATGTCTAAGGCTTACGGAGGTATTGATAGCAGCTATTGGATCAGGGATATAGTGAATACGTTACGGATAACCATAACTATATACCAAATTAAAAGCAGATACAGAAAAATCAACTCAATGGCAATTCAGTTTTATTGAATGTCCCACCATGTTGCAGGGGGTAAAACCTAAAACACCAAATCACATGCCTTGCATTGGTAGATCCTTGTGATTAAATAAAGACCACTGCTAGAAAAATTAAGTGAATCCATGCAGTAATTTGCATCTAATAGATTTGGTAGTTTTGGGATATTATAGGATGACACACACAGGAAGAGTTTAGTTACAGATAAACATATAGATGAATAGAATATGTAAATCAAAGTCATGAATTCATTTGTCCAAAGTGCAACAGTCCATTTTTGAAAGTGGTATTTAAAATATTCTGCTGAATATGAAATAACTGTAGAACTGAAAGATTCTAAAATGTATTTAACACTCTTATTGTATCAATTATGACACTATATAATCATCAATGTAAAAACAATCTAATTAAAAATGCAATGCATTTACTCAACTTATCAAATATATGCAGTTATCTAATTGGTAAGCTCACCGTCATTAATCTACAGGAGTTCTATCCCGTTTGGAGAATAAAATACATCTATATTAAAAAAAAGACTCTGGTAATGCTGCCTATAAAAAGCCTAATGATATTACAATAAGTAGTAGAACTACAGTGTGAATTGGAAATAAGTATGTCTGTATAAGATAAAAATTGCTCATACTGTGCATGCAGAGAATTAAACAGAAAATCTTAACATTATTTTAGCAGAACTGTAAGCTAATGGATAGTTAAGAAAAAAACAAAACAATGTTTTAAGAATTATATGTATTTGCTTGCAATTCAGCGAACACATGGGGAGTTATGTATAAAAACTCCCACACTGCAAAGAGTCCCAAGAGATGTAAAAATACTCAATTGCCGTTTTTTATGTATAACAGCGATTGCGCCGTTTTATAAACCCTGACACTTTGCAGTGTGGGAGAGGGAGCTCCACCAAACACCGTTCCCAGAGAAGCACCTGAAATTTTTTGTACATTGCCTGCGCTGGCGCACTGAGGATTGACATAACCAGGAAGTACTTATCTGGTGGATGCAGTGCAGACTTACAAAATTTGTCGGTAGTCTGCTTTATACACAGGCACCTTCTGCGTGTGCGTCGTGTTTACACATGATCCCCAATGTATAAATCTATATTCACACTACAATTAATAATGACGGCGCCCCTTTAACACCTTTGCGACAATGGATGTGCCTGGCACGTCCTGCAGTGAATCAAGCGATTTTCGCGACATCGAGGCAATAGCCAGCACCAAAATTTATTTTCTGGGGCACCCACGATCGCCCCATGGAGCGATCAAGGGAGCCATATTGACGGAGTCGCATGCTCCGTCAATATGGCTATGCCCTCTGGAGGTCTGAGCTTCGGAAGTGAAAGTAACTTCACTTCCGTCGCTCTGAATATGCTACTTGACTGCCCCTAGTGGTTAAGTAGCATAGCAATGTACAAAAATAAAAATTTAATTAAATAAAAACTGGTTATATACTAGATTAGCCTATAGGGTTAAAATTAAATAATTTTTAACATAAGGGATAGGGTTAAAAGTAAATTAAAATTAAAATATATCAAGGGATATAATAAGGATTAGAGTTGGGGTTAAATTTTGTGTTAAGGTTAAATTTTGGGTTCGGGTTAGGGTCAAAAGAAAAAAAAGTTGTGTGGTTTTTGCCCCATAACTCGCAAAAAAATACTGAAAAATATGGAAACATGCATATTTCTTAACTCAGGACAACATTTAGAAACTATTTAGACGAGGTTTTTTTTAATGATTGTATATGTGTAAATTATATTTAAGGTGAAAGTTTGAAAAAGTTTTTTTTTTAAATTTTTCGTCATATTTTATGATTTTTTTGTAGTAAATTATAAGATATGATGAACATAATGGTATCTAATGAAATCCCTTCTTATGACAATAAAAACCAACATATAATTTGTGTGGGTACAGTATGTGAGAAAGAAGAAAATTGCAGCTAAACACAAACACCCCAGAAATGTCAAAACAGCCAAGTCATCAAGGTGAAAATGTCTTGTCACTAAGGGGTTAAGATACACACATTTCTTCTTGGATGAATAAAGAATTTTGTTCCTCAAAGTTCATGAGGACTTTCACACTGACGATTCATTAAATTGTAATACACAAAAAACATGTATTTCTGTGAGGACCATTTCAACATTGTGTATTACAGTCCAATGTCTAGACTAAAGAGGCCACATATGGGTGGAAATACATTATTCCCCTTAATGTATTAGCAGTGATGTTTTGTCAGTGTTACAATATAGAATACCTAATCACAGACTAATACAAAGCTAAACTGACAAATAATTAGTATGTGATGCAAAAGAAACAAACCTCCCAGTCCTTCAAATCAATCCACATATTTCTGTAACTGGATTTAGGACATAGTGTTGATATATTACAGGAAGTACATTATGAAACACAAAAATATACTCTTTTTTTTTTAATGAATAAAATAGCAGCAATTAGCTGAATGGTTTTGACTAAATCACCAGTTATATGAATTATTGAATACAACTTATGACTTTGTAAGGCAGTTATTGAAAATAAACTGCTTGTGGCCCAGTCATTTTCATTTGCAGTGTTTAAAGCAACAGTGAACCGTTTATTTAATAACTTCACAACTCAAAATAATATTTTGAAGCATGTAAGCAGTTATATCATCATAGACACTGTTCCCATTTTATGTCTTGAGACGGAACCCCAATGCCTCAGAAAATACATTGGTAGTGTGTATCACCTCACATTCATGTACACACCCTGCCTGTGTCACAAGGTCTAGCCATTGAATCCATGTTGGATAGAGAAGCAGGAAGATGTTCTGTGTGAACTATGCATTGTTTGCAGTTCTACAAACGTGATATATATCTCCCAAATGCTCTGGCCTCACACGCACTTGTACTCCATTTTTCTGGGACACTGAAGAAAACAATATAAAACCCTTTAAACCTGCATGAATGCAAATGTAATGTCCACATTTGTGTAGGTGCGAGTGTGTAATGTCCACATTTGTGTAGGTGCAAGTGTGTAATGTCCACATTTGTCTAGGTGCAAGTGTGTAATGTCCACATTTGTCTAGGTGCAAGTGTGTAATGTCCACATTTGTCTAGGTGCGAGTGTGTAATGTCCACCTTTGGCTAGGTGCGAGTGTGTAATGTCCACCTTTGTCTAGGTGCGAGTGTGTAATGTCCACCTTTGTCTAGGTGAGTGTGTAATGTCCACCTTTGTCTAGGTGTGAGTGTGTAATGTCCACATTTGTGAAGGTGCGAGTGTGTAATGTCCACCTTTGTGAAGGTGCGAGTGTGTAATGTCCACCTTTGTGAAGGTGCGAGTGTGTAATGTCCACCTTTGTGAAGGGGCGAGTGTGTAATGTCCACCTTTGTGAAGGTGCGAGTGTGTAATGTCCACCTTTGTGAAGGTGCGAGTGTGTAATGTCCACCTTTGTGAAGGTGCGAGTGTGTAATGTCCACCTTTGTCTAGGTGCGAGTGTGTAATGTCCACCTTTGTCTAGGTGCGAGTATGTAATGTCCACATTTGTGAAGGTGTGTGTATGTATTGTCCACATTTGTGTAGGTGCGAGTATGTAATGTCCACATTTGTGTAGGTGTGAGTGTGTAATGTCCACATGTGTGTAGGCATGCACAATGAGGTCTATTCACAAAGACCTGCATATTGGTCAAGCTCTGCCCATCTTAGCTGGCCATGGATAATGCATAGTTAAATCTCATTATGCAGAGCCAACTCTGTTGTTCTTGAAGGAGGAAAATCGCCATGTTTGTCCGAGCACCAAGCATAATCAAGTCAATAAGGTGAAAGGTTTACCTTACCTTAACTTTTCTTTTTATATTATCTAGCTTGTTATTGATCAGGATTGGACTAATATAATGACAGACAGATGTAAAGGTTATGCCAAGTTAGTTATAGGATATATAGTAGATATATATACCATCTACGACAAATAGCACATGTATATATTATAAATGCCTTTTTTTTTTTTTGCTTGCTGGAGAATTATCTTTACCTTAAGTTGCACAGTTTTTTAATTTATAATAATACAGATATATTTGTTGGCTAGAGCTAAATTGAATCACATTTGACATATACCTGTGGTATAGTTAATAAAGTGTGCTTCTCCTGAATTCTTCTTAAAGTGCATGTACTCTATGAACCTGCCACTCAATATCCATTACAAAATGGTAAGCAAATTTTTTTATGTATGCATAAGTTATTGGAGTTACTGTAAGGAGGTAGTATAGTAGCAAGTATGGTACTAGCGCATTTTGTAAATAAGCCAGCATTTTCCATGTAACAAAAATACAAAATGAAAGCTAAACAGTGTGTGGATATGTATACCCTATACATCTACTAAACAGTGCGTTTATATGTATACCCTAGATATATACTAAACAGTGCAGGCAGGGTAGAGGAGGGATTATGCATGTCCTACATGATGTGTAGCGTTCTGTCGGATCTTAGTTCCCCGAAGCTGCTTCTAGCTATACAGGCGGTGGGAGATGCGTTAACAGCTGCAGCTCTCACGTGGGCCTCACCTGGATGTCCCACAGCCCACATGTTGGATGCCCCTGTACTAAACAGTGCGTGTATATGTATACCCTATACACCTACTAAACAGTGCGTGTACATGTATACCCTATACACCTACTAAACAGTGCGTGCATATGTCTGAAGACAAAATTTGCCAGCACTGAGCAGACTTTTCAGTAGAAGACGAATATCTAGTAAGTGGTAAAGCTCAGCGAATCGTAATTCCATTTGTGTGAAGCTGGGTTTTCGGCCATCACTGTTATAAAAAGCAAGTATTGTGTGAAAATCAATGTGGAACAGGAAATGGGGGTGGCTGTGTTTTGAAGGTTTGATTCCAACATTTGAGAAGATGCGGAGTAAACACACTTACCCATCCTAATAATTTATGCAATGGTATATTAGTCAGGTAAGACTAACCTGGTAATACCTTTTACCAAAATGGTTTGTGAATTTGAAATAAGCATTTGCTTTATTTATCTTAAGTTATACACTAGACACCTCGGCCGCATCAAGAACATGGTCTGCTAGTTGCATGCAAGTCTTACATTTAAATAATCCATGTGGTGATACAGGTTAAATACCACAGGCCTAACTATGTATGGAAATCCAGAGAATATTTACAGGGGTTTTGGTTTCTGCTGGTCTAGCTGCAAAGTTACAATGCCAACAACATTATATCTGCAATCAAATATAAATAGCATTTATAACTTTGGCATTTATTCCTAAAATATATTTTTGAAACTGAATGTGGTACATATAAGGCAATCGGTAGATAGAATAATAGAAACTCAACATGTAAAGGAACAGTTAGTTAGGAACCATATCACGATTACAACACACAGCTGCAAAGGGGAGTTATATTAGGTTATTAGCCACAAAGTACCAGACAGGCCAAAGAGTCAGTGTCCAAACTGCGTGAGTATCAATCACAAAAACTGCAAAACGATTCAATGTGTCTACATGTCCACCACAATCTACATCAGCCATGAAGAATAGTGGACACTTAATAGGATAGTTGATAAATACTTCCAAAGTACTACTATATATTTCCATTTTTTTCAGCTATTCAGTTCTGTTTTGAATGGATATAAATGTGATTTGACCCCCGAACCCTATATGAATGTGTGATGGTCTATAGCAGGGGCGTCCAATATGCGTACCTAGGCCAAATAAGACCCATTTGAAAGCAAGGTGTGGCCCAAATTATTTACCTAGTCTTGTTCTCATTCGCCCTATAAATCTATAAAATGTTTATTTTTGTTTGAATACAGTTGATTTAAACAGTTTTTTTTTTGCAATGCTTCTCAATTACTGCTAAATAACCAGACATGGCTAAAAAAAAAAAAAAAACCTATTACGGTAAAAAACCAACCCAGTTCACATACACAAGTTGTAGTAACACAAGGGTGGATGCACTCAAACTGATTAGAGTGGAAAATAAATACACTTATTTCTAATTCACAATGGTCATAATACACAGATGCTGATTGAATCGATAAGGAAAATTATATATCATTTTTTTAAACTAAATAAAATGTCACTTTCAAGTGTACCGGTCATGAAAAAATGGCATCACTTTATAGGGAATGAAAGATTGCTAAACATTGTGCTGCTGAAACTGCTAGCAAATTGAAATTTGTTTTAATAACAATCAATGTGCAGCATTACCCCAAGTCCTTCAGAAAAAGAGGTAGATGCTACCTCAATGCCAGAGTTATTGCAGGGGAAAAAAAAAAATACAAAAATGGCTGACAGAGTTGTTTGATTCCAAATGCTTCCACATGTTGACATCACATCAAACAATGCTCAGAATGTTATTTTAATGTTATATGAAGATTACAGCCAGCTTAAGGTCATTTTTGGACTATGGAAATATATTGAACTTTTCTATTATAATTATGCATATAAGGGACACACATATATATATATATATATATATATATATATATATATATCATATATACACACACATATACATACACACACACACACACACATCCTAATACAAATCTGGAATGAAATGTTAGCTCTTTAGGTTAACTTTGCCAATAAACTAACTCTTTAAGTGCATATTGGATCTGGTACTTGGTATATAGGTACATACATATACACACACTGATAACAAATGCAGAAGAAAGCCTGTAAGATTTTCAGTTTTTCATTGTAAGGCTTAATTCAGTATATACTGTAAGTGCAACATACGTGAAGTAGGTTGGTATTTGTATCACAGAATAGGAACCGATCACCCTCCAATAACAAGCTGTGATATGGCTGCAATGTTATTTGTGCAAATGCACCAGCACTCTTTTTCAGAGCCCTTCATCTTAATAAAACAAAAATGGTAATTTATGTGCAAACTGAAAAAGCAGGATTAAAAAAAATAAATAAAAAAAATACACCTATATATAAATATTGTAACATGTAAAAAACCCCACAAACTTCCATTAACATTTAACTTGCATGACTTATGAACTGGACCATCAAAATAATAATAATAAATCAGTATTATCATCCTCACCACAGCAACCCCCTGAACTGCAACAGACCAAAGTGGTTAGAAAGCATTGTGTAAACCATTTGGATGGTTGCCAAAGGTTAGCCATCACTGGCTAAGTCAGTAACAGAAACATTTCTGCCTTATGGAGTACGGTGATAAAAAAAAATAAACTATTCGGACAACACAATGATAATGCATTTACTTGTGAAGAGGTATTTCCAAAATCACAAATTCAGACTTGAAATAGGATGCTAAAATTGGCTATAGGTACGCATTTGTAACTAGGTCAAATATTGATTTTGTTTCTTGAAAAGAAATATAAGCAACTAGAAATATGTCAGGAAGTCATATTTTACAATACATCGCAGAAGAAAATATCTCTAAGAGAAGCATTTATGTACAGGCATATACAAAAAAAATATATAATAATGAACAGCAATATACACAATATCACAGTGAGGACGTTGGCAAGTTCACCAATCGGTAGTGTAAATACAAGATGCCAAGCAGCCTTTAAAAAAGAGAACAATGCAACATATAAAGCATGGCCTGTTGAAGGCCAACATCCCAGCAAGAGGGTAACTGTGCAAAAAAGCAACATGCGCTTTGATACAGACAGGAATTATGGCCAACGGTGCACAGAAGTGTGTTAACAATGACTCTTCAGCTGCTTAGCATAGTAAATCTCCTATGGAATCTGCTTTTCTTTATACCATTCAACAAATTCATCCAGTAACACAGGCCCTGAGGAAAGATCCAAATACAAATCAATAAAGTCTGTATTGTTTCTCCCCAAAACGGGGAAGGTGCTTTATATTTGCATTGGAAATTTGTTGACATTGAGACATTAATTGTGGTGATATATTGATGGCGTTTCTATATTAGAGGGGCAACGATTTAAAAGTAATATCAGGAAGTATTACTTTACTGAGAGGGTAGTGGATGTATGGAATAGCCTGCCAGCAGAAGTGGTAGAGGTAAACACAGTCAAGGATTTTAAGCATGCGTGGGATAGACACAAGGCTATCCTAGCTATAAGACCGGGAACGGGGGACTAATAAAAGTACTCAAAAAAAAATTGGGCAGACTAGATGGACCGAATGGTTCTTATCTGCCGACACATTCTATGTTTAAAAAAAAAAAAAAAGAACCACACAGAATCCACCACTTGGTAAGAATATAATAATTACTCACAAGCACCGTCCTCGTCATAATTGCTGAGGTCGAGGTTAATTGTTCGGCTGAATTCTAGCACATTACACCACTGGTCCTTATTAATCACTTTGTATTTTGACTGCTGAAACAACATTTTGGAAAATGCTTTAATGTCTTTTAGGAACCGTATTACCTTCAACCAAATAACTTTTGGAGAATAATGTATTGTAATCTTACTCTAGATAGATATTCTATTTTAAAGAGGCAGTAATAGAAATGTCAAGAAAGAAATATTCAGGAAAAAGTGTCTTTCCCCACGCCCATTCTTTCTTCTTCAATGATGAACAATAAATAAAAAGGCCTCAGACATGTTCATGTACTTATCTTCTCTACTCACCCATTCATTTTTTATAAAGGACAAATTGAACTTTTTTTTTTTTTAATCCATGCCCCCCTTAAGTAAACCCAATGTGCATCTTTATAAAAAATAGGTAGGTATAGTCTCGGCTCTGTTGATAACCTTTGAATATGAGGGGAATGCAGTTCCTACCATCGAGCAAACCACAGATTTGAAAGCTGTGAGGAAATGCAGTATGAGATGTAAACAACTATACTTCCCATGATGCCTCTCACCTCCAACGGTATGAAATGTGAGTGATTATACCAGCTGTTATTTTTTTTCTCGGATGAGATTAAGTTTTATGTTTATGGTGTACATATTAATTTTGGGAAACAAAAATAAAGTAGAAATATTTAAAGAAGAAAATATATATATATAAATGAAAATAAAAACAAAGCAGTGTTTGGTCATTTTTATTAAAATATTGGTATTTTTTTGGGACTTTAGTAAATACGAAACAAACATATAAGATCTAATTACAAAGCAAAACTGTGCAATCTGAAAAATCTTACAAAATAAAATAAATGTGAATAAATCTGTAAATACACATCATAAAAAAGAAACAAAGAAGTAAAAAGGGCATAACAAAAATGCCACTGTTTAAGTTTACAAATATTACATTTTAATATGACAAATCTTTGAACTTAAAATAATCTTAAGAGTAGACAGGAAAGGCTTCTACAGAATGAGCTTTTCATAGATTTCATAGAGTGCCCCGTATTATATTTGAATACATACCTCTAGGAATTGATGAAACACAGGAAATAGTGGCCATGTTTTTCCGAGTAAGAGGCCTAACATGCATTTTGCTGTATTCATATCTAGGCTTCTTTGATCTTTCTCCTACAACAAACAGATTTTGTTCCAACAATTAAACAGGATTATCAACACTTTGTACAACTGCATCTTAAATGAAATAAAAATACACTTAAAAGAACAAAAGCAAAAAAGGGACAAAGTCTTTAAAAAAGGTGATAAAAATAAGTCTAATCACGCATAAATAAGGCAGCACGAACACATACAGACTTAAATACTTGGCAAGAAGAGGACCTTTCAGCATGCATGAAAAAAATGAAATGGTTGTAAAACAAGGCGTTCTGATCAGAAATCAATTTCCATTTGAAGTTGCAGCTCAACGCAGCACAAGTAAATAACTGAATGTGGACTACACACCAACACACTCAAACAATAACAACTTTAGGAAACTCTTAAGAAGCTGGCATTTAACAGTAGCCATCACATACACAAAAAAGACAGAGTAACCAATAGTTCTTAAAAAAAAAAAAAAAATTACAATTTTATACTTACACAATTTACTCACCCGTGCAAAATCAAATGCGTATCTATAAATAAGTTTAAAGTTAGTCGGCTCATTTAATAAAGATCTCAAGTAATCCAATGTATTTCGCAGTTTTTCAGTTGCATCACATCTGGAATAAAATGCATGCATTAAATGATGGATAATATTTTTCTCCAATAAAATAGCTAAAAAAAAATCAAAATACACACTATACACACACACACACACACACACACACACACAAAACCCCACAAACACAACTTGATTTTTTAATGCATAAACAAAAAGATAGTGGAGTGTGTAACATTTAAAAGGACAAGTGTTGGCAAAAATAAAGAAGTTCAGTTTAATTGAAAGATTGCATAAAGTGTACGCATTTTAAAGAGAAATACCTTTTCGAAAGAATAGAAATGAAGTACCTTATTGAGCCCTCTGTGTGTATAGCTCTAGCGGGTGGCTGACATGTTTAGAATCTTAGATCACATGGGACGGTGCACTAAGCTCTGTCTATTAATTAACAATCTAAAAATACTGGTGACATGATTGACATTTCTCTGCCAGGACCTCCTTTAATTGAAAATACATTCAATAGCAAAATGAACCAGACAATATGCAGCTCCAACTAAAATAATTTCAAAGTACCAAGAAAAACTTGCTGCACCTAACTTGCCAGCCGGTGTCCAGAGTACTGTCCTTTGGGAAAGCTTCCGGTGCGTTTGCCGTTGACCTCATCAGAGTCAAATATTTAAAGGGAACCATTAAAGGGACTGTCTGGTGCCAAAAATGCATCTTACAAATGTTAATGCATATGAATGTGTTTTAAAAATACTTTCAAATGCATGTTTTACATTGCTGAAAATTTTAGCTACTTACAGCTAGATGAAACTGGGAAATTACAGCAGTTTGCAAGAAACCAGGACTGCCCACACAAAAAGTCTATTTCCTTTTTTTTTGCTGCAGGAACCAGTGAGAATAATTTATTTCAAATTAATGGAATATCCTGTCTCTCTAGTGATGTCATCAAATAATGTGCTGCACTGTTAAGAGATCCTATTATGTACAAGAACAGGTTTATCACAGTCCTCACAATGTATTCAATCCAAAGAGCACAGGAAGTGACTAAATGAAAACCAACTTTATATCCTCAGTGTCTATATAATCAGTGCTGCCGCACCTGCAATAAACATGCAGAGTAATCACTGGGGAGGGCTTGAGTCAAATATAAAAAATTTGATCTATGCAGAATGCCTGCATCAAATCACACTGGAAATAATCCTGTGCACAATACAAGCAGTAATCTTCATCTTGCACCAAAGTGAGTTTGTGGACTAGACTGCCCCTTTAACTTCACAAGCTTTGCTCTTAGCACAAGACTTGAGCTAGCAAAGTAACGGAGTTGTTAGAACTAAATATGCAGAACTCAAATGTATGTGTGCAAATCCACATTATACAGAGTGCTATTCACACTGAGCATGACCTGAAAAAAGAACCATCTAGTAACATAAAGCGAAGTATACATACTTACTGTAGGGATGTCATTCCTTTTAACCATTCTTGCAAAGTGAAGTAACCCATATTTTGTGCATCCAATTTCCAAGCTAGAACAAGCATAACTACCTAAGGAAAGGAAATGAGAGCAAAATGCAATTAAATCCTATATAAACATCTCATTATTCAGAACATAATAAAAATAAATTACAGGAAAAAAGGTGTGAAGTCACCTTGTAATATAAACTGATGACGTTTAGTGTGCAAGAGTTAGTTTTCTCACTTACAATGGGTCCTCGTATGTAATTTTAAATAGCCTCATCAGTGGCAAGTAGTTGCACATAGCCTCTGTAGTATTTAATGAAGCATGAACAATTCGAAGAATGGACGTAAGGTCCATAATGACCAGTATAATGAATGTATGGGCCAGAACAACCAATGCACAGGCCAGAATAACATAATTATTATAACCAATACAACTAATATATGGGCCAGAATGATTTATATCATTAATGTAAGGGCCAGAATGACCAATATATACATAAAGAGCTAAATGAGGCAAAATGAGCTAAAATGAGGCAAAATAACAAATACAACTAATGTAAGGGCAGAAGGATTAATATAATTAATGTACAAAATAACTAGTATATACTTAATTTACTTAATAATTAATACACGGTCAAGAATATTATATTAGCTAATTAGGCCCTTATCTTAGTTATAATTCATATAAGGGCCAGTCTTAAACCTTCTTAAGTTGAGTATAGCCACTTACTTGGACACACATTCAGTTACTCACCCATCCACATGAAAGCATGGTAGTTATATGGTATTATTTTGGGATACCTCACAATTGGTTTGACTGTGGCTGGTGATTAAGACCCCATCATAGACATTTTAACTGCGATTAGGCCATTTACCCAGCATAGTAATGTGCAGCATGTCATAGACTAAGCCATGAGTATAAACAGAGAACATTAAAAAAAAGTACAGAAATGATACAGTCCACCAGAGGACTTACAGGTCAGAACATAAAACCTCAGTATAATATTGTCATTTAACAATGTTCTGATTGAAAAGTATCTGTTCTATATAGGTATAATATGTAATCCTGGACATACATTTTCTGGCTCAACCCCAATATCTTCACAAAACTTCTCCATCCCTTCCGGTCCTACGATGTCATCTGTACCTGCAAAGACATGCAACGGTTATGTTACTATAAAAAAAATAACCTCTTCAAAACAGGACAAACAATGATGAAAGAACAATTATTAAACAGGGTGGGAAGTGATGAAAATATGAAAGAACTCGGGTCAAAAAGCCCTAAATAAATTCCATAAAACATATATATGTCAAATATCCCGTAGCTGTGATCATTTATATATCACATTGCCAGAAGTGCAAACAGTGGAGTGAGGGTGTCATTTAGCTCTTCCCAACTACTGGGGGCGACAGCAAATGTATTGAAAATAGGATGGACTATGTGATAGTAAGCAGAAATTATGAGTAGAACTTAAATATTACGCCTTTCTTTCCACCCACCCTACCAGAGAGGTATGACGGCAATCCTTGTAAGTTCCCAGGCATGCATGTTACTGTAAACGAGAAAGCCCATACTTAAAAAATAGTAGCTAGAATAATTAAACAATAATGAGTTCATAGTGCAATTATTAATGCAATAACTATGATACAAGAACAGGTTACATGATTTAGTATCAGGCAATTACATGAGAGTATACTGACAATAGTAGTCCTTAAAAATTCAATATTAAAATACACAAAATATGGATATAAAAACATTTATGAATTAAAAAAAAACAAAAAAAACTTTACTGTCCAGTGGTGTACAAAAATATTTAGGTTCTCTTAACCCCTTAACGCATATGGACGTATATATACATACGTCCTCCGTTTTCATGTAGTGTTGCGCTCCTTAGCGCAACACTACATGCCTGCAGCTACTCTCAGAGACTGCTTCGGATCCGAAGCAGCCTCTGAGAGGGCTTTCAGCCCCCCCTCACCCCCCCCCCCGCGCATACGATCACCGCGAATGTGATCGTATGCGCGTTAACACACATAGGCAGTGAAAGCTGATCACTGCCGTCAGACTCCCCGAAGAAGTAACTCGCCGGAATATCCTAGAATCCAGACGATCACAATTTCCTCCATTCTGGGCACAATACAATACTCTCCTGCAAAAGTTTACTATCCCCTTGACAACGAGCAGAACACGCGACGCACGGCGCATGACGTCAGGCCCGCGAGGATTTAAAAGGAGACTCTGCATTCAGTATGGCGCTGAGTGATTCTCGTGTATCCTGCCTTATTACCTTCCGTTTACTACGGCCGATTTGGATTGTCTTCGTTTACCGCTACCTTGCCTGTGCCCCTGACCTCGGATTTCCTTTTGACTACTCTCCTGTGCTTGTGCCCCCGACCTTTGGACCGGCTGACGTTGCTTCTCTTCTGGCTCCCATTTTGCCTGGCATTTCCCCGGATTACTCTCCTCACCTGTAGTGCCGCTTTGTAACAGTGCTGTATACTACTACTCGTGCTTATTATGAACTGTACTGTTACCGTTTACTACTGATTGGACTACATTTTCCAGTGAGACTATCTGCCTTCTGTGTCAGTACCAATATTTCCTGCCAGGTGTGTTCCTCACCGTTATTCCTGTATTGTGGCTTAGTTACCCTGCATATTGGTTTCCACCCCCTGTTTACCTCACACTGCCTATGTGTGTAAAGTGTTGCAATGATGCCTCAATAGAGGCACCATGCAACACCTTCTGTGCCCCCCTGGGCACCTCGATCCGGTGTGTGCTGTATCGGAGGAGCATGCTCCTCCGATACAGTGTGCCCAGAGGAGAGCGACGGAAGAGAAAAAAAAAAAAAAAATCTCTTCCGTCGCTCTGAAACCGCTACTTGACTGCCCCTACAGGCAGTTAAGTATATTACAGTTAAAAATAGAAAATGAATTAAATAAATAAATAAATTAAATTAAATAAATGGAAAAGGTTAACCCTAGATCTACTGTACCTAGATCTAGGGTTAGGGTCATAAATAGGGTGATAATTAGGGTTACAGGGGGATTCGGATGATTACATGGGTTAGATTAAGGGGTGGGGGTAGTTTTAGGGTTAGGGTAAATTTAGGGTTGGGGTTAAAAAGTCACTGTAGAAGAAAATGATTAGAAAACAACAAAAAAACACTAATATTGTTTATTGCCCTATTACTTGAAATAAAACATAGACAAACAAGGAAACATTGGTATTACTAAACTCAGGACAAATATTATAAATATACAGACGGGTCTTTTTAACCATTTGTAATTGTGTAAAAAAAAAAAATTAGGTCAAAGTTAGAAAAAGTGTTTTTTTAATGGCATATTTTCATCATATTTTATATTTTTTTAATAGTAAATGATATCATATGATGAAAATAATAGTATCAAATGAAAGCCCTATCTGTCCTTTAAAAAATGATATATAATTTGTGTGGGTGGACTGAACACAAAGAAAGAAATTCACAGTTCAGTAAACGTATGACAAAAATAATGGAATTCTGGGCTTCAAGGCACATCAAATGCAACATAGCACTCGGTCACTAAGGGGTTAAAATACACTGTGGTGCTGCTTCTTTGTAGAAGGTGCTCCCCAATCCTCACATCCAAAAGAGTACATGTAAAAAACTGATAAGATTGATTTTCTTCCACCCTTGGGAGTAGGTTTATTTTATATGTTTTTGATGTATTTTATTTGTAATAAATTGATTGCAGTATGAGTTGCGCTCTGTTTATTTTAGATTTTACAGGAGAATATAAGAAAAATGAAAGATACACAAGGTTTGCAATAGGTTCACAGCCGACCTCCCCATGGTCTGCGGGTTCACATTGGAACACATGGAGACGCCCAATGTTTGGATCCATTTGACATGCACAACATACATGCCTAGTATTTCTCCCAATTATTTACAATGACAAAAATGCTTATTATGAGCAATTCTACGTGTCCAACGCAAAACGTAGGAAGGGAATGGAGCATAATTTTAGCTCTCGTTAAAAAATAGATTTAAAAAGTATTTAGCAACAGTACACTACTCTATGTACACTGCATTTTAAACATTTCAATGCAGTAAAATGATGGTTTGTTCAAGCAGATCGAAATACACCTATTACAAAACATAATTAACAACAATCCAAGTAGTGCTCCTCACACTTGCTATGTATTTGTATTATAAAAACCTGCCAGCTCTAAAGATTAAATACATACCTGCATATTCATAGAACCATTCTAAGCAACGTTTGCTTGAAAAAGTGTCCTCTTCGGCTTTTATTCTGGCAGAGTCGTATTTCTTATACATTCTTAAATTAACAACATGAAATCATGTATTATTTTCAACACCTATTGTACCATCATGACAAACAAAAACAAAAATCAAGTCGAAATACAAAAAAATGCATGAACACAAACTATGTATGTGTGTGTGTGTGTATATATATCATAATTTAGATTTTTGTATCGAATACCAACATGTAGATTACATAAAAATATGACTCCTATGCCCAAAAGAGAAAAACATATCCTTAACACAGGTAATCATTATGACCTGGAAGGACAAAATAGGAAACCATTTGTCCCAATATATCTAAAAGGTCCAGCTAGTTTGCCAGCATTTTGTTTTGTTTCTAAGAATTGTAATATGTTACATAACTGTGTGCGTTTTTATAAAGTGCCATTATGTGCAAGTGATGCATACAGCAATGTAAACTAAATGGTCAACAAGGAGTAATATGTTAATAAAAAGGGGAAAATGGCTTACGTACACAAACAGTTTTAATGTGAATAAATGGCAATAATATATTAGTATCATAAAAACAAGGGCATATTCTTTCAACTATTGAATAAAGTGTATGAAGTGTAAATTATGGTCTTTGTACTTTAGTGCTATGTACTTGACGAAACAGTATTGTGTGTGTGTGTGTGTGTATATGTACAACAATATCCACTTGGTATATAAAGTCACACAAGTCAGAATGCCCGGGTGCAGTGTCACTTGACAAACAATGATCCATATGCTATCACGCACTCCCAGGACTTGGTGTACCAATTTAGTTGATTTTAATATACACCACAATAAACATTGGCATAATCGCCATTTCCGTTAACATTGTAAACTTTTATCAAGACCTTTATTAAGTCTTGATAAAGGTGGACAATGTGAACCAAAACGTCAATTACACCAATGTTTATTGTGGAGTATATTAAAATCAATTTAACCCCTTCCCGACCTTATGACGAGTTAACTCGTCATAAGAGCCGCAGCATTAGCGACCTTATGACGAGTTAACTCGTCATGCAGTCTAGCCGGCGGTGCGCTCCGTGGGCACCGCCAGCTAGTCTGCAACGGGTCCAGGACTAAGCCTCGCACCCGAGGCAAAGCTCCTGGACCCGATCGGTCAGTTTCCGGGCATGTGATCGCGGTGATTGAGTGATCACCGCGATAACATGCAAATTAGATGCAAAGTCAGTGTGTTCACACACTGACGCCTCTAATTCACTCCCTCTGCTTCACATTCTTATAGTGAAGCACAGAGAGTGACCTGTAAGTAAAAATAAATTAATTACATACACATAGGTAAAAAAAATTTAAAAAAATTAACCCTTTCATTGCTGATCAGTTTTTTAACTGTGATCAGTTTCCTTCCACTTTATGGCCCTCATTTATTTTTATTTTTTTAACAGATTTTTTTATTTTTACAATTCATAAAGTTTTTTTTAATAAATAAAGGTAATTTTAATATATTTATTTAATACAATTTAACCCCTGCATGCCTGCTGCATGATTTTTACTGATCTGACATCGCACTCTTCAGAGTTTTTTTTCTGTCTTTTTTGTTATGGGGGGTTTGGGAATCAATATTTTTCTTTTTTATTAGTTAGTTAATTAGGGGGGATAAGTGGGTTAGTGTTGCACTAGTTATGTAGCTTATTATTGGGAAAATAATGGGGAAAAACTTTTCTTTCCTCAAAAATTTCCTCTTTTATATGTATTTTTTTTATACTAAAATGTAAATCATTTTTATGTATAGGGTGTCAAAAGAAAGCTCTAACTGTCCTCTAAAAAACAACATATAACTTGTATGGGTACGTTAAATGAGAGAGAGAAAAATTATGTTTCAAAAACCGCGTATTAAAAATTGAAAAACACTCTGGTCCTTGGCCCAGGAAAATCCCTGGTCCTTAAAGGGTTAATTGGTACACCAAGTCCCGGGAGTGATTGATAGTATATGGAGATATATATACGGATCTCCAGTCCAAGCATAAGTGTGTTTGAGAACATAGGAGAAGACTCAACTAACAGACCACCATATCCACAGCCAAAGTCAGCAAAATATATATATCCAACCACCCAATGGTTTATAGGAAACTTTCTTAAAAACTTTTTAAAATACTAGTCACCAATAAGTGGGCTTTGTAAAGGAAGCACGTTTCACCCTTCTGGTTAGGTGTAAGTATTAGTTTTTAATCAGCTAGAGTATAAAACCTCTCGCACACAAGTGTTGAGAACGTGTTGGAGACCGTGTTGGAACCGACAAACTGTTTGGTTCTATACACACAAATAAGTGTTAGATGTAGAGAAAAAAAAACCTCAATCGCCATTATACTTGACAAATGGCGATTGAGGTTTTCTTTACTAACAATGGTGTGCAGGAATCTTTTCACATTGAGAATGTTCAAGGTTGGTCCCAGAGAGTAAAAAATGTCATTCCAACCATATGGTAGAAGTCTGCAGCAGCCTACTACCCGAAAGTCTAAACAACATGTCTGCCTGTAGAATCTGCTCAACTCTCATGGTTGCAGAGCCAACTTCCCAGGTTGATGAAGCATTTGGGGGCAATATTGGGCAAAATGCAGCCCTTGGGGTGATATCAAAATCAACAGCTGTTGGGCAAAAGGAACATCCCCCAGACAATAGGCAATGTGTTAGTATCATCAATAATATACTTAGACTTTTTACAAACATTTCAACACACATTGTAAATAAAAATGGCATCTAAAAATAAGGGTTCTTTCTTTTATATCATTTTTGTCAGCCAGGCTCAGGGAATCAAAGCATATTTTACTAATTTGTTTAGCTATGTGTTGTTATTCAATCTCTCCTGCGTATGTGTGTCATCTCCGTTCACCAAATGTATAAGACAATTATCTAAGATTGCCACTATAAATCGACGGGTATTATGGCAATGACCTTTACACAGATAAAAGCTTTACTAGGCCTTTAATCCATGTTAAAATTGTAGTATTGGATAAGAAAAACAAAGACAATTATAACAATGAAGGAGAGGTGAATTGGTAAAGATTAGGAAATATGGACTTGTGCTTGGTTTATGTTAGCTTTGCTTTTGGGGCCTTCTAGATGCATAGACCAGGATAGCCATTAATTAGTGCCAGGTAGGTGTTCACCTTGTGTCCATATTCCATTGAACGCAACGACTTCACAGAGGTGCCACACTCTCCTACTCAGATATAGTTAGAGTCATCAGATAAATCAGTAAGGAGCATATAAATTGCAGACTCTGTTCTCGTATGGGGATTTCCAGACATAGAGTTTCAAAACTAGTGGCCTCTGCCAGAAGTAGCATATACATAAACGGGTACAACATGGAAGGCAGTTAAGTTGTCCAAAGGTTTTAAAGGAACTGTCACGTACAATGGGCCCTAAACTGGGATAGGGAATCTGGTTCGGCAAAAGGCTTAAGAAGAGGGTCAGGGTTGTTGCAGAAAATAAGACAAAAGGGGGAGTGAGCAATTCCAGGGGAGGTAGATAAATAAATACTTTTAGTGGTGTTCCAACATCCATGAGGGCAAGGAAACATTCAGAATTTCAGATTTATTCAAATTAAATAAAGAGCTGAATGTAGGGAATTCCTTCATGGTGCTAGGCAGATGGTCTACTGATGAACAACAAAAAGGTGTAGCTACAGATTTCTATTTCCATTTTGATTGTCCCTACGGAGTTGTTTTTTGTTAATGAGGAGTAGTTGAGAATCAAAGAATGTGTAGTTTAAGCAGTGTACCTATAAATGGAATCGAAACCTGAGCTGTACTTTTTTGGGAGGTCACCTTCACAGAGAAAAATGAATTATAAAATCACCCTGCAATAACACATTTAATGAGAGACCTTGTTACATTAAACAAAAACAGGCCATCCTTTTAAAAAGTGAAAATATACTGACTATTCCAAGTAATACTAAAGAGAAATCCGAGTAATACAGGTAACAAAAGCGCCATTGGAAAGTCACTTACCCATCATGTCTACTCTTTTTAGCTAAGAGATCGTCCCCTGCCGCAGGTCTCCTCTTTTTTCTTGGTGGCATTGTTTTACTAAAGCAGTCAGATGAACTGCACGAACGCAGGTTCCCTGCAATTAAAATTCATGGGTAGATTTTGTAATCTACTGCAATGTCGGGACACCTAGGTTCTCACATAAAATGACAGCAAGGAGAAAAGGAGGAATCGTAGCACCTTGTTACTCATGCTGGTGAATCCAAGCTAGACGAATGAGATTAACATATTAAAAACAGAACGACAGTATCCACTTTTACAGCATGTGGTCAGTGTATTGTGGGGGGGTAGAAACACAGGAAATAAATTATAAAACCAAACAAAGCTGAACACATACCTGTCTGGTGATCGTCTTGACCTGCGTCTTCAGTCAGATTCTGTAGGAGAAATACTACCATTAGATCATCGAAAGCTTAGAATAAAAGCGTAACTAAGACATTAGGATACCAGGAACATTTTTGGACTAAAAAACAGTAGCATTAATTTGAAAACTCCTAATTCAAGTTAAGGGAGGAAAGCAATATCAACCATTTTAATTATTATAATCCCATCTTGTTCTGTTTAGAAGGCATCAGTGAATACATAGGCTAAAAACCAAGCAGAAGATGGTTTGATTTCAACAGACAGACCCCGTTGCTCTTCCATCAGTCTGATAGCCATTGCTAACATTTTTATTGGTCTGTTACAGTGCCAGTCTGACAGACCATGACTACAGGTAGACTGTCTTTGTCAGTGATCTCTTCTAAACAATAGATGATGGAAAGATGACTACTTACAAAGTCAGCAAAAAGAAAAAGTCAGCAGGTTTTTTAGAAATGCAAAATTCTAGAAGTTGAGCAATAACCAATGAAATGAATGGAATGTTTATGTTGCTTTGACCACTTTCAGATCATTGCTGCAGAACCGACTTTTTTAAATAGCATTACTTTCTTTTTTATTTTATTTTTATAGCCCTGATTACTACAAAATGTGCTTTAAAAACTATATCTACAAATACTTCCCCAGTAATTTTGCCCTATGACAAATTCGTATTCTATTTAATTTGATTGACTGCAAAATACAAGTGAGTGAATAGGATGACAAAACAAAACCAACTGCCCCCCTTGTGATCTAGCATTTTCCTACAAAAGTTCCTTCCCCATTTAGGAATGTTCCTCCTTTTGTTAAAAGCACACACATAAACACACACGTAATGAGGAAAATGATAGCTTTATCGATACGTTCAACTGTATACACAAACATACAAAAGCATGTTCAATACCTAAAAACCTTGCTGTGAAACATTAAAGGGACTTGTCAACCTAAACAAGCTTATACTGTGAATGTAGAGAATACAAATAAATAAAAATCTTCTATACTTTGTGTTAGAAAAAGTGCAAGAAAATACATAAAATGTTTTAAAACTGTCTGTGTGGTCGCTTGCTTATGACATCACCTGTGGCTTGGTATTAAAAAAAAAATGCTTTTCAATGGGGAATGTGTAATTTGCATATCAAGTCGCTAGGTGAGGTCATAAACAGGAGACACTTTTAATCCTATATATCTCTTATATTATGCATTTGCATGCAATTGTGCCAACACAATGTATAGATCATTTTTTATAATTTTGTAATTGCTATATTCGCAGTATAAACATTCATTATTATTATTAAAATACCTTCCCCATCAATATGTAACAATATGAAAACCCATCCCACTTCTCATAGGGTAGTACACATGAAAATGTTGACTAGTATTAAACATAAAATAGAATATATAAACGGTATTCAGTAATTTAGACCTCACGTAATGTAAATAATCTAATTAAACCAGTTGCTTAATATATAAGGGGTTTAATTAGACAGCTTCCAAAGAAGAGACCTCACTTCCAATCAACAACACCGTTTAGAATTCAACTGTATTAGAGCGCAATCAGTATAGATTCCCACACCACACTAATACTGCAGGTGTGCACAGCAGTAGATTTCCATGAACTTCTGATATCAGCAGAAGCACAACAAGTATGTATATGGATGTTAAGTGACCCCCATCCAGCACCAGATGTGATTGGGTAGAGGCAACTGAGGTAATGTGTGCTTGCTGTGATCTGTAGATACTTGAGGCACAAGGCAACTATTTTATATCCTTACCGAGAATCCTTTGTGGTGGTGATTGCACTGCCTTCTGGGGGAAAAACAGGTCTGCCGACTTATCTAAGATATGTAGATAGGTTCAATAATTCTTTACTGACTCTAGTAATAGAGCTATAGAGCACTGCTATGACAGGATGGCTGGGCGAGTGAATAGTGAAACACAATTAAAGCCCCCCAACAAACATATACAAGGAAATGTCTGTACAGTTTGTAAGTAATATTAAGTGATGTGCATTGTGTCTTGTTATCAGGGCATCCTCACCTATATTCTCCCTACAGTAGCTAATTGACCAGACTTTCCTATTACCACTGACTAAACACACAGTCTTGCAGTCTTTTCAATCAATGCCAGCTGTTTTTAAGGTACCAAACTAAGGTGACCGTTTATTTTTGTGTTTTAATTTCTCCTACTTGTCTATCGTACTACACCCTAGGTGTCCGACTGTGGTCCTCCAGCTGTTTCTGGACTACAACTACTATAATGTATAATTACAATAAAAAATGTTTTAAAAAAGCACACATAACTACATATTTTTAATGGAGGGTGGGGGGGGGGGGGGGGGGGTGGAGTGTTAATACAAAATTCCCAGGTCCGCACAGCAAAAGTTCAGACACCTTCACATAAAATAGCTAGTAAAACTTATCACAAAATACATGGAAATAATCACATTACCAGCCTGTTGAGTGTGTGATATATCTTGTGAATATTTGCCAGGGTTGATAGATGGGAGTTCAGTTGAAAATCTGTGCAAAAAATAGAAGAAAAAAAAAATGATATATACTTACTTGCCATGAAAACAATAGTGATTGTTTGTAGGTAAACAGAGATCACCTAAACATTGGTGTTTGCAGAATTGCATGCAAATGCCCAACATAAGAGAGAAATGCTTTTTCAGTCTTTGTGGTGTATCTGGTTTCTGACATCACCTCATGGCTAGATATGCAAATTACAAATTTCCACATTTTAATTTGCATGTCATGTCATACGGTGATGTCATAAAAAGGAGACACATTTGTTGCTTAATCTATTAATTTGATTGCAAATCTGCTAAAACAATGCTGTATGATATTTTTTATTCTGTACATTTAAACTGCAAACAACATTTACGGGACCATTTCTTTAACCCCTTCGTGACCGATGACCGGCTTGGACCGTCATGGGCAAAAACGTCCTTCGTGACCTATGAGGGTCCAGGACGGTCATGCAGATCTGACAAAGGAATGCAGGTTGGCATTCAGCGATCGCAATAAAAACGACATGGCTAAGTGTCTTGGTACCGGAAACATCTGGGCCAATCACAGCGCCTGGATGTTAATAGCTGTCAAAACAGATGCCTGCTTTGATAGCTATAGTCTCCCACTGCTCCACGGCGATTGTGGGGCAGGGAGAGACTAAGTATAGTGCTACAAATTTCCTCCTGGTCCCCCCAAGCACACCCAAGGCTTTTTTTATTGTGCCCTAGAGTTCATCAAAATGCTAGTCCTAGAGTTAGAATTAGAGTTTGTTCTAACCCCAGTGGTAAGTTTAGAGTTAAATAAAATTTTAAAAAATGCTTTGCATTGGCCCCCAGCAGTAGATAGGGACCTGCAGCAACTGGATATATCATCCATGCAGCCGCAGGGTAGCAAGAATCTGTGCTTCCTACTATAGTCTACATTTCCTATCATGCTAGGGTCGCTTATGGCATACTGAGCATGATAGGAAATGTAGCACGCAAACATTACATAAAAAATACACGTTGTAAAGCTGCAATGACCATGTGCTAAATTTGTCCCTGTATATGCCACATAACCCTAGCAAACCTATACATGTGGGGTACTGCTATACTCAGGGGAAGTTGCTGAGCATATAGTGGGGGGGTTTGGCAATAAAACTGAACAGCCCCTTTAAATTCATACCTAAAGTACAAAGTGCGTGGGGGGGGGGGGGGCAAATTACTACACCAATACTAGTCAAAGATTGGTGGTAAAAATGACTGACTGGGATGTCTGCTTTATAAAAATGTGTACATCTGGGGGGTTATTCAGAGATTAATGACAGATATCTATGTTACAATGTCACTAATGCTAATTTTTGGGGGGAAATGGTGTGCTACTTGTATTTATTACCCTAGAAAATGCAAAAAAAAAAAAAAAAACATATAAACAATGGGTATTTCTGAACTCAGGACCAATATTAAAATCTATTTAGCAGGTTTTTTCACTAGCTTTTTATAGCTTAGTAAAAGATTTTACAAAAAAAAAATCAGGAAAGGCGTTTTTTTTTTAAAAATATTTCACCATATTTTACATAATACAATAAATTATATGAAGAAAATAATGGCATCAAAAGAAAGCCCTTCTTGTCCTGAAAAAAGCAATATATCAATTGTGTGGGTACAGCAAATGACAAAAAAAGAAAATTAAAGCTCAGAAGTGTTAAAACAGCCACAAAAACGCATAACATTCCAAAAACAGTCCGGTCACGAATGGGGTTAACCGGTTCGTATATGTGATCAGCATGGTCACAGGTGGCATAAAATCGTGGTGATTGGTGACCACAGCGATCATATGCCCCAGAAGAGGTACAAGCAGACTACTGTATGACCGCCTCATTTCGAGGCAAAGTTTTGCTCCGGGAGCCAGAGACTGTGAGCACACCCCCTGCTCATTTACATTTGTATCCAATCTGACTGCAAAGACGTCCCCCCCAAAATGTCAATAAATGTATGATTACATAAGGGGTTAAGAAATCCATGGAATGCCCCACAAATGAACAAACCCATTAATAGGAATGCTAGAGATCAAGAAAGCATGGAAGTAATTAAAGTTACTTTGGTTACCTATTATTTGAATGTTTCACTATTGAATAGCACTACAGAGTAGGATGGTGCTTTATAAATACATTTGACAGCACACGCTGGTAGACAATTGTTTATTGAAATAAATATTTTATGCAAACACTTAATCATGTGACATAAGGGTTCTGAATGTTTAGTTTATACAGATTTTAGTGGTGCTTGACTTATTCTGCATAAAGCGAGCAGAACAATATTAAATGCAACACTGACTCCGGAATCCTTTAGTCTTAAGGCATGTATAGCAATTATAACAGCTGTAATTGTGTCCACATTTGTTTTTAGTGTACATTCTGTAAATACACTGATCTTATCTTACCAGGACCACAACCAGTGGCCTACAGGACTGATAGTACATGCACATCACAAATAAAAATGGAGGCTGCTTCAGGACCTAATCAAGCCTTTTTCCTCAAGCAGGATTACCGTTACAGCCAATCACAGGGTTAAATGCGCTGAGCTGTCAATATGGATCATTTTCTCAGTTTTGCATCTATTCATTGTAAAATGTAATGTTTATGTAGCTTGCTGTGTATAAATTCAGGGAACTGTTGTGTTATAGCTACTTGTGATATTTTTTTCGCTTGCACAAAATTATAAGACGACCCCCCAAACTTTGGATATTTCTTTAGGAAAAAAAACTAAAAGCCTGAATATAAAAGACTACCCTATAGGAAAAAAGTTCAACTTGAATATATTCACATGTAAATTGCTTTTTTAATAATAAAAAAAAATCTCTCTCTCCCCCTCCCTTTGACTCCCCCCCCCCTCGCTCCCCTTGTCTCTCTCTTCCCCTCCCTTGTCTCTGTGTCTTCCCCCCTTCCCTCCCCTTGTCTCTGCCCACCCTCCCTGCCCTTGTTGCTCTGGTCGCCCCCCTCCCTCCACCCCCCTCACCTTGTTCTGTTTCCCTGGTGGCTAGTGGGGGCAGCCGGGGGATGTCTGCGCGATGAGTGCAGACCTCCCCTGCTGCCGCCCGGCACGACCGCCGGGACTTCTGTGACGAAGCCGGAAGTACCCGGCTTCATCATAGAACTCCCGGCGGTCGTGCCAGGTGGCAGCAGGGGGAGTCTGTGCTCATCGCGCAGACATCCCCTGCTGTTAGAGAGGGGGATCCAGGTCCCCTGCAGCTCTGCTGGGGACCTGGATCCCTGTCTTATAATCTGACCTCAATTTGAGGTCAGATTATAAGACGACCTCGATTATAAGACGAGGGGTAGTTTTCAGAATTTTTTTTCTAAAAAAAACCTTGCCTTATAAATCGAGCAAATACGGTAAATTAGTAGTTATACAGAGATATCTAGTTTCACAAGACGGACATATTTGTCCTTTAACACACCTCCGTGATGGGCGCAGCACGAGGGGTGCATGCTCCACCCCCTCGCGCAGAAAGTGAAGAGTCCCTGGTGCCTGAGCGCTTTCTCCACCCCTCGCACTCTGACACTGGTTGGAGTTCCGGATGCATTCCAGAACGCAGAAGATTGAGTCTCTAATGCCTGAACATCCCCCTACCTGCATTTAAAAGGTGAGTGAGCAGGGAGGGGAACAAGAACATGCAAAAAAAAAAAAAAAAAGGAAATGTGTGTGAGGGTGTCTGTGTGTGTGTGTAAGGGTGTTTGTGTGTGGAGTCCCTGGTGCCTGAACCATCCCCCTCCCTGCATATAAAAGGTGACTGAGCAGGGAGGGGGACAAACAGAACATGCAAACATAAAAAATAAAAATATGTGTGTGAGGGTGTGTGTGTGTAATGGTGACTGTGTCTATTTGTGTATGTGTGGCTGTGAATATGTGTAAGTGTATGTATGTGTACAAGTGTGACTGTGTGTGTAATTAAATGTGTGGGGATTTTTTTGCTGTGAGTTGTATTGTGATACAGTAATGTGCAGTGTGAGTTTTATTGCCATGGAGTCTGTGATACACTCACACAGTGCATTCACATTTATGTGAATTCTATATATAAATGTGAGCATTCACACATATATATCAAGTTCATATTAATTTGCATTGTATGAGTGTATCACAGACTCCATGGCAATAAAACTCACACAATCATATATCATTTTCTCTAAATGAAAAATGAATGTGGCCCACGCACACACATTTCTGGTGAAGTAGCCCACTGGAAAAAAAAAAATTGGACACCCCTGAAAAGCTAGTCGCTTTCTGATTTTTATTTGTTATCAACAGCAGTAGTATGGAAAACTGTGGGGGATGACCTTTCTGTCACGGCCATCTAGCACATGTACAGTGAGCATCCCCATGAACCTTTGCTCCAAGGAGATGCTAGGGACCACAATTTGTTTCCATAGAGCATGAGAGGTCATTGTAGGAGGATTCCGCCTAGTAGAAAGTCTGCAAGAGTTAGTTTTGAGGTTAGTTTTGCAAAAACTGAAAAAAAATAAAACCATATGTAAATATATATTTGTTTTATGTGAATTTACTTGTCCTGGAGCAAATCAAAGTAGCTTACATATTGACACAAACTGCCTTAATAGTGTGAAGGTTTACATCTCACAGAAAGCCTAGAAAAAGGTGAACATATGAAGCTTAAGACCAGACATTGAGAAAAACGAATAAAATGTACTTCTATTTTAAATACTTAACTTTAATATCTTTCAAACTGTGCCTGCACCAATTAACTGCACTTTCAGTGAATAAGCCAGGAAGTAGTAAAATTTCCCATAATTCTGAGCAATGATCTACCTATAGCAGGTACTCTTTTCCGGCATAGCTGAATAATTCCATGCCCATCAATCTGCCAAGGACGTGTAGGTATCTTATGTGACACCATGGTGTCTTTTTTTGCAAGTGTTTATAAACATTGCAAGTGGGACAATTAAAGTCTTTGAATACAGGTACCAGACACAAAAGCTATAAGGTGCTGTATCCTTTTCATCTGGCCACCCACTCAGAACTATAGACTTTAGACTATAGACTTTTTGATTGACATTTCTTGCAGCAGAAAAAAAAATGCAAGATGCTCACCTCTGGGTTACTGGTGTATTATGGCCCAGACCAACAAGGCCTGGTCCAAAGGCAGTACTGTGCACAGGGCAGCTTTTTTTTAGCAGCATAAAAAGACACCCTTCTCCAGATATATTTTAGTGCCCACACCACTGTTTGGGGGACAATGATTGTGGATCCTGGACAGGAATGGGTGGGGTGAATGAAGATCAGGGGTGCATGAGTTTAGTCAGGCCTAGGGCAGCACAAAACCTAAATATACCATTGCTATGGGTACCACGTTCTGTTATAGCTCTGCTTAGGATGTCACAAATTCACATTTGGCTTGTAGATAACATTGAGGTTAAAATGCTGCAATATCATGATCTGCAAAAGCTGCGGAGCACACAAAAAGGCTTCTTGAATATACATAGTAACATAGTAATTTAGGTTGAAAAAAGACACAAGTCCATCAAGTTCAACCCTTCTACCTATCATTTAAGCGTTTTGATCCAAAAGAAGGCAAAAAAAAAAAACCCTAAGGAAGCTATTTTGAATTTTGCCTCCTAGGGGGAAAAAATTCCTTCTTGACTCCAAAAGGGCAATCAGATTTCTCCTTGGATCAAAAAGCTCTATTATTAATGCTTATTCTATTATTAATACCCCTGTATGTTCTGCTTTTCTAAAAAAAAAACATCCAGACCATTTTTAAATGCATCTATTGTGGTTGATAGCACTACCTCTCTTGGCAGTGAGTTCCATAATTTTATTGTCCTTACCGTAAAGAATCCCTTCCTTTGCTGCCTATGAAATCTTTGCTCTTCCAGTGTCAGGTGGTGACCTTTTGTTCTTTGTACATTTCTGTTAATGAACAGGTCCCTGGAGAGCTCCTTATATTGGCCCTGCACATATTTATATAATGTTATCATATCCCCTCTAAGACGCCTTTTTTCTAAAGTAAATAAATGCAATGTTTTAAGTCTCTCTTCATAACTAAGATCCTCCAATCCCCTTATTAATTTTGCACTTTTTCTATTTCCTCAATATCGCTCTCTGAGAAGTTCAAGTTGTACTTGATCCCACTTCTACCACCATGTTTCATATGCGTGTAAAATGTACCTTTTTCTGTGGATCAGTCAAGACACAATGATATTGCATACACTTACATTTGTACTTCTCATCCATCTCTGTGGCAAGGTGAAAGGCTATCTGCAAGCCACATGCACAGTTATTTTATTATTAATGGAGGTGTTGGGCATAGCCAATTCTGAAAATACAGCTGTATTTTGAAATTTTTCAAAACTGGCCAGGCGGGTGGACCAAAATTATTTAGTTGCAGGCTTAATTACATAAAAACTATAACAGACCAACATGCTCAACCATATGCAAGAAAGAAATATGGCTTGAGGGTACTTAGAGTTACCCTTTGATGCATATAGGATATAACATCCTTTGCAATCAATTAAGTATTAATCTACCGTAATTTTTAATTCATTAAGCCTTGTAATTTGTTTAACCATTGCATGCCTACATGAGGAAATGTTTCCATGTCCATAAAGGGCAATCAGTGCAGTCTGGCACCTAATACTCGCCCCCCCGATCACGGTCACTCAGTACAGGGGCAGTCATAAAGGGGGGGGCGTCAGACAGTGATGGCGGCTGCTCCTATTACGCAGCAGTCAGGCTCAAAACTCCCGTAACATGTTACACACCCCATTAACTAGACCTGTTACATATTTTGCTGCATCACCTTTGACATTCCAATTATTGTGCACTACAGTTCCCTTGATGCTCAGTCAGACCAATGGTTGGACGAGCATCATGGGTAATGTAGTCCACAATCAGTGCAGCCAAAGGCTGGCCATCATTCTCCCTTGGGCTCGCAGTCACCTTTTATTATTTACCAACCAAACATTAGCGGTGTAAACCAGCACCGAGCGCACTGTGCGGGGGGAAACAGGGGCCCGGCTACGGGGCCCTACGGCCTCTACTTACTGACAGCATCCGAGTGCATTTTCGTGTGACGCAGCCAAACAGGCACTACCAGCCTGCTACCCCCGCGACTGCTCCTCGACCCGCACTCCCTTCACGGGGCACACACACACAGCGCAAACACGCCCACCAACAGCGAGGATTGGCCCGGGACTGCAGTGACACCTCCTCTTCTCGCCGCTTGGCTAAGCAGAGGTGGGTGGGGCCATGGAGCGGGCGGAGGAAGGAAGTTGCGGGAGATGGGTAAGGCACAGTCCCTTACAGTTCTATGGAGCTGCTCTAACTCAGCGCGTAACTATCCCCAGAAGTGGATGTCGATTGGCCACTCACCGTGACGTAAAAAGCTGTTGAGTGGAGAGAACGAGTTCATTGGTCAGACCGTTCAGGTGGAAGCACACGTGGCCGCCGCCCGCTTGTTTTCGCTGGCATTTGGCAGGGGATTGGATAATGTGGTGACATCTAAGGCGTTATATGTCATTGTAGACCATGCTTTTGCAGTGCGAGTGCAGTGGACAAGTATTACGTGATAGATTTAATTAGAAAACTCTAACCTGTAACCCGGACCCCATCTTATGAGTGGAGGTTATTTATTTTTTTAAATGCACAGTTACTGGTTTAGTATGGAGTGAATGCAGTGGTGCATGAGGATTGTATTAGAAGCTTTTTTTTAAGAGTTTGTAAGGTTTGGGATAAGTTAATTAGAATGGCAAATTATTTTCATACTTCCAATATTCCTAAAATAAGTTTGGGATAGCTTAGTTATTTTGTAGTTTGCTCACTGGTAGTATTTTATTTAGTCTGTGCTCCAGGTCATATATACATGTATAATAGCGTAATGGAGAGAGTAAAAATTATATCTGCTGCAATAAACAGGTTGAAGTATCACTTATCCGAAATGCTTAGGACCAGCAGTATTTCGTATAACGTATAATTTTCACCATAAGGTATATTCTCTGAACACTCACAAAATACAGTAGTGCGTCAGTCCAGCACACATGCCCTTTGTGCGTGTGCTTGCAGAGTGCAGGTGCGCAGCACTGATTAGACACTGAAGATATAACGTTTTGTTTCATTTAGCCACTTCCTGTGCTCTTGGAATTAAATATATTGTGTGGAGTGTGATAAACTTGTACACAGTAGGATCTCTTAACAGTGCAACATATTGTCTGATGACATCACAAGAAAAACAGGAAATTCCATTCATTTGAATGAAATTACTCTCATTGGTTCCTGCAGCAAAAAAGGAGATTGACTTTTACTCAGCTAGTGTGGGCAGTCCTAGCTTCTTGCAAACTGCTGTAATTTCACAATTTCATCTAGCTGTAAGTATTTTATATTTTAAGCAATACAAAATGTAAAACATGCATTTTAAAGTACTTTGAAAGCACATTAACCCCTTTCCGACAATGGACACACCTGACACATCCTGCGGTGAAATGAGTGGTTTTCGCAGTCAGCGATCACGAAAACCGCTCTGACGGTGCTGGTCTATTGCCTCAATGTCAAGGAAATAGCCAGCACCGAAATTTTGTCTATGTGGCACCCACGATTGCTCCACGGAGGGATCGTGAGCGCCATATTGACGGAGCAGCATGCTCCGGCAATATGGCTATGCCCTCTTGTGGTCAAAAGCTCTATTAATCTTTGGGTTTGTCATGTCTTCAAGGGAACATTCTCTTGAAGATAATTGTTACAGGAGAGACAGGATGGGGATTATCACCCCATGAAATTATTTAGGAGGGAGTCCATATCTAACACAAGGGATGGGTTTTTATATGTGTTCATTTTTTTTTTAATTGTACATCATTATTATGGGACATTATAATAAAGCTCTGACAGTTGTATACGTAGGTTACCCCCCTTAATCTTTGGCCAGATTATAAAAAAAAAGCCATTGGATCTCAATTTTTTAAAATTGTTTTTTTATTATTTTATGTTATTTTCACTTTTACTACTGTGAGGAGAGGGAGGTAGATCCAAAGTGGTCAGATCAATATTTGTCAAATATTGATCTGGCCAGGCAGTGGGGATGCTCATTTGAGCATCCCCACTGCCTGGCAGTCACAGATTGCCTCTGTGATGAGGCAATTGTGTGACAGCCTCAAGAGCACAGGAAGCAGCTACTTCATGTGCTCTTCAGGATAAAAAGGACTTTCTTTAGATACTATTGTTTTTATCAAATCATTTATTATAAAAAGAGAATAATAAAATATGGTGGAAGATTGAAAATAACTTTTTTACAACTTTTACTTGAAAAATCTTTTACTTGGCTACAAATGCTAATGAAAAAAGCCTTCTAAATAGATTTTAGAATTTAGAAGAGTGTAGAAATACCGTATGTTTTCAATTTTATTTTTCTTCTTCTCTTTTTTTTTTTTTTTTTTGCACTGTGACAGAACCATCTGTCACTGGGGCTCCTGGAGGGGGCTGAGGGCCTGCCTCCTACTCACAGTCTATGGCCCTTGCCTGGGAAGAGTTAAAATAAACTATTCTCTCTGGGTTTGCTAAAACGATTCCAATGCACGCAAAAACACATTTCTAATGTGGAATTTAATATTGCAAAGGGAAGTTTGTTCATAAAACAGTTGCCCCTTTTATTACTGAATTTGTGCAATAACAGTTGCCCCTGTTATTATTGAATTATTGAATGTTATTTTCTGTTAATGTTGGTGTGGTGAATAGGTGTTAAGTGAACTCCTGTCATTATGTGAGTCACACATTGTCTTTTTGTTAAGTTGTGTGTTCCTGCAAGGTGAGATGTTTAATTATGTTATGTCCATTGTGTACTGTAAATCTAATTACCTGTCTTTGTAATGTGAGTCATGCTCTTTCCTGGTGTTTTCTTTTAATTAGGAAATTCCATTAAATCCCAAGACTCTGCTGTCTTAGTTCCTGGTATATTGTATGTTAATTCTTGGTTGCTGTCACTTTGTATATAAGTTTGTGTTGTTCTCAGTTACATGAACATTTATTTATATAGCACCAACAATGTACGTAGCTCTCTGCGGCAGGGCGTTCCAGAGAGAGGGGGCAGCTCAGGCAAAATTTTGCTGGCGCAAGTGTGAAGAGGTGATGAGGTTGGAGAAGAGCTTTAGTCCATTTGAAGAGCGCAGTGTTCGTGCATGGTCTCGGTGGATGAGGGAGGCAATGTAGAGAGGGGTCTTGGAGTGGAGGGCTTTGTAGGTTAAAGATAAAATTTTATTTTTTTCCTTGAGCTTGTTGCACAGAGCATCTGTTTAACAGAGCACAGTTGAAAAAAAGGAGATAGATATATAAAAGAGATCATTATTCTTCATCATACACCCAGTGGGTGACTGGAGATATTGGGGGATCCTGGGCCAAAATCATTGTTCTCAGTTCTAGGGGGAGCTGAGGGTCCAGTGGAAGCGGACACTGACGGAGGTACCCAGCTGGGAAACCAGGGGGGATCCATCACGTGCACATGATAGGGTAACAAGTAGCATGTTGCTATTTCAAAACCACTTGTTTTTTAAATTAGCGATGGTGACATTGTAACTGTGATATCTGTCATGAATTCCTGAATCACCCCACACATGCATTAGGGTATTTTGACACTTTTCATGCTGTTATTTTACAACAAATCTTTTCCAAAGATTGCTGTAGTAGTTTCTTTTGGTGTACTTTAGGTATGCATTTACAGGGGTTATTTTGTGTTATAGCCAAACACCCCAGTATAGTTTCAGCAAATTCCCCTTAGGACAGTGTTACCCACATGCATAGGTTTGCTACGGCCAAATTTAGCATTCAGTCATTGCAGCTTTGAAAAGTGGAATTTTGATGTATTGTGGACTACATTTCCTATCATGCTCAGCCAGCAAAATGCTACCTTCACATCATAGGACATATAGTATATATATGCAGCACAGATCTTTGCTACCTTACAGCTGCATGGATGACATAGCCAGCTGCAGTGTGCCCCTTTCTACTGCGGGCCAGTGAAAAGCACTCAGCCTAGTTCCCATGACTGGATGTGTTTCCAGGGACCTCCACAGACAAGGCTGGAGTTCCTTGATCCAGATGCACAGAACCATGCCAATGTTGCCCCGATCGTCATATGCCATGAAAACTGCATGACGTGCTAGGCATGTCAATTGTCACTTCAATCCTTAACCACAGATTCAACATACCCCAGCTTTATTTAACTTTCATTGGTCTACTCAATAAAGAGAGAATTGCTGGTAATTGAAACGGGAATTTCAAATTTAAGTACAAAGTTTGGAAAAAATCTCCCATTCAACTGCATTGGAGAATTTTTCCAACCGGGCTACATTGGCCTAAAGCAGGGTTGTCCAAGTTTGTTCTGCAGTGGGCCACTTCACAGTAAATGTATTTGTGCGTGGGCCACATTCGTGTTTCATCAGAAAAAAATTATATATATATATATATATATATATACACACATACATACATGTGTGTGTATATACATATATTTATATAATACACACACACAAATATATATATAAATAAAACTCACAGTAATGTGCAGTGTGTGCGTGTATCACAGATTCCCCAGCAATAAAATTCAGAAAAAAAATTCACATTAAATTTAAACACAAGCACACACATGCATACACATTCACACTTGCATACAAACTCACATACACACTTAGAGAGTCACACTTACACATACACATAGTCACACTTATACAAACACTCTGACATACACACAGTCAGACTTAACTAGACACACTTAAACACAGTCAGACTTACCTAGACACCCTTAAACACAGTCAGACTTACACACACAGTCACACTACCACATACACACAAATATAGGGACTGCTTTTTTTTTTGTCCCCCTCCCTGCTAGTTTACCTTTTATCTGCAGGGAGGGTTGATTGTGGCTCCTACTGCTGCTGCCGTGTCTACTTCTGAGCAGCAGGAGGTTACAGACACCCGGTGCTCCAGCAAGGTCAGAGTGCGAGGGGACGGAGCTTCCTCCCCTCGTGCTGCACAAGTGATTGGCTCAGAGCCTGCCGCCAATGTCAGCGGAGCTCAGGTGCGGCTACCGCTGCCAATATCAAGTCCCTCCGTCGGGCGGCATGTTGGACACCCTGGGTCTGAAATTCCCATCTCAGTTCCCTTTTTTTTTTTTTTTTTAGTAGACCCTTAAATAAAGCAATGGTGAGATTTCTGTAAATATACTAGAATATGTATTAATTTTGACTGACCACTACACACATACAATGTATCTTTCATGAGACTCCATTATATTATTTATTCAACATAAATACTGTAACTGACAGTGTTAAACATGAATGTGAACTATAAGAACTTGTTACTTTTTAATTAGCAAGTTTATTTTATAAAAATCCTCTTACAGTAGATTAAATGCTCTGTGAAGATTATCTGACCAGCTGCTCTCCTGCACAAGTAGTTTATTGAACTTGTTGTTTTATAACTAAAAAAGGGTATATCTGAATAGCAACATGTATTGTTCTCATGCACAGTTATCATTAATATATTAACACAGTCAAAACCAGGACAAAGTGCTGAGCCAGAACAACTCATGAACAGTTAATTCATCCTTAATGGGACTCATAGGCATGACGTTTGTTACTGAGGCTTAGGGGAGTATGACTAGTACATACAACATAAGCTATGGTGGGAGAAAAGCTACGGGAAAATACAGTTGGTAGAGCATTATTAAATCTTCAAATCCAAGAAAAGGCAGCAACCTGGTATTTCCCCCAGAAATGCAATGTCCACATTTGGTCTGAATAGACCCGCATTAATGTCACCTTCAATTCAATAATGTCACATCCAAGAAAAGTTGTTATAAAATGAAGCAATGAGCAATAATTCCTAGATTTTACTGGTATTATGACTGACGTAAAGTCATAATTTATAAAGACACAGAGATGAACATTATGCATATCTCTTTCTTTATTTTCTCAGCAACAAAGAAGAGAAAATAAATAAATGAAACATTAACCAATCACAACACATCATGAACTCCCTCCCCTTTACTATATATATCAACATTCCAGTATAACACTTCCTCTTTCTTTGCTGCTTCCTTACAGCCTCACAGTACCAACATTGTTTACCTGTGCATTTACCGTATTTGCTCGAATATAAGACGATCCCCCAAACTTTGGATATTCCTTTAGGAAAAAAACTAAAAGCCTGAATATAAGACTACCCTATAGGAAAAAAGTTTAACTTGTATACGGTATATTCACATGTTAATTGCTTTTTAATATTTAATAAAAATGATGATATTAAACAAATGCATTTCTTGTTTTTATTTCCTTTTATGTGCCAATGCTGCCTCTCTCACCCCCCAGCTTTGTCTCTCCCTCCTTCACCCAGCGATGTCTCTCTCTCCCCCCAGTGTTCTCTCTTTTAGGTACTTTTATGATGAAGCCGGAAGGACCCGACGGACTTGCATCGTGCAGACATCCGCCGGCTGTTAGCGAGGGGGATCCAGGTCCCCTGCAGCTCTGCGAGGGACCTGGATCCAAGACTTATAGTCTGACCTCGATTTGAGGTCAGACTATAAGTCGACCTTGAATATAAGATGAGGGGTCTTTTTCAGAGCATTTGCTCTGAAAAAAACCTTGTCTTATATTCAAGCAAATACGGTATTCTGTATTATTTTATGTGACTTTGTTTGATGTTAGTCACCTACCCACTTTCACTTTCTCTCCTGTCAGTTATGGGGTCTGTGGTGTCCCCACTCCCTTCGTTACTTCCCTCCTTTCCAGCCCAAGTTTTTTTTAGCAGAGCCACAAATGTTTATTACATGGTAAGTGTATATGACAGCCATTTTGGGGTAGCCCTCAGCCTTCCAGTGATTTCTGATGTTACAGCACTTGTTTTGGCGCTCAAACGTCCTGGCTGACACTCTTTTGCTGTCATACACTCCCTATTCACCTGCAGCGATATTCACTCCTGCTTGGACACTGTTTTATTTGCTCTATGTATCCTGTGATCTCCTAACTGGTATTCTTTTACTATGTGCAATTGTGCACAGGGCCACCATAAGAAATTTCAGGGCCCCTTATAAAAAAATTCTGCCTCCCCCATATCTCCCTCTCGCCCCTCTACCCTCCCAAAGTCATTTTATCCAGGACTTTGTATATCATGCCAATGATTTAAATACACCCCAGGACATGCCGCATTACCTGTATTGCACATCCAGGATTTGCTGCTGCCCCATTACCCGCATTGCACATCCAAGACTTAATATGCCACAGGCAGTGTTAGTTTATCCATTAATTTGCCACCGATAATTTGACTATTAATATGCCACTGACAATTTGACCATTAAAACATGGTCAAATGGTTAAACATTTTTTTTTCACTTGTGCTTCTAATATAGTGTAATGTAAGTTGCTGATGTTGTGAGGATGAACTGGTGTTTGTACTTTTGAACATTAATAACCACTTGACCATCAATATGCCACAGCCAATTCGTACAATAAAAAAAAAAATCCTCCCCCCTTCCCCAGGACTTACCTAGATGCCGCTCGTCCCCAGCCGTCTCCTCTGCAGTGTTTCCGGCGACTGTGACAGAAAGCCAGGTCCGCATCTGCTGGATGCAGACTGCCGGCTGCTGCCCAATCGTGACTGACTCCATGTGAGACAGTCACACTGGTAGTGGGGGCCCACGGCACAGCTGCCCCGTTTGCCAAGGCTATATTTTATTTATTTATTTAAGGGCCGGGGACCGAGTGGCCCCTGTCATGATCTGATGGCATTCCTGATTGTACGGTGAAAGGAATGGGTGAGCAAAAATGCAAGGCAACCAGTGGTAGGTGTTTTATAAAATGCACAAGTGACTATTTGGTAAGTGTCCACTAAACAACGGCAGCTGGAAAAAACAAACAAACACAGACAACCTGCGACTGTGCGAAAGAAGTACATGAAAGAAAAATTTCAAGTGCTCTGTGACTAGACACTACAGAGAAAACAAATATACGGATGCCCTAAAGGTGACTGCTAACAGTATATATCTATATATATAAACAACTGTGCTGTAATGATATTGTAACGTGACAAAAAATAGCAATCAGTGCAAGTGATAATAATGATAAACAGTGCAACAACACAATGTGTAAAAAATATATATAACACACGTGTAAAAAAAAGAATTGATACAATTACCGTATTTGCATGATTATAAGACAGGGGACCTGGATCCCCCTCTCTAACAGCCAGGAGATGTCTGCGCGGGACTTCTATGATGAAGCCGGGTCCTTTCGCGGCTGCCCCCACTAGCCACCAGGGAGCAAGAAACAGAGGAGGGGAGGGGGGGAGAGACGAGGGAGGGGGGGCACAGAGAGTAACAAGGGGAGGGGGGAAGAGACAGACAAGGGGATCGAGGGGGGAGAGAGAGACAACACTAAGGAGGGGAGAGAGACAAAGCTGGGGGCAAGGGAAAGAGACAGAGCATTGGCACATAAAAGGAAATAAAAACAAGAAATGCATTTTTTTTTATATCATAATTTTTTATTAAAAAAGCAATTTACATGTGAATATATACAAGTTGAACTTTTTTCCTATAGGGTAGTTTTATATTCAGGCTTTTAGTTTCTTTCCTAAAGGAATATCCAAAGTTTGGGGGGTCGTCTTATAATCGAGCAAATACGGTACTTGTCACAAAAAGGCACTCTTCATGTATAAATATAGAAATGCCAATACCTAGTGCAATATCAGTGGGACACAATATGAAAATGTGAGATGAGGGTTATAATGAAACACTCACAAACACAGCTTCCTGATTGTGCAAACTATTCCCACTCTTGTGCAAGAATACAACCTTTAAACAGTGATTAGACATAACATAAATGTGCCGGAGATCTTAAACAGACTGTGCTGCAATATTGGCTAGTGCAGGAAGAATGAACTGTGACGAAGTAGCGGCAGTGGTGCTGTAATTCAGGAAAGGAAGGCAGCAATCTAGAGGAGCCTAGCAGGCTTCCAGTAATGCAGCCAACTGCGACCTTAATGTAAAGTAAATCAAAACCCCATCAGAGGTACATTTTAACACACAGTGAATATATTTATTTGAGATGTTTTGCAAATATGAGTTTTATTTGCATGTAAGTTGTCAGAATTTCCAGCTGTTGCGAGGGCCGCATTATGAGTGGTTGTGATGGTCATTTTTTACTTGAAAACAAATAGATTTCTAATATATGTGTTGTTGTTTTTCTACAGCATACAGTACATTTATTTTTGAAGTCCATCATTATATACAATATTCTGGGAGCTATGCACTAAAAGTGACTTGCTGGTGAGTTGAGGTGAAGTGTACATGCATATGAGAAAATGCCTACTCTATGCTGCATTGGATAGAATAAAGAATGCAACAATTCTACATTTTATCCACAGGATTCCTGAAATACTTTTTATAAGCATCCCTGAATAATACAGCAATGTGATCACCAACCTGCAACTCATCTGCACCTAACTATAGCTCCTTATGTTCCTTTAGTCATGAATTTCCACATTGACCACCAGATGGCAGTAAAATATTAATATTTTTACAAATGTCAAATTAGAAAATGACAGGTGAGTCTGATGTGACCCATACAATGGCAGCAACTGGTAAGTTATTGTCTAATTACAGATTAATGACACGGGTACAGGCATGAACTTTTTTCTACTGCATGTAATATTTCACAATAGCTTAGACTAATCTCTTTGAGGGGTGTGATTCTGTTTTACCTTTTACGTATTTTACACTTTATTTTTTGCAGTTTATAAAGTGGGAGAGTCATTATTGTTGATTTTGCGTCTCTGTTTTTTATTATAGCTATTTACTAAACAATTAATTGTGGTCACTGGCTGAGGGAGTTGGCAGAGATCAGGACTTTATAGCTGGGTTGGATAAATTCTCTTACCTGATTTTTCTACTCCTTTGTCAGATCACCACAGTTCACAGTTTATTGAATAGGCTCTGCTATATGACACCAGTCCATGTATGTACAAAAATCAGATCTGTCCCAATATTCACACTGTACTTCAGCAGTTACTTGGCGCTGCCTCTTTTATCTTGATCAGATGACACAATAATACTGACTGGTATTGTTCAATGGGCATGCGGTTGTTGTTTCCAGAACCCAAAAATATGGCCACATTTAGCTTCTTGTGAGAGATTTTATTTAAAGACTGTAATTTTGTTTGTGCAGTGTCCTCCCCACCTAGGATGAGCCATTATATAAAAAATAAATAATCCAGGGCATCATTAAGTAGACTAAAGACTACCGCTCACGCCACTGTTTATCAATTCCATCCCTGTAGAATGCATTCTTAATAAGCATCGGCGAATAAAATGGTGATATGATCACCCTATCCCACTGTTAAGTAACAGAGTGACACAGAGTCACTGTCAGATGGAATTCCTTGCTTTTCCTGTTGTGGATGTATAACAGAAGCTATCTGCTTGAGAAGAAATACATCCATATCCAGAATTCTAGTGCCTGCTCCCCTTATGTCTCCCTCAAGATTGTAAGCTTGTGAGCAGAGTTCTCTACCTCATGTATCATGTAATAGAAATAGAGAACTCGGCACTCAAAGGGTTAAATGAAAAATACATTTTTAATATAACATGGTGGTTAGCCTGTTTCGACCCATGACAGCTGGGTCTTGATCAAAGGCTGTACACCAAGAAACAATAACATGTATCAGTCTGTCCCTGTTCATCAAACATAGTATTCATATTGCCCCTCTATTCTCTGTACCAAGAGCTATGTAAATTGTTGGCGCAATATAAATAAATGTTAAAGTAACTTAACATGGGCCATTGGTCGTCATAGCTTTTGAAGGAGAGAGTAGGTTCCTACGGAGGAGGGAAACAATAAAACAATGAAGGAAAATAGACGTGGAGGACATGTGGTTGTTGACTGTGGGTGTCATAATCACACCTTTGAAGGGAACTTATGATACATACTTTTGGGCTTAAAAGTAACTAATTCTTAATTTGCAATATGTTATGTTAAAAAAATGTACGTTGGAGCTTTTCCCATTTATGGCTTTATCCGAGGTCTCAACTGGTAAGTAAATAAAATAAGTTCTTGGTCTTAGAAGAACTTAAAACAACAGGCTCTCTACCTCATGTATCAGTCTGTCCCTGTTCATCTAACTCAAGAGCATACTCAGTATGCACCCATCCGCTCTGAATTGGATTTATATCAGGCATAATAGCCACATTTTGTGACTCCCCCGAAATACAGCTACTTAGTATAGATGAATTTGGCTCCAAATCAGCTGTTTGGGTCGTTCAGAAACCAAAGCATCAGAGGCCTTCTGATGGCGACAAGTTTGATTTCGAGATAATAACCGGATTTTGGGAATATCAATATTCCTATTCTGAGCAAGAGAATTGAAAAAAAATTGTAAAAATATTTTAAAAATAGCCTCACTGGGTCTCCATAATTCTTTTATAGAAACGCCCCTAATTAAGATTAGGGGGTCCACGGCTAGTAGCCTTGGCCCACCTAAAAATAAATGGGGCTGCCGGTTCCCAGTTCCCATAATAAACATGGGAAACTAGGCCAAGTTGCCCTGCCCCCCTCCCCCCCCCCTTTATTTAAAACAGGGCTTACAGATGACCCACGGAGGATTTCTTTTTCTTATAGAGAGGCCTAAATTAGTGCAGGATAAGGTTCCTTTTACTCGCATTACCATTGGACTGCTCAACTTATTTTATTTACTTACCTGTTGAGAGCTTTGAAGAACCCATAAAGGTGAAATACTTCGGATCATCTGTGATGCATAGACAGGAAAAACTTATTTTCAAGCTAAATTACTTGTATTCACAGGAACAGTACAAAATATTATGTATACTCTGGTATCAATACCTTCATGAACGTACTGTTTGCCAATTTTTTACCGTGCTGGACAAATGGCTGTTTTAACATTTCTGCTGTGTTTATGTTTAGCTGGAATTATTATTGACTAAGCATTGTAGGATCTGTATTCCCCAATAGCTGTAATATGACAAATCAGAAAATTAGTAAAAATTATAAAATGCAAGTAGTATTCCATATAATGTGAAATACGGTTTCTATCATGCTAAGCTAAACATTTGACTGGCTGAGCAAAATGGGAATATGCATTCATGATACCGTCAGGCTATGAGAACTGAGCTCCAGTACCTGTACTGAGGAGCCTGAAGCTCAGTCTCATAGGCGCATGCAACATTGGGGGTAATCCCCAGCTTTTGTAACTTTGCCGTTTTTGGTTCTCCGAAATTACCTATCACCTGTATTTTTTTGATGAAAAGGTGGCAACTCTATCCCCAATTCCATTTGCAGAAATGCAGTCCTAAAGGTACAAGTGTCGGCAACAGGCTGACCATGCATGATGTGCCCGGCACATCATTATCATGAAGGGGATAAAAGTATAATTTGTTTATCTATATGGTCTAGCTTCATCAAGAAAAAAAAATATTGTCCTCTTTGTAGGTGTCCATATTTATATCCTCATACAGTGGGTCCCATCTCAATTTTCCACTTCCATTGCACAAGTTTACCAATCCGGAAGTGTGACCGTGCGCTCCATTACATGTTCCGCCATAGTTCAAAAACGGAATCCCATTGCAACAAGCAGTCAAATACCTCATATAGAACAACAAAACGGACAAAATACACAATATAATTAACCCCTTCGCGACCTTATGACGAGTTAACTCGTCATGCAGTTTAGCCGGAGCGCACCGCCAGCCAGTCTGCAACGGGTGCAGGACTAAGCCTCGCACCCGAGGCAAAGCTCCTGGACCCGATCGGGGGATTTCCTGCCATGTGATCACGGTGATCGAGTGATCACCGCGATAACATGCAAATTAGATGGCAAAGTCAATGTGTTCACACACTGACTTTGCCTCTAATTCACTCTCTGTGCTTCACATACTTATAGTGAAGCACTGAGAGGGACCTGCAAGTAAAAATAAATAAATAAAGAACATTTCCTGAAGAAAAGAAAAAAAATTAACCCTTTCAATGCTGATCACAGTTTGTAACTGTGATCAATTTCCTTCCTCTTTATGGCCCTAATTTTGATTTGTTTTTACAAAATTTTTTTATTTTTGCAATTTTAACGTTTTTTTTAGTAAATAAATGTCATTGTAATATGTTTATTTCATTAAATGTAACTGCTGCATGCCTGTTCAGTGATTTTTATGGATCTGACATCGCACTTTTCAGAGTTTTTTTTCTGTCTTTTTTGTTTAGGGGGGTTTGGGAACCAATATTTTTCTTTTTTATTAGTTAGTTAATTAGGTGGGCTAAGTGGGTTAGTGTTACACTAGTTGTGCAGCTTATTATTGGGAAAATAAGGGGGAGAAACATTTTTTTCCCCAAAAATTTCCTCTTTTATATGTATTTTTTTAATACTAAAATGTAAATAATTTTTATGTATAAGGTATCAAAATAAAGCTCTAACTGTCCTTTAAAAATAAACATATAACTTGTATGGGTACGTTAAATGAGTGAGAGGAAATTATGTTTCAATAAACACATATTCAAAATTGAAAAACGCTCTGGTCCTTGGCCCAGGAAAAACCCTGGTCCTGAAAGCACTTTTGCTATTTGTGAGATCCATTTTTTTTTCTGCATTAATAACAATGTATAAAATATTTTATTAAAGAGGAAAAAAGTATGCAATTATAAACAAATATAGCTAAAAGGAGATATGAAAAAATGGGTGTATAGAAATATATATATATATATACATATATATATATATTAAAATGTATATATCATATCCTGGATAAAGGGCAGTGTATTTGCTCAAAACATTGCTGTAATTAAATTGAAGCATATCGTATTGCAAGTCCCGCGAGTGCGTTCATTTGGATTGGAAGTGTTTTGTATGAGACAGACCAGCACCAGGGCACTCGAAAACAGCAACCATATCAATGCAGAGTTATTGTGCAATTTGGGTGATATATATTAAAATGGAAATATAAAAAAACAAGCAATGGCTATATAAAATGACTAGCAACAATAGGAACAATAAGTCTAAAAATCAATAGACAAACTGAAATAAAATGTATTAATTTTATAGATACCTATGCACAAGAACTTATTCGTCAAAAAATGGGGAAAATTATTTCAATGTTTAAGCACATTGCACTTGGTATATTTATTCCCCATACCGTTCAAATGCTTTAAACATATTTTATATAAATATATTGGGAATGAAAATACAAAGTGGTGGTAGTGGTGGAGACCCTGGAGCTGTGGAAAGGTGGCAGCGCTGTGTGCTGCTGTGTGTTAGGGAAGATCTCCTTCCCAACTGAGCAATTAAAACGGATGATTGCTGGGAACATGGTGGCACAGTGATCTTAAGTTTCCTCTCCATGTAATCAGGAAGCTCCCTGAGCATTGCATTGGCGGTGTACCGGCTCCAAAAGTAAAATACCCATTAGGGTATTAGGGTATAGCCACTTATTAAAATGCAGAATTAGGTCATCTGAGCTCACAATATGAACAAATCATAAAAAAATTGCGTCAGTTTGAAGTTTTAGTTATTGCAGCTCTATAAAGCTCCGGTTATTTCCAGTAATGAAATGATAAGCAAGTAGAAAGGGTGAGCTTGCTCCTCCTACAGAGCTATTATCTGTTTGCACTAGTTCATCACGTATGCACACCCAATCCTGCATGACTTGCAGTTTTTTTGTTTGCGTAAGAGTATGTCTTACACTTGCATGTGTTTTACAAACGGAAGGATTAGTGCTTTATTTTGTTCAAGCCCTTTGTTGTATGCCCCTGTCCCACCCTGCAGATTGTTACTTTATAAAACATTCATTCATGGAAGAAATGTGAACATTAAAAAACACTGAATGCAGAACATTAATTACAGAAACAGAGTCTCCTTGAATATATAGACTCCTTATGTCAGTTCCCATTCAGCTATTCAGGAAGACCAGCCATGCTCATTGGTGAATACGCTAAAAAACATCAAAAGATTACTTTTTATATGATTTCATCATGTACATGCTGTTTAATGCTACATGTTATAATACTTTTGTTATTAAGCTGAATCTACTAATGCACTATACGGAGATGTCCCTACAATGGGTGGGCAGCTAAAAACAATGATCTGGTCTGCCAGTGAGATAAAACCACTGCGGAAAAGCATGGACACAAGTTTTACACTTACCTGTACCTCCTACAAGTGCCGAGGGAGAAGAAGCATGTACTTCCTGAAGCACACACTGCTTCACCATTGGAGTAAAGCCAACCTAACAAATAACGTTTGCTACTGTTGAAGTGTACCATGTAGTGGACAAAGACATTTTGGTATTTTTTTCATGGCAGGTGCTAGATTCACTGGGAGTTCACCTAAATAGAAGGGGTGATCTGTCCTAATATTGTGTACATGAAACCACTGCCGTAGTGGGTGGACTGCCTAGAGGCGTGCCACTGGCGGGAGTGCAGTCCGCACCTACTGACATCCCCTCAGTTTAAATGCAGGTAGAGAGACAGACTCTGGCACAGTGTATACTTAAGCAAACTATGCAGCACCATCTTTTTGTCTCTGACACACTGTAATCATGGAGAAGCTAGGTGGTACCATGTGTATGTCTCTGGCAGATATATACTTAGAAAACTATGTAGCATCTTGTGTATAACTCTGGAAAACTGTGTTTTTAAAAAAAAAATAGGGATTCGGGCTGTTTAATGGAAAGTGGGTTCGGGGTAGGGTTGCCCCCTGGCCGGTATTTTACGCCGATGTTAAGTCTATGGAGGTAGTGACATGGCTGGTATTTTTTTTTTTAAAGAAAAGGTGGCAACCCTAGTTGGGGGTGTCAAAGATAGAATCTGTCCCGTGGTACACCCATGCAAGAAATGCAAGAGTCTGCCTGTTTGTCATTTCAATTTTATAGAAATATTTTTGCAGTTGAAGCTTGTTAGCTTTATACAGGAGCATGGAACTAATAGGTGCATGTAGTAGGTGGCTTTGCATGATGGGATTTGCAGTCCACAGGAGATGGTGTAATTCAGGGATCCTACTCTTCTACCCTACATGGGTTGGCCATTTCCTGTTCATGTTGAATCAATCTGTAGGTTCCATTAGCTTTATCCCTCAAACCTGCACAAGGAGTTCCCAGCTTGTTACACTGACATTGCAGGAGATTTCCCTTTCACCTCCTCCAGATCAGATTACCAGGCTAATTGACAAATGGGGTGGAGAATAACATTTTCCATACCCCTGCCGCCTCTACTGGATAAACATTGGAGTAACAACCCACATAAAGCCTCTGACTGTGTACGATTCAGACAAAGCTGAGGTAGTGTGAGCTCCAGCAAGAATATATCTATCTATCTACCTATATCTTCTCTTTCTTTTAGTTTTTACAACATGTCTGCAGAACCGCAACCCCCATCAGAAGCAGCTCCGGTGAACAAGCCTGCAGCTCCTAGCTCCATAGTAAGTAGGCCTTCAATGGTTATTATATAATAATAAGGAACTTTAGATTTTAGTGTGATATGCTCAATTATCAGTCTGTACTTATTGTTTAGTGTAATTTAATATGCTTCATTTAACCTCTGCAAAACTGACAAATAAAATTGTATTATTTCTTTTAGCTATAGCCTGATTTCATGGAAGTTTAGTATGTTTTGAAGCAATTGTTTACATTAAATCTGCTGCATTATTACTCCATCCCAGATATGTTTATATCTACCAAATGCGATAGAGAAAACTGTCTACATCTGGCTATTTAACAGGAAGGCTTTTATTGTGAGAGTGCGTACCAGTACTAAGGGAAAGCAAGTTATTTATGTGATAGCGTAATTAGCTAGGAGAGTACTTTGACTTTTAAACTAGGACAACCATATTTCTGTTATATTTTGTGGCTCTTATGAAAAATGCATGCTCCGTGGATGGAAACTCGTCCTCTGTTTTATCCAGTATAGTCCTGCCGTGTGCAGATTCCTTAAACAGACGAGTGACATGCTAAGCTCTTTTGGACAAAATAATCAAACAATATATAGGCATTCAGGGACATATAGCACATAACATATACAGAATAAAAAACAAACAATTAAGTCATTTTGAAATAAAAATATCGTGCTATGTTACCCCGAAACCACACTTCTGGGTTGTACTGGTGCACTTAGTGTGTGTGGAGGGACAGGAGCAGCAAAGTGTTGGGATTTATATAAAAAGGGGCAATTGCTGCTAAAGATTAGACCGGCACTTGCCCCTTTTACCCACCCAACACTTTGTGAGCCTGTCTTTATAAATACTCCTTACTGAGTATGTGCTAGACTGAAGTGCAGACAAGGGCTCTTTCCCCCATGCTTCCCCATACCATTCAGCATCCTTTCCAATCATAGAGCATGGATGCGTGTTAAACAGGCTGGTGTGCAGAGGTCATCAAGAGGGGAGGAGCCAGTCTTAGCCAGTAAATAATTTGGATTATTTTTCTTTAAAATCAGGGGTGGACAGAAAATAATTCCTGGAAATGGCAACCCACAAAAAGCATAATGCATGTATTTGTGTGTAACTTATCAGGTATTTTCTTAAAATGAGGTCTAAAATTGCGTTGTAAAAGAATTTTCATGTTTTAATCCTAGGCTTGTTGACACTTGTAAGGGAGCAGGATTATCTGCATTCGCTCTTAAATTGTTAAAAAAAAACAACAATGTTAGTGTGTTACCACCGTCATTCTTGGCTAAAACACAATTATCACACAACGTTACCTCATTGATTATAAGTACCTTATGTCTCTAACTCTTAGCAAAACAGCCCTAACTCATGAGCTACTCCCATCCCATAAAAGAATGCCATTCAACTTGACATCTTCAGGCTTGATGTAGTTCCCACTGGCCCTTTGTACAGTCCCATCTTAAACGACAAGCTTTAAATTACCTAAATGTTAGGAATTTGTAACTGGAAAATTTGAGATTTTTTTTTCTTTTTTCAAATTTCTTTGTTTCTTTCTTTGATGACGTGCAACTCATACCAAAAATAGGTTTGGTTAACCATTATAGTGCAATAAAGTGATCTAAAAAATTCACACCTCAACAACTTTTTTAGTACGCAATCTGCAACAATTTCCTTTAAAAATAAATAGAGCATGATCCTACTTTTGGTGAACTGGGACTTTAAGATTTTTTATTTTCAAACATATGGTAGCCGTGGCATCAAACGCCAATCTACACACACAAAACAAGCCAGAAGGCCTGCTTTTACCACAGAAATAACACATTCACAGCAAGGGATTCTGGGTAGGCATATGCAAATCTCGTGATCAATGATCACCTTTTGCTTCATAATCCATTTTAAACATTAATCCCTTGGAGCATATGAACGCTGTAAAAGACAACCTCTGAACGCAGCTCAGAACAGACTGCCTTGTACAGTGTGCATATAATGTTTTGAATGGATTCAAAAGTAAAAGGTGACCAGATTTCCATATGCATGCCCAGAATCCTTTGCGGTGGTAGCACTTTAAACGTGTGATTTCTGTGGGAAAAGCAGGCCTTCTGTCTTGTACGATAATGCCTCTGCTACCCACTGAATTCCAGGTGGAGGGTCTTTTTCATCACCTCTACCCACCATTACTTAATGGTGGGTTTGATACATTTACATCCAGACAAGGCCCAATTTCCCTACTTTTCTACCACATAAAAAAAATCTTACACGTAACCTGCAATAACGATAACCCCTTATGTACCGGTCTCCACCCCTGCAGCTGAAGGTACATTTGCATCTTGTTTCCTATATGATATGTTGTGCACACTGGGGATTATTTCTAAAATGTTAATGCTGTTTAGACCACTTAAAGAACTTTACCCCAGAACTGATTTTTTTTAAAATAACCATATTGGAAATGCTACAAAACACAATATTGGATGCAAAAATAACCCTTATTGAACGGTCATCCTTAATGAAATGGACTCTATGAAATATAAATTAGACGTGCTGTGTGTTGGGTCATAATAAGCCATAACTGATTTTAACAGTATATTATTAAATACCACTGATGACTTTTAAAAGATCTATGTTACATTACATTACCATTTATTTATATAGCGCCAACTATTTACACAGCACATTTACAGAGCATAAGAAGGGAGTTACAAACAATATTAGACAAACATATTCAGACTAAAACATGAGGTGGAGGTCCCTGCTCGCAAGCTTGCAATCTAGTAGGGATGGGGCATATGAGAAACATAAGGTGATTGAAGAGGCAGGAGGTGAGTGAGTGAGGTGGCTAGGATATTGCTAATAATTGTGTATAGAGGACAGAGGTTGTTGATTGAGGGGTCATGTTACCATCATTCACAGTATTTGAAAGGGTGGTGTTGTGCAGCACATATTCTATATGCTCTGTGGTATCTGCTTCTCTGGGATGCATGTTTTATAAATTGGTTTGGGGAAGGGTTATTTTCAGTTCATATTTTACAAACGCACACGCTGTTGTAAAGTAACTTACAATGTTCCTTTTCAGATGCATTGCCCCATTTCTCATGCCCACAGACAGGATTTTGCTAAGCTAATGAAAGAATGCAAAGAAGAAAGCTTCTGGCAGAGAGGTAATCCAATTCCTTTATTGTATCTGTTCTCATCTAGGAAATACAGATGCTGCTTTTTGGATGATGCCCCCCAAATGTCTCGCTTGATGGACCACTGTCCTGAAAGTATCCTCTCATGTCACAATTCTATGGGACACGGAATGGGAATTGTTAACCACTATGCAGTTTGCCTGTGGTGCTTAATCCACTCCTAGGACCATCTTTGCATGGTTGGATGCCCCCTGCATCAGCCACAAATTCAGTTAGGTGGTATCTAGATAGCTGGCAAACACACAATGCCTAAAGAAAAATATTGTGCCAAGAAGAACTTTATAGCAAAACTGTCCAAATATATGCAAAAGATCAGTACAGTGTTCAGCACTGATGACCTCATACTGGGTATGGCATGGTAGCATAGCCGTGTCACAAAGGTGACGTATTTCAAAATGTTTCATAAACTCAACCTGTCCAGCTGACTTCACTTTAAAGAACTGTCGCAAAAAAATGTATCCCCACCCAAATCTCCTACTGCTTCATTCCTTCCATAGAATTGCAGGGTATTGAGTCTTCCCAATCAACTGAATTGGAGAATTATTCCAACTTGGCTACTTCAGCCACCATTTTGAAATTCCCTTCTCAATTCCAAGCAGTTCTCTCTTTCCTGTACAACGCCCTAAACAGAAGTGATCCAAAGACCATTAATGGTTTTAATATTTTGGCATTACAGTTCAAGGTTTGAGAACGTCTGTCATGCATAAAAATGAAATGTTGTCGTCTGAATTTTATGAATGTTTTTATTATGGTCTAAATGTTGGCTTTGTTTCTCCAGCTCTTCCTTTCTCCTTGGGAAGTATGCTTGTCACACAGGGTCTTGTCTACAAAGGTAAGTTAATAATATTTTGTAATAAAATGATATTGCAGTCGTGTTTATTTTGTGAGAGGTAAAACCTTCTTGATTCAATACAGTTTGTTAGAGGAAATGCTAAGGGGTCTACTCAAATAGCTTCGATGTTGGCCTCTTATTTTTGTGCCCACCAAAATGATGGCCTTGCAAGAGACAAATACAGGATGATTGGGTTCTCCCTCTTGCCCCCCTCAGGGGTACAATTTACCTAATGTGACTGGAGAAACTAAGCCTTGCTATTGTTAGGAACTTGTTAAATGCAATATTGTTAAGAAACTGTTAAGGATAAAAGGTTCTATTTCTTCTGACAAACCATTTATCTTGAAGCCCCTGGAGCAGAGCGCAGCTTGGTGGATGGGGCCCTGACAGGGTAGGAGGCGAGCTAGGTGGTTAATGGGTTTAAGTTAGGGGCTGGCCATATATGGGGGGTCATATATATATATATATATATATATATATATATATATATATATATATCAGCCATTTTAAAGGTATATCACTTACCAGTTTCCAGAACGTGTAGTGGGGGATTATGTGTTTAATGCTGCATTGTATCATGGGGGTGTTGGCAATGACTTTGAGTTATGGTTATTGTTATACATTAAAGCTGTGGAAGTTACCCAATTTCAAGAATCCGTTGTCTGTGTATTCTTGGGGAAATTTGGGGGTTTCGTTTACACATGCCCATACGACAGGTATGGGCCATAAGCTGCACCTGTCACGGACATGTTGTCTGGTTAGGGACTGTGTGGGAGTGGAGTGCCCACATTGGGAGCCTAACGTCACAAACCAGTGGCTGTTTACACCATTTGTCGTCTCCTCGATCACCTTGTATGGTGGACCTCCTATTGTTCCTGTCTTGTACAATATTCCACCATTGCATTTCTACTTCTTTAATTTCTAGGTCAAAATGGATATTTAACACACTATGTCATGAATGCTTTTATATGTGCATTTGATGAAACATGTGTAATCCTCTCTCTCATTGGTTTGCTGTGTAGTGATTTTGTTCTTGTTCTTTTTGTAGGTTACCTCTCATCAAATAAAAGGTTTGGTGCCCTACCAAAGGTTGCATGTAAGTACAATTTCTTCCTATTGTTTCATATTCCTGTTCTAGGGTACATACTGTATGTCCCCCATCTAGTGCATTAATAAAATATTTTATTTACAAAAACCAAACACCTTGGTGGATTATATACAAAATGTCCCACACATGAGTATAGGGAAGGTAACAAAAGTCACACAGTTGTGTGTAGGTACTGCGATCCTGCAAAATGGATTTAGCTCCTGGTTATTTCTTTATTTTAATTCCTAGGGTATGTTTACCGGTGGGGGTGTGCACAGTACGGAACAGAAAATAAATATATATTCTCACTGTGAGTTGAGTAACAAGTTAGATTAGAGAGATTTAATTTAATGTTTTAAAGCCCAGGTTGAGTATCCCTTATCTAGAAATCTGAAATAATCCGAAATGTAGCCCACTGTCGCCCCCCCCCCCCCCCCCGGATTTCATCCAATGCAGTTCCGATAAGGGATAATCATGCCTGGGAACAGTGAATAGGATAGCTCCTTTTGCTGGTGTGTGTCTGTCACTCACCTCCTATGGGAAGCAGCTCATTATGACCAGTAAGAAACAAAATAAAGCCCCTCTACCTCCAAGTTCTTGAGGGACAGATAAGCTGGCCAAGGAGGAAAGTGATACACTAGGTAATCGGTAGTGCAGCCAATAGACCAGAGTAAGTTCGGCAGGAGAGGCAACAATCTTTTTTTTGGGTTGGGGGAGGTGTGACCCAACAATGTGCGCGGCGCAGGGACACCAGCATATAAGCGGCTTGAGCTAGAAGCTTCTTCAATGAGCCAGACAAAACAGTTGCTTTCTTAACAGTGCCGCGCAAGTGAGCGATGTGTGTGTATATTTGCACTTCAGCATATGTGCATGTATTGAGCCACATAAGTACATTAGACTAGCGTGTGCCAGCTTACAGTCTCCCAAATGTTTTTGTTCATGGTCCAAAATATCTTTTGGGAAGTTCTTTCAAGCCTGATTAAAAAATAAATAAAAAAAACATTAAACCAACACCTTGAGCCATATTACACAATTATGCAGAATTATCCCTTGTTCACAATACTGCTGGTCCCAAGCATTTTGAATAAGGGATACTCAGTCTGTATATATATATATATATATATATATATATATATATATATATATATATATATTTTAGTATTTTCATAGCATAAAGGACATTATGGGACTATATAACACAGAGGACGTATTGTTGATATTACTGCACCCGAGGAAGCATGTTTATGTGAAATGCATGTTTTTATTTTATGTACATCACATTTTCTCTTGTCTGGTTTTGTATAAATATTAAAAGTTATCTTCTTTACCTTTGGAGTCTTTTAAGCATCCTGTCTGCCTGGCAGTGGTGAGATTCTGGATAAATGTATATATTTGAAAACTGAAAGAAGGTGTATTAGAGGTGGTTTAGCAGATTACATTACCCTCCCTATACTGTGTGAATGCTTTAAAGATTGAGCATCTTTAATATACCAGTATATGGTGACTGAAAATTTGACATCTCGATACAACAAAGTATATATAATGTTACATTTAGTGCACCTTTTTGGTTTTTGTTTGGGATTTATTGCTGTGGAACTCCGTGATGAGTGGGTGATGGACGAAACACCTGTCCTGGGCCCCAGCCCTTTAAAAAAATAAAAAATAAAAGAAATGTTTTTTTAAAAATAAATGTAAAAAAAAAAGACGTAGGCAAACGGGGCAGCTCCCCAGGGCCCATTCATTCCTGGGGGCCCAAAGCAGCTGCCCCATGGGCCCCCGCTGCCCATGTGAATGTCTCACACAGGAGGGGGGAATTGGCTATTAATGAACAAATTTATCAATGGGCTTATAATGGACAAATTATCAGTGGGCTATTAATGGACAAATTATCAGTGGGCTATTAATGGACAAATTATCAGTGGCATATTAATGAGCAAATTATCAGTGGCTATTAATGAGCAAATTATCAGTGGCATATTAATGAGCAAATTATCAGTGGCATATTAATGAGCAAATTATCAGTGGCATATTAATGAGCAAATTATCAGTGGCATATTAGTGAGCATATTATCAGTGGGCTATTAATGGACAAATTATTCTGGGGGGGTCATTTTTTTCAGTAAGAGGCCCTGACATTTCTGATGGCAGCCCTGGGTGGTATTATCATATAAGGGAAATAAGTGGCTGCTTAGGGCCACCACTTCCACAGGGAGCCCCACAGTACTCAGGGAGACCATTATGAAGAGGGAATTTGCTGCTTAGGGTCTTCAAAAACCTAGATCCACCCCTGTGTATGATACACTCACACCGCACAAATTGTGAGCTCCTAGAAAAGGACAATTGAGGCTGTAAGCGGGACAGAGATTTTAATTCAACATAGATATTATCCTTCCTTAATAGGGACACTTGAGAAGTTTATCACTGTGCTGGACAGACATTCTGGAACTGAAGGGAACTCTGTTATATGTGCATATGCCCTCAAAACAGCTTGTATATTTCAACCCTTAGCGAGAAACAGGGTATGTGAGACTGCTGAAACCAAAGACAGACAGCTAGAATACACTGCCCTATTGAATGGTTTTATCTGGTGCTGCACAGTCTATGCCCAGAGAGGTCCCAAGCTTGCTGCGACTAAAGGGACATAACCCGTAACACTCTGAGACCGATGAGGCTGAAATGTATATCTGTGTTTGCTCTGTACATAGGAGACATGCCATTATAGGTGGGTCTCCTGTGTAACAATACAAGAGATCAAATAAACTTGTATAAGACTTCTGGGTAATATAATTTAGCTTTACCTCATGGTAGAATTATCTATGCTCATTCTTTCTGTCACTGTTGTGTTTCAGGTAACATGTCTGAAAACTTGTATAATTATTCTCTTTTGTATAGTGGCCGGGGTGCTGGGCTTTATCATTGGGAAGATCTCGTATGCCAGGGCTTGCCAGAGGAAGTTTGAGAAGACTGGGATGGAGAACATGTTCGATGCTGGGTTTATTCCTGCTTTTGGTGGCAGTTTTGGCCCACCATTTGGGAAGCAGAAGCACCACAAGTATGTATTATAATTAGTCGCAAGTGACTGCATGTTCTGCAGTACTGCACAACATATGTTTACCACTACCCACAATGAGGAGCTGTTCTCATGAGCTTACACTCTAACAAAAAAAATAGGGTTTAAAAAAATGTTATAATGTTCCATTTATGTAATGCCTGACCATACCCAATTTACATGGTTTTTCTCTGGCAGCTCTTTATTCCAAAAAAGACCAAACTGCCATGCTACTCAACCTTCCTATTTTGATGCATTAACTAGAATTGGGAGGAGTGGTATATGTCCCTAAAGTTGTCTGAAGAACTACATTTTCTGTTCTGCCAGCTATAATTTTGGTTCTTTCATCATTTGTAATTCAGCCACAACTGGAAGGCCATATATTGTGCAGCCATGATCTAACACACATACTTCCATTGGTCAGTAGCACCTAGGACAGGGGAGTCCAACGTGCGGCCTGCGGGCCAAATGCAGCATCGAGGTGCAGCCCGCTTGAGCCCTCCAGTGGTAGCCACACCCCCGACTGCTAGTCGTGTGGGAAGGAGCGCCGGAGAACAAAGTTCTCTTCACCTAGCTCCTTGTGCGTATGACCCTCCTTTGGGGATGGGACACTTCAGCGCCATCTGTTCACCACGCGAGAGCTCGTCGCGGGACATTTCATCGCTAAAGGTGAGTTTTAATGTTAGAAATAAGGTGTTAGAGTGTTAGAATTAGAATTTTAGTATTGGGGTTTAGGGGGTCAGAATTAGGGTTCAGGGGTTAGTATTAGGGTTCGGGGTTAATTTAGTATTAGGGCTTAGGGGGTTAGTATTAGGGTTTAGGGGGTTAGTATTAGAGTTCGGTGGTTAATTTTAGTATTGGGGTTCGGGGGTTAATTTTAGTATTGGGGTTTGGGGGTTAATTTTAGTATTGGGCTTGGGGGGGATTCATTTATTAGGGGGGGTTATTTTAACTTGTACATTTGTATGAGCTGACAGTTCAGCGCTGAACTGTCAGCCCTTAAATAGCCATGTCCGCAATGAAGCGGCTGCGTTATTCTTCATTGCTGACAGTTCAGTGTTCTAACTTCTGCGCTGAACTGTCAGCGATGAAGCCGCCACGCGGAACTGTGCTAGACCCCCCTCCTTTACCCTGCGCGTGAGGTCCGCACATTGGTCAGAGGGAGGGGAGAAGCGGACCAGAAGTGTGAAAATCACACAATGAAACGAAAAGCGGAGGAGCAGTCTGAAGCCCCATTCAAAAAAAAGAAAAACTGTGTGGTTGGCCAGGTAGTGTGTGACAGTATGTAAGTGTGACTGTATGCAAGTGTGTGTGTGTCAGTGTGACTGCATGCAAGTGTGTGTCAGTGTGACTGTGTGTGTGTCAGTGTGACTCTGTATGTGTGACTGTATGTAAGTATGTGTGTCAGTCTGACTGTACGTGTGACTTTAAGTGTGTGTGCCAGTCTGACTGTATGTGTGACTGTATGTAACTGTGTGTGTCAGTCTGACTATGTATGTGGGCCTGTATGTAAATGTATCTATGTGACTCTTTGTGTCTGTGCGTCTTTGTGTAACTGTGCCTCTGTGCATGTAAGTAAATGTGCCTGTCTGTATTTGTGTACATGTGACTGTGTATAATTTGTGGCTGTGTATTTAATGTGAAGTGGTTTTTTTTTTTTTTTACTGTGCGTTTTATTGCTGTGGAGTCTGTGATACACTCACATGCTGCACATTACTGTTTATATATAGATATAGATATATATTCTCTGAATTAAAAATGAATGCGGCCCATGCTCACATACATTTTTGTCGAAGTGGCCCACCACAGAAAAACTTGGAGACCCCTGACCTAGGGTTTTTCTAAACAATGACCTTCTTTTTTCCACAATCATGCTGAACAGTGGGGGATAGCTGTAGACCTTAGAGGATAGGTACTACAGATTTTGTCTTTTCTCTAAACAGATACTGAATACAAGCTGCTCATCATAGAAACCATGCTATAAACCCTGTACTTTGTGTGGTATTTTATATTATGCTGTATGTGCTTCATTGAATCCTCCAGATGAATGATACCTACATGCATTCTATTCTAAGCGTGCTAAGTCTCAAAAAGAAGATTAGTTGTAGCAATAATTTGGAAGTCGGGGCATGTGATCCATAGTTACAGCACGGTCAGGTTGTATGTGTTTGTGACATTGGGATTCCAGCTGTTGTCTTGTTTTCCAGGCACTGTCACCACACCTGTGAGGAGTGTAAAGCTAAATCAGCCAATAACCAATCACAAAATACCAATCCTTCTGCCTGAACGCCTGTAAGTAGCAGTACTTGTTGATGATAAGATTTAATAATGGGGAACTCTGCTGTCAGACAGGAGCCACCGCGACCTGCTGTTATGAGCTGTGATCTAATGACACATCAAACATACCTTCAACTTACATGACCTGTCATTAAAAATCCTGTGAGATTTGGAGGGAAATAGTATGAGTACAAGGTTGTATGTGCTGTGTGATGGGAGGCCTACAGCACAACCAAATGTGTAGGGAACTTTACAGAGTGTGAGTAGGAACTATGCTTCCCACACGGTCTATACCAAAGTGAAAAACACAATAATCTCTAACATTATAAAAAGCAAAAGTAGTTTGGAGAGCAAGGCAAACTAATCATCTCACACTGGATGTGTCAAGTTTTTGGGTTTTTTGTACCATTGTAATTTCAGTAGGGTTGATTAAAATATTTCTCATTATCAGTGGTAAACAAAAGCCAATGTCCGTGTAAATGTAGTTAATATTGAGTGGACTGGTTTGTGTGAATTTTAAATAACTTAGTGACTGTTGTAAATTCACTTTTTCTTCTTCCACAAAGCTGGGAGATCCTGTCCTCTGCCATTATGGCATTGCTGAGTCTTTTGATGCTGTAATAGAGATGCCTATGGTGGTCGCTGCTGGTAGATGCCACTGAAGGCGTAATATGAAGTTAGATGTTGGGAGACTAGGGGGCATACATAAAGTCTAGTATGTATCTAGAGTTCAAGAATCTCTGGGATGTGACTAAGCCAGTCCTAAAAAGCACAACACACAAAATGTTCTGGTTCTGGTTGGTATTTGCAGTCACAAGCTGTATTTCAGTGGGTACTGAAGAGAATAAAGGGAAGTTTTCATTCCAGTTTCCACAGTTTTCTGTCATATCAAGTTATATGATATGTATTCATTGTGAAAGAGAGATTATCTCCTAATGACTGTGTTTCTCTTTTAGCATGCTGCTTCCTGAAAAAGAAGATTTCAATATTTTGTATAGCAGTGATCTCTTTATAATAAAATGTGTTACAAAAAAATGTTTCCTGACTTTCTTATTATCACAGTATGTCCCTTAATAAAAACAACTGCACTGTCCCAATTATTGACCTCAATCCCACAGCATGGACTTTATCTTCTGGGCCCATACTCGATTTTTCCTTTTGTTATTGCACCTGCATCCCTTGCCATAGCACCACTTTGCACACCTAGGACATGACTCAGCACCCACATTCCACACCCGGGGCTTACCTCAACCAGCACCCACATTGCACATCCAGAACCCATATTGCACACCCAGCACCCACTTAGAACACTCAGGAGTTACCCCAGTGAGCACCCACAGCTAGATGTTTGAGCACCGTCCAGGCGCACAGACATCCTACAATGTTGCCTCTCACATGCCCCATGCGTTCTGAAGTCTGAGTGCTGGCAGGTCATGTGAACTTCGATACTAACTCCAGGAACACATGCACCAGGGCAGTGCACATACGTAGAGACAGAGAGGCTGGTGAGGGGAGATCTTTTGATCCTTGGAGGGCTGCAGTTTGCTTGACCCAGCTTTATGTATATCTACATAGTGTGAAAATGTAAATAAGACTATTTAAATGTTGATTAACATCCTGTTATACGTGCGTTAACTTTTATAGAGTTACATAATAGTAGAGCCTACAAAATAAGAATCATATTAAGAGTGGTAAGTAAGAAAGATGAGCCTAGCAGTGGCATTTTGAACAGTCAGAGACATAAAAAACCACAAGGGCCTCACCACGCAACAGGAATTATTTGGGGGATGACTAACCCCCAAACATTTTTCAAGTATATGAACAGAAGAAGACTGAAGACAAAAAATGTAGGACAACTGAAGCAAGCACACTTATTATAGAAGATGAGTGCATATGTGCTCTTTTCGTCATTATGTTGCCATCAGGGCTCAACGTGCAGTTTATGAGTGTATTATAGAGATCCACAGCAATACAACTCACAATTATGTCACAGAGCTCAACAGCTGGGTGTGTATGTGGTGAATTAGGTTTCTAGTTATAGCCCTGGTTTTACAGTAGTGGTGTCATAGGGGTGGAAGGGGGTGTCGTGCGGACCATATCGGGTGACACCTGTGCTGTCGGCATCCTCTTTGCAGCTGAACTTTTTTTTTTTTTTTTTTGATGTGGCTGTGGCATATTAATGGCAAAATAATACTGGCATATTAACCCCTTGCCGACAAAGGATGAACTAGGTCTGTCCTGTCTGGCAAAGCGGTTAAACGAGCAAGCATAAATGGTGATGCTTTAATGCCTTGAGGTCAAGGCATTAAGCAACACCGAAATCCAGGGCACCCATGATTGCTCCACGGAGCGATTTGTGGGTGCCGTATTGTAGAGCAGCATGCTCCTCAAATATGGTTGCTTCCCTCTTGTGGGTACAGCGTCAGGAGTAAAAAAAATTTCACTTCCGTCGCTATGATACTGTTGCTAGAGTGCCCCTGGAGGCAGCCAGCAACATTGCAATGTAAAAAAAAAGTCTTAATTAGCTAAAAATCTAGGGTTAGGGTTAAAATTTAATTAAAACTACAATAAATTAAGGGTTAGGGTTAAATTTAGGGTTCAGGCTGGGGTCAAAAGGTCACTGTAGGGATAGAACAATTTTTCGTTTTTGCCTTATAACTCGCAAAAAACTGCAGAAAAACATGGATAAACAAGTATAATTCTAAACTCAGGACAAAATTTTGAAACTATTTAGACACAGTCTTTTTTAATGATTGTATTTGTGTAAATTATTTTTTAGTTTTAGAGTCTCCACAAAGGAGAAAAAATCCGGGCTACTGAAGCTGGCATTATTAACTGGGGAGTGTTACCTGGCCATATATGAACTCTGCGGTGCTTCAGCCAACGACCACTTGCAAATGGTGCAGGTACAAATGAAAAATTCCAAAGGAAAAATTGTGCATTGGCAAAATAATAGTGGCATAATAATGGGCAAATTGGCTGTTGCATATTAATAGTAAAATAATACTGGCATATTAATGGCAAAATAACACTGGCATATTAATGGGAAAATTGCCTGTGGCAAATAAATGGCAAAATAATACTGGCATACTAATGGGCAAATTGCCTGTGGCATATTAATGGCAAAATAATACTGGCATATTAATGGCAAAATAACACTGGCATATTAATGGCAAATTAATACTGGCATATTACTGGCAAAATAAATTTGCCATATTAATGGCAAAATAATAGTGGCATAATAATGGGCATATTGGCGGTTGCATATTAATGGCAAAATAACACTGGCATATTAATAGGAAAAGTGGCTGTGGCATATTAATGCAAAATAATACTGGCATATTAATGGGAAAATTGCCTGTGGCAAATAAATGGCAAAATAATACTGGCATATTAATGGCAAAATAATACTGGCATATTAATGGGAAAATAACACTGGCATATAAATACTGGCATATTAATGTGAAAATTGGTTGTTACATATTAATGGCAAAATAACACTGGCATATTAATGGCAAGATAATACTGGCATATTAATGGGAAAATTGGTTGTGGCATATTAATGGCAAAATAATGATGGCATATTAATGGTAAAATTGTCTGTGGCATATTAATGCCAAAATGATACTGGCATATTAATGGGAACATTGGGTTGTGACATGTTAACATGTGACATGGGCAAACTAACACTGGCATAATTTAATAGGCAAACTGGCCGTTGCATATGTAAGTGACTGTGGCATGTTAATTGGTACCTGATACTGGCTTATTTTAAATGGCAAAGTGATGCTGTTGCATGTTCTTTGGAGTAAATTAACATGTATTATAGGGGAAACTGACACTGTGGCTTGTTCTGCAAAGGCAGTTATGTGGGGCAAAGTGACACTGTGGTACGTTCTGTGGGGCAAATAGACATTGTGGCATTCCAAATCGTGTGGATGCAATATGAGTGTAAGCCAAGTGCTGTGGGTGCATCGCAATTGCTAAGGGTACTGTATGGTGCTGTGTTAAGTCATTTAGGTGCAATGTGGGTGCAGAGGAAGGGAATAAAAACAAGTTGCTATAATAGAATATTAAAAAGTTCATTTAAATATCAATGCAATCAGTTATATATGTATAAGAAAGAGAGAGCGATGGCTATGTGTATAGATAATTATTGTTTTAGATTTGTACAGTTGTTGCCTTGAAGGGCTCCTGTGTCGCATAATTTATGTGGATTCCTTGTGTGGCATATTTATTGGGCCCCATGTGAGGCTTAATTAAGGGGCTCTTGTGTGTGGCACAATTATGGGGCTCTTGTGTGTGGCATAATTAATGAGGCTCCTGTGTGAGGCATAATTAATGGGGCTCTTGTGTGTGGGATATTTAAGGGGCTCCTATGTGTGGCATTATTAATGGAGCTCCTGTGTGGGGCATAGTTAATGGGCTCCTGTATGTGGCATAAGTTGTGGGGCTCCTGTATGGCATATTTGATGGGTCAACTGACTGGCATTACAAAGGAATCTGTTTGGCATGGTATGGAGGAGACACCATTAGTTACCGCACCAGGTGACACCAACCCTAGTGACTCATCTGTGTTAAAGGAATTAAGGTACAAATGCTATAAGAAATCAAAAGACGTTTGAGTGAATCCCATAAGGGCATCATGCCATGGGATAAGCTAGTAAATATTACTTCCTGCATGTTGGATATCTTGCACATCTTGGGTCCTATCACAGATACAATTACTCCTGCTCTGTGAGGTAGTTACACCTTGTGTAGATGGTGGAGAGGGTTGTCTTAGTTGATTCCTATTTTTTGTGCATGCTCAAAAATAAATAGGTTTGCAAACCTTTATCGCCACCTACTTGTCAGTATGTGGAAATGTTTAGCTTACAGCTTACAACATTGGGCATGTGTGCATACTTAGTGTATCCCCATCTTTCACCATAGAAAAACCCAAAGACTCTATGGTATTATTTCTTCTGCATGGTATGTGGCCCTCATTATTCAAAGGTTCGAATATTTTGCATTAAAGAAAATGCTTTTTTTTTTTTACGTATGGAATGTACGTTTAAACCAGAACTGTTTATTAGTACTCTTAGCAGAGCTAATAATCTGTGAACAAAGTATGGGAGTCAAGATGAACATGTGTTTATTGCAGATCTATAATCAGAATTACTTGCACGGCTGGACTAGCTGAACAGGGAACTATCATTAATAATGTTTATAATACAACTTTCTATCCAACTCTTTATTCATATCCTTACTTGTTGTTCAGTGTTTATTGCAATTCAGTGTTCTTACAATCCCATTCATTGTCCTTTAGCTTGAACCTCTCAGATTGATGTCTAAATACATTTCATTGCAGCCGTTTTTTTCATACCATTAAAGGCGCCGTTTAACCTGAAAAGAAACATTAACCCCTCGATGACATGACCCTTGGTGACTTTTAACATTTCTGCGGTATTTGTAGATTTCTTCTTTCCTATTTACTGTACCCACAGTAAATGATATATTGCTTCTATCGGCATAAGAAGGGCTTTTTTTTAGATGCCATTATTTTCATTATAATTTACTACAAAAAAGATAACAAAATATGATGATAAATTAAATAGAATCACACTATTTTAAACTGTGACCTGTAAAATCTTTTCCACAAATGGTAGAAGAGACCCCATCTAAATGGTTTTTAAATTTTGTTTTGAGTTTAGAAATATGCCAAGTTGACATGTTTTTCTGTTATTTTTTTTGGCAAGTTATAGGGTAAAAGCTGAAAGTAACGTTTTTTTTTAAAGAGTGGCATATTAATGGGCATACTGGCTGTGGCAAATTAATGGTAAAACAGTGGCATATTAGAGGGCAAACAGTGGCATATTAGTGGGCAAACTATCTGTTGCAAATTGATGGGAAAACGAACAAACTGTTCATGGAATAGTAATGGGAAAACAGTGGTGTATTAATGGGCATAATGGCTGTGGCATATTCATGGCAAACTAACAGTAACAATATTTGTATTTTGCATATTAATGGACAAGCTGTGGCATACTAATGGACAATTTGGCTGTGGCATATTAATAGGCAAATTGTGGCATATTAATGTAAAAACTGGCTGTGGCACATTAATGGGTTCAATCCTGGATGTGCAATGCTGGTGATGAGCCATGTCCTCGGGTGAACTGAAATTATTGGCATGATATACAAAGACCTGGATAAAATTACTTTTGGAGGGTAAGGTGGCGAGAGATATATATATGGGGGGGGGGCAGAATTTGTTTTCAGTAAGGGACCCTGACATTTTAGATCTAGCCTTTTTTTGTATTGCAATGTTGCTGACTGGCTATGGGCAGTCTAGCAACAGCAATAGAGTGACGGAAGTAATAATTCATCCCTTCCAAAGTGCTTGCCCCCTAGAGTGCAGTGCCCTAATGGAGTAGCATGTTGCTGTCTGCGGGTGGCTTCATTTTAGTGTTGTTTAATGCCTCGACATTGAGGCATTACGGCAACACTGCCAGAGTGGTGTTAATGAACATTGATCGGTAACACCGCTTATTAGCAGGTCCATCCTATGTCTGTAACGGAGTTGCTTCCTGAACGGACCTAGTCCATCCAATGTTGCAAAGGTGTTAAAGTATAAGACATTAAGATCTAACTCCTCCTGTAGAAGGCATTTAGCCGAAACGTTGGGGGGCTATTTCATCTGGGTATACTCACCTGCCTGTTCTTAGCTTTTCTTGTAAGTTTATTTTGTCTTTTTGCTCCCTCTATTTGTATATTGTGCTTATTTGTTGTATATACTTTATTATGGCTTGGATTTGGCCTGAACTGTGATGGTGTTGTTTTTTACATTTGATAAATTTGGTGTGCAGCTTTCTTGTGTATATTGATTTGTCTTGAGTAGTTTGGGACTACCTTTTTGCATGCACCCTACAATAGTCTTTATCTACTGTTCTATTTACATGTTTTGCTTTTTTGCTCTATTTCCAGTTGTCCTGCTTCACTTTGTTTTTTCCTTTTACATTACAAGCATATTCCAAAATAAGAACATAGGAACGTAAGTTTCTCTGCAAGTTGTGTATCAGTGCAAATTTACCTAAAGTGCTTTAAAAAAAAAGCACAACAAAGTGAGAATGTAAGCACTATAAAAAATTAACTTTTATTGCTTTTGCACTCACAAAGTCACAATTAAATATTGAGGGCAAATTAATGGCATATTGAGGGGCAGAATCCTGGCATATTAAATGGCATATTGAGGGGCAAAAGAATGGAATATTGAGGGGTAAAAGAATGGCATATTAAAGGGGCAAAATACTGGCAAGTTGAGGGGCAAAATAGTGGCATTAAATGGCAAAAGAATGGCATATTGAATGGCTAAATACTGACTTATAGAGTGGCAAAATATTACTGGAATATGACTGCTCCCAACCACCCTCCATATTACACTAGACAGGGATAACATGCTTTTGAGGGTAGAAATGTGATATACACAGCGCCTATTATGTGAAAACAAAGTGAACCCTTTACCAAAAAAAAAAAATTTTTTTTAAATAATTATTATAAATGTATACAAACCCAGCGATACACTGATTGAGGATACTGACAATGAAATATCTCAGTGGATTGGACAGATGAGTCGCATTGAGAAAATAAGCTGCTAGTCTTTATAAGAAAACAGTGGAGCAAGCCACTGTAAAGGGAAACAGAATGGGAAGGTGAGTAGACAGCGCTTGGCAGTTAAACAGAGTAAGTGTCAATCAATATAAAAAAAAACAAAGATAGTGAATTAATATAAAATATATACATTTAATAATATATAAAAACAAATGCAATATATAAATACATATAGAAAAAATATACACAAATGTAACAAAAAAAATTACAAATTGTTAAAAACAAGAAACAATGATATGTGCCTTTAAATACAAATCAACAGACACAGATACAAAGGTAACCACAGGCAGAGTGTCAAATTACTCACTTGCTGATTGGGTTAGCAAAATACCATGAATAGTACATGGATATAGAAACGTGCTGGTCAGTAAAGAAGGAAGAATTGAGAACCTGGCCAGGTAACTTCACTTTAACAAGAGGGACGCGTTTCGTTCGGGGAACTTCTTCAGCCTCTAAGCAAACAGACCAGCATGCTGGGCAGAAAATTTGTTCAGTAAGGGGTCCTGAAATTCCTGGTGGCAGCCCTGCCTCCGTATATTGCCTCCCTCGTTAACCGATACTTCCCTGCACATCCTCTGTGCTCCTCAATGGGGACTACAGCTCTCCTCCAACCCCCATCACTTCCAAGATTTTGGCACTTCCTTCCACAGAGCATCCAGCTCTTACCTTCCTTTTCAAACTTTAAAAAGTCCCTCCAAACTCATCTATTTCATGATGCTTACTACCATCCAACTAGCATACCAGTCGATTTACCTCTAGCTAATCCCACCTAGCTCTCACTGTCCTCAATAACTGTTAGTATCAGGTAGCTTAAACTAATCCAGCTAGAACACATGTGTCTCATGTACCCCATTCCCTCTAGATTGTCAGCTTGCGAGCAGGGTTCTCTACCTCATGTACCAGTCTGTTCTAGTTTGTCTAACTTAGTATGTAGTTCCCTTCTATGCTCTGTACCTAGCGCTACGTAAATTTTTGGCGCTATATAAATAAATGGTAATGTAATGTGATGTAATGTTGGAAAAACCTCCTTGTTAAATGCTCCATATTGAACACATTCGTAGTAAATGCCCCGTCTTTAATAGTGATATTATATGCCTCATATTTAATACCTTCATACTATAGGCCCCATATTTAATACCTTCATACTATAGGCACCATATTTAATACCTTCATACTATAGGCCTCATATTTAATACCTTCATACTATAGGCCCCATATTTAATACCTTCATACTATAGGCCCCATATTTAATACATTCATATTAAATATATCTATATTAAAGATGTGAGATATCTATATTAAATTGCCATATCTTGCCACTTACCAGTGAATACTATTGAATTGCTCAGCTGGGCGGTGTTCATCACAGCACAGCTCTGCTCAGGCTTTCCGCTACCCTGAAACATTTCTATCTCCACCAAAACGCAAGCTCTCCTCCGCTCCCTCGCACCTTGGTCTTGGTGTTTGTGAGGCGTGGCCGGTAGCGGTGCACAGTAGAGATGTGTCTGACCACAGATGACACTCACAGGGTGCATCCGGGATGACACATGTACAAGGGGAACACTTGCTATCATAAATCAGCGCTCCCTCCCGGCAGATGTAAATATAAATTCATTTTTTCAACGCCGCTCTCTCCGCTGGCGCCGCCCTGCTGTGGTGTCCTAAGAGCACCGGCCCTGATCCCAGTCCAGTAGAGTTATGCTTAAGATCAAAATGGTATCAATAACATGGGGATGAGTACGATTGGAGTTCTGCCTCCACCTGTGGAGATCCAATAGAAGATATCTGCCCTCTAACCACACCTACAAGGTCCTTACCCGCACAAATAGATGTGGTTTTATATAATCAGTCACAAATAAAGAATTGATCATATCTTCTTTATGTTTAGAATTTATTTTGACAGGATAGCTGTCCCAACCACTGCATATCACACCAAATTAGAAAAATAATATTAATTTGGAAGGTGGCGTGACTTTTCTGAGCTGCACAAGTAAAATGATGGGTTTTGCCTTGATTTATTTACATTTGTCGATCTTTAATAAAGTAAATATTTAAATTAAGCCTGCACTATCCACCTACGCTTTGCAGAGCAAGTAGAACAAACATACAGAATATTCCACATCTGTGCTTGGAAATGACATTTAGTAGAGTAGAGAAGAGCTTTCTGTTTTGTGAATCTGTTCCACGGTTATCTAGCACAGACCCCTGTGCACATTTTCTCTTGGCCTGTCTAGAGTAATGCAGGTCTTTCGAGATCATTTCCTGTATTCCTGGAAGTCTGAATTAAATGTGTTTTCTGAGTTTACACTGTGAGATTGTGCAACTAGCATCGTTTCCAACTGTCCCGTTTTTGCCGGGACAGTCCAGGCACAATCGAGATTGTTCCGGGGAAATCCCTCCCCCGGGATTCAATATGCTCTGCCTGTTTTAATCACACTCAAAGGTCACGTGACGGCATTGTGTGAACTCTAGGGGGAAAATTTAAAGAAGTGGGCAGAATTGAAAGAAGGCATACTGGGAACTCTGGGGGGGCAGATATGAAAGAAGGGGCAGACTGGGAACTCTGGGGCAAAATTGAAAGAAGGGGCAGACTGGGAACTCTAGGGCAGAATTAAAGGAAGGGGCAGGCTGGGAATGCGGGGTGGGGGGCAGAATTGAAAGAAGGGCAGACTGGGAACTCTGGGGGCAAAATTGAAGGAATGGCAGACTGGGAACTCTGAAGGCAGAATTGAAAGAAGGGGTAAACTGGGAATTCTGGGAGCAGAATTGAAAGAAGAGGCAGATTGGAAACAAGGGGGCAGACTGGGAACTCCTGGAGGGCAACATTGAAAGAAGGGTACAGACTGGGAACTCTGGGGCCAGAATTGAAAGAAGGGGCAGAATGGGAATTCTGGAGGGCAGATTGGAAATAAGGGGGCTGGCTGGGAACTCTGGGGGGCAGATTGGAAAGAAGGGGGCAGACTGGGAACTCTGGGGGTAGATTTGAAAGGAGGGGTCAAATTGGCACATCTGGGGGTCAGATTGGGAAGGAGTCAGATTGGCAAGCCAGGGGGTCAGATTGGGAAGGAGAGGTCAGATTGGCAAATCTGGGGTCACATTGGAAGGAGTCAGATTGGCACATCTGGGGGTCAGATTGGGATGTCTGGGGGTAAGATTGAGATGTCTGGGGGACAGGTTGGGAGGGGTCATATTGGCACGTCTATTGGTCAGGTTTGCAAATCTGGAGGTCAGATTGGGAAAAAGGGTCAGGTTGGCAGATCTGGGTTCAGATTGGCAAGTCTGGGGGTAGTTTGTGAAGAAGGGTCAGATGGGCACATCTGGGGAGTCGGATTGCCAAATCTGGGGATCAGATTGCCACATTGGGGGGTCAGTTTGGGAAGAAGGGGTCAGATTGCAAAGTATGTGGATGCATTGGTAGGTCTGTGGGTCAGATTTTGAAGTGAGGGATGCATTGGCTATTCTGGGGGTCAGATTGGGAAGTCTGGGAAGATGTATTGCCAAGTTTATACATTACTGCTGAATTTTCAATGTTTTACCAAGCTTATGCATTACAGTTTATTTAGACTGAGTGTGTGTGTGACTGAGTGTGTGTGTGTCAGTTGCACTGTATGAGCGAGCAGGAATGGGAAAGAGAGAGAGAACAGGGCCAAGAGCAAGATATCTTGCTTGCAATATAGTGGGAGAGAGTGAAAATTTGGGCGAAGGATGGCTTGGAGTAGTGAGAGTGCAGGGAGAGAGTTGGCTTGGTGGAGTGCGAGTGCAGGGAGAGAGATGGCTTGGTGGAGTGAGAGTGGGGGAGACAGATGGCTTGGTGTGTGTGTGTGTGTGTGTGTGTGTGTGTCCGTGTCCGTCCAACTACACTGTATGAGAGAGCAGGACCGGGCCAGGAGAAAGATATCTTACTTGGAATATAGGGTGAGAGATTGAAAGGTTGGGCGAAAGATGGCTTGGAGTAATGAGAGTGCAGAGAGAAAGATGGCTTGGAGTAGTGAGATAGATGGCTTGTTGGAGTGAGAGTGGGGGAGACAGATGGCTTGGCGGAGTGAGAGTGTAAGGCTGGAAGTGATATAATCTACACTATAACTAGGCGGCGCTACATTATGCTAATTATGTGGGTTGGGCAGAGCTTTGGGACAGTAGGTATGCTTCATTTTTGATAGCTGTACTGCAACTATTGCTTCCTTAATCTGATCAATATGTCATATATCTATCACCTGCTCACCTTTCCTTATTGTGATCAGTGTGGTAAAAGGCAAGTCCAGCTTATGACTTTGTGTATCTTCCAAACCTTTCAACTTTTTATGAACCATGTGATGTGTAGATAGATGGGTGTTGTGTGCCATGAAATAAATCAGGAAACAGACAAGGATAAATGTATTCTTTTTTTTTTTTATTTTTTTGCAGCAATAAGCAGATGTGCAATTAAAATATTACTGCAATTTTCATATTATTTTTAATATCTGGTTGATCCAGAGGAAGGCAAAGAAAACCCCAGAGAAACTGTTGGCCAATTTTGTCTCACATGGGGGAAAAAAATTCCTTCCTGACCCCAAATATGGCGATCGGTTTTGTCCCTGGATCATTCAACTATTCTATCGAACTGCATATTGCTGGACACAATAAATGTACACAGAGAGGTTACAATCTTATAAGGATATAATACAGAGTACAGAGGTTCCTGCCCTGCAGAGCTTCTTATCTGCACTAACCAACTCTGCAGAGCTTAAAGTCTAGGAAAGTTATACAATAAAAAAAAATATCCCCACAAAGCTTACAATCTAATAAGGATAGAATACAGAGTAAGGAGGTCCCTGCCCTGCAGAGTGACTTACCTGCCCTAACCAACTCTGCAGAGCTTACAATCTAAGGTAAGTTATACAATACAAAAAGCTATTAACACAGAGAGCTTACAATCTTATAAGGATATAATACAGAGTAAGGAGGTCCCTGCCCTGCAGAGCAACTTACCTGCCCTAACCAACTCTGCAGAGCTTACAATCTAAGGTAAGTTATACAATACAGAAATCTATTAACACTGAGAGCTTACAATCTAATAAGGATATAATACAGAGTAAGGAGGTCCCTGCCCTGCAGAGCAACTCACCTTCCATAACCAACTCTGCAGAGCTTACAATCTAAGGTAAGTTATACAATACAGAAATCTATCCCCATAAAGCTTACAATCTAATAAGGATATAATACAGAGTAAGGAGGTTCCTGCCCTGCAGAGCTTCTTATCTGCCCTAACCAACTCAGCAGAGCTTACAATCTAAGGTAAGTTATACAATACAGAAATCTATTAACACAGAGAGCTTACAATCTAATAAGGATATAATACAGAGTAAGGAGGTCCCTGCCCTGCAGAGCAACTCACCTTCCATAACCAACTCTGCAGAGCTTACAATCTAAGGTAAGTTATACAATACAGAAATCTATTAACACAGAGAGCTTACAATCTAATAAGGATGTAATACAGAGTAAAGAGGTCCCTGCCCTGCAGAGCAACTCACCTTCCATAACCAACTCTGCAGAGCTTACAGTCTAAGGTAAGTTATACAATACAAAAATCTATCCCCATAAAGCTTACAATCTAACAAGGATATTATACAGAGTACGGAGGTTCCTGCCCTGCAGAGCTTCTTATCTGCCCTAACCAACTCTGCAGAGCTTACAGTCTAAGGTAAGTTATACAATAAAAAAATCTATCCCCATAAAGCTTACAATCTAACAAGGATATAATACAGAGTAAGGAGGTTCCTGCCCTGCAGAGCTTCTTATCTGCCCTAACCAACTCTGCAGAGCTTACAGTCTAAGGTAAGTTATACAAAATACAAAAATCTATCCCCACAAAGCTTACAATCTAACAAGGATATAATACAGAGTACAGAGGTTCCTGCCCTGCAGAGCTTCTTAGAGGTTCCTGCCCTGCAGAGCTTCTTATCTGCCCTAACCAACTCTGCAGAGCTTACAGTCTAAGGTAAGTTATACAATACAAAAATCTATCCACATAAAGCTTACAATCGAATAAGGATATAATACAGAGTACAGAGGTTCCTGAGGTTCCTGCCCTGCAGAGCGACTCCCTGCCCTAACCAGCTCTGGTGAGCTTACAATCTAATGGTAGTTATATAAAATACATATATCTATCCCCACAAAGCTTACAATCTTATGAGGATGGACGTCAAAGGAGGTCTGCCCTAACCAGATCTGCTAAGCTTACAATCTAATAAGAAGCATAGAATACAGAGTAAGGAGGTCCCTGCCCTAACCAGATCTGCTAAGCTTACAATCTATTAAGAAGCATAGAATACAGAGTAAGGAGGTCCCTGCCCTAACCAGATCTGCTAAGCTTACAATCTAATAAGAAGCATAGAATACAGAGTAAGGAGGTCCCTGCCCTAACAAGATCTGCTAAGCTTACAATCTATTAAGAAGCATAGAATACAGAGTAAGGAGGTCCCTGCCCTAACCAGATCTGCTAAGCTTACAATCTAATAAGAAGCATAGAATACAGAGTAAGGAGGTCCCTGCCCTAACCAGATCTGCTAAGCTTACAATCTAATAAGAAGCATAGAATACAGAGTAAGGAGGTCCCTGCCCTAACCAGATCTGCTAAGCTTACAATCTAATATGAAGCATACAATACAGAGTAAGGAGGTCCCTGCCCTAACCAGATCGGCTAAGCTTACAATCTAATAAGAAGCATACAATACAGAGTAAGGAGGTCCCTGCCCTAACCAGATCTGCTAAGCTTACAATCTAATTAGAAGCATAGAATACAGAGTAAGGAGGTCCCTGCCCTGCAGAGTGTCTGACCTGCCCTAACCAGATCTGCTGAGCTTCCATTGTACTGCAGGGCTGTCAAGCATTCAGCTGTTCATGGACCCTCTCTGCCATATATCCACTGCCAACCCTTCAGCTGGCTGCCACTCTTTTCTCATATTCCTGACCTCTCCAGGAATTATCTTAATTTTAACTTCTTTACCTTCAACATTCACCACAAATACCCTAAAACCAATCTCAACTCCACATATCACACACCTGGATTTATCAAAATCCAATGCATGGCATTACTACACTGAGATAACAGAGGGAATGCTAAACACAAATCTACACAGACCAAACAAGCCAGAAGGCTGCTTTTACCCCACAGAATCACACATTTACAGGGCTACCACCACTGCAAGGGATTCTGGGTATGTATATGCAAATGCAATTATCAACCATAGGTGCAGAAGCCAGAATACCACTCATGGACAGCTTTTGCATCCTTAATGGGACTTATCAACATGAGGTGGATTTACAGGCTTACTGCTTGAGGCTTTGAGCTGTACAAAGAACAAACCATTTAAGTAATGGTCGGGTAAAGGTGATGGTAAAAACCCCATCCACTGAAATTAAGTGGAGCGGTTTTACCATCACATTTCCCCTACCATTACTTAAATGGTTTGTTCTTTACACTGAGATACACAGTATATTGAAATACATTTCCCCGGGACCCTCTTACTGCTACTAGGAAGTGATACCTTTACCTCATCACCACAAGCAATGTACAATAAGACTAACTCGCCTCCTGTTGTTGATCAGCAATGTTTAGGTTTCATTTCCAAACATTCTTATTGATTAAAAGTAATCCACTGAAGCTTCATTTGAAATCCTGTAATCTCCTACAGACAGTACAAAATGCAGCAGCCAGACGACTGGCCAATCAGACTAGCTCGTGTCACATTTCTCCACTCCCTGCATTGGCTTCCAATTAAATGGTGAACATATTTTAAAACTGACCTGCTGACCTACAGAGCCTTAAACAATCCAGGGCCACAGAACATGACAGAGCTAATGACACCCTATATTCCATCTTGCTCACTTTGGTCAGCCAACGAATCCCCCCTCTCACTGCCCCGAATAAAGATGAACTCCGGTTATCTGGCATTCAGCCACTCTGCCCCCCTGAGATGTATAGAATACAGAGAAAGGAAACCCCTACCCTAACCGGCTCTGCTGAGCTTACAATCTAAAGTGAATCACAGTGTTCCAGGCGTCAGACTTCGCAGCAGGATGTATTAAACTGGAGCGCCCTGTCAGGGAGTCTCACACCTTCACATGTGAACAGGATCTGCTACTGCACCAACTGCTGGAAGCTGAGCTGGGTTTGAAAGTAATGCAGCTCTGCTATTGTGATGTCACGCACTGTCATAATTCTATTCTGATGTCATGCCATATATATATATTTGTCCCTACTGTACATTTACAGTTCAAAATATTCCTCCATATGGAAAAATATAGTTCACAGAGATATTTAATGCTGGGATTTTAGGATTTTAAAAGCCCTTTTGTTTTTATACAGTTGCATTCATAAAAGTCCTAGAGTCACAACTGCCATCCAATTTTTTTGTTCCGTTTCCCCTCATGCCCCTTATTTCCATCTCTCCCCTTGTCACCTGTATCAGGGTGTGGGGATAACATTTGGTTTGAGGCCAATGCTAACTCTATGGGGACAATATTATGGCTGGTAAAGGCCGCAATCCTAGGGTGGGATAGTGAGGTCATTCAGGTTGGCATAGATCATGCAATATAAATCTGTGTCTAGCAGCTACTTTTCAGCTGCTGATTGAGGGCAGCTCCCATATTTTTGGCCACCATTTCAGCCTGGCAGAAACTAGTGCATGGCCCAAACTGTCCCACTTTGCATGGGACAGTCACGATTTTGGCGGGATTCAGGACAGCGATCTTGTGGTTCTGATCACACTCTCCGGGGTCTTGAACACGGTACTGTGCATGTACAGCATTGTGCACATGCACAGCACCCCTTGTTAGTTTGAGTTATAGCTAGGGTTGCCACCCAGACTGGGAACTAGGGGCATACTGGGAATTCTGGGGCAGAATTGAAAGAAGTGGGCAAAATGGGAACTCTGGGGGGTAGAATTGAAAGACGGGGGCAGAATGGGAACTCTGGGGGACAATTGGAAAGAAGGGGGCAGACTGGGAACTCTGGGGGGTGGGCAGATTGGAAAGAAGGGGGCAGACTGGGAACTCTGGGCACAGATTGGAAAGAAGGGGCAGACTGGGTACTCACGGGGGGCAGATTGGAAAGAAGGGGCAGACTGGGAACTCTGGGGGCAGATTGGAAAGAAGGGGCAGACTGGAAACTCTGGGGGCAGAATGGAAAGAAGGGGACAGACCTGGAACTCTTGGGGGGCAGATTGGAAAGAAGGGGCAGACTGGGAATGTGGGGGGCTGATTGGAAAGAAGGGGCCAGACTGGAAAGAAGGGCAGACTGAAAACTCTATGGGGCTGATTGGAAAGAAGGGGTAGACTGGACACTCTGGGGGGCTGATTGGAAAGAAGGGGGCAGACTGGGAACTCTGGGGGGCTGATTGGGAAGAAATGGGCAGACTGGGAACTCTGGGGGGCTGATTCGAAAGAAGGGGCAGACTGGGAACTCTGGGGGACTGAATGGAAAGAAGGGGCAGACTGGGAACTCTGGGGGGCTGATTGGAAAGAAGGGGGCACACTAGGAACTCTGGGGGGCTGATTGGAAAGAAGGGAGTAGTGAGAGAGATGGCTTGGTGGAGTGAGAGTGTAAGGCTGGAAGAGAGAGATGGCTTGGTGGCGTGAGAGTGGGGGAGACAGATGGCTTGGTGGATTGAGAGTATTCGGCTGGGGAGAGAGATGGCTTGGCGGAGTGAGAGTGGGGAAGAGAGATGGCATTGGCAGAGTGAGAGTGTAAGGCTGGAAGAGAGAACTGTCTTGGAGAGGGAGAGTGCAGAGCTTGGATAGAGATGGCTTGAAGGAGTGGGAGAGAGGGCAAGGCTGATCGAGAGATGACTTGGAGGAGAGCGTGCAGAGCTGGGAGACAGATGGCTTGGAGGAGTGAAAGTGGGAGAGAGCAGTAATGGAAGATGTATGAGATTAGATGTATGTAAGAGAGTCTGGCTGGATAGCGTTACATCAGGCTGTGTAAGAAAGCAGGTCTAAGTGGTACAGGCTGGCTGTGTAAAAGCACAACTTGTTGGTGCAATCTAGGTGCTCTGGAAAGACCTGTGGGTGAATTCCAGGTGCTCTGGAGAGACTTTTAGCTGCAAGCTGGGTGCAATGCAAGGAATGTGGCGGCAATAATGAAATAAGGGCAGGAGAAATGAAGTAAAGGGGGCAGAGGAAGGATATTAAAAACAAGGAATGCATTTTTTCTAAATCATTTTATTATTTCATAACTATATCTTTTCACTTAAAGCCTATTACTGGCACATCATGTGTCAATGGGGGTATGCCTAAGGAGCATATATGTGTCCAACCTATGAACTGCATGCTTTGAACATTCAATTTCCCTATTCTGAACAAAACAATGGTGCAGTGCTATGGGTCTGGCATAATGATGGTTTAATAAGCAGAGAGACTTTTTCCTTAAAATAGGCATTGGTTGGTGAAAATTTAGTGATATAATCTGCACTATAATAACTAGGCAGCGCTACATTATGCTAATTATGTGGGTTGGGCAGAGCTTTGGGAGCAGTGGGTGTGCTACATTTTTGATAGCTGTGGCAGTGTCCATGGATATTTTTTTTTTAAACGTTGGCAACTATGCATCTAGTCAACTGGCCTGTGTAATTATCCTTCTAGCAGTCTGGTTTTAGTTGTCTGTAGTGTTCCCATAACTTGCTATTTATTTGAAAGCCTTGGCATTCTGACTCATTTACTCTGAAACAGTGACATTATTGCTGCAATGGATAAGGCCCTATGTAAGCCTGCACTTCAGGCTAACCCATGTATAAAGATAGTTGCTTAAATGCACCTGAAAGTGGAAAACAACCGCATCCAAGTGGGATTATTTATTGGAGTGGCAAAGCTATCACTGGTGAACTTTTGACATTTCCATTCTTGTCAATTACATTACCCATCATGCTCAGCCAGCTAGATACAGGGAGGCATTTCTAACTCTGATGCAATGCTGTCCTCCTTGCCTGAACGGGATGGAGTATCACAGAATATCAGCACATTTCTTAAAACATCATAATAAAAATCCGAAATGGCTGACAATCTATGGTATACAGCTTGTTAAAAAGAACTGGAGAGGGGATAATATTGGAGTGATTTTGAGCTTTACAACTTTATGTATGTCTTTGTAGAGTTTTGTAGCCTTTTGCCATATTCCACATCTATTTTTTTTTATATATGTACTGCTCAAATGTTGGTAGAGTAATCAATTGGGATCTATTGCCCTCGAATTAGGTTACAGTAGTCAGGTTATTCAAGATTCCATGAAAAATAACTGATTTACTAAATATTTCTATATGCGCACCTTCTGTTTGTTTATATTCTTTTATTAAATGTGGATAGAGGTCTTTCTGCATCTAAAGTGAGCTGCAGTATTCACTTTCAATTTTTTTTTAAGTGCCAAGCACCTACTTTTTTTTCTGTTCACATAATTGGGGATAAACTGCAACTTCTTTAAGGCATGTGACCCACATGTTATTTCTTGTGATGCTTCTGTGAGCAAGTTAAAGTTTTGTTTAGCTGCGCAAAATGCGTCAGCATGATGGAGGAGGTAGTGGTTTTTTGTATTCTTGGCAACACATACAAAGCTAACAAAAATTTAGATCATAACACTTTATATTTCTCAACCCAAAACATAACTTTGCTATAAGTGAATGGTTGCCTTGATCATGTAACTGAAATATTGTGAATATGCTCCATCCATTTGTGCCGAGTTGGCCAGTTTCAGTGTCAGCCATCAGGCTCCTTTGACGTGTTACAGAACTCTTCTTGCTTCTGTGCTGACCGTGTACTTCTAAAGCTCCTGGCTGCAGTCCTAACCATACATCTGTTAGTAGCAGACAAGCAGCTGCTACCTTTGTGTCTGTTCTCCTCTGTATGAGCAATTTTACTAATAAAATATTACTTCAGCCAGCAGCCCATGAGAAATGCAGGCTTAACAAAGGACCTGCCAAAAATTCCAGACAATGCAAGAAACAGTTGGCAGCGCTTACAGATGAAGTCACTAAACTATACTATGTATTTAATGGGGAAAAAACCCATTATAAATACACCCACACATTTCGAGGGTCACTTGGAACGGTTTTTAGTAAATCTAACCGATGCTGTGTATATACATTTTCATTATGAAAATGGTGAAGTCATTCCTACATATATTGGAACCTAAACCCAGCGTGATACACATAATAGAAATATGTACTCTATGGAAAATCTTCTGGACCGTGCTGATCCCTGAAATATCCTGGGTATCAGACAGTCCAATTGCTTTAAACCTCAATATTTATTTACTATAAAATGCACACACTCATTTAATGCTAGCATTACATGGAAATGTATTTTTATAATTCAGCATGCTAGGTGAGCTTTTCACAGGCTGGATTACTATTACCCCATATGTGTAAAATGAGAATCAAAAAAACAAAAATAGTACACAAAAATGTAACTTTAATACTTGAAAAATATAGTTGTTCATTAAATTGGGTTTATTTTCTTTTATTTGTGCAGTTCAATTCCAAACCATAGAATTACAGGCCTTTTAAAAATGAACATGCAGTATCTCATATCTACACTTATACAGACAAAAAGAATCCATCTGTTTAACCATAGAGAACAAATAACAGTGTGGATTTCATCAGTAATGGCTTTCATTTTTCACTCTTCCCATACATCACCATATTTGTTGGTCTTAACTGGAATTAAAATAAAAAAAGTCAATCAAAAAGGAAGTATTTATAATATAAGCACAATAACAATCTACATATTTTACAAGTGGAAGGGTGTTTAAAATTACTCTGTATCACAATTAATGTGGACTAATCTAGGGATCTGCTTTCAGAATTGTGATTGTGTCAAACACACAGCCAAAGTCAACTATTATAAAGTGAAATTCAAGGCATGGATAGGGGTACCGGTGCACTACCTTAGAAAATCATGAGGACTTCCCACCCACCTATAAGCACATACCATGTTTGATCTTTACATTTGCTATCAATATACTGTTTACAGGTCCACAGTGCAATTTATGTGTGTGGCACAAGAGAGCGGGGGGAAAAAGTACCTGAAAATATGCTTTGGACCTATACATACACTAGCACAGATTTTTCTTCTATGCAAATCCAAGAAGCTTGTTCTGTGGGGCAGGTTACCAGACTCAGTGTGGGGCAGGTTACCAGACTCAGTGTGGGGCAGGTTACCAGACTCAGTGTGGGGCAGGTTACCAGACTCAGTGTGGGGCAGGTTACCAGACTCAGTGTGGGGCAGGTTACCAGACTCAGTGTGGGGCAGGTTACCAGACTCAGTGTGGGGCAGGTTACCAGACTCAGTGTGGGGCAGGTTACCAGACTCAGTGTGGGGCAGGTTACCAGACTCAGTGTGGGGCAGGTTACCAGACTCAGTGTGGGGCAGGTTACCAGACTCAGTGTGGGGCAGGTTACCAGACTCAGTGTGGGGCAGGTTACCAGACTCAGTGTGGGGCAGGTTACCAGACTCAGAGTGGGGCAGGTTCTATGCAGTGAATCTAGTTTCAGGATGTAGAACAGAAGCACTGTACCTTCTTTACTCTTTGCTCTCTCCGGTGAGGGTCTCGGTGAAGTGTCAGCTCTTTGAGTTGCACCTACTTCATAAGTTTCCCTGTTCCGGTTTCTCAGTTCATCATAAGTCATGGGTCTATGTTTAGGAATTTCCTCTACAAATGGTGCTGGCTCTGTAAATAAACATGTCAGCAAATAGTACAAGCCTCAATATACAATAGTTATATTACACAAACCTGAAAAAGTAGCCGGCAGCATTTTGCATTGAGAGTAATACATTAAGTATTTGATTGATTTTGAAGATTCTGAACTTACCAGGTGTGCAACTAAAATGACCCCAATTCTTTGCCATTCTTAAAGGGTGCAGGCTTATGTATTTTAGGTCATATTATGCTTTATCATTTTCTACTCTCCCATTATCAGCAAAACCAAACTTAACAGTCTACTCAATAAAGAGAGAATTGCAGGGAACTGAGATGGGATTTTAGGGCAATGTAAGTAAGTGGGAAAATGTTTTCCAACATTTCTGTCTTAATTCCCTGCAATTCTCTCTTTGAGTAGACCCTTCAAAGAATTTAAAACAAAAACTTGATAGAATATTTGGAATGTGCTCTGGCCAATCTCCCCCAAATGTCCACTATAAATACATCACATCCTCCTCTTTCTTTGCTGTTCCCATGAAGATAAGTACAATGGCGATAATATTTATTTAAATACATGCATTCGCTGTTATGTACTAGTGCGTTATTACACATGTATATTTAATTTAGATTTAGTTGTCCAAGTTACAATTAACGTCTTAATTCCTTAATAGTTTTTCAACACAACTTAGATTAAATGTAATTACATATAGTTATTTAGAGATCGTTTACATATTTATCTATATATTTTATTAAATAGGTTGTTATACCTGATAATTTAAAGTTATATTAACCCATACATTTAGAATAACAACTGGTCAAAAAAGTAGCACATCAATTTTCTGAGTACACTTTACACGATCTTATGGATGCTTCAGTTAATAAAACAGTGCATAGTGCTATATGCTCAGCTAGGAGTATGATGTTGGAGATCTTTAAAAAATCCATTACTGATGTTTTCGTCACAGACGATTACCCCACATTTGGGAAGATGTGCAGAATTCTATTAAGCCATTAATCCTAGAGTGGGAGTAGTAGAAAAGATAGGGGACACTTTTCCAGTCGAGTTTCTCAAAACAAACAGAGAAACTTTCAGCCTTCAAGATGAAATAATGGAATGGAATTCAAAATCCCTTCTTTCCCCCCCACAAACACTATCAACACCCTTCTCAAATGTAATATCTCATCTTTTTTGGGGGCAGTCTTGCCCGCTTTTTTGGAAATTAAAAACTTCAGATCCTTGAGTGTTAAATACAATAAAATCAAGAAACACTCTTTTCAAAGAAAGGAAAAAATGTATAGATCTGGAGGTGAAAGGTTTGATTTAAAAGAGGTGCAATAGTTTAGGTACCTGTGAATTCACCAGGTTTTGTAAGCAACAAAGAAGGATATAAGTTTAAAAAGGTGCCGTTTCCCATTGGCAGTTCTTTTTGAAGATGTGTAAAATTACCTTATTTTATGAAAAAGTTCATCAATCAATATATCCCACCTCCCTGCTGCTATAAAAGTCCGGCTTCGGACACCATACCGTAATGTCAGAGCTCCATGCACTAAAACTCATAGAAATGTGCAGGGTCAGTGTACCATGGAGTGCCGCAGTGCTGTGCAGAGAATATGATTCTATCATTTAGCTATACAACAATAAAAAAGCTCACAATAATGTGCAAAGCGTGAGTGTATCAAGAGCTAACAGGCAGAATTTATGCAGGATAACTATGCTTTACCACTAAATATAGCCTGCAGATAAATATAATTTACAAATATTTGGGGCTGGTGGAATATATGCTGACAACCATACTTTGCCACTATTCCTGGCAAATATATAAATATATGTTTTATCACCAAACAGTGCGCTAACCACAGAGAGTGGCTAAATATAGTTATCAGCATATATTCGGCCAGTGGCAGATAGTAAAATATTACGCATATCAAGTATGTATGTATACATACACACACACACACACACACACAACAGTAGTTTACTATAGCCAGTGGCCTCTCCTAAATCTGATTGAGATGTCACTGGTTGTTCTACAAAAGGAATTTATTTCCTTATGTAATTTAGGTCATAGGGATACTATAAGCATCCATCCAATTTTTCTGGTCCTCTACATAAGGGCTCGATAAACCCCAGGCACCAGGTCGCCATGGCGACCAGGAATTTAGACATGGCCTGGGTGCTGTCAGCCTCATGGTCCCCTTGCCGCTGCCATCCGATTTTTATTTTATTTTTCCGCAGCGCGAGGGGGTAAAGTCTGTGCTGATGGCACAGACTGCAAGCTCCGCCCCCGTCGCGCAACATGTGTCTGAGTGCCGGGTGTCGTCACGTGACATCCTGGCACTCAGCAGGAAGATCGGCTGCAGCACAAATGTCCCCCTCCCCCCTGCAATGAGGTAAAGAAGCAGGGAGGGGAGACACATTAAGAAAAAACCCCAAGAAAAAAGACTGTGTGAGGTGGGTGTGTGTTTGTATATATTGTAAAGTAGGTGTGTGTGAGGTGTTTGGATATATGTGTATATGTAAAGTAGGTGTGTGTGAGGTGTTTGTATATATGGGTATATGTAAAGTAGGTGTGTGTGAGGTGTTTGTATATATGTGCATATGTAAAGTAGGTGTGTGTGAGGTGTTTGTATATATGTGCATATGTAAAGTAGGTGTGTGTGAGGTGTTTGTATATATGTGCATATGTAAAGTAGGTGTGTGTGAGGTGTTTGTATATATGTGCATATGTAAAGTAGGTGTGTGTGAGGTGTTTGTATATATGTGCATATGTAAAGTAGGTGTGTGTGAGGTGTTTGTATATATGTGCATATGTAAAGTAGGTGTGTGTGAGGTGTTTGTATATATGTGCATATGTAAAGTAGGTGTGTGTGAGGTGTTTGTATATATGTGCATATGTAAAGTAGGTGTGTGTGAGGTGTTTGTATATATGTGCATATGTAAAGTAGGTGTGTGTGAGGTGTTTGTATATATGTGCATATGTAAAGTAGGTGTGTGTGAGGTGTTTGTATATATGTGCATATGTAAAGTAGGTGTGTGTGAGGTGTTTGTATATATGTGCATATGTAAAGTAGGTGTGTGTGAGGTGTTTGGCTATATGTGTATATGTAAAGTAGGTGTGTGTGAGGTGTTTGTATATATGGATATATGTAAAGTAGGTGTGTGTGGAGGTGTTTGGATATGTGTGTGTGTGAGGTGTTTGGATTTATTGGTATATGTAAAGTAGGTGTGTGTGTGAGGTGTTTGTATATATGGGTATTTGTACGTAGGTGTGTGTGTGAGGTGTTTGTATATATGTGTATATGTAACGTAGGTGTGTGTGTGAGGTGTTTGTATATATGTGTATATGTAACGTAGGTGTGTGTGTGAGGTGTTTGTATATATGTGTATATGTAACGTAGGTGTGTGTGTGAGGTGTTTGTATATATGTGTATATGTAACGTAGGTGTGTGTGTGAGGTGTTTGTATATATGGGTATATGTAACGTAGGTGTGTGTGTGAGGTGTTTGTATATATGTGTATATGTAACGTAGGTGTGTGTGTGTGAGGTGTTTGTATATATGTGTATATGTAACGTAGGTGTGTGTGTGAGGTGTTTGTATATATGTGTATATGTAACGTAGGTGTGTGTGTGTGAGGTGTTTGTATATATGTGTATATGTAACGTAGGTGTGTGTGTGTGAGGTGTTTGTATATATGTGTATATGTAACGTAGGTGTGTGTGTGAGGTGTTTGTATATATGGGTATATGTTAAATATACTAAAATCCTAAAATCAAATTAAATTTGTCAAGCCCTGCTCTACATTACAGGGCTCTTCAGAGATTGAAAGCTAGTCTATAAAACACTGATCAGTCCCAGTCTAGCAAACATGAAACCAGTACCTTCTACACATTATATTACATTTTAATAAATGCATTGGGCTTTGCTTCAGGTGTATAGAAAAATAAGATACATTTTGTTAGTCCAGTTGGATCACTAAATACCTCGCGCGATGTTATCAGTTATTCCTGTGGTTGACGATTCGCTGAAAGAAGAGCTGAATGGCACGATGGCAGGGCTGGTATCATAGTCTCTGGAATGCACACTTGGAGGAGGTTTGGGAGCTGCAGGAGCTATACTAGTGAGAGGAGCAGACCCCGCGACATCAGCATCGGAAAACTCAGATCCTCTACTGGCAGAACTGAAATGTAAAAAATCCATACAACATTAAGAACATAGGTTTGCCCCAAGAATTGATGCTACAGACAGAGATACTTCAAAAAGTAGCAAACATTGTATGAGGAAGTGACCCTTTTTCAATGTTAAATAGGCACAATATTGCACCATGAGCAGTGACATGCTACACTAGTAAGTGGAAGTCACACACGGGGGACACACAGGGGGGCTGCCTCTGTCCCCCGTGTGTGACTTCCACTTACTAGCGTAGCATGTCACTGATAGAAGTTTTACCAATTGCTTGCTACGCTAGTAAGTGAGAATAATAAGTAAGAGGCTTATGCTTTATCTGTCACCTGTCAGCTGATCCGGAGGGGGCGTGAGGTGGTGTGTGTCCCTCGCGCAGGTGCACTTCTGCCAAAGTTACAGCTGATTGACAGCTGTAACATTGTGCGCATCTGCTGTGGTGCACAATGAGTGAATTCTACTGCACTTGTGCAGTAGAATTTGCTGCAGTTTTTTGTCAGAACACCGGCATTATATTCCTGTACTGGTCCAGGAACATAGTACATGGTTCTGGAGCACATGTCTTCACTCAACACTTTCTACGGAAATGGTGGCGAATACCCTCGACTGAATGAAAAACCTGCTTTCTGAATGGCCGCATGATCCAAACTAACTTTTTTTATGGTTGTCAATTTCAATAGTAACCCATACAAAATAACTAAAACAAACCACCAGAATAAAAATAAATAAATAAATAAAAAAAAGCAGAAATGAACACATAAGAGTCACACACACTCTAGGTATCTAGGATTCATCTTAACTGTACTAAATTTAAAAGGAAAGAGGCCTGAGACAGGAAAATGTGTTCTTATTGCTATGCGACAAAATCACATATGAAATTACATCACCATGGCAAATTACGCCTATTTCAAGGAGAACTCATGCAGATTTAATTTAAAATGTATTTAAAATAACTAAACCACCCAAAAGTAGCAAAATTAAACATAAAGCTGAATAATAATTTAATAAACTGATACACATTTTTGCAATGTAAAACAACTCTTCCTTTAGCAGCTGTCAGAGCTCACCAACATCTACCATAGACTTAATACTGACAAATAATCACACACAATCAAGCCTATACAGCTACCACCAGCAAGATAACCATTTTTTAAGGCTTGAGTTAACCTTCTGTCAGATCTGCCTAATGAAAGTCAAAGTACACAGGAACAGATTATTTTGCTTCATTTACCAAAACATTCGCGCACTGTTTTATAGTGCTGCATTGTTATTTTGTAATCTATTTTTCTTTCACGCTGGGAGCCGACATCACCGGACAGGAAGTTAGTTAATTTTCCAAAACTCAGGGATCTACAGTTTGGAGCCTGGACACCCCCATCACACACGTGCTTGTTAGTTTTCTCCAAAATCAGAAGCAGAGAGAATGGGGAAGGATAATGATATATTCACGGCTGTTGATACACATTGAGCTGTAGAAATATTTTTCTGATGATGTCATGCCCACGATGAGAAATAACACTGCAGCACTATTTATTAAAAACAAGATTCAGCATGTTTAGCATCTCCTGTATTTTAAGTTTTCTCAATGGCCATATAAGATGATAATTATTGCATATAGCTGCTTGTGGGTTAGAAGGATCTATCACTGCAAGCACCACTATTTGTTTAACTAAAGAGTGCCTTCACCATGCAAATAAACATTAGGTAGATACTGTTTACTCTGCGTTTACTTATTCTGTTATAAACAATTATTGATATCCGCTCTCTGTGGAACCATAAAATTAATGAGACACTACATTGATTATACAAGGTCAAGGCAAAGAGTTGTATTATGATGTGTCAGTTTGTGCAATATGTTTACAACAGAACCATGATGTATGTATAGCTGGGCTCGACAAACCCCGGGCGCCAGGTTGCCATGGCGACCAGGAAATTAGACCTGGCGTCTGGGTGCTGTCAGCCTCATGGCCCCCTCACCGCTGCCATCCGGTTTTTTTATTTTTGCGGAGCGCGAGGGGGTAAAGTCTGTGCCATCCGCACAGACTGCAAGCTCCGCCACAACGCGTGTCTGAGTGCCGGGTGTCGTCACGTGACATCCTGGCACTCAGCAGGCAGATCGGCTGCAACACGAATGTCCCCCTCCCCTGCAGTGAGGTAAAGCAGCAGGGAGGGGGGACACGTTAAGAAGAAACCAAGAAAAGACTGTGTGAGGTGGGTGTGTTTTTATATATGGGTATATGTAAAGTAGGTGTGTGTGAGTTGTTTGTATATATGGGTATATGTAAAGTAGGTCTGTGTGAGTTGTTTGTACATATGTGTATATGTAAAGTAGGTCTGTGTGAGTTGTTTGTACATATGTGTATATGTAAAGTAGGTGTGTGTGTGTGAGGTGTTTGTACATATGTGTATATGTAAAGTAGGTGTGTGTGTGTGAGGTGTTTGTATATTTGTGTGTATGTAAAGTAGGTGTGTGTGTGTGAGGTGTTTGTATATTTGTGTGTATGTAAAGTAGGTGTGTGTGAGGTGTTTGGATATTTGTGTATATGTAAAGTAGGTGTGTGTGAGGTGTTTGTATATATGTGTACATGTAAAGTAGGCGTTTGTGTTTATGAATTGCGTGTATGCTTGCGTGATTGTCTGGCTCCTAAATTTTTTTGCTGGCTCCTAAAATCTAATTACATTTGTCAAGCCCTGATGTATAGTTAGAAAATTACAATACTTTCATAATGTATACCATCTATTAATGTGCAGATTTTTTTTTGTTTCATATCGCGAAGGATACATTGCTTTTAATTTGTATTCATGTGTAATTATTACACCTGTATTGGTGGGACTGAGCTTTCAGTGTAAGACAGACTTTAGTTGGATTAGATTTGTTGCACCAGGGTGAGGTATGTTTTCTGGATGGAATTTTTTCTCTGGTGCCTATGATTGTGCACCCGATGGTGTGAAACACGCGAGGCATTTTCTAGGTATACTTGCATTTTTGGATAAACACTGAAACAAACAGTTTTTTTACCGGCACAATGCTGGTAAAAAAGTTAGATCCAGTTTCATTGATTAAATTGCAAGAAAGCTTTTTGAATTTCACTGGTCGACTATATTGTTCATTTCAGACATTGTCCCACAGAGAAGTTTCAGCTCTTAGACTTATCTTTTTATTACAATTCTACTGTATAATAATATAACTAGAGATGATATAAGGTCACTTACTAGGCTGCAGAAGGTCTATATCCCTTGCGAAGTGCATCTCCAAGAGGAGAGTTGTCTAAACTCTTGAATTTCTCTTGACATATTTTCATGTAGGAAACCTTTCCTGCCAGGTATCCACACACGCCAGCAACTGAAGGGAACCGGAAACAATAAGAAAACACATGTTCTTTTCACTTAGAAAGGACAGAGAAGTGTGGGCGAAGAGAGAGAGCAATCTATTCCTGGGACCAATGAGGCAGAAAGCATTGCTCTACAGTCCATTAAAATGGTTTTCATCCATCCATATCAATATCATGGAAGGCTGTTTGTCAAAAGTGCAACTCAAAAAAAAAAAAAAGTTTGATTATATTTTTTTAAATATTTGTTACTGAAAAAACATACTGTTTTGATAAAATAAGATACTTGTATAGCTTCACTGCAATATTAAGTTGCAGGCAATTAGGAACAGTACAAATAGAACAAAGACAAATCCAAAAGACTTCTCACTACAAACAGGGAACACTATGCCATCTGAGGGTTTTCATGCATTGCAAATGCAAGAAAAGAGGAACATTCATTAAAATGCTGGACATGGAAATGACTGGCTGATTTACAGATACAACAGGATGTTGTCATCTCCATTCACAGTAAATCCAACCATAGTGCTCTTGTCATTTGCCTTGAAATGACAAATGTCAGAAAGTCATCCATGGTTCCTCCCATCTTCTAAACCAATACTGAGCTTTAGAATGTAATAAACTAAAACCACAATCACTTACATGCAACCTTGGGAATAGATCCAAACCTTGGAGATACTGAAAGAATCCCTGTAAGGAAATAAAAATATACCAGTTATAAACTGTAGAACACATTTCATGAAAAGGAAACAAAAAAAAAGCAAAACACAGATTTACTGTGAGCCATACGCCCTATGTGTGTACCTGTATATAAACAGAGGTGACCTGCACAGTTATTACAGTATAGAAAGTAAATACATTTGCTAGTAGGTAGAAAATGGGGTATCTGTACCTTTAAAATATAACTTTATGTATTAAACCACATATATTTTAAAATCACAGTTCCTAAATATCTAATTTTTATCCAAAAAGAATGCATGTTTTAAATGTATTAATTAAAAATTATATTTTAAAAAAGGTACAGATAACCCATTTTCTACCTAGTTGAAACTCATGTTTCCATTATTACAGTTTGGGTTTCTAAGTACCATCTAACACATTTCTCTCTGCATAAAGCTCAAGATAAATTTGCTACTATTAAAGGCCTTCAATTAGGCTTTCCAACGTCCCACATTTCTGTCACAAGAAGACATTGAGGTGGTTACATACAAAGAGCAATCCAGGGACAAAACTGTAAAAGGAGAGCAAATGACTAATGTAATGTTCCTGCTGATTGTTCCAATTAAATTCCAGAACCATTACAGGGATTACAAATTATGAACAAATCTCTAGTCCTGACAACAGTGTTGATTGTTATTGGTCATGAAAAAAACCGAAAGATTGTACAACAGAGCATTTTTATATATAATGTTAGTTTGTAGTCTTACTGTATGTATAACAGCTAACATTCTATTTAAAACAATAATGCTCTGTTACCCTTTTTTTTTTTTTTTTGACCGAATTGCAACAGTTGTGTTTGCTACCAAATCAGACTTTACATTTAATAAAGAAAGGCCCATTATGTGATTGAGGCTGTTCGTATTCCGTTTATGTTTATACATTTTGTGCCAAAACTAAAAAGAAATGTTGTCTTTTTGTTCTTGGTCTCATTATGGTCATATCTGCTTGTTCCATCAATTAACTCTTCAGAGGCAAATATGATATTTTGCAGGGTCTCCCAAATCCACTGAAAGTTTTCTTCCGTTTCTTCCAGCTTCAAAAGAGCGAAAACATGTTTTTATTTTTTTTGGCGGTGAAAACCTGAGAATTGTCAGGTTTTCTTACAGATAAGTGTAAGTGAACCATATTTTGGTTCACACAAACCAAAATAAATTTAATTTGATAATCCACTATGCAAAGTCATTTCATGCATAGTTAAAAAAAAAAAAAAAAAAAAAATGAAAGCTTCACCAAATATTCCATATGGAATGGCTAAACTCTACTCTCGACAAGGAATGCTCCACGAAAAAATTATTTACTTATTGGAACCCCTATATCACTCAACTAGATCGATCTATACAAGACAAACTTCAGAAAAACGTTCATTTACATTATTTGGTGTCCTGAACAGTTGCGACTGGGTCAAAATCCACTCCCTCACACATCTTGACGAACCGGGGTTGACTAGGACGACAATGGGCGACTAATTTTGGGGATCTATCGGGGGAACCTATTTTTTCAAATGTTTTTACTGTTTTTGGCACAGCGATAATTCAGTTTTCACCCGAGTGGTTTGTCTCTATATTGTTGATAAATGTTCATGATAGAACTGTTTGGTTTTCATGATAATTACAAGATTCTAACTCATCCCATATTTTGCACCTGGTTTACGCCCCCCATATTGATCTCTATATCTCACCCCCCCCCCCCCCCCCCCAAACATGCCTCACAAACTTCCCACGCACAGACACGGCTGTCTTATTGTTTACCTGACGAATCTACCATGCCACCACTATTGGCCAACCATTACTGTCAAGGTATGGTGCGAGGCCAAGGGCATCAGACAGTCCAGAGGCCTATTCTGCAACAAATCTAACTATACAAAATATCCTCTATTATAGTTTCTTTTTCTGCTCTATTCTGTAATTTTGTGTGTGATCTATTGGACATTTGAGGTGCCCAAATGGGATTGACTGTCATAATTTTATTCTTAAAACAAAAAAAATTGTTTAAAAAAACAAACAAATGAAATCTGTACCTCTGGCGATAAGGCCCCGGGTAAAAATCATGCCTACCACGGAGAACGGCAGAGCTGGAAGGAAAACGAAAAGCTACAGTTAAATACTTGCTAGTTTCAGAATATCAAATAAAACACTGTAAAAGTGATAAAAACACAAAAATAATTATGATGTACAGTACAGTCCTATTTCTATCTCATGTTAAGGTCGTTTATTGAATCAATGGAAGAACAACAAAGCACAGTTCAGTATAGAGCAATAAAACATGTAATCCTTTAGTAACCGAGCCCCTACTTAGATGCATCTCAATAAGCAGACGTTCAACTCTACTTGGGCTTTTTATGCATTTTCAGCTGAACTAAACACCAGGTACCTCTGCAGCTAAACAGCACATTGATCAATTCTGTAACATCATAAAAGCAATTTGATCTTCTTATAGAATGATGTGTAGTGGGTGAAACAGAAAAGCCAGCATTAAAAGAATGATAGTTATAATAAGAATAGGTTAGGATGCTCACATGCCCTTCTTCTCTCAGCAGATTAGTCTACATGTTCTTAGGGTTGTGATCAGCTGTCCTAATGCTAATCTCCTGATAACTGGTTATCAGGAGATCAACGAGATAGAGATGATAAAGATAGAGAGAGAGATAGAGAGAGAGAGAGATAGAGAAAAACCAAAACCCAAAAAAATTTATTCACTGTATATGGCAGAGGTTGGATCCAGATTGTTATGTTCCTGGCTGGTAATTGTGTTTGCAGAGTTGGTAAACTTAAAGCGACACTCCCACCAAAAAATTAAAAGGCTTTGAAAGTGACATCTTATATAAGTGGTAGTGTTCCTACAAGTTGCATGTAAAACAATCAAGTCAGCGGTATGGAGTTTAGGAGCCACAGTTTCCTCGCTGCTGGGCTTTGTAAAACACCAACTAAACTAGGGGGTACTAATGCCAAATATCTAATTTGTATATCTGAATGGCCATTTCTTCATGTTCTAGATATTTTTGACAGCTAATTTGACAAATTACCAATCAGGAGACATCCCATAGTCTTTGTCAAAAAACCTTATAGAAATTATCTTATGAAGCTGCTGATTAACCAAACTGATGCAGCAGTGAGTCGCCTCAGAGGAGCTGCGCAAGATGTTGGCGGTGAAGTAGAAGAAAGAGCACAGAACATTTCGACAAGTCATAAGCAAGTGGTTTGTTCCAGCACAGTGGAGTAAAACACTTAGGTAATCATTATGTGAAGCCTTTAATATAGAATTGTTTTATTTTTAAGATGTATTCCCTCTTTAAAACATTTTAAAACTTAAACAACTAAACATTACTTACATCTGTACCAAAAGCTCTCCTCATTACATTGTCGGAACACTTTTCTTTCTTCTTCAGTTGGAACATAACCAACCCCAGGAGCCTTGACAAAAAAAATGAATAATAATATTGAAGAAGAAAATGTCTAATAACCCAAGAACTCAAATCACTTTTTACATTTTACTCAATTATCTTTACATTATGGGTTAAATCATTTCAAGTTTCATCTAAAGTTATACTATATCTCACACTATCAAAAAGTGAAAAGTTTTTTTTTTTGCATTGAGTTCAGATATGTCTTGTTTTTATTATGCGAGTTTATTTTATGAAATCTTTTACTAAACAAGTGTGTCTGGGCGCGCCATTTTGTGAAACACAGTGTTTTTGTGTGCCCCCTCCAGTAACTTTACAACATCACTTTAGGGCTGGGAACACAAAATGCAGTCTATAAGTCAGAATTCAGATAATAGAGTTGAATTGAATTCAGATAATTGAGTTGAATACGCATGTATCTCTTTTGAAAAAAATGTATATTACAAGATCCGCACGTGTACACGTATACATTAGTATAATAAAAGGTAAAAGGTGCGTTACAAAAACCACACAGAGAGGAGTAGGTAGTAAAGTGCACTGCACTACTACTGATACCCGTGTAACCCTCTGGGCCCCCTCCCCATAGTGCTTTACCTTCACACTGCCCTGCTGCGGGGGCTGCTCACTGAGCCCGGCCTGAGAGCTGGCCATTCCAATGCTATACAAGTGTTATCATCACCGGCCTGTCACACTGCTAACACTGTGACCTCTCTTCGCTCAGTACACAAGACAGGAAGGAAATCCTACGCGACCCGGAAGGGGTAACCTCAAACTTCCTCCACCATGGTGCCGAAGTCGAAGTAGGTCGATTTTCAGTGTTGTATTAAGAAGGATCTTATTCATAACACACATTGATCGTGTCACTAAGTAACTAAAGGATAACTAAAGGTTGGCACTGAAGCTGCAAAATAAAAAATAAAAAAAAAATGAGTTAAGTAATGCATATTAAAATTAGATTTTAAAAACAAATATGGATTCATGAAATTATTATTTTTTTCTTTACATTACTTTCAAACTTACCCATAGTTTTCTCTTGGGGATCCTTACTTGCTCCAAAAATAGTCATAAATGTCACACATTCCCAAGGGTCTACTCAAGCAGACCGAATTTGGATCACATCAAATCGGAACGAAAATTGACTTATTTTTGTTCCAACATTTAGGCAGTCGAACTACTCTGGAGTTTGCCTGACTAAAAAAATGTTGTACATTTAACTTGTTTATATACTTTGTTTGAGTATCAGATTACTACATGTTTTATTTCAATATATCTTGTATCTTTCTAAAAGTTATTGTTTGCAACTACCAGATGAATACTTTCTTTTGGGAATATTGTAGAAATTGTTGCAATGTTGGTTACCATGGACTTATTTTTTGTAACAATTTTTGCAGCACACATTCATGGTATTTACTAGTTTGAACCTACAGATTTTTTGGATATTTCAGTCTCAATGTTTTGTAAGCTCTAGTTTGAATTGTTTGAAAGCTCCATTTTTTAGATTTTTTGTCCATCTATTTTACATTTATATGCTAAGCTTAATATGCTAAGCTTTAACACATGTTGTTGTGCAGATGACATATACCGTATTTGCCTGAATATAAGACTAGGTTTTTTTCAGAAAATGCCCCTCGTCTTACATTCGAGGTTCGTCTTATAATCAAAACTCAAATAGAGGTCTGACTATAAGACTGGGATCCAGGTCCCCCGCAGAGCTGCAGGGGACCTAGATCCCCCTCACAAGCAGCCGGTGGATGTCTGGGCAATACGCGCAGAGATCCTCCAGTGCTGCCCAGCACTTCTATGACAGAAGGCAGGAGGTCACATGACCTTCCGGCAGTCCGTTATAGAAGACGTAAGTGTTGGTCAGCACCGGAGGATGTCTACACGCATCGTGCAGACATCCACCAGCTGCCCCCACTAGCCACCAGGGAGATTAAGGTGGCTGGTGGATGTCTGCACATACGCACTGGCTGCCCCAATCATGCATGGCTAAGTCTGAGGAAGGGAAGCAGCATTGGCTAACACTGGGGAAGGGAGGGAGAATTGGCTAAGTCTGGAAAAGGGAGGGGGAGACACCATTGGCTAAGGCTAGGTAGGGAGGGGGTGTCAGCACTGGTTAAGTCTGGGGGGCGGGGGGGTAAGGGCAGCATTGGCCAAGTCTGGGGGAAAGAAGGCTGTGGGGGCAATGCATTGGCTTTGTCTGGGGGCAGATGGACAAATAAAAGCAGGTAAAAACAAGAACTTATTTTTTTTCTATCATAATTTTTAATAAATATGAAAAAACTATTTATATGTAAATATATACAAATAAAACTTTTTCCTATAGGGTAGTCTTATATTCAGGCTTTTAATTTTTTCCCTAAAGGAAGTCCAAAGTTTGGGGGGTCGTCTTCAGGGTCATCTTATATTCGAGCAAATACTGTACAAATAGAACATATGTTTTTCTTCCAGTTGTAGTAATATTCAATAAGTCCCAGTTTTACACTCTCCTGGGTATTACACAGAGTGCCAGGTTTTTCTTTGTTGCCATTTTATTGAGGGGTCATGTATAAAATGTATTGAAGTAACTTTAAATTGGCCATAAATTACGTTAAACTTGGTTGACAACAATACTGTTTAATTCAAAGATGCTCAAAAAAATGAAGGCTTCTATAATAAGATGGAGTCTTCATGTTGCATTATTGCCTGTCTCCTTTATTGGACAGTTAAAGGGACAGCCTAGTCCCCTAACTCACTTTGGTGCAAGATGAAGATTACGGCTTGTATAGTGCACAGGCCTTTTTTGCCAGGGTGATTTGATGCAGGCATTCTGCATAAATCATATTCTAAATACTTGATTCAAGCACTCCCCTAGTGATTACTCTGCATGTTTACTGTGGGTGTAGCAGCACTTATTATATATAAATATTATATATAATTGACACTAAGCATAACAAGTTTTGATTCATTTAGTCGCTTAGTGTGCTCCTGGAATAGAATACCTTGTGTGGACTCGAAAGTGACCTTGCTCTTGTACACAGTAGGATCTCTTAACAGTGCAACACATCTGATGACATCACTAGAGCCACAGGAAATTCCATTCATTTGAATGAAATTATTCTCATTGGTTCCTGCAACAACAACAACAAAAATAAGGAAATTTACTCAGCTAGTGTGGGCAGTCCTGGTTTCTTGCACACTGATGCAATTTCATCTGTAAGTATTTTATATTTTACACAATGCAAAATGTAAAGCATGCATTTTAAAGTACTTTGAAAGCACATTAACCCCTTTGTGCCACATGGTACTTTGGTCCTTAACATCCAAAGCACCAAACCGGTGTCTCTGTGCTCCTGGCAGCCGTTCACTTTGTGATCGGGGGCCAGGAACATACAAGCAGAGACCCGATCAGGGTCTCTACAGACCTTTTGGGTCCCTGCCAACATCCTGTGATACATCGTTACATCACGGGTAGCGTTGCAGATGCGGCATTTACCGCAAGGCATCCTAGGCAGATGCCTAGGACGGGAAATTTTGGGGGGCGGCCCCCCAACACTGGAGAAAAAAACCTAAGAAAAAAACACACGGGCTGCCCATGCGTTTTTTCTTAGGGGGGACGCACTCCGGGTCACGTGACCTATCCACTGTCACCGTGGGGAACTGAACAGGCAGCATAGTAGGACACCATGCTGCCTGCCACCAGGGATCAGGGTAAGTCCTGGGGTGAGGGGGCATGTGAATGGGGTGATGGGGTTAATGGAGGCCTGTAATGGGGGTTATGGGGGTGATTTGGTTAATGGAGGCAAATAATGGGGTGATGGGGTTAATGAAGGCATGTAATGGGGGTGATGGGGTTAATGGAGGCATATAATGGGGTGATGGGGTTAATGGAGGCATGTAATGGGGGTGATGGGGTTAATGGAGGCTATAATGGGGGTGATGGGGTTAAAGGAGGCATATAATGGGGGTGATAAAGCATGTGAAGGGGGCAATGGAGGTATGTAATGGGGTGATGTGGGTTATGGGGCATGTCGTGCGTGGGTAGGGGGGTGCCCAAATTTTGTCTCCCTAGGGCAGAACAAAACCAATATACACCACAGGCCCTAACCCAGAAGTTCGGGCACGCAGAGTTGCCAAAAATGTAAATGAAACTCAGTTTGAAAACACATCTGTTCACTCTGATTGCCTGTCACAGCATTCGGATTTGAGGCGGCCTCTGCAGACATTTCTGGAGTGCTGAGGCACTCAGCTATGCCATTTTTAGCCCAATCATGGATACGTCTTAAATGGTATAAATATCATGTCAATGAACACATCCTGTAATATAAAATATATATATTGCATACACAGCTTAGTAGAGAATGGCCACTTATACATATATACAATAATTTATATAATTTTATACACCAACATAACAGCTCTTGTGGTATAATAATTCCGGTGATGTCATGCCAGCTATAGGTTGAGATTGAGGGGACACCGCAGAAGATGCAAGGAGTAAAGTGAGAGAACAGTGTTACTATATTTAAATCACACACAGAACACTTGAATGGTCCCCATGGCCAGCAGGAGCTCTTCCTCAAAGTCTTTCAGGGGAGCCGGTGTTCTGACAAAAAACTCGAGCAAATTCTACTGCACAGGCGCAGTAGAATTCACTCATCGCGCCTCACTGCGCATGCGCGCACAGTTACTGCTGTCATTCAGCTGTAACTTTGCCAGAACAGCCCCTTTCACACACCAGGGACACACACCACCTCACGTCCCCTTCGGATCAGCTGCGTTGACAGGTAAAGTAGAAGTGTATTATTGTCTTATTACTTATTATTGTCACTTATTAGCATAGCAATCACTGTATAGTTGGTAAAACTCTTATCGGTGACATGCTACGCTAGTAAGTGGAAGTAAGACACGGGGGACAGTGAGGGACACACGGGGGGGGGGGGGGGGGTTTGCTGCCTCATCTTGATGGGAGTTGTGATCATCCAGTGAGCACCTCCTTAGACTCCAGTGTCAGGTCTTCCGGTGGCAGCAGTGGTAGCAGTTGTGGCTGCACTGGTTATCTTCCTCTTCACCTGCCTCTTGATATCAGAGTATCTGAAACATATGAGTAGAACATTGCAATTGGTTTATTATCAATTATCATCTGTACATGTTATTCTATTTACACGTATACATCTATGTACACACATATTTACATCTGTCTATCCATACATGTACATACTGATATCTACATAAATATACACCTATGTAAATGTTTTACCACGTATCTGCTTCTACACTGCCATTAATATGTACTGCAGCACCCATTGCCCTTAGCTACTTGCAGCATTTGTTTGTGCATGTTAACTCCTGCAATGTGCTACTTGCCTAACCTCTCTCCAGCTCATATTATCTGCACAGCTACAGTTCTCTACACACACCCTTATAGCTTCTCCATGTGTGGCAGCCATTTTAACATGTGCAGCCACGTGCAATATTCTGTACATTCCTAGCTATTCTTGACACAGATATTACACGTGTTACACTAACTACTGGTGTGCGAGCTATGTGTGTAGTTTAATTTTATATGTGGCCTATGGTGTAAAAGTATTTTAAATGCAGTTACCTTTTCTTCACCACCTCCACGGACCGGTTGTTCCCACCAACTTCATTGACATAATCCACAATCTACTGCCAGACGTCATTATTTCTTCTCAGGCTTGTCTTCTTAGGCTGCTGCCCCTATCACCAAATTGTAGGCATAACTTCCTCCTCTGCTCAGGGCATAGCGATTTGTTTTTGCTTTTCCCCTCTCTCCTGCTACCAGTGTCCTGACCCTCCCCTTGCCCTGCATCTTGCCTTGCCGTGGTTTGCCAACATATTTTATTTAACTGCATTAGTGTCTGCTGAAAAATCCTGTTCTAAAATGGTGTTATTACCAAATGCTCAGTATTTATGAACCGATTCCTAGATAGTGTTTGGCTGTAAGTTGATTTTAGCAATATGTTGAAACCAGGCCTATTTCCTATGTAGGTTTGGTTTGTTTCAGGTGAATTTCGGATTACCATATTTGCTTGAATATAAGACAAGGTTTTTTTCAGAGCAAATGCTCTGAAAAATCCCCCTCGTCTTACATTCGAGGTCTTGTTATAATCTGACCTCATTATAAGGACCTGGATTATAAGACATAGATCCAGGTCCCCAGCAGAGCTGCAGGGGACCTGGATCCCCCTCTCTAACAGCAGTGGATGTCTGCGCGATGAGCGCAGACTCCCCTGCTTCCGGCCGGCACGACCGCCGGGGCTTCTATGAAGAAGCCGGGTACTTCAGCTTTCATCACAGAAGTCCCGGCGAGCGTGCCGGGCGGCAGCAGGGTATTCTGCGCTCATGGCACCAGGGAGAATCGGGCAGCATGGAGGATGTCTGCACGTATCGTGCAGACATCCCCCGGCTGCCCCCACTAGCCACCAGGTAAAGAATCAAGGGGAGGGGGGAGATAGAGAGAGACTAGGGGAGGGAGGGGGGAGATAGAGAGAGACTAGGGGAGGGAGGGGGGAGATAGAGAGAGACTAGGGGAGGGAGGGGGGAGATAGAGAGAGACTAGGGGGGGGGAAGAGAGAGAGACTAGGGTAGGGAGGGGGGAAGAGAGAGGGGAAGAGAGAGAGATTAGTTTGGAGGGAGGGGGGAAGAGAGAGAGAACACGCTGGGGGGGGGGACAAGAAATGCATTTGTATAATATAAATTTTTTATTAAATATTAAAAAGCAATTTACATATATACAAGTTAAACTTTTTTTTTCCTATAGGGTAGTCTTATATTCAGGCTTTTAGTTTTTTTCTTAAAGGAATATACAAAGTTTGGGGGAGTCTTCTTATAATCAGGGTCATCTTATAATCAAGCAAATACGGTACTTTTGGTATTTCTGGGCTATTTTTATTTGTGCAAAATCTCTCAAAGGAAATAATTTTCAGGCCACCAGTTTGGTTCGGTGCATTTCTGGCATATTTCAGCTGCATTTTGTTTAGAAAGATATTGGTGTGGAATCAGCTATAATTTCCAAATTCCAGTTACGCTCAGTCTGCCAGACACAGGCATGGCAGAATCCAGACAATCGAACATAATCTGAAAGCCATGGTCATAGCAAAATCATTGGCTGCACATCTGAGTTACCTGGGTAGCTCAACATTCAGGTACCAATATGTCACCGATGTAATCTGAATCCATCAACAATTCGGAGACACCATTTTGGTGCTGATATTGGGTTGACTCTTATGTAATTTGAATTCATCGATTGCATGATTTGCTTCACCATTGCAGGTATATTTAAGTCTGGCAATTGGTGTTTCCTTCTATGAGCAAATTCAAAGTTCATTAATAGCAATAATAATATGGGTTACATGCACACATGGTCTGCCAGGCACAGATGTGGAAAAATCCAGTTACACACGGTCTGCCAGCCACAGACATGGCAAAATTCAGTTACACACAGTCTGCCAGCCACAGATGTGGCAAAATCCAGTTAAGAACGGTGTGGTAGCCACAGGCACGGCAAAATCCAGCTAATAACACCAGTCTGCCAGCCATATGCATGGCCAAATCCAACTAATAACAGTCTGCCAGCAATAGACATGTCAACATCCAGCTAATAACACACAACAAATAACATCAACCACAGACGTGGCAAAATGCAGCTGATAATGCACAGTCTGACAGCCACAGACATGGCAAAACCCAGCAAATAACACACACAGTTTGCCAGCCAGACGTGGCAAAATCCAGTTACACAAAGTCTGCCAGCCACAGGCGTGGCAAAATCCAGTTACACACAGTCTGCCAGCCACAGACGTGGCAAAATTCAGTTACACATAGTCTGCCAGCCACAGATGTGGCAAAATCCAGTTACACACATTCTGCCAACCACAGACGTGGCAAAATCCAGTTAGACACACGGTACCAGCCACAGACGTTGCAAAATCCAGTTACACATAGTCTGCCAGCCACAGATGTGGCAAAATACAGTTACACACAGTGTGCCAGCCACAGACGTGGAAAACTCCAGTTTAGAACAGTCTGCTAGCCACAGGCATAGCAAAATCAAGGTAATAATACACATACTGTCAGCGATAGACATGGCAAAATCCAGCAAATAATACCCAGTCTACCACCCATAGGCATGGTCAAACCCAGCTAATAACAGTCTACCAGTAATAGACATGTCAAATCCAGCTAATAACACACAACAAATAACAGTCTGCCAGTCACAATCCAGCTAATAACAGTCTGCCAACCTTAGACATGACAAAACCCACCAAATAACACACACAGTCTGACAGCCATAGGTGTTTCAAAATCCAGTTACACACAGTCTGCCAGCCACAGACGTGGCAAAACCCAGCAAATAACACACACAGTCTGCTATCCACAGGCGTGGCAAAATCCAGTTACACACAGTCTGCCAGCCACAGACGTGGCAAAATTCAGTTACACACATTCTGCCAACCACAGACGTGGCAAAATCCAGTTAGACACACGGTACCAGCCACAGACGTTGCAAAATCCAGTTAAAAACAGTCTGCTAGGCGCAGGCACGGCAAAATCCAGGTAATAATACACAGTCTGCCAGCCATAGGCATGGCCAAATCCAGCTTTTAACAGTCTTCCAGCCAAAGACATTTCAACATTTAGCTTATAACACAGTCTGCTAGTTACAGACATAGCAAAATCCAGCTAATAACAGTCTGCCAACCATAGATGTGGCAAAATGCAGCTGATAACGCACAGTCTGCCACCAACAGACGTGGCAAAATTCAGCTAATAACAGTCTTCCAGCAACAAATGTGTAAAACAGTCTGCCAGCCACAGGCATGGGAAAATCCAGTTACACACAGTATGCCAGCCACAGGCATGCCAAAATCCAGCTAGTAACACACAGTCTGCCAGCTACTGATGTGGCAAAAGCCAGCTAATAAAATACACTCTGCAGTTGCAGTTCTGTCAAAATCCAGCTAATAACACAGTTTGCCTGTAACAAAATCCAGACAATCAAATGCAGTCTGAAAGCCACAGTCTGAAAGGGCATGGCAAAATCCAGTTACCTGTTAGCAATATTTTTTAAGAAATGGTGACAATACTATTCAATTTCTAACATACCACCTCGGTGGTAACTTTATCATCTGTGCTGTCTTGAAATTAATTAAATATGATGGAACAAGAACATTTTGAAAATAACAGAAAGCACAAAATTCATTTTTTTTAATTCTATATGTTTTATTGCAGTTCTACAAACGGAATATTTAAATTATTCCTCATGCTCTTCATTCCCACTGCAAACACTTGTTTAGGTGATAGTCTGTAACCTGTTACCCTTCTGGGATTTCTTGGTTATTAAATAATATGAGTGAGGGCCTACACATTCTTTTGTTCCAGGGCACCACTGGAAAACTACTACATACAATTGTGTGATTACTAAAGCATATCTTCTGTTTTCAGCATGCTTACCACACACAACACTAAACATACAGCTGAGAGGCACCGACAGGGAAACATTTGAGTGACAGAAGCAATAACCAATCCGTAAAACATTGTGAGACGATCTATTCCATTTTGCCCATCATATCGCCGCGTTATTCGGAGGGCGTTACCCATTTTAGTGCTCTTCAGCCAATCAAACTGTTATCCCACAGTGAGGGGGTGTTCCCGGCAGAAGATAGCTAGCCAATCCCAGCATAAGACTGAAGCCGTCACTTTTTGACTGACAGTCTCATACATCTCGACAAACCTCCGTGAAGAGATGAAGTGGGCGGGGAGCTCTGGCAAGAATGAAGGACACTGCTTTCATCCAAAGAACGCGAGTCTTTGTTAATCTCCGCCTCCTGTTCTCTGCTTAGCGACCAATGAGCGCAAAGCGGAGCCTTGTGTGTAACAGTAACGTCGCGTCTCGAAGGGAAGAGAAAGAATAGAGAGAGAGACTGAGAGTAGGGGACTCGGGAGCGGATTGGAGTCGGACCCGGATGGAAAAACCGTTAGCGGGGCTGTAATTCAAACAAAGGTAGCAACAGGATATAGAGAGCGTGGATCTGTAATCCCAAAGAGGAAGAAGGATCACATCTGGAGCATTGCGTTATCCGGCCCGGTAAGTGCATCCATTGGGAATCGTGGTGTTGCACTCACTGACATGGGGCAGGGATGGCTAACATTTACTCCTAACTGTTGTGGACTACAGACCCACGCTGTGCAGCCAGGTGGCCGAGCGCCGTGAGTACTGTCTACCCCAACAGCTGGAGTGCCATAGGTATGCCATCCCCAGCATCAAGAGATTACCAGTCCTATAAAGAACAGCGTAAACATAGATACAGCTGAATGATAACCGGAAGCAGAAGCTGCCTGATCCCTAGAGCTTGCAATCTAAGAATGCCCTATCAGTCGGTTATTGGCATTCATTCCCCGTGTTGTACAATTCAAATAAAGTGTGACATTAAGAGAGTACAACATACGCTCAGTTACAGTGATAATAAGAATTGAAAACCCTGTACATTAATACAATTCAAGGATTTCCTCCTAGACAGTTGTTGTTATCCTTAGCATATTTTGTTTGATCTTCAGTATATGCTGCACAATATAGATTTGCATGTACTGATACTCAAAAAATTGCCACCCATCCTTTACTATCTGTGGAACTGCATTGTGTTTAGCAGTTGTTTTATGTACACATTGCAAGATCATTTTAAAAACACTGTGGCACATATGAATAACATACCCTTGTCAAAGAACCGGAATAATTAATGTTTGGATATTACAGATTTGTATTTTTTAGGTAGAACTGCTGACAATCTAAATTCCCAATGGGCTTTTAGCACATTAGTCTTTTGAGCTTGTGATGATTGGTCAGTAATTTCTATATTAATTATTGGTTGCTGTTTATGCAATTTCAATATTTTCAGTTTGATTTGTTTTGTCACCTATTGTGTATTTCGCAAACTTGATGTAAATCCAGTATGTATTTTATCAACTTTTGCTCTCTTGGAGTTATATATTATTATATTATGTTCTCATTTAATGTCGATGCATTGTTTTCACATGTTTTGGGTGTTAAACTCTGCCCCCACATTTCTCTTGTGTGCTTTGCACATTGTATATATAGATCACTTTGAATGCACTGTCGTTAGGCTTGGAAAAAATTATTTGCGGAGTTGAAACGTTGCCTGCGCTTGAATAAAATACACCATTCACAGTGCTGTGCGCCTTTCATTCTTTTTATGCTTTGAAGACTTGGGTGTAGTCTTGCTACTTGCACCCTATATAGTGAGTGTGGACTCGAATAGCTTTGTGGTTGTCAGTCATTTCTAAACCCTCCCCCGAGACAGGTTTTTTTTTTTTTTTTTTTATACTTGACATGGACGTTTGATATAAATTATGTGAATTTTTTTTTCTTCTTAGACTACACAAATGGTACTTTTTTATATTTTAGTGCAATTATTTGCCATGTAATAAATGTTTACAGACAAATAATTTGCAATAAAATGATCACAATGTACTACTAATTCTGATTTAAGTATTTTCTGTGGCTATCAGATGTGCAGACATATTCGGATGTGTAGAAGCTTTGCGATTCTTCAGTCCTTTTAAAGGTTGGGTCTATGGGTTTACATAGGAGCAGATGGGACCACAATGAGCATGTGTCTGAGTATGTTATGGTCACAAAGATGTCCTTTTTCAGCCATATATTCTTCCATGAGCCTCTATGTGAGATAAACATTGTCTGTGGTATGCTGATTTGATCAGTTTAGCCTCCTGCTTCCTTTCATATGGTGACTGAATTTTGTCTCTTACACCAGCTTATTCTATACACTGATGTATTACAGTCATTATCTTGCGTAAATTCTCAAGTCTGTCCTACATCCTTATATGGCTTATTTGTAATGGTTCTATTAGTGTCCTGTGAAAAGGAACGTTATAACTATTCTGTATGATTTTATGTTATATAAAGTTTGCTGAGTTTATTTATTTTTGTGTTCTTTTTGTAAATATCCAGAAGTCTTCACCGTCTCTCCTGTAAATCTTAACCCAGCTCTGGCACCCAAGTCATCCAGATGTATAATGGTTATTGTATACCCAAGTCAATTGAATAAATGTAATTAGGCACAGTGTTTCTAAACAAGGTTTGTGTTGAAGTTAATGGGTGGTCTGCAACTCCACAAACATGCTAAAAACCAAAAGATGTGTCGAAACACATACAATGTTCTAGGCCAGCCTCTTCTCTCTGACATTGAGGGCAGTTATTGGGTCCATACAACCCAGAAGAAATTAGAAATGTTCTAATGTCATACAACATCTGAAATGATAGTTAATATATAATCCTCTAGCATACTTGGTAGTAATGTTCAATCCATTTTGAAACAAAAAATTACATGGAGGGGCAGCAAAATAATTCTTTCCAGTAGCTAAAAAGGAACCGTTATTACAATTTTTAAACTATGATTAATAATTTTGGAACTTTTACAAAATGTACGGAAATGTTTTACAGAAACTTTGAAATATGCAGTAGCATTTATTTATTTTTAGTAAGTGGGGGAATCAATTTTATGTTGCAAGTTTCTTCCTGTTGTATCTTATTGGCGCTTCCTGTTGAGGAAGTTCACTCAAGGCAAATTTATTTAACTATAGCCATTTCAAAATACTCAGGACAGTATTTGGAACTATGCACTTGTATTCCCGTCAATGCTACCAAACACTTCTTCATGGATATTTAATCCTAGAGAAATAGTCTTATTCATAAATAATAGAAATAAAGACTCAGTGCTTCAAAAAGTCCCCAAATAGAACCAGTCTAATAAAAAAAAAAAAAAAAGTCCACCAAGCTGGTAATAGATAAAATAATTCTAAATCCGGTGCAGCCAATAGTAAGAATGTTGGGCTCAGGAAAAACAATGGAATCTAAAAAGCAAAAGGGTAAATATGGACCATAGTGCAGCTGTTTATTAGAGGTACGATATGGACGCCCAGCCTTCTAATGGAGGTACTTTTAAAGGAACAAGGGTCAAAAAAAAAAAAAAAAAAAAAAAAAGCATGTCTCCCATGTTTGGAGTAATCCCGACATGTATCTTAATAGATACACACGGGTTTACTATCTGTTGTGTCTCACATTTACTATCAGAGTCGGGCCTCGCTCCGATCCGACTGCTGAATGCAAGGGCCTCTCACTAAGGTCCCTCTGCTGATCCCATGCAAAAAAACAGGTTTCTCTCCATGCGCTAGCAGCAAGAGCCGGTCGCCGACCAGTCGGCTGCCCGATTCCTATTTAAGCATGCCACCTTTCGGTCAGAGGATAAACTGGCATGTACTAACAAAAGTACACACCAGTTTATCCTCATACAAGGGACAACTAACATTTCACTCGGACTTCTATGTTAGAAGCACAAATTAAATATAACATTTTATTGTTCCTTTAAGAAGTGATGGCAATCCAATTGCAGTAATATCAATAGATAACACCAGCATTGATACTGGGTCTGGCAAATCACTCGTATGTCAATGTTCCACTAATCCAGTGCTTACTCCACACCACCAGTGTGGAACACAAACCAGAAGCGCAAGTTGCGAAGCTGGTATAGCTCTACGGAGGCTCTGGTAATCCAAAAATGATGAGCTCCATGATTGCATTTCCATCAAATCTTAAAAGCACCTCCAGTAGGAGGCAGGGTGTTTAAAAAAAAAAAAAAAAAGTTTTAATTAATAGCTGTACTATGGTCTGTATTTGCGTTTTTGATCTTTAGATCCCATTGTTTTTATTCATGTAGAAGGGGATTTTTAGTAATTTAGGTTGAAAAAAGACACAAGACCATCAAGTTCATCCCTTCTACCTGTCTTTTGATCCAAAAGAAGGTAACATTTTGAATTTTGATTCCTAGGGGTAAAAATTCCTTCTCAACTCCAAAGGGCAATCAGATATCTCCTTGGATCAATAAAAAACATCCAGACAATTTCTAAAAAAAAAAAACCCATCCAGACAATTTTTAAATCCATGTATTGTAGTTGATAGCACTACCTCTCTTGGCAGCGAGTTCCATAACATTTTTGTCCTTACCATAAAGAATCCCTTCTTTTGCTGTCTATGAAATCTTTGTTCTTCCAGTCTCAGGGTGACCTCTTGTTCTTTGTACATTTCTGTTAATGAACATGTCAATGGAGTGCTCTTTATATTGGCCCTGCACATATTTATATAATGTTATCATATACCCTCTAAGACGCCTTTTTTTTTAATTATGTTTTCTAACGTAATACTAAGATCCACCAATCCCCTTATTAGCCCTCCTTTACACTTCTTCTAGTTCCATAATATCCTTTTTAAGGACTGGTGCCCAGAATTGTACTGCATATTCAAGGTGAGGTCTTACCATTGACTTGTAAAGAGACAAGATGATATTCTCCTCCCGTGAATCTATACCTTGTTTTATATATGCCAATTTCTCATTGGCCCTTGCAGCTGCTGACTAGCATTGAGCACGGTTGCTAAGTCTGTTATGTCCTAAATCCTTTTCATTAGTAGTTTTTCCTAAGGAAATACCATTCAAAGTATATGTTGCTTTGTTGTTATTTTTTACCATAATGCCTAACTTTACATTTGTCTTTATTGAACCTCATTTGCCACTTAATTGCCTTGTCCCCCACTCTGTCCAAATCTTCCTGTAAAGAACAAACATCAAGATTAGTCAGTATTACCTTACCTAATTTAGTGTCATCAGCAAGCATTGAGACATGGCTCTCAGCACAACTTGGGAGATCATTAATAAACAAATTAAAAAGAAGGGGGCCTAAAACAGACCCCTGAGGTACTCCGATTTAATACCCCGGTCCAATTTGAGTATTTTCCATTTACAACAACCCTCTGCATTCTATCTTTTAGCCAATTTTCAATCCAAATATATACATTTGCCCCCAAACCTATTTCTCTCAATTTGGAGTGGAACTGTATGAAGTGCTTTAGCAAAGTCTAAATAGATCACATCAACTGCCACACCTAGATCTATATTTTTTTACTGACTTCTTCATAGAATGTTGTTTTTTTTTTGACAAGACCTGTCTTTTTGACAAGACCTGTCTTTCACAAAACCATGCTGACTTTTACTGATTATATTCTGATTGAAGATGTATTCTTGGGTGTATACCTTGATGTTTGCCCAGTTAATACTGCCTTTTGAATGGTACTTCTATTGTACACTGGTCTAAAGCTGCTGACCTTTAATCTTTGCAAAGACTAGTTATAATGAATATCAGGTTCTGTGGAGCAGTTGATTTTTTAAAATTAACAGGGACCGACAAACGTTTGTATAGTTTGGCTTTCAGGGGTCAGGGAATTAGAAATAAATTCAGTTATTTCTAAAGAATTACATAGAATTTAGGAGCCATGTCCTGAATTAAAATCTATTTAAAATAACCCCCCCCCCCCCTCAAACTGTGTGTATTGGACACAATGGAAATATGTTTTTTCATTTGTCACTCGTGCTTTATGTGTCTGGAACAGTCTGGTTGTTTTGTGCAGGGTGACTTTTGATGAAATCCAATAAAGGTTGAGAGTATCCCTTATACAGAAATCAGTTATTCCAAATGATCCGTTTATCCCCAAAAATGTATAGATCTTGCCACAAGTTGCAAATTCCAAACAGACCTGTCTGAATGCAAGTGCACAACAGTTTATTCAGCGTCCAGCCACTATTGCCTTTACACATGTGCAGGCCTGATGCTCCAACGCCTCATATCACAGTAAAATGGATTTATTTGCTCTATACACTATTTCCATTCATACTACTGTCATGTTTTATACACTACTGTCATATTTAACGTTAACCAGCTCTTTAGTTTCAGTATGGTAGGTTTGACATCGCCACATCCATTCCTGCATGTCTTCTATCATTTTAGTTTCTACCTCTATTCCAAAGGAATTTGTAGCAAGTTTTAGAAACACAATTTTGAATATTATTTTTTTTTATACACTTGTTGGCATATTATGTAGCACACAGTAGAGAATTGTTATACCCTACAAACTGATACACATGGAGAAGAAAACAAACCCAGGTCGCCATGGCGAACAGGAAGTTAGACCTGCCGCTGGGTGATGAACGTGGAGCTCCATGCTGCTACCATCCGGTTTTTGGGGTTATTTTTTGCAGCACGAGGGGGGGAGTCGGTGTTGATTGGACAGACGGCAAGCTCTGCCACCTTGCCCAAAACGCTCTAGTGTCTGAATGCCAGGTGTCACGTGACATCCCAGCACTCAGGTGTTAGACAAATCAAGATGGTATGTGCCTTTAGAGGCATAGGCACGGCTGCAGCACGAATGTCCCCCTGCATTGAGGTAAAGCAGCAGGGAGGGGGACACATTAAGAAATTAATTTTTTCTTGAGGTGTGTATGTTTGCATGATTGATGTGCCATTGTCTGGCTCCTATACCCTTCTATCTATCTATCTATCTATCTATCTATCTATCTATCATCTATCTATCTTTATTTGTTTTGTAATGTTTTTTGCTGTGTGGTACCTATTCAGGAGAGCAGCAGTGGTGGTTGATGATTTATCCAACCAGTGGACATAAATAGTGGAGAAAAAAAAGATGTTTTCAACATTCCCTTCAAATTATCAATCACTTCATATCCAATTGCTTGATCACTGTAATATGGTGTGTACATGTAATACCATAGCTACCAACATCGGCCATCTTTCCAGGGGCACACATTTGTTCCACATGCTGCAGAAAGACCATGTAAAGTGCACTACAGCAGTATGTAAGATGCATATATGCACAGACACAATCCAATCAATTCATCAGGGTGGAAATCTCATAGGACCTACCATGATTTATTAATTGGATTGTGTCTGTGCGTATATACAACCTACATACTGCTGGACTGCACTTTGCATGCTCTTTCTGCAACATGTGGAACAAATATGTGTCCCTGGAAACATGAAGTTTCCCATTTCAAGTACTAATGTAGAAGATAAAACTGGTTCATTGCTGCCCCAAAATCAGCTTGGTTTAGGAAAAAACGTGTCTGTGACAATGTGACTTATTAGATGAGCTGCTTTGTTCAAGTTCCTCTGTGCAGACCCACATTTATCTCATGTGCAGCTGCACTGACCACAGTATTTACATCATCCAATCTACCAAACCTGGAAGAGCTGCTGCCAATTTCACCATCCAACAATCTCAACGCCTGTAAAGGCTTTAAAATGTCTTTCAACACAAACTTAGAATGCAAAGCTGACCGAGTGTATGTGACAAATTAACTGGAAAGCAGTGTTGCTCAAGGTCCATAATTCTACAGATACAATGGTATTTTAGCAATTGTAACATTATTTTTTTTGATGGAGTATTTACCACTGATAGATATCATTGGCCCTGTAGATGTTTGGGAATTACATATCCTATTATCCTTAAGGCTGAATGTAAACCATGAACGAGTGTATGTAAAGTGAATGTAAAACATAAAGAAGTGTTTCTTAACTGGTGGGTCCTGACCCAAAAATGGATTGCCAGCTGGTGGGGAGTGGGTCACGCACATGTTCTTCATATTCGTCAAAAAGTCTTACTTTTTTTGATTGGGGGGTATATGCATTCTACAGATTGCCAGACTGCACTTTGCATGCTCTTTCTGCAGAATGCGGAACAAATAATTGTCCCTAGAAACAAGGCCGATGTTGGCAACTATGACAATGACGAAGTGATGCACCCTGAAGCTGAGAAACCTGTCAAGGAACACGTTTCGATAGTATCGCTGATATCTCTTCCAGTAACCCCCTTAAGAGGCTTTCCTATTTACTTTACAAATACAATTAAAAAATGTCAGCTTTTCCCATTATCTCTTATTATTCTCATATGTGTCAATTTTTTTTTATTGGAGTTTTAGAGAAATAGCACTATCATTTTCACGTGCATGGTAATTATTGCACTATTTAGCGGAGAAGCCCTCTTTTTTGTTTGTTTCATGTTTTGAACAGTGCATCTATACACTGTGGAATAATGTACTTATTGATTTGTGGAATAAATGTTAATGTTTTGGAAATGTAAATTATTTTTGCATTGCGACTTAATGGCCAAGGACAAATGTGGGTCCTGAGGTTAAACGGGTTGAGAACTTCCATAAAGGACTGTTGGATGATATCGGCCGGTAGGACTTGTCTCTGTGCCGTCACATCTTTTTTTACTTGCTCGTTTTGGGGCTTGGAACGTCCGGCGTGGCAGAGATTCGAGGAACTAGCTGCTCAAACAAGATCCGTGGAATATGGGCCAATCATACTAAAGCAGTCCCAGTCATACATTTTGTTCTGCATGTAAACCATGCCAAATGAAGTTCTCAAGTGTATGTAGTGCTAAGAGTTCTTTTTTTGTTTGTTTTATATCAGATATGTTAATGTCTATATTAAACAATTAAGGTACCATTATTGGAGTTACATCATATATAAAACGATCCAAGCTTGTAGCCACTAGTAACAACCTTCTTAGGAGCTATGTCACTCTTTGCTCATGAGATTCTGCGAGCTCTGCAGTGAGATTCTTTCAAGCATTACAAATGTTGTGATTAATTAACCAGACTGTATTGTAATTATCCAGGTGAAGCTAGTCTATGGCACATCCTCTTGTCTGTTGCTCATGGGAGTTGTAGCTATGCTTTTATCACAGTTTATTTACTTTTGCAGTAAGTAGTGCTGAATTTAATTTAAAGATGAACATTCACTTATACAGTTTTTATTGAACATGTTGTTTTGTTCCCCATAACAGATGCACGTTAAACAATACAAAATAGATTTACTTTAACGCTAGAAATGCTCAGTGTACTTCCCCATTAGGATTGTCATTTTTCTGAACAAGCTGTTATTGTTGTGACAAGAGAATTAGTACATAAAAATATTACGGAAGTGATAAGTCACACTGAAATTTGAAAACAAATTTGGGAAATGTTCCAGTATAGGAAAAAACAAACAGATGAGGTTCCAATGTCACAAACTGGCTGTTTGTTTTGCACCTAAAACACTCTAGATTTGAAAATTATATTTATGTAATAGTATGTAGAAGTGCAATATTTTTACATCGTGACACACTAATCAGGCGCTGACACATAGATCAGGCCTTTGTTATAATTTTTTTTTACAAAAATCCCCAGTGTTTTGGAATTGATTTATGTGTTCAGTATGACTTAGAATTTAAATTAGGGCTTGAGGACTTTCTGTAGACTTTAGGAGCCAGACAGACCTATTCAGGAGCTAGCCTAGTTATCTTTAGAAGCCAGGGAAATGGAACTTCCATAGAGTTCAGTGTGAAACCACTATGGCAGTCTGCAGTAGCGGTTTTAAGAGCACTGGCCCCTGGGATTTTAAATATAATCGATTTTATTTTCTGGCAAAATCAAATGTATAGATCAGGGAGGATTTGAATTTAAATCAAGCTGTATCAGAATGGCAGTTAATAACCCCTGTGGGGCTGCTGTACTAGTGATTTACTATGGCTGTCAAACAAGCATGTATGACAACATGGAGTATATGTATATCTGGAGAACAATATGAGCAGCTCCTGTGCACGGCAACACAACCAAAAGCTGACTACTCTTTAGTTTACAGCATAAGGGACAACAACGAAGGATAACCAGAAAGATAGATTGGAATATTCTCTCATTTTCCAGGATTCCCTGGCAATATTACAGGTGATGTCAGCAGGATATGTCTTAAATCGGATTTATTTGCGGTCACGATCACAATAGTAAGTTGAGCTTGGCAGTTAAACTTTGCTGGATGCACAAGCAGTGTTTTAATTCTCCTACCAAGTGTAGATGACAATGGAAGCTGAAGCAATTTAAAACTATTCTTTGCAAGGCTTGGCAAGTTTACTTTGCCAAGTGCACCTTAAAGGATTAGGTCGCCTAGTTCTGGCTTATAATCTAATTTTGTAGCAGAGACTTTGTGAGTACAAGATAGTGGTATGTACTTTTCTAAAAACTCTGTCATGTCCTGGCACATTTTATAAGGTAATGGAGTCACAGAGCCATTAATGTACTTAAAGGGACACTCCTGCCAAGAAATGAAAAGGGTTTAATGTTTTATTTTGCTTTGTTGATTTCAGATATGTCTTTTGTTTTTATGTGAGTTTATTTTAGAAAATATTTTACTGAATAAGTGTGACTAGGTGCTGCCATTTTGTGAAACACAGTGTATTTGAGTGACACTTTGGGGCTGGGGACTCAGACTGCAGTCTATAAGTCTCAATTCTGACTATAAACATGCATTAAATGGGAGGGTAATGTAACTATTACTTCACATTCACAAGGGTCAGAGTTATGATCTTGTTTGATCAGGTCAATCTCCGATCTCTTGTGTTGGAAGACAGGTAAAAAAATGTTGTGTGCAGCCACCTATTCCTGCCCACTAGTGATACACAGGAACCAGTAAGAGAGCAGGGGTGTATCTTATGACATCATCATGCAGGCTCTGGCCACAGTTATAAAGTGAGACTTGCTGGAAGATTTTGGAGAATGTTGCCTCATGGGTAAAATTCTCAAAATGGATGCTGGAGACACCTAATTTTACTTTTTCTTTTATATGCAATTAATTCAAACATCGAAGAAAACAAACCATGGCATATGTCTTATGTGTGTTTGTTTTAAATGCACAGCTAATCTCCCATAAATAAGAAAGGCTCACACCTGAATTGATGCTGTGTGACTCATATTTGTCAAGCTCTGCACTACACAATATTAGACTACTACATGTGAATGAATTATAGCTGAAGTTATGGAGATCAAATGCAGTGTCAGGGCTATTCATAGCACGTTCATGTATCCAAAAGGGTGTACTTAAGTTCATTTATTGTTTGACACTTAGTCAGCAAGTTATTTGCTCCCTCTTCTAGTCCAGTACTGACATCTTGTTTAACGCCTCAAACACTTTGGCTCCCTACTGTCTTCACTGTGTACTCATTCCTACTCAAGTGTCCTTCTGCCTTACTGTTTGACTCCACTCGACTGGCTCAGGCTTGACATATCCCAGGAGCCAGGAAGCCATGGCTTCTAAAATTCTTACTGATGGCTCCTAAATGTTGTCATTATTTTACATAGAATTAAATTGAAGTACCACCTACTATAGTCTACACACATTTGTCAACCTTGAACTATGGGATGTGTACTGAATAGTACTTTGCATTACTATGCATAAATGAACCAAAGCATTGGATGTAACTCCTCTATCTTAAATTGTTCCTTGATTCTGTTGAGTGTGTGACAAATTCAATATGTATTTTACATATCTGTTTAAACTATAAATGATGGGAGTTATTCTGAATGCTTTGTAACTGTGTCTTTTGAAGACATTCTTTTATAAAATATTAGTGTAATATTTTTTATGTTTCTCCAATTTTGAGGAAGTGGTTTCTCATTATAACATGTATGGGTAATGTGTGTTTCTATATGTATCTTCCTCCTGAATCTTATAGTGTCTGTGGGATGATCTACCACTTCTGAGGCCTTTCACAGCAAAACCACTTGTTACATTCAACACTTATGTAAGCTTCCTGCCCCTGTTGTGAGACCTTGCTTCTTTCTGTGAGAAACCTTGTATTTTCTTCCTTGTTTCTTTCAGCTTTGTTTAGTTAACCCCTTGTATTACGTTCTATGCCATCCTACTTTTTAGTGACTAGAGGCTTGTAGGATGGCATAGAACGTCCTGTAATAAACAGCTCCACCCACCCCCGCGATGAGCTGTGTGCAGATCCCGCTTCCAAGTCCTCACTTTGACACAGAAAATGTAGCATCAGCACATTTTAATGAAAAAAACCTGCAGGACGGCATAGTCCTGCTTGCGTGTTCCTTGCCCCGATCACTTCATGGAAAACACAGATGCTGGATGGTGCATTGGTCACCATGGACCAAAGCACCATCCAGCGTTAAGGGGTTAAAGGACAACTAAAGTTTTTTTTTATTTTTATATATTCTGTCTGTTTCCTCAGTCCCTCCTCCTTTCATTTCTGACCCCTTGGTTCAGTTGTGTTACTGCCAAGGGAAAGACAAGGAATAAAAGGTCATGTCACTCCATATAGCTCTGCCAGGGGGCAGACATGTTGTTTAGAATCTTTGGTCAGATCTTCATCTAAACTAAATTCTAAACATGTCAGCCCACTGAGAGAACTATCTGGAGTAAAGAAGGTCCAGTAAGGTACTTAATTTGTATTCTTTCATTAAATAATTTATTTATAAATCATCTGCACTTGATACAATCTTTAAATTAAACATACGTTTTATGTTTGCTGCCGTTGTCCTAACTGTGTACCATCTATTATGTTTGTACAACTGCACTGACTGTATCTTTCCCATACAGTCATTTCAACCAAACGGAGGAGTGCACTTCTTTGCACCATATAAATAAATTAAAATCCATATGTCTCCAGTAAAATACCATCAGATCCCTTCCTATGTCACAAACTTGCATTGAATCTTCAATACATTTCATTGTGTGTAGAAGGTACTATTTCCCCATTGTACTCCTTCCTTTCTCTTGTCACTATTGGGAGATGCTTGCATGCCTTGTTGGTAAGTGTCTGAAATATTGTGTATCCGGTTGTGCATTCCTACATACTTGTCACATTGTTCCTTTCCTCAGCTGCAGCAGGTCAATGACAGGATGATTATTCACACAGAGTGGGGTGTCTGTGTAAGAAATCCTTTACCAAATGACACTATTGCCTTGCTTTAATAATTTGGTATTTGAGATTTTCCCATACCTGTATTTGCTGAGCTATTTCAGAATGTCTTATTATGAACTTATTGTTTTACAGGATCTCGGAGAGAATATTTCTTTCATTTTGATTGTGTACAAAATGCCTGCTGTGGATTCTTAATGAAAACAGTTGTTTTGTATTGTGTAGATTAAATACTTGTTCTGTGGTTTATGGCAGATTTAATGGAGCACACACGTGCATTGTATATTTATTAGACTGCACTCATTGTCACTACTTATCTGAGAGTGTGTGCACTTTTATTCCACTTGTGCTTATTACCCTCTTTTTAGTTAACTACTTATACTATAGCTGACATCTCCTTAATGGGCAGGATCACCTAAAAATAGATGTGCTTCACCCAAGGCTGGACAAATATTTGTAGACCTTTGGAATCAAACAGAAGAATTCAGGAGCCAGGGGCATGGTACAGTGATAAAAGTGAGGAGGCAGCAGAAGGTATTTTAGGAGCCCTGGCTTCACCCATATTTTATTGTTTATAACGTTCTCCCAAAAATGACCATTAATGAGCGTTTCATTAGAGCAGAGAATGCTATATGTTAAATCCAACATAAACATGTCCAATTAAAGAGGACTACAGCTAACTTCTCCGTGAGAAGACTAGCATGTCTCGCTCTAACTGGAGTGTGGGAAGCTCATCTCCCCCCCTCTGGTGGGTTTGTGTAGCGCTCTCACGCCAATGACGGGGAGATCCAGGCACTCTCTGTTCCCATGCTATGCTGTTCTGGCAGTCATTGCACCATTCACTAGGCAGGCTTTTTATGGTACAGAAGTGGCCTGTTACTTTACAAAAAATATTTTTTGGGTTCAGTGACAAATCTGTAAATGCTTGATCTGTCAAATTGTGTTTTACTGTTAATATCTGGAAATACAGGAGATCTAGTTTTCGGTACCGTGCTTCTCCTTTTACGACCACTACAGCCTCAGGTGAGGTCCATCCAGTCTATTAATTGATCCCGTAGACTGTATTTGCATTTGTTTTTTAGTTATAGATAGGAAATCTGATACTACTGCTTGTAAATATATCTAGCTGTAAGTTATGACTCTGGTACACTCGGGTTAAATAAACATTTTGTTGGCAAGTGTACTCAGCTATGTTGCTAACTACTGTGATAATTACAGAGATGGCAATCTCCAACCAGGACAAAGGCTGTTCTGTTCTGCTGGTAAAGTCGTAATGGACTGCTACAACAATTTAAATTCTTAAATCATTAGCAACATTTACACCATTATTTTATTTTCTGAATGTTGACCCTTCACTATTTTTAGCTCATCAGGGCTTGACAAATCCCAGGAGGCAAGCAGCCATAAGAATTCTTACATGCACCTCGGTGGAAGTTAGTTTTTCATTTCTACCTGTTGCATTGATGACTGGCATGTCTGACGTGAAAAATAGTGTACCAGTGTAGTGCATTCACAGAAATTCTGCTGTATTGTGCTTTAACACAGCTTATATATGTAGGATCTTTACATGTGGGGTTCCTGTTTTGCCTTCTGTGTGTCTCTGGAAGCTTTTTCTTTGCTTTCAGAGTTCACTTCCTTTTTTCGTGTTCACCTGGTACTCCTTTTATAAGAATTAATGTTGCTAAGAGGCAGGGAATGCCGCCTGATGTTTCTTTATGCTTTTAGATGTAAAAATAGAGAAATATCTAGTTTCATAAGCCTCATCCTATGGGTTTCTGCTTCCACATGTAACCACAGTATCAGTGCCTTCTGTTGCCAAATAAACACACCACTACTTAACATCGAAACATAGAATGTGTCGGCAGATAAGAACCATTCGGTCCATCTAGTCTGCCCAATTTTCTAAACACTTTTATTAGTCCCCAGTTCCCTATCTTATATCTATCATAGCCTTGTGCCTAGCCCACGCCTTCACTGTGTTTCCGCTACCACTTCTGCTGGAAGACTATTCCATACATCCACTACCCTCTCAGTAACCTTTTATATGAAACCCCAGTACAGTCCCTCTTGTTTGGGAACATCAGTAAATCTTAAGTGTCTAGGACTTTTTTGGATTAGATAAAATATTTTTGTGCTGGGTTTGGCTATGCAACAAAAGGCTTGATATACTAAAATAATTGTTAAAGATCTTCTAAATGGTGATTGTTTTGTACATGCGTAGATTTAGATGATGTTGTCTTAGTGTGTATATCTAGGTGGGGGAGCATCTTGCCTCTTTTGCACTTTCGATACCGATTTTGTGCTTTTAATGGATTAAATAGTTATTTTTTACTTTATGGTCCAGCCTCAGAAGCCATTTATCATGCTGATCCTGCAAACCTATTTTTGTCTTTTTTTTTATTTTTTTATTTTTATATAAGTGTGCGTATCTGTTCATTGCAGAAATACCCAGTAAGTGGTACAAAAAACCCCCATTACAATTGCTAATTGTAATATGGTTTTTAGATCGATAGCAGATTTTATAAAACAATAAGCTCTTGAGTGGTTTCATTACACATTTGTTTAAATGTATTTAGCAAACCAATATGCAGTATGGCTACTTTGCTGTACATTAGAAATCATTGCTCTAATCAGAAGGGTGAATTTTAGGGATTGTAGCTATTTAGTCCCCTACTGGATACTTATGACCAGTTATTACACATTGTTATTGACTTGCAACTTCTATACTCTCATTTCCTTTCCTCTAATCTTCCTTTTCACCTCTCTTCAGTCTGTATTTCACACTGATTATTTTAAAAGGGCCCTCCTTGCTCCAGCATGTCTAGACTTACTACCTACTGTTTTTATTTTTTAGTCCCAGTTCTACAGCTCTAATGTCCGCACATTTAAATAAACATTAATAAAATAGTATTTTACCTCACCATTCTTTACATATTCATCATTTCAAATGGAAACAAATTATTAAAAATAAGTTGATGTGTCACCTTAACAAATACTTGATTGGAATGATTATTAATTTGTTTTAATGGAAACAGCTTATGCAAACTAGTAACTCTAATATCTCCAAAACCCATGACATTTTGTAAATGAAGCATATGTAGTGTAGTAGGTTTATGAAGATTATAGGTCCTAAACCCTCCAGATGTTCTTTTAATCACACAGAAGGCTTTCTGCCTCGGAATGGGAAAAAAATAAATTAGAGTTTAGTCCCTAATTATTTAATTCTGCAACTTAATGTCAGGTGACATACCCACTCTAATTCATCATGCAGTTCTTTTGCATAATTAATTTTTTTGTATAAAATACCCATTAATATTTCATTCCAAATGTCCAGCTTTGTAATCAATCCCCTCTTGCCAAAAATGGAAATGCACAGTTGAAACCAGTCAAAATAATCTTAAAATAATATTTATTTTGTTTTAAATTTAACGCAAGACTAAACCATAGTGATTTTTTTTCTAGCATTATATAGATGTCCGATTTTATCAAGTTATAATGAAAACATTGTTTTAATTCTCTCTCTTTTATCTCTTCCACTCTTGCGAGCGAGTGTTATTTTTACATTAAGCCTAAAATGGGGACAAAAAGGTATGTACTTTATTATGGACATGCCATTTCCCCATCCATAGAACCTACACCATATATAGGCTGATCTGAAAACTGACTCTTCCCATAGTTGGTCTCTTATTGTGGAAATGGTCCAAGAGATCTATATCCGCAGATCTGTGAGAGTGCGGTCACTATATCTGATTGGTGAAGGGGTAGAGGGGCTGAACACTCCAGTACATGCTTATAGCGGAGCAGCGGGGGTTATGCTGCTTGGAGTAGAACTAACAAAATTAGGAAGTAATTTGGTAACAAAATCAATAGGTTTATCATTATTGGCAGAGCCCAATTGCATTTTGGTAACGTTACATGGAAGACAAATATGTTTTAATTTAACGCATACTGTCACAACTGTGCATGTTGTGTTATAGAATAATCTGGGTAGAGTGAGGAATCTATCACAACAGATGGGTGTGAGATCCTCCATCCAGCAGACACCGGAAAATGATAGTGGCCCTATTTATGCATCAGATGTTAGAGGCATTACCCACCTAATTTTTCAAGCTCAGATGAAAAGATAATGAAGGCAATTAAGCGCTTTATCCTGACAACAACGATGAAGTGCTCTAGATGGGTCTAGACAATGGTTCATCTTTAAAGACCACAGTCTAGACAGCTTAAGTGCCGTTCTCCTGACTTCTTACTTATTTTACTAGGTGCTTGAGTATTGTTTAAAAAAAAGTCATTTGTGCTGTTTTTTTTATGCTGATTTAAATATATTTCTATATATAATTTTCTCTTTTCCCCGCAAATGGTTTATTTTGCTCCTTTGTAGTTCAGTATAAATTAACAAGAGAGCTGTGAGCCATGATTTTTTCATTATCTCTTTTTTGCATCTAAATTTCGTTCCAGATTTGCATACATAACAAGTCCCATTTTAGGGAGTTCAAAGGCATTTTGGAATCTTTGTTAAAGACTACAAAGTGGTCTAAATACATTCTTATCCTGTCTCATTTAAATTCCTCACAAACAAGGAAGGAAACTAGATTGTTTTGGATAACTACTATCCTTGCGGGTTGCATATTTGTTTTGAGATTTCTATACGCATCCATCATTTGTTCCTGATTTAAAAATACATTTTATATTAACTCGCATGATTTCGTTAGCGAAATTTAACCCCTTAGTGGCCAGGCCGTTTCGAACATTTTGTACTGGTCCTGACAGTGACTGTTTTTAACATTTTGTGTTTAGCTGTCATTTTCCTCAAAAATTCAAGTGCATACATTAACCCCTTAGTGAACAAACCATTAAAAAAAATTATATACCCTTCGTGACAATGACTGTTTTAACATTTCTGCGGTATTTAGCTGTTATTTCCTTTTTCTTGTTTAATGTACTCACACATTTATATACTGTTTTTGTCACCATAAAAGGACTTTCTTTAGATACCATTGTTCTCATCACATTAAGCATGAAAACAAAAATCATAAAGAATGACGGGGAAAAAATAAAACTTCTAACTTTTGCATATAAAAATCTTTCTAAATAGTTTCTAATTGGCTAGAGTTTAGAAATGACCAGTGTTTACATTTTTTTCTTGTGTCTTTTGCAAGTAATAGGGCAATAAGCAAATTTTAAAAACATTTTTTGTTTACTAACCATTTTTTCTTTCCTACAGTGACCTTTTGACCCCAACTCTAGCCATCACCCTAACCCTACATCTAACCATAGCTCTAACCCCAACCCTAGAGTTAATTTGGGCTATTTTTCCTGACATCCTGTGGTCTTCCTGTGCGTCAGGTGTATACCACTGTATACCACTCGGTGGTCTGCCTGTGCATCAGGTATATGCCTGACTCCGGGTGGACTGCCTGTACGTCAGGTAATTGCTGACACCCGGTAGTCTGCCTGTGCTTCAGATATACTCATGACACTTTTTCGTTGCCTGTTCTTCCGGTATACTCATGACACTCTTTGGTCTGCCTGTGCTTCAAGTATACTCCTGACACACTGATATCTGCCTGTGCTTCAGGTATACTCCTTATACCCTGTGGTCTGCCTGTGCTTCAGGTATACTCCTTATACCCTGTGGTCTTCCTGTGCTTCAGGTATACTCCTGACACCCTGTGGTCCTCCTGTGCTTCAGGTATACTCCTGACACCCTGTGGTCTGCCTGTGCTTCAGGTATACTCCTGACACCCTGTGGTCTGCCTGTGCTTCAGGTATACTCCTGACACCCTGTGGTCTTCCTGTGCTTCAGGTATACTCCTGACACCCTGTGGTCTTCCTGTGCTTCAGGTATACTCCTGACACCCTGTGGTCTTCCTGTGCTTCAGGTATACTCCTGACACCCTGTGGTCTGCCTGTGCTTCAGGTATACTCCTGACACCCTGTGGTCTGCCTGTGCTTCAGGTATACTCCTGACACCCTGTGGTCTGCCTGTGCTTCAGGTATACTGCTGACACCCTGTGGTCTGCCTGTGCTTCAGGTATACTGCTGACACCCTGTGGTCTGCCTGTGCTTCAGGTATACTGCTGACACCCTGTGGTCTGCCTGTGCTTCAGGTATACTGCTGACACCCTGTGGTCTGCCTGTGCTTCAGGTATACTCCTGACACCGTGTGGTCTGCCTGTGCTTCAGGTATACTCCTGACACCGTGTGGTCTGCCTGTGCTTCAGGTATACTCCTGACACCGTGTGGTCTGCCTGTGCTTCAGGTATACTCCTGACACCGTGTGGTCTGCCTGTGCTTCAGGTATACTCCTGACACCGTGTGGTCTGCCTGTGCTTCAGGTATACTCCTGACACCGTGTGGTCGGCCTGTGCTTCATGTATACTCCTGACACCCTGTGGTCGCCCTGTGCTTCAAGTATACTCCTGGCACCCTGTGGTCTAACAGCCAGTTTGCCCATCAATGTGCCACAGCCAGTTTGCACATTAATATGCCACTGTTTGCCCATTAATATGCCACAGCCAGTTTTCCCTAGAAAATAAACCCCCTTCCCCAGTACTTGACTTTCTGCTGTTCTCTCTGTCCCCAGCCGCATTTCTGTTCAGACATATATGACCATTTTTCTGTAAGCACCAAGAGCCTGTTCGAGTTTGGAAGCTAGAACTAGTAGACTTGGTCAGTGATAGTGAAGGATGCTTTTTGGGGATCCCTGGTTGTATAATAATGCTTTTCCCTGGGCTTGTAAGTGTTACAGGTACCTGTTGTGTGTGGCTCTAATTCTCCTGCCTGTCTAGTTCCCTATTCTAAATCTTCTCAAAGAATTTAGTTAACTCCAGTCTGTAAGACGTCTTAGATATGTTATTTTCTAGGCTGTGACCTGCTTCCCTTGATCAAGCCAGAGTCTGTGGAGTTTATTTCCAGCTGGCTGGGGGATTTGCATATGCCCTTTATTGCCTTACATGTTGGGTATTTTCTCTGCTCTGCTGTACCTATATCTATTTTCTTACCAGCCCCTCCTGGATAAGCACCAGGATCTCCCTCTGGTGATGTCTTCTTCCACCATGTTCAAGTCAGCAAGTATCCTGCAAGATCTCTAAAAACATTAGTGAGAAGCTATGTTTTAGAAGTGGGATAAGGTCCATCAGAGGAGCAGCAACAACTCATTTTCACCCTTCTATAAAGAGGTTATTTGGCAGTAAGCTGGAATCTTTTGGGAGAGTTAGACCCCTTGAATTGGCTCTCCAAGAAAGGAGGACAACGAGGAGGCAAGTACCTAGGAAGTTCTAATGCCAGACTTCCAGACATTCTTCATACTTCTTTTTATTCATGTCTTTTTCAGCTCCATGTCAATAAGCTATTTTTTGCTTCTCTAGATACTCAGAAGTATTTGCATAACTTTTTGCCAGGCTGTACAGGCTCAACCATCCCCATGTGGGAGAGAGTACAGCATTACAAGTTTTACATGTGAAATCCATGAGGTTCTATTAACTCCTAGGATTTAGTATAATAGAGTGAATCGATATATGTACGGTTAATTAGAACAAAATTATTTTAGACATTGAGTTCAAGCCGAAACATATGTGTGCCATTGCATCTCACGCCATAGCTGATTACTGTTGCTTTGCTACTGTAGAGGTTTCCGAAATAGGGACAAGCAGGGTTCTGGGGGCCTGTAGTACGAGTGTAATTCAAATGCCAACCTTTTAGTGATATTTTCTTCGCTGCTGCCTAGTGTCCAAGTGGTGGTGGTGGGGGTAAACAGCAGTGCTCGAGACTTCAGGGACCACAGTTTGGGTTGCAGTGCTGGTGGTATTTATAAACCATATCGGACCCAGGAATTTGGCTAGGAAAATAAATATATAAAGGAAAGTGGTCCTGTCAGACATACTCCGCATCCGCAAAACTGTGTCCCTTGCGGAATCCCTCAGGCTTTGGTTACTCAGAAAATATCCTCTACAAGCCGAGATCTGTTCCGTCTGTCTATGCCCAAATGTTAAAAAAGGTGCCATATAAACCAATGTAAATCCTGTGAAAATGCCTCCTCATTAATTCCTCTGAGCCTCACATTAGTTCTCCTGGCTCGGGCTTCCATCCTGAGAAGAACTTCCTCATATTTTTCATCAAGACAATGAATGGACACCCTGTTCAAGAGCTCTCATTTTGGAATTTAAGAGCTTTATGTCAGATTCCATCTGGGCCACTTTCACCTCCAGAATGTGGACATCAGCTCGACTCTCAGCCAGACCTCTGTCTATTATATGTATTTAGTCCGCCAGCAGTAACCTTTGTTACTGTGGAATCCCTGCCTGTTTGTTTCTCTGTGGCCTGGTAACACTGATTCGTGGTAGCTGTTAAATAGAACCTGCTTCTACTTCAGGGCAGGAGATGGAGATCTCACTATTTATTGGTTGTGTGCAGTGTGATTGAGTTCACACTCCATTCAGTGCACGACTTTAAAGTGGCATTCTGCCTCATTAAAATAATAATTTTAGGGTCTGGTGCCTCTTGTATGGATATATGTGTTTATCACGAGTAGCTAGATCTGCCAAGCTGACTATTCTAATCAAGGTACATGGGGCCAGATATGTATACATTTTGGTTAGAGAGCCTTTGTTTCCCTGTTAATTAACATTCAGAAAGCTGATGTTATCTGTGAGAGTTTAACAATTCATACGATCCCCAGACTGCAACATATTATTGTTTTGAACAGTGATGCTTACTGCCCCCCCCCCCCTTATTGTGACTGATTGTCACGTTCTAATGCTGTAATTGTGAGAATAGATGGATTATATTGTGTGGAGATACCCATTGCAAACCTGATATTTACAACTCATTTCAATAGTGAAAGGAGCAGCTGTCTGGTGATGTATTTGAGGTCATTATTTGTGATTTAAAGCTGCTCATCTCTGTCTGATGATTATAGATTTATTATATATATATATATATATATATATATATATATATATATATATATACGTGCTTCTCTGTATATGTTAAACAACATTCTGACATTTTCCAGTCTGTCTTTAAATTTACATTCTTTTTAATGTCTTCTTTGTTTTATTTTGGAAAATCAGCCAACATGAAATGTTTTTAGTCCCTGTGTCAGTGGTTGAAGAAGTTGTCTGCATATAATAGAGGAGGTCTCTCTGTGATTACACAGATGTCAAGAATATATCTATATCCCCATATACCATAAAAACCAACCCTAGAGATTCTGGAATTTCTCCAAATTTAAAGACTCTTTTCTAATTATTTGAGCATGTTTTTGGAAACTCTCACATAGCCATGGCTCGTAGTATTCTACCTTTGTCATTTAACTTCTACAAATGATGTTTTCTCAATTGCCAATTCCTTGACTCACAAATATGACAGAATGGATCCAAATCCTATTCTTCATTTTGTCATATCTTGCAAAACACCCATTTTGTTTGCAAATTCTCTCTACATTTATTTTCAAAATAATCTAATTCACACACAGCAGAATGCGAGTTAAGGATTTAGTGGTTGTCATTTATTATTATAATTATTATTTTTATGGTTATTATTTATTCTGAGTGAATAAACACCGTTCTAGTTCTCCAGTTCCTCTAATCCAGTCTTTGGTGTTTTTGGAAGTAACCATGTTTGACTGCACAGTTACCATGCTGTAAATCTTCTAGGATTAGAGCTGTATAATACTTTCCCAATTCTTGGCCAAGTATAGTCAGAATAGAATATTATTTGGATTTATAACCTGAGCTGCCAGTATGCAGATTTAAGGATTATCCCATTCTTCTTTTTTCCAAATACTGACAGTTTCATGATTGCTAATGCTCAACACCTCATTTACTTTCTGAAAGCGATGTTGATTGAGGCTGCAGTACGATATTATTTCCATCTAGAATACTTGGGGTATGTCGGTCCTGTGCTTTGTGATTGAGAGTGAAGCGATTACAGCAGATGCTCCACTAACTCCCTAAGGATTGATACTGCTTTTGAAGCCACATCTATATTGTGTAATCACAGCCATAGGCCACAGCTTGCCACTGTAATACCCACTTTTATTATTAGAAGAGATTGTAGGTATGCATAATTAAGACAATTCTGTAATTAATCAAAAAAAAAAAGTGTCTGTTACAAATTCTAGTGAGAAGCAAGAATGGCCCTATTTTTAACCCTGTGATTGCCAGCGATATGTGCAGCAATCTACTCAAAATCACTGCTTTTTAATACGTGTAACATGGTTTAACGTTAACATATTTCTTTGTAAGATGTTAACAAGGTGTAGGGGTCTATTATACACATGAAAAGATGGGCTGGATGAGAAAAGTTATGTCAACTGAAATTTCAGACAAGGCTTGACAAATGTTTATTGACTTTAAGAGCCAAACAGCTCAATTCAGGAGCCAGCCTGGTTATTTTTAGAAAGGAGGTAAATAAACTTTTCATATTATAGTGTGTAAAAGAATCCAGAGAAGAGCAGTGGCTCACTGGTTCTTGGGATTTGTCAAGCCCTGATTTAAGAGCCTGTAGGAAAGGACCTTATTTGCTGTGCATAGAGGGATATCCGCTATATCCAACTGACAAGGGCCAGTAGGCAGAAACTTATATGGTTTGTTCAACCATTCATGCAGATGTGACTTATACTAAAGGCCTAGACCAACTTGAGTGGGACTAGGCTGGTACCTTTCAAGCCGATCTCAGTTCTTTTTGCCTTTTCATTTAAGAGTATGCTAATATGTATTTAATGGTACACGCCATGCTATCCCTGTAGTTGTTTCAGTCTAACAATTACTTAGATTAAAGAAGCGTTATTTCCAGTCCGTTTTTATTTGCGTTTTAAAACATAAATATTTTGATACATTTAAATTCATGCCTTGGCATTTAATATGGTCTTATTTTGATAAATATAGAGAGTCAGATGCAATGCACTGTGTAAAACACACATTATATCTCTCTAAAATAAAATCTATTTTTTTCCAACAGAAATATCATCAGTAATCATTTAGTAGATCACTAATAATAGATAATGAGACGTAATAAAGGGCAGGTGTAAGACCGTGACAAAACAATTAAACTTGGGAGAATTGAGTGAACAAGGTTTTTAATTGGCAAACTAATAGTGGAATGTGCATGTTTTCAGTTTGTATTGATGTGACTGTATGTCATGTATTGTATTTGTGTAGAGCACTACAGGAAATGGTTAAAAAGCAATAACGTAGTCATAGACTCAGGGTACTTTAACAAAGTCCCCTTCTGTTGCTCTCCTTTCAAAAAGATCAGACAAGTGGGACAAGCCCCCCTCAGCGGACTGACGAGCATTGAGCGACAGTGCTCCTCTGACATTGGTCAGTCATGCTGTTCATTTTTGTTTCATCATTATTTAGAGGCAGAGGTGGATATACCTGTTCCCGAGAGCTGCAGCTCCTATTGTGGGTTGAGTTAGTTAGAAGTTGCTGTCCTCATCTCTTGCAGGGCCAAGCATGGATTCTTTTTTCATTTTGTTGCAGTGATGAGTTACAATCCTAGGAATGACATCTATACCTGCTTTTGCTGGAGTTAAGAACTGCACCTCCTATCCATCTTTATACTTCTGTTTTAAGATACATTGCACTTTATGTCCTGGTTGGCAGCTGCCAGGCCTCACTGTGAATCCATATTGAGGCATGACACGCATAAGGCATTTGACCTCCAGGGAGTGTGCTGATACTGTGTGTGCGACTAGACTCAAATAAATAATTTTGTAGTTTGGTGGCAGTTTCCGTGGGTCACCCCAGGGTTCTTCCTACAAGCAAACCTGGTCACTGACTGTCGCTCACCATTAGTAGCACATTACTTATTTTGAGAGGTTCCCTCTATTGGTTTTAGGTAAAAATGAGGGTCTCTTGCTGCACTAGCAGGAGAGACGGTCTGGCTCCTTCAGATCCTGGTAGACACTTTGATTGGCTGAGTGCGCGACTACAAGACCTTTTCAAAAAATATGTCACCCAAATCAGTTTAACTCGGTGGTCTTTTTTTCCTGTGCTATAATTACATCTATTAGTATTGGTTTGTCCTGTGATGGTGGGTGTGTTGGGCAGAAAATTCAGACAATGTTAAAACTCCAGTGCATTATTACTTCTTTTGTTTACCGCTGTTTACATCGACAAAGACCCATTATTTGCAGTTCTCTGTATCTGTGTTTGTGCTATTCCATTCTAGATAATGTAAGCATACATTCAGAGATTTCTACAGTTCATTGTATGGATTTTTTCACTTCCAGATTTGCATACATTTAATCTGGGTGACTGGAAGCCGATTAGAAGTTATATGTCAGTTTGTATACTAACAATAATGAGAATTTGTATTAATTTACAAGTCAAATTTGTATCTGTGTGTGTGTGTGTTACTGATATCATATATATTAATTTACTACAGAGCATCAATCTGCTTGTCTGTGCCAACACTTTTCATGCCTGTTATATGTTTACAGGAACTTTCTTTTTTTTTCATTATATTTTTGTTGTTGCGTCTTTTAACGCGTATCAAGTATCACATGTCAAATACATACATATATATATATGTGTGTGTGTGTGTGTGTGTGTGTGTATATATGTATATTTATAGTTTGCAGTATATGTTTCTATATTATTATTTTATTATTTTTCGGTGCTCTTTATTTTGACATACTTGAAAAATCTTTAAATGTTACAGTTATTAAACAGTTAATGTGAAGCCTGGTTTTGCCAAGTAAGCAGTCACTAATGCAGTACATTGTAAGATTTTATTGACAAGGTCATCCGATTCGATGTTCAAATCCTGTATTGGCAGATTTCCTGAATGCCTGCCAAGCTTCTAGTCCATCATTCAGTCCAGATAACTGAGCTTTCTGGCTGCATATTCATAGACAATGTTTGGTATCCTAAATATGTAATATACCACCTCACCATGGGCGCTATGTTTTAAATGTTATCATGTGAATAAAAGAAATTGCATCGAAACACTTAAGTGCAGGGCTTGCATTCTACCAACCACAGTTTCCCACAACATTTCAGACTCTGGCAATGAGGATCGAAACACCTTTCTTTTTGTATTGCGGTATAGGGAGTAAACTGCTGGTACTGGATCGGAGGATATAGGAGGTGGGAGAGCATTCTAGTTGGGTAGGGTGGGAGCTTCCCAGAAAATATCTAAAACACAAGGCTGGATAGGTACAAGTGAGGTGTGTGTATGTGACTGGCGGTTTATGTGAGATGTGTGTGTGTGTGTGTGTGTGTGTGTGTGTGTGTGTGTGTATGTGACTGGCGGTTTATGTGAGGTGTGTGGATGTGACCGGCGGTGTATGTGAGGTGTGTGGATGTGACTGGCGGTATGTGTGAGGTGTGTGTGTGTATGTGACCGGCGGTGTATGTGAGGTGTGTGGATGTGACTGGCGGTATGTGTGAGGTGTGTGTGTGTGTGTGTGTATGTGACTGGCGGTGTATGTGTGTGGATGTGACTGGCGGTATGTGTGAGGTGTGTGTATATGATTATGTGTGCATGTTTGCATGATTTCATGTGTCATTGTCCGGCTCCTAATTATTATTATTTTAGCTCCTAAAAGCAAATAAACTTTGTCAAGTAGTGGGAATGTGCAGACTATTCACTGCATAGCTTAGTACTGTATTTGCTCTAATATAAGACGAGAGAGCCAGCATGGGAGGCAAGGGCTGCGTTGGCACATAAAAGGAGATAAAAACAAGAAATGCATAATTATCATTTTTTTTAATTAAATATGAAAAAGCTATTTACATGTCAATATATACAAGTTAAACTTTTTTTCCTATAGGGTAGTCTTATATTCAGGCTTTTAGTTTTTTCCTAAAGGAATATGCAAAGTTTGGGGGGTCGTCTAATATTCTAGCAAATACGGTATTTGCTATTGGTCACTGACTGTTATTTCCAGGCATGTTCTCACTATTAAGGGAAGTGATACATGGATTGTCATAGATTTGGAAACATATATAGCATGGATTTCGTCATAGTACATCCTAAGTTAACATCAGTGACTCACAGAACTGGAATCAGACGTTGACTTTCTCACAATAATTATCTGATCATTTCGTAGCAATCCTTTTAAAGCAGTAACCACATTTAATAGCCACTTACCATATACTTTTATCATTTAATGCAGCCAATAATTGTGTTGCTCCTAATCACACTACATATCAAACCTAAAAATCTGTTTGTCTCTATCTTTTTATTTTATTGTTCTCAGTATGAATACATTTCCGTTGGATCTTGATTTTCCTTTTGTTTCTGGGAACAGTGTTCCTAATTTGATTGTGTGTCTGTAGATTTTATCCATTGCACTTCTGGTGAGCTGTAATGATTAGGAAGTTAAATGAATTGTATATGAATATTTGTAACTGTTTTTGCAGGGAGTGGGCTTCCCATGCAGAACTGTTGTCCATTGTTTTTCAGGGAGAGGAAACTAGTTACTTCTTGTAAGAAAAGGCCTGTGATAAAGCAACTGAACTGTGTGGTTTAGCGTATTTGTATTGGAATCAAAGAATTTCTGTAGGAAGAGAGGAGTGGGCAGATGCAGGCTGCTGCTACATGTCTGAGCATGAAGGTTTTTGTCTCTTTCAAAAAGCTGGGTCTTTTGAACGCACCCTTTAAAAATGACAGGACTGCAGATATGATTGTGAAAGCAAGTTAGAACATTGGTCCATGTCGTTTAACCATCTGAGTGTTAGATTGGCATGCAACCAGTCTTACAAAGTGTTATATTGCTGCAGGAGATGGGGGGGGGGGGGGGGGGGGGGCCTCCTCATTGTCTTTGGATATGTACTGCTGTGCTCTACTGACTGTACCCCAAGGAATTGGTTTCCAGCTGCCCTTACCCCACTATAGCTGTGTGTGTGATTAAGCCATCACTCAAAATTAGCCATTCTCTGCACTTAAATAAAATGTTATATATTTAGGCAGTGAGGTTTTAGTTTGGGTAACAATTTCCAGTTTTGATGCTCAGGATAATATGGTTCCATATACCTTTTAATACCATTTAATGAATCTCTCATTGCTTGTTTTCCCTGCCAGCCTGAAAGACCCAGATAAATGTTGCATAGGAAGCGTTGAACTGGACCACTGGACCATCTCCAAGAAACCGGTTAGTGCACTTTATTTTAAGACATTCTCCTTCATTTATAATTGTATTTTTGGATTTAATCATGCGGCTTTCATTCCTTGCACTTTAATATTGCAACTTGATGATTATATGAGGTTTAAAAGGAATGTATATACTGATCTGACATACAATGCACATATCCTCATGAGGCTAAGCAAAGCATTGCTGTCTACCAGGGCTGGCCTTAAGTGTTCCGGCGCCCTGTGCGGGCTTCCCCCATGGCGCCCCCCCCGTCTTTCACCCCCCTATGTATGTGTCCCTTTCCTCTTCCTTGCCATGTCTGTCTCCCCCCCCCCCCATCTGTTCTGTCTCTCTCCCACCTCCTGTCTCTCTCTCTTCCCCCTCGCTTGTTCTGTTTCTCTATCCCCCCCTCCACCTGTTCTGTCTCTCTCTCTCTCTCCCTCTGTTCGGTCTCTCTCTCTCCCCCCCTTCCCCCTGTTCTGTCTCTCTCTCTCCCCCCCTTCCCCCTGTTCTGTCTCTCTCTCCCCCTGTTCTGCCTCTCACCCTGTTCTGTCCTTCTCTCACCCCCTGTTCTGTCTCTCTCTCCCCCCTCCCCCTGTTCTGCCTCTATCCCCCCTCCCCCTTTTCTGCCTCTCTCTCCCCCCTCCCCCTGTTCTGCCTCTCACCCCCTGTTCTGTCCCTCTCTCACCCCCGGTTGTCTCTCCCCCCCCCCCCCCCCTGCCTGCAAATGTGGTTCAAGGGAGCCAGCACAGCATGCCGAGCAGAGGGCTGGTGAGGGGGGATCTTTTGATTGCACAGGTCGCACACCCCTAAGGCCGGCCCTGCTGTCTACCTACTATACTACGAACAGAGCAGCATGTGCTCATGCAAAAGGTGACATTTGCATGTATGCTGGATACACGATGCCATGTGCTGTCTAGCACACAGAATAAATACATGCTACCATGGTTCACTAGGCCTATTTGTCTTTATAGTGTAGGATGGATTCCTGCCAAAGCACAGAAATACAGCAGATTATAATGAAAATATTTAGCAGATTGCACATGGCTAAAATGTCTGTAAATCTAAGTGCCAGATTTATTCTACATTTAGCATGAATAGTCGTTTTCTTCAATTGTAATGCAAATAATTTTAGCAAATGCTCCATTTTGGCTCATGAATATATTAAAAGGTTAGTAATGACTTGTCTATATACTAGATGTCTATTATCATGTGCAGTATCAAACTTCAAGTAGTCATATTGACATAGGTAAATAAATGTTATGGAATTTGGCCTTTTCCTGCCTCGTGGGCCTCTGCATTTAGCAGAAGATTTGAATGAGAAGTGCAGAGAGGAAGCTGGACTCTTAAGATTTGTCCGCTACAATTCTGTATAGAGGACCGCCTCATTTATTTGCATTGTTTTTGATGGTTTCTTTAATTCACATTATTGTGCAGACTTACTGCATGCCCCAGGTCCCCCTCCTCTGTCTCCCCCTGAGATCTATCAGTACACCTTTCCAAAGGATCTCACAAGGAGACTGGGGATGGTCAAAGCACATAATCCCGCACATGCATGTTAAAAGTACCCTTGATTTTCTATAAGAAGCAGTAAAATCGAAACACGTCGGTAGTACAAATTGGTATTTTTTAGAGAAAATGATATTTTTATTGAACACTTACTAACATTATTTTTTAAGCATGATTCTAGATGTAACAGCCTTCCCTGATTTTAGATGTTGAGGGCTTATATTTTATTTTATAAAGTTTTTTCCCAGAGTACTAAATTAAGTTATTTGCTGTTCTACTATGTGCTGGTCAGCCTATCTCCATCTTAGTTTTACTTGCCACGAGGGAGCATTGATGTTGCCTAAGTGCTCCCTCGCTGTGCAGGTGCCAGTTTAAGGGGGAAATATGTCGTCCTCCATCTGTATGGGATGAGGGTCACGTAACTGCACACTGTCCTTTAATGGTTGAGCTCAGCTCCGCCCCCTCCTCTAAAGCTCTTCCTGCTCCTCTAAAGCTCTTCCTGCTCCTGAAACCCAAAAGCTCCAGTATGCTGCAAATGAGTACTGGGGACGGGGAGGGGAGACGATGGAAGTTATGCTTTTAATAGTCATTGGACGGTGGCATATTTATTGGGCATCTTGCGGTGGCATATTTATTGGGCATCTGGTGGTGGCATATTCGGCATCTGGCTGTGGCATACTCGGCATCTGGATGTGCCATATTTATTCGGCATCTGGCTGTGCCATATTTAATGGGCACCTGTATGTGCCACATTTTAATGAGTTTCCAAATAAATCTAATTCAATGTGTATACTTCTCTATGGTACATCTTCAGTCTTTTCATAGCCTTTTCTTTCCATCCTGTGATTTTACACATTATCTTGTTCTGAGAATAACCACTGTCATCCATTTCCATGCTGGAAGCTTCTATACACCAAGCTTTTGCACTTTTATGTATATAGATTTTTTAGATTTTGCTCTTCCTGTAAGAATTACGGCTACTTTACCCCTCTTATGTGATGCCTCCTCTCCAACTTTTACTCTCGTACAGATGGTCAGACTCTATTTAGTTGGTCTAATTAGGTCGTCTTCCAATCTAATAGAATGTGTGACTAAGCTATAATTTCCCATGGCGGGGGTTGGGGGGGGGGGGGGGGGGGTACTGCTGTTCTGCGTCATTGATTATGCATATTCATCTAAAGATAAAAACAGCTTCATCTGACCATGACTCTTTCAACATAATCAGCATGTTTTTCCCTCCCTGAGGAAGTTTTGTTGGTTCAGCTCTGGTCCCAAAGAATCGAGTTGGGCTCATTTAATAGACAGGCAAAAGCTGATGCAACGGACGCTGATCCGCTGAGGGTATCAAAATCTGTTTACCGGCTGACGTCAATGATTGGATCTTATTAGACCTTCAGGAAAAGATAAAAATCTGTTGGAGACTAACATAGAAAAATGTCAATAAAAGCTGATGCAATGGAGGAAAGTGAACGTCCGTCCAACTCATTAATAGTATGCTCATTAATGACGGCGAAATTGATACGTTCTTTAACTGAGACAGTGGAGCAATCGTCTGGTGATTTATAATAAGCATTTATTAGAAGATGTTTATGAGTCGTCTTCTCCAGTCAGAATTTAAAACCGAGCTACTATCATCAGCCATTGGCTATTGCACGGGTATGCAAGATGCAGCCCAACTGACTAACTACTCATGATCATTAACCCTGAAAAAGGCATTCAATTATATTGCTTAGCAGCATATGTTGGTGTGCTAGCACGAGGTAGATGCATGTACATAATATTGTTTAGCATTGTATGTTGGTACACAAGCATGAGGTGGATGCATGTATATAATATTACTTAGCAGCATATGTCAGTTTGCAAGCACTAGATAGATGCATGTTGTGACGGACCCCCTGTACCTCCGCCAATCGATGCTCCTAGTGCTTGCCGAGGACTTCAAGCACTCCAACCGACACCATCAGCACTGCAGACTTATCCATCCCCCAAACATGAGCCAAGGCTTCAAGAAAGGGTCAAGCAGGTCTGTTTTAATGAGCACCCAAAAGCAACAGCACTCAGGCAGCCAAAAAACTCCTCCTCAGAGCAAAACAAACTGACAGTTACAGACAGACAGTGTTTGAAAATATGACAGTTATTAAGGGTTTTTAAACTGGTGTCTAGGAGGGAGGGGAATAAAACAGTCAAACTAAGTCCATAAAACAGGCAATAATCAATGCAAAAGTCTCTTGTGGCTGCTTCTGCCACAATGCTCCCCCAGAACCAAGCCGGCATACACAGTCTGATCCCAACGGATCTGCTTGGGGATGTCCGGAGGAGTGCTCACAGATCATTTCTCGAGTTCTGTCTGTCTGGACAACCCGTCGGCGTTACCATTTTGTTTCCCTGGGCGATACTGGATGATGAAATCAAATGGTTGTAGTGCCAAGCTCCATCTCAGTAGTCTAGCGTTGTCCCCTGACACCCGGTTTAGCCACACCAACGGGTTGTGATCTGTGAGCAAGGCAAATTGTTGTTCATATAAGTAGGGCTGTAGTTTCTTGAGGGCCCACACCACCCTGTAGCCTAAGTACTGCACTTCGGCCATCCCTACGTGGCACTTGCTGGGTTTTAACGTGAGACCTGCCTCCCTGATGCGGTCGAGGATGGCTCCTATATGGGTCAAGTGCTCGTCCCAGGAGTTGCTAAATATTGCTATGTCATCTAAATAGGCGCAAGCATACTCCTGGGATCCGTCCAGTAACCGGTCCACCATCCGCTGAAACGTAGCCGGCGCATTCTTCATCCCGAATGGCATCACCTTGAATTGGTATAGCCCAAACGGGGTGACGAATGCGGACTTTGGGATGGCATCCTCGGCTAGTGGGATCTGCCAGTACCCTTTGCACAAGTCTATTGTGGTGAGGTACTGGCCCCTGGCCATTTTATCTAAGAGCTCATCGATTCGGGGCATGGGATAAGCATCTGAAATTGTTTTATCATTAAGTTTCCGGTAGTCGACGCAGAAGCGGGTGGTTCCGTCCCGCTTCGGTACCAGCACTACCGGAGAGGCCCATGGGCTATCTGAGTGTTCTATCACTCCTAGTTGTAACATTTCGTCAATCTCCTTCCGCATATGATCTTTTAAGGATTCGGGTATGCGGTAGGGGGTTTGTCGAAGAGGGTGTTGCCCTGGGGTTTCTACCCTGTGGGTAGCCAGTGGGGTATACCCGGGCTGGTTGGAGAATGTATCCCCTTTTTCCCGGATCAGCTCTAGTATTTGAGCTCGCTCTCTAGTGCTCAGCCGGTCTCCTAGCTGTACTTCCCCTAATTCGGTGTTGGCCCCCCTTTGAGCTAATAGGTCTGGTAGGGGTAGATTATCCGGGTCCTCGGCGGCCGAGGCACATATGGCAGTTACTTCTTCGGTCCGCTCGTGATAGGGTTTCAGCATGTTAACGTGAAGCATGCGTCTACCGCCTGCTCCTGTACATGGGGCAATTATATAGGTGGTGTCACATACCTGTTCCACCACCTTATAAGGGCCTTGCCAGGAGGCCTGCAGTTTGTCATTTTGGACTGGCTTCCAGATTAACACCTTTTGTCCTATTTGAAAACTGCGGTCTCTGGCTCCCCTATCGTACCATCTGCGCTGTCGTTTCTGGGCCGCCTGGAGATTAGACCGTACCGTCTGGATTAGGGTCTCCAAGCGTTCCCTGAACTCTAGTACATATGGGACGATAGGGGTACCGTTACTGGTGACCGTTCCCTCCCAGTGTTCCCTAATGAGGTCTAAGGGACCCCGCACTCTCCTTCCGAATAGTAATTCGAATGGCGAGAACCCCGTGGACTCCTGGGGTACCTCTCGGTACGCGAAGAGCAGATGGGGAAGAAACCTTTCCCAGTCCTTCTGGGTATCCATGAAGGTACGGAGCATTTGCTTTAAGGTTCCGTTGAACCGTTCACAGAGCCCATTGGACTGGGGGTGATACGCTGAGTTTACAATAGGTTTCACCCCACATGTTCTCCATAACTGATGAGTGACTTCGGCTGTGAATTGGGTACCCCGATCTGAGATAATCTCTTTGGGGAACCCCATTCTGGAGAATATCCGGATTAGGGCATCTACTATAGTCTCCGCATGGATATTAGTTAGGGCTACGGCCTCTGGGTACCGGGTGGCATAGTCTACTACGGTTAGTATATACTTCTTCCCTGACGGGCTGGGTTTTGCTAGGGGTCCGATTATATCTACTGCCACTCTACTGAAGGGTTCATCTATTATGGGTAGGGAGTGCATTTTTGCCTTGTACCGGTCCCCTCTCTTCCCTACTCTCTGGCATGTGTCACAAGTTTGGCAATACTGCCGAATATCTTTGGAGACCCCTGGCCAAATGAAGTTTTGGGTCAAACGATGCTTCGTCCTACTGACGCCTAGATGTCCTGATAAAGGGATGTCATGGGCAATACGTAGTAATTCTTGCCTGTACTTTCGGGGCACGACTAATTGTGTGAGGGTCATGGGTACAGATCCTGCTACTACCTTCTCAGCATATCTATACAATAATCCTTTCTCCCAAGCGTATCTTTCCCCCTCCAACCCTGCCTGATTCTGTGTAACCCTATCCCGGTATACCTGCAGGGACGGGTCGGTGACTACTTCAGTACCAAATTCTAAGGGGGGAGCCCAGGGGACGAAAGGTGGGTCAGTACTGTTACTTACCGGAGCCTCAGAGTGTTCAGAAGATGCGGTGGTGCGGGCCTGCTGCCGTGTTACCACGGGTAGCGCTTCCTGCGCGGGGTGCTGAGAAACAAAAGTGGAGGTCAGCTCCCCCAAGTCGTTACCCAGGATGACATCAGCTGTTAAGTCCTGCATGAGGCCCACTTCCACATTCCCCCATCCCGCTCCCCAATCCAAATGTACTTTAGCAGTGGGAATTTTGTAAATCGCTCCCCCTGCCACCCGGACTGCCACATATTCTCCAGTGAGCTGGTGCTTGGGGACTAGGTGATTGCGAACCAGGGTTATGGTGGCCCCAGAATCGCGCAGACCCTGAAGGCGTTTTCCCTCTACGTGTACCCCTTGGCGGTGTCCCTGTCGGTTGTCTGCAGCTGCTTGTACTGGGTTAACCTCGTGGAGGGTGCCCAAAGATTCTTCATTAAACCGGGTCTCGAAGAAAGGTTGTCGAGGCTCACTCTGGTAGCAGTGTACTGCTGCCCGGTTTGCAGGGGAATTAGTTGGAGTATTCCACGTGGAGCGGTTTCTGTTTCTGGGACAGTCTCTCTGCATGTGGCCCTGCTGGTTACACGTGTGGCACCTGATGAAAGATCGGGCATTGTTGTACCGTGGAGGGGTTTGGTAGTTCCCACCAACCGGACGCAGTGCTGGGGTGGGGTTAATGGTGGGAGATGGGTTAGCAGCTCCCAAGATGGACCGTGCCTGTACCCGCTGTGCCCTCCTGGCATCTTGGTACTCGTCTGCCCACCTGGCGGCGTCAGTTAAGATGCGCGGTTTCCGATCCCTCAGCCAGTTTTGTAAATCCGGGGTTAACCCCTGGAAGAATTGCTCCAGTAGCAGTAATTGTAGCATGTCCTCCACTGTGGTTGCTTGTGCGGCTTGCACCCAACCTTTGCCCGCCCTAGTTAAGCGGTGTGCCCACTCCATGTGAGTATCTTTCTCTGTCTTTCGGCTTTCTCGGAACCGCTGCCGGTATGCCTCAGGGGTAATTGCATACCTGTCCAGGATCGCCTGCTTTACTTTCTGGTAGTCTCTGCTATCCTCGTCTGGCATGGTGCGGTAGGCTTCTGCTGCCCGGCCCGCTAGCTTACCCACCAACAGGGGTACCTGGTCGGCGGCGTTGATCTCATGTAATTGGCATAACCTCTCAAAGTCATGCAAGTAGCCATCGATGTCTTCGGTCTCCACATAGTTTTTAAAAGCATGGTACGGGATTTTAGGCTTCCCCGGTACTATGTGTGGTGTGATTAGGGACCCCTCTCTGGACCTCCGGTCTGCCCGCTGCTTTTCCATTATGTATTCGTGGACATCTGCCATAATCCTTTCCAAGGTTTCTGTGGGAGGCGTACCTGGGAAAAAGGCCAGTCTGCTTTGGAGTTCTCTTCCAAACTCATTCTGTGTGCTGTCCATAAGAGGTGCTGCAGCAGCTACCCGGTCTCCCTCCATGAGTTCAGCAATAAGGGTAGCTTTGGTTTTATTGCTGGCAATAATTCCCCTTGCTTCCAATAGTTCTTTTAGCGTGGCCCGTTTCAAGTTGGTATAGTCTGTCCCCATTCACTATCCGTTCGGGTATATTCACATACCCTTTCCTTTCGGTTCCATACGAAATAGCAAATTTCCCAAATGGCTGTAACTGCCGAACCACGGTCTGCTGTGAGGTTTGAGTCCCGTCGCTGCCACCAAATGTGACGGACCCCCTGGCACTCCGACCGAGTACCTCCGCCAATCGATGCTCCTAGTGCTTGCCGAGGACTTCAAGCACTCCAACCGACACCATCAGCACTGCAGACTTATCCATCCCCCAAACATGAGCCAAGGCTTCAAGAAAGGGTCAAGCAGGTCTGTTTTAATGAGCACCCAAAAGCAACAGCACTCAGGCAGCCGAAAAACTGCTCCTCAGAGCAAAACAAACTGACAGTTACAGACAGACAGTGTTTGAAAATATGACAGTTATTAAGGGTTTTTAAACTGGTGTCTAGGAGGGAGGGGAATAAAACAGTCAAACTAAGTCCATAAAACAGGCAATAATCAATGCAAAAGTCTCTTGTGGCTTCTTCTGCCACACATGTATATAACATTGCTTAGCAGCATATGTTGGTTTGCAAGCACTAGATAGATGCATGTATATCACATTGCTTAGCAGCATATGTTGGTTTGCAAGCACTAGGTAGATGCATGTATATAATATTACTTAGCAGCATATGTCTGTGTTCAAGCATGAGGTAGATGCATGTATATAATATTACTTAGCAGCATATGTTGGTGTTCAAGCATGAGGTAGATGCATGTATATAATATTACTTAGCAACATATGTCGGTGTTCAAGCATGAGGTAGATGCATGTATATTACATTGCTTAGCAGCATATGTTGGTGTTCAAGCATGAGGTAGATGCATGTATATAATATTACTTAGCAGCATATGTCTGTGTTCAAGCATGAGGTAGATGCATGTATATAACATTGCTTAGCATCATATGTCGGTGTTCAAGCATGAGGTAGATGTATGTATATAATATTACTTAGCAGCATATGTCGGTGTTCAAGCATGAGGTAGATGCATGTATATAACATTGCTTAGCAGCATATGTCGGTGTTCAAGCATGAGGTAGATGCATGTATATAATATTACTTGGCAGCATATGTTGGTGTTCAAGCATGAGGTAGATGCATGTATATAACATTGCTTAGCATCATATGTCGGTGTTCAAGCATGAGGTAGATGTATGTATATAATATTACTTAGCAGCATATGTCGGTGTTCAAGCATGAGGTAGATGCATGTATATAACATTGCTTAGCAGCATATGTCGGTGTTCAAGCATGAGGTAGATGCATGTATATAACATTGCTTAGCAGCATATGTCGGTGTTCAAGCATGAGGTAGATGCATGTATATAACATTGCTTAGCAGCATATGTTGGTGTTCAAGCATGAGGTAGATGCATGTATATAATATTACTTGGCAGCATATGTTGGTGTTCAAGCATGAGGTAGATGCATGTATATAACATTGCTTAGCAGCATATGTTGGTGTTCAAGCATGAGGTAGATGCATGTATATAATATTACTTGGCAGCATATGTTGGTGTTCAAGCATGAGGTAGATGCATGTATATAATATTACTTAGCAGCATATGTTGGTGTTCAAGCATGAGGTAGATGCATGTATATAATATTACTTAGCAGCATATGTCGGTGTTCAAGCATGAGGTAGATGCATGTATATAATATTACTTAGCAGCATATGTCGGTGTTCAAGCATGAGGTAGATGCATGTATATAATATTACTTAGCAGCATATGTCGGTGTTCAAGCATGATGTAGATTCATGTATATAATATTACTTAGCAGCATATGTCGGTGTTCAAGCATGATGTAGATTCATGTATATTACATTGCTTAGCAGCATATGTCGGTGTTTATAGAAAGAAGAACACTATAAATTCAAATAAGGACTAACATTGACCTACCTCCTTGAGGAAGATTTTTATTGTAAATATTGACCATTTTCTGGTAAACAAAATTAAAGGATCAGGAGGAAATTTTGGAACAAATGGTAACTTTAATTCTATCACCTGATGGAAATGAAACTCTATACTGCTCTCCTTCATCCACTAAGGCTCTGATTTCTTCTTCTTTACGTATTCCAATGTTATTGGCATCTGACAGCAGGTCAGGCTAAAGTCTCCATACAAGGACAACTGTGTCTGTGGTAAGGTCTCGGAAGGTCCTACAGCATCATTAAACTGTCCATCACAACATGAATGAACAATGTTGGTGTCTACCCCTGTGATGGGTCTTCTATGTACATGTACTGTGTATGTGTTTTTATCATAAGGTTTGTTTGGTTTACTTAGAACATCCCACAAACACTGTTTCAAAATAAATCAATCTGTATTTTGTATTCATTGCATTTTACTTCCCTTAGACCATAGGTGGGGAACCTTCGGCTCTCCAGCATCTCCCATAATGCTCTTTCAGCCAAGAGGCTGGCAGAAGAGTTTGGGAAATGTAGTACTTCCACAGGTTCCCCACCCCTGTCTTAGACCATATGTTATATCCTCTGAGACGTTACAAGAATGCATTGCAACCTATCGCAGACAGGTGGCGCATGTGCACCCAGGAAAATATTCTTAAATCTTAAATGTGCTTGTGTAATGGTCATCCTGATTGGCTCTTGAGATAATATTGTTGGCAGCACATTTTACTGGATTTTAAAGTCCTGTCAAGTAAACATTACTAATATTCCATCTAAACATTGTATTAAAAAATCTCAGTTACTAAATAATTTAGTCGTGGAGAGATGGACAAGGAGCACAAATAAAATTAGCAGTTTACATTTAATTGTACTTTAATAATCTCTGTGTTATAAGGATTTTAACAGTTACATAGTAGCATTCTCACCCACACCTATCTACATAGAATATTGTTAAATTAATAGCATATCTTAAGCATGTTTTATAATATTATACAGCATCGTGTCTATTTGGAGGCCAAGAAACCGTTAAAAAATATAGGCTATGGGGCAAGTTGAATGATATAAAATATGTTGTGTAATAAAAGTGTTTTCAAGCTTTCTGGGACGATTACATGCCATTTGGGATGATGAGTAAGCTGAAGGACAACATTGACAGTGATGTGTAGTGGAACAAAATAATATCTTACATTGTGGGAGCTATTCACTAATTGGGAGGTGCTGATGAGTGGAAGAGAAATGAACATTTCATCTCATCACAATAGTCTTTGCATATACTTTCACTCCTACTTCACTATCCCGCCTTCCTAACTGTTCTATTCTCATCCACAAGTGCTTTCCTCCCTCCCGTCATGCATGATTGACACACAAAAACACCACTAGGAGTCTGTTTTCTGGCACAGGCTATGGGGATACCTTTTGATTAGAACTTTGCACAATTACCAGCCACACATAATATAAAACAGGGGAAAATGGCCTTAAAAATGATGTTCAAATATTGGTGTTCACAAGGGGCACAAAACATTTCCCTTCGTAGTAACATTTGAACATATCATACCTGCTAAAGTAGGTTATACTAGAGCTGCAGTGAAGTAATAAAGTATGTCCTTAAAAAATAACAAAGACAGCCTTGCTGCATGGACTCAGTGATGTGTTTTATATCTGCACATGATCCTAGGATGTCAGATTGGGCTTAATATCTTGTCAGATCAGCTTTCATCCAGCAATCTCAGACATAAACAGCAGGCGGTATGGAAATGTATTCCTGAATCTTTCACAGAACAATAATAATACAAATATATTTCAATATAACACAATTTCAGCATATATTGATCTGTTGTGCTCAGCCTAATGAACAGCCTGTTTACTGCTTGTATCTGTGCCCATGCATGGGGTGAGTTATATTACTCTTGATGGAGACGGGCACTTTTGAGAATACAGCTGTACATTTGGAATATGTAATGTTTTGGCAGGATGTGGAAAGTGCATATGTGTTTATATCCTCAGATGAGCAGGAAAGGTAAACAAAATGCAACATGTGGCAGCATATGCAAAAAAATAACCCTTTATGTTGGAGTGACCCGTTACTTACTTACAAGACCTTGTATCAATTCTATTAATGGTATTCTTAGTCACACACCATTGTCCATTTTGTCAATTTGACGATTACTAGAGTAAGCTAGTTACATACATTCTATTCAGAGTATCCTTTGTTTCTTCCATTAAAATGCCCTGGCATATTGTGCACCAGTTGGTTGTTGGATTAACATATGCTGAAAGCGGTCACTTGTTATTGTTGTAAGTATCCAATCCAGTTGTTTTGACCACAAGGGGGCGATATTGCTGCACAAGGAAAATGCACAGTCTTACCCCCGCTCCAAAGCTACCACTAAATAAATACATGTTTTATTTTACTATAGGTTTCTAAACAACCACCCTGTGTGCTCTCAGTATTAGTAGTTATATAAATGTACAGGAAACCTGCATTAGTGGTCCTTTTCATCAGGTTTATTCATAAAATGTTTATTTGCTTGTCATCCCTTACGTTTTGTGTAGTTTAACTCGTGGTTACTCGTTTGCAAACCCTGTGGCCATTAGAGTTTCTTTTCCTTTCAGTGGTGCTGTGCAGAATATTGCCACTTCCCAGGGGGGAATGTAAATTATCCACGTTTTAATACAAATGTGAACTTATTAATATTGTTTGAGACTTTTTAACCTCTCACTGGGAGTTATGTATAAATAATGGTGCTGTTTTATGTCTAATCCTGATTCCTGTAGTCAGGTTTTTGCTCTTACACCTATATAGTATGAGTGAAAACCAGAAACCTTTTTATTCTCCATAAACAACTTTCATATTCCTAATTTGTGACTTTTTGTCCAGTTCACATAATGCCAGATTAGGAGTAGCAGCGAATTGCAGTCAAAATTTGTGATTTAAAATAGGCACAATTTTTCTATTTAAAAAATAATAATTATTATGCGTAGCATGCAAACAAGTGATTTGATGGTGTACTTTGCTTTTTTTTGGTGGAAGTCATGTTATACATAGGGGGTAGACAATTATGGTCTCCTGATGGAAACCTTTACACATAACTCTCATTGTACTCCATCCATCCTCCTAAAGCTATCCCTTATATTCTATTCCCATATAACTGTTTAATGGCTCACTGCTTCCCATTTGTGTGGTTCTCCTTTACAGCTCCCTTGACAGGGGCCTATGGTTGAAACCAAACCGGTATCTGTTCTCCTGTGGTGCTGCTTTGTAATCGATTCACTTGTATTGACATTTTTTTTTAATTACAAGATTTACATTTTTGCTTTATTTGTGGTGTATTACTTATGTTTGTAAGTGCATTATTCTGGCTGTGATTGGGGACAAATCCTGCTATAGTTTTAGGAATTCCTGTTAGATGTTTCACAGTTGCTTTGGTTTCGTGAACCCCCTCCTAATAATGCTGGTTAGTGATGCTGTTTCTTCTCCCCCTAGCTGGAGCAGCTCCCGGACCTCTGATGGTCCCACACCTGACCTTCTACTCTGCTGATCTGCTCAGGCTTCCTGATACAAACATAGATGCACTGAATTGCAGGTTCCCACCAAAACCATACTCCAATACTGTAAGTACCGTTCATAACCATTTAACCATTTTGAAAATGAAGCATTCAGCTTAACGCAGCCATTCACACACTATTAAAATAAACTTTACAGTGTGAGAAGATATATTACTCTACTTAACCTTACAAGCACAGAGGGAGGTTACACATTAACAGGAAGACATTGGAATACAAATACAGTAGATTATAGTTTCTCTTAGATTTATCCCTACAGGACAGTTTAGATTGTGAAACCAGATGAAGTGATAATGATGTTAATAATTAGTAATAACCATGATAGACATGGAATATAACGTACAGGATTAGGGAAGAGGAGGCTTCAGTTTCCTTTGGGAGCCCTTTTAACCTTGCCGCCACCTCTGATGTACAGAACTGAAGTACTGTGTGTTGGAGTGGAACAGACAGAACCAGAAGGTGCGTCACTCCATGGTTATCTAGTGAATCTATCCGTCACTGCTGGTGTATGGGCACAATGACTTTGTAATACTGAAAAGCAGTATGCCTTAACTCCAGTTTAAAAGAAAGTAGAAAAAAAGACTAGTATATAGAGGCCTTCATAGAAAGCTACGGTTCTGGGTCATGACTGTTTGAGGAACCTTGATTTACACCATTTGCTGGCGGCTTAACTTTGTTTTATTTATTTATTTTTACCTCAAGTGATTTGGAGCAAGTACTCTCAAAGGCAAATAGCTCTATTTCAGATATGGCTTAGCAGCAACACACTGTATTTGGGAAAATTCATAAAATAATTATTAAACAGAAAATAAATTGCCTTAGTTCAGTTGCCTTAATATCCCTATTTTTGTTAATTTTCTGGCTTTAACTTCAATGCTGAAGCTTTATAATTTGGAATTATTCATGGCAGTGAAGCCCCCAAAAAGACACTGAAATTGGGTATTGGGCTGTGAGACAGAGTGAGTACTCCACCTAATGAAGCGCTTGACAAGAAGAGATAAGCCTTATCTCCTCGAGCAGTCTAGTACTCCTCCCTGCTAGCTGCATACTCATGAGTTAACACGCCTGAGGAAATCTCACTTGCTTTAGTAAACGATAATTCTGTATTAGTTTTTACTTTTGTAATATCCAGCTTCTAATTCTGTCTTTAAGTGTAATTAAGTTTCTGCATCCTGCAGGTTGCTATCATGCAGCTTTATTAGTTTGTTCAGTAAATAGGGTTGAGAATGTGCTTTAGAACAGCTGGTTGTTGACCTGTTTGAGTCTGGCACCGCCCAGGTTCATGGTGACATCACCATGCAAAGCAAGCCTGGCTAGTCCACCTTAATGTTTTTTCAAGGAAGTTGTTCATACACCTTGCTGTATCTTGGCTGCCAGAGTAAGAGCTGTATTTCTGTCAGGGATGTGACTGAATATGGATTTTTTAAAAAGGGTAGTGCCCTCTGCGGTTTCGGGAGAGGTGGTCTTGGGTGTTGGGAGCACTGTACGTGAAAGCTCACCCAGACTCCTGAAGATGAGAAGAGTGAGTCTATTATCATTAGGACAAACCATTGACGAGGACCATGAGACAGATTTCCAAAAACAAAACTTCAGGCACAGAAGGTGGCTTCTAGGTACTGTGTAATTATTCATTAATGTCACTGTAATCGCTGCCAGTAATTTCTATAACTATTTGTTTAGTCTGCACCATTGACAATCCACTAGCTGAATGTGAAATAAATGATTGGTTTAATAATCAGTGTTCTAAAATATGAACTATAAGTTGATTTTAATATATTTATTTATATATATATTCTGTAGTGTCTTGATTTTTTTTTTACATGTCTCAGAACTGTGTTTTTGTAGTTACCTTTCCGTTAATAACAGACGTGTGTATGTAGCTAAAAAAAATAATTTGCTGTGTTAGGTATTGTGAGTGCTTTATCTTTTTTCGAATTGTATATTATTTTTTTGTTTTGTTTTTTTACACACATATAGAAAACATATAGCATCATATTACACATGCAGATAGTGTGTGTAATGTGGACATACGAGGCCTGAGGAGTAGATTTATGTATAAGTAGCTGTACATATAACATGTTGATTATGTAAAAATGTAACGTGTGCAAGATCACTGATATTCCAAAGTGAGTGTGTTATTACATGTGTGTAATATATATTATATAAATGTGTACAATGTGTGTATGTAAATGTGTGTGTATATACATTATATATTAATATATATATATATATATAATATATAGTTTGTGTGTATGTGTGCAAAAAAGATCCAAGTGCTCAGAGACTACGCACACTAAGAAAGGGGTTTGTTGTATCATCCTTAAAGCGTTTGTTTTTCGGTTTGCCCACAAGTATGGAATAAGTGACTTAGGTCACTTATTTGTGTCCTAGTCTCTGAGCGCTTGGATCTCTTTTGTACTTTTGGATACTCTATTACCTAGTGGGTTCATTGGCACATTTCTGTATTTGTATCCATGTGCAATAAATATTAAATATTATATATGTGTAACGTTTCTTCTCACTAGTTTAAGTATACATTGTGCAGGAACAAACCTTGTAATCTTCCCCCCACTAGGCAAACTCATCAGGTTTGTGACTGTGCAATGTATAGCTAAACTGGTGCATTGAAATGTTCATCTCAGCGCACATCATAGCCACTCAACTCACAAGCAACTCATCTGTTAGTGAGTAGCCCCTATAATAAATGTATGTAAAGACATGCATGTAAAGTAAGTATATGTGTGTTTGTGCAGTTGCTGTGCCAAATAGTAAAGCTATATTGGTCTAGTGAGTTATATACACTAAGCAAGTGAGGAAAAGTACACCTTTTGTAAGCTCATCCATCAGTGGTGCTTAAACAGGACTTTGGGAGGGATATGTTTGCTTTAGGTGGGTCAACATTTTTACACCCATTGTTATCTTGATAAAGCAGGAAATAAGTGAAAAGGAAAGTGTGTTGTGGCCTCCTTTACATCAAGATTATTCTGAACAAGCAAAGTAATACATGCGTTCCGTCTTCATTTAGCTCTTTCATTACAGTCCACCATTACCTACTCTTAAGGCTTAGACTTGTGCAAGACTATTGGAAGCTGGAGGCCTCTAGGCCTGTCATAAGCTGGATTTATCTGGTTTATGACAGCCCTAGAGGCTATGCATGGCCAGGACAGACCAGCTTGAAATATGTTTCATGGTTGTTTTCTCTGTCTCTCTTTTTTGTTGTTTAAGTGTTTACTCGATTTACCAAAGAGAAAACCTGATACTGTCAATATGAATACAGGGACAGGTGTAAAGGGACACTAAACTTTATATTTCACTTGTGCTTCTAATATAGAAACACAAGGGATATGTTAGTTGTCTCTAGTGTGAGGATGAACTGACATGTACTTCTGAGTTTATCCTCAGACCGCCAGCTGCCATGCTTCCGTAGAAAGGTCTGGCTACGGAGCAGTTTGACTTCATTAACATACCTTAATATTACACATCTAAGGCACTTTTAACAAGCAAGTCTGATGCACTATTTGTTCTCATGCTTTTCAGATGTAATTTGTTAATAAAGAGGCAACTCTGTTTGTCCCGATCTTGAACCAAATTGGGGCATAAATCCAAATTGCGGTGAAACCTGCAGTTCCTCTTCCCAGTATGGCCGTTGTAGGCAAGAGATATGCAATTTCCGCCAATTCCAGGCCGGCTTTTGGCCACATTTGATTTGGGGGGAGCTGAACCGCACAAAGTTGGCCCAAAATCTGTGAAAATTGCAGAATCTTCAGATTTTAGTTTGACTATTCAACAGAAAAGTGTAGAATTATATTTATATATAAACCTTTTTCAAACATAAAATATTTATATCCGATTATACTATATTAATGTTATTTATTGCACAATAAGCAGTTTAAAATGTTAATAAAACAATATTTTCTATGCTATGTTAATTTTTTTTTTATGGGTTTAATGTAGGGATCGACCGATTATCGGATTAACCGATATTATCAGTTTCCTAAATTATCGGTATCGGCATCTAACTTTACCGATAATGCCGATAATATTTGAATGAAGCAGTTTTCGCGATCAACGATCGCGAAAACCGCTTTAACAGTGCTGGTCTATTGCCTCGACATCGAGGCAATAGCCAGCACCGATATTTCTATTTTGGGACCCCCACGATCGCCCCACGGAGCGATCGTGGGGAGCCATATTGACGGAGCATGCTGCTCCGTCAATATGACTAAGTCCTCTGCCGTCTGAGCTTCGGAAGTGAAAGTAACTTCACTTCCGTCGCTCTGAATATGCTACTTGACTACCCCTAGTGGTAGTTTAGTAGCATTGCAATGGAAAATAATTAAAATACATATTTAATTAAATAAAAATAGGTTATTTAGCTATATTAGCCTATAGGGTTAAAATTAAATATTTTTTAGCATAAGGGATAGGGTTAAAATTAAATTAAAGTTAAAAAATATTAAGGGATATAATAAGGATTAGAGTTGGGGTTAAATTTAGTGTTAGGGTTAAATTTTGGGTTCGGGTTGGGGTCAAAAGATCAATATAGGAAAAAACCAAAAAACACTATTTTTGGTTTTTGCCCCATAACTCACAAAAAAATACCGAAAAATATGGAAACATGCATATTTTTGAACTCGGGACAACATTTAGAAACTATTTAGCCGGGGTCTTTTTTAATGATTTTATTTGTGTAAATTATATTTTAGGTCAAAGTTAGAAAAAGTGGGTTTTTTTTAAATTTTTCATCATATTTTATGATTTTTTTTGTAGTAAATTATAAGATATGATGAACATAATGGTATCTAATGAAAGCCCTTCTTATGACGATAAAAACAACATATAATTTGTGTGAGTACTGTATGTGAGAAAGCAAAAAATTACAGCTAAACACAAACACCCTAGAAATGTCAAAACAGCCATTGTCACCAAGGGAAAGTCAAGGTGAAAATGTCTTGTCACTAAGGGGTTAATTAAGCTGTTTTGATGCCTTGCTTATATTTACTGTAGTGTCCCTTTGATATAATTGCCTATGTCATTGCTGCTCATTTTACTAAGATTTAATCTACGTATGGACTATGTGCAATTGAACATTGTTGTTCTTGTTACCTTTTGACTGATATTTATTTAAAAAAAAAAAAAAAGTGGTCCAATTTGTTGTATTTGACCATATCACCATTGTTTTGCTGCATTATTTATTTTTATTTAGCAATGAAAAAGATTTACAAAAAAAAGCTAAACGTTAACAATAAACATGTTCATTTAACAGCAGATTTGTGTAGAAATTGTTTTTTTCCCCAAAAAATTAAAATGCACGAAATATCGGTATAAGTTATCGGCTATCGGCCTGAAAGTTCACAGGTTATCGGTATCGGTATCGGCTCTAAAAAAATCAATATCGGTCGATCCCTAGTTTAATGTGCCAGTTTTTAAACTTTTTTTTTACTTACTGATTTTAATTTTTATTAATGTCGCATAAATAAGCGTTCGGAGGCGCTTCTGATATGTCATGCCTATTCAAGATCACTTTGGTGGGCTCTGAGTAGCCCGAATTTGAGGACCAACTAGCCCACATTCTCAAGAAAGTCAACCCTTATGTAATTTGTTCTATTTCTATGTCCAAAATACTGTTCTTCTGGCTTCAAAACAAACTATTTATATTCATATTCAAAATAGGAACGCAGTGCAAAATATAGATAAGTATTAGACAATAAAGACAATTGTGCATGGTGTACCTTCAGAGAAATATATCATAAACAATAGGATTGGTAAAGAAAATTAGCCGACATACTGCGCTTTCTGTAAATAAAAGGAAGCCTGTGTTTTTAGTTAGTGACATTTCTTTTTTAGATAAAATGTAACTTTTTAAATTTAATTGGTGCTTGTTATTTTCACCTTTTAACACATTCACAAATCATGATGTATTATACCATCACTGAAATCTGGTGCTTTCAAATGATGTCCAAGTGGAGGCCGAATATGTTGGGGTTGCAATGGATGCATTAAAAATAAATTAAACAAAGTGGGCAGCACGCCTTTAAAAAGGACAGTTTAAAAAATAAAAAAAATACTCTTATTACAGAATTTGCTCTATTATAAGGTGAGAACTGACCTCACCTTATAATTGAGGTCACCTTGAAATCGAACCCTAATGGTCTCCTTGCAATGCTGAGATCCAGGTTTGCGCAGGCAGCCCTCAGCACTCAGCCCAGTGCCACTAAATGTCTGGGATATGGTAGGTTCGGAGGAATTGGGGAGGCAGTGGCAAGTCCTGGGATGAATTATAGGTGCAGTGGCATGTGCTATGGGTGCAAAGTTGATGCTGTGAGTCCTGTGAGCGGTTCTATGTAGTTACTCTGGCAAGTTGTGTGGGTGCAGTGTCAAGTAACCTGTGTCAGATCGAGTAAATAAAAACAAATACAATATTTTTCAATAACCGTTTCATTTAAATATGTAAAATGTTTAGAGAGCAGTCTTTTTCTTTGGGGTCAGATTAAACCAAAGGCATGGGGGGTTACTGCTACCAAAATGCTATTGTTTCATTTAAAAAAACAACAATTTATTTTTGATCATTGTAATGTTTCTTTTTTAGTGTAGAACGGTTTTCTGTATTTTTTATTTTTTATTTAAGTGGGATAAAATGACATACCGTTTAAGATACTTATTGTACCTATATCAATGTTTAGTGGCTAGGTCTATAAACCCCTTACTTTCCCATTTAAAATGGTTTTATGATTTAATCTAAAAAAGTTTATAGGTAACATTTTATAGCTAACTTATAGGTGAAGGGGCACACTGTTTCCTATGACTAAATTGCCTGCCATGATTTCTCAAAATGTTCATTTTTTTTTCTTATCTTTTTTTCTAAGTGTTTGAAGCAAACACCATAAATTATCGCATGCTTTGGAGAGTTTATCTGACTAGTATTTTCTTACCTTTTTGATAAATTCAGTTGTTAAGGAAGTGCTTGTGTGGCCAGAATCTATCTTTACGCATTTCTTATCTGTATTGACTTAAATTGCGGGTTTGTGTAAAAACTGATACGTGTTCCTTTTTATATGCATTTACAGTTGTAATAGACATATTTGTATGGCTAAGACATTCACATCATATACTGAGGTTGGTTGTCTGGAATTATAGCTAAATGAGTACAATATTCGTTGTCCGGATACATTGTTAAGCACTGTATTCTTTATGACGGCATTGATGGTGCTACTGTTAATATGGTGCTAGAGTCAAAGCATTTTAAATCTAAAACCATAAGAACATAATTGGCGCACTGTTGAAGGCACAGTCACCATCTGTTAGATACAATAGCATACCTCCATGGCTCACAATACACTAACTCTGGGCATTTTCTCCAGGTTAGGTCAAAAGCTTTGCTTCACTCATTACTAAATATTCTAATGATGGGGGCCACTTCATAAAAAATCTGGAAACCCCTGGAGTAAAAAAAACCAAAAACATATACCTGGATATTTAGTAATAAAAAAACTGTTACCTCCTTTTTTTGGTTTTATAATGCTGTCAAAAGGTTTTCATTTTCCAGAAGTAGTTACCTTCTAGTTGGCATACTCCATTTGACAAATCTGCAAAGTCTGTGGAACGACAGAATTCTTATAAATCATGCTGATTTTAGATTTATTTGCATGCTGAAATATGTGTATTTTAAGCATCCAAAATTACAAAATGAAATTAGCCTAAATCAACATGCTTCACCAAATATTCAACAATACAATGCAGTGTCCATTTATTTGATTTATAATCAGTTCTGACTGCGTGAAGTAAAAAAAAAAAAAAAAAAAAAAAACACCACACGCTATATGCAGTTTCCATACGTTTTGTAAAAACAAAATAAAAACACAAATGCTCACTTTTCCCAATTTGAAAAAGATTGTTTATACCAGCTTTCCCCTCGATCTCCAGCAAGGAAAATGTTGGAATTAGAAAGGTGCTGGTTTTTCTCAGTCTCATCTTGGGCCATTTCATTCATCTCCCAACACTTCATTGTAAACAGGCCATGTTTTATTTCACCTCTGAGATTGGCTAATGCTGAAAACACAATACTGGCAGGAGCATTGTGCCTGGTGTACAAGTGATGCAGTGGAGCAGAACAGATGGAGACAAGCACCAACATAGTCTAACACCCTCGACCAAATATATCACCCGATACCAGCACTGTATATTAACTGTATAAAAGGGACACTACCACTTACATAACATGTAACTAGATAACGTGGTCATTTAAAACAAACACACACACACACACACACACACACACACACACACACACACACACATATATATATATATATATATATATATATATATATATATATCATTTGCCTGTTTTATTTTTTTTTTTTACTTATAATTGAATTAATTGCATATAAAAAGAAATATAAAAATAGGTTTTTGTCTCTCTCCATTTTGTGAATGTTTCCCATGATGCAACATCGTCCAAAATCGTCCAGCCATTCTCACTTTACAACTGTGGTTAAAGCCTGCATAATGATGTCATAAAATTCACCCCTGGCTCCAGCGAAGGGCCGCTATCAGGGGGTGACGGACAATACAAAATTAATTTTAAAAAAAACTGTGGGCAAACCGGGCAGCTGCCTGTTCCTGGGGTGCAAAGCAGCTGCCCCGTGGACCCTCACTGCCTGCGTGACTATCTCGCATGGAGACAGTCACGATCGGGCGGCAGTCAGCATTCAGCAGATGCGGACTCGGCTTGGCTTTCTATCACAACCGCCAGAAATGACGGCAAGTCATATCCGGCGGCTATATAGTCATATCCGGTGGCTATATAGTCATATCTGGCGGCTGTTAATTATCAGTGGCATATTAATGACTAAATTATCAGTGGCAAACTAGTGGACAAATAATCAGTGGCATATTAATGGGCAAATTGTCAGTGACATATTAATGGATAAACTAACACTGGCTGTGGCATATTAAGCCTTGGTTGTGCAGTGTGGGTAATGGGGCAGCAGAAAATCCTCAAGTGCAATACAGGTGATGTGGCATGTCCTGGGGGTGTTTTTTTAAATCATGACACACCACGACATGACCCATAACCCACGTTGCACACCAAGGACATGCCCCATCACCCCATTACATACACATTGCCAATATTATTTGCCATTAATATTCCCCAGCTAATTTGCCCAATAATATGCCAATATTATTTGCCATTAATATTCCCCAGCTAATTTGCCCAATAATATGCCAGTATCATTTGCCATTAATATGCCCCAGCCAATTTTCCCAATAATATGCCAGTATTATTTGCCATTAATAAGTCACAGCCAATTTCCCCAATAATATGCCAGTGTTATTTGCCATTTAAAATGCCCCTGCTAATTTGCCCAGTAATATGCCAGTGTTATTTGCCATTTAATATCCCACAGCCAATTTGCCCAGTAATATGCCAGTGTTATTTGCCATTAATAAGCCCCACAATGTGCCCAAATCCCCCCATCTCCCCAGCACTTACCTTTTTCCCTGTTGGTTAGTGGCAGGCAGCATGGTCTCCTCAATGCTGCCTGTTCGGCTCCCAGGCGGTTGTGCCGGCAGATCACGTGACCCGGCCCGCATATGACGTCAGCGTGCCGGTCACGTTACATTACCCTCCCATTCAATGCAAGTCTTTGATCAGAATTCTGACTTTTAGACTGCATTTGTGCATAAGTGAGATATTTGTGCTGTAAAGTCACTTGGCGGGTGGCACCCAAAAACACTTTCACAAAATGGCGGCGCCCAGTCACACTTGTTTAGTTATATATTGAATTAAATACAGTCACATAACAAAAACAAGACTTATCTGAAATAAACAATACAAAAAAAAAAACTTTCCATTTTTTGGTGAGAGTGTCCCTTTAATACTAAATTATGGCAGTGTTCCTGCTCCTTTTTATAAAAAATTCTTTCTTTGTTGCCTCTGTTTTGTCATGAAAAATATAACTACTTTGTTTACAGCAGTAGATCAATTACTGGTAATGGATTATCTATTTAACGCCCTAATCCTCTGGTAATTAATCTGCTGACCATTGGAAGAAAAAGACAATCATGGTCCCCCACCCCGCCTTTTACGCTCTGACTGTTCTTGAGCATCATGGGAAATGTATTTCACCACAGCTGGACTGTTACAAGTTCTTTTGGCTGTTTTTAATCTCCATGTTGTGGATTGTTTCTAATGGTGCACAGCCAGACAAACTGGCTTAACTGCATGGGTAATGTAGTCCACAACTCTGAGTGCTGAAAGCATTTATGAGTATCCTATGGCACCCACCATTGTGTATTACATTTCTCACAATCCCATGACTCTCAGCCAGCCAGAAGCCACAAAAAAATCTAGAAAAGATGCTGAAACCTACAGATCTACCAATGAAGGTGAAAGGGACCATTACACATGGCACTGTGATCCCTCATGTTCACCCTGTCCATCATACTAACAACATGTGTCATTAGGCAGTGTGCAGCCAGGTGGAACGCTAGGGATCACAGCTATACAGCTCTTTAAAAAAAAAAAAGCCTACTTTTCCCTTATCCAACACATAGGTAAACCACAGAGAATTCTGAAGGCACTCAGATTCCAGACAGGTGTAGAGTAAGTCATTTCAGGTCCGCGGACCATTAGAATTATTGAAAATTGTAAATAGCGGAGGCAGATTTTGACAAAGCACATGTGTGTGTCAGAGTACAGAGGTGAGATCACCTGCTTTTAGAAATGTTCTGCCATCTCTCTCCCTCACAAAACGAACTCCAAGCAGAAACAAAAGAAATGCCTGTATGCTGCCTGTCTCTGATGCACTGTGGTTTCCAATTGATATAAGTGGGCAGCACGGCGGCTGATGATATGAAGATCATATTTATTGTGCACCATGAGTGTATCCTCCAATATATCCCCCATCAACTGTGGTCATCTAAGGATTATATCTATCTTGCACTAGCATTTTGTGCCAAATTGTGGTTTGCTTTGGCACTGTTCAAGTCCAATATTTGATTAGATTAAGTGTATTGCGGCTAAGGTAGCATTTGTATGCACGTTTTTCTTTCAGTTAGTAATTTAAGAGTTATGCTGTGACTTTGTGTTCATGTGGTTAATTTTGGATAATATCTTTGCTGGTACAATTGTCTCTTCTTTATATGCATGTTTGTATTTATCAAAGATTAAACATAATGCAAAGGTCAAAACACAAAAGTATTGTGTCACACCACTTAATTATTGGATTCAGGTGTTTTAATCCGACCCATTGCCACAGTTGTATAAAATAGAGCATCTGGCCATGGAGTCTACATTTAAAAAATGTTGTGAAAAAAATGGGTCAATCTGAATAGCTCAGTGGATTCAAGCATGGTACTGTGATAGGATGCCACCTCCACAATAAGTCAGTTTGTAAAATATCATTCCAGCTATAAATTCCACGGTCAACTGTAAGTGCGATTATTAGGAAGTGGGAGCATTTAGAAACAGCAGCAACTCAGTCACAACACAGTAGAGCATGTAAAGAGTGGGTTCACATAGTGCTGAGGAGCATGGTGTGTAAAAGTCACCAATGCTCTGCTGATTCCATAACTGGAGAATTCCAAACTCCACTGGAATTAATATCAGCACAAAAACTGCGATGAGCGCTTCATGGAATGGATTTCAATGACCGAGCAGCTGCATGCACATCTCACATCACCAAGTACAATGGCAAGCACCGGATCGAGTGGTGTAAAGCTACTGGACTCTGGAGCATTGGAAATGTATTCTCTGTTACCTGCCTGACTGCATTGTGCTAACTATAATGTTGGTGGTCGAGCTGTTTTCCAGGGGGTTGGTGTAGGCCCCTTACTTCTAGTGATGGGAACTCTTAATGCTTCAGTATACAAAGACATTTTGGACAATACTATGATTCAAATTTTGTGGTTACTGTTTAGGGAAGGCATTTTTCAATTCCAGCATGAACGTGCCCCAGTTCACAAAGGCATGGCTAGATGAGTTTGGTGTGGAATAACTTGACTGGTCCACACAGAGCCCTGACATCAACCCCATCAAACACCTTTGGATGAACTGGAACAGGGGTTGCAAGCCAGGCCTTCTTGTCCAACATCAGTGCCTGACTTCACAAATGCTGTACTGGATGAATGGACAAAAATTCCCACAGAAGCACTCCAAAATGTTGTAGAAGTTGTTATAGCTGCAAAAGGAGGGACCAACTACATATTAATGTTTATGTATTTAGAATGCAATGTCATAAAAGGCACTGTTGGTATAATGGTCAGGTGTCCCAATACTTTTGTCCATAAAGCATAACTGATATAGAAACATGTAGGCAGATAAGAACCATTCGTCCCATTTTGTCTGCCCAATTTTCTAAATACTTTTATTAGTCCCTGCCCACACTAGCTGAGTAAAAGTCAATTTCCAATTTTTTTTATTTACTGCAGGATCCAATGAGAAAAATTCCATTCAAATGAATGGAATTTCCTGTCTCTAGTGATGTCATCAGACAATGTGTTGCACTGTTAAGAGATCCTACTGTGCACAAGAGCAAAGTCACTTAGATTCCACACAATGTATTTTATTCAAATGCATGCAAGTGCACAATGTGTCGAGCAGTCTGGTTGGTTTTTCAGATTTGATGTGATAAAGATCTGCACCAAGCATGAAGCCGGCTTGAACATTTTGTTATATATTTGTTTAGGGAGCTTCTTTGCTTCTAATAAGTAATGCTTTGATCGGGTCCCTTTAAGATATATCGGAGCATACAAACAGAAAAATTTAGTCAATGGCTTTTCATTTTTCACATAGCCATGCAATAACTAATTCTATATAGTCCTATATAACATTTTTTTTTTTTTTTAAAGTTAGGAACCAGAAATAACATATTTAAGAAGTCTGCCCCCCCCCCCCCCCCCCCCCCCCGGGGTTTGTCAAACAATGACCCTGCGGACATAAGAGGAAATGGCCGACATTTAATTTCAGCATAAAAGCACACTGACATGTCTAACAGCCCATATTAACTAATTAATGTAAGGGAATTATCAAGTGTTCATATGGGTGACAATGTTTTTACAATTCCTTTCTATTTTGCCATTGGAGCTGCTGCAGAGCATTGGAACACATTACTGAACCACCTCATTTTTGGGACCAAGATGCTATGATGAAAAGAGAGAATTATAAGGCACATGAATAAACATTCTGCTATTTCATTGTGAAGCTAAATATTGCTTAATAAAAAGCTAGTGTTTTTTTTTATTATTTCACGACATTACTTTTTGTTCCATTGCAAGGCCAGCCTATTGTACCTTATTTTTATGTTTCCATAGGAGAGGGAGATTTTTTTCTTCAAGGATATTGATGGCTCTGCACATACCTTGTACCCTTCCTCTAGTAATGGCCAGATTTACAGGAACAGTTTGTTTTTCCAGTGATCCCCTGGGCCGTCCTTGCTTATGCATTACGTCGCAATGATACATGTGAGACCATCTCGATACAGCAATCCAGCCAAACAATCTCTTGGCCATATCTACTAACATTCTGCCTGATCGCTCAGTTGACCCATGTGTCTGGTTTTTATGACAGCTTGCATTTAACCCTTTGGTTTCTGACAGCAGTCAGGCATATGTGAAAGGACAATAGCCCTATCTGGCAATGATTTCCTTTGTTTACCATTGAAATAGTTGATCATACATGTGCAAGGTAGAATTTGTTTTTTATAATCTTTACTGAATTTAAGCCAAATATTAAACCGCAACAATGGATACTGTTTGGATTAATGACTTGCTTTCTGATCTTCAAAAGTGCTTTTATATAACAGATTTATGCAGACTTAAATGTTTATAAAAGAGTAGTTGGGCAATGTTTTCCTTTCAAAATGGTGCCAAATACTTTGTTTAATATGCAAATACCAAGTATACTAATCTCTGGATTCGTGCTTTGATGTATATTTCCCTCTTTTTTCCCATTAATCCAGCAAATCTATTTTGTTTGTTTGTTTTGTCATTTTTTGTTTCTTCTTGGAAACAAAAAATCTTTTACTTGTAAACAGCTGAATGGTGGAAATGGTGCCACCCTATAAATGAAGTCACAGGACACCACACTAATCTTTTGAATTCCAATAGCTGTAACACGCCTGTTAATTCAGCAGCTGCTATGTGCTACATCTCCAGCTCTCCCTCCAGTTAATGCAAAAGGGAGCATTGTGTTCTTGGCTGTGTTGGCAGCTGAATGGTTAATCGTGAGAGTAACACACAAAATTTGCTACACACGTCTAAAGTTTTCCAACAGCTGTCAAGGTTTCAGAGTTAATCATTCTTGTTTGCTTTTGTGGTAAAATACAGAAATGTCTATGGGAAATGGAGTATTGAATTTGCTCAATCCTTTTGCCACTTGCAGGGTTAATACTGTGTTTTCTGCCTGGTGTTTTTCTTTTATACACTTGACAATGTGAAGAATTTCGTTCTTGGCAGCATGCTCTCAGGCATGAAATCATGCTCACAGCCACGTGGTTTTAACGATGGTTACGCTATGTTACAGAGCAGGTTGGCAGATGATGTAAAATGTCAGGTGCAAGTGAGTAGGCCTCGGGATTCGGATTGCGTTCAATTAAATGCAGTGTGTACTTTGTACTGTTGTAGAAATTGCCTTTATTAAGTGTTGGCACTGTAATTTAGTCCTCATTTTGACCTCAGGAAATGGCCTGTCTGTTCAATAAAGTGCAGAGGGATTGATGACTGAGTTGGTGACAGCCCCGCTGAAACTTTATTTTTTAACAAACACAGTGCTGTGTGGTGATGTTAAATCTGTGTACACGTGTCATTGAAAGGCTGGCTATTTGTTTACTTTTGATGAGATCAGGGAGGTTAGGGTTAGAATGAGAGTAAGGATTAGGGTAAACTCTATAGGGGTTAGAGTAAGGGTTAGGGTTATCTCTATAGTTTTATAGCTAGCCATTGTTCTAACCCTAACCCCTAGGTGTAATAGATGTACCTGGGTTTAAAATAGCGATTTGAGGTAACCCTTATCCTTAAAATCACTCTAACCCCTCACCCAGTGTAATCGCTCACATTTCATACTGATGGAAGCATCATGGGAAGTCTAGTTGTCAGCATCTCCGACTTTGCCGATATGGTTGCACATGCGTGGTGGCCGGTAGTCTGCATTTCCTCTGAGCTGTTTGATTGGAGTGATGGAGCATGCATGGTCCACTCAATGGTAACATCTGAATTTGTGAAGGAAATATCAGAACACCTGCACTAATTAAAGGTGCATGGAGGGGCATGCCCATGAAACGAGCATTGCATTCCAGTGACATCATAGAATATTTGTGTGTTATCAGGAAGTTTGGAGCACAATACAGACATCCAGAAGTTGCTCTGTAAACCCTGATTTGGCTGAAAATCTTGGGTGATGACTGCTGGAGATCTACCACTCTTTTATATTGTTTGGTTTAGAGAAAATCCAAATAAGAATAATAATGAGGTACTATTCAAACAAGATTTCCTTGAGTTGCCTTCTTCCATGATTATTCCTAACATAACTGATTAGGTGCAACTTGACTAACTGGTTCTGTTTTTCTGGGTAAAGATAAATTAGACCATTGAAAGTAAACTCATTTAAATCTCTGAGGAAAAAACTGTAGCCTCATCTAGATGAAACAGTGACATCAATATTGATATAACGTTTTGATAATTTTGAAAAGTTATTTAAAATGTTTTTTTTTTCCCTGTTTCACATAAAAGGACCATCCCGGCTTGGGTGGTGGTGTAATGAATGCATACTTTAGATTATTGATATTCAACTGTCCTGTTTTTGTCCAGACTGTATCTTGGAAAAAAAACCCATAGGTATTATCTCATGAAATTTCATATGGTTCCCCAAGCTAACTCTGCATGGTATGCAGTTCCCTATTTTAAAAAGTAGGACAGCACTGCTTTAGATGGGAAGCTTGTGACCAGGGCTCTCTATACTTTGTGTATCTGTGTTTTGGCATGACCTTTAAGCACAGCCTGTGTTTTCGGTTTGGTCTTAGTTTAGCATGGAGAAATCTGCCATTAGGACCATCCTGTATTTGTTTAGCAGAGATTACGACCTTGTTATGAATTATATAGTTTTTTTTAAGGTTTTTGTTAAGACTTGGAGTACAGAGTTTTAAAAATACATCTGCAGTCCTTATTTGTTATTTTCTATTTTACAAAATACATTTTGAAGGTTTTTATAAGCTGTCCGAACACGGACATAATTATTATTTGTATCTTTTCTGTAAATTGCCAGGGTATTCTAACTTTGAATACTTGAGATAGATGGAAGAAGGTTATAGATTTACTTGTGAGCTGAAGTATAAATCATTTAAGAGGTTTGCAAAATGGCAGTGTTTCCTTGTCTGTGGCATCTAGCTTTGTGCATTTGCAAGTATACTTATTTTCTTATCATATACACCTGTTTATGTAAAGTGATAATGTTGCATTTCTCATTTGTTGCATTTCTCATTAGAATCTTTGGCTTGGATGTTATTAGCGGAAGTAAATTTATCTCTGGTGCTTGAATCCTAATTATTCTCTAAACTGTGATAGAAAACTTGGAGATGAAGAACATTTAAAAAATGTATCCGAGGTAACCGCATGCAAGCTTTTGTGTCACGTGATATGCCAGGCTTCGGTATTAATTGAGAATGTTTTAATAATCCATTTCAAATTTATTGACATGGTATTTGTCTGTTACGCCTCATTCTTCAATAAGTAACATGTTTTTTTTCTTTTTATTTCTTGAACGAGAGATGGGAAAAATATGAATCCCATAAATACTTAACTGTTTTGTAACATTGTATTTAAATAGCTAATTGCATGTGCAAGATTTTGCCATCAAATATGTGTCTTTCAGAGAACTCTTGGAAGTATGGCCTTTCTTGCTCTTGTGGCATTTTTTATAATTGTTAGTATAGCTTGTGACAGGATGACTAGAGTACAAAATGCTCTGTACAGTCTTGGAAGTACTGCTAATGATACAGTAACATTCAATGTGCGCAGCATCGGCAACCAAATCATTTTAATACATGTCTGAGTTTTCTGAAAGGTTCTCTATTCAGCACCATGAGCACTTAACAATGAAGAATGTGCTTTTTGCTCAGTGTGTTCTTACCACAAGACATAAAGGTGCTAAAGTCTCCATGTAATAAAAGGTTACTGTGATCATTTCATTCCTGTTTAAATAGTCTTTTAAGAGACTGGCAACCTACAATTTAATACAATGACATGACATGGACTGGATTCATTTAGTCTAATATGTTCTGATGACAATTATTCATTTGTTGCAGAGAAATAATCTTAGTTTTAGTTGTGGGTTATGTCACATGGCATTCTGAAACCAGTTTCCTATACTCAGAGGAGTCAATAATTCAGTTTTTCATTATAGCTACTTTAGAATGAAGGCCCCCAATTTCCAAATATCTGTTCCATATCAGTTCAAATCAATTCTACTATAAACACCTCACAGAGTAGTATTGGATAACGTATCTTGTGACTGAAACCTGCCTGTTACGTTAAAGTATTAATTCATAGGAAATTACACACTTACAGATTTTAATTGTTACCACATTAAACTATAATTATCGGACATAATGCAAGAAATTACTGAAATCTGAAAAAACAACAGCATCTATTTTATTTACCAGTCATACTGAAGCCAAACCAAAATACCAAATAGGGTTACTTCAGCTTTTTGGGATGAGGTGAAATGTCTGATGTTAAATATTTGGCATTTTGGGCAGATATATATATATATATATATATCTCCATCTATGGGATCAGTCAACCTACTTCTAGTGCTTGTGACATGCCAACTGTGGCCATTTTACCAGCTTCACACCCCCCACAAACTATGTGCATGTGCCTAACTTCAACACACTGGAGATGCCGCACAATATTTAATTTGTTTTTTATATTGGTTATCTCTACAAAATCTTTGCAGCCTTTGCTCAATGCTGTGATTTACTTTTTAGTGGATAGATATATGGCAAAATGTAATATTCAGCTGTTATGATGGTTATGTTGTTCATATCATCTTGTATCAAGTTAATTCATTGTCAGTATTTGGCACCAGTGGCTCATAGTTAGTGATCTATTGTGTTTTATTCTTTGGCATTTACAGCAATTACATAAGAGAAAAAAAAAAAAAAAACAATTTTACATCCACATCTATATCACAGTAAAGTGTGAAGTATTTGTCTATCTGGGTAACTCCTATGTTATAGAGATATTAGGGGCACATAGACATACAAAGTTATTCTTGCCCATGTTAGTATAATAATGACTGGTCCATGGTTATTTCAGTCAGGTTTTTGAGGTGTGGGAAGCAAGTGCAATGGTGGTTATCCTCTAGCACTCTAGGTTACCAAAAAGCCCTGCCTCACATGTGGTCGACTGAGTGTCATGGGAAATGTAGTCCACAACAGAGCCGGAGAGCCAAAGGTTAGCCATCACTGCAGTAAGTTAATCTTCATATTGCCATCCTGTAATAAATCAAAGATTTATGCAGTTTCTAGTGCAGAAACGATCCACAGCTATTATTAGTGCATAATGCCTTACAAAGGGTTAAAGTGTAAAACAAGCACTTTATTACAGTGCTGTTATCTTGTTCCTAAGTGGGTGCTCCATTTAGGAAACCACATCAAAGACGCCTTGAGAAACCGGAAAGGCACTTTGTTGCAATAAGCCAAGCAATTTGTGAGAGCTAATACAAAGCATTGGAGCCCCAGCGTTCATTACATCACCTTCCCAGTCAATTAGCCAGCAGCATCTCGAGTGAATTACACAGGCCGCTGTGCTGTGCACCGTCACAGGCACGCCGAGAAGTCACTGCTCACCGGCAGGGTGGGGAGAGCCGCGGAAAGAATGCACTGCTCGGAGACAGGCACATTACAACTGCCAGTGGGAGAGATCGTGTGACATTTGCTAAACTAGTTCCTTTCATACGGGAGACAAATCGTGAGCTTCCTGAACTGAGCTCCTCGTCTTGTTTACCAACAACCTCAGGTCCAAGTATAACGCAGGGTTAAACCATTCCCTGGGATCTTTCCATACAGCGACATTATGTTTCCACTGCAGAAAAGGTGAGGATGTCCTTGAGACCCTCTTGACAGCAAACTTGAAGGGATTTTCTTTTTTTTCTTCTTCTTCCAAGCTCACTCACTCCCCCCTCTCTGCTCAAGTCCTTCTGCATTGAGCAGCAATTTTCCCCTAGTTGTGCGTCATTGAGAGACTGCATGGTAATGAAGCAGCAACACTGGAGGCCAGGACTTCGCTGCCTTTGAGAAAAGAGCAAAGAACACTTTGACAAAGCAGATCCAAACTACTGTGGAGCTGTGGCTGCCAGAAGCATGATGTTAAGCCTACAGGATTCAGTGTTTTTTGAGATTAGCATAAAGTCTCTGCTGAAGTCCTGGAGCAGTAATTGTGAGTATATCTGCACATTGTTTTCCCATTCGAACTCTATTTTCTGTTGCATTACTACATGTTTGATGTCTGTGCTTGTGACATATCTGTCATATCTTGTGAAATTCCCTTCTCTGTAGCAGAAATCTTGTGTGTGTGTGTGTTATTTCCTGAGCCATGTATTGGAGATACAAATTCAGTATAGTATTTTTTTTTTCTCTTCTTCTAAAGCTTTTCCCAGCTACAGAGAAACCATGGTCTCTGCAGAGTCATCTGATACCAGCACAGTTTTACCAGCACATAATGTTCTTTTGAAGCAAAATCCTGTAGCCCATGCAGAGTGCTGAATGCACATTAATAATGCAGAGGTGTTCCTTTTTTTAATGTCTTTACTTTTCTAAATTGCTGCACCGCTGTGTCAAGTGCGTTTATAAACTCCATTCTGGTTTGCTTTTGTAACTTTGCAAGAATAGACTAGGCATCATTAAAAGGTCTTTAATCACGTGCCCAAATGTATTCTATTCATTTGCCATTCCTTTTTCTTTTCCATGCTGGCCAAATATCTGAAGCTTGTTCTTATTAGCATTATAATTAATGTATATACTGCTAGCAGATTTGCAGAGGTATGTGCAGTAATTAAAGATGATCACAACATTTAATTTGGTACAGTACATTCAACTGCTGGAATATCAGGAATATATGTAGAATGAGTTGGCATTTAATATGTAGAATTATTGTTTATCCCAGAGATATAGTAAGTTTTATAAAAATGAACTCTTTTGGATACTGGAGGATGCAGGATACAGTTGCAGCAGGGGTTACTTATGATAACCCGGTGTTTAAAGGCTGTTGGAGGTTGTAAAAGACCAAGGTTACTGCAAGAGAGTATACTGTCAGAACTGCAGCTTACAGAAGAATGACTTCACACAGATATAAGGAAAACTGGATCCTACAGAATAGACTGGAGGCTACACAATATACTGTAACTGGATTTTACATAGGGGACCAGAGGCCAAAGCATTAAAATATATTGGAGGTCATAGGATACTGAGGGCTCAGATTACTTGTGAAAACTGGAGATTTGAAATTAATGCGGATGCTGCATTTGATTCTACGCTAGTGGTTACATATTCAGGATGGACGGAGTAGTGGGCATTAGAAAGCAGACGTCAGACTGGAGGACAGAGGTAGCCAACAGGTAGCTCTGCAGCTCTTGTTAAACCACATCTACTATGTTCAATCAGACTGTAGTAGACCAAATGTCATATTAATAGCAATATTAATTTGGAAATCTCAGTATAAAGGCTACCTGTTGGGATATCTCTACCATCAGAAAGAACCACTGAGCGCTAGTGGATGTTACATAGGTGATTGGGTAGATTTAAGCATGTCATTGGATCTGAAGCACTATGGAGATTACACAACATTTTTGACTGTGATTGACATACCCTGAAATAACTGGCTATATTGGGATTTCCAGGTGTTACTTTGGAAAAAGTTGGCAAGTTATTTCCCTTTTTCCTGGTTTGTCCTTCAGAACTTTCCCTTTCGAGAAAGCTTGTGTCTCTCCTCCTGCTGAAAAAACAGCAATGCAATTTCAAGCATCTTGGCTCCTTACCAGGTGATATTTATATTTGTGAACCCTTCAGTCTGTCCTTTTAAAATGGAATCTATAGCAAGTTTCTTACAGGTTTGCAAACAAAATAAATAATTTAAATTTATTTTTTTTTTATTTTTTTTAAATACTGAGAACAAAAGCATAAACATGGAATTTGTGATCGTTCATCTATTTACCCAACACAATAAAGATACATGGAGCTAGCTTTACGGGTTTGCTTATCCTACAATATGTTGCTGCTGTGCTGGCTAACATTTCATTATAGTTGAGCTTTTTTTTTTTTCTTTCACCAACAACAATGAAGTGACATTCATATGGCCTAGATTCGGGATGCTGTCTTTGTGCCAACATTAAAGGCTTGCTTTTTTTCTTTTTGAAAGTTGGTGCAGTTTATTTAAAGGGGCAGTTCCACCTAGCTTATTTTCTGCATGTTGTACATGTTTAAAATGCATTAATCTATTGAACTTTTATTTGCTGCTTTTTAAGCATTGACTTCCTTGAATCAAGGTTTACAAATAAAAAAATTAAATCGTTCTTCACATATAGAATTTTGGAATAAAAAAAAATAATTGATAAGACCAATATTTACATGATATACTACTTATCTAAAAACAAATTCTGGCCACTGTAGGTGTCTTCCCCCTTTCACCACAAAACAGCTGGCACAACTGTACAAAGGGTATATAATTGTTTTTACTTGAAAACTTCAAATTATTATTTTTGTTTTATGTTATCTTTTGTAAACAAATTCCTAGGTCCAATGTTTCTTAATATCTGAGAGAACTGTAACAATTTATGTTTTATTAAAGTTCTGCCCTGCTAAAAGTGCACCAGTTACAAAAACGAACAAGAATTACCTTATCTGAGATTGAAAAAAAAAAAAAAAAGTGTTTTTGGTGGTTTTCATTTTTTATTTCTTATTTGTGCTTTTTTTTCTCATTTTAGTTTTTTGGGGGGGACCTTTTTGGTACTTGGAGTTCACACTTTTTCCTGATTTCTATACTACTGATAAAGCAAGTTACATAGACTTGGTAAAATATAAGACGATTAGCTTATTTTGGCAAGCACCAAAAGGCGAAGTCTGTATGAACAAAGGTGTTACTTGTACAACATGTAGGCTAGTGGTTTTGACGTGACAAGGCCTTAAAAATCAACTCGACGGATACTCTGTGATCGCCAAACCTAAGCTATAGTTACACGGACAATCTGAGACCTACTGGTATAAAGAGCTTCTTGTTTTTAATTATTTCTTTTTTTATATATGTCAAAATTATTGTAAAGTTTCCCTTTCAGATGACAGGCCCATTTTTAACAGCACCGCTTTCTGTGTATTTAATGTAAATAGTGGTATGTAAAACTTGCTGGTTATTGCACTGAATTAATGGAAACCATTATTTACCCTGAAAAGGAACATAGACTAATAAAGACAAATATAAATGACTTAGTATTGCTCATTAATCAGTTTTAACAACTGTTTACCAGCATTATTTAGCAATTACAGCATTTCAAGTAAGTGTTTTGTAGCGAAGAAGATTCCTGGATAAATCACATGCAAAATGTAATAGTCGCTAACCTATCTACTTGTTACAGGGGCAGGTCCGCCTTCAGTGTCCGGGGGGGGGGACAAAGTTGTGGAGTGAGAAAAATTCTCCCATTTACCTGAATGGGAGTATTTTTCCTACTTCTCTACTTTGTTCTTAACTTTTACATTTTCTTCTCAGTCAAAGGAGCGAGGGAGCATGGTTCTTAAAATTGCTATTGCTGCCTCTTAATGGTTTTTTTCTTTTATTTCTACATAGATCCTATTTAGAAGTACTATGACTCCTTAGAATAACGGGACTGGTTCCCGAATTGGTCTGTTTGGCTATGGACTATAATTCTGTAGCACTCTTTAATGAAGGCGAGGATGAGGGGTGATAAAAGAACTTTCAAACCTAGCAATTGTTTAACTGGCTTCAGGAAGCAAAATTAAACCTTAAATCATGTTTATTCATGCCAAGGTACCATCAGCTATTTGTGGGGGAAAACAAGGATCCCCAACTTGTTATCTTCTGTGCCATTGGCAGGAGTCACATTTTCTGTGTTACTGTGTCTTTATGATTTGAAATAACTTCATTGAGTCAAGGTTACTAAATCAACAACAATTAAATCATACTTCACTTACAGACGCTTGGAATAATCCACAGCCAAAGAATGGATAATACCTTTCTTAATGCAATTGGTAACAAAATGTAAACAATGTTTGCTATTATAGGTTTGATGGAGGGTCTTCATTGTAACAAGTAGGATGTGTTATATTCCTCACTCAGATTCTTCTTCTTTTTAATTTATCATCATTTTCCATCCCTTCCGTTTGTGCTGCAGTCAAATATTGACTGTGTTTCATGTCTGCTATTAATGAGTGTAATTTAATCATGTAGTTTGTGTGTGTGTGTGTGTGTGTGTGTGTGTGTCCTGATTAAAATCCATACTTTTGGATAGAAATTTGTAGTGTTGGTTATCAGAAAAGTTCCCGAAGGGATGTAGTTCGTGTGTCATGCTTATGAAACCTCACCATGATGTCAGAGAAGGCTTGGTTGCATCTGCACAGTTTGCCTGAAGCCATTTTCTACAGCAGTGTTAGTCATCACTTTTTTGCCAACTTCTTCTTGCCAAATGGTTTTTTTGTGTGATGTGCAAATGGTCTTCATCAGATAATATTCAATAGGCTCCCTAGAATCTCTGCATGTACACAATGCAACCCATGGATCCATTGTAAACCTAGAAGAATATTATACATAGTTATGTAGTTTAGGTTGAAAAAAAGACTTGCATCCATAACATCCTTATTTCAGCAATTTTGAATTTCGCTTTTAATGGAGAAAAAAATCCTTCTTGACTCAAAATGACAACAAACCCTCTATGTTCTGCTTCATTGAAAAAGTATCCAAGCCGATTTTAAAGGCATCTAATGTATTTGATTGCACCACGTGGTCAGGCAGTGATTTCCATAAGTTTATTGTCCTTACTGTAAAAAAAAAACAAAAAAAACCCCTTCTACTGTAGTAGACGAATTTCCTTTGTCTTAGTGGGTGATCTTTACTCCTTTGTACAGTTCTGTTAATGAACAGATCTTTAGAAAGCCGTTTGTATGGTCCCTGTACATATTAATATAAAATAATCATATCCTGTCCAATATGCTGTTTTTTGTTTAGTGAACAAATTTAACTTTTCTAGCCTTTCTTCATAACTTCCATTCCCGTTATAAATTTTGTAGCCCTGCTCTGCACTTTCTAGTTCTGGGGGCCTTTGGCTAGTCTATCGGTGTGGCGGTGTTTTTTTTTTTTTTTTTAATCAATATTTATTGAGTCTGACACAAAAAAATATACAGCAATTGACTGCGACACAAATTGGAATCCAATTAAAGCAAAATAAAACATAGAATAATACAGCCCGTCACTAAAGAAAAATAAACCTAGACTCTCTTTTTTCATTTTATATGCTATAAACATGAACATTTTAGTCTCAGTGATGGTGTAGTATTTCGTAGGGAACCGTAGTGCATAGACAGGTATATATGTAACTAGCATCCACACGTAAAATCAGGACAAGAAAAATATTTGTAAATAATAACTCTCCGGATCTCTGTAAACTTTAAGGCCTATGGAATAGGACCATAGATGTTGGTCTGGAATTTAACCCTGGGGTTAATCCATCCCAAAATGGTCAAATATCCGCAAAATTGGAGCATGGTGACCTTTCTGCTTCCCAAACAGGCAAAAGGAAACATAGCCAGCAATTTCCACACGGTAATAAAGAAAAACAAAGTATACATTAATAGGCGGAGTTTAAAGAAAATAAAGCAAAGGAAAAGGGGTCAAGGAGAAGGTGGAAATAGTAAAGTAGGAGAAGAATAAGCGGGGCAGAGGTACTCCAAGAAAGGATGTACCGGGAACATAAGGGAATGCTCCACAAAAAAGAATGGGCGTCATGGTCATCTTTTGTGGCCATGAAGATTCCCCACTGTAAATAAAGTGGGATAGGTGCCCTGGGGGGGTTCCAATCAGCATTCAGATATATATAAAAAACAGAGTGGCACACTCGGAGACCCTGAGTACAAACATAGATAATATACGACCCGTTGGGCATAAAATGATACAATCAAAAACCGGCACTCTCGGGCAAACAGTAACTTTAGATAGAGCACAATTATTTCTGCTTTTTGTCTATCACGAAAACCCTATGGGACCAAGTCCGCAGGATATGAGGTGCTGTTCGTCAGGGTTCGCACCTCCTCAGGGGTATTTAGCAGTGGAGGTAAACCGAAATCACTCGGGAAAGCGTCTATGAAAGAGTTTTGCTCTCCGTGGTGACCGATAGCATTTGTGGGAGTCCCCATCTGTATTTAACTCCCAGTTGGCGGAGATGAGCTGTGAGGTGATGGTGGTGCCCTCCCAATCGAGTTTCCCGATCTTGCGTCCAGCCTGAAGTATAGCCAGTTTATCTGCAAGGGATGTCATTCGCACCACCACATCTCGAGGGACCTCTTTCGGAGCTCTCATGGCCTTGCGTATACGAAACAGGTCTGTAACCCGGAGGTCTGGCAACTGGGTATCAGGGCATAGCTGTTTATATAGCTTGATAATATATGGCCGGAGATCCGCGGGCCCAACGGATTCCGGCACTCCTCTCACCCTGATATTGGCGTGCCGCATTTTAGCATCTAATAGGGCGACTTGTTTCTGTAAAACGTATACCTGTTTCACCAGGAAGCCGGTCTCCTTAGGAGCTGCAGTAATGTCTGCTAGCTGTTGCTGCGTGGCCGTCGAGGTAAGTTCAAGTGTAGAGACTCTCGATTGCAGGGAGGTTATATCCGTTTTCAGCCCCGCAATGTCTTTTTTCCAAATGTCTTGTAGGTCACTTATCAGCTTCTTTAGATCCCCTTTCGTAGTTGGGGCTTCATCGGGATCTACTCTTGGTTTCAGAGTGTGGGCCGGGGTCTGTGGTGTAGCTGGCAGGTCATCCGATGAGGAGCCCGAGATGTTAGTAAGGTCGAAACGAGTGGCCGCTCGAGAAATCTGCGAGGGTCTCTGTGGCCTGCTCAGTAGTGTCGCAATATCAGGGCCGGGGACCGTTTTCGGTCTATCTCCTTTTTTTGATTTGCGCCCCATCCCTGCCTGGTTTTGAGGGTGTTGGTATTGGGTCTGTTTGGTCGAATTTGCCATCGATAATATAGCTTTTCCCTCTGCAAGGCCTGGAGCTCCGCATGCCCACGTCCGTCTTCCACAGCAGCTAGCTCCGCCCCCCGGGTTTTTTTTTTTTTATATGGAGAGTGGGTCTGGAGTCACTTGGCCAGCATCTAGACCCAGGAGATACTTTATTTAATTATATGTCCACCCGACATGAGTCTCGTTCCTCCCCAAATAAATCTATGGGGAGAATAGAGGTTACCATTTTTGTTATCTGAGGTCCCTAAAGATTTTACATCCCAAAATTTCACCATGAAAATCGTCCACAACCGGAGCTACCTGAGTAGACCCTTTAATATAGAAAATCCCTGACTTGCTTCACTCACTGGCTACATTTCAGATTCTCCTTAAATAAACATCTGTACACAAGCTTGACTAGCTATGTTTTATATAAATGTAATAATAATATATAAATGTATCGCACCAACGCATTCCACAGCACTGTTGAGGGAAAAAAAACCCAACCTATTTATTTGGTGACATCCTTACTGAATTTTCTCATTCTTGATGGGGATTTGAGATTAACAAAAGGGTCTGTTTCAACAGTTTTATGTAGTGTTAGAATTATTTAAATAATTTTACTTGATCAATAAGTTGTGAACAGTTCATTATGAGATATGTTGTCTTGCCAAATCATTCAAGCATTTGCTGTTCGCATGTAATACAGTAGATAATTATGTACTGGTTTAATATAAAACAGCTGTTTTCCAAGCTTCTTCTGAATGAAGGGATTTTAGTTTGCTGGTTAAATTCATACGCCATGATTCTAAACAGTGAGTGTAATCATGTGAAGCCCTGGCTGGATTCTTTGAATTAACCCTTTCTTCCATCCAGTTGTAATCTTTGCTTTGAATTGCTTCTGCTCTTTTAAAGGAATTCTGCCTTTTAATATGGCACATGTGATCTCTCCACAGGGCATTCCCATAGTGCCCCGGGGTCGGACAGAGGGGTTGCTGAATGCCTTGACACAGAGGCATAGAGCGGTGCAAGCGATCATTGATTGCTTCCACAGCTCATTTAAACACATGACGTGTGTGTGTATATAAGACCTGAGTCACCAAGTCTATTTGGACACCAGATATCCATGTCCATTTGCACAAAGGTGCTGTTCCACATAGCAATACTCCTTACAAGTGCTGCTTCATTATGTAAAGAAACATTTGAATATGAAATTCTCAAGGTTTCCTTGCAACAGCATCCTGCCAGTTACCACAAACCCTCTTCTATCAGTGGCATCATGGCCAGGAGAACTCCCACAAACCCTCCCACCTCTCATCCCATGTCAGCAAAGTGCCGTATACAATGCTTTCACAATGATACTCAATGAGACAGTTTGCTCTGATGAATATAACAGTCATATACATAGATATTTACACACACAGACATTTACGCTTGTGAAATGATGGTGTGGTGTAATATGAAATAGGAATACTTGTGAAAGGCATGATATGGTATCATACTACATCTCATGTCCATCACATTTTACCATATCCCAATCATGATATTAATAGCACATTATACCATAAGTCATACCTCAGTCCAAGCACATTACGGGTACATTTATCACATAGGGTTGCCACCTTTTCCTCAAAAAAATACCGGCCTTGGTACAGTCTCCATAGATTTACCATTGGCCTGATGCCTTTTTTTTTTTTTTTACTGGCCTGCCGGCAACCCTATTATCACACAACATGCAGCAAATGGGAGAATAGCACTGCAGAGGGTCTGTTTAACCCTTACAGTGATGGGATGGCTGCATGTACCAACATGCATAAAAACATCACATATGCATACACAGTTTCTACTTCCAGGGAGAGCACATGACAGCAGGAGATAGACAAGGCAGATGTCCGCACAGTAGGAAAGAGAAGGAATGCCTGAGTTCTCAAAGTGTTGGCAGTGACCATAGGAAACGCAGATCTCCCCTGCACTCCTCACAAGAGTATCCCACCAAGCTGCAGCACTGATATAAGCACTTAAATGTGTACAAAAAGAGGTCTGTGGAAGAGCACCTAATAAGGTCTATATATGCAGCATGGAGGTCTCTTCAATCGTTACAACTGGGAGTGAAGCCTTTTTAAATGTATACTTCAGAAATTCCACTGAATAACACAATTGTGATTTTTGTATGCAGAAACATACTCTTTCATGTGTGAAAAGCAAACTGTACATATTTAACCCATGCAGGTACATTTAAAGCCCTTGTCAAGACCTCCCTTGGGCCCCACATAGCCAAGTATAATTTATACCTACAGAAACTGGCATATTTGGCTTTCAGGCTACATTTTTATTTTATATTTCAGTCACCGTGCTAGTGATTGCAACGTTATAATATATTATGATAGCATTCGCTTGTAAATGGCCCTTGGAAACTTAACTGTGAATCAATCGACTTGTTCACAATAACCTTTTAAGTAACACATATTTTAGGGGAGAACCATGAATATTTGTTATGTCTAACGCAGTAGAAATGTCTGTTGCTGTGGGTACCTAATGATGTTTGTTGATTCGGCCTTTTGTTTAGACGTAGCTGTAATTGTAATGTATTTTATAATGTTTTGTTGATAGGTGGGCCCTGTGTCACTGAGCCTTGCATTTCATTTCACAGACTGATTTTTGGTATTGGATGCCAACTGGCATGCCAAAAAATGTCACCGATGTTTATCCAAGAAGCAGTGGAAAAACACGGGCATGGGCAGTGTAATTTGTGTGCATGGTGACACAAAAAGTGACTGTGCTGCTGTTTTTAGTCATGTCTCTAACATTTTAATGTTTTCAGAACAAATGGAAGTGGACTGTGAATTAACTTCTGGAATTGTAATGAGCCTGTCACTTTAAGGCACACACAGGCTATATTTCCAGAGAACATGATGGGGATTTGAGATTAACAAAAGGGTCTGTTTGAATTATATTTAAGATCTTGACCCAAATGCTCTTTGTTTAAAACTTTGAGGCATAAGCCTGTCTGATTCCCAACAATTTTTTGTTTGGAGAGCCTGTCTTTACATGGCACATGAGACCCACCTAGTTTTTAGCTAGTGTTCAGCTACTCTGAGAATTAGGTTGATAATTTTGCACCATTCATGCATGATAATACGAACTTCATGCATCTGCAGGGTTGGCCTGCATACTGTGCACAACTGTACATACGCAATTGATATTTGTGCCACGTTCATGTCCAAGACATGTTCCACCAAGGCCACACTGATTTGGAACGATTTGCCTGAGCTGATGCCACATGTGTTCTTAGTGACCAGCTAAGTTGGCACACCCCTTTTTTGATGAGATCCTTAAAATTAGAGCTGTAAACTGTTTCTGGAGGTCATCTGTCTTATGAGGATAAACTGGTGTGTACTTTTGATAGTACGCGCCAGTTTATTCTCTGACCAACAGCTGCCATGGTTCCATAGGAACCTTAACTAGGTCCCCCCCTGCTGAACCCATGCAAAAACGAGGGTCTCTCTCTCTGCGCTAGCCTCTTCTCTGATTGGCTGTGCGTGGGTTGACGTTTGTGAGACACAGCAGTTAGTAAACCTCCGTGTATCTATTAAGATACACGTCGGGTTTACTTACAAGTCCCAGGACATGTTTTGTTTAACCCTTGCTTCCTTGAAGGAAGCAAGGCTTAAACAATTTGGAATGTCCCTTTAAGAGCAATTTCAGGCAAATCTGGGCTTTTTTTTAAGATTGTCAGATATGGAAACGACAGAATAGGGAATACAATATATATCATAACAATATTTGAGAATAGATATAAATTCTGGTATGGGAAAGACTGGGGGGGGGGGGGGGGGGCGGGGGGGTACAGAAAAAAATAGGGTAGGTCTGTGCTTTCTTTTAATACATGGGTTGTGAGGGTGTTAAGGATGGCAGGCCAATCCAGAAGCATCAAGACATTGCACATTTTGTATGCAGAGATAGTTATTAGAGCGATTTCTGCATTGTGCATGTCTCACATTGCATAGGTCATTTTACTCTCTATTTTCACAGTGCAAACTTAGTCTGTTTATGTGTTTTCTGATTCCCGTAGCTGGAATGCAGTCTAACCTGCACCAATCCTTAACTGACTTTACGTGTTTCTCCTAATGCTATCCTCAGGGCTGAAAGCTTCCACTACTCCCTAATCTTGCATAAAAATGCTGATACTCTGGATGTGTAACTTTTGATAGTTTTCTTAAAGTTGAATCACTGCACATAGTAATAATTCACTATAGATAATGAGTTTTGATTTCATGCCGTCCACCATGACACACTACCTATGGAGAAGTGTCTCATTGCTTATAAAGTACAATACTGCATGGAGATTTGCTGGTGCTATGCAGTGCACAGTACTTGCACAATAAGGTGAAGAGATTTCTACATTAGTACAGGGTATAAAAAATACAAATCTAAATAATTTAATCTCTATAATTTATAATCCATGTTGGTTTCCAACCAGTGACCAAAACAGGAAGTTGGTTGTGATTTCATCAAAAAAACCTGTTTATATAATAATAATAATTTCTCCTATTTTGACTGCACTGGTCACTACTATATCCATTTATATGGATGAATTCATGTAAATATGCTACGATGCACTCGCATAGTAAAGGAGAAATTGCCGCCATGCTTTACTGGTATAATGTACAAGAAAGAGATGCCTTCTCATCCGTCAGTACAGCATTTGTGATGCACTGTCCCATACAGCCTTCCATAGATATTTTCCCAAACATAGAAAAACATGGCAACAGGTGAATATATTTAGCTGTTTATTTTAATGCAGACAAGCAGGTGAGTCACCAGTGGGAGAAGTATAATCCAACTCTCAGAACACATCGAAAGTACACTGACACATCAAGGTCTACACTTCTGCGCTTCTAGCATACTTATGGCGACTAGTATGGGTCAGAGTGCTCTTCTTACAAGTCACTGACTTGTAAAACTCGAATACAAAATATCCATCTCAATTGGGAAATGAACACTGGAAATAAGAGATATCTATTCTGTTATATTTACAGAAACTCTGTACACATTTGTCCATTTTATCAGGGGGTTAAATCAGGCTTGTCAAACCGTTGGCCTGCTGGACTACATACCCTACTGCAAACCTCTTAGTGTTAAAAGGGGAGCTGTAGGCTATTAGCCAATGGAAACCAACAGTTTGATACCCCTGAGTGAAATGCAGGACCTGACTGTCGATATCTTATGACCAGCTGCTGCCATGCTTCCCTGGGTAGGTATCTCTCTGTTAATGCCCTTGTTTTCTCGCACTAACAGAGCGAGGCCCCCACAAACCTACCCCCCCCCCCCCCCCACGATCAGAATAGCAGGACAAGCCCCCACTCTCATTGACTTTGTGTGTGTGCCAGCCTCCCCACCAGCTCTGCCTCATCTGTGAGGAAGAGCTATGTGTAAACCTGATGGTATCCAAAAAGATACATGTCTGGATTATTTGGGGGAAGGGATGTGTTTTTTTTCTTTTCTTAATCCACTGCACCAATTGCAGGGCTGTCTCTGCATTTGTCATGTTTCACATTGCAATGTCTTGTTAAGATTTTCTGCCTCTGGATGGTAATAGAGAAATGCCTCAGAACCCTGATCCTGCTGCTACATAAGCAGTGCCATCCATTCTTACATCAACAGGAAGCAAACATTGGGTGGTGCTTTGGAGGGTACAGGATTATGGAAACTGTAATTAGAGCTCTTGTTCTATTCAGTTTCAAACAAGACATTTTTTGTTCACAGACGTAAACGGATTTAATAGTCAACAACCCTCTCCAAATATTCATATTTGATAGTTTATTGCTTGCTTTTTGGCTGGGTTCAGTCCTGAATATAAAGAAATAAATCCCTCCTGTGTGTGAGCAAAGGGAGCACTGCAAAAATAGTTCTGGGAGAAAGAGAACAACATAGTGTGACACTGCAGAGAATAACACATCAGGAAAGATACATGAATTAATCGGAGACACACAGTGAGTTCATAGTAGTTTGGACTCTCAGAGATCATGAAGAAAGGTAATGAAATGTATTATGAGTACTGTATTTTAAATGAATTGATTTTTAATAGTTGTATTTTTCATGGGACGGATTTTCACAAGATTCTTTCAGATATTTACCTATTTTGTTTGCCAGAGACAAATATTTGCAGGAAATGAGCAAATTTCCTCATTAGATCTGGTGGAGAAATCATTTTCACAGTGTAAAGCTGCCATGCCTCTAACAAATGAGAAACAAAATGTAATGGCTATATTATTCTGCTACAGTAACAAAGAATGCCAAGGAATGGCATATACTGGTATTATACTATTGGATGCCATCAAAATGTTGTGTGTATCAATGTTTATGTTCTATTTGACTTGTTACATATACAAATAAAACAATTATATAGTGCAGGGCTTGACAAACCCCGGTTGCCATGGAAACTAGGAAATCAGACCTGGTGCCCAGGTATCATGATCCTCGCATGGTGCCATTGACGCTGACGTAATTTATTTTCCCTTTAAACAGCGGCGCGCCCAAGTGTAGGGCTGGAAGCAACAATTGCCTTTGTAAGAAAATGCCCCATTCCCTGCATTGAGGTATAGCAGCAGGGAGGGGAGACCTGTTGATTGATCAGCATTTAGTTTTTTTGGGGGGTTTTAAAAACATTTTTTAAAGATAAAAACCTGAATTCTTTAACCCTGGGAGCAGACCTCAGAATCTCATCATGTTCGGATTGTACATAAAAGGCCCTTTTTAGTGACATTCCCTTGATGTTATCTTTTAGTAACTATGATAAGTTGTCTCCTGCACTTACAGATCTTTGGAAAAGCAATAGTATAAATCAATTTCTCTTAAGTTAAACGTTGTTTCCATGGTTTGCAATACAGCATTGTTTATCAGAATAGGACAAAACACCTTAAAAACACTCAAACACATCTCTTATGTATGTCTGACTGTATATATGTGTGTGTGTGTATGTGATCAGCAGTTTATTTATCTTACATATGTCTGACTGACTGTGTGTGTGTGTGTGTGTGTGTCTGACTGACTGTGTGTGTGTGTGTGTGTGTGTCTGACTGACTGTGTGTCTGACTGATTGTATGTTTGTGTATATGACTGTACCTGACTGCGTGTGTTTTGTGTGTGTGTGCCGTTGTCTGACTCCTTGATATTTTTGCTGTCTCCTCAAACACAGTTAAGTTTGTCAAGCCCTGATATAGTGTACACACAGTATGGCAAGTTACAATTATTTAAAATCTATGAGATAAAGAACCAGGAATTGGGCTATGGCAGTGGGTTGAGTTTATTCAGATGTCAACCAGAGTAATGAAAGTGAGCCAAATGATTAAGGGTCATTTTTAAGGAAGGAATGGGTAGGAGTGCAGATAGTGAGAGAGTGTGTGTGTGTGTGTGTGTGTGTGGTAAAGCAGGAAGGGTTAAAATAAGAGATGCTCTCTGGCAGACGGATGTTGACAGAAATCTACACCTTTAGAATACGTGGTCACAATTTTTGTAGAACAGATTGCCTGTAATCTGCCATGGCTAGATTTAACTTTTATGCTCCTAGAAGCAGTCTTGGCTTGTAATTGATTGTTGATTAAAATGGAGGCTACGTTATTGGAACCAATTCTGGAACTCCAACAAACCACACACAATTGTTACCAAACCACCCATCTGACATAAATATATATGCTCCTCACCACAATTTGGCTGGAGCCACAAGGCAAGGAGACAAGACAGACCCTATATCATCATGTATAACTGTTTTAGATCATAAGATATCGACCTCCACACACCCTACAAATAGAAATGAGAAATCCCAAATGGAATTTTTGTACTAATGCAATGTTAGCCTTTGACTTAATCCCACACCCGCTCCCCACCTCTTCCTTTCTGTATCCCTCCCCTACCCACACCATTTAAAATAGAATAAAATCAGTTTGAACAAAAAAAAATGAAGGTTACGATAAATAGTGATATTGAGCACATGCTATTAACAAACTTGTGGTAATGAAGCTTCAAAGGATATACACAATACTAGAGATAACTGGGATCTGCAAAACTTCTCAAATAATCCAAGAATCTAAATATAGGGCCTTCAAGAAGTTATTATTACTTTGCATTTACATATTATTATGACATACAGTGTCACCTGTATTTAATTCACCCACTATCCAATAGAATACCAAGATCTTTTTAAACCATGCTGGATGAGTTTTGGTAGCGACTGTTAAAGTGGCCGAGGGTTTGTGTCACTCTAGTCTATTAAAATCTCACCCTGCTGCTGTATACCTAACAAACTGCTACCATGTTTGCCATGTTTTTTCCCAAACTCTAATGCATTGCCTTGCAGGATCATGTTCTCAATCAGATACTTGCACATGACACTTACATACCTAAGCTAAACCCATGTCTGTGAGGAAACTGTGCTTATCGCAGTAATCTCTGTGTGACTGTATTTTCTGTCCATCTTGTCTGGCAATAAAACGTAGCAATGGGTGGAAAGAGGAGAGACTGGTATAACTAGGGCAGGGTAATCATTTTCCCCAGGGGGACCTAGATACCAATTTGGACATGTTTGGGGGTTGCACATTTTTTTTGAAACATTACGTTATTGACAAATGAGGGGTTATATATATATATATATAAAGTATAATTAAAATTAATTGTTCAATGATAATTCAAATGTTGCTTTAGTTGATAGGCTGCTTTGGTTATGTAGCTGGCTGCCAGCCCATCTGAGAGATGTCGCTTTGGTGAATGGCTTGCTTGGCTTGGGCCTGCCAAACTGCCCACTAAGGCTTGAAAAAGGCAGTGTAAACTGCTAGGTACACTGCTAGGTGGTCGAGTTACTGAGCTAGGTAACTGCCAGTGACCAAGTCCTGCATGTCAGCCAGCCACCTAATGTTGCCTGTTTTGGTGCCTTCCAGGAATAGGTAGATGGCATGCACAGGTAGGTGTTTGCATCATGGCTTGTATGTGTAGTTAGTAGCTGGCTGAGCTAGATCAAAGGCAAGGTGTAATGGCTTAAATGCTGCACAGTTGGAGCGATGGAAAACCTTTGGCATTCTAGCTGTTTGTGGCCTTCATTTCCCTTACTGCTCAGGGAAACGAATACTACATTATCCAAACCGGTAAAGTGCCAAAGATTTGCCATCTGGGAGATATGTTCAAGATCAGAAAGGCCACTGGGAGGGATAAGCCCTGAACGGGGAAAGATTACTGGAAGAGATGGACAATGTACAGGTTAAAGGCAGAGATCAAGCTTGATGCAGGAATGAGCAATGGCAGAGTGCACAGAGATAGGAGAACGTTATCCACCAAGTTTGACGCCGAGTACAGAACGTGAAAGAGCACTGGCAGTGTTTGGCACAGAAACAGAATGGGATTGAACAAAGGGTAGCAATCAATGCAGTAGGAAGCCTGACGGGTACACTTAGTGTGTGATGGGATTCTTGACACTGAGTGACTGGTGAGAGCATGTTCTGCACTGCGACTTTGTCAGGCTCTACTAATTATCTAAACCTGTTAACCAGGTTAGCCCAAAGCCAAGATTTAGGGGCTAAAGGTAGTGCTTCCAATGTGAATAGTATACATAACGATATGTCTATTTAAATAAGACATTTGAAAACATTCAAGCAATTACGGTGTTATTTATTTATACACAATACACATCTCATTGTCCAGATATTATACATACCGGATCTGTGTATACTAAACATTCTTGTTCTAGATTCTGTGCTATATCATATAAATAAACATGTAAACTATTTACAGTGGGAATGTAGAATATTTTAAAATTGTCTTGGCTGAATTTCAAATACACTGTTGAATTGATTCTGTGCTACTTTTTCTTCATTACCTAATTTTATATTACTCCTTATTCCCCATTGTAGTAGTTAATTTACATAAAGACATAGAGACAAATATTCAAAATGTTTTTATAATTATTATATTTAAAGATTTATAAACGTGTGTGTTCATTAAAATTTGATTTCACAAATACAGTTTGAGTATCCCGAATCCGTAATTCTTGGAACCAGAAGTATTTTGGATAAAGGATCATTTTGACATAAAAGATATATTAAAGCCTCTCAGCACTCATGAAATACAACAATATCAACGGAAATACTCCCATAGAGCAAAGATCTCACTTTGGCTGTGATATGAGGGATCCTTGGAAACCTGTGTTGGCAGTCTTGATCTAGTGTATTTTATTCCTTAACCACTGCGGATGAAAGATGCTATACATTTGTCATGTGATGCTTGTTATAAAATCCCGCACCGGGTCCCGGTGGGTGCAAGCATTGCTCACCTGCTACCCACTCAAACGTTTACATTATGGAGCGTGTACTCCAAGACACCTCCCAGTCATTACCGCTGCAATAAGAAACTTATGAGCTTTCTTCTAAAGTTTCCAGTGTGAATTTCTTTTGTTGTTTTCGCTGTTTGCTGATAGGTTGCTTAGGAACCATATTTTCAGTAGTCATGTAATTATTTTCTTATTTAATATAAAATGACGGCACTGTTTTATATTGCCTGTAGACTCCCTTTTTGTTAATCCAGACAGGCTTAGGCACAGACGTTAGAAAATGTGCTGGATCCAGGTGTTAATGATCAGCCGACCTGCGATGACCCTAAGCCTAATTAATGGTCATGAAAGGCTTTATATTAACCAGATCCGTGGATCTATTTTCCCTCCAAAGCTGTTATAATCAGCAGCACAAAATTACTGCCACCACCAAGTTCTTACTAAAGAACAACTTGACATGGCCGCTCTTCACAAAAAGGTGAGATGAACATTTCCTCTTACCAATTTAGCTACACATAGACCTACCTGGTCAGTAATCCGCCACTTAGCAAACGCAGCAGGTTTATCCCTGCACAAGATATAGCTACATTGGTGAGATGAAATGTTCTGAAATTAAACTCACCATCTAGTGAATAGCCCGCTATGTCTTGAACAATAGTCTTCTCTATTATTTTATGTTGGGACAAGTGGAGGGTCTAGGACACTTCTTCGCGGCTGCTTCACTGCTGACAGTTCAGCGCGGCAGTTTTAATGCTGAACTGTCAGCAGTGAAGATAAACTTGGCCACTCCATCGCGGCTATGTAAGCGTGAACTATCAGCGCGTACAAACATACACCCCCCCCACAATTTAACCCTGACTAATAAATGAACCCCCCAAACCCTAATACTAAAATGAACCCCTATTCTACACTCACCGAACCCTAATACTAATGCCTAACCTCCCCCCGAACCCTATTACTAAAATGAACCCCTATTAAACAAATTAATAATACTTACCTTCAGCGATCGCGCGATTAACTGGCCATCGTTTGAGAGGGATTGTGAAGCGGTTGCGTTAATGCAGCCGCGATGAACCGTCCCATTCCCCAAGTGGAAGCTTTTACTACTGAGAAGGTATGATCCATGTGTCTGTATGGTTTACCCATTTCAATATAACTATACAAATAATGAAGAAATCTATAGTTTAAGATAGTTTACCTTTTTCCTTGCACCATTGTCCTTTAAAGCTTTTGGGGGGGAAAACACCTCTTGGAGGTTTCAGTAACCCACGCTCCACTCCTAAATAATAAAATGATAATATACAGACAGGAATGTCTAACTACATGAAATTAGGTCCACATTAATTCCCACAAGACTTTTAACATTTGCTTCTATTATTGAAGTAAAAAACACCTTTAGTCCACTTTAAAGGAGCCTTCTGTTTGATTATCTGGACATGTCTTGTAACATTTCTTTTTTTTTATATGTATTTCTGAAACATCACAATCCATTTCCTCATTCCTCCGATCATTGTAATTGTTTCAACTTTCAGTAATCATTTCAAGATAACCTTCATGGGTTATCATGTTCAGCTTGATATTAAACCCCCCACCTTCATGTGTTTGGCAGCTGACCCATTCTGATTTCTCATTATTCCTGGCATGTTTCAGGCCATTCCAAAGAACATGTGACAAGTAGGGTTGCCACCTCGGCAATTTTTTACCTGTCACATATAACTATTACATGCTGCCTTACAGTGTGTAGAAGTCATATGTGCCCAGACAGAAATCAATGAACTAATCAAAGATCTGATCAAAGCTGCAAAAAAAAAAAAAGGCCGCTGTGGCAATCCTAGTGACGGGTATAACAAACAGGGATTTTATGGTAAGTGTAATATGAATAATGATATATTGTAGCCATATATAGTTTGGACAATGCTATATGCCTGTGTCTGGTTTGATGGTTGGCAATTTAATAGGCGGGTTAAACCAGCTTTCAGGCCTTTTGTTTCTTTGAAGATTTTTACACTCCTTAGATTTGTCTATTAATTATGTTGTTTTTTTTGAGGGCAAGCTACAGATATTTCTAAATATCAAATATAAAAAGAACTTGGCAGTAAAAGCTTTCCTTAACCCAATCTAGTGGATTAATCTAACTAATGCGAGGAGGGGGGGGGTCACATGACTTTTTGCCAGTTCTCATGAATGCCTGAAACCAAACTAGTGTTTAATGAAACCGATAGAAGCAAAAGACATGGCTATTCTGGTACATACTGATAACCCTGTTACACCACTATGCTTAGCCTGCTCCTGTTCTAAAACGGTTCTCCAATGGCTCCCACGGGGCCATTGATGCACCAGATCTCGCTATAGCTTCCTTACAGTGCATTGTGTGTAAGGGTGTAAATACTAATTTGGTGTGCTGCTTGTAGTATCATCGGTTTCATATTGGAAGCAATAGAATCGATCTCTCTGTCCAGACTGTGGGATACCTGATGAAATGCAAGAAATATTGTCATGTTTAAGTTGTGGAAGGGAAGATCTGCTATAACCTTTGGAAGATGATGCAGCTGTCATTTATATTTACCTGCCTCATCAGCACTCCACCTAATCTGTATGTCATCAGTGTGAGTAATAGCCGTACCTGACTCTAGGGTTTGGCAGCCTGCATCATCCAGATGGTAGGTATTATCCAGTCTGGATGATAGGTTATGCAGTCTAGATTCTCTAATCTTTCCTGTGTCAGACGTGTGCATGATTAGGTTAAGTAATATTGGACAAGATGCAGTAACTGCTGATACAGGCTCTTAAGAGCCAGACACAGGCAAAGATATGGTATTGATTTGAATTATGCCAGACACGGGCAAAGATATGGTATTGATTTGACTTATTTTGTAATGTCTGGTTTTGAAACCAAACATCAATGGTTAACTAATCTCTTCCGTTATACTTGTTGTCTTGAACGTCTAGAATCAGTATTCATAAGGGAAGCTAATGCAGATTTTTAGGATAATTATGATTCAAAAGATGAAAAAAAAAAAAAACAACCTCATCCTCATAAGGAAGTAAAATGAGGTTAAAGATGTTCATTCAAGCCACGCTAATCCAATATACTTCCCTGTGTAGGAGTAATCTTGATCTGTCTCCACATTGCCGTAACAGTGGAATATGGTTGAATGCTATGAAACATATCTGAACCAACCTATGCCCCCCACTTGTAAAAAAAAATACAATCCCAACATGTCAGATCTGTTTTTCCCGATTGCTCACCTGGTACAATAACCTAAAAGGATATGTTATCATGGATATTACATGATCTGTGGATCATGTGATCTGGTGATAGATCTGAAATTGCCTCCCAGTGTGGGGATCCAAAAATGGGTCCCTGTGGTCAAGTAAGACACCATTTAAACATTTGTAGCAGCCAGGTATTTGATAAGGCTGGTTCTTAATAGTTGTTTCCTAACAATGGGACTTATGTGCTAGCACTGAAATATCCCAAAGGTTAGTGCCTCCTCTGTAACAAATAAGTGTGTGTGTGTCTGTGTGTTGTGGGGGGGGGGGGGGGGGGTTCTGTAACGTAGCTGGCAACGTTTTCTCATTGCGGATAATTCCCTAACTTTGTTGTGTAATCTTTTCGGCTTGGGAAGATTATCCCCTTGGCATTCACTCAATTCCTCCCATGGTTATAGAATCTTTAGTGTTATGCAACGCATTTCATACAGTATACTTAGTATAACCTCTGGCTAAAAACCTACTGGCCATTTCTCTTAACTGGTCTCACACACATCGGGATCTGAATTATTGCAAATCACTCGCAAGTATGGCAGTAATTTTTTTTTGTTGAGCCAGGGTGGAAGCTCGTAGTATAAAGTATTGTGATCATTATTATTTTTTGCCATTGTATTTTTATTTTAAAACATTTTTGCCTAGCCATGCACAGTTTGTGCTTATTGTGTGGACCATATTTTTGATAGTACCTGCTCTTGATACAAATACATTTTTTTGATGTATAATATATGCTGACCGTAAAAGCGGAAGTTATAGTGAGATACGGTGTCCAGATGGCTCTGTGTTTATATATATATATATATATATATATATATATATATATATATATATATATGTATATATTTATAAAAATCCAAAGGAAAGCACGCACTCACAGGACTTTTATGCAAAAAAAGGGCGATATTTTACTTACTCATACAGGTATGGTATTCACATGTATCATTGATTTTATTCTCATGTGAATACCATACCTGTATGAGTAAGTAAAATATCGCCCTTTTTTGCATAAAAGTCCTGTGAGTGCGTGCTTTCCTTTGGATTTTTGTGTACTTTAGCTTCACAGCACCAGGGCCACTGATTGTTACGTTTGCCTTTAGCTGAGTGCATCATATCTTGGATTTTTATATATATATATATATATATATATATATATATATATATATATATATATATATATATATATGTATGTATATATGTATGTATGTATATATATATAATCATATGTACTTTGTAGAACTATTTGGCCTCCAGCTAGTCTAGGGGAGTGCATTCCTTTTGGAAATATACATATACAGGTCACATAAATGATTTCTACTTCGGCAACCATTAGTCTATGTTAAAGTGTTTTTCTGAATGTCTTGATAAATAAATCTTCAGGAATGTTTGTGTTGCACATAGTCTAAAACTATATTTGTCTGGCAAAAAGCCCAAGCCATGCTATTACAGAAAATTGCATTTATTGTTCAGTTTATATTAACTCTAAATAGTTAAAATGAAGAATAAAAAAAAAGTCCACGTATATATATAAATGGTTTTAAACAGATGCCACCCACGCCAAGAAGAATGTGTGCTTTACCGTTTTAAAATGGGAATTAATAACAACTAAAAATGAGAGAGATCATTGTTTGCCTTATAATGATACCTTCCTATCCCCCTGCTGCCAATACACCAGGTTTGCTGGGGGGGTTTTGAGCCATTTACATGAACCTTGCACATAGTAGAACGAAACACAGGTCACAATTTGCAGAAATTACTATGTGTTGTTGTTAAATTAATTTTATTATGGTGAATATGCCTTTAGAAATCCATGAAATGGATTGTGCTGTTGTGAACAATCAGCACCGTTACATTGTAAAGCGTTTCTATACGTTTGTGAAGACTCTGGGTCATCTTGGTGGTGCAGTAACTGGTCTTCTAAAATATATGGGGAAAGGCCTCCAATTAAAATGCACACACATTTAAACATGGAGAATGATCATGAACTTTATTAAGGATTTATCAAACCTATTACGGTATTTATTTAACTGAAAATCTACATCCAAACCTAACAACTGGAAACACAAACTACAAAAGTCATTCTACTTTTATTATAAATGATTACAACATAAATACAGAGAAAGTGGGTGAGGTCATCTGCATTTTCCCAACGTTACATAATTAGGCTGCTGGTGACAGAGCTAATATACCAGTGACAATTTCATCTTACAGCACTCCTGTATTTAGTCTAAATTTCTGCCCATTTGCCTATCATAAAACATGGATATAGTACAGGCAGGCATCTTTCCTCAGTACAAACGAGAAAGAAGGATGCAGAGAGTTGATCCAAGGTAAGTAAATAATGCTTTAATCGTTGAGCTGTGGTAAGGTATACAGGCTGCAGATGCCTTATGCGCTTTGAGGCACTTAATCATAGGCCTCAAAGCACGAAACGCTTTGAGGTCTATGAAATGATAGGCATCTGCTCACCGGTTTGGATTTTACTTACCTTGGATCAACTCTCATATCATCTACAGTCATCTACATTTTCTTTCATCTTTTCTCAGTAACCCCACCAGGGACTTGTATGATTGTGTCTCTAATATTCTCACGAGGACGCCATCTTCCTCAGATTTCTGGGACAGTGGTAGAGAAGGGGCAACAAAAGGCCACTTGAAGATGGGTAAAAACGCATTGGAGCCCAGCCACTGCTCTAGCTGTATGTCTTGTGTTATTTATCAATTTCTTTACCTATTCATCTTTCCAAATTCTGCTTAATTGTAACTTTTCTTTTAGTGGCAAACCTTTGTGCAGATCAACACAAGATGCGGGTTTGTTTATAGTTAGCAGTATGTTGATGCATATAATCTCTGGTGACACATAAAAGTTTTTATAAACTTGTTTTTGGCACGGACAACAAAGCTTTTCCACCAAGGTCACATAACTCCAAGCAAGAATTGACCAAACTCAGAGAAAATATCAATAGAGCAAAACCGACATGATTAAAGTATTATTGTAGTGCAGGTTTTGGTATCTAGAGAATTGGAATTATGTTACTAGTGTGAACAAGGTATTGTTTTCCTTGTCTGGGCATAGTGAGATATGGCTCTGGATATAAAATGTAGTGGCACAATATCATGGTGCTTCTTGAATCCTGGGAACGCTCAAACCATCAGTTAGCGTGAGGATAGGGTTGCCACCTGGCCAGTATTTTACCGGCAGGAGGGTAAAAAAAAAAGTGGCATCAGGCCAATGTTAAGTCTATGGAGACGGTACCAAGGCCGGTATTTTTTTTTTTTTTAAGAAAAGGTGGCAACCCTATGTGGGGAACATAGTGGATTATGTAAAATTTCCAAGTGATGTAATCAACTGGATCATTTCTTTGGTTTCCATGGTGACTGGACCACTTTTATAACTTTGCCCCACAATTGACCTTATCCATAAGTCGTTTGTCTCTATGCTGTCAGAGTTCTTCTTTTATCTTTGAATATTCTGTTTATTGCACATTTAGTCTATCATGCTGCCCATGTGTTGTTTTATCCCTGCATTTTAAATTGATAAAATCTTATGCTCTCTTATTTTGTGTCTTTTGTCTATTGTAGTTATGTAAATATTATGATGTGGCATTGTATATATTGCTCTATATCTAGTTACAGGACTTGCTTACATTAAACTGAACATCTAGATCAACTTACATGTGGCTTTTAACCCCTACCCGACATTTGATGTACCAGGTATGTCTTCAAAAAAGTCACTTAGTGACAGTGGACGTATCTGGACATGCCCCCCTAGATCTAACTCTGGTTAACCCTAGATTTAGTTAGGGTTAAGGTTAGAGTTCCACTTAGGGTTACAGAGCAGTTAGGGTTAGAATTAGGGTTAGTGCAAGGATTAGATTTAGGGTTCAGGTTAGATTTATGGTTAGGGTTGGGGCCAGAAGGTCACTGTAGGAGTTTATAGTGCAAGTTATGCTCTCTAACTTGCAAAAAACTACAAAAAAAACATGTAATCAGGCATATTTCTAAACTTTGGACAACATTTTGGAACTATTTAGATGGGATCTTTTGTTATCATTTGTAATTGTGTAAAATACTTTTCAGTTAGAAAAAGTTTATTGTTTTTTTTAAATTTGTCATCATATTTTATAAAAAAAATTTATAGTAAGTTATATGAGGAAAATAATCTAAAGAAATCCCTTTTTATGGTGATAAAAAACAGTATATAATGTTGGGCAGAGGCGTTGCTAGGTTTCCAAAAGATCTGGGGCTATAGCCCATGAGACTTTTTTAGTTTTTTAAATGGAACCATACGGGCACTTACCAATATATGCTCACCTCTCTGAGCTTCATGCCAGTTTTGTAATTTAGGAGCCTTCACAGGGCCGGTCCTTCAATGGGGCAGCTGCCGCAGGCAGCACCCTGGCAGGGGTGGCACTTTGCTGCTCTATGCAGCAGTCTTTTTTTTTTTTCTTGTGTCCAGGGGAGCTTGATTGAAGGAGGTCTCAGCCAATCAGGTAAGACTTCTCAACTCTCCTGATCGGCTGAGAGTTCCGAAGCCTCCCATGATTGGCTAAGACCTCCTTCACACTGAGCTCAAAGCAAAGAGATGCCTGCAGCAGGTAAGTTAAAAACCTGACAGTGTGTGAATGAGTGTGTGTATGTCAGTGTGAGTATGTGCATGTCAGTGTGAGTGTGTTTATGTCAGTGAAAGTGAGAGTGTGTGCATGTCAGTGTGAGCGAGAGTGTGTGCATGTCAGTGTGAGCGAGAGTGTGTGCATGTCAGTGTGAGCGAGAGTGTGTGCATGTCAGTGTGAGCGAGAGTGCATGTCAGTGTGAGCGAGAGTGCATGTCAGTGTGAGCGAGAGTGCGTGTCAGTGTGAGCGAGAGTGTGTGTCAGTGTGAGCGAGAGTGTGTGCATGTCAGTGTGAGCGAGAGTGTGTGCATGTCAGTGTGAGCGAGAGTGTGTGCATGTCAGTGTGAGCGAGAGTGTGTGCATGTCAGTGTGAGCGAGAGTGCATGTCAGTGTGAGCGAGTGTGTGCATGTCAGTGTGAGTATGTGCATGTCAGTGTGAGTATGTGCATGTCAGTGTCAGTGTGTGCATGTCAGTGTGAGTGAGAGTGTGTGCATGTCAGTGTGAGCGAGATTGTGTGCATGTCAGTGTGAGCGAGAGTGTGTGCATGTCAGTGTGAGCGAGAGTGCATGTCAGTGTGAGCGAGAGTGTGTGTCAGTGTGAGCGAGTGTGTGTCAGTGTGAGCGAGAGTGTGTGTGTGTCAGTGTGAGCAAGAGTGTGTGTATGAGAGTGTGAGCAAGAGTGTGTGTATGTCAGTGTGAGCAAGAGTGTGTGTATGTCAGTGTGAGCGAGAGTGTGTGTATGTCAGTGTGAGCGAGAGTGTGTGTATGTCAGTGTGAGCGAGAGTGTGTGTGTGTCAGTGTGAGCAAGAGTGTGTGTATGTCAGTGTGAGCGAGAGTGTGTGTATGTCAGTGTGAGCGAGAGTGTGTGCATGTCAGTGTGAGCGAGAGTGTGTGCATGTCAGTGTGAGCGAGAGTGTGTGCATGTCAGTGTGAGCGAGAGTGCATGTCAGTGTGAGCGAGAGTGCATGTCAGTGTGAGCGAGAGTGTGTGTCAGTGTGAGCGAGAGTGTGTGCATGTCAGTGTGAGCGAGAGTGTGTGCATGTCAGTGTGAGCGAGAGTGTGTGCATGTCAGTGTGAGCGAGAGTGCATGTCAGTGTGAGCGAGTGTGTGCATGTCAGTGTGAGTATGTGCATGTCAGTGTGAGTATGTGCATGTCAGTGTCAGTGTGTGCATGTCAGTGTGAGTGAGAGTGTGTGCATGTCAGTGTGAGCGAGATTGTGTGCATGTCAGTGTGAGCGAGAGTGTGTGCATGTCAGTGTGAGCGAGAGTGCATGTCAGTGTGAGCGAGAGTGCGTGTCAGTGTGAGCGAGTGTGTGTCAGTGTGAGCGAGAGTGTGTGTGTGTCAGTGTGAGCAAGAGTGTGTGTATGAGAGTGTGAGCAAGAGTGTGTGTATGTCAGTGTGAGCAAGAGTGTGTGTATGTCAGTGTGAGCGAGAGTGTGTGTATGTCAGTGTGAGCGAGAGTGTGTGTATGTCAGTGTGAGCGAGAGTGTGTGTGTGTCAGTGTGAGCGAGAGTGTGTGTGTGTCAGTGTGAGCGAGAGTGTGTGTATGTCAGTGTGAGCGAGAGTGTGTGTATGTCAGTGTGAGCGAGAGTGTGTGTATGTCAGTGTGAGCGAGAGTGTGTGTATGTCAGTGTGAGCGAGAGTGTGTGTATGTCAGTGTGAGCGAGAGTGTGTGTATGTCAGTGTGAGCGAGAGTGTGTGCATGTCAGTGTGAGCGAGAGTGTGTGCATGTCAGTGTGAGCGAGAGTGTGTGTATGTCAGTGTGAGCGAGAGTGTGTGTATGTCAGTGTGAGCGAGAGTGTGTGTATGTCAGTGTGAGCGAGAGTGTGTGCATGTCAGTGTGAGCGAGAGTGTGTGCATGTCAGTGTGAGCGAGAGTGTGTGTATGTCAGTGTGAGCGAGAGTGTGTGTATGTCAGTGTGAGCGAGAGTGTGTGTATGTCAGTGTGAGCGAGAGTGTGTGCATATCAGTGTGAGCGAGAGTGTGTGTATGTCAGTGTGAGCGAGAGTGTGTGCATGTCAGTGTGAGCGAGAGTGTATGTCAGTGTGAGCGAGAGTGTATGTCAGTGTGAGCGAGAGTGTGTGTATGTCAGTGTGAGCGAGAGTGTGTGCATGTCAGTGTGAGCGAGAGTGTATGTCAGTGTGAGCGAGAGTGTGTGTGTGTCAGTGTGAGCGAGAGTGTGTGTGTGTCAGTGTGAGCGAGAGTGTGTGTATGTCAGTGTGAGCGAGAGTGTGTGCATGTCAGTGTGAGCGAGAGTGTGTGTATGTCAGTGTGAGCGAGAGTGTGTGTATGTCAGTGTGAGCGAGAGTGTGTGTATGTCAGTGTGAGCGAGAGTGTGTGTATGTCAGTGTGAGCGAGAGTGTGTGCATATCAGTGTGAGCGAGAGTGTGTGTATGTCAGTGTGAGCGAGAGTGTGTGCATGTCAGTGTGAGCGAGAGTGTATGTCAGTGTGAGCGAGAGTGTATGTCAGTGTGAGCGAGAGTGTGTGTATGTCAGTGTGAGCAAGAGTGTGTGTATGTCAGTGTGAGCAAGAGTGTGTGTATGTCAGTGTGAGCGAGAGTGTGTGTATGTCAGTGTGAGCGAGAGTGTGTGTCAGTGTGAGCGAGAGTGTGTGTGTGTCAGTGTGAGCGAGAGTGTGTGTGTGTCAGTGTGAGCGAGAGTGTGTGTGTGTCAGTGTGAGCGAGAGTGTGTGTATGTCAGTGTGAGCGAGAGTGTGTGTATGTCAGTGTGAGCAAGAGTGTGTGTGTGTCAGTGTGAGCAAGAGTGTGTGTATGTCAGTGTGAGCAAGAGTGTGTGTATGTCAGTGTGAGCAAGAGTGTGTGTATGTCAGTGTGAGCGAGAGTGTGTGCATGTCAGTGTGAACGAGAGTGTGTGCATGTCAGTGTGAGCGAGAGTGTGTGTATGTCAGTGTGAGCGAGAGTGTGTGTATGTATGTAACTGGCTGTGTGTGTGTATATGTATGTAACTGGCTGTGTATGTGTTGTGTGTGTGTGTGTATCTTTGTAACTGTCTGTGTGTGTATGTAACTGGCTGTGTATGTGTTGTGTGTGTATGCATGTAACTGGCTGTGTATGTGTTGTATGTGAATATGTATGTAACTGGCTGTGCATGTGACGTGTGGGACACATTAAGGAATTATTTTTTTATTTAAAAAAAAAAATAAAACTTGCTGACTGATGTGTGTGTGTGTGTGTGTAACTGGCTGTGTATGTGACTGACTGGATGTCTGTGAGGTGTGTGCATGTGATTGTCTCTGTGTATGTATGCTTTTCTGATGTGCCATTGTCTGGCTCCTAAATTTTTTTGCTGGCTCCTAAAACGAAATAAAATTTGTCAAGCCCTGATATAAACATAAATCCTTCCTATGCTGTATGGCAGTCCTGTAATAAAACATGTCACACATACACATAACACACATGTGTGACGTTATTTATTACAGGACTGCTAAACAGGATAGGAATGATTTATGATTTTATATATATATATATATATATATATATATATATATAGTATAAATCATTATGCATATATAGCATAAATGACTTATTTACATCCACCTTTGTGTATTTAAGCTATATATTGTTGGTTTGAGGTTCCTTATTACAGGACTACTAAAGAGCGTAGGAATGATTTATGTTATATATATATACACACATATGTAACATGAATCATTCCTATGCTGTTTAGCAGTCCTGTAATAAGGAACCTCATATAGCTAAAATACACAAAGGTGGATGTGACCCCCAACCCTCCCCTCTCTCCACCATACCCAGAGCTTACCTGAGTGGGAATAGACCTGTTCTGCATCTCCCACAAGGTGACAGCCTGCATGGATATCTTCAGAGCTGCTTCACTGTCCCACGTGGAGCTTCCTTCACATCCCTGTCATGATGCTGTGTAAAAACCCTGCACTGATTGGCTGACACATCACTGAGCATCCTATCAGTGCAGGGCTTTCACACACTGTCTGTGTGATGTCAGGGGGCGGAGCTACACGGAGCTGCAGAGACTCGGGGCTTTGCTCATTACATTCGGGGCTTCAGCCCCCTTAGCCCACCCCTAGCGACGCCTCTGATGTTGGGTACATTAAATGATAGAGGAAAATTACAGCTAAGCACAAACACCACATAAATGTTTAAAAAAAAAAAAAAAGCTATGGTCACAAAGGGTACAAAAAATTCACAACAGTCCTGTCACTAAATGGTACGTGTGATTTTTATCTTCTGAAGTCTTCATGATGTACTGTGAAACATGATTAATACAGCGAGAACGTTTCATTTTTATATATAACAATAAATGAGTCCCACTACACATGTGCCAGCTACTGGGTTTCAAACATTAGTCAAGTGGTGGAACATGTCTCCTAAAATGGGCATATTTAAGAATGCAAAAAAATAGTACATGCTTTATATAGATTATCATCACCTGAGGAAGGCTGAATGGTTGATTTTAAATAGATTTTTGTGGAAGATTCTTGGACTGTAATTTGTTTTGATTTTATGTTTATTTTGCACACTTTGGGAAATTGACAAATCAGTTTCAGTAGTTCTGGGAACACAACAGATATATGAAACCAACAGCTTACTTTTTCTAATTTAATGCAGGTGCAGACAGCGCAAGGCCATTAGCAGATTGTCAGACACTGCATATTTAATTGTCAACTTGGTTACTATGAAGATAATAAAGACAAATAAAATTCTTATTCTCCTCACTCTCATTAGAAAAAAACCTGTAACGGTAGTTGATGAATATTTAATGAGACAAAGATGTAAAATGTTCTCAACTTGTGTTCATTGGATACAAATTATTTCAAGGAATACTGACTATGTTGGATTATTTGTATGCAATGCCTAAAGGAAAAATGTTTGTTTTTTTTTAAAAAAGAGACCACGTTACAATGTCTTAACAAACCATAGAATTCTCATTGAAAAGTCGTTTATTTGCATATCAAGCCATGAATGAGGTCAAAAATGGGAGACACAACAGATATTTTTAAACAGTTTTCTCTTAATTAATGCACTTGCCTTAATCGGTTAACACAATGTATAAATCATTTTTATATTTTTGTATTCTCTACATTAGATTCTAATGCTTAGGTGGCACCTCTTTCACATCCCCATGCCAGTCGTGTACTAAATGTCTGTCTGTTGTCCAGGGGCTATACAGTGTGTACATCTGAACCATTAAAGGCTAGAGAAACTGGACCAAAATCAAATGTTATGCCAAAAAGCCTATTTTTAACAGGTTCATTTTCTTTCTTGCCAGTTGTTACAGCTCCTAATAGTAAAAATGTATATTATGTCTTTTAACCTTCTTATGATTGAAATTAATAGAATGTTGGGGGGAAAATTGTAAAAATGATGGTGCAATCTAAAATTACTTCCCTGTCCACCTCAAAATGTCCAACTTCCCAACGGTAGCCCTCTCACTAAAACTGGCAGCACTACTGGCCCAGACCCTGGAAAATGGATTAAGCGAGACAGAGATTGTCTTCGTGTCCCACCAGGTTCTGCGTCCAAAATCAGGACTGTCCTGCCCAAACTGGGACATGCTACGTCTGTTGAAAGGTAATATAGGATGCATTCATTTGCAAGTCCAAAACAGCCCATATCACTAAGCCTCAGCTTGGGTGCCTGCTTCTAATTACGTTGTTTTTGTTGTTGTTGTTTTTTTAAGCTAGAACCAAGAATATTTCAAACAAATCATATCTTGTATTGTTGAAAATGAAACTATATAAAATATTTTATCCGTGTACTGCGGCGGAAACAAGGCAACTTTTTCTATTTGGTGGAAGTAACCGATAGAGCCATAGTTATAAATGTGCCAGCTGTAATAATTGTAAAACGTATAGCAATTTAATTTATTTTTTATTATTGTCGGGCCTGCTCTGACCTCAGGCATAGCTTGTAAGGAAGTACTGCATGTAATAACCTGTTACAGTGCTGCTTTGACGTGCCATGTGTTTGCAGAGGGTTGAGTTATACCCAAGACGGTTTGATTTCAGCCAGAGCACCCTATAAAATACAATTCACTCAGCTCTCTGCTACAGGTCCGTAATGTTCAACTTTCCCATTTAACGCACCCACGTAGGGGATATTACTTTTATTTTAAGGCAAATATATTCCTTTTTTGTGATACCGTATTTACTTGTAACCCAGAACTGAAAACCATTCCATGATATAATTACTCCTAATTTTGTTTGTAGCCTTATCTAGTCATGCATTAATAATAGCCAGCTGCCATCTTTCTACTTGAGTAATAGTATCAGTGTCCAGGTTTTTGTCTGAGTCTCATAGTGTTTGTCAATAATTGATCTTGAGAGCTGGTGGGGTCAGTGAAGTGGATAAATCACATGAGCTCGTACTCATTTCTAGATTGTGCTATTGCAGATTTGTATGATGATGTGGCCGTTGGTTCTGTTGTTACTGAATCTTTCTTTGTGAAGTTGTCATTGTGTCACGAGCTCACATCCTCCCTCTGAAGATCCTTGTTCCGTCCCCTCTACTTCAGTTGTAAACAAATCGGCTCTGTCACAATGAGCATCACACCACGGGTGTACTAGTATGGGAAAGGAGGTATTTAACCAGAGTTAAAAATACTACATTTCTGTAGAATGAGATCTTGCAATAATATACAAACAATAGCCAGCAAAACAAAAAGGCACATTCACAGCCCGCGGAACACACTGCATGTTATTCACACAAAAACAATACTCTGTTTGTTTGTTCTGTGTTTGTGGCTCAACATTGTGCTCTGCTATGTGGGAAATCTGATGTCGAGTGCCGCTGTGGTGCAAAAGGAAACCGCCACCAATATTTGCATTGTATTCCAGCTGACATAAACCCTACAATAATGTGGGTAATTATCAAGATTGAAACAATAGAGAATGTCAGGAATGTACCTTTATCAGACCTCTATAGAAGGCAGGGAAGATGGCCGGGGTATAGTTATTGGTATAAATGCTTGAATCAAAATTGAATAAAACCCTAACTTTGTATTGTTGTGGGTTTGGTGGTGTGATACTGTTTGTATGTCACAGCAGAATAGAAGCTAACAGGATTAATATATTGATTATTGCAGTTTGTTTAGTAAGTTCAGTGGCTGCGGATAAGAAGTTAAGGTAATTAAACGGTTAACCATAACCAGGAGTGTATTTCTTGGTATGTGCATAGAGAGTTCAGTAGAGGTAGCACTGCAGACATAATGGGCAGGATGTAGTGCCAGTTCTTTCTATTTTGTTCTAATCCTGCCACTCTCTTCATGTTTCTCTCCTATTTATGGGCGATCTCCTTCTGTAATGATGTGTGTAGGTAGACGAGGGAAGGAAGTGGGGACAGGATGGCACATTTACTGCCTCACAGTGAACATAGTGGGAATCTGGAGGCGTGTCAGGCCATATCAACATTTGCTGGAATTGCTATTACTTTTTCCTCACCCCCAAATCATGTTCTTTATAACAATTTATAGGTCCCACCGTTAATAAGCCTATGACTGCTTGTCACTTTGCTTGCTAGTCACTCTGCTTAGCTGCAAATGGGATGTGTTAATGTCACACCACTATGAGTCCGCACAACCCAATGCCTGCACAGATTATTGCTACATCGTTATAAAGCCTGGAACTAGGGGATGATCTTATTATTCATGTGGTGCTCCTGTCTCTATTGCCCATCACTGCTTAAATAAGCAATTCTCACGTTTTCTCAGACATGACGGACAATTCAGATTCTTATGTGGAAAGAGGTTTATATTGTGATCTATATAGTCTGTAATATATTGAGGTAGTGGCAGGAAGTAAGGTTGGATATCAAGTAAGATATCTCTGTGCCTTGAGCACCTTCCACATGATTGGGAGCACTTTAACACCAATAGCCAGAAATTGGAAGACCCAATAAATAAATTACCATGGACACTGATAGCACCACAAATGGGTTAATCAAATGTAATTATATATGCCTCCCAAGAGTATTAAACATGAATGGACAGTACTGGCAGAACTGTGGCCGCTAACTCCCAGCTTTTAACATCGTACAATCTCACACTTGTTAATAGCGGCACTTGTTGGCACTAGCAGCCTGTGCGCTGTTTTTATCCATATTACTTGTTATATTTGCATACACATTGGGGGCCATGTATAAATACTCCTGCAAACAATGACTCAATCATTGTCTGTGATGTATAATGGTGATTGGGCCTTTTTTATAAATCCAGACACTCTATTGCGTGTGCACAATGTTTATACATGATCTTCGTTATATTTGCTGTGATCTTGCACCGAATCCTCATGAAAAACACTTTTAAATATGATGTCCCTCATAAATGTACTGGAAACCAAATAAAACCATCTTTATTAGGGTCTACAAAGCCCTAGAAACCGCTACTGTATCTTAGCAACTGCATAATACATGTGGACATTCACATCATTATTTGAACTGCAAAGTGATCTCTTTTAAATGTTTTCTTGTGCTTTGGATGGTGGCATAGAGTCCCCTGTAATTCCAGCTACATTTTACAACTTCAGATCTATCATCATGTTTGAAAATGATTTGCATTTTGTAGTTGTCCTTTGAATAATAGCCAAGGAACAAATTCTTATCAGATTTCATATCTATTTATAGGCATCAATGCCAGCCATAAATATTCTCTGTGTTCAGTGTATGAAACATTTTAATAATTTTGACTCAGCGGATTCATGTGGATCATGTGATCATTGCATAAAGCAGTGATGGAGACGGTTTTTGATTCCAAGTGCCCATTATTCCAAGGAAACCAAAGTTAATAATCTCAAAGTCCCATTTTACCCCACATTCTTGTCCCCTCCCTCCCTTTTGATTTCCCTTCCGCGTATTTTAATTTCCTTTCCTCCCATTGCACCATCTCAATGGCACGGTGCTGCGCCTCCTTCCATATAAGGTGGTGGTGCACCTGTAGTCAGAAGTAGTGTCCACCATTGCCATAATTTTACCATCACTGGCATAAGCTATCTGCTATTTGCGCAAATCATTATGCACTGTGTTCGACCAGCATCAGGAAATTCTGACTGCATTTATTAATTTGCCAGGTTTTAATGTTCAAGATAGTACAACACAATAATCAATTATTTAATTTATAATTATAGTATGAGAAATTCCTAGAGGACAGTGTTTAACAATTGTAGTGATGTGGATCCTTTGGCCATCTTCCAGCAATACATAATATAATACACATTAAGTATGACAGCCATGCCCATTACAATTGTTTTGGCCTGCTTGCAGACTGATAAGCAATTGGGCATGTTGGGGAGCCGGGTATTGATCCTGGTGAGATGGATAGAGACTTGCGTAAAGGAATGATCGGATCTAGAGTGCAGAGAATATGCTGATAAGTAGGGGATGGCAGCATCCTGAGATCTAACAGAGGCAATTCTGGCACTTAAACGGCTAGATATGGGAATTGCTGAGATTGAAAGGTAGGTGGTGCTTAGGTGGATGATATATTGTGGGTTAATATTAGCAGAGATGGAGCGAAATGCCATTTGTTGACCCCTTTAAATAAATGCAAAACCATAAATGCTAAAAAAAAAAAAATGTTATTTCCTTCTGGCCTTTAATCGATATACATTGTGACATAAGTCAGATTCAAGTTAAACTTGCTGTAACATAACGTCTTCTGCTTGTTTCCCCTTCAGCCTCTGCACCAGCCAGCAGTGTAAACAAGCGGCGGGCTTCACCCATCAACAACTGGACCTGGGAAAAGAGAAGTGTCATCATGTCAAACATTACCATCGACCCGGATGTCAAGCCCGGCGAATATGTCATCAAAAGCCTCTTTGCAGAATTTGCTGTACAAGCGGAAAAGAAAATTGAAGTTGTGATGGCTGAACCCTTGGTAAGTTTTCCTGGTACCCATGCTTCAATGCTGATTTGTCTGGGTTGTTTGCTCCAAAATAATAATTTTATCACCTTAGTTTAACAATACCCTCTTACATCCCTTCCAAGATTGTGAATATAACCTTGCCTGAGAACAAGTGGCATAATGGCTGACTCTTGTTAATTACTAATGTTATCATTGGTTATTTATAAGAGGAGACATTTTGAGTAATTTACTGAGCGTAGATAGGGATTTACTGAAGATATCTAAGTAGATTTGGAGTACATTATTGCAAATAAAGCAATACATGGACACTAATAGGATCAACTGTATATGTATATCAAAAACACATAACCCCTTGCTGATATAGGACGGACATTGGAATGACCTAGTCCCTTTTGTGGTTAATGAGCGGCGTTTGCAATCTAAGTTCACAAACATCACTCAGGCGGTGATGCTTTAATGCCTCAAAGTTGATGCATTACGCATCGCTGCAATTCGGTGTCCAGGGCACCCGTGATCACTCCATGGAGCAAATGGTTGGCATTATGTTGGAGAGAAACATGCTCCTCCAATATGGCTGGCTGCCTTCTTGTGGGAAGAGCATTGGAAGTGTACTAAAATTCAATTTGGTCACTCTGAGGCTGTTGTTAGACTGCCCCTCTTGGGTTAGGGTTACAGAGAAATTAGGGTTAGGGTTACATTTATGGTTCGGGTGGGTCAAAAGGTCACTATAATTTGTAAGAAAAAACAGAAAAACATGTTTTTTAGGTCAAAGTTAAAAGGTTTTTTTTCACAATCCTATTTTAAGATTTTTTTTTTCTTTTGTAGTAAATTATTATTAAGATATTATGGAGATAATGGTATCTAAAGAAACCCCTTCTTATGGAGATAAAAACAATATATAATTTGTGTTGGTACAGTATGTGAGAGAAGAAAATTACAGCTAAACACAAACACCCCAGAAATGTCAAAACAGCCCGTGTCACCAAGGGAATGGTGAATAAAATGGCTAGTCCGTGTCCATGCAGACAGTGCTGCTTGGGGTGAAATATATTTCAGCAATTAAAAAGTTAATAGTATTTGTTACATTTAATAAAAATATATTTTTCAATTTAATATTAAATTGTACAATTTATTGGGCAGACTAGATGGACTGAATGGTTCTTATCTGCCGACACATTCTATGTTTCTATGTTTACAATAATGCAATCTAATGTCAACATTGTAATATTACGTTATACAGGTGTGTTGTCAGGCCTCATATTGTACTTTTAATGCTTATTATTGGACGTTTGTGAAACGTCCAATGTGAAGAATCCACATGTAGATACGTCATCAAATTATAACCGGTCTTAAATATCCCTTTGAAGGTTAAAGTTGATCTGTTACTTTATATACCAATATTTATTTTATCCTGGCTTTCCCTAATGTATCAGGTTTATAATATTGGAATATAATTTATTATGACTTTGAGATTAAATCTACTGTATTTAATTTACTTCACTTGTGACCTGATGTGCAAGAACTACTTTCAATGGGAAGATGTGTAATTTGCATATTAAGCTACAAGGTGAAGGCATAAACAGTAGATATCACAGAAACATTTTTTTTAACATATGAACTGTATTAATGTGAGAGTCTAAGATTTTCTAAAAATAAACTTTAATAAAAAAGTTTATTTTTTAATAAAATTTTATTATTGGGTGTTGATTACAAGGTTAATATATAATAATCTTGTAATTTAGTCCATTAAGTAATTGGACGTTTTGTTAAATTGTCAGATTTGTTTTGTATACTTTTCAAAACTCTATTGAGCTGAGCTCTGTGTCTAATAATCCCGATCATGTCTCCATAGTAAATGTATAATAATACTGATCATGTCTCCATAGTAAATGTATAATAATCCTGATCATGTCTCCATAGTAAATGTATAATAATCCTGATCATGTCTCCATAGTAAATGTCTAATAATACTGATCATGTCTCCATAGTAAATGTCTAATAATACTGATCATGTCTCCATAGTAAATGTCTAATAATACTGATCATGTCTCCATAGTAAATGTATAATAATCCTCATCATGTCTCCATAGTAAATGTATAATAATCCTCATCATGTCTCCATAGTTAATGTATAATAATCCTGATCATGTCTCCATAGTAAATGTCTTATAATACTGATCATGTCTCCATAGTAAATGTATAATAATCCTGATCATGTCTCCATAGTAAATGTATAATAATACTGATCATGTCTCCATATTAAATGTCTAATAATACTGATCATGTCTCCATAGTAAAGGTCTAATAATACTGACCATGTCTCCATAGTAAATGCACACCATGCTTGATCTTTTGCCCACAGGTTACTTCCTGTGCTTAAGGACAACTGTCACAAAAAATAAGTTCTGCTTAATTGAAATATGCCATCAGGTGTAGGCATTTTATATAGACACGCTTTATTAAAAAAAATACAAATAAAAGGCACCTTGTTGAGCCATCTTTTCTCCATATAGCTCTATCAGGAGGCAGACATTTTGTTTAAAATCTGTGGTCAGATTGGACAGATCTTTGTTCATCTGAACCAAGGTGAGTGAAGATCTGAACCAAAATTCTAAACAAAATGTCTGCCCGCATATAGAACTATATGGAGTAAAGAAGGCTTAATAATACACTTAATTTGTATTCTTTCATTAAAGATTATAAACCATCTACACTTCATACAAGCTTTCAATTAAACATAAGTATTTGTTTTGCTACAGTTGTCCTTTAAAAGGAAACATATAGTAAAATACAAATAAATTACTTATAAAAGAAAGGAAGGCAGCATAAAGTAGTATTGTATAAATCCCATAGGGTGCCAGTGAGGTCACTTACAATGTTCAATGGCTCACTAGGCGAGCAAGTACAGCACAATAAAAAACAGTTCAGGTATAGCATTAAGGTCCCAAACAGTGGATTCCAAAATGCCAGCAACAGCCTTTCTACATGTTTCACTTGTTGGCAGTGCCAGCTTCCTCAGGAGTAAATAGTCTGTAGAGTTTATGCTGCACCTGGACTGCTCTTTTATTGTCCTGTACTTGCTCGTCTAGTGAACCATCGCACATTGTAATCTCCCTCTCACACCCCAGGACATGGCCCATCACCCACATTGCACACCCAGGACATGCCCCATCACCCACATTGCACACCCAGGACATGCCCCATCACCCACATTGCACACCCAGGACATGCCCCATCACCCACATTGCACACCCAGGACGTGCCCCATCACCCACATTGCACACCCCAGGACATGCCCCATAACCCACATTGCACACCCAGGACCTACATAATTTCCGTGCATTTCTTACTAGAAAAATACTTAAGAAATGATAAGTGCACCTGTAGTGATAGACATACAAGGCTGGTCTAGCAATTAAAATGGCAATTATCAGTCGTCAGTGGCAAATATGCTCTTTTATGTCTTCCTCCTTTTTTACAATGTCAAATTCTATAAAACCCAGTCATTTCGACTCCTACACAGGGACCAAGCAGTTCAAGGACAGGGGACAAAATATCCTATGTAGCCAATGAAATTTAACTGCCTGCACAGAATTTGCTGGCATCTGTTGAAATTTATGTTTTGGGCTTTTTATTAATGATTTTCCGTTTTTGTTAAATAAATCTATGATGTCTAGAAACCTTGGCTGCTGAAATGGGACAGAGAAGTAATATTTGAATCTCTATGTACCGTGGAAAACGTCTAATTCCATATGGTGCTTGTTTTTCGATATGTGAATTGCTTTGTAACTTCATGTTATCTACTTAGATATATGCATCTACCTTGTAGGTAAATGTCTGTCCAGTTTATCATATAAAGCAGGGGTCCCCGGGCCGCAGGTTATGTTCAGCTGGGTCGTGTGCTGTGAGGGAAGCGTTCTGCACTCCCCTCCGGCCGGTTACTTTATGAAGCGTGGCTTCAAAAAAAGTAAAGAAACATAATAATTGCGACCGGATATGACCTTACGTGAGGTCAGGCTGGCATATTGAGTGACACAATACTGGCTTATTGAGAGGCAAAATACTGGCATACTGAGTGGCTAAATACTGCCGTATTGAATGGCTAAATACTGCCATGTTGAATGGCTAAATACTGGCATATTGAGTGGCAAAATACTAGCATATTAACCAACTGATCCCAAGCCCATTTTATTAAAAATGAAAAAATTTTTTTACATTTATATCATCCTTTTTGGGCATAATAATAAAGTATTTAGTCAGGTACATTGAAATATTCTTTTGTTTTCTCGTACGTAAATATAATAGTGTTTATTTTATCTGCCTCGGAAGGCTGAACCGACCTTGCTGGAAATAAAACCTGCTGCCCCAAGGGTTGAACAGATTGGACAGTTGGTGTATTCGTGGCTGATGTTTCAGAACACGGCGTGGCCGTTGGTCAAGATAACCACCTCAGTTAGCACCATGAATTATAATGCACTAATCACCACCACTCCCTAGTAACATACACCCCAAGTATAGCTCACCACCCTGCACCCCAAACCACAAGTCAGGGACTACATAACCTTACATTCATATATTGAATATACGGCTGATAATAAATACATACATACATATGTTTCCTTATACAGAAATCACATCCATTCTGTCCGTAATTATATCACAGTTAATTCCAGAGACCGTCCCAAGTAAGATTATGAGTTCTTATAGCAATATGGTTATTTTAATTAAAACAATCTTCATTTATCGGAGAAAATGTTTCTGTTGAGACTGTTGCATCAGTAAATTGACCTTTTCACAGAGAACAAGATTAGTTTGTTAGAATGGAGCACCTGCTTTATTATCCTGAATGGAGACTGTAGTGCATTAACGATTGGTTGTCAGTTATCATGTAATAAAAGGCCTTTTATTTGACATCCAGGTGGTTTGTCAAGAAACCCTTTTATATGTGTGAGGCAGGTGTCTGGTCCTCTGCATGAAAACTGCCTGTTCTATATAATGACCTCGTAAAAAGGTTTGTGAACTGGGTTGGTCCTGCTAGATATGTGGCATATGAAGACTAGCATACACAATAGCTAACTTCAAGCACAGTGTAAATGACTGTGCACTTCTAGCTTGACATGGGATCAACCATATCTGCACAGCACACTTGGTCAGTGGTGTTTATCACTTAATTTAACGACATGCACATGTTCATCATGATATCATTATAAATGCAATGTCTATCGTTATTATTATTATTTATATTGTCTTTCTCATCTTGAAAACCTTTCTGAATAACCCAGGAATCTAGAACAAAATAACTTCCATCACGATAGATAGAGCCAGATACAGACAGTCATAAAGCATTATTTAGGGAGATGTACACTGACACCACAACTCCCATCATTATATAGTGTTGTCTTCACTGATGTGGTACACCATAAATACCTTCATTATGGACTGAGTCAGACAAATACAGTAAAGTTGTACAGTATAGCACCCAATACATTTCACTGCAATGGACTACATTCCATACTGTAATGCTAAACTGGCATCATGAAAGACTTGGTTGGCTGGGCAAAATGGGATCTGTAGAGGATACCAGATGAGGGGCTACAGATCTCATGATGGTAAGCTAGACAAACGTATCCCCTTATGGCAGCTAGGCATCATGGGAATTATCGTCAAATAGCAGCAGGAAGATAAATAGTTTTTTTAAAAATGAAAAAAAAATCGATAATGAGCCTACCACCCAGTTCCCTACATTTACAAGGTGCTGAGGTGTTTTGTGAACTTGCATCGCCTCTGATCCTCAAATTGCCTCTTCCCTAGTGCTCTGTGGCAAGTGACTTCATTGTATGGGATTTGATTTCATACCCCTCCGCTTCTCTGTTTGGCCAGTGCATGACTTAAACTTTCAGGAGGGACGGGTCTCTGTCAGAAAGGAAGGAAGCCTGCATATTGATGAGGAATGATGAGCAGTGCACGTCAGAGTGCATGCTCACCTTATCGCACAGTCATATCAACTCTCCTGTATGTATCACCCTCGCGGGATCGCACACTTTGATCACTGCACGAATAGCTCACCCTTCCTGGGGCTCTGTAGAAGGCTACGTACAAACTAGACTGTTGTACAAATGAATTTACATTCCAAGCTCCCTGAGGACATTAGCTGATGCTGGCATCAAACAAAGGTTCCTTGCCACTAGCATACAGATTTAAACAATATCTGCGGTGGGTTGAAAAACAGAGAATTGTGGGTACATGCATCTGACTTGCCTGCAGAGAACAAATTAGATAAAACATATTCTATACATTTGGGCCGTATTTGACCTTAAAGGAAGCAGGAAAGGTCTGCTTGACTCTAAATACACTGCATTTTAATTCACAATCAGGATTATTAAACAAAACAAATAAAATGAGCCGTGCATGATAGTATATTTTTGAGGTCAATTAAAACCACAATAATCTTGTTTTTTGTTTAAAGTAGCTTTATCCCCAGAAACGTAATATTAAAGCACTGCTGCATGATATCCTGGTATAGCAAGAAATGTCTCAACCTGTCCTTATTTCTGCTACTTGGATATAATTAAGCATGCATTCATTTATATATTATGTCCACATTTGATGCGTGCTATTAGCAGTGATTGTTGGACATTGCTACAGCAGAATCAATGCTGGAGGATCTTGCTGCCTTGGAACCATTTCAGATGAAAAATGCATCCCCTGCCAGTTCCCTGTGGGCTTGCAATGTCCTTATGCATGCTTTGAACGTGGTCTGCTCCTTGGGGAACCTTGGTAACATCGGCAGCGAAGCAAAGAGTAACAACAGGATCCCAGAATATAATGACTGCACAGTCACCAGATTTATACATTTAAAAAAAGTAAACACCACTTGTTTCCTGTGTTTGTTGTTTTAACCCAATAATAGTTAGGTCTGCCTGACCCCCTAAAATGCAAACGGTTACATGAGTAATATGAAGAACTATTAAATTAATTCGCAATTGTGTTTTTTTTAATGGTCAATTGCAATATTAGTTTTGCATATTTTAGCCCTCTTTGTATTTTGATTTGTGACCATTTTGCTGACTGTTGCATTTGATTTTAGATTACATCTAGGGTTGCCACCTTTTCTTCAGAAAAATACCAGCCTTGGTACTGTCTCCATAGACTTAACATTGGCCTGATGCCTATTTTTTTTTTTTTTACCGGCCTGGGGCAACCCTAATTACATCAGAGGGTATGTGGGGGTGGGGGGATCTGACAAATTAGCACAAGTTAATATCACAAAGGGCAAATTTGTTAACTTTGTTTATAGTGACATTTATAACAAAGTGAATGGCTTATCTCCTAGGGCTGCCAACACTTACAATAACTATAACATAGAATTATCCTTGTTCCTCTGACTTTATTTCTTTTCTAATTTGACTTTCATGTCCTGTTTTGAAGAAATAATCTCACTTTTATCTCACTAGATATGCGTCCTAGAATCAGTCCGATGACCAGCCATAGATATACATGGTCGGGTAGTTTTGTGTCTGTTTCACAGATGAGCGTCCTAGTGCTTGGCTTTTCATTTATTATCTTCTTAACAAAACCTGATTGTATGATTATTTAAAATAAAAACTGTAGATTGTTTATACAACTTATAATCCTCAAGCAGTGTTTCTGACACTGTGGATGACAGGTGAACTTTCCCATTATGTGTAAATCATTTGCACCTTATAGGATCACTTTTTTATTTTTATTTTTAGCACTTTAATCTCCATGCTTCCAACCTCCATGCTTCCCCATGGATCATGCAGACTGATCCAGTCACGGACTGTCTCTTTCTGCTAGCACAGTGACTATGTCCCCCTACTTATTACTTGCAAAGGCGACAGTGTCTCGCTTAACTTTTTTACTTCTTTGTAAGAATAAGCATTTTAGCATGCCTGTTAATGTTGTTTTTAAGGGAAACAGTTTTTTGAACGAATAACAGTCTTCCACCCCAACAAAGTAGTCTTTGTAAGATCTGTCTCTGTCTCTTTCTTTCTTTCTCTCTTTCTCTCTTACTCCACAAAGTAAATGGTTCATTTACTGACGGCTACAGATCAATAATGCGAGGCACACTATGAGCTGTTTAGTGATCACACAGGTACTTATTCGTTTTGACTACATTGAAAACACTCTGGAAAATGGTCTAGTGAACTTTAACAACAAAACCTAGGGAACTGTGTTTCAAGAATATAATAGTCACAAACACAAGATATCATATGATTTACTTTATGAAATAAAACGATAAAAGGTTGTGTGTAAATATAAATGTTCCTACATAATGTCCATAAAGAAATTGTAAAAAGAAGTAGCTGGCGCCAGGATACTATAAACAAAATGAGTTTATCATTAAAAAACAATATATATATATATATATATATATATATATATATATATATATATATATATATATATATAGTGTGTGTGTGTGTGTGTGTGTGTGCAGATGTTAATACATTCTATTATTTGAGTGCTGTCATGTTTCAAATGTAAGTCACTGTTTTTTTGTCCTTTTTAATGTTTGTCAGCCGTGTATTTCTAGTATAGTAGAAGGGCAGCAGCTGGGTAATATCTCTGCCCATCCCTCACCTGCTTGATGAAACTAGATTTCTGTCGCCCAGTGTGTTAGACTGAAGTGGCAGACTGAATAATTAGAAAAGTACCAAGGAAGGAAAAATATGTTAATATATATAAGTTGTTTATATTGAAGACGCTAATGGGATTTTTTAAATTTATTGGCCCCATAAATAAAATATTGCTGACATTGAATGATAAGTATTACACATTTAAGTTACATTTAATTATATGTTCATATAAACATAATTAAACATTATTATTACCTGCCCTATCTACTCTTCAAGTGCTAAATACAATGTTTTTATTCCAAAATTTGGTCATCCCGTATCACAGTTGTACACACTTTACTGGTGAAAGTTTTGTGTCTTTCTTCAATATTGAACATTAATTCACTCAAGCAAGGAGGCATTGTACAAAACCCTCACATAAGTACAAATCAATGCACATCTTCTTTAATCCACATGCATTTTTTTCCCAATCCAGCAAGGAGATATGTTGTAGATCACTAATACAATAATATGGAGGAAAGCAGTCTCAAGACCATTATTGACCTTTATTGGGACCATTATTGATCATTATTGAATGAAAGATGCTCTTGGGAGTACCTACTACCAGTAACAACCAATTCTATTCAGTGTTGAGCTAACAAGAAGATCACTACAAAGTAGACTGCTATATACTACAAATTTGTAAAACAGTTATTCCGTTAGACAAACGGTGAAACCCTCCAACTGTTTGAGACGATTTTCATTCCACAGCCTGTGTGTAATCGCTGTAGGTACATTTCCATAATCCTTTACTGGCTAATCAATTGCTGTAAAATTGCTGTTTGCCAAGATTGGTTTCTGGTGCATAAATGGTGCTAATGTAATGTGTAATGGCATAACAATGCAATGTAAAATAAATGCAAAACTGTTTAAACCAAGTACTTGTAATGGCCAATAACTGTGAATAGTCTTTGGTTTGGTCTGTGGAGATGTGTAACTGGTGCATTCTGGGTAAGCATGGTTCTGAAAAGACCTGTCCTGAGTATTCTCACATTTAGCTCAATCGACACTCCTGTTTTAGTTATGCCACAGCTGAAGCTAAGTGAACATCTTTCTGCCCCTTCCAGTGAAATTCCTATTTCATTTTCATGGTGCAATGACCATTTATTTCACGTCCAATATGTGTCCGTCTGAGTAAATATCATTGGTGATATTTCTGTAGCTGGAAACGCTAGGTTTTCTCTGCAGTTTCCTGTTTCTACCGCCCAGTGGTCACGGTATGGAGCCACACGGGTTGGATTGTGTGGTTATTACGCTCGCGACCAGACAATACCAGGCGTTAAAACCAACAGTGGGAAATTCTGAAGTTCATGTTCCCAGATATAGCATTTTAAACCTAGGTGCATATGCATTAAAATATATATGCACAATTCCAAAATAAGTAAGGGAAAAAAATGGCAGCAGCACAGGCAAATATTTAATGCCTGAAATTGAACAACTCAAATCCAATGTCCTCTGGTTCCCATGATCTGGAGCCAGGTGGGCTGCTTAACGAATGCAACTGCTATGTCTGAAAAGAGCATAACACACATGGCTACATGAGGAATTGTGCTCTTGTGTGAATAGAAAGCTTCTTGTCCTTGGGTCCTTGATTCTGGACAGTGTAGAGGATGTGAATTAAAGAATGTGTTATTGTCGACCTCTCCTTTACAAAAATGTCTATTTTAATGATGCTCACTCTTTACTAGATAACTGTGCTTCATATTGAGTCCATTTCTTCATTACTTTGAACATATTTTGTTACATTGTTTTTTCCGTAGTCCAGATATTAATTGCTGCATCTCCCTGTTATATAGGTGAAGGTTATTCTGTTCGTTTGCCATATTAGTTCATTATCCAGTGCTGTCAGTATTTTTCCTCTAATGCTTGCCCTTGCTGTATAAACAATATCTAATAGATCCCCTGAGCTGTTGTTGAATGTTCAGTACGCAGCACATTAGCCAAGCAATGCAGTCTTTTGTTTCCTCTGATGCAAGCACATTATCTCAGCCCTTCCTTCAAGTAACCTTTAGGGAAATGTCTGCTTTCCTGCCATTTATTCCTTGCTGTTTGAGGACATTTTTTAGTATCCTGACTGCAGTGTTGCCAATTCCCCAGATTCAACATGGAGTCTCTAGAGTAGTGTGGTGCCTTGTTTGAAATGTTGGCGATTATTAATGATGTATGTATGTGTTTATAGTGGTTGCCTAAAGCAACCTTAATGGCAGCCTGTAACAAATCCATGTGTCATGTAGGAGCCAGGGAGTCAATTTTATAATTCACAAAGCTCTATATTAAATATTTACAAAACCAAGGAGCCAGTAGTGAAATCATAGGCGCTACTTGGATTTGTTCTGCCCTGGTTAATTGTATGTATCAGACATTTGAATCTGTTATGACACCCTACAACTATGGATAATCACAGGTTTATACAAGCTTAGCTGGGTTAGAAAAATATATATACAAGTCTATTAAAAGGATCCCATAACCGAAATGTCATTTAGGTGCAGGTTGGATATGTATACATCTGCTCTGGTTGCTATCACTAGAGTTATGCTATCACTTTGCTGTAGTAAAGCCCAGAAATTCAGTATGTAAATCAAAATAAAACCCATAAGGTAAAAAGTAAATGAGTGATGCGCTTAAAAGTAAATATTTAATATATAATTATACTAATATTGTGTGAATTATATTTATCATAGATTTGAGTCACAAAGTATTTCAAACAAACCATACTTAAACAAGAAAAGAGAAAACAAAACTATACATGTGTAGTATTGCACATTTAAAAAAAAAAAAAAATAAAACCCTATTCCTTTGCTGGCACAATGTGTAATATTTTTCTTTTTCCTTTATGTTTACATGACAAATACATATTAAGATCCATATTTAAAGAGAACATATTGCTTACTAATACCAAGTAATGAGGTGTGTATTTATTAACGGACACATCAATATGAAATTCATCCTATCTGAAAGTTTCAGTAGAAGTCATTGCTTAAAGGAGAAAGTATTAGCAGTTCGTTAATTCACGACATACACACTACACGCCATGTCTTAATGGATTTTATGAGTAATCATCCATTTTATTGTGTTCATTTGGTTATTAAAGAAAATTTGTATACCTGTTTTTTTTTTTTTTTTTATTGTCTTACCAGTATTCCCGTAAACCCATGTTTTTCTTTATAACATGGATTCCACGTTACATCTCTTCCTGCTATGTTTGCGGCAGAAGGTGTCTGAATACCTTTAAAAAAAACAAAACCCAGTCTGCTCACAGAACGGTGATATAGTATTATTCAGTGTTCTAGACATTTTTTGCCTTATTTGCGCTCTATTCCATATGAATACAAAGAGAAAATCATTAATATAACCATTTCCCAAACTACGTGCAAGAGTTTTTAGCAGATACACGTCAACCTGCAGGCTAGAAATAATTTCATGCATTAGCGTCGTATCCTCCAAGAATAAAGATGATTTAAAAAAAAAGATTTGGTAACGTGTGCTATTTTACTGGTTTAATGAAATGATGTTTGACTATATCCACCCAGGGCAGACACCAAAGAATTCACAATGTAATTCAGATGCAAGGTCCTAGTCCTGGTCAGTAGCAATGCAGTAAAAGGATAGATGTGTGTACTCTCAATTAATGTACATATACAGATATGGTAACTGGTATTAAATAGCAGTATCCCTATTGTATTTATGAATTGTCCTTAGTAAACCTACAACACTACTCTCAAACGGAAGTTCATCAAGTTTAGGGGAAGTTTGACCGACAGCTGGGGAGGGGGGATGTCCAACTGAGGCCCTCCAGCTGCTGATGGCCTACATGTCCCATAATAATCTGCCAGATAAGAAACTAGCAGGGGAATATGGGAGATTTTGTTCTACATCAGTCAGAGGGCCGCAGTTTTGACATCCTAAAACTACAGGAGAAGTGTAAATTCTTTTAAAGTAAAAAAAAAAAAAAAGATGTACAATGGTAACCGTGTAGTGTTATTGGCATGCTAATGGTTTTTCTTGACGATATGAAAATTTGATGTTGAGCCATTTAGGAGAATATTCAGCCACATTTATCTTGGACTATGTAATATTGATTTAAGTGGTCAAATATACAACTTTTATGTACAAAAAATGCTATATATGTAAAAGCAAGATATCTATACCAAGAGTGGTGTTTATGGCAGTGTCTAACTTGCACATTGTACAGGTTGTCTGTGCTCGAAGTCCTTAGGAATTCCTGTTTTTGTTGACATTCCAAAATTACCCATTCAGTTCAACAGACCTTTATGCGTTGCGCATGGGCAGTGATGATCTTCATTCAGAAGCTAGTCACCGGTTTTCTATTTTTTGTTTGTTTTGGCAACAGTGATTGGATGGCATTTTAGTTGTTTGTGTTGTACACCTTTCTATCAATTAGTGGCTATTGCAAATTATTGGAGCCAGCACAATAACACCACGTCTTAAGTTCGTCATCTTAGTCTTTTTAAAAAAGTACCTCAAAGCTCAACTCTTCAAAGAACTGTTCAGCTAAGACTGGTCCTTCATGTTCCATGCTGAGCGTTACTAGAGCTTTCCTTCTTATTTTGCATAGTTGTAAATAACCGTGGAAACGTTGGTTTAATGGAGGTGACTCAGCCAAAGGTATTTGTACTTTTAGTACATTTGCCAACACTTTAAATAAAATCAGTATGATGGAGCAATATTTTCCATAGTTGTCATGTGGTTGGAGTAGAAGTCTCTATGTGGCACTTTCATTTTTTTTATTTTTTTTGTGTTTTTTTGTGTTTGTTGACTTCTGGACAAGCTCTTCTATAAATTGCTTATTCACACAACCTTTCATGTCATTTAACTTGCAGGAGAAACTGTTGTCGAGATCTCTTCAAAGAGGTGAAGATCTTCAGTTTGACCAGGTAAGGAAATTGAATTTCTGCTTGTCTGGAAACTTTGTCAAGGTCTGTGAAGTTCATCCGAACATCAGTAACTTGTCTGTCACAAAGTCCAGTAAATGTCCATCATGAACATTGTTGGTGTCTACTTCAGGGTGATTTCTTACCAGAATGTTAAAGCTATCCAGGCTCCAAACCAATATTAGCCATTCAATAGTCAGGTAAAAATGTTGTGGACATATTTTCCCAAACATCCAGTATGTTTAAGGGACACTCCCACCAAAAAAAGAAAAGGGTTTATTTATTTATTTTTTTTGCATTGTTGATTTCAGATATGTCTTTTTTTTTTTGATGTGAGTTTATTTTATGAAATATTTTACTAATCAAGTGAGACTGAGCGCTTCCATTTTGTGAAATATAGTGTTTTTGGGTGCCACCTTTACAGCACTAGAATCTCCCTTTGAGGCTGGGGACACAGAATGCTGTCTAGAAGTCTGAATTCTGATCATAGACTTGCATTGAATGGGAGGGTAATGTAACTATTACATCACAAGGGACGGAGATTGAACAGGTCAATCTCATCTCTTTGTGTTGGTAAAAAAACGTTGTGCACCTAGCACTGCCCACTAGTGATACACTGGAGCCAGTAAGAGAGCAGGAAGTATCTTATGACATCATCATCTCTGGCCACAGTTGTAAAGTGAGACTTGCTTGAAGATTTTGCAGAATGTTGCAGAATGTTGCATCATGGGTAAAATTCACAAAATGGATGCCTAATTTTATTTTCACTTTTAAATGCAATTAATTCAAACATAGGAAAAAAAACAGTGGCATATGTCTGATATATGGGTTTATTTTAAATGAACATGTAATCTAGTTACATGTTATGTAAGTGGTAGTGTCCCTTTAATAAATAATGATCTAGTAAGTGTGTCTGGTATGGCCTACGGATGGGTGAAATAAGAGGAATGTCCTAACTCTCAGTGATCTCATTTCACATTCTAAGTGCCATTAAAACCATTTTACTAGCTCTTCTTCCGGATATTAAGGAGATTTGGATGTCATGTAATAAATTAAAAGTAAAATATTAACTATTTAGGGCCACAGGAGAACTGGAATGCCACACTCCGCAATGAGTTGTACCTTTACTCCTCTTCAGTACTAAATACTAATTAAAAACAATGTGGACAAAAAAGGAAACTTTGCAGCTGGCACAAAATCCTGTTTTTTACTGTTCCTCCTGTCATCATTTTTACTGCTGCGTAATACTTTACTTTAATAGCATTGCACTTGTAAACTCTCTAGTGACTTTGGCATTTTGGCCACGTTCTAGGAGAGAGATTCCATGTTGAGAATATATTAAAACAATCAAATTATCAGCAGAAACTTTTATTTGGTTTGCACATTTTCTCCCTCCGATGATCTGAGACAGCCTTCTTTGATCTGCTTTTACGGCAAATCCCCTGGATTGTGTCTGCATTATTAAATTACACAATTTTCAAAGCATTATTTCGCTCATTTCTTTTTTTGTTCAGCACAGATTTTGTTCTTTGCCAGTCTCCTTAAGCAGAGCAAAATATTGGTTGGTAAAAATAAAGAATACTATATTGCAATAACTTATACATTCATTACCTTCATATGGCCAACCACAATTATCATCTATTACCAGCACTGTTATGGGTACACAATATGAATTACCTCATTTAATTAACCAATTAAATAGCCATCGATATGGTAAATTAAGAATGTAAGGCATTTTTTGTTAGTATTTTGCTAATGGGTGTAGTAGTGTAATTAGATAGATAAACCATTTGGGTGCTAGGAGAAGTGTAATGCGTTGGTTTCCAACTAAGGCCAATAATATTGATTTAAGAAAAGCAATGACCAGAACTGTGAAAATCTCAATTTACTGTGTAGTGATTTTTATTTAATATTTATTTTGAACTCGGATGTAAATTTGAGTCTAGTATCACAATATGTAAAATTCCATACAGGCAGGGTCAAAGGTTGGTAGCCAGGAATGGAAAAATAGTGGTCTGATAAACATTGTATACTACAGAATCCATCTTTTTATAATGTCACAATTACGGTATTACATATCTGTGGGTAGAGACTTGATTTATTGCTTTTAAACTGAAATCGAGCACGCGAGGAACACAATGTCACTTACGTTGGAGTATGTTGGATAATGGCTGATGTTCGGTTACTAGGTGAGAAAATGAAACAAAAGGTAGAGGTTTAATATGTTTGTAACACTTGGGATGTTCATTAAACAAATTATTCCTGTTGGTGGCATATACACTTATCACAATCACCTGGGTATACACTGCAGGCAGCAGTATTTATTATCCTAAAATCTGTAAAGAATTTAAGCTGCCATGCAGGACTAAGAGAAAAAGAGGCCTAGTATGATTACGAACATCTCTGCTGCCCAACAGGCTACCTGTATAAAACTAATGATCATCTCAGTGAGATTGAAATCCTCTAAAATGAGATAACATGGAAAATGTTATTATAGTCAGAACCTGTCTAGCTCATATATTGGCAGACGCCTCCTACGTGAGGTCGTGTTGATAGACCTATGACTTCATCTTATAAATGAGCCACTGTTCTCTCCTCCCCATTAACTTTGTACTTTTCTGTCTCCACAGCTGATAAGCTCTATGAGCTCCGTAGCAGAGCACTGTCTCCCCTCCTTACTCCGCACCTTGTTTGACTGGTATAGACGCCAAAATGGAACTGAAGATGAATCATACGAGTACAGACCTCGCTCTAGCACAAAATCAAAAGGGTAAAAACAGATCTTGGTGTCTGCCGTGCATTTCTTTATACAGAAGATTGTTCTCAAAAAAGTAAATGAAACAAATAAAGGATGACATACAATGTTGTTTTTATTTATTTAAATTAAGTAGGGGTTATCCCTTTTCCTTATTTGAATGTACATAGGGTCAGTCATGACATGGTTTGTGTAGCCATAGTGTACTATATTATGGTATATTATACACAAACCGTTTGTGGGTTTTTTTTTTAATCTGAATCTATAGGTAACGATTATATATACGTGCAGGATGGCCGTTCTGTCCCGTACTTTGATATCACTGGAATTTGTTCCATTCAAAGCAATCTCTCCCAATGTTGCTGTTACACAAACATACACACACAGGACTGTTACTGTCTTGTGTAAACACTGCATTGCAACCTATCTGTAACCCAAATAGTTTACTTTAAATGAAAACTACACCAAACAACTAATCCCATAAAAGGGTAGATTTAAACTATTTAGAATGACACTTTTTCTAACTGGGATAATTTTTTGTTCCTTTTCAGTGCTAACAGATTTGTTTTTACCTCTTATTGAAAAATGTCTACCTGGCAGCATCACTTATACATACACAATACAACTGTTCTACAGCTGTACTTTGAATGTGTCTTAATCCCACATGAACTCAACTCTTTCCTTGTGTCTTTGTAGGGATGACCAGCAACGCGAAAGGGATTATTTACTTGAAAGGAGAGACCTGGCTGTAGACTTTATTTTTTGTTTAGTTTTAGTAGAGGTGCTAAAACAGGTAAACACTGATCACTTTTCAATGCGTAGTGGCCAACACACGACTGATACATTGTAAACTCATTTAATTTGCTTGTGGGTTATCTTTTCTGTTTATTATGTTGTATTCTTGTTTCTTTGTATGATGAGACTTGTTTAGTATAATATAAAGTACAGAAGATCTAAATGTGATATAACATCCTGTATTCTGGAAGTTATCCCTACTGTAGAAATGGTTTATAAGGTTTCAGGAGGGCTTTGGTTTGCTCTGTGGCACATGGATTGATCTTGGAGAAATTTAGGAAGAATTCTATTCTCAGACTGAAGTGTTGTTTATTTTTATAGAATCTGTCAGTGACGTGATTAGTACAGTTTACCTGTAAGCACAGTGTACTATGTTTTGACGGCTCTATTCTTGGAAATTAATTTTCATTCTGGAAGTAAAATAAAATGAGATTTTCTGCTGTTTTCAAACATTGTTATGTTTGGTTCTAGCATATTCGGTAACAACACTAGGTTGAAAAGGTGAATTTTAGTTAAGACACCCCAGGTTCTTGCCAGCACCACATGAGACATATGGTCAGGACCATCCCACTTCTATCCATTGTTGGCTTTCTTCCCATTTAGGACTAGGATCTGCCCTCCAACATATTTATTTCATTTAATTAATTATTCATTTTAGCATTTACGCAGCACCAGTAGTGTCTGTACTTATGAGTGGCAGAATTTGGTCATACTGTCAGATGTAAATTGATCTAGTCATCCTCAAAGTATCCATAACAACTCTTGGTTGCTGGAGGGTAGCGTTATAAATGCATTGGGATGCTCAGAGTGCATGTATGCAATCCCAGTGATGCACATATGTAATTTGGGGCTCCCCATGCTTCTCTATAGTGAGAATGCACTGCACCTGTGAGCTCATCTTTAAATACGGTCACCCTTGCGTGTGCACTACTTCCCCCCCTAGCTTCTAACAAGAGAAGCACTTGGCATGTAACATTGTTAAAGGTGTACAGTTTTTGTTTTCTTGCATTGTCAGCAATGTAACATTATTTATATAAGATTTGAAATGTTTACAGATTGTTGTTGGTAATAATTGCATGTTAAAGTGCTTCAATCCCTCTGAGTCCTTGTCAGCTTTACAAATATGTACCTTGAATGCTTTCACTTATTTAGAAAGATTACCTGCTCTGTAAAGTCACACTGCAAATAGCTATAGGCATAGGACAGGGGAAAGTGAACATGTATTGTCTCTATTTAAATAGATTCTTGCAGGTAACAATTTCCACTTACTTTGCAGATTCCTGTTCACCCAGTTCCAGATCCCATTGTACAAGAAGTTCTCAACTTGGCTTTTAAGCACTTTAAACACAAAGAAGGGTAGGTTCTGTCAGTTCTTTCATCATCACACGTGGCTATATCTTGCCTGTTTGTATATCTTTCTATCTACATATGTAAATATCGAAGAGGAAATACATCAGCACTGCTCTTTTTAAAGGCGCAGATCCACCAATAGTGTGTGAAAAAATATGTCTATTACTTGTGAAGTAAAGAGAAAAAAAACCTCTGTTTGTCTCCTCAACACTTCCTTTCTCATTAAAACTGCTGCAAAGGGAGCCAATCCTTGTTTTCTCTCCCATAAGGTCACTGGATTTAGAGCTCCTTATTTTCCATGTAAAACTACAATAGATCGGTCATTTGTTTTAAAGTAAAAAGTGTGTTTCACATATATGACGTTGAGAAAATAATCTAGTTAGTACGACCCCTGTAAGACCTCTGTGCTGATTGCCCCAGGCTTGGTATGCTTAACATTACACACAATGCATATCTTGATGCAGTGTTGGGGTGCTTCACTCTAGTAAAATATACAATAAAGTTATGCAAAGTTTAATTTCAGTATATTTTTTACCTAAATCAGAAGTGGAAATGCACGTTACATTTGGACACCAATTTTCTTCTCTACATAACTAATTTTTGTTTTATTTTACCGTTTTATATGAAATTTGCATATTGTACTATTTATATATATTTTTTATTAAACATTGTACTAATTAACCTATTTTTTTACTTATTTAAAGTATATTTAGCTATTATATTGTTCTTTCCTCCCCATTTCAATTAATTGTCCTCCCTTTTTTCTTAATTTTTCTGTCTGTCCTGTATATAGCTCAGTTGTTCATTATTTTTTAGATAGTTTATTATAACTTCTCACCCCAGACATATTCCATATTATGAATAACAAAGCTGCTAATTTCCTGCCGTGTATGTAGTGCAGGCACAGGCATTCTTTGGCTGTCAAGCTGCTACGAAGCAAGCTTGCTAAGCATTCTGGGAGCTTCATTCCACTGGAGTGGTAGTAGTATATGTAGTGTACTTTCCCTAAACTCAGGTCTTGAATGTAATTATTGAGAAGGAGATGGTCTGACATAAGCAGCAGTGTGCATGTTTTGTAATGGTGACTGAACACGTCTTCCATGTTAATCTGTACACTGATGACATGTCATGCCCTTGTTATGTTCTCCGATATTTCAGAACAGTCCACTCCTTAAATTGTTATTCATTTTGTCTAACACTGTTTCAGATCGTACGTGCTGCAGTTACATTGTCATCACACCCTTTTAGACTATTTATTCAGGGTTAGACAAACTGCCCTGCAGGTTTTTTGGACTCCTACCCATGGCCAGCATCTGTCTAAAATGTGATAAAAAATGACAGGATGCAATTTGCCCAACCCTTATTTTGTTTTTATTCGTGCCACTCCAACTACTTAGACAATGGGCCTGATTCAATGACGCAAAACATCACTAATTACTGTTTTTTAACTAACATTTTTCTTTTGCATGGGATTCAATGACATGAGATAAATTAGCTCCGGTCATTGGATAGACCCCAATAACTCTCACTGCCCTGAGTCACCTACAAACAGAGAAAGTAAACAAAATTCTGTGTCCATTATTTGTTTTATACTTTGCATATTACATTGTCTTCCATACACAATGGGGGACATGTATAAACATGACACACACTCGCAGACGGCGTGTACGCAAGTGTGTAAAGCAGACTCGCGGGAGTCTGCATTATTTACGCTCTATGCATTGACTTAGCTTGTGTCAGTGCTTGTTGTGTCAGCGCTAGGGTTGCCACCTTTTCTAAAAAAAATACCGGCCTTGCTGGTGCCTCCATAGACTTAACATTGGCATCAAGCCAGTAAAATACTGGCTGGGTGGCAACCCTAGCCGGCGCAGCCTATGTATAAAACAATCAGTCACTGAAAAGCGCCTGATCAAACCGTGATTGCGCTTTTAAAAAAAAAAATTCTATAACTCCTAACACTTTGCAGTTTGAGAGTTTTTATACATGTCTCCCATTATGTTTTGCTTTGGCTGTATATATCTGATGTTAATAACATCTGCATGGCCAAGAAGAAAGTCTGTCAAAGGAACAAACTTAAATTGTACAGGCAATGTGAGCACAGTTCAAAATATATATACATTGTGTATGTAGAACTGATGGTCACGGTGCTTTACAGGACCTGAACCCACATATAATAATTTGGCCCATAATCTGCTGTTGCAGATAATATGCAATTAACACATTTACTAGATAAGCACAGAATAACCAAATAATACAAGGAAAAAGGTGGGACTGCCACTTTAAATGTCTGTGCTCTATCCTTTAATATAACCTTCTGGCACAGTACAACCTTTCATCACATGCAAATTAGTCACTGTCATGAATGGGTGACAGCTTGGCAAATCAAAATGTGGTTATACATAAATACTGTATTACATTTCCACTATAAACACTGATTTGGTGTCAATACATCCGTCATTCTTTTTGGGGTTCCAAGTTGTTTATTGTGTGGAATGTTTGTGAACATACACATTTAAAGTCCTTACTAACCTATTGTGATAAATATTCCAAATGTATGTATTATATGTCATTAACTGGTATTTTAATACATGAAACATATGCGTGAAATATCTAAGCAACTGGGGTGCAAATTAAAGAATTAAAAACCTGTAAAATGGAATTATTGAGTAAAACATTAATAAATTACATATGTCCTCTATTTTAGAACAATTGTGGGTTTGGCTAGTGACAGTGTGACAGTGTGTGGCCAATGGCGTTCCTCCTCTCCTTCAGGCACGCCTTCTCCACCTACACAGTCACAATCCTCCCCAACACACTTTAATGGAAAACTGTGGATAAAATAAATGTTTGTCCTACATGATAGTCCAGTGATGGCTAACCTTGGCATTGCAGAAATTCTGGAAACTACAAAATCCCGAGATACTAAGTCAGTCTTAAAACTGCTAGATAGGTCAGGTGTACAGTATTAAACTCCGGCTATGCGTCTATTACTGCTTGTTGTTGAACAGAAAAGCACGAATGCTGCCTTTCCTAATCCTTTATGTTCATTTGTTTGTAGGTATTCAGGAACCAACACTGGGAATGTGCACATCATTGCCGATTTGTATGCAGAAGTCATTGGTGTCCTCGCCCAGTCTAAGTAAGAATTGATTTTCTTTCTCTTAATAGATAATTGTCAGGACTTAGTTGTGTCACTAAAGTCCTCTTTACAGACCCCTGACAAGCCTACAGGTTCTATAGCATGACATCATCAGTGTAACAGCATCTGTCATCACAGTTACTGAATGGTATGTGGCCTTCCACATGAAAGAGGATCTGACAACATTTCTAATAGATTTCAATTGATTCTGATTTACTTGACTTCCATGGCTCAAATTCTAACGTAAAATAAGTATAAGATTCCATAGTGGACCAGCTAGATGGGTCCTAACACTGTTACTGGCTGTCACTGACTAGGTTTCTGAGGTGAGTAATAATGTCTACAAAAGTCATGTGCTACTATAGCCTCTTCTGATTTGGTTTAATGCTTAGATTTCAGGCTGTGAGGAAAAAGTTTGTCACAGAATTAAAAGAACTGCGACAGAAGGAGCAGAGCCCTCACGTGGTGCAAAGCATCATCAGCTTGATCATGGGGATGAAATTCTTCCGAGTAAAAATGTATCCAGTCGAAGATTTCGAAGCTTCGTTTCAGTTCATGCAGGTACTTTAAACACATGTTTAAGCTCTATAGCTTTACTGCTTTATTCCTTGCCTCTTTTAACTAATATTCCACGTTAATTCCTGGTTTATGGCATGTCATCCTTGAAGAAATCATAACATAACTAATCATATATTAAAAAGGTATTTCGTATTTCTAGGTTCTTTACTCACTTGAATTGTTAAACTATTACATGTTGACAGACTCCTAGCTACAGATCACATGCATCTATGCTTCAATATGTGTATAAACATTATGGAACTTCACTGATTTCATTTTAATGCTCTTAGGGGACTGACATTTATCATTGTTAGCCTCGAAGGCTTGACAAATATAATGTAAACCATAGAAGCTAAGCAGAGCCTGATCTAGGAACCAAAGAAATGTCACTTCCATAGATTTCAGTGTAAAAGAGTCATAAAAGTTAGGACCCATGGCCACTTGTCATGCACTGGCTTATGGGTAGTGTTTTTCTGGTCAGTGATGATAATATAAATTCTGTCTCTATTCTGTTTCCAAACACAGAGAAGCCAAATAAAGATGCACTCGTATTTTCAAATGTCCATTTTATTTAATTCTGTATATCTCTCTCTAGAGTGGCCGTTACATAATTCCATAACTTTTATAAACATGTCTGAGCATCTTTCTCAGTGCTATTTTAGATGACTCTTTTCATATGTGTATAGTTGTACAATGCTGATAATATTGTTTTCGGATTCTTAGGAATGTGCTCAGTACTTCTTAGAAGTGAAAGACAAGGACATAAAACATGCACTTGCTGGTCTGTTTGTAGAGATCCTCATCCCTGTGGCTGCTGTGAGTACACGATGATTTCTAGATATTAGAAAATGAATTATTTCTCTACTGGTGGTTCACCAATACATTGCAGATGTCTGTGGTTAAGGACAGGTTAAAAGTATTTTGGGTAGCTATATTTCCCTCATTGGATTTTCCGATTATCTAGGCACTGTCAGCAGTTTTGTTAAATAAATAGCTCAATAGTATAATTTATTTAACCCTGATACAACTGTGAAAAACCACAGGAAAAGTTGAATCTCCCAAACGGCCTGTAAAAACATGAAGCGTAATTATTCACTAAAAAAACCTTTCTTTAGGAAAGATTGTTGTTGGTTACGTTTTTTGTGTGTGTGTGTGTGTGTTTTTATTTATTTTTAAACTAAAAATAAGGCCTTTGGCTTTCTTACCCCTCTCACACTAAAAAGTATTAAGATGCAGAGAAGCCTTTATGACCCAGTTATTCAGGAAAGTGTGTATACCAAAGAGACAGTACAGGTCCCTTGGTAAGACACCAGTAATTTCCAAACGTCCGTGTCAAGCACTGTGTGATTGTCTTGTAAGCTGCACTGATGATGTGTAATGTTATTACTTTCTATGTTGCCTTGTTCATATGACATAATGTTCTCATTTCCAGGCTGTAAAAAATGAAGTCAATGTGCCATGCTTAAAGAACTTTGTGGAGATGCTCTACCAGACCACGTTTGAATTGAGCTCAAGGAAGAAGCACTCCCTGGTAGTATATTCTAGTAGCTGGAGGGTAGTTGGGTATATGTTCTTATCACTGACCAGACTTGTTGAATTAATTGTTTTGCTACCATATTCTAAAAATGTATTTATTACGGATGATATATTTTTACCAATGTTTCCTAATCTTCATTATACACACAGACTACAAAGTATAAACAAAAGGAGTAGTATTTATGAATAGTAGGTTGCCTTTTAAAACATTAGTTTGCAAGTAGTCCACTTACTACACCTCTATAATCCTGCTGGCTCCCTAAATTTTATTCCACAAACATTTAAATCATTTATGAAATGTTATGGGTAAGAGAATGAGAGTGTTATCAATGTAGGCCTGTAATTGTACATTAGGTTGACCATTTGCACACACGATAAGGAGCCAGGTCTCGTCAGGTGTGCAAATGATAAGTTATCCTACCATGCGTACTTACACGGTAAGTTCTCTTTATAGTATGCTGTGTAATAATGCCCAAATGTTGTTTTTTTGGATGAAGTGTTTAATTGTTACATTCTCCTTCTTCTTTTTAGGCTCTGTATCCACTGATTACCTGTCTGTTATGCGTTAGCCAGAAACAGTTTTTCCTTAATAATTGGCATATTTTCTTACAAAATTGTTTATCACATTTAAAGGTATGACTTATTTTTGTGTTCTTTTTATTACAATACGTCGCTTGATTTAGATCCAATTAATGGTGGTAAAAACAGCACTGAAATTTTTGTTAAAATATGAAAAATCATTAAAAGTCAACACACATTTTAACCAATGGTTATTGAATGATGCTTTGTATTATTTTTGATTGCTCACGTATTTATTTTCTGCTGATAAATCTCTATCTACATGGCATATATAATTCATTGTATAATAAGAACAATCTTCTGTATCCATGTTTTGGGTTTTCTCTGTACCTCATCTGTCTTAATGACATTCCAAAATGGCTTTTGATTAGTAATAGACATCAGATTGATTTTTTTGCATGCCTGGTAATAATCTGAAATAGTTTCTCCTTAGAGGCAATCTAAATGTTTACGCTTCCCATTACCTATTCACCCTTCCCATCATTTATTCACGCTTACGTGTTTCATTTTCTTTTTGTGCTTTTTTTGCTCCACCCATAGTTTTCTAATTTTGTTTTCTTTGTCTATCATAACCTTGTCATGTTTGTTCTTGTCATTACATTATATTGTGAATAAGGACTGTGAGTGTCAGATGAAGCAGTATTTAAGTGTGTAACACTAACATAGCATTCTACGGACTAATTAGGAGGGTTGTTGCTCAACACTAATGCTTCAAAACGTCTTCTCTGTGTCTATACTTAAAAGTTTTCACAACCTATAGAGACAAAATCTGACTTTCATCACCTTTCTAGTGTCATTCACATATATAAATGACTATCCAGTCATTGAGCCATTATTGCACATGTGCAGAATGTCGCACATGAAACAACTGTCTGGCCCTCTTCCCCAATCACTTATGCTCAGTGCAAGATGTCCCAATTGATCCTCTTGTAATATAAACAAAAGAAAATTTTAGAGCAGAAAATGTTTGAAAGATACTGCCAAGGATCTGCTGCATTTGTGTGCAAAATACTGGTCAGTGTACAGATTTTTTTATTTTATTTATTATAAAGTATACAGATTAAACACTACCAGATGCATCAAAGTTAGTTTGCTTAGTGTGTCCTTTTATACAGTGGAATGTTGCCTATTGTAATCATTCTCACTAGTTATACAAGAGCTTTCAAAATACATATTTATGTAAATTAGTACTTTCCTCATCATTTAATTTAGTTAGTCCTATTTTGTTTTGTGCCATTTCCATCTAACATGCATGTGCTTCCCATTCTCACGTTTGTTATGTTTTGCTCTCGCATTGCTTTATTTAGATGCCATCTAACAACAGTATCAGAAAACAAATAGAAACCCTCCAGGTGAGTTAATTGGGTGCAGTAGGGAAGATAAGGGTATATGGTTCCATGTTTGGACAGGTGTCTGTAAGATAAGAGAGCTGTCGGTTTAATGTTTATTAGAAGTGTCCCAGAAAGATTTCTCACACAGAAGTTGAAGTTTATTCTTTTACTCAGTGTTTACATTTCTTATAAAGGTTTGTCAATAAGTAACTACTGCTAGAAGTATTAGTAGCCAGTAAAACATTTTGACATCATTACGGGAAAACAGGACCCTGCAGACTTGTTATTTCTTTACAAGTACTGGCAACAATGAAAGAAATAGAGCCACTGGGTTATATTATACTATCAAAATTCCAGCAGATTTATTATTATTTTTTCTGTTCCAAGTCATCTTTTTCCACATAGAATTTTTTTTAATTTATTTTTTTAAAGGTTTTTGCTGCTGTAGTAGACTTGTTCATCATCCTGAGAATGCTGGAGAGTATTTTTATTTACAAGTAGGGAAATTGAAAAAAATCATAAAATAGTCTTTATAATATTTTATCTAATGTGCTCCACGTGGATACATATGTCGGTAGGGTATCTGTTTAATACATGTTTGTTTGTTTTTGGATTGTTCCTGTTCTCCATTAATGTTTTACCACTAAACATCCAGAAATGTTTCCCACTAGACCTCTTACAACTGTTACAAAATGGGCAGTTTACTCTCATTCAGTTCCTCCATGTTAGTTTTACTATAGGCTTCATTCCTGAAAGAGGGAATTCCAGGGAATTGACAAGGGAATTTCAAACTTGAGGTCAAAGTAGCAGAGTTGGAAAAATTCTCCAATTCAGGAGAATACAAGGGCCTTAAGTTTGAAATCATTTCCCCACAATACCCATTGTTTCTGAATAAAGCCCTAAGGGCATCCAACTATTTATTTAAATTACATTTTGTCAGTATTTTTTTTTTCTGTAGTACACTAAGAATGCTTTCTTTTTCAACTATGTCCTGAGGATGTTACTATTACTGAACATAATGCTACAGCTGTTAACAACCTTGGAAGGATGAAAGGCTGAGTTGACCTTGCCGGGAATTAAATAATCTCTACAGATAATGCCGTAACCAACTGTACTATCTCAGGCATTTAAACATCAGTGATTTGCACTATTTTCACATGAGGTTTTTTTCTGCCTTCTAGGTTGACAGTGTCAAATTTATATTTGATCTGTAAGATTTTGCTTTTGTTGCTGCAAGTTACATCTAAAAATGGCAGCCTTTTTGGCAATATCCTGTATAAACTCCAATATATAAGGCAGTGGTAAATATGTTTTGTGCAAACTGTTACGGCAACCATAATATAGCCTTGACAGTTATGTCCTATAATTTTAGGAGTCACAAAGATAGCACTTTCCTAGAGTTCTATGTAAAACCGACAAAAACTAGGTGCCAAAGTTAGGGAATTGTCCAGCCCCTTCCACTCACAGTGGACACACTGTGTGTACTATAGTACACAGTGTGTACTATATTTAGTATTACGATTTCAATTAAGAATCATGTTTTTAGGTTTACTAAAATTAGTTAAATAAGTTCTATCTTTACAAGCCACTTCACACGCTTCGATTGGTAACATCAACTAACATCATGTGTTATAGAAACTTGTGCTTCACAAACCTGATCTGTGATTTCTCTCACTAGGGGAGGAATATTTCAAATGACAATTTTTAAGATGTCTGTGAGAAACAAAAGTGTTCAGAGTTTCTTTACTGTGTTTTGTGGTAGCATTGCAGAAAGCAATAGATCTACAACAAAGATTATTTTCAATCCTGTCTACTGTAGTCTTTAACGTGTCCTAGTTTGGAAGATTAAAATCAATAATAAAGTATTTTTTTCCCTGTTTTAAAATGTGTCCTTGATATTAATGACATTTAAATGTATCTTTACTTACACCATGCGCTTTATATATTCTGTGTTGGAGCTGTACTCTGGTCAGAGATGGGTTTCCTCTCACGTCAAGTGTTGTGATGGTCACGTTCATTTCTATCAGAAAGGGTTATTGGTCTATAACTGATCAGAAAAAGGGTTATTTTTAAGAAAATGGTGTGAATATGTCTATGTTAAATATGGTATTGGTGGATTTCACTCGTAACCTTGTATTATAACAAGAGGTGTATTTATAGTCCATGAGAGAGTGGATTTGTAAGGAAAGTATCGAGTGGATATAAAAATTTGGTTCTTTCTCTGTTTCAGAATAAGGATCCCAAAATGTCTCGCGTTGCACTGGAATCACTGTATAGATTATTGTGGGTTTATGTTATTCGGATAAAATGTGAAAGCAACACTGTAACACAAAGGTATGTCTATATGGTATTTTCTAGTACATATTTTTTTTTGAGGAAAACATGTATTTGTATGATGTGTACATCATTTGGCCTCTGTATGCCTTAAACCCATAGTGATATTTTTTTTTATTTAACCCCAATATTCTTGTTAAATCATTATTTGTGCAAACGCTGTTTAGTAGTGAAAATGTAATTAGGAAAAATGAGTGTATCATACCAAATGCATACTCTGTAACTTACATCCATAAACAAACCTTGAAGTATCTGATTCCAGGCAAGGTTTTTAAAGCTTTGTTAAGCACTCCGAGGTCTCTTCAGATTTGTTAATCATGTTTTAGCTTAATAACGGAGGCACCACAAACCATGAAACTTGTAAAATATTAGTCAGCTCTACACATTTCCCTCCATATTTTCTTTTTTCATTTCGTGTCAGGATATTATTTGGTATATATTCTTATAAGGCTGGAAGTCCGTGGCATTTCCTATTCTATAACACATGCACCTGTTTCTGTCTGACAGGCGTCGGTGATTGTTTGAGGCAGTTTGATGTTTGTTGTTTATTAAATGTACTCCCATTGTGACCAAATGTTTGTTGTTGTTAAAATGAAGGCACCATTTTGCACGCGCCCTAATTCCAAACCCACCTGGGTTCTTGTATATACTGATAATGGTGCATTTTGCCGTTGGCAAACCTTGTATGATTCAGCGTGGGTGAATTTGCAAAACACTTTATTCTCCTCACAGAATATTAAATGTCTACCAGGCCACATTTGTATTGTTCAAAATATGCAGCAAGCATTGACTAAAGGCTACAGACTATAAAACATTTCTGTCAGCTAATCCATCACGGCACATTTGATAGTATATGAATGATTCATCTAAAATTTTAAACCTTAGAATTTAAAGTTACATGAAGCAGTTAGTATTTGTTTTCATACTGCTACAAAACCAAAGATTTATTTGTATCCTCTGTGTTTGTAAGCAGCCATTTTGTTATGCTGTTAGCATTGTCCCATTGGGTATGTATAAAAGCAATCCTTAACTATTGCATGGATTATTTATTTTACACGTCATTGCCAGTCCTTTTTACATAATCAGGCAATTCAATGTTTTAGAGACCTTGGTTGAAAAATGAATTGCTGCCATGGAAGGCCATATTGATCGCTTGTATAATGTTATGCCTTGGGGTAAAAATATTTATTGTCAGCTGTGTCCTGTTGTATGAAAAACAAATTGTACAAAGTGTAATTCAATCTGTATTTGAAGTGCAAAAAGACAAGACAATTATTTCTCGGTTTATTGGAGTTTTCTGCTGAAAAACAATGAAATGGTTTGTTGCATTTGAGACATAACATAGTGTGTGACATGAGCGCTACAAGGCCACAAGCAATGGGTAGAATTCTACTTAGTGACAGATATGCTTTTCAACCTCACTTTTGTTAAATGTACCCACTATCTTTTTAAAGTCCAACAAATGGCTAAGGATTTGTGTTCAGTTGTGATCCAGGCCCTCTGATGTAAGAAGATGGTGGTGGTTATGTATAGAGAACAGTTTAGGGATAAAGTTCTACAAGTGGGGCAATCCACCAATTATTATTTTTTTTGGGTGACTGCACTTTGAAAGAAATGTTCTTTAAACATAACCTCCCATGTGTGTTGTGGGAAGTTCCACCCAGTCTTCCATATGAATGACATTTTGCAGTAGATCCATGATGGGAAAGTATTTCATCAGCATTTAAATGGCAACCAGAACAACTGTAGATCAGAGGTGAAAATGCAATAATTATTTATTAAAGCTCTCTGAATGATGTACTAGTTATAGCAGAGTTAATATTATAAATATATGCATGCTGGTATTTAACCATTGTTTAAATGTTTGTTTGTTTTTCTTCCTAATTGATAAATGTTCTTATATTTCAGCCGCCTTATGAGCATTGTATCCGCACTTTTCCCTAAAGGCTCCCGTAGTGTAGTGCCCAGAGATACTCCTCTTAATATATTTGTGAAGATCATTCAGTTCATTGCTCAGGTATGCTAACATTCTATTTGTTTATTCATCCAGAATTGGATGTTGCCTGTTAAATGTATCTCTATATGACTTAAACCTACCTGAAGGAATCCAGACTAAACTTAAATCACAATGGATGTTCTGTTTGAATAATGGTGCTGTTTTAGAAACATAGAAACATAGAATGTGTCGGCAGATAAGAACCATTCGGTCCATCTAGTCTGCCCAATTTTTTTTTTTTTTGAGTACTTTTATTAGTCCCCCGTTCCCGGTCTTATAGCTAGGATAGCCTTGTGTCTATCCCACGCATGCTTAAAATCCTTGACTGTGTTTACCTCTACCACTTCTGCTGACAGGCTATTCCATACATCCACTACCCTCTCAGTAAAGTAATACTTCCTGATATTACTTTTAAATTGTTGCCCCTCGAATTTAAGATTATGTCCTCTAGTTGTGGTAGTTTTTCTTCTTTTAAATATACTCTCTTCCTTTACTGTGTTGATTCCCTTTATGTATTTAAATGTTTCTATCATATCCCCCCTGTTACGTCTTTCCTCCAAGCTATACATGTTAAGATGCTTTAACCTTTCCTGGTAAGTTTTATCCTTCAACCCATGAACCAGTTTAGTAGCCCTTCTCTGAACTCTCTCCAAAGTATCAATATCCTTCTGGAGATACGGTCTCCAGTACTGCGTACAATACTCCAAGTGAGGTCTCACCAGTGCTCTGTACAATGGCATGAGCACTTCCCTCTTCCTACTGCTAGTTTTAAGTTTGAGTCAAGGGTCTTGCTCAGGCATTGTTTACTAAAGCTTCTAGGATTACTGAATTCTTCTCGTTGCTATAAAAAAAACTAACAAATGTATTGCGTTGATATTCAAAAGCATCTGTGGTATACATACCCAAATATATATATATACGTTGACTGCCTATCTGCATTTGGAATCCATCATGTTGTGGCTCACTGCAATGATGATATTGGTTTCCAAATCAAACTAATTCATGATCACTCGATACAATTGATGTACAGTGATTACTTCAGTGAACCTTGAAATTCAGTGTGTCCCTTCCTTCAATTGGGAATTATCACTTAAAGGGACACCACCACTTACATAAGATCTAACTATAAAGCATTTAAAATAAACACATATGTAAGACATATGCCACTGTTTTTCATTTTCTCTGTTTGAATTAATTGCATATAAAAGTAAAAAATAAAATTAGGTGTCTGTCTTCAGCATTCATTTTGAGAATTTTAACTATGATGCAACAGTCTCCAAAATCTTCCAGCAAGTCTCATTTTACAACTGTGGCCAAAGCCTGCACGATGATGTCATAAGATACAACCCTGTTTTCTTACTGGCTCCTGTTTATCGTAGTGGGCAGGACTAGGTGGTTGTGTATAACTTTTTTTTTTACCTGCCTTCCGACACAAAGAGGAGATTGACCTAATCGAACAGGATCATAACTCCGCCCCCTTATGATGTAATAGTTCCATTACCCTCCCATTCAATGCAAGTCTATGATCAGAATTCTGACTTATAGACTGCTTTCTGTGTCCCCAGCCCCAAAGTGAGATACTAGTGCTGTAAAGTCTCTGGGGGTGGCACCCAAAAACGCTATATTTCACAGAATGGCGGCGCCCAGTCTCACTTGTTTAGTAAAATATTTCATAGAATAAACTCACATAACATAAACAAAAGACATATCTGAAATCAACAATGCAAAATTTAAAAAAATTACAAATTTATTTTCTGAGTAAACCTCTTTCATTATTTAGTGTACAATCTGTGTTCAAATATCTAGGACATTTAACCATGGTAAAAATGTAATAAAATAAATATTTAATGTGTTATATACTTTTACCCATGGTGGTGGTAGCAGATTTCTCAAATAAATGGAATCTCTTTAAAATAAGGTGTTTTATTTTATTTTTTATTTTGGTAGATTATTTGTAATTATGTACATGAAAAAAAATACATTTTATGACTGTAGAACCGTCCTCAAAGTTCATGATCAAGCCTTTGTCAAGGGCCCAATAAACACACAATTGGCATCCAGTCTGAAATCCATTTTTGGATGTGGTCTTTTAAGGATAGGGTAGTTGAAAAAACCTACTGCAAGATCCCACTTAAATCCTGTTTTCTTTTGTTGTATCTGTAGTTCATCTAATTTAGTTGCACAAAGCTATTGCGTTTTTTAATTTTTGCTGTAATAATAATCAATTTTCCCCCCCACTTTTTCTCTTTATAGGAACGTTTAGATTTTGCAATGAAAGAAATAATATTTGATCTTCTCAGTGTTGGAAAATCTCCTAAAACATTCACTATTAATCCAGAGGTAAATGTATTTAAGTCTCTTACACATTTGAAGGCCCAAGCTTAGTTGCAAAGCTACTATTATGTTACTGGCAATGTCAAATTTCTACCTTTTAGCGTCACTCCATTTCTGAAGGGGATTTAAGTTACTTGGGTTATTTTTAAAAGTTAAATCTTGAGCAAAGTTCTAAAAGTGGAGGAAATCGCCATGGAAACTAATTACATGTTTTTGCAATTTTGAAACTTACCCCAGAATTGACTTCTTTTTTTTTTTCTTCTTCAAATAAACCCCCTTTGAGTTTAGAGAAATAACTCCATTAAGGAGATGAAACGGTTGAAATGGGTGCGCAGAGTGATTATGACTAGGTGTATTGGGGAGTTCTAACTCAGCACTTGATGGAGCCAAGTAGCCATGGCTCATTTCACATTGAACAATATGGAAGTTCCATTTCCCTGGCTCCTAAAAATAGCCAGGCTGAATGCATAGTTACATGAGGTGGAACATCTGGAATACTCAGTCAGAATTTATAGCATGTTAATCTCAATTGATATTGTCCTGATGCAAATAAAGTAAAGCCGAGCATTTGTATGTACTTGTTTGTCCTGCAGATTGTTTAGAACAGTGGTGGTCAAGTAGTTCTACAGTGTGCCTTGCAGTTTAATGTGCCTTGTTCTGTTTGCCTTTGCAGAGAATGAATATTGGTCTCCGAGTCTTCCTGGTTATAGCAGACAGTTTGCAGCAGAAAGATGGCGAGCCCCCCATGCCGACAACTGGGGTTGTTCTTCCCTCCGGAAATACATTGCGTGTAAAGAAAATATTTCTAAATAAAACCTTGACGGACGAAGAAGCAAAAGTTATAGGTTAGTTTTCATTCCTTCATGAACACATAATACCGATTTTTCTCCCATTTTCATATTTATTTTCAATAATGATCATCAGCTCTGGTCAAAGGTGTAGTTGATGTTTTTTTATCTATCCAACAATTGGCCCATTAACTGTAGAAAATCTCCCGAATTATTCCTTTCGACCTGATTTTGTTCTGTATATGTTTTATGGTTTCTCATATTGTGAATGTGTAAGTAGATAAATAAAACATGTACCTTTTTGATTTGGCTCTGTAGGGATGTCTGTCTACTATCCCCAAGTGCGCAAAGCTTTGGACAGCATACTCAAACACCTTGACAAAGAGGTTGGCAGGCCGATGTGCATGACGAGCGTGCAGATGTCCAACAAAGAACCTGAAGATATGATCACGTATGTAGAAGGAGATAATATGTTTACATGCTGTACTTCTAGACATGAATGGTAATATGCATTAGGTATTTTAAATCCACATGATAATAAGATTCACATTAAACCTAGCAGCTTATGCATGGCCAGCAATTACTGAATTGCTCAATATGGTGCTTTAATTTTCTTCAAAGCATGTGCATTGGAAAGGTACACATTAATTGTGTCTCACTATATGATCTAACTAGTCTGTGCATGCTATAATTAACAATTAATGTATAATGCCTGCAGGTTTAACGTAAGACAATATGTAATGCGAATCAGGCAGTGTACTTATTAATACAAAGTTGTGTGGATAAAGTGAATGCACATATAGATCCTATATAAAGCCATTCAAGTTCATTCAGCCATCTTTAGGTTCTCTGTTTTGTGAAAATTCACATCAGCTCTGGGCTTTTTCACCTGTAATAAAGTCATTGTAAGGGGAAAAATAAATGGGTCATCCATCTTTTCACATGCAAAAAAAAAAAAGTAAAAACTGGGCTAGAAGCCCTTTAAGGCTATTTGTTTTAACAGACAATTAAACTTTGTGTCACTTGTGCTTCTAATATAGAAAATTCAATGTCCATAGTATGAGGATAAACTGGCATGTACTTTTGGTAGTAAACGCCAGTTTATCTCTGCCTGGGAAGCAGGTAGGCAACTAGTGCAGAGGGAGCCTTACTTTTCAAAGGGGATTAATAGAGAGGACTTAAATAAAGTCTCCGCAGCTGATCCCTTTGAAAACGTAGGTCTCTCTCTGTGCTACCAGGTCACTGACCTTACCTGGCTGTGTGCCCCCCACTCCATTCAGACCCCGATGAGACAAGCAGTGCGAGGATCCACTCTCAGTGTGACACCATCCTCCCTGAACCTTGGCTTCCTTGGAAAAAGGGGACACAAATTTGTTTTGGTTTTTTTAAACAGGCGTTGATGATCCCTGGTTATTGTATTATGTGTTAAAGTAGCAGTAAAACATTCTGGAATCACTGCATCCAATTCTGATTTGCTTTACTGCCCTGCGATTTCAAAATGTGTGCAGCACTTTAGGATGAATTTTAATTTTATGCAGTATCATATAGTAAAGAGGAATAGGTAGTAGACTATTTTCACCTCTTGCTCCATGACTCACTGTGAGATGTAATGGCACTAGGGGAGCAGTAAAGTAATTTTGTTTGTGTAATCCATTTACTGGTTTGTTACAGAGGTGAAAGAAAACCCAAGATTGACTTGTTCAGGACGTGCATTGCTGCTATCCCAAGGCTTATCCCTGATGGTATGAGCAGAGCAGAACTCATTGAATTGTTATCAAGGCAAGTAAAATGGGTGCAGCTTGTATGACATGTTAAATCCAATTGGGAACTGCTGTCCATGATATTAGCGCCCATCTTACTCCGGCTGCTATTCCAAGATGGTGTCCGTGCAGAGCATGTGCTAGGTAATGGACACTGAGAGTACATGGCAAACGGAGTTTCCTGTAATGTAGTTATAATTACATGGGGTGAAAATAAATTGCACTATCCCATAATTCAGTTACAATTCGGTTACTACTCCCATACATGTTAAACGTCAGGTTTCCCTCGGCTGCTGTAATCTGTTTTCCCTCGGCTGCTGTAATCTGTTTTGTCCTCAATTTATTCCATCTGCAGCCTTGTCCTGTGATCCAAAGCATTCTCATTCTGTAGTGTTCAAGAGCTCTGTCTATCTACTATGCCCACTACTCGTTAATGCACCTTGCTATCTACAAAGTGCCAAAATGATACTGTAAACGCTGTACATAGCTTGTAAAAAGGGTGAGGCCCTTTAAAGCACCATTAGAGGGCTCATTTGTAGAGCTAAATCATGTCCCCTAAATCTCACAGTTTCATGTTCTCTGTGCATTCTCCTGCTAGACTTACAATTCATATGGATGAGGAGTTACGTGGGTTGGCGTTCAATACATTGCAGGCGCTAATGCTTGATTTCCCGGACTGGCGGGAGGATGTGCTATCAGGATTCGTTTACTTTATTGTGCGAGAAGTGACTGATGTTCATCCGACACTATTAGACAACGCCGTTAAGATGCTGGTACAACTGATAAATCAGTGGAAGCAAGCGGCTCAGATGCACAATAAAAAAAACGATGCCCAGGTATGTGTGACATTGCGCTTCATCAAGAGATGCTTAGACCCAAACACAGGACTTGTTTAATGGTTTAACGTGGGTGTTTTGATTGGCAAACAGTGGATTAAATCAGTGACTTGGTTTTTCCTCAGAAATGCCATAAAGTATGCATGTAAAATAAAGTGTGCCATAAAGTGTGCATGTAAAATCTAATTTTACACAACATTTTTGTTTTTGTATGATTGTCCCTTAAAGGGAGTCAGTAATTAACTTAATTAAACTTTTTTTGGGGGGTGGGGACTTGCTTTAAACTTAATTTGATTCATAAAGTCCCCAACCCATCCTACTTTCATTTCTGACCCCTGTCGCCTACACAAATGAACCAAGGGGCAGATTGTGGAATTTCTGACACAGCTTGTATCAGGAATGCAATTCTGTATGATGCCCGAATAGTTTCGGTGATTGCAGCTTTAACTCAAAAGCATAATCCGTGGGAACTACATTTCCTATGATTCTGCGGTGGAAGAAGCCAAAAGCGCACATGCTCGATTTGCTTTTTCATGTAGGTGAAATAACTATTCTCTGCTTCTTATACTGTAGCCTTGGCACTGTTGGCTGTAAAATGATGTTATAGTTTGTTTGTCTCCTGCAGTTAAAGTGCTGTACGTTTGCTCATTTCTGTTTCCATGGGGGTAAATTGCTCGCCTGTTGTGACCATCTGCTATACCCTCTCTGGATTCATGTACCGTCTGGATACGGTGTCCACCTCATTACTCTCATCACATTCAGTGCTGCTAATTGTTTAGTTATATACAATTGCATGGAGACATACACAGGAGTTAACATGGATACAGAAACTTTAAAAAAAGGATTTTTTTCGAAATGTTAAAGTCAGATCTCTTCTTATTTTCAATTACGTGAAACACACTAGCATAGTTTGAATGTATTTAGTTAAATCCTCCATGAATTGAAGTCTAGTTAGAAAGGTATCTGGATCAGTAAAACATAAATAGTAGATTTCCTTATATGTTTAGTCATTTGTTTAATACCTTTGGCTCATACATCAACACATCATTGTCAAACACTGAGATTCATGCCACTATGTATTAAGAAAATACTCTGAAAACTGGTGCCATGTCGTTGGCCTTGTGAGTGCCAGTGTCCTTGCTTAGTGTTCCTTGCTGTCTGTCAGTTCAAAAGATGGAGATGTATGTAAGCAGCAACAGTTAATGTCATTTGGGTGGAGTCAAAGATCATATTTGTTCTATGTGATGTGTAATGTTATATTGATTACATTGTTATATATTATATTATATCCTTCTTCCTTTTTTCCAGCGAGGTGGTGCCAATGGAACGGCACATACCCTCCCACTAGAAAGAAGTCCTTGCTCTAATGTATTCCATGTCGTCGAAGGGTTTGCACTGGTGATTCTTTGTAACAACCGACCCGCCACCAGGAGATTAGCAGTCAATATCTTACGGGAAATACGGGCTCTGTTTACCGTTCTGGAAATTTCGAAGGTAAAAAGATGCACTTTGGTATTTCAATTATCATTCTGTACCCCTTAAACTTTAACAGATCCCACCAAAATTAGATCAGCTGTTAAAAGTTTGAGATTATAACTTCAAGGTTTTTTATGAAATGTTAAATATTATTACCACCTATAGTCCTCTAAAATTTTCTAAACTGTAGATTGGTATATAAACTAATTGGAATTACTTATGTTAGCGGTATCTTATTGTATGTAGTTTACCACAAAACAGACTCATTATGATGTTACTTTACCAAGAATAGTGATTAAGCTGGCAGGTTCCAAAACATAGGCCAAAATAACATGGATGGATTCACAGTCTACTTTGGCAATGCAGTTATTAATTCATCTGAAATCACTATTTAGAATTATTTGAATAAACCAGTTCTCTTTTAATATTGAGAACAAATTGCAGAATCTTGAGACTAAAAACAGTGCCAAAAAAAGATAGCTGAAAATAAATTGCCACTAACTAAGCCCCACATTTTTGGAAGTAAAATGATTGCATTATCCTGATAATGTCCTTCAGTTTTACGGCTTGTCAACTATGTTTAATAGATATGCTTAACCCATTAGAGACTAGCAATCTTTGATGTCACTATAATCGAATGTGCTGTTAATTTAGACTATCTTTATTCATAGATGTTGGTTCTTAAAGTATTTAAAACACTTTGTTTTTTGTGATTCATATGTTACTGGATGTTTTTCGTTCAAATCTAACAAAACTCTTTTGATTTTTGTTAATCAGAAGGGTGAATATGATCCTGGCATGGAATAAACTATGTATTGAGCATTAAGAGGACAGCTCTGCTGCCAACATACATGTGGTGCTATTCATTAAAAAGGTGAACTGTGTTGAGCTGCATAGATCGGGTATTAATAGCTAAAAGACATTCGACATAGCTAAAAGACATTAGACATAGCTAAAAGACATTCGACATAGCTAAAAGACATTCGACATAGCTAAAAGACATTCGACATAGCTAAAAGACATTAGACATAGCTAAAAGGCATTCGACATAGCTAAAAGGCATTCGACATAGCTAAAAGACAATTTACAGCTCAATTGTCAGTTCACCACATTAATTTTTTTAGTGAATAGACCCCATGGCTTTTAAGGAACAGTTATGTTTCTTTAAGGGTTTAGATATCCCTTTTATTATATCTGGTGAATGAATGCACATACCGTATTTTCCGGCGTATAAGACGACCCCCCAACTAAGTCGTCTTATAAGCCGGAAAAATCGCATCTATATTTTAACTTTTTAGGTTAAAATATAGAGTTTGCCACCCTCCTCCCCTCTTCCCCAATCCCCAATACTTACCTACTTTCTGCTCTGTCTCCCGCTGTTAAGCCGGTCCGTGGCTATGAGGGAAGCGCTGTGAGCGGTGAATAAAGTTTGTTTTTAAAAAAAAAAGTTTAAACTCACAACGCTTCCCTCACAGCCACAGGCCGGCTTAACAGCGAGAGAGGAGACAAAAGCAGAAAATAGGTAAGTAAATCCCAGTACCCGGCGTATAAGACGACCCCCCAACTTTTGAGAAGATTTTCAGGGGTTAAAAAGTCGTCTTATACCCCGGAAAATACGGTATGTTTATAGAGGTAAAATCTGCAATACAAACACTGGCAATATATTGACATTCCTTATTGTATAACATGTATATTGCCCAGTGTGGTGTGAACTGATGGTCAATTTAAGAGCTATGTGTTTTTTTTTACATGTGTTTTTTCTTGTAGGGTGATGAAGAATTAGCCATAGATGTCATGGACAAACTAAGCCCCTCCATTCTGGAAAGTTTTATACACCTCACTGGAGCAGATCAGGTAATCCCTAGTAAATATAGTATTCTGCTGATGAATCTATTACATGTGCACTAAATAGAAATGTGCAGAATTTATACCTTGAAGGAACAGTCACCCCTAAATTGGATGAATCAGGATAAGGTTTTGATTAATTGATGCCAGGCTATCAGCATCATCTCCCTATTCTCTAACATAGGCATCCATGTACGTGTAATAGATTTGTATGCCATTGGTGCATGCTGTGACACTTGAAACATGTACCTTTTATAACATATGGGGCTGTATGGGTTTTCTTTCCTAGTTCATACAAATTGTACTTGATCAATTAAATTGGCTCATGTGATTTTTATATTTTCAATTTCTAATGATTTTTTTCCCAGACTACCTTGCTGTACTGTCCAAGCTCAATAGATTTGCAGACTTTAGCAGAATGGAGTTCATCACCAATCAGTCACCAGTTTGATGTGGTCAGTCCATCACACATATGGATATTTGCTCATGTAACGCAAGGCCAGGATCCCTGGATAATAAGCCTTTCCAGTTTCCTAAGACAAGAGAACCTGCCAAAGTATTGCCCCACTGCTGTAAGCTTTGCCTGGATGTTTTCCTACACCCGCCTGCAACTCTTGTCCCCACAAGTTGACATAAAGTAAGATGCTTTTATATCCCTTCCTGACCAGTACACTGTTCTCTCTTCAATACTATTTAATATCTACATTACAATATCTACAATTGTATTTGTCCATTATTATTATTATTATAAAACCCTGGTTTCCTGCACAGATATTGTTGTTCAGCATAGCATTTAATCATTCTTGGTGGAATCTCTCACTTAATGTAACCTATACAATTCACAATGCAGTATATTAGATCTGTAATTTGTTTTAAGCCATTTTATTAATGCAGGTGTTTTGCCAGTATTTGGTATGGTTATACCTGCTGTTTCTTCTTCAGGCCTTCTAGGCATGCACTGTATCTTTGCTCTAATATTCCCTCCCTTGGTGTTTGTGTTTTACAGCAGTCCCATCAATGCAAAGAAAGTCACTGCGGTCACAGGCAGTGATTCCTACATCGGACTCTGGAGAAACTACCTAATTCTTTGCTGCAGTGCAGCAACGCCCACCTCTTCCTCCTCGTCTAGTAGTTCAGTCCGGTGCTCCCCTCCTGAGACGCTGGCGTCTACCCCCGACAGTGGATATAGCTTTGATTCAAAAGTAGGTCAATAGAAGTGGCATTTATTTATGCAGTAGCCTTTGTCGTGTTTGGGATTGGATGATATCAGTCATTGGTTCTGAAGACCTTTGCGCTTACGAAGTACGATTCCTATTGTCACAGATCACTCATTGGTCAACTTTTTTAAGAGACACCCATTTGATATGATGCATTACATATAAGTAGTTTATTTATCGTTCCGGGGCATTGGTGCTGCTACTATTACACGCACATACCTGGCAGCTTGCTGGGTTTTGCCTGCACTTGACAGGACAGAGTTTGAGCCGTTTCCATTTTTCTACACGGCTCCCCCACAGTGGAATCTCAATTCCAATGACCCAACAGTGTTTCTACACATCATGTCGCCTGTATGATTTCATGTTGTAAAGAGAATGTCCTGTGAGGTTAGTGTAAAATATCTAATCATTCATTTTATTTTATTAACGCACAACATGAGTTGAGTAAGTGTAGAAATGTTGGCTGTGTTATTTCACAGATTCTGGATAAAGGGAACAGTGTGAGCTATAAGCACCTCCTTTACAGAAGGTATCCATATCCATCCGCAGTGTCTTGTGTTGCTTCATGGATCAAGTAACGCATACATCTTGTTTTCTTTCAGATTATTGGAAATCCACCCCCTTCATCCTTGTTTAAGCACATAGTACCAATGATGCGCTCCGAGAGCATGGAAATCACAGAATCTCTTGTTCTGGGACTTGGCAGGACCAACCCTGGAGCTTTTAGGTATTTTGGATGCTAGTTTACTGGTATGGGAGAGAATTATGAATATATAAATGATATGTGAACAAAGATAAATTCTAGCGCTAGATCTATAACCAAGCTGCACCAGCCTGTGTGATTCCCTGCATTCACACGTAGAACAAAGACAAAAAACACACAGAAAAGGTGGTAAGTGCGCGCAGTAACCCCCACAAAACAAATACCAATAAGGAATGCTAATATTTGCCTGAAGTGATGATCACTCTTATGCAGATGGTAAATACTCAAGGAACATATACAAAAGAAAAAGAACACAAAGCATAGAGTAGCACAATTTTAACTTTCAGGGGAAAGTGGTAAATATAAGCTGTTTCACTCACAAAGCTTTCATGATAAATAGAACTCATCAACTGCAGGTTAGGTTCATCAGCTGCAGGCTAGGTTCATCAGCTGCAGGCACTCTTTTCCTCTTCCTCAAAAAATTTCCAATAGTGTATAAGGAGAAAATAGCAGGAGGTAGTGTAAGTATACAAAATACAAAATTTATTAATAAAAACAAGTAGTCTCTTACATGGATTGCTCCAGATGAACAGCTCAGCAGTAGCTCTCTGAGGGTCAACGCAGAGAGAATAAAAACAAAAAATAATAAAAACAAGGAAGTCACACACGCCAGAGGAAGCCTTCATTAAGGCGAAACGCGTCCGTGGGACCTGTACTTTTTATCTGCAAATAGCCACCTTTGGCTTCATCTTTGGATCTGTAAAGACTTCCTTGTTTTTACTCGTTTTTATTATTTTTTGTTTTTATTCTCTCTGCATTGACCCTCAGAGAGCTACTGCTGAGCTGTTCATCTGGAGCAATCCATGTAAGAGACTACTTGTTTTTATTAATACATTTTGTATTTTGTATACTTACACTACCTCCTGCTATTTTCTCCTTATACACTATTGGAAATTATTTGAGGAAGAGGAAAAGAGTGCCTGCAGCTGATGAACCTAACCTGCAGTTGATGAGTTCTATTTATCATGAAAGCCTTGTGAGTGCAACAGCTTATATTTAACACTTTCCCCTGAAAGTTAAAATTGTGCTACTCTATGCTTTGTGTTCTTTTTCTTTTGCATATGTTCCTTGAGTATTTACCATCTGCATAAGAGTGATCATCACTTCAGGCAAATATTAGCATTCCTTATTGCTATTTGTTTTGTGGGGGTTACTGCGCGCACCTACCACCTTTTCTGTATGAATATATAAATGTTTACCATCCTCCTATTTGTGTTTTACAGCACAATCTGAATGATCTAATACTATATAAGTGTGTGTGTATATTGTGTGGATTCAGGTTTGGCTGCTGAGCAAACAGCTGTGAATAATATATATAAATGACTGGTTCAGCATGCTCCATGAGTGAGTGCTTTCACGTTCCTTTCATTATTTTCCATAGCGACATTGCTGCCTGTAAATATTTAGTGTACTTCATAACATCCTCTGCCTGAGCAGCTGCTTTTCCCACAGGGGCCTAATTCTGCTTTCTGTTGTTTGCACACAGGGAATTAATCGAAGAATTGCACCCCATAATTAAGGAAGCACTTGATAGAAGGCCAGAGGTAATTCTTTTATTTGCTTTGTTGTAAAGCAGCAGTTTACCCAGTTTACTACATGCTTGGCAAGCAGCTCTCCTTATCCATCAAGTAAACATAAGAGAGATGTTAAGACATGGGTTCTGGAGAAAATGGTTGTAGGTACCATCTGCTCTGATAAGTCTGCATCATGTCTGCTGGTGTGTGCACAGTGGTTCCAGTACAGGAAAAGCTTTAAAATAGTCATCCTTAAAAGTATATTTTTCATGACGGAAGGAATCAAAATGGAATTTAAATCCCTGCTTCGGTACACCGTGGCTTTATCTGAGAAAGAGGAGTCCATGAGAAAGAGGAGTCCATGACGGCTCCACGCCACATAGAACAAGTTTGCATGGAATTTATATGGTCAGGTGCCCACCAATGTTCATTTGTGCTAGTGTGTGTCTTTAATGTGCACATACTACTGCACACATGCTAATGCTTTCCTTCCTAACTGGATTCATTTACTGATCCTGTAAAAGACGAGGAAGTACACAGGCATGCAGCAATACACTATATACGGCTCCTTAGAAAGGGTTTTTCTCTGTATTTCCACATGACATTTTTTTTTAAAAAGCTCCTAGTTACAGTTGTTATCCATTTCATTAAAAAAAAGATTACTGGGAATCGGCACTAACAAAAGGAAAACTCTCTTGTGGATAGAGTGACCAGCTCCACTTAGAAAATGGGGCTCACCTTCCAACCCCTCCAAAAGCAATACAGAAAATGCAAAAAATACACAGAAGGTTTTTTTCTGTTGTATGTTTTGATGTACAAGAGAGACATCACTATGTGAAGAACAACATAAGTATATTTTCTATTTCACGTGTGATTTCACTTTTTTTCACATTTTGTTGCTATGGATTTGTGAACACAGCGCACCTTCTGTGTATTTTATGCACTTTCTGTATTGCATAGAAAAAGAATATCTCTCTAGATCCAAAGATACAGTGCTCTTTGTAAAACAATAGTCCGTTAGAAGAAGTTGCTTGTAAAGTTTGCTTGACGTGAGCAGCACCAGAATTCCCAGAGCAGATGTTGAATTATAGGCAGTGGAGGTGACTGTCTTCTCTTTGTTACTCAGAATATGAAGAGGCGCAGGCGTCGAGATATTTTAAGAGTACAGCTCGTCCGGATATTTGAACTGCTGGCAGATGCTGGTGTCATTAGTCACAGGTATGTGTTGGAACTTGATAAAATGGGCACACTTCTTGGGCTCAATTGTGTCAGATATGACTGTGTTTCTAATCTTAACTCAAACCCACAATTTGTTTTGTGCTATTTAATAATATCCTTTAACATAAATCTTTTTGGGTTTTGGGGGGATAAGTGGATGTGGCTGCAAAGTAGACCTCTTTAATCGCATAGGTTGTATATGTCATAAAGGCCATTTGAACTTGATAATATACAGTATTAATAACCTTTATGCCACATTCTTGCAGACTTGGCCATTATTGTGAATACTTTTTCTTGTTCTGGTCATTTCAAACAAAGCAAGTTACTGAATAGTTTGTGTTGATTTAAACTTGTTTAATTTACCACTTGAGATACTAATCTGTCATATAGGGTTTAACTTCTGCAAGGTTTGCTTTGTATTTCTCCCATCTGGAAAGTGTACGTAGCAGAATACTGCGTGAGATTAGTAATCAGCCAGTGCTCCTGTAAAAAAAAGATTATTGCCACGTAGACGTGAGAATAAATGAATCATGAAGTGAGAGCTTCTGAAATGAAATGAAACAGAGCATCTAATAAAAGCAGACATAACCTTCAAAGGGAGCTGTTTTTCTTTGGATTGTTCTGTTGCCTGCAGTTGAATGGTAATTATTGCTGATGGTTAGTGTTTGACATAGGATAGATAGAAGTATAGCTGTGTAGCATTGGAGCACTGATTCCATGGATGTTTTTTTTTAAGTTTTCGCTGGTCTGCCAGCCAAACCACGTAAGCCATTAAGTATACATTTGCCGTGATGCACTGTCTATTTCTTTCTTTCCAAGTGCAAGTGGTGGCCTTGATAATGAAACCCATTCCCTGAACAATACCCTTTTGGAGTACGTGGATTTAACCAGACAGTTACTGGAAGCAGAGAACGAGAAGGACTCTGATACCCTAAAGGATATCCGATGCCATTTTAGTGCCTTAGTGGCGAATATCATCCAAAATGTTCCAGGTACTTGCTCCATCAATGCTGCATAAATTGAAAATTAAAGTTGTACAAAATCAAGGCCTGTAAATCATAGATGGAGGCAATAAGGAATAATCCTTGTAGCAATACTAGAGAAAGCAAAACATCATCCACATTTTAGAATTAGAGCTCTAATCTATTATCCTTTTCAGCTTTTTGGTGCAGATCAGAAGCACCCAGAGCGTTAATATGAGTTTAAGATTAATATCAAGGTTTGAGGAATCCCAAATACTTAGTGCTTAGAATTTGAGTCTCATTCAAATATTTTCCGCTTATCTTTTATTTCTTCCTTATTTATGTAATGATTATTATTTTTTACATATGTCTTGCTTACAGATTGCAGTAATAGTGTAAAATGCATTATTTGTATGCATGTAGGGCATTGGTGCACAAAAAGTTGCTAATTTATAATTAATGGAGCGTTGTGAGAGGGTACTGGATGTGACAAGAGTTTATCAACATATCCAGTACAAGATATGTTATATTAACAGTTCAACCTTTTGAGGTAACTTAGGCCTAGAGGTGCCCAGGATCTATACCAGGCCCTATACATCTTTTCATTTGACAAGCCATCATGTAATGCAAGTAATAATTCCCAAATGATTTTGTGTTTTCAAATCTTTTTTTATGTGGCTTTCTGTAAAATATATTAAATGTTTGATGAGGCAAATGTTCAGTGGTGATTACACACCGAACAGCCACTGAAGAAGTGCGGTAACTGTAATTAGAACAGAGACTTGTCATGGCTGCTGAGCATGATATGAAGAGAGTGATCTGTGAGCTACATAGTCTATTATTGATGCACATACAAGCTTTTTATGAAATCACTTGTGGTAAGAACTGTTGTGTTGTGTTTTTAGTGCACAAGAGAAGGAGCATATTTCCCCAGCAGAGCCTGCGCCATAGTCTCTTCATGCTGTTCAGTCACTGGGCCGGACCTTTCAGCATTATGTTCACACCTTTGGACAGATACAGTGACCGAAATATGCAGATAAACCGGCACCAGTACTGTGCATTAAAGGTAATGTTAGTTTCTTTTTTTGGCTTTATAGTTTTTTATGTTTGTGTTTTTTAATTACCAGTTCATTTATAAAACTACTGGAGGTACCTGGTAAAGAAGGCGGGAAAAGTAAGGATGTGGAGAGTGTGACAGAGGGGGGAAAATAAGACTAAATAATAAATGTTTAGATTGTAAAGGTAAACAAAACAAAAAGTAAAGGTACAGGAAAAAGGTGTTAAAACAGCTCTATCACGCTACAAAACAATTTTGATTTTTAGTTGCCACATTTTATGAAGGTTACTCAATAAGGTAGGCCTGCAAAATGATTATTAACAATGGTTTGTATTGTAAATGCCATGTTTATAAAGGGTTTATTAGTCTGGCAACACTGAATGAAAAAATATGGCGATATCCCTGGATAAACCTATATATATTTCTGAGACAGTTCCAAAGTCTAATAAGGAGTTATCACAATGCGATGAACTTATTGTTTTAACCAACAGTAACCTAATTTTAGATAAAGGTGATTGAAGAAGAAGAAGTAGATAATATTAGCAAACTCTGTGACATAGAGGACTTTATTCTGGTGATACCACTCATAAACCAGTTATGGTTCTGAATTGTCATTTACAGTAAAACATATGTATAACTAACATACAATTTGATTTCCTAGTAGCAGCATGCTTAAATGTAGCAGTGTAAGCCTTAATTGGATTGCTTTTTAATTTTGCTGTAAGAATATGAACGCCTTGGACTAAATGCAGTTTCTTTCCTGCCTGATGACTGGTATAAGGCCTCATCAATAGAAATCAAGTTCAATACTATTGTTAATGTTTTTTTGTATTTAGAAGATTAGACTGAATAAACATATATTTTCTTTCATTAACATGATACACCACATCTTCCATTAAACAAAATAATGTGCTGTGATCACACCTAAATACGCAGTAGTAGATTTAATATAACATGTCCTGAAACGTTTTCCTTTTTTATTCTAGGCTATGTCTGCAGTCTTGTGCTGTGGTCCAGTGGCTGATAACGTAGGCCTTTCATCTGATGGTTATTTATACAAATGGTTGGATAATATTCTGGACTCCCAGGACAAAAAGGTATTAAAATGACAAAGCTTAACTTAGATTAAAGCTGCATAAAGTCTGTCCAGTGTGTTATTTTTACAAGTTGAGTATCCCTTATCCAAAATGTTGGAACCAGAATTTATTTGGAGAACAGATAATTTTCACCAATAAGATTATATTAAAGCCTCTCAGTTTTGCTGTGATGTGAGACATCGTTGGGAACTTGCTGTTGTATTACCCTTTGTTGGCGTGGAGAAATCTGAGCATTCATGGAAAGGTTATATTGCCGATTACGGGGGCTGGAAACGAATCCATTGTTTTGCACTTGCATTCTGACAGGTTTGTGTGAAATTTGCTTTTGGGTTAATCCCCCAAAAATTTTGGATAATGGATTTATGGATAAGGGATACTCAATCTTTACTGATATGATATTTGTAACGGCTATATTCTGTACTGCACATAACTCTAGGTGTACTTTAGATGAACAAATTGTAATAGAATAATGGTGACCGAATTAAGGTGATTATATTGTCCCAGTGTAAGAAACAAGCTTGAGCTGTAGTACAGCCCCCAACACATCCCCTGCTGTAGTTTGGCTTTCCTGGGACACTGATGGCCAACATATCCCATAATACTCTGAGAGATGTCCTCAACAGCAGTTTATTGGTATACATCTACCGCCGAACAATGATGCCAATAATGCTCAGTCAACTAGAATTACAGTTATTTAAAATTACGATACAATTTAAAACTGCATTTCTTAAATAAAATATGTTTTGGTCTATAAAGAAGTATTTTATTGTGTACAGTCTCGTTCAATCATCTTATAATTTCATTTATCATCACTGCCTATACTCTAATCTATCCCATTCCCCTTCTTTATTGTACTCAAACAAACCCTTGCAAAGCAATTATACCCTCCCATTGCTATATACACAAAATCTTAAATACTTTTAATAGTTCCTCATACTTGGGGAGTAGGTGTAAGGCTACAGCTGAATATGCACCAGTCTTACAGTCAGGTTGTCTGCAGGTAAGGGCCCAGGGCAGATTGCTTCTGGTTAGCAGCATCACACAACCTCTGAGAGATTTTAACAAATACAAATCAGAGAGGTCTGTTTACTTTATGACACATATTCCCAGGGGAGTGAGTTTGCCCAGTAACTCACATGTAGGAATCATATCAGTCTGAGCACATTCCTCCAACCACAGCTCCATTTAGAGTCTGTTAATAACCTGTTAGAGACTGCTGCAGAGTAGAGAGAGAACTGGTGCATCTTGCTTCTGCTTCACTATTCTCCCACTGCCCCATACATTGCCACGCCCCCAGGCTGACTGAGCCAATAACAAGGAAGCATAGAACATACAGCACCAATGGCACAGGCAAATTCTATTGGAAAAAAACACAGACATGCTCAGTGTGGTTCACTGCTCCAGTGCGGCTGTATGGGGGCTGGTTCAGAGAACCGGCACACGGGGGAAAGCTTGAGAATTACATTTTTTGAAAAGGGATTCTTATTGAATTTCCACATCAAATTTGTATACTGTATAGGTGGTACTCAGTTGAAACATAGAAACATACAACGTGTCAGTGGATAAGAACCATTCGGTCCATCTTGTCTGCCCAATATTCTAAATACTTTTATTAGTTCCATAAACCTTTAGCTGCACCAAAGTAACTTTGTGACTGCAGTGCCCCTTAAGAAGATCACAACATGGATTTAATTTTGATAAAATACTACACACCACCTTATTGGTCACATTTAAAGTGAATTACATAGGATTCTGAAAACCTTTCATGCATTATCCTGATTTTGGATAGTGGATATCAAAACACATTATAGGTTCTTATCACACGTTTGTCTGTTTGTGTCTGTAAAGCTGTTTGTTTTCCTGCAGAATTGCTTTTATTGTACTATATAAATATTCGCATACAAACTTTCTTGCTGTTTCTATCAGGTGCATCAGTTAGGGTGTGAAGCTGTCATGCTTTTACTCGAGTTAAACCCAGACCAAAGCAACCTCATGTACTGGGCAGTGGATCGCTGTTACACTGGCTCCAAGCGTGTGGCTTCTGGCTGCTTCAAGGCAATAGCCAGCGTTTTTCAAAACAGGTAAGCCGGGCTTTGCTAGAACTGCTCAACATGCTTCATGGAATAAAACCTTTTTATTTATTTTACCATTTTCGTTCTAAAAATAAATCTGTAATCTTCCTGCAGGGATTACCAGTGTGACACAGTGACCCTCCTTAATCTGATCCTGTTTAAGGCTGCAGATTCAGCTAGGGAGATCTATGAAGTTGCTATGCAATTACTGCAGGTTTGTAAACTTTGTTTATTGTCATTTTTCAGTTTCAAAGTTCAGCAACTAAGAAAAAGCCCCATCAACCCGTGTCTTGGGCATATGTCTGCTCCTTAATTGAATGCACTTTTCTCTCTTAGTCACTTTAATCTGTTCTCATGGCATTGAGTTTTTATTGCTGAGCGAGTTGAAAACACTCATATAAGCATGAGACAGCCTCATTAATTGTGAGAGCAGCTGTTATAAAGGAGCATATGCAAGTTATGGTTCAATGAACTACCGCAAACTCTGTGTGCTGATGCTATGTGTACATGTTTAACCCCTTCAGGACAAACTTATTCTTTGTTTTGATGTCTGTTCTGGACAAAAACTTTTTTTTTTTCTACTTCAGCTATGTGTGCGTTTAAATTAGTTTAAAAGTATAAGCTTGCTATTTTAATGAATCCCCACATATATTATATTGTTTTTTAAGGACAGATAGGGCTTTCTTTTGCAACCATTTTTTAAGATTTAACCCTTTGTGTAATGTATAAAATTTTATACAGTTTATAAAAATGGTTTAAAAAAACGTGTTTTTTTTGTGGGGTTTTCTATTATATTTTTTCTGGGGCACAGTATATTTCTCTCCTCTCTCTCTGACACATGATAAGAGAGAGAGGGAAGATTTTGACCATCAGTGTTCTTACAGCACTGATTATCATTTAATGTATTTTTTGCGTTTATTACATATCCATGTGATTGATTTTCACAGTGATCATATAAATAAATGCAAAAAAAATGGTTTATCCTGGCCTGCCTAACTGTTAGTGCAACCAGGATCAACTTTCCCCCTAAATTTGGGGGAGAATGGCAATTGATTGTTATTATCCTTTTACAGCTATCACAGTCCTCGCTGCAATGGCAATGGCTATTGCAGGTAAGACGGCCCATTTTCTGGGTGTATAAGACTTGCCTCTATTTGCATAGGGTGAGGGGGCGTGATTTCCCAGCAGCAAAAACGCTGCGATTGGACTATTTTAACCGCAGCCCGTACATGTATTGTCCTGAATGGGTTAATTCAAAATGGAACAAGAATTAGAACTGTACACCAAAAAATAACATTAAAAAGTAAATATTTAGGGTGCTATGCTATAAAAATAACATGAGTACATACCAAACAGAAACAGTGGCAATGTTGCAGCACAGGTTGACCCCCTCTGTGCGATCCATACCTTGACAAAGTAACTAGCCAAGTCACAAAGTGGGTCAGCCTGTCCTGACAATTTTTCCTGTTTGGTATTTATTCATTTTTACCATTTAACTGTTTTTTTTTGGGTGTATTTTGCACACTGTTGTGTTGATTACTTCTTTTTGGTGTGCATGCTTTGTACATGTTTAATTCAGTCAATTACTAGATTAAGTGATGGCTGCACACATAAAGTACCCTTCAGTGTGTTTCTTAAAACTCTGTGTGCGCTATTACCAGCGTTTCATCTCAGGTTAATGTTTACTCTCCTGCTTCTGGGGCTCTATGTAATATTATGCACTGTTTAAATATGATGCCATTTCCTTTGTTATATGACAAAAAACCTTTTGAACACTGTAAATGACAATTAAAGAACCTTTTCGGGATAAATAATCCATCTGTTAACCGGCAGATCCTGGAACCGAAGATGTTTCGCTATGCTCATAAATTGGAAGTACACCGAACCGATGGCATCCTGAGTCATCCATCCCCCCTACCACACCTGTACTCTGTATCCTACTACCAGCTCTCTGAAGAACTGGCAAGGACCTACCCGGAACTAACGCTTGCCATATTTTCAGGTAGATTTCAGCTGCATGTGTATGAAGTAATAAGCAGTAGACAACACAGACACATCTAAATAATTTCTATTATTTTATGCTACTTTTTGCTAACACAATGTATAGATGATTTTTAATCATTTTTTATTCTCTTCATTCAGAATATTAGCAATATTTAGGTTGACAGAGTACCGTTTAATGATATGGCCAGTGAGTGGATGGGAAGATATGTTTGTCATATACAGGACACTGAATAGTAATGCGTGCTACCAGACATATTTATTTGTTATATACTAAATAAGATATTTAAGCTAAAATCCGTATTATTTTTAAATACTGAATATTTTGCTATTGTCAACCACATAACTTTATTAATATTTTCCTCTGCAAGAAATCAGCCAGAGAATACAAACTGCGCACCCTGCTGGACGACAGGTGATGTTGCACTATTTACTACCTTGGATGAATAACATTGAGTTGATGGATCTGAAGCCTTTGCCCACAGCGCGAAGACATGAGGATGAAGTGGAGGATTCACTAAGAGACAGGGAAATGATGGTTAACAGCAGACGATGGCTAAGAGGAGAAGGCTGGGGGTCACCACAAGCAACAACCATGGTTTTAAACAACTTAATGTATATGACAGCCAAGGTAATTATTGTTTGTTAATGTTTGTAAAGAAACCGCACAAAACCTAGTACATCATGTTTTTAGCCCTTAAAGGACTAGAGGTCCACATGAGCTGCTCATGTCCTCTCAATGACTCTGCCCTGCACTGAGACTAGCAGATAATAACCCCAAATAAATCAAATATAACTGGTTTGCAAGCTGATGAAGCAGAGGCCTGTATAGTCTAACCTCCTAATCCTGATCAGTATTAACAAATTCCTTTAAATCTTTTGATTTTCTGCCTCTTCAATGTGACACACTGAACCTGTAAACTTAGAACTCCATGCATGGGATTTTAATTACAAATGACTTGTGTTGAGTATTATTTACTTTGACATCTATTCAACTCCTGTATGATTGCAATAAACATTAGTTTTATCACCAACATTTCAACTTTGATATTTGGCCAGACGTCTTCTCTCACTCCTTGGCTTCTGTTTAAACCTCTGCTGGACGAAAGCCATCAAATAAACAGATCTTGATGTATTCAATATGTAAATACATGCATATTTCTTTTTTACATTTTTGGAAACCTGACATCTATGATGGTGGAAAAATTTATTTTGTATTGTTTTCTTTTTTTTATCATAATTTGATTTTTGAGATCACAAGTTTTCTCATTATGCAAGGATTATGAAAACATAATTTAGTGTAGTTCTCCTAGTGACATTGTGCATTTACTGCTGGATTTGCAGAGTGATGCATTATGGTATGTACTGATTATAATAATGTATTACTTGTGGTTTTGTAAGTATCTGTTCTGTTTTGTTGGAGATGTGCTGTCATGTAGCTTTCTAACTCTGGATCTTATATTGCAGTACGGTGATGAGGTCGCTTGGTCAGAAATTGAGAATGTGTGGACTACACTAGCAGACGGCTGGCCAAAGAATCTGAAGATCATTTTACACTTTCTAATAAGCATTTGTGGCGTTAATAGTGAGCCCAGCCTGCTGCCTTATGTGAGTATTCACGTTGATTAAAAGGTCATTTCAGTAGAACTGCACATTTAATATAACAGTTCTGCTTAAAATGAATAATGTAATGTTTATCAGATTAACGACCACTAGGATTCCTCTACAGATTATATTTAAATTGAGGCTCTTGCCTGTGAGAACCGAAAAAACTCATAGGTGTAGGTGACATTTGGCGGAGTGAGCGGTGGCAGTGTTAGCATGTAACTGCTGCCAGAGTGTAAACCCGCGTGTATATGTAAGAGCAGTGGCAGCAAGTGCTTCTTTAAAGAAATATATAGACTTAGAATAAGTTGAAAGCCTCTTTAAGGAGTGCTGAAACCTAACCTACCAGTGACGATACCGCCTATCCGGTATTTTACTTGTAGGCCGTGAAACAAATTGGCATTAGGCCAATGTTAAGTCTATAGAGGCAATAGTATTGCAAGCATTTTTTGTTGAAGTAAAGGTGATAACCCTACATGCCAGTGGGACTCAAAAAGGGATTTATTGAGTTAATTTCAAGGAAATTCAGAGCAGTTTTGAGAGCTTTCACGTATGCCTGAGCAAGATAGCAGTCCTGTAATGACACTCATGTTAGTCTAAGCAGTGCATTACCTCCTCAATTAGCGATTGAGATCTTTCTTCAGTTGTGTAAGCCAGCAATATTACATGGCAGGTGTTATACACATACACGTTCAGTGTCACACTGGAATACTGATGGACAATACTACTCAATAACTTGTGTTTATAGTCTAAATAATTGCTTTTACCTAACACAGCAGACCCAGAAATTATTATGTAGGTTCTGTTATCAAGTGGGACCCAATGGCCAGTTTTAAATGAGGCTGGGGCTCCAGATATATGACTAGCCTGACCCCAATTCAGCACATTTGGAAGCAGCAATATGATTCGTACAGTGGTTATTTTGCCATTTCCTTTTTTCTAGGTGAAGAAGGTGATTGTGTATCTGGGAAGAGATAAGACCATGCAGCTCCTTGAGGAATTGGTTAGTGAGCTGCAGCTTACAGACCCTGTGAGTTCTGGAGTAACTCACATGGACAATCCACCATATTACCGCATCACTTCCAGCTATAAAATCCCCTCCGTCACCTCAGGTAAGGCTTGCCAACAATATAGACATACATAAAGATGTATTTGCGTAACGCAAGTTCTACAGTATGAATAAAATGGCCGCGTTGTTGAGGGTTTTTTTTGTTTTTGTTTTTAAACATTTCCTTTACACTTAACTTCTAGTGTAAAATACTTTGTTGGTCTTTATATCGCTTGTAAGCAGTTTTACAGTCAGTCAGAAGGACTTTTTTTATATGGCTTAAAGGTAAAAAGCCAATAAGTGTGGAGTGACCTTTGAAATGTGTTAGAATATATGACAAAGGATCATATTTAGGACGTTCCTGGGAGTTGAACTTGGAAATAGTATTGCAACGTGTGGTGTTCTCATAGCTAAGTTAGCTTTGTCTGACTCATTAATGATAGATAAAAAAAATAATAATGAAGGCTTCATAAGGACAAGTCTGTTTAGTTCGAAAAAATATCCACAAGCTATTTTCACTGCAAAGTTGCACATTCTAAACCATTGTTTATGCTAACTGACTATAATATGTAATTGTAGACGAGATAGAATGTATTGTAGTAAAAGGCTTTTTTATCTTAGTTCTGTTTTAAATACTTCATAGGGGACATTGTACAGGTTGCTATAACTTCAATCTCCTTTTATGACCAGGTACCGCTTCCAGCAGCAATACAATGGTAGCTCCATCCGAAGGTAATCATGAGAACAAACATGCGAGAGACGGCATAGAGGAAAGGTAAGTGTCACATTGACATTATCTGCTTTACAGCAGACAAGTAGACATTTACTGTAGCAGGTTTACTGGAGAATCTGGGCCATGGTTCCTAATGCCGCCCACTGTCTTTGGCATAGATACTCTGTCTTCTATGCTATTAGTAGGGACGGCGATCATGCTTGTCATGTGCACCACAATTCACACGCATGTGCTCATCTACTTTTAAATTCATTGCTTAAAAGACTGCTAAACTTTATTTTTCATTTGTGCTTCCAATATAGAAGAAAAAGTAATAAAGTAGTTGTCTTTAGTCTGAGGAGAAACAGTTGTGTACTTTTCATGGTACATGCCTTTTAATCCTCAGTCTGGCAGCTGCCATGCTTGCATGGGAAACAGGCAGCCCGGTCTGGTCAGCGACTGGCTCCCTCTGTTAGTGCAGAGAAAGATCCTCGATTTGGGACATGGGATCAGCAGGGGGGACCTTAGCTAGATTTTCATTCTAGGAAACAAGGGTTTAAAAAATGTTTGTCCTTTAACCCCATCGCGACCTTATGATGGGTTAACTCGTCATAAGAGCTGCAACGTTAGCGACCTTATGACAAGTTAACTCGTCATGTAGTCTAGCTGGTCTGAAACGGGTCCAGGACTATGCCTCGCATCCGAGGCAAACTTCCTGGACCCGAACGGCGGGTTTCCGGGCATGTGATCACGGTGATCACTCGATCAACTTGATAACACATTGCCTCTAATTCATTCCCTGTGCTTCACGTTCTTATAGTGAAGCACAGAGAGTGAGCAGTAAGTAAAAAAAAAAAAAAAAAAAATATAGAAAATATCCTGTAAAGGGAAAAAAGTTAACCCTTTCCTTGCAGATCACAGTTTGTAACTGTGATCAGTTTCCTTCTTACTTTATGGCCCTCATTTTGTTTTGTTTTGTTTTTTTACAAACCTTTTTATTTTTTTATTCTTTCAGCTATGAGCATCTTGGTATCTACAGCGGTCTGAATAGTAATCTGAATCGACAGCACCACAGGCTGGAGTCTCGCTACAGCAGCAGCTCTGGGGGATCGTATGAAGAAGAAAAAAGTATGAACCATCTTAAACTGGGCTATAGTTGTATGAAAAAATGCATGACGTGACCCATTGAATTAGGTGTAAAGATATTGTTAAGTTGATGTCAATTGTGTTCAGCATAAGAGGCATTCAAACCTAAGGAACTAGGGTAAACATGGGTTATAAACTCCTTACTTATTTAATTGTCTTACATAGAACTCTATATATTAGTACCTTTTCCTGGCTCCTAAAAATAACCAGGCTGGCTCCTGAATTGGTCTGTTTGACTCCTAATGTCTTACAAAGTCCTGTGTTGAGTAATTATTTCAGACCTTCCATTTATGTCTCATTTCATAATCAGTGAAAATTCATATAACAAATAACCCTTTTAGCTGACCATTAACACCCTTTGTCACTCCTATTAGGGTATTTAAAAGCCAGTGACAGACTTTTCTCCTGCCCCACCCCTGTACTTTTTAGAACCCATGGTGTTTGGCAAGAGGCTCAGTTAGAAAGTTTTTCCAACTCCCTATTAAAGTCTGATTTTGGCAGTACACTTGTTAATGAATAGACCACAGTAGTGTGTTTGTACATTACTGACTTTTTTGTATTAACTCATTGCACGTCCTGCAATTCGGATCGGGGTATACCTACAGGCTACTTCCATACTCAATTTTTTAATTAAAAAAACTGTATGATATGATCAGGATAATGGAAACGACATATCATTTGTGTGTAGTAAAGGGGAAACACAGCTGAAATGTTTATAATGGCCATTGTCCAGAATTACATTTTTTTTTTCTTCAAAAAGTCAGATCGACAGAAGAATGATTGTAAGCTTCTTTAACAAAACCAACTAAGGTTTTAAAGATGTAATTATGAAATGTCCTAATATTCCATGAATCAATAGCAGGCCTGTCTGGTTCAGCATTTGGTATCTTGGAGAGGCTGATAGTAGTACCGTGGGAAGCTTTACATACATTAGCCCAAACTATTTTTTTTCTGTCAGCTATGTGCTTTCCTTTACAGTGAGTTCCCTGTTATTTCTATATTCCATTAGATGCTAGTTTTCATTTTGCTTCTGATTTACACATACATATATTATACCAGTGCAGTGCGTTTACCAAATATTAGATCTAAATATAAATTGTATAGAAAACAATACATATGTTTTATTTGCTAGGTGACTCAATGCCACTGTTCTCAAACTGGCGTCTCAAAGTAATGGAACACAATCGAGGGGAGCCACTACCATTCCCGCCCACTGGAGGGTGTTGGTCGCCTCTGGTGGATTATTTGCCAGAAACCACCTCACCTGGCACGTCGTTACACAGGTATTAACTTGATCTTCTGTGCTTAAGTTTATAATTGTCTTGTAAAGGATAAGATAAAAATTAACCAATCTATTCAGAGGCTTTTATTAGACAGAAAGCAGAAGAAGGGAACTGATGTCTTTGTTGGTAGTGCAGTATAGGGCGAATACAGGTTGAATACAACACCTAAAGTGTCTCTTGACCTCCACTCTTTCTATATCAGTGGTGCTCGAAGTTTTTAAGCTTGCAGCATATTGTTTTGTCGTGTGGGATATTATGGCACACCCATTTAGGTGGCATGGCACAGGCATGCAACTGAGAATCACTGGTAAAGAGAAATGTTATAATTATGGATACACCCCTCAGCATGCACACGCTCACAGATCCTGCAGCATGCACCCCCCCCCCTCACAGATCATGCAGCAGCCCCCCGCCCACAGATCCCGCAGCATCCACAGATCCCGCAGCATGAACTCTCGCACAAAAATGTTACCTTCCTGAGTTGAGTGGAGGCTGGTATTTATTGTCCAATAGAAAGCGTAGAAACACAGACAGGTCTGCCCAACAGCCAATAAAAAAGCTGTAAATTCTGGGAAAAGAGGGTGGGTCTAGTTGCAGAATTATCCAATCGGTGGGGAGTGTGTGAGCAGAGCTCTGTCCCCACGTGCACCCAACTCCCATTTTCTCACGGCAGAGCCATGCAAGTTAGATTAGCTCATGTATCGGTCTGTCTATAACTCTCCTTGACGCTCTGTGCTAAGTGCTGTGTAAAATGGATTCTATAGAAATAAATGTTAATATAACAAAGGCATTTTATTCAAAATAACACTATTCCAAAATGTTGTCTCCCATCCCCTTCCCATCACTATTTCACTGTGATATCTCTCTTTGACGGTTGTTAAATTAATGAGTGCTCTCTCTGTTGTAGGTGCAACATTGCAGTGATCCTTCTAACTGATTTAATCATTGATCACAGTGTAAAGGTTGAATGGGGAAGCTATCTACACCTCTTACTTCATGCAGTTTTCATAGGTAATGTGATTTTTGCACTGCATGTTATACCCGGGCAGTGTTCCACATGCACTTCCTCTATGTACTCTAGAAAATAATCTTTTTGCCTAATTGATGTGAAATAATTCCTAGCTAATCTTTGATTTCTCCTTTTGTCCAGTTTGACATATCTTAAAAGTTGCAGGGATTCACCCAAACCCATATTAACTGTTGACTGGTTTAAAATATAAACTTGTCCTTGTTATATATGTATTTTTAGGGTTTGACCACTACCATCCAGAGGTTTACGAACACTGTAGACGCCTCCTTTTGCATTTACTGATCGTGATGGGCTCTAATAGCAGCGTCCAGAGCGTTGCTTCCGTCCTCCTCAGGAACAGAGAATGTAATGAACCAAGGGTGCTTACTGTCAAACACAATGCACACCTGGAGTACTCCTTCACAGGTAACAGCAATGTATGGCTTGGCATTGTGGGTAAAAACTGTCAAATGATAAGTTACAAATACTAATAAGTTCAAGACACATATTACCTTTATTTCACTATATCATAATATGAAATCTGAAGTGTATTAGTTAAAGAACAACTGAAGCAAAAAATGAAGTTCTGTTTAATTGAAAGATGGCATTTTATATAGAAATGCTATAATAAAGAATGCAAATAAAGTACCTTATGGAGCCATCTTTACCCCATATAGCTCTATCAGGAGGCAGCCATTTTGACACTTCATTTGTATTATTTCATTAAAGAATTTCTTTATAAATCATCTACACTTGATACAATCTTTGAATATAATATAATATTTTGCTACAATTGTCCTTTAAAAAATTATCTGATTACTTAACTTCTATGTATGTAACTCTTTGGTGGTTTATCTGGGTTTTTTTTTGTGTGGTTCTCCTGTAGGTATTAATGATTTTATACCTGAATACCAGTCTTCTCCCATGACGGACTCAGGGCTCAGCTCCAGTTCTACCTCGTCTAGCATAAGCTTAGGGAATACAAGCACTGCTGTTCCTCACCTGCACACAGCTATCCTCAATGAGGTGGACCTCTCAGTAGAACAAGATGAGAAGGTCAAAACACTCATGGAATTCATTACTTCAAGGTATATTATGGACTATGTACCACTGTGTATCTATACAGTGCTTGATCACTGTCCGTTTTCAACGGATAGTTTGTATAAAATGAATTCAGTGTAATAAAACACATTATAAATACAATCAAATACACAGACACTACTACAATGTTTAAAATGATATTGTCCTGTAAAAATAAAATGAGGGTTTTTTTTTTTTTATTGTAAAAAAGCAGTTTTCCTACTGACGGCTAATATATGCACTTTGTATTTTTTATTACCTTCTGGTTTCCTGCACCAGTGTTCCCAAGAACAGGGATTTTTCGTTCATTATTCTCTCGCTTGCTGTCGATGTTGACAGAATGTGAGAGGGAGAAGTGACATCACTACTCGGGGACCAAGGGAAAGAACCAGATATAAAACATTGCAGTCAATCAATGTGAAAATAAAACCAATATATCAAACCACCTGCTGTAGGAAAGTGTCCTTGAAAGACAAGCTAAACCATCCTGAGTTTTTAGGGAAAGGTTTCTGGTTTCTTTTTTTTTTAAACTCTTTTTGTTAAACTTGCTATTGTCTCACACATGTGTGACTTTATATACATTCTGTTAGATTCTGTTAAACCCCCATCACCTGCAGTAAATAAAGAGCTGGTTACTAATTACCCAACCTGCCCGATAAAATATCAGTCGTACCTTTTTTTTTTTTTTAGTTGCCATTTTTTATCAGCTGCCTTACATCTAGTTTGACTTCATATTGTAGGAAAAGAGGACCACTTTGGAACCATGAAGACGTCTCTGCAAAAAACCCCAGTATTAAAAGTGCTGAACAACTTACTGTGTTTTTAAAGCACGTGGTCTCTGTGTTTAAGAACTCGCGGTCAGGTATGTGTGTTTCATTCATTATAGTCTATTGCACAAAAATAAGCCAGGTTATAATCCGTGTTAGTTTAACGTTCATAAGTAGGCTTAGTATGTGTAAAAAAAAAGCCTTCATAAGAAAAAAAAAAAGAGAGAATCGTTACAATTCAGTGCAAAGCTGGAATGTTTATTCCAGGTCCATGACTAGGTTTAAAGGAGATAGCTCAAGTGTAGTGGATAGTAATAGGCTGAGCCATTTGCTGCACAAGGCACTAAACATAGACATAATGTAACGCCTGTCAATTCTCATAAATCGTTAATTCATAGGCTGTCAAGGAATTCTGCATCTCTGTCCCTGAAGCAAATACAGATGTGTCTAATGTTTGCAATTCCCTCTTTGGCCTGCAGAGGGCAAAGCAGTTATCTGCCAGTTTCAGTTAGCTGGGTGACTCATCTCTGCCAAGAAGTTTCTGTGAAGTATTTGTGTCTGTTGTCAAATTAATAAAAAAAAGATTTCCTTTCTAAGCAAGTGACCTGATTAGAGCTGTCAGATTCTCTATTATTTTTATAAACATTAAGCTGATCATTGACATGTTAATTCAGTTGTAACAGTTCAGGTATAAACCATTCTTTCAATATTAAAATCTAGCACTACATTTGGGCCTCAAAAATATATACTTTGTACACTGATCTTTGCCAGTTGTAAGAGAACCATCACCACAGGCAGACTTCCTACCTAAAGTTGTCATTTGGGGTAAAAATATACAGAAGTTCAATAGGTGTTTATGGCTTCAGTCTCTAGATGAATATTTGGCTGTTGTTTAAGCTTTATTAATCAATGGTACCAGCAATTAATATTTAGCGTGTTCAGGCCCATAATCCAGTTTTATATTTAGTTGAGTGACACGAAGTAAATAATGAAACTATATATATCTTTTTAACCTTAAGTTGCTTCTCCCACACTTAAAGGTATGCTAGTCAGCAAAATCTATGGAAGACAAAATTCTTGTAATATGCAGCAATCTGAAAGTGCCACTTGTATTAAACCATAGATGTCACTTGGCGTTGTTTAACTTTTTATGAGTGTTTGACATTTTGTTACTGTTTTTCTCCTCACGAGATCATGGCAACAATATGTGGCAAAAAATCCTAGAATGCGCACAAGATAAATTCTCGTTGCCGAATAGTTTGTGACCTACTCAAGAGATAACAGCACCGCTTTCTTCATTATGAATAAAGCATTACCAGTACTTCAGTTAGTAAATATACCTTTGCCACTGACTTTCTGTCTTGTGTACTGCACAGGATTTCAACTGGAGCACCATCTGAGTGAGGTGGCCTTGCAAACTGCGCTTTCGTGCTCCTCTCGACATTACGCGGGGAGGTCTTTTCAGATATTTCGTGCTCTCAAACAACCACTCTCGGCACAAACACTTTCAGACGTTCTGTCCCGACTTGTTGAGACTGTTGGAGATGCAGGGGAAGAGGCTCAGGTAAATATTATATATGTACAATTCTAGAGATGACTATTATTTTATTTTTTTGTAACCTCTTAAGGAAAGAGGCTGTTTTTAGGCTCATGCAGTGTTTGTGTTTAGCTGTAATTTAAAAGTTTCATGTTTAATGTACCCACACATATTAAATACTGTTTTTATTGCCATAAGTAGGGCTTTCTCAAGATACCATTATTTTTATCACATCTTATAATTTACTATTAAAAAAAAAAATATATGATGAAAAATTAAAAAAAAAATTCTAACTTTCTAACTCTGAAAAATCTTTTACACACGCTCCTGAGACTGATCATACATGCGCTAGAGTGGATTGTTCAGTGTTGCCTGATGCCTCCATGGAAACACAGTCTGATCGCCTCCTGCGGCCTTAAATGCGCATAACGTACATGTCGTTAAGGGGTTAAGCTAATAAAATAGCACATAAAGTAATCAACTTTGTTTGTTTTTATAGGAAATAACATATACCTAGATTTTACTTCTCAATTCTCAGTATATAGACAAAGTGGGGTTGGGGGTGTTATCTGAATTGCAATCTGTGAGAAATATAACATTGTAATTGTTTTGTAATGTATGTTAACTGTTCTATGATTATGTATTAGTTGAAGTTACATATCGATTATTTCTTTTCCAGGGTTTTGTCATTGAGCTTCTTCTAACACTAGAGTCTGCCATTGATACGTTATCAGAGACCATGAAGCATTATGATCTTCTAACTGCGCTTGCTCAGTAAGTAACACTTGTAATATTGCCAGGTATATCACTTGTAATCTCTATTATGGCACTATCAAATCATAGTTCTTAGGTTAATATGTATTTATTAAATTATTAAGATTTTAGTTTGTAGTTTTTTTTCTCAACTTTAACTGTAATACAGGACTGGCTCTTTGTTGTCAGACATTTGGACTGACAAAACCATAGAAATTTGTTATAACTAGGGCACCAAGACGTATGAGGCACTTGTACCTACAGGCTATAGTTACTACTGGGAAATGTAATGAGCGGGGTATGCTGTAAAGTCAATATTCCTTTGGGCCAAGTCATACCACTGCTCTAGAGAAGAAACTGCCTAAGAAAGTGACTTTACCATGATGCTTCATAAGTATCTCCACATTTTACCCAGTGCATGTATATATAGATAATGTATAACCATTTACTTCTCTTTTGTTTATGCTACTGTAGGACTTCATACCATGATCCTATAATGGGCAATAAACATGCAGCTAATCGGAAGAGCACTGGACAACTGAACCTAAGCACAAGTCCCTTAAGTAGTGGGAACTTCATGGGGTATTGCAACAATGCCAGAAGTAACTCATTGAGGCTAAGTTTAATGGTTGACCGTAGAGGTGACCGGCGGCGGAGTAACACACTGGATATAATGGATGGAAGGGTAAATCACGGGGGCAGTTTAGCAAGGACTAGAAGCCTCTCCTCCCTTAGAGAGGGAGGAATGCAGGATGTGCAGCCAACTACTGATCCCACCAATCTCCTGGCAACCATATTCTGGATAGCAGCGTCCTTGCTGGAATCAGACTATGAGTATGAGTATCTCCTTGCTCTGAAACTCCTTAATAAACTACTCACTCATTTGCCTCTGGACAAATCAGAGAGCCGAGAGAAGATTGAGAAGGTGCAGAATAAACTGAAATGGAATAATTTCCCAGGCCTTCAACAGCTCTTCCTAAAGGGCTTTACCTCCGTCTCTACACAGGAAATGACCGTTCATCTTCTCAGCAAGCTCATCACTGTATCCAAGCATACGTTAGTGGATCCGCCCCTTCTAGCTGGTAAGTCAATCAACCTTTATTCAAGCTAGTATTGATCGGGTTCAAGGAAGCTGGAATTAACAAATTACTTCAGAATTGATCTCTCCATAAACCCCAAAGGTCTAATGCTGGAGCAAACGCAGAAACAAGTCATTTGTTTCCATGGTGACTTGTTTATTTTTGCCCACAAACTGCTTGATACATGTAACTTCCTTCATATAATAGGGAGTGCCATTTAGTTCCCTGTCAGGGCAAGTAGAAGTACTAGATTTCTGGAACTTAGAATGTGTATTGGTTTGGAATAACTGAATGCAACGACTCATATTACTAACTATGTCTTATTTCTGCTTCCTTATCACAAAATATTACAGAGTGATGATGACATTTGTCATATCGAGTTTGTGATCTGCTAATTTTTGTAGCAATACATTATGATGTATTAAACCTTGTGCATTCTGGGCAGTTAAAGTTATCTTTTGTCTCCTTACCACATCATTTGCTCTCACGGGTGTGTAGTGGGTATAAGTGATCTATTTAATAAACTTGGAAGTCCACAATTCTATATTCATATGTCTGGAAATAATGCTGTTTATTTACATTTCCCAGGGTTTCCGCTAAACATTTTGTGCTTGTTACCACACTTAATCCAGCATTTTGATAACCCAACATCATTCTGTAAGGAAACAGCAGACAGGATTGCCAAGGTAAGAACTTGCCATTATTTGCTTTATGTAGCTAGCTCTTAAAGTGACTGGATAACCTAAACATTGTTTATAATTTGAATATAGAGAATAAAAGTGATTTGAAAATTATCTATACCAGTGGTTCCCAAACCAGTACTCCCCCTTTAAAAGTCCAGGATTTCGTAATTACCCACTTGTGTTCAATTAAACTAAACTTGAGTTTCTGTTGGGGGGTTTTAAACGCAACTGCAAGGAATGTCTAAATTAGGAGTCTCCTCCTGATCACATCAGCTGTGGTTTGATAATAAGATTCATACAGTTTCCATTAAAAAACTGTTAATTTGCATAGCAAGCCACAGATGCTGTCATAAACAGGAGACTCCAGAAGTGTAACTAGGAACCACAATGCCCCACCCAAATTTTTTTCCCCCAATCAGCCTCTCTGTGCCATCTTAATCTCTTAAATAGCCTATATCTGCCACCCTAGCCCCCTCAACAGCCACTCTGTGCCTTCCTAGCCCCCCCAACAGCCACTCTGTGCCTTCCTAGCCCCCCAAAAGCCACTCTGTGCCCTCCTACCCCCCCCCCCAATAGCCACTCTGTGCCTTCCTAGCCCCCCAATAGCCACTATGTGCCATCCTAGCCCCCCAGCAGCCACCCTGTGCCATCCTAGGCCCCCCAATAGCCACTCTGTGCCATCCTTGCCCCACAATAGCTACTCTGTGCCACCCTAGCCCCTTCAACAGCCACTCTGTGCCACCCTAGCCCCTTCAACAGCCACTCTGTGCCACCCTAGCCCCTTCAACAGCCACTCTGTGCCACCCTAGCACCCCCAACAGCCACTCTGTGCCTTCCTAGCCCTCCCCCAACAGCCACTCTGTGCCTTCCTAGCCCTTCCCCAACAACCACTCTGTGCCGGGTCTAGGACACGACTTTGCGGCTGCTTCACCACTAACATTTCAGCACGCCAGTTTGAACGCTGCACTGTCAGCAGTAAAGATGAACACAGCCGCTTCATCACGGCAATGTAGTGCTGACAGATCAGTGCTGAACTGTCAGCGCTTACAAATGTACACCCCCAAATACTAAATTAACCCACCCGAGCCCTAATACTAAAATTACCCCCCCCTGAACCCTAATACTAAAATGAACCCCCCCCCCTGAACCCTAATACTAAAATGAACCCCCCCTGAACCCTAATACTAAAATTAACCCCTGAACCCTAATACTAAAATTAACCCCCGAACCCCAATACTAAAATTAACCCCCGAACCCCAATACTAAAATTAACCCCCGAACCCTAATACTAAAATTAACCCCCGAACCCTAATACTAAATTAACCCCCGAGCCCTAATACTAAATTAGCCCCAGAGCCCTAATACTAAAATAAACCCCCCCTAATTACCCCCCCCCCCCCCGAACCCTAATACTTAAATGAACCCAAATACAGTGATCAGTGATTCTGTGATGAACCATCCCTGCTATGACCTCTCGCGTGATGAAGTGCACATCGTGCGAGAGGGGACGGTGAAGCGGCTGCGTTACTGCAACCGTGATGAACCATCCCATCCCCCTCTGTGCTTCCAAGCTTTTCCCCAACTCTGTGTCATCTTAGCTTCCAAATAGCTTGCTGTGTCTCTCTCTGCTTCTGATCCAGCATGCAACATGCAGGAAATGGCTGTGATGTCACTTCCTGCATGCTGAATCTGACAGCATGCAGGGAGAGATTGTAAGAAAAGCCAGTTACAAACTCTAATTCTCATTACCGGACATTAATATAGGAGGCATTACTGTTAATGAAGTGCTTTCATATACTCCTTTGTAAATGTTATCTCACGGTTGGCCTTTATTCATCTATTGGGTGTAAAGGTGCACAGAAGAATTAAGTAAGGGTCTACTGTACACAGTGCTTTCCAGTAAGTGTAGTATATGCTACTAAATATTAACACTTGCACATGTATAACACTGTTTAATGGTTTGTTTCCTAGGTTTGTGCAGAGGAAAAATCATCTACTCTTGCTAACTTGGCTCACATGATGAGTCTGTACAGCACACACAGCTACTCCAGAGACTGCTTTAACTGGATCAACGTTGTGTGCAGATATCTGCATGACTCCTTCTCCAGTATAACGTTCAGCCTGGTAACTTATCTTGCTGAGGTAAGATGACAATCACATAAAATGGGAAACACATCCCTGTGGTTCAGTAATTCTACAGTAGATGTCAAGAAGTCTTCGTAATCCTTTGCTTGTCCAGGGCATGGCATCCTGCTACCCATGAGTGTTAATGTGTTAATGCTTCTGCCTATTGATGTCCTGCACCCTGCACTGCTCAGTCCTGTTATTTGCATCCCTCACTTTGTACTTAGGGTTGCCACCTGGCCGGTAAAAAATGAGCATCAGGCCAATGTTAAGTCTATGGAAACAGTACCAAGGCCGGTATTTTTCGGAAGTAAAGGTGGCAACCCTATTTGTACACAATGCATTTGACATAAAGCATCATCTTTACAACATTTTCATATTGGATTGCTCACCAAAGCAGGACCACTGCATCCATGCTCCCTTCTCCTCTTGTGGAACATGAAAAATTATGCATTCATGCCTCTGCGCCAACAGTGTACATTGTGTTACTTGTGCTCTTTATATTCTATTCTTGCAGTGTTTGTGTATATATTCCATTTACATTGTTTTATTGCTCTGTGAAAAACATTTAAAAATTCTGACAACAGACGTTTTTTCTGTCTACTGTAGGACAAATAGTTTAAAAACATTGTAATTTTAGCCGTTCATTCTTGGAACTGTTCCATTTATCTCCTTGGAGTGTGAAGTACATTTGTTTGTGATAGGGTCCAATCCATTGAGAGAAACTATGATACAATGTTACCTGCCAGGTATAGAGAAACAGGTCATTTGATTCTACAGAACATTATTCTTCGTCCTTAGGTGCTCAGTGATGATGGCACAACAGCAACAAAACATCTTATACCTTACAAACCTATGACTGAGCTTTGAAGTCCCCTCCTCCCCATCATTTTTCATGAAACAAATAAAGATGTACCATATTTGTTGATTATAAGATGAGATTTTCTTAAGAAAACAACCTTGTCTTATCCTCGAAGTTGCCTTATATTCAGACCTCAAAGCTCCACTGCCATCCTCTCAAACATTAGGGGGTGGGTTGATCCTGGTTGCCTTAAAGGGATACTAAAAGTTATTTTTCACTTGTGCTTCTAATATAGAAGCACAAGTGAAATTTTAGTTGTTCCTACTGTGAGGATAAACTGGCGTGTACTTTTGATAGTACACGCCAGTTTATCCTCTGACCGACAGCTGCCATGTTTCCATAGGAAGCAGGCAGCCGTCTGGTCGGCGGCTGGCTCTCTGTGCTAGCGCAGAGAGAGACCCTCTTTTCTTGCATGGGATCAGCAGAAGGGACTGCAGTCAGAGCAGGATGAGCCCCACTCTGATTGGATGTGCGCGTGCTGATGACAACTAGGAACTGCTGTGTCTCGCATGTGAGACACAGCAGATAGTAAACCCACCTGTATCTATTAAGATACACGTCGGATTTACTTAAAAGTCCCAGGACATGTTTTGTTTAACCCTTGCTTCCTTCAAGGAAGCAAGGGTTAAACAAGGTTTAATGTTCCTTTAAGACAGACCTGGGCATCTTACGGCCCACGGGCCACATCCGGCCCTTTGTGCATCCCTGTCCGGTCCGTGTGAGGCAGGGCCGATCCTGGGCGGGTGCACGGGGTACACCGCGCCCAGGCGCAAGGGAGGAGAGGCGCTGTAGCAGGGAGCTCTCTCCCTGCCATCCTCCTCCTTGTTAATCCAAGCACAGCGCGACGGGTGTAAGCTCCGCCCCCGTCGCGTTCTGTGATTGGCTGCTTCAGGGAGGAGGACGTTCTCTAGGGTATCTGCCAAGACACCATAGAGAACGTCCTCCTCCCTGCAGCCAAACACAGGACGCGACGGGGGCGGAGCTTTCCCCCGTTGTGCTGTGCTTGGATTTACAAGGAAGGATTAGGTAATAACAGTTTGGGGGGTGGGGTGGGGGGTTAAAATAAAAAAAGAAAGGAAGTGTCTGTGGAAGTGTGTGTGAATGTGTATAAGTGTGTATGTGTGTGTCAATGTGTATAACTATGTGTGTGTTACTGTCTGTGTAAGTGTATGTACATGAGTGTCTGCAAGTGTATCCTGTGTGTAAAGGTGGCTGTGTGTGTATTTATGTATGTGTGACAGTGTGTATAAGGGTGTCTGTGTAAATGTATGTCTGTGAGGGTGACTAAGTGTGTAACTGTGTTTGTGTGACTGTGTGTATTTATGTATGACTGTTTGTATTTATGTATGTGTGTATAAGGGTGTCTGTGTAAATGTATGTCTGTGAGGGTGACTAAGTGTGTAATTGTGTTTGTGTGACTGTGTGTATTTATGTGGGACTGTGTGTATTTATGTATGACTGTGTGTATTTATGTATGTGCGACAGTGTGTATAAGGGTGTTTGTGTAAATGTATGTCTGTGAGGGTGACTAAGTGCGTAACTGTGTTTGTGTGACTGTGTGTACAAGAGACCAGCATGGGGAACAGAAAGATAGAGATGGAAAAAGATATAAGGGATGAGGGGAGAGACAGACATGGGGTATGAGTGGCGAGAGAGAGACAGACATTGGGTGTGAGTGGCGAGAGAGAGACAGACATGGGGTATGAGTGGCGAGAGAGAGACAGACATGGAGCATGAATGGAAAGAGAGAGAGACATGGAGCATGAGTGGAGAGAGAGACAGACATGAGGGAATGGGGAGAGAGAGAGACAGACATGAGGGTACGGGGAGAGAGAGAGACAGACATGGGGTATGAGTGGCGAGAGAGAGACAGACATGGAGCATGAATGGAAAGAGAGAGAGACATGGAGCATGAGTGGAGAGAGAGACAGACATGAGGGAATGGGGAGAGAGAGAGACAGACATGAGGGTACGGGGAGAGAGAGAGACAGACATGGGCTATGAGTGGCGAGAGAGACAGACATGGAGCATGAATGGAAAGAGAGAGAGACATGGAGCATGAGTGGAGAGAGAGAGACATGAGGGAATGGGGAGAGAGACAGACATGAGGGTACGGGGAGAGACAGATATTGAGCAAAATTGAATTTAAATATTGTCGATGTGGCCCTCCAGCAGTGCTCGGGTTGCTCATGCGGCCCCCGGTAAAAATTAATTGCCCACCCCTGCTTTAAGAGTTAGGCAGGATCAATCATTATCTTTGATTTGATTGGTGTGATCACTGTGTAAATCAATCACAGTGATCACATGCAATATTGCATAGAGGATTTGACAAACCTAGGGGCTGCCCAATCTACTTCCATCCTTCCCCAGATTTGTGTGGGTTGATCCTGGTTGCCTTAAAGGGACTGCATCACCTGAACATCGTTGTTCATGTAGAGCACAAAAAATATTAAAAAGGATCTATACATTGTATTAGAAAAATTACAAGCAAATACCTAAATTAGGAGAAAAATGTGTTTTAAATATGTCCGTGGAGTCTCTTGTGTATGACATCACCTATGGCAGGGTATACAAATGAATTGCTTTTCAATGGGAAATGTGTAATTTGCATTTTCATTAAGATCCAAAGTTTGAAATACAGTATCTCTCTCAGCATCATTGAGCACCAAAATGTACAATAGACATACAGTGACAGTACAATATTAAGCTGTGTACTCAGAAAGTATATGCCTGAGGTGTCGAGATATGTAAAGTATTGCAGTTACAATAATTCATCTGTAAATTGTAACCATTTTTATTGATATGTTTTCTTAGCGATATGTATCCTGTACATCACCCATGAAATTCATCCAAAATGACTAATCCCTGCTAGAAATGTGGCCAGGGATAGACTGGTTTAATAAGGATCTATGACAGTCTTTCAATCTTTCTTTCCTGTTAATAGTTAAATATAAAACGGATAACACACAGAACATGTTGTGCAGTGTAATCCTCCTGAATGTTTGTTTTTGCATTTTAGCTTTTAGAGAAAGGACTGGCTAGCATGCAGCAGTCTTTACTACAGATCATCTACAGCCTTCTCAGTCACATTGACCTCTCTGCAGCACCAGTAAAGCAGTTTAACCTTGAGATCATAAAGATAATTGGAAAATATGTGCAGGTGGGTCTTTTATCTGAAATTACCCGGAAATATATCCCAATATGATAATGTTACATTTTTCCTTCGCTGCTTGTTTTTCTAACATCTATGTGACCTGGATTAGCCATTCTAAAAGAGATTATCCTATGAAGTAAAACGTAATACTGCTGTGTGTGACTGCGGGGATGTGAATTAATACATGTATCCATAGCTCTGTCTGCCTTTGTGTACAAGTTGCCACTGTTTTATTAATGTTCGCCTACAGCTTTCCTCAGTAGTATTAGTATACATCCTATGGACTTGTCTTTAACTGTGTGTTGACTGGATCAGAACATTATGTAGCTTTCGATCTGTTTTAATTTATAAAAAGGTTGATGGCCCAAAGCATATTTTTAGTTTACTGTAAATGCAATTTTTAAAAGATTAGCTGTATTTTCATCCTCTGGCATATGACGGACAAATCGTATAGAGTGTATTAACAAAGCGCTTCATAGTCTCACAGTATATCTTATATTGTTTGGTCCTAGAGAAACTACCCCTCCAGCACTCACAGTACATAATGCAGTCACTTAATTACTTGGCTATGTTGGAAGAATTGCAGTGAAAGTAATGAAATAAAAATAGGTTAAAGTAGTGAAACCCTCTTTGGCAGTCTCTGCTAGCCAAACAAAACAATTACAATGTTATTTATTAAACCGGGAGATATACCAAAAGCTTTATACATTCTTTCCTTCCAGCTTCGCTTAGAAGTTATTACTAGTTAGGGAGAGGAGAAACTAAGCACTAGGAATCTTAGTTCTTAAAATCTGTGCTATGAGTGTGGCTGTCACTAATGGACACAACCCGACCATTGGGCTTTCCTGCTGGCAATCTATTGATGTTAGTGCCATGTCATGCCTCCTTACACAGATTGCCATGTCACACCCCCTTTGCACAGATTCCAGAAAGCAAATCGTTTAGTGCGGAGTTTCTCCCCTTCTTAAAGGAGCAGTTCCACCTACAGTGCCCAAGAAATAATTAGATAAGTGCTGGATCATGTAAAGGAAAGCGGAATCCTGGTCAAATGTGCTGTCTTTAGTGTCTGCTGTTTTTTAACTAAATTTGCCAACCGTGCTCACATAGGCTTTAATAATAACGGTGCGATTGCCGGCACTCCTAATACAAATATAATAACTAGAGTGAGGTGGCCAGTACTGGGAAGGACCTGAAAACATGAGGAAAAATAGAAACACTTAGAACACATACTGGGATGAAAAACCGTGATAAATCTTAATTGTACATATTTGTACACAAAGCAACATTTCGACCCTAACCCCAGGTCTTCATCATTGGCACGTATTAAGAGCAAAAAATACAAAGCTTTTAATAGCAGCAAAATACATTTGAAAAAAGCAGATCAAATTGTAAAAGTAAAGGGAAAAAAAGGCTCAAAACCTTTACTTGAGATGTTGTGTTTTTCTCCTCCTCCAACTCTCAGCTGATCTTCTGAAGGCATGTCGTGACAAAATGGCTGTCATAATCATGAATGCCTCGTTCTGGACATATTTGTTCTATTTTCTTGTATTTCTTTCATCCTGCCAACAGCTATTTTCCTATTTCACTGAAGCTAAACATCAACCCAAATACTTGAATAGTTTACATTGAACATCCTAAAAACTGTCTGGTTTCTTGTGGCTAAGAATATCTTTTCATTTTGTTTATTACCTCACCAGAGTGCATACTGGAAAGAAGCACTGAATATCCTCAAGCTTGTGGTATCACGCTCTGCCAGTCTTGTTGTACCGAACGATGCTCCAAAGACCTATGGAGGAGGGGATATAGGTTCTCCCGAAATCTCATTTGCAAAAATTTTCAATTGCGCCTCAAAGGAACTGCCGGGAAAAACTCTAGATTTTCACTTTGATATATCCGAGGCGAGTATGATTATGTGTATTATTCAATTTAGATCTGTTTCACAACATGAAGTACTTCTGACTGTTGCAGATGGCTCGGAAATGTATGATTCATATTAGAAAACTCTTGGGTGAGGGGAGGGGTAGAAAAACCTGAAAAGGCACACCATCATCTAAACATTGGTTATATTTTGAATGTAGACAATATAAAATATTTACATTGTGAAAGCAAATGTATAGGTAAATGTGTTTGGCATCTCCTTGTACATGAAAAGGACATACACTATTGTGGCACTTCTTTTTTTACATTTAGCACACTCAAATCCAGTCACTGAGCAGACACTGTATAGCAGATATATTGTCAATATCTTGTGTGTGTATATATATATATATATATATATATATATATAGCACAACAACACTTATTTTCCACTTGTGCTTCTGTGTGAAAATGTACTTACATGTGAAACATGTAGTGACACTAGTATGAGAATAAACTGTCATGCACTTTTTATAGTACCTTCCAGTTTATCCTCTGATCAGCTGCTTCCCTGGGAATCAGGCAGTGCATTCTGGTCACTGACTGTCTCTCTCTTCTCGTGTAGAGAGATACACTTGTTTTCAAAGTGGATCAATAGAGGGATCTCTGTTGATCCCCTTTGAAAATGTAGGTCTTCTTTTGCACTAGCCCGGACTATGCGCGCTGGCCAATAGACTGGCTCTTCCTGAGACGCAGCCGGTGTTTTCTCAGCATCATCAACACAGGATGAGGAGAGTTGAAGGCATTTAGGACCCAACTTTTATTTTTGGACCAAATACTTATTATTTTCAAGGTGGCAATATTTCACATTGGAAGTGGTCCATGTTCATAGCAACCCACAAGCTGATGTCATAAACTGAGGAAGCCACAGACCATTTCAAATATTTTCCTCTGACTCTTTCTGGGACAAAGTTCTAAAAGAGATCAAATGAACCGAATCATTTCATTGGCTTCCATGATGACTGGACCACTTTTAGAACGCACAAATAGACGGTAATACATAATGTCTATGTTGAGAGCCTGTTCTAATATTGACTATATATTATATGTAAAGATAGGAAGGGCTATTTTTAAACATATTTTCATTAGTGGAAAGGAGGGTGGAGCTTGTTTAGGAGGTTTTTTTAGTAAGGAGGAGAAGTAAATTGAGAATCCAGGGAGATTTTGCCTTGTACGTGTAATGTTTGTGGTAACTTTGCATGTTAACCTAGTATATCATCTTCTAAACGTGCACAGTCCCTTAATGATACATGCGGGTTTTGTTCTTAGACTCCGATAATAGGGCAGAAGTACGGGGACCAGCACAGTGCCGCAGGAAGAAATGGCAAGCCCAAAGTTATTGCAGTGACCCGGAGCACATCATCAACCTCCTCTGGATCCAACTCCAACGCCCTTGTACCAGTCAGTTGGAAGCGGCCACAGCTGTCTCAGGTATGCACACAAAGGGTTAAGAGCACTAGAAGTCATATGTGTAAATTAAAACAGGTTTAAACTATGAAATCCATTTTAACCAGGCAGAATAACATTTCTGCCTGATAAAAACGGCATTTTGAATAAAGCTCTGATTGTGCACATTTCAAAACATATTCTCCTGTTATAAACATCCTATTATAAGTTTTGAAGAAATGTGATCAAAGCCATGTTGGCTGGGATATATAATGGGAAAGAAGTTTGATTTGAGAATCAGTGTTCAAATAATGCCTTACTAGCCAATCCCATATATTCCTTACTATAGAACATTTTGCAGACTAATAATTAAGTTTAAAACATATCTACAGAGCCAGTGTAATGTCATGTTTAAAATCACATTATTAATATGGGATAATTAATAACAATCACCCCTGATTAAGCCTTAATATTTAGTTTTAAATGCACTGAGACAAAGGAATTACATTTAGAAGTTGGTATGTTCAGAACTTAGGAGCCAAGATTCGAGTTCGTTGTTACTGCTTTCATTTGTTTGAAGTATTGATGTAAAGTATTGTTTTGTTTCAGAGGAGAACTCGCGAGAAGCTGATGAATGTCCTGTCACTTTGTGGGCCGGAGTCTGGACTGCCCAAAAATCCATCCGTAAGTGTGAAAAACATGATCTTCTTATTGGGTCGTATTCGTCAAGGCAACTAATTAGTCTTTCATTAATTACAATTCTTGCACTTTGCATTGTTGCGTGTTATTAAATGACTCATCAAGAGTGCCCCACACCTGCTAATTGCTGTGCTCTGACTTCACACAGAGAATGGAGTGTTTATAACGTTTCTATTCTAATCTTCTGTGGCGGCAGGTGGTGTTCTCATCCAATGAAGAGCTAGAAGCTGGAGACCAGCAGACCAGTCTTATTTCTAGCACTGAGGAGGCCATTCAGGAGGAGGAAGTAACTGTGGAGGATACAGGCAGTGAACAGCAGTTTGGAGTTTTCAAGGACTTTGATTTTTTGGATGTGGAGTTGGAAGATGCTGAGGTGAGACCCCTGTGTCTATCATTCATTCTTTTCTGTCTTGATTATTTACCAACATCGGGAAAAAGAGTAATTTTGCAGACTGCGTTCTTTTAACCCCTAATAATCTGGGCTCAATTAGAAATAAATGAAAACCAGTGATTCCAACAGTTTTACTAAGTGTATTACCCAGCATTAGCTTTCAATAGATTTGTCAGCCATTTATGTAATTGCATCTGACTGACTAAAACGCCATATTAAATGGTCTTATATTGCTGTCCAAAATAATTGTATATTTAGCAGAATGTTAATTTATTTTAGTCACAGGACTTTCTTCGACGAAATTTCAGTTTGTCACCCTGTGAAGATATGCTGCAAATATGTGTAAAATGTGATAGGAGCGTTTGATATTAAGTCACACAGCATATTTTGTCTGCAAAGGGTTAAAGAGACACTTTTAGAAATAATGTTGGAGTGTCAAAATATAATAAGACTAGAATAAGAAAACCCAAACATAAAACAACTCCACTTTGCTTAGAACTGATCTGAATGTTTCTAACCTATTATTGTCTTTGCCAGAAACACTTGCATCTTATAATTATTAATTAATGCAATGTGCATTATGAATGTGATACAATAATATTAAGTTCAGGAGCACACAAAGAGATGCAAATTAGTAGTTACTAAACCGCCTTGAGAGTAACTATTACTTTGGTGACCAAAGCTGGTGAGATGGCTCAGTGGGCTGGTGCTCCTGCATTAGGATGTGTCCAATTCTCAGGGTTTTAGGTTTGATTCCCGTTGGGGCCAACTCAGCCCTGTATCATTCCACGGTGGTTAAAATGACTACCATGAAATTGAGTAACAACTCCCCCCCCCTCTCCCCCGCATGATGGGCAATTATCACCAGCGCAACAGGAAAACTTTGATTTAAGCTTCCTTTTTTAACTGTGTTTTTTTTGTTATATTTATTATTAAGACGCCTCTTTAACAGTGTCCACTGTCTCTAGGTCAGGTTTCAATTGCTTAAAGTTCTGTTACAAGAAATGTATACTCATAGTTCGTCCTGATTATAACTATTTGTGTTTTCCTTTTTGCTAACCAGGAACTGCAGGTAAGTTGCAGCCTGGTGGAATTGCTTGTCCCAGCTGTGAACCTCTGTGGTATTTTGTGTTTTGTGTGCAGTTTTTGTAATCCTAAGTGTGAACTAAAAACAGCAACAAAGTAAAAAAAAAAAAGCAAATGTTTACTGTTTGCTTTCCTGAGTTATCTGTTAAAGCACATGCAACTAGGAAAACATTCATTCTACAAACAATCCTCCTCTAGTTTGTATTGCATTGCCTGTGATTTGTGATGCTCAGAGGAGGGTTTACCCTATCTTGTTTAAATCCTTTGTTTTTCTTTTGTAGGGTGAGAGCATGGATAACTTCAACTGGGGAGTCCGTCGGCGCTCCTTGGACAGCATTGATAAAGGCGACACCCCATCCCTGCAGGAATGTCAGTACTCTGGCAGCACACCCAGTCTGAACTTAACCAATCAGGAGGACACTGATGAGTCCTCCGAAGAAGAAGCACTGACGGCAAGTCAGATATTATCTCGTTCACAAATGGTACGTCATCACAGTTTATGGTCTTTAAAACCATTCTACAAGCTGAAATGGACCAGTGTTGTTAAAAAGGCTGCAAATATTAAAACTATATAAAGACATATAATTTGGAAGACATTCTGTTTTGAGTAAAGTGTTTCTATTCCATTGGGAGATGCAGTATTATTATTAAGGGCAGGATTTCTTCTAACCCAACAAAAATGCAGTAATGTTTCAGCTATATACACTTCCAGTGGAAGATCTGTGGTGCCCAGGACATAAGATAAGAGTGTTGTACATTATGAATGTTGGGGGTTATGTATCAATACATTCTGGGTAAAAGTTCTCAAAATGCAACAATTGAAAGGCAAATTTCACTGTTTTTAAAAGTTTTTTTATTTTTATTACTGTATTTGTTTGAATATAAGACAAGGTTTTTTTTTCCGATAAAATGATTGTCTTATAACCAGACCTCTCAAATAGAGGTTCCCCCGCAGAGCTGGAGGGGACCTGGATCTTCCTTGCAGGCAACCGGTGGATGTCTGCATGATTTGCACATACCTCCTTCAATGCTGCTCGGCACTTCCGCTGGGACTTCTATGACGGAATGCTGTGGTCACGTGACTGTCAAGTGTTCTGTCATAAAAGCCCCGGCGGAAGTGTCAGGCAATATCGGAGGATGCCTGCACGCATCGTTCTGTCTGGGAGGCAGATGACTAAATGTGTGGGGGACACATTGGCCAAGTCTGGGGGGCAGTTTGGCAAATAAAAACAGGAAAAAAAATTCCAATCATTTTTTTATTAAATATGAAAAAAAAAACAGTTTTACCTGTGAATTAATGTTTAATCGTAAAACTTTTTTCCTGTAGGGTAGTCTAATTTTCCTAAATTAATATCAAAAGTTTTGGTTGTCATCTTATAATCAGGGTTGTCTTATATTTCAGCAAATACAGTGTTATTTTGAATGTCGCACACGTCCATTCATGAGTGCTTCCCATTCTAATATAACAGACTTCCTTGGATTATTTAGTGCAGTTCACTGCCACTATAGAGATTGCATAGGGTGTGCATTGCTGCTATGTCTGGAACATGCAGTTCTGTATTTAAACTGCTGTTCTGCTCTCCACCACGGTCATATACTTGTGTCACTGATCAGGTGAAAGGTGAGGCTGCCAAATAGATTCATTTATTCTGTGGAGTGTGTCGCCTACCTCACTAATTCCATCAATGGGGGTTTTATATAAAAAGAGGTGCTGTGTTATGTTTAATCATGATTCATTTAGTCAGGTTTTTATTCTTGCACCTGTATAGTATATATGAAACTGTCAGAATGGGTTTTATACGTAAGAAAAAAGGAGCAAAATTGTGACTTTTTATTCTCAATATACAACTTTTTGTTCAGTGCTGATAACGCCAGATTAGGAGTGGCAGAGAAATGTAGTCCAATAAAGTGATCTAAAATAGGCGCAATTGTGCGCGATTTTTTTATACATAGTCTGCGACAACCTTGTTAAACGATAATTAGATCACTTTTTTATTTTGGCGCAGTCGGCGCACAGTGGCTTCTTTCTGGCGGAAATAATTTTATACATAGGCGTAGACTAGAATTATGGCGCAATTACACTACATTTCTGACGAAAACCAATTTTAATGAGATGTATAAGTTCTGCAGTGCATTGTGCTTATTTATGTATATGTTATTATCAATAATTAAATAATGTGAAAATGTGCGCTAATTGCATTGGTAATGCCACGTCCTGGTCTGATGTTAATTAACGAGGGAGAACACAACAGAATTATATTAATAGTTGAAACTTCCAGTGTTTAATCAGCGGCATATTGCTGGTGCAATGCTTTATGGATTCTGTTATTTTGTATGATTACACTGAGATGTGTCTGCTTTTCTTTCTTAGCATCACAATGATTCTGCAGTAGAGGACAGCCTGCCAGATAATGTGGACTCCATCCTTCATTCTCAAGACTCCGTTAGTAGTGTTCTAACAGAAGAAGTGCTCCCAAGCAGAGCTGAGACCCCAAGTCTGGAGGTGACTCCTCCAGACAACGCTAACAGTCAGCTGGCTGAGGTGGGGAGAAATCTGGGCTGGTGCATGGCTGATTTGGGTTCCTTCTAGCTCTATCTTTTGATTTCTGTGCCACTGTCCTACTCATCAGATTGACATTTTATGTTTACTTTCAGTATTTCTAATCTTTTTGGGGAGCATCTTACCAGGAACAGTGTTAACTATTTATGTTTCAGCACATACCCCAAAAGCTTACAAATACGTTTAATAAGCTGTTACCATTCCAGGTGAATTGGTTAATTTATTTATTTGGGCATGGTTACTTTGATCTTTGAATTATTTATTTTCCATACAATGCTTCTTTGTAGTTGATCTGTTTCTTAGTCTGTGTGATCTGGGCTGTAATTGGGGTTAGGACCTCAGGCCAGCTATGTTAGTGGTGATAATATGGTGCCAAGATCTCACACTCCTAGTGTTAATGTGTTCTTCTGAGGATGAGATACTGCGACCAGTTTTCGACCTCAGACCTGTAAGTATTCTTTTATTTATTTAAACATCCATCTGTTCATACAAACAAAAAAAAACAACAATAATGCTCTGTTTAAGATAGATGATTTACATATAATACTGCGTTGTAAAGATACAGCTGTATTACTTGTATAGAAAGGTAAAATCATACTCTGAGGATTAAAGCACAAACTTTTCAATTTGGCTTAAAAAAGCAAACAAGGAGGAGATTTCTGGAATTTTCCAAGCAAAATATATATAGAAGTTCTAGGGGACTGCAGCAGGATCCCACCTGTCAGATGAGGCCACTTTGAGTGTCCTCAGTCAGACAGGCTAAATGTGCTCACTTGAGTGTCAGTTACATTTAGACTGAGGTGAAAGTGGCCTCATCTGACAGGTGGGATCCCGCTGACAGGCTAAATATAATATACACTCAAATGGAGCACATTTATCATACATCGTGCTGTGCCCAAACTTCTGCTCTGTGACATCACAATATCTCATGATATTTTGGCAGAGATGGGTCTGATCTTATGTATCCCTGGCTCTGATCACACTGGGATTAGGGCCAGGAACAAAAAGTTGCTTTGGTCCTTAAGCTTGAAGGGGTTAATCGGCAACATCTCTTAAAGAATGCATTGAGTTGGACACCCCAACTCTTATTGAAAGATCATAAAGTAAGATCTAGCCCTTTAATATTTATGAGCTCCTGGACACGTGCTTGACTTAAAATCCTCCTTCCCTTTTATCTATCTATGCACCCGTCCCTTCTTTTTGTTGGCTTGGCACCTGCCCCTCCTTCCCATCAGTTCAGCTCCCACCTCGTCATTTCCCCTGTCCTTATCTCAGTACCTTTTACCCGTCTTCTATCCATTCATCTCCCCATTAGCACCGGAGCCTCGTGTTCTGCGTGCTGATGTGTATGGTGCACAACGTTTGGGAGTCACTTCACTACCTATTACTGTGACTTTACACACAATACCCATCACCATGCAGTCTTGTGCCCCAGATTACCAGATGCCTGGCTGCTACTGTACTGAGGAAGGAGAGATGGGTCCTTTTAAAATATTGACCCTTTTCCAGGCCACCATGACCCTTAAATGTAAAGTTTTCCCACTGTGGACATGTAAGCAATGCTTGTACAACTATGTCCAGTTCATGCTGCAGGAATGTGACAATTCCATATTTATTACATCCTGTAAAGCTTAAAAAATGCAGATGAAGGCTAAAATGGAAGTCTTTGCTCATGTCTGTCCCATTGCAGTTCTGTAGGCCTTATATGTCATTGATGTATAAAGTCTAAGCCGTCTGCTTGCTTTCAGGATGGCCACATAGCAGTGAAAGATGAACAGCTGAGCACTGCAAGTGAAGACACTGGCTCTTACTTTACACAAGAGCTGCATGAACCCCTGGTATGTCAGGAGCCTCTAGAAGTGGAAGAACAATGTGATGTCAATGATCCTCCTGCTCCAGAGAGCCCTCCTGACTCTGTCTGTGAAGATGATGTCACACTTGCTTTAAAGGAACTTGATGAGAGATGTGAAGAGGAAGAAGCAGATTTCTCTGATTTGTCAAGGTCGGTTGGTTCATCACTTACAGCAGGTGTCAGGCCCCTCATCAGTCATTAATTCTTATCAAATCCAGCGTATTGCCTTCATTTGAATGGAAAGAACATGCAGTCTCTTTTTATAGATACGTTATATTCCATAATAGGCAGACACACCCATATATTAAATATTGCAATGTGACCACTCACTTCTGTCAGGGTTTATATTACTGGGTTGTGAAGAATTTACTGTTCCTTAACCATCTGCTTTCTGGGCAGTTATTTTAATGATGGATAACTTGTTTGGTGCTGTCTCATACAATTTGTATAGTCTATCATTTTGGTGGGTTGGATATAGGTGCTGAGCAAGGATATTATATTTGGTTTTAAAGTTGCTGTATAATTACATTGGGTATAATTTGTCTTGGCTTTGCCTTGTAACTCATACATGGTGAGTCGTCTTTGTGAAGCAAGACACACTCATACAGTGTGGGCCTTCAGCAATATGAAATGTGAGCAGGAGGATCTGCTGCATAGACTCTTGGCAGAAAGCACATGCTACAGCATCACTTGCACAAAGGCAGTTAAATTGATCGTCCATAGAAGTGGATGATCTCTCCTTTTCCACAGTATACATTCAGATATTACTTTAGATAATTAAAAAGGATGCGGATCTGCAGCAGCCAATATTGGACTATCTCCAGCAAAGTCATTGTGTATTCCATGTGCATGTCCTGAAGAACATCCTGCCAAAGTGCAACTTCCATGGCATTTATCGTTGGTATCTTTTCACTTCATCAACTCGGAACATGTCTAGCCCTTTGATAAACAGGAAATCTTTTCGATACATTTATTCAGCCTGCTTCGTAAGGCTTTTTGGGAAGTTCCATGTGTGAGTAAGCTTTATGTCTTGCCTTTGTAATTGGAGGTCTATTGAAATGTGGGAGAATTTGTATTTTGAATTCTTTGTCAATGCTGACAAATTGCTATTAATACTTTGTCATTACTTTGCAGCCAGGAGGAGGGAGAGCATGACTGCTTTGGTGAAGTTCAGTCGTCTCCACCACCATCCCCTTTTCTCTCTGCTATCCTTGCTGCTTTCCAGCCAGTGGCCTACGAAGATGACGAAGAAGCATGGCGATGCCACGTCAACCAGATGCTATCAGAGACTGACGGGTCGTGTGCTGTGCAGACATTTCACGTGTTCTCTAGATTATTTCAGGTCAGTTCTCTTCCACTAGGGGCATCACATGTGCCAGATGCTTGGCACACCATTGCACATAGCAGGGATTGAGCAAACACAAGTTGCACAGCTCTGGAAGTATCCATAGAATCTTGCCCACTTTATAAGAGTCCTGCGCAATTTACATGTGTGTAATAGTGACTTTTGTCTGTATTCTCTACAGAACATTCAAAGAAAGTTCGGGATAATAACAAATGATTCGATTAGCTTCCTCGGAGAAGGTCTACAACGGATTGGTACAAAATTTAAAAGCTCCTTAGAGGTGATGATGGCGTCTTCAGATTGCCCAACAGTGTTTGTGGATGCAGAAACGGTAAAATGACCTGTTTCACACACAGTTTGGTATATCACTAGAGTTTATTATGCGGATATGTCATTGTCTTATCTTTCCATGTTTTATGTTGCAGTTGATGTCATGCGGTCTTTTAGAAACCTTAAAGTTTAGTGTGCTGGAGCTGCAGGAACATCTGGATACATATAATGCCAAGCGGGAGGCAGCAGAACAGGTAATGTGCATCAGTTTATTAGTGTAGCCCTCAGACAATGTACAGAACAGAATGTAAGACGGAGATGTGCTTGCTATACTGCCTTCTGCTTTTTAAGTATTTTATTGAATGTTACCATTTCCTAGAATCCTTTGTGATAATAACAGTGTTCCTCTTACAAAGACAGAAAACACTCGCAGTTCTGTTTTTGTGGATCACAAAAACTCTGAAATCCTCCTTCCTTTTTCTCATTTGCTTACACCGAATGTAAAAGCTGCAGGATTGCCGTTGCTACGCTTCCCCTTTCCAGACTGTTTATTAATGGCGGCTGTCAAGCCCAGTAAGCAAATGAAATTTACGGCAGACCCTTGGTCCATGTTCTAATTGAATCGGGCACTCTATTCCTTTGAGAGTTTCTCCTCCCCCTCCTTAATGCGGACCTCTGCGGGTAATTCACTAAGTGAGTAACCTTTATTAAATTGAGCTGCTGAGAAGAACACGTTCTTCTTTTCTTACTGTTGCATTATTTCAAGGTGAGCTGGGGGTCATAGAAATGACTTATAACAGTCGGTTTATAAATAGATCTATTTGAATAATTTGCTTCCTGGCATGGGACATTGCCAGCTTTTTCTTGTTTTCTGTATAATTATGGTGCTAAACATATCAAATGTACAGTCAAGCAGCCATTATAGAGCAAACCCCAACTCCCAATTTTGCTGGTATTGCAATGAATACTTTATAGATAATGGCTGGATAATCAACAGTTAATTAAGCAAACCCTTCAATGCAAATTTGTTTTCCCACTATGTTGTTACTTGTACCCTAAGCAGTCATCCCTCTTAACTTCATCACTTCTGCTTCCTTGCTATTCACCAAAGTATGTCTTACCTTTGCTCCACCCACTGTCTGTAGCTGAAGGATTCCAGACATGCAGCTGTACATCCCATAGACAAAACTGTGTTTGTGCATTCTGTACAGGCTCCTAAGATCATAATAAAGTACAGTTATGATTTGAGACACTTGGCTGCTCCAAGAAAGCAAAGTGGGATTATCAGAAGAATCTTTAAATCTGATACATGTAATGAAATAAGACATTGACCCGATAATGTTTTGTATTTTTCACATATGATGAAACATAAAATAAAAACTTGAAATTAAAAAAACAATACAGATTTAATAAAAGCATACGCTTTTGTTCAAATGTACTTCTGCCCATGCCTACATATACACTCTAGAGCATCATTTAATTTTAAGGTGGCAGGGAAATTTATATTTTGGTTTAATTTAAATTGTAACATATACTGTAATTTTGCTTTTTCCCCATTGTAGTGGCTAGAGAACTGCAAAAGAACATTTGGTTGTGGTGGTGACAGCAGACCTGCATCTAATACAGAAGCACGGGTAGGTATTTATAACGCTCCTCCTACTGCATAGCGCTGCTTTCCTTACATGTAGGTTAATGAAGGTTTACCGGTTACACACTGTAAGCATTGCTTTCTTTTCCAAAATATGTCAAATGCTTCGATTTCTTGGCCTTCATTAAACACTTCACTAGAACTATATAATACTTATTAAACATTGTAGCTACAGATTCTACAAAATTGCACGTATTATAACCCTGCACTGTGTCCTTTTTGTATTGCGGATATCTTGGATTTCATTGCAGAGTTATTTGATTGATATTAATACAGTTATTTGTTTGGTGTCAGTATAATAATGAAATGTACAAGCTCTCTCACTTTTCTTTTTATTATTTTACAAACATGTCCAATGAAATCTGCCTAAACAGTCTGGATACATTAAGGACCCACTGTGTAAACATGATGTATGATATGCGCTTTAACACTACAAATGTTCTTCAGGCAAGATAAGGCAGTGTGATACATACAGTTAAAGGGCTGGGTAGCTGTACACAAGGATTCCACAATAACATGTTCCAAACACTCTTGGTTGGCAGGCAGTTATGTGTCTAGTGTGTTTCTGTAGCCAGAATGAATATCAGTGATTATACCACAATAACTACCTCACCACGATTAGTCATACATAGATGACTGTTGCTTTTGTGCTCATTAGTAGCTAGCTGGGAGCTGTAGACCAGTAACTCTTGCCATTATCTATAGTTCTAAATTAAAATGTATAGTGCAGTCTTCCTGGGGTTTAGTGCTTTAGGTTTTTGTTTTGTGTTGTAGAAGATAGCAGTGTATGAAAAGCATACAAAGCATAACATAGTGTAGTGATGACGGAGCATGCCGCATACTCTGCAGCTCGGAACTCATCTTACCAGCTATATACTATGTTGGTGACATGACACTGCACACAGGGTGCAATCCATAGAGATGTGTAGGCCTGGGAGACTTTTTGTAACTATGTGAGAGCAGTTGTCTGTGGAGGCTTTTCTGTTTAGGAAATTACAAACACTCGTCACTCATTTCTGATGACCTGTATTTTTGGATTATTATAGTTGTGAGTGCAGCATGCCTAGATGTTAGTACTGGTTGGTTTGTCTGTGGTGAAATTCACCTAAATCAGAATAATCTGTATCATAGAAGAAGCAACTTATTCCGACTTCACCATTACACAAAACACACCTAGCTACCTTGGTTAACAGGAGACATGTACACGTCGTAAGCTCTCTATGGTTAAATGAAATATATATAAAATGACATACATTACCATGATCCTCATTTAATTTAGTTAAGGCAACACTCATTGAATCGCCATAATGGACATAATTCTCTACTAGAAAATACAGGTGCTGTTTAGCTTTTTGCACGATGGAGAGAACCATTGGATATAAAAGATCACCTGTAATGGTTGTTTCATGACAATGGCTGTACCATGCTTCAAACAGTAGTCTAACATTTTACTAGTGTGTCTTTCCTTTAAGGAAGAAGGCTTTAAAATCATAGGCCACTGTTTGCCTTGAGGGTCTTAAAACCCATTTAATAGATTATCACTAACTCTCCGTCTCTTTCTTCCTTTGTGTTTTTGTTTGTGACCTGCTCACCTTCTTGCTTAGCAAATGGAAGTTCTAGCAGTAAGTGATGGTTCTTGATTTATCAATTACTAAACATGTCAGATCAAAACCTGACTATCATCTGTCTTGTGGATTTTCCTGAGCTAGTAATGCTCTGGCATTGTAAGGTTCCATGTCCTTACCCATGAAGTATTTACTACTCATTCATATCACGTAGCTCATACGTAATTACAGTGAATGATTGATCCTGTACTGCAGCGTCATCTCCATTCTCTAATCTCAATAACAAAGCATTGATTATCCAAATCCATTTGTGCAAAAATATAGTCTGAGAGATGCAGATTTGTGCACTTTGCTGTATTAAATCATGGCATCCATAAATTCATGTCATTTATAGATACTCCATGGTTATATTTTATTGTTGGTTTATGTTGTGAGTTGGCTGATATCTTGCCACAGACACAAAACACTTGAAAATAATGTTGCCTTCTGTTCGTTTTGGATACATTGCAAGTGGCAGTGGCCAAAGTAGATAACAGAGACACAGGGAAAATATATCCGTTGTTCTGATAATTATCTGCCCCCAATAATTAATCCCCAGTATGATTCTTGTATAGAACATGTAAGAAATAATGTATTTAATCACTTCTTTTTACTTGGAAAGGTACAAAGTGCCATGGGATTTACAAATTAGCCCACTGAGGGTCACATACTAGCAGACATTGAAGACCATTAAGCTGATAATGCCTTTGACCCTTCTAGGGCTAAGGTGTTAAAAATAAAATGTTTGTTTCTCCAAATGGAGGCAACCAGACTTTATCGCTATACTATATTAGTGAGAAAATCCATAATGATTGGCTGGTTTCTCCTAATGAGACGGCATATATGAGTACTGTAGACTCTTGGCTTGCTACTAATTTAATTTTTCTTCCTGAAATTAAATCTAATCCGCTGCTTACATGTTAGCAGCACTCCTGATTTACCTCAACAGGGTTGTTTTCATGCGTATTATTTAACAAGATTCTCTGCAACTTAGTTAATGAAAGCCTGACGTTTTCTTCCTTTGCACTAAACCAGTAACCGCATTTGTGCGTTGTGTCTGCTAGAAACCTGTCTGTGATTTCCCTGGAGTAACATGCTGTGAATAATGGAAACAAATGGTTTTGTCTTCTTTGTAGGAGCTTGAGCTGTGCCGGAGGTTATACAAACTGCATTTCCAGCTCCTCCTTCTGTTCCAGGCCTACTGCAAACTTGTAAACCAAGTTGACACAATCAAGAAAGAGGCTGAGGTATATTTCACTAAAATTCAATATTTAAGAGACCTGAGGTGACTGTACAACGGTATTTTTTATAAAGAGAAGAATCCCTATGTGCTTGCAGATCTCGTGTAAATAAATAGTCGCAAAGAAAAAATTCTCCATGAGTTTTCATGCTATACATGATATGTATAAAAGATCAAGGCCGCCATCAGGGGGTGACAGCTGATACACATACCAGGAGAACGGGGCCCAGAAAATTTGTTTTGTAGGGGGCCCAGAATTTTTTATGGCAGTCTTGTCTAAGATATAAAATCTAAAATCTGTTCCTGCGATATTTTACTGGTGTACGATATAATGCCAGTTCTGTCGTTTGTAAAGTTTATATAGTATTAAAGATGCATTTCACTTTCTATAACTTCAACAAGGAGTGTCTGGTACTTGACTGTTATTTAAGCTAATAGTACACTGCTTACTGGATAAACTATAAGGGTGTGTATTTATATTTGTGTTTGTTTAATTCGTGTATTGGAGGTTTTGCATTATTGCTAGGTTGTGTCATATTAATGCATTACTATTGCTTTAATAAGGTTAGTCATATTGACCATTTCTCGTAGCAAAGTGTAATGTTATATTATGCATCTGGAATGTGTTCTGACTATTGTTCAGTTTAGTTTTCCTGAGTTCTAGAGTAGGGTATGTTCATGTACATAAAGGGTTAAAGCCTGGTTTAAGTCATTCCTGAGAAGAAAAGGGTAGAAAAGATATAGGTTTAATATGTTATATGTATAGTTATTAAACTAGTGTCATCGGGACTCTATTCTAGGTGACAAGCATGTCAGAGGAACTCTCGCAGCTGGAGGCCTGGCTGAAAGAGGCTGACGCCACATCAGATGTCGTCATCGAGGATTGTGACTTTTCTGAGTTTTATCAAGCCACCGCCGAGGCAGCCGTACATTCGGTCATTGAAAGCTTGAGAGCAAAGGAATATGTGTCAGCCATAACACAGGTCAAGGCATTTAGGTAATTAATTGCCTGCACAGATTTCAGTGTATTTTACTTTCAAGTTCGCTTGTCACACAGCTTATATTCATTAGTTAACTAGCAAAAAGCAGGTGAAACATGTTGGTGATCATGTTTAAACACTAGTTCTCAGGTTAATCTTCTAAATCATCAGAAATATTTTATTGGTTTTCCTTGAGACTTACAATGTAAATATTCTAACATGTTTAACTCTTGCTTCCTTCAAGGAAACAAGGATTAAACAAAACATGTCCTAGGCTTAATAGATACACACGGGTTTACTATCTGCTGTGTCAGCACGTGCACAGCCAATCAGAGTGGGGGGGGGGCTTGTCCCGCTATGACAGCTGAATGCGAGGGTCTCTGAGTGCAGAGAGACCCTAATTTTTGCATGGGATTAGCAAGGGGGCCTAGTTATGGTGCCCCCTGCTGATCCCATGCAAAAATGAGAGACTAGCACAGAGAGAGCCGGTCGCCGACCAGACGGCTGTCTGATTCCTATGGCAGCTGTCGGTCAGAGGATAAACTGGCGTGTACTATCAAAAGTACACACCAGTTCATCCTCATACTAGGGACAATGGACAATTCACTTGTAGAAGCATAAGTGAAAAAAATGTTTAGTGTCCCTTTAAGATAGTGAAGCATAAAATATGTAATGTTCGAAGTATTGTTTTGGTCATGCTGCCAATCAACCAAAATGTTACTGTTACAAACAATAATAAAGCTGTAATTGGTGTAAATACCATGCATTGAACTATGCAGGAATACACATCTGACTCTTTAACATATACTAGTGATGTCCTTTCAAATTCCTGAAAATCTACTAGTTGTATTTATAGATTTTATTTCTTTTTAAAGTATTTGTTTTTAACCTTTCGATTACTGGATTTGTTTTGTGGAAACATGCAATCTTGGTACAAATCAAAGAACAATATTTCATGTTTAGTTTTGAGTACAAACCAATAGTTAAACATTTACATTAACTTACTGTCATCCTGGGAGCGTTCTCTCAGTTCTTATTATTTATGTATCCCATCTTACCATCACTTGATTTCATTTATACTGCTTTTGCCTCTTAGGTCTCTCTGGCCCAATGATATTTTTGGCAGCTCAGAAGATAACCCAATCCAAACCTTGTTGCATATATATTTCCGCCATCAAACACTGGGCCAGACTGGCACCTTTGCCATCATTGGTTCCAAGCAGGACATGTCAAAGGCCAGCTCAAAGCTAATGGAACTAAATCTAGAAATCAGAATGTCCCTGCGTGTGGTACAGTCATACCAGCTTATATCTAAAGCCACACCTGTCACCAGTATGGTGAGCACTGAGTTTTGAGCAACTGCTGTGAAGCAGGTCTCAAACTTGAAAGCACTGGATGTCTGCGGATGTTAAGCACCTTTCCGTATTTACTGTATATCATGCTTCGCTGACTGAACTTGGCCTCCATCAAGAGCTTCATTCACAAACCAGAGATGCATCAGTCCTAAGGACGGCCAGCAATGATACATACAATGTATGCAAGAGTAGACACTTTTTTTTCCTTTCTTCTTTAACGAACATCTAGAAGCAAAAGGGCTAAATTGGTGTACAACAATGAGCAGTTGCAATACAGCCTCTGGGCAATTGCAGAGATGAGATAGGGCAGGACACTTCAGTTGAGACTAGGCCCGTCTTCTCTAAAACAAACAGTCCTTGGTTCCTGGTCATACGAGAGTGAAGATGCCAGACAAGATGTACAGTGGCACTGATTGTCTGACGAGACACTGGCAGAAGATGACTTCTAAAGACTGTGGAATGCCATTGAATTCCTGTTTTTGTTGGTATTTTTGTTTTATGTTTGTGTTTTCCTTTTGAATAGATGGGTGACAAATGGAATGTGTGTGATTTCTGCTAGAGGTGCATTTTCAAGGTATGACTGATGTACATATTGTCTCTGTGCATGCCTCAAAGAGTACCGCAACATTATTTTTGAATAAATTTTTATTTTATTAGATCTAACACCTCATAGCGTGTAAATGTTAGGACATTTAATTATTTTAAACTGGGCTTTTCCCGGTGTTTCTAAAAGAAATAATATATCTTTATTAGAATGCTGCTCAGATCTCTGACCAGTGCTTATGGTATAAATATTGATAACTAACCAAAAAGTAACTGCCTGCAGAGACTTTAAAATGTATATTTAGATAAAAGCTGCCCAGCGACTCTCGTTAGAAGATCAGATAACTTATTTTATTCTGTATATGTTCTAGAATCTCCGTATGGTGTAAATCCAGTATTTTCTTGTAATTGTTTGCAATGCACTGTTATAGAATGATAGATGTATAAAGGCTAAGCAGATCCTTTTAATGACAGCTGGTGGCCTTTTGCTACCAAAGTGGTCAAACCGTGGCCAATGGCATGAATATATGTCCTATGAAGTAACAGAGGTGATTGGTGTAAAAGAACATATATTGATGCATCTTTGTTTCTTCATAACTTTTTTGACCCTCTGGGTGTAATTCAGAGAAGCTTCACACACCCCTCTGACACTGAAAAAGTTCAAGGGGTGTCCTGGAAAAAAGAAAAAAAAATTCAGGTCAAGCTACCAAACAAAATGTGCAGCCACTGCAATACGAGCTCATGAAATTCTGTAGCACAAAATAAACAGGTTTCTGTATACACCAACAGCAATTTTTGTAAACAAAAATGAATGTAGCTTAATGATTCCTGTTATTAAAAGGAATACCCTGCATTTTTTTATACACCTCTTTTACCCACTGTGATTAAAAAGAAAAAGAAAAAAAAGTATATATTTATTTCTGTACAAAAGGCTATTATATATATTCTTTAATATGAAACTTGTAAAAATGTCCGAGGTAATAGAACCCCAGCAAAACTGAATTCTGTGATCATGTACTAAGCATTTCACACTTGGAACCTGTGAGTTTATACAATAAGCTCTTTGGCTTGGAAGAGATTAAAACAGCTCTGCCCACTTGTAAGGGATAGCAGGCCAAAATCTGTAAAAATCTAATTCCTACACAACCTTGTGGGGACGATGGAGGGACCAAGATCAGCATCATCCAGGCACACACATTAATCACTTTATGTTCTCAATCCTAGCGAACATGAACTATTTTAAAATGTATGTGGTACTTTAGGTAGTGTTCATATATCCAAAAGTACTTACTTGGAAAAAAGTAGTTACTTAACATTACATTTTTATTTAAGTCATTTTATCAGTCCTTTTGTTAAAATAAAAACATTATATATGTTATGGAGTCTTTCATTTTGTCACTTCTGGATTCTTAAAATTCATACACAGGGGTCATAGTCTGCCATGAAACCCGTTCAAATTTAATCTGACTTACCGCAAACCACACATTATGTAAATGGGAATATAGACACACAAACAAATGGCATTTAGACCTGCGGCCATTTTGGTTTTATTTGTGCGTTGAAAACATATACGTAACATAGCTAAACCAGTGTTGAGGACTTGTAGAAAATGATACCTCCCCAAATAATACTCAGGACCACCATCAGGGAGATACATAGATCTCCCCTCATCAGCCTCTCTGCGAGCTAGAAGGCATACAAATATTCCCTCTCATGTGTTCTGAGGGCAGCTCATTGGGGGTCAAGGGGGCTCAGACTTCAGACTGTGCAGGACCACAAGAAGCAGCACAGTAGGAGGCATGTGTGCCTGGCTACTGGTTTAAACAAAACATTTAAAAAGGAGGTGCAATGAAGGGGACTAGAATTTAAAAAAATACATGTTAATATGTATACTAAATATATACCCTGCTTCCACTTCAATGACTCAGACCCAATAAGGAAGCACAATGGGAATCTGAAGTCATTCATAGTCCAGAAGAGTCTCTAATGCCAGTTTACATACAGCACAATAAAGTGGCATTACTTACACATGGACAGAACTCTTTCATTTTGGTCTCCTAGACTTTGTCATCTTTAAACTGTGTGTCCTTAGTTGGACTATCATGCCCTGGGAGCCAGAAAAGGAGTGAGTGCCTGCACTCTGTATATTATTTACTAATTAGCATAGCTATTAAATCATAAAGCTGATGTGGATCAGACTACAACCTGTGGACATTGATTTAAATCTAGTCCATAAATGGGATTTAATAATGTCATTCAGACTATTACAGAAAGTAGCACGTTCCCAAAGCCTTCATAAGTGCATGAGATTCATTCAGAGAATGTAGTGCACCATCACCGGTAATGTGCCGACTGAAAAGCAGAAGTGGCCTGTGGGTGAATAGTACGTCCATTAAGGCTTTTCTGAAACCTGGATTCTCCGCCCCTCTTTTTGACAAGTTATCATGAAGTGGAGGAGCTTTGTCATTATCAGTGAAGGCATGCAAAGGGTTCATAAACCCTGCACCAGATACAGATCCACAGCACCAGATATAAACCAACCACACTAGATATAGCCTCACTGCACCAAATACAGACAGGGGGGGGGGGGGGGAGAGAGACAGAACAGAGGGGGGGGGGAGAGAGACAGAACAGAGGGGGGGGGGGAGAGAGACAGAACAGAGGGGGGGGGGGAGAGAGACAGAACAGAGGGGGGGGAGGAGAGAGAGACAGAACAGAGGGGGGGGAGGAGAGAGAGACAGAACAGAGGGGGGGGAGAGAGAGACAGAACAGAGGGGGGGGAGAGAGAGACAGAACAGAGGGGGGGGGGAGAGAGAAAACAGGCATGGGGGAGTTAGAGAGAGACAGACATGGCAACGAAGAGGAAAGGGACACATACATAGGGGGGTGAAAGACGGGGGGGGGGCGCCACGGTGCAAGCCCACACAGGGCGCTGGGACACTTAAGGCCGGCCCTGAACCTAACAGCACCAGACACAAAACTATAGCACACGCACACACACACTATAATCCCTCAGCTCCAGATACAACAATATAGCACACAATATAAACACAAAGCAACAGATTCCCTAAACACCCAAATCCATGACATTTCTTTATCTCTTTCCCCATTTTTTGTTTTATTCCTCCATGTTTGCCATCTCTTTCCCCATCATTTTATGTTTTATTCCTCCATGTCTGTGACCTTTTCACCTACATTTTATCTTTCCTGCCCCATGTCACAATTTTGTCTGTTTTCTGCTCCAATCAATCACCTCTTTTCATCCTCCATTATCTTTTCTGCCCCATGTCATTCCATTATCACATCATTTTATCCTCCATTATCTTTTCTGCCCCATCCACTTGTAGGGTTGTCGGCAGGCCGGTAAAAAAAATTGGCTTCAGGCCAATGTTGAGTCTATGGAGACAGTACCAAGGCCGGTATTTTTCTGAAGAAAAGGTGGCAACCCTATCCACTTGTCACCATGTTGATGTGAGCAGAGCCTGGTCAGAGGAGCTGCTCAGACTGGACAAATGGAGACCTCAGGGAAATGGGAGGGACCTCCTTGGATTTACCCCACTTTTCCATGTACCTTGGCTGTTTTGTTTTTTTAAAGCTATCATAAGCTCTTCCTACCTGTTACAGAGGCTCAGCTATGGTCTCTGAGTATCTTCCCCTGTTTCCTCCATGATGTTGCACTGCAGGCTCTCTTCTGTCAGTCATGCTGCCACATGGAGGGCTGAGGAGCAGGGCTATAACTCCATATCCCTGGGCACCCCTGTCATTGGCTCTCCATGCAGCATGACTGACAGCTGCAGAGACCTGCACCAATGTGGATGGGAGACCAGTATTACAGCAAGCAGCGTTGCAGAGAGCAACAGCTTTGGGTGTCACATCCTACCCAAGCAACTGGTGTGCAGTCCCCTAGGGACAACTAGGGGCTGCACACTGAGTAACAATAATAAAATAAATAATTTCAAGGGGAATTGCAAAAATCCAGGGGGGGGGGGCAAGCGCCCCTCCCTGCGGACGCCCATGCATGCGATCACACAAATCAGTTTTTGCAGCAGAGGAAATGCAGTCAGATGCGGACCACTAGACTTCCCATGATGTCACCCACCTCCAGCTGTATGAATTGTTAGTGTAGACCTGGAGTAAAGAGTTAATTGTAGATTACAGCTAACCTTCACCCCAATCATAACATTCCCTCACCACCCCTTACTGAAGTAATGAATGTATTTCAGTTCAAGGGAGAGAATAAAAAGTTTTTTTTTTTTTTTTTTTTTAATTAAAGTTAAGTCTAATCCTTACCCTCACTATAACCCTAAAGACACACATTACGGGGAGCATATTCTCATGGATATGTTGGTGCTACAAGGGGCCAGGTTTTACCTGCCTGGCCAGAGGAAAAATATCAAAAATGGATGGTTGGGGCTCCAGCGATTCAAATTGCAGAAGTGCAGCAACCACATACAACCAAGTCCCACTCACCCTTACATGCTCCTCATTCAGCCCATCAGGGGGAGATGAGCTTCACAAAACTATTGAATTTAAACCAATCTTGAGCAAGGTAGTAAAAATGTACTTTCATTTTAGTATGCATTTTCCCATTTCCCTCTTATATTGTTTGGAGTTCAGAGCACAGGTTTTTGTAATCTTTACACCCATGGTAGCCAGTGGCGTCCCGAGGGGGGGGGGGGGGACGGACCGCACTGGGTGACACCCGTGCTGCCAGCATCCTCCGCACTGTGCAGCGGCCGCCGAAAAAAAAAAAATCAAAAAAAAAAATCACAGCGACCAGATGTGACGTAACGTCACATCCGGTGACTGTTTTCCTCCTCCGTGCAGGAGGGAAGACTGCACGGAGGAGGCCTCCGTTCGGGGACACGGAGCAGCAGCAGCAGCCATTCGGTAAGTGATGGGGAAGGGGGGGAGAAGGAGGGTGGTTGAAAACGAGCACTTTAAGGCACTCCTATTCCCGGGCTCTATAATTGTACAATTTTCACCTCGTGGGGTTCCTGTGTGTTGCATAATTAATGGGACCCATGTGTGGCGTAATTATTGGGCAGAGGTGAGGCGTAATTTATGGGGCTCTTGTATGGCTCATAGTTAATAGGCCATCTAACTGGCATTACTAAGGAATCTGTTTGGCATGGTATTGGAGGAAATCCAGGGGGATGACCATGAGTTTCCGCACCGGGTGACACCAACCCTAGTGACGCCCCTGATGGTAGCCATTCCCCAGTAATGCAGACACTCCTGGCAAAGTATGATATTTTCAGGAACCTGAATGTACCATATTGATAGAGAAAGTAGCAGTGAGGATGTCAGAACCATCTGAACCATTAAAGAACACATGGAGCCTGCGCACTATGATACATTTTACTGGGATAATCATTTATGGTCAGTCAACTTCCTGCCCATTTCACTCCAACAAAACAAAATACGCACTTTTAGCAAATAAATTACAGGAGGGCAAGAACCAGATTTAAACAGGACATGATTATATAATATACTTAAAGCTGAATGTGCTGTCACAGGAGAGCCTTTTGCCTTTGCATCTTCCACACAAGTCTTGGCGGTGCGGCCTCTTTGGGTCAACATGGCGAAGTTTGACTGGACAAATACATCTGGTTTGTTTGCAACTCTGGAATGGGGAGAAAAGGAAGATGTAAACCTAATATTTGGACTATATACACAATAGTGCCAATTCTTTTACATCCAGTGTCCAATATATCAGGAGCACAAATATATAAAAACTCCATTCTAGTTAGGATTTTACAATATAGTTTGGGCTAATGACCATGGTCAGAGACCAGCCACTGGGGAACCAAAGGAGTGTATCTAGTATAGAGAGCTACCCATTCAATGAAAGCATGCTGGTAGTAATTACTAGTAGCCTTTTAATTAGTAAAAAGGATAAAGATCTATGGTGCAGCAGTAATGATTCTCTACCATACTTTTTCTATAGAAAATAAAAGTGACTTAATCTCATCTGGCATTTATGTACAGTGGTATGGTAGAGTTTAAATACAGACAATAGAAATTAACCTTTAATGCAGTTTAATGGCAAGTAAACCATGGAAACTGAGACAGTGAGGGAGTAGAAAGCTGTGGCACTTACTTGACACATGATGTCCTCCACTCTGTATGGATTGAAAGACTTTTGACAGGTCCTGCAGAATTGTTTGAAGTAAACCTGGGCAAAGAACACAGACTGTCATATCTGCAGACAGCAGTGTCAATACAGGCAATATGTCTGTCTTTGCTCAGCAGAGATTCCTACCTTATTTGTGCCCTGCACACACCACACGTAAGCACTTTCCCATCGGATGTTGCAGTCTTTACAGTGGTAGTAGCCATATTTCTGTTCTAGGAACTAAATCAGAAATTGAAAGGTAGAACAAAGCATGAACCACAGCAGGGGCGTCCAATGTGCAGCCTATTTCTCAAATATGCAGTTTAAAAAAAAAATATATACATATATATACACACACACACACTTTTTCTCACTTTCTCTAATACGGCAATATAACCAAACATTCCACATCACACACAAAAAATCTCAATCTTTCCTAGTAAGTTACATACCTCCATCATTTCAAATATCCAGAGAGGGACAGTGGACACTTATTTTTGTGGAAGTGGCTGAAGGTGTGGCTATGGATTGGGCAGTGAGTTTATGATTATGCGCGAAACGCGTCAAGCTGACCCTTGATTGGAGTGCACTTCTCTCCCCCCCCCCACCCCCACTTGCTGCTTGTTCATATTAAAATCTTTTGCTACTTAATTGGTCGGTGAGTGCCGTTTTTCTGCAACCTCTCTGCATGGATTGGGCAGTACTGGTAGATTTCAGTGACCAATTTGTAAGTATAATAGAATATTTTATTTATACAAATCTTAAAAAAAACCCCACCAATGACTGCAGTTTAAACTCGTTTTATTGCTCTGGACCAAACATTTGGACTGTCCCTCCTAAACAGGGACAGTTGGGAGGTTTGTATTTAGAGCATTTGTAATCTTAAAGCTCAATTCTTTATCAAGGATTCCCAGAAGACCACCAGTATCCTCTGTTAGAAGTTATAAGCCATGTGAAGAATGGAAAGTTTCTGTAGCACCACATTTTCCAAACCGCCATAAAACAAGTTGTTCCATTAGATCAGTTTCTAGAACAAACCTGGGGATGTTGTGGAATAAGTTCTGCAGCATTCATAAGGATGTAAATAGTGCAGTCTATTTAACATTTTTCTGGCAGAATGTAAAAAAAAAAAAAAAAACCTAAACATACCCCACAAGTTTACACACTGCCAATGTTTTAAGATCGGGAGACAGTGGGTCTGAAAGTATATATTCCATGGGATTTATAAAACGCAAATCTGGGTAAGAGTTCTTAGAATGGTCTAAACAGCAGTGAACATTGGATCAGTTTCCATGGTGACTGCTCCATTTTTAGAGCCTTGTACCTGAAGGGGCTTTATAAATAGAACCCCCGATTCCCCCCCCCCCGATGGTCGGACAAACCCATCTATCTAGAACTTCATGAAACATCTTCATAACTTATTTTTTTTTACAACAAAAAACACTAAGGGTAGTAAAGTACACCCCCGTTACCCACTTACCTGAAACCTCACCCTGGTCTGGCCGCGGGTCGCAGCCTGCACACTTTCAGACTTATCCGTTGTCGGATCCTTTGTTTCCTCCTTCGCTTTGCTCTCCTCCTCCCTGGGACTCTGCTCTTTGGGATCTTCCTTCTTTGAGATCTCTTCCTCTATCTTCTCCTGACCTTCCTCCTCCTCTGGGAAAGTGCCAAGTCTGCCCGTAGCTACAGGTGAATACACAGCTATAGTCCTGGGGAAGCGTACAGTCTTGGTAGGCGAAGCAGGGCTACCTTGTTCTTGGGGAGGTTGCTGTTTTTTAGGGGTTCCAATCCTCCTCCTCAGTAGAGTTCTGGGTCCCAAGGAGCACTGGACAGATGCATCCTGCCTGGGATTCACCTGAATACCAACATCTCTCGTGTTAGCTTTCCTCAACCTTGGAGTGAGGTTTGGGTTCACTTGAGACAAGATGGCCTTCAACTGAGCTCGCTGGTAATTATCAAAATACTCCCCAGTGTCTCCATAATTGGACAAATAATTTTTCTGCCTCCAGCTCAACCCCTTATTTTTAGGATTAATATACCTATAGGAATAAGGGTTATAAGCTGAGTACATGTAATTATCCATTGCTTCCTCTGTGAAGCTAGCCATAGCGTTTGGCTGCTTGACCTTCCCAGGTGATTGTTTAAGTAGGGTGGGTTTAATTAGTTCCCAAGGTGTGCATGGGTCCTACCTCCCTCAGGCCATCAATTAATAAACTGAATAAGAGATACATATGTTTTATTTCACTACCATTTGTTTTAATATGATGATGAGCAACTTGTATTTAAAATAAATGTTTGATGTGCCCAGTACTTAAGGAGTTAAATAAGGTTTTGCAATCATTAGTGTGACACTTCTAATAGAGTAACTTGTATCCAGCCAGGAATATCATATGTTGATCCATTGGGAAGTGAAGAAAGGACTGTCTATTAACCCCCTAAGACCAGGGATTTTAGTGTGTCAAAGACCAGAGAGATTTTACCATATTTTAAATGTTGTTTAAATGTAAATTTTCTCTTTGTCATTTTAATACACCTATATAAGTTATATGTTCATTTTAAAAGGACAGTTAGAGTTTTCTTTGGATTGGATACCATATACATCTAAATAATCTACAATTTAGTATTAAAACTGCTATAAAAGGGAGGACATTTTTAAAAAATGTTCATAAGTTAATTGATTTCCTTCTGGTCACATGACTTAAACATAGCATATGGCAGCTGTAATAGTTATATGCTGCAGAAAGAGATACAAAGTGCAGCCCGGCAGTATGTAGGATGGATATACACACAGACACAATCCAATTAGTTAATCATGGTAGGTCCTATGAGATCTCCACCTTGATTGATTAATTAATTGGATTGTGTCTGTTCATATATCCATCCTACATACTGCCGGGCTGCACTTTGCATGGTCTTTCTGCAGCATGTGGACTAAAAAGATGTGTTCCTGGAAATATGGCCAGTGTTGGCAACTATGTTATATGTGGCCAGTAAAAGATGGCCAAGGTGGCAAACCTAACATCCATTTACAAGTTATATATGTCCCTCAACAAAATGGCTGAATATACTACATATGCATGGAAACAGGAGTAAGAGAAGTTAATTTAAGAAGTATTGAGGTTAGTAACAGGTAAACAGTGGCAATTCTGAAAGTGTGAACTAGAAGAATAACTGCTTAGGGTAATACAATAGTGGGAAATGGTATGTTTTCGTGCAATGGGCCTTTAAGCAAGCCATGTCTGCAGTGTGAATGCTGAGAATAACTAATGCAGGGCTCGACAAACCCTGGGCGCCAGGTCGCCATGGCGACCAGGAAATCAGACCTGGCGCCCGGGTGCTGTTTGTCACAGGGTGCCCTTCATCCGTTTTTCTCTCACTTTCATCGTAGTGTGTGGTGGGAAAGTCTGTGCGGATCACGCAGACTGTAAGCTCCGCCCCCTCGTGCAAGGTGTGTGTATGTGACTGGCTGTGTATGTGAGGTGTGTGTATGTGACTGGCTGGCTGTGTGTGTGTGTGAAGGGTATGTGACTGGCTCAGCAACAGGGCAATTGCCCCCCCCCCCCCCCCCCCCGGAACAGGAAAAAAGAAAATGCTGAATTAAAAAAAAACACGCTTGCAGGCAGAGAAGGAGGTGAGAAGAGATTGGAAGATCCCCTCTCACCCTCCCTAGGCTGCAGTGTGACAGGGAAGTGGTGACAGGTCACGTGACCAGCGCGCTGACGTCATACGCGCGCCGGGTCACGTGACCTGTCGGCACAACCACCTGGGAACCGAACAGGCAGCATGGAGGAGACCATTGGCTGGGGCATATTAAATGGCAACTAACACTGGCATATTATTGGGCAACTTTCCTGGGGCATATTAAATGGCAAATAACACTGGCATATTATTGGGCAAATTGGCTGGGGCATATTAAATGGCAAATAGCACTGGTATATTATTGGGCAAATTGGCTGGGGCATATTAAATGGCAAATAACACTGGCATATTATTGGGCAAATTAGCAAGGGCATATTAAATGGAAAATAATACTGGCATATTATTGGGCAAAATGGCTGTAGCTTATTAATGGCAAATAATACTGGCATATTATTGGGCAAATTGGCTGGGGAATATTAATGGCAAATAATACTGGCATAATATTGGGCAAATTGGCTGGGGCTTATTAAATGGCAAATACTGGGATATTATTGGGCAAATTGGCTGGGGCATATTAATGTCAAAATAATACTGGCATAATATTGGGCAAATTGGCAGGGGCAGATTAAATGGCAAATAATGGCATACTATTGGGCAAATTGGCTGTGACTTATTAATGGCAAATGATACTGGCATATTATTGGACAAATTGGCTGGGGAATAATATTGGCAATGTGTATGTAATGGGGTGTTGGAGGCATGTAAATGGGGTGATGGGGCATGTCCTCGGTGTGCAACGTGGTTTATGGGTCATGTCGTGGGTGTGCATCGTGGGGGGGGGGGGGGTGCCCAAATTTTGTCTGCCTAGGGCAGCACAAAACCAGGGTACACCACTGGGGAGGAGGGAGAGAGAGGAGAGAACACGGGGGAAAGAGGAGAGAACACTGATGGCGGGAGAGAGAGGAGAGAACACTGATGGTGGAGAGAGAGGAGAGAACACTGACGGGTGGGGGGAGAGAACACAGACGGGGAGAGGAGAAAAAGAGACAGCTATTGGGAAGAGGAGAAACACACACATGTTTAGGGGGACAAAGAGACAATCGTAGGAGGTAGAGCATAGAGAGTGACATGGGAAGGGAGAGGAGAGAGACATACATGGGAAGGGAGAAAAGAGAGACATAAATGGAATGGTAGAGGACAGACAGACATGGAACAGCAGAGGAGAGACAGACAGACATGGAATGGCAGAGGAGAGACAGAAAGACATGGGATAGCAGAGGAGAGACAGAAAGACATGGGATGGCAGAGGAGAGACAGAAAGACATGGGATGGCAGAGGAGAGACAGAAAGACATGAGATGGCAGAGGAGCGACAGACAGACATGGGAGAGGAGAGACAGACAGACATGGGATTGGAAAGGAGAGACAGAAAGACATGGGAAAGAAGAGGATGCAAAGACGGACATGGGAAGGAAGAGGAGAGAAACGGACATGGAAGGAAGAGAGACAGAGGGACACGGGGAGTGAGAGGAGTGCGACAGACATGGGAAGGGAGAGGAGCGTGACAGAAGGACATGAGAGAGAGGAAAAGACAGATGGACATGGGAGAGAGGAAAAGACAGACGGACATGGGAGAGAGGAAAAGACAGACGTACATGTGCCCCTCCCGAGATCAGACTCTGGATCCCCCCCTGGACTGGCTGTGTATGTGAAGTGTGTGTGTGTATGTGAAGTGTATGTGACTGGCTATGTATGTGAGGTGTGTGTGTATGTGACTGGCTGTGTATGTGAGGTGTGTGTGTATGTGACTGGCTGTGTATGTGAGGTGTGTGTGTGTATGTGACTGGCTGTGTATGTGAGGTGTGTGTGTATGTGACTGGCTGTGTATGTGAGGTGTGTGTGTGTGTATGTGAGGTGTGTGTGTGTGTATGTGACTGGCTGTGTATGTGAGGTGTGTGTGTATGTGAGGTGTGTGTGTGTTTGTGACTGGCTGTGTATGTGAGGTGTGTGTGTGTGTATGTGACTGGCTGTGTATGTGAGGTGTGTGTGTGTGTGTATGTGAGGTGTGTGTGTGTATGTGACTGGCTGTGTATGTGAGGTGTGTATGTGACTGGCTGTGTATGTGAGGTGTGCGTGTGTGTATGTGACTGGCTGTGTATGTGAGGTGTGTGTGTGTATGTGACTGGCTGTGTATGTGAGGTGTGTGTGTATGTGACTGGCTGTGTATGTGAGGTGTGTGTGTGTGTATGTGAGGTGTGTGTGTGTATGTGACTGGCTGTGTATGTGAGGTGTGTGTGTATGTGAGGTGTGTGTGTGTTTGTGACTGGCTGTGTATGTGAGGTGTGTGTGTGTGTATGTGACTGGCTGTGTATGTGAGGTGTGTGTGTGTGTGTATGTGAGGTGTGTGTGTGTATGTGACTGGCTGTGTATGTGAGGTGTGTATGTGACTGGCTGTGTATGTGAGGTGTGCGTGTGTGTATGTGACTGGCTGTGTATGTGAGGTGTGCGTGTGTGTATGTGACTGGCTGTGTATGTGAGGTGTGCGTGTGTGTATGTGACTGGCTGTGTATGTGAGGTAGGTGTGTGTGTATGTGACTGGCTGTGTATGTGAGGTAGGTGTGTGTATGTGACTGGTTGTGTATGTGTGTGTGTGAGGTGGCTGTGTATGTGACTTGCTGTGGATGTGAGGTGTATGTGACTGGCTGTGTATGTGAGGTGTGTGTGTGACTGCCTGTGTATGTGAGGTTTGGGTGTGTGTGGGACTGGCTGTGTATGTAAGGTGTGTGTGTATGTGACTGGATGTGTATGTGAGGTGTGTATGTGACTGGCTTTGTATGTGAGGTGTGTATGTGACTGGCTGTGTATGTGAGGTAGGTGTGTGTATGTGACTGTTTGTGTATGTGAGCTATGTGTGTGTGTGTGTGACTGGCTGTGTATGTGACTGGCTGTGGATGTGAGGTGGCTGTGTATGTGACTGGCTGTGGATGTGAGGTGGCTGTGACTGCCTGTGTATGTGAGGTTTAGGTGTGTGTGTGACTGGCTGTGTATGTAAGGTGTGTGTTTATGTGACTGGCTGTGGATGTGAGGTGTGTGTGTGTGTGTATGTGACTGGCTGTGTATGTGATGTGTGTGCGTGTGTGACTGGCTGTGTATGTGATGTGTGTGCGTATGTGACTGGCTGTGTATGTGACGTGTGTGTGTATGTGACTGGCTATGTATGTGAGGTGTGTGCGTATGTGACTGGCTGTGTATGTGAGGTGTGTGTGTATGTGACTGGCTGTGTGTGTGTATGTGACTGGCTGTGTATGTAACTGGCTGTGTATGTGACTGGTTGTGTATGTGTGTGTGTGTGACTGGCTGTGTGTGTGAGGATAGCTGTTTATGTGACTGGCTGTGGATGTGAGGTGTATGTGACTGGCTGTGTATGTGAGGTGTGTGTGTGACTGCCTGTGTATGTGAGTTTGGGTGTGTGTGTGTGTGTGTGTGTGTGACTGGCTGTGTATGTAAGGTGTGTGTGTGTGTGTGACTGGCTGTTTGTGTGTGTGTGTGACTGGCTGTGTATGTAAGGTGTGTGTGTGTATGTGACTGGCTGTGTATGTGAGGTGTGTGCATATGTGACTGGCTGTGTATGTAAGGTGTGTGTGTGTATGTGACTGGCTGTGTATGTGAGGAGTGTGTATGTGACTGGCTGTGTATGTGAGGTGTGTATGTGACTGGCTGTGGATGTGAGGTGGCTGTGTATGTGACTGGTTGTGGATGTGAGGTGGCTGTGTATGTGACTGGCTGTGGATGTGAGGTGGCTGTGTATGTGACTGGCTGTGGATGTGAGGTGTGTGTGACTGCCTGTGTATGTGAGTTTTGGGTGTGTGTGTGTGTGAGTGGCCGTGTATGTAAGGTGTGTGTTTATGTGACTGGCTGTGGATGTGAGGTGGATGTGAGGTGTGTGTGTGTATGTGACTGGCTGTGGATGTGAGGTGTGTGCATATGTGTCTGGCTGTGTATGTGAGGTAGGTGTGTGAAAAAATTTCTTCCTGAACCTGAAAACCAATGATCGGCTGTTTAACCCTGGATCGGGTCTGTATAACTTATATTCTATGCATGAATTCTTTGGACAAAATATATTAACTTATACTAAAACGTATGCTATACACATCTATCCTGCAACCATTGTGGCATCCCACTCTGTGGTGCTCCTTGGCCAGAGGATTATCCTGATCATCCTGGCTGCTGATCTAATAAAGAAATGACCTGCCTATTAGTAGTATAGTAGTATAAGCCTCTCCTATATATATATATATATATATATATATATATATATATATATATATATATATATATACACTGAAGCTTTTGTGATGCGTTGCCCAGCCTCTTGAACAACAATGGTGGGTGTGGTCAAAATACTGCCCATATATGGAAATAGGCAGGGCTAACATTGCAGCAAATGGATATTGATATTATTGCAGATGTATGTTTCAAGACGGCTCTAAAGTAATGTTCAATGCCTAGACTTCAAATCACATTCATATTAATTGTACTTTCTGTACATATTTGAAACAATGCTTGGATCAGGCAGTAAGTAATTTTTCTATGGCTGTGTATGTCAAAATTCCAAGCTGGAAAACCAAAAAGCGCACCTCTCAAATGTGGCCTTTTAACACCCAAACAAGCTGACAAACCTATGCATGGGTGGTATCACTGTACTAAGGAGATGCTATTGGGGTGTTTGGCAGTGACACATACCAAAATTTGTGAATTGATGTCTGAAGTACAATGTATGTGAAAAAAGACACAGAAAAATTACTACCACAAACAAACCAATGCATGGGTGGTATCACTGTACTCAGGAGAAATAGTGGAATCTATTTAGCAGGTTTTTTCATTAGCTTATATAGATGAGTAAAAGATTTTTTTAAATAAAAGTCAGAAAAGTGTGTTCTTTTTAAAAAAAACATTTATCATATTTTATAGTATATTATAGGATTTGATCAAAATGATGGTGTGACTTGTTATGATGATTTTCAAAGGATCTTCTTCTGGAAATGTGACTAGTGACTTGATAATGATAATTTTTTAATTGTGCATATTGCTGTACTAATTATTCCAACAGCATTGTGCAATTAAACGATTATCACAAACAAGTCACTATTCAGATGATTCTGTAACAAGATCACTGTGTTGCACTGTGATTGGAGTCAGACTTGCTGTGGTGATTAATTATTGCTGCACATAATTTTTTGTTGTTGGAGGTGTGGTTAGAGGTGGAGTTTAGGGGGTGGAGTTAGGGTCGGGGTCATGGGGCCGCACTGACTTGCTTTGCCCAGGGGCCCACAATGTTGTTAAGACAGCCCTGTGTGTGTGACACTGTACGTGAGAGGGTATGTGACATTATATGTGTGTATGTGTGACACTGTGTGATTGTGACATCTTGTTAATGATAAGTACACAAATTTTGAATCTAATACACTGCAACTATGGACTCAGAGATGTGCCATACTTATATAAAATGTTTAAAATAAACAATAATGAACTTTTGTGCAGGTATAGATGGCAGAAAGATATAGGTGAACCGATAGATGATGACAAGTGGTCAGAAATATTAGAAGAGTCAGCAAAATGTTCTGTGTCAGTCACCTTCAACATACAAGCATATAAACTGTTACACAGGACGTATCTAGTTCCAACATTATTTAACAAGATGTATGCTGATGCCAATGAAAATTGCTTTAGAGGCTGTGTAGTAAGAGGAGACAACATCCATATATGCTGGAAATGCCCGAAATAAAAAGAATATGGACCAAATTAAATAACATCATTAATGTGATCATACCCATCCCAGTGACATTAACACCTTGGAAGGCACTATTCAATCTAAAAATGAATAACCTTCCAAAATATGAAAATATATTAATTCAATTATTATATATGGGTGTAAGAATTTATACAGCTAGTAGATGGGATGATGTAATTACAAGAATAAATAAAATGTGTGTGAATGAGAAGCTGTCAAGTATTGTGAATACAAAGATATTTCTGAAAATATGGTCTCCATGGCTTTCTAGCTCTTATGGTAGATCTGTCAATATTAATATAATCTAATTATTGATTAAGCTAACATAAGTTATTACAAACCTCTATACTATTGATTTGAGGTTTTATTTGTTTCCTTTTATTAATATTAAGTTATATATCTGTTCATATACTTAGTAAATAAATCTGATAAACAATTAGATAAATTATACATTGACACAATGTAAAATTTAGAATATACATTTATAACCTAATACATCCAAATAAAGATACAGAGCATAAAAATGTGTGTGAGTGTGTATTTGACATTGTGTGTGTGTTGCAATATGGGAGTTTGTATGTGTGATTGTGACATTGCATGTGTATGTGACACTATGTCGTGTGTGTGTGTGTGAGAGACACTGTGTGATGTGTATGTATGAGAACCTGTGTGGTGTGTGTGCACTGTGTATAATAATAATGTGTGTCTGTATGTATGTATGTATGTGTATATATACATATATATATATATTTTTAGGATGTGGTGTACCAATTAGGGTTGCCACCACGGCGGAAGTGTCCGGCAACATTTGAGGATGTCTGTGCATACTGAGCATTGCATAGACATCCTCCGCTTTTGACTCTACTCTGTGTTCAGTCTCTAGCCAAATCCTCTCGTCTGCCCCTAAAGAACATTGAGTGCATTCTTCTATTCCTCAGTAAAGAGACTGACAAAATCCTAGTGTACTTGCTTGTGATCTTTTGCCTTGAATACTGTTCAGATTTGGCTCCTCCTCTCTGCAACACCCATCAACGGCTTTTTGTCTGCTCTAGGATACAATTTAAATTCTATCTTTACCGTCCAGAAACCTCCACTCCTTGGCCCCTCTCATTGACACCCTCCATAACCGATCTAACCCTGCACGACCACTGTGCTCCCCAAAATAACTTATAATCTCCTACAACCTCATCACCTCTTCCCACTCGCACCTGAGAGTTTGCCTGAGCTGCCCCCTGCCTCTGTAGCTCCCATCAGCAGAGCATTCAGCGCTCTCTCCCTTCTTCTCAAACTCCAAAAAGTCCCTGCAAACTCACCTCTTTAATGAAACTTTACTACTCGTTCCACTAGAATACATATTAATAAACCTATAGCCAACCCCACCTAGTTCTCACTGTCCTCAGACACTGATTATGAAGCTTACAACTCATCTAACTAGAACAAACTTAATTAGTCTCTGGCTAAACCCACTTGGCTCCAATCATCCCTAATAATATTACTACCAGCACCTTCCCAGTGACCTCTTCACTCCCATATGTGTCTCATGCCCCCCACTCCCTCTGGATTGTAAGCTTGCGAGCAGGGCTCTCTACCTCATGTACCAGTCTCTTCCAGTTTGTCTAACTTACTATGTAGTTCCCTTCAATGCTCCTGTGTCTAGCACTACGTAAATTGTTGGTGGTATACAAATAAATGTAATGTAATACCAAAACATTTTGGACAATGCTAAGCTTCCAGTTGGGGAAGGCTCTTATCTATTCCAGCATGAGTGTACCTAAGTGCACAAAGCAAGGTCCACAGAGACATGGTTGGATGAGTTTGGTGTGGAAAAACTTGACTGACCCGCACAGAACCTCAACCACATCAAACACCTGTGAGATGAAAAGGAAAGGAGATTGTGAGTCAGGCCTTCTCGTCCATCATCAGTGCCAGACCTCACAAATGATCTACCGGATGAATGAGCAAAAATTCACACACAAAAACTCCAAAATCTTGTTGAAAGTCGTTAAAGCCGCAAAGGGGGACCAACTAAATATATATATAATACATTTTTTTATGATGTCATTTCATAAAATTCCTTGTTGGTGTAATGGTCAGATGTCCCAATACTTTTTTTTAATCTAGTTTTTTTTTATCCCTGCATTGGGTGCAAAAGGAACTAACTATGGCTTTGGTGGTTGGAAAGTGATGTATGTTGGTCTTTCATGTAGGTTTTGGCAAAAAACAAAATCATTTATAGATTTAGTTTTTTTTTTCTTTATTTTGATATAATCACATTTTCAGTCAGTTTGACAATACATTTGATACCTGAGAGTAAAATAAACTTCTATGCACTTGGATTTAAATCAGTGGTAGCCAATAAGTAGTTATCTGACTGTTGAACTGGCAGCTTATTATTTAAAGGAAGGCCGGCCCAGCATCACAGCACCTGTAGTGAGAACGCTACCTTTTGGCTACGCGCACCTTAAACATGGCAGATAACACTGTTGTTTTATTCAGGGATGAGCTGGGTAACACACAGGGGGATTTTCACTAAAACTGAACTGAGAAGTGAACTGCAAAAACCAGTCATTAATAGCTAAGCTGGAAACGTTCTCCAACTTGCCTCTCTTTCCAAATGCCTGATTTTTCCAGATGAATTTTCAGTTCACTCCTCAGAGTACAGATTACGCTGCATTTTATGGATTAACGCTCTAGACGATACATTTTATATAAACCTTCCCTGAATAAAACCACAGTGTGGTCACCATAATAATCTCCAAATGTAAAAACCTCATTCGCCACCCACAGACATGCTTATTAAGACAGCACATCAATAAATAGATCTGCCATATTTACAGGTATGATGACCAGTATATGGCACCAGGGCTTTTGTTGCCACTGCAGTGTATAAACTGGCTGATATGAGAGATTTGTGTCATGCTAGGTTGTGAAGGTCAGACAATATTTTTTTTTTCTCCAACTCATATGGTCCCCAGCCAGACACATCAAGTTTTTTTTACATCTGCATAATAATACTTATAAAAGATTAAGGGCATTAGTAATTACACATTCTGTCAACTGTACAGAACACCAACATATGAACCTGTATGAGCAAAGTGGCATGCCTCTCACATCTCCTATATTCACACAACGTAACACACTTGTAGAGCAGGTTGGGATTCTAATGAGTTGTACACAGCAAGCAGAGGTTGTGTATTCGAGGTCCAAAATACTGCAGACTGAGACGGAGCAACATAAATCGGCTTGTTGCAGATCGCTGTACACATCAATAATAATTCACTGTAACATCCCCAGCAGGCAGTGACAAATGCGCATATGTAACTGTAATTGTCTAGTCCAGAGGGGGGACAATAAGTAGCTCTTTAGCTGTTAATGATATACTACAGTGGTAGGCCAAGGGCCCAGAGGCCTCCTTATACCTCTGGAAACCTTGAAATTTGGTAAATCGGCCTTACTTGGCAAATATGGGTGATCTCATCCCAAAAGTGATGAACTAAATACCACTTCACTCACCTGCAAAAAACTGTTTATCCTGTAGGCCCAGCAATCACCTGTCATACATAGGGCCTCCAGGTCAAACCCAAATACGTTCCCACATTTGCCCACAGTCCATGAACAACTGGAGAGCTACAGATAGACTGCCCCCTGCTGCATCATTAGTGCAGTCCCTGGGTTGGCTCCATTGGTATTGAGTTTGGTTCTGAGGTCGTTACGGCCCCATAAGAAATGTCATTGATTTCTTCTTCCTTCAGCTTTTTGTAGGAAATGTCTGTGTCCTCCTCTTCATCAAGAGGTTCGGGTTTGTGTAGTACCTCTTTCCTATACAATTTGTAGACTAAGACATAAATCCCTGCCTCTGCCGCCTGGAATAATGCATAGAGCAGCGGGAACATGTACATGCTCCCTATGAGATGTGGTGGGAAGGCTAGTTTAAGAAGAGCAGTACAGAGCTGGACATTCTGGCAACCTGTTTCCAGAGACACAGTTCTCCTGGAGTTTGGTGGAAGGCCGAACAACGTAGCTAGGCCGTATCCCAATCCATAGCCTATAAGCGGCATTATTAGAGCAACAATATATACAGAAGGTGGAATGGTAGCTAGAAGCTCTGGTCCAAGCATTGCCCCAGTGAGGATGAAGAGAATAAGCAAAGTCACCAGGAGAGACCAGAGGGAAATCTAATGGAAGAAACACAAAACAAAGCTGTAGTTTGACATGTATATGCAACTGTGACCATCTGTTATAACATTCTTATAGTCCAAGTCTATGAAACATGCTTACTGGAAACCCTATAATTGGCTCTGTTATGCTAATTTCATTTAGAGCAATTCCAACATAGTTAATAACCAGCCCTGTGCTGCACACTTATTCGTTAAACTGTTTCTCTTTCATGTTTGTATAGAAGATTTTACTGATCCACTAGTGACATTACTTTCTCCAGTGCTTGTGGGCATGGTGTGTTCAAGTGTGTCTGATATATGCATTAGCAAAGGGTTGTCCAATAAGAGGGAGGGGTGCCGGATAGCAACAGTCCACCGGCCCCCATAGACAAAATCCAGCAAACTAATATCTAAACGCTTCATTTTATCTTGCATAACAGTAATATTCCCAATGAGGAACACCGGGGCAGGACACCAATGGGGACTGCAGCCCTAAATCAGTACTGTTCTGTATAAAGCATAATTCAGAGTTGCAATAAAATCAGCAGACCAGGACCAATTTATTAATAGTTTTCTTAACATTTTGCATTGCTTCTACTTCAATAAAGCTGGTTATTCCACAGTGGAGTGGCTACAGCCAATGGGGAAGTTGAGATTGAAGGCATCTGATTGGCTGAAACAGTGTTTGTTCAAATGAAATCTTAACTGGGAGGGTCAGGGCTACCTGTCCTGGCCTTCCATGTATTTTTAGGGGTTCCACTGGAGAAATGTTTTTTGAAATAATGTTTTAGTTTTGATTCATTTTTATTAGAGGTTTTTCCTTTTTAGTTGGCATTTGTCCATAATAGTCAAATTTGTCCTGAAATGAGCCTCTATCATTCCATAGACGTCTATGGGGATGATGGAGGATATTTTTGGCTGTGTATTTTGGTATTCTCTTGGTTTCAAAAGCATTCGGCGTATAATTGGTTATCGTATCTGAATTACACCACTATTCGTGATCACATCGGGGCATATATCCGATATGCCCCTGATGTACACAGAATTTTTCTGATCTTCAGGCCAATTAACTAGGGCCCAATGTTCTGCCTATATTGTGTAGATCCTTAAGTGTTCCCCCAGTATGGTTTTCTTTAAGTCGGGTTAAAATTGGTAGCTGTCTAGGTCAGCCCTTTGTGCCCTCTGCTTTTACCTTGTGTCTGCAAACACAGACTATACAGGGCTTTCAGTGATAGACTAGGAAGCAGTTATTTCAGTGAATCAGATTGGAAGAGGCATTCTTCCCCTGTGATTGGCCAATAATAGACATACTTTCCCAAAGACATTTTATCCAGGTCTTTGTATATCATGCCAGTGAGGTTTAAATGCCCCCCAGGACATGCCTCATCCCCTGGTGATGGTGCTAGTGATTAGCCATCACTGTTCTCTGAATTGTATTTATGTGTATATATATATATATATATATGTGCATGTGTCAGTCTATCTAGGAGACGATCCCTGCAGAGGGACAATGATGCAGAGATGGATAGGGAATGTTTATTTATACAAGGTGACTGAAGCAGAAGCTTGCACAGTGCCTATCGTAAAGAGATCTCTGTCTTCCATCTACCTACCTTAATTTTCCAAGCCACCCCCATGTCCCTTCCCTCCAGTACAAATTGTCAGTTCCTCTGTAGCATTATTATAGTCCATAATTTTTCTTTTTAGTCCACAAACTATATTTCACATGGATCTCCATTATCCTGCACAGGCAAGAGCCAAACTTACAATGTTCAAACATTACCGTGGACAGCATTTCTTCCCAGGTCAAGTCAAATGATAACCTGTTTGTTCTAATAGAGTTTTACCATAAGCTGCGCTTTTATTTTCTTACCATATTTTTTTTATGGAAAATGATTCACTGTTCTGTACAAATGATAGATAACTATGCTTTAATAATTATTGTTTATATAAATGATAGTGAGGTTATTTAAACCTAAATGACAGTTTAGATAATATTTATTTTCATACCATATAAAACCCATTAATCTAAGCTGAACTGATGTATAACAAACATATAAATCTTCCAGCCTACACATGTCTGTTTCAGTCTGAACTCTATCAATCATGGAAAGTCTTTGTGTTTTCTGTTGACAGGAGGGGGTGTAATTCTGCTTCACAAAGCAATGGCATTTTCTCAGTTTTCAATCAAATGAGAATTGATGTGTGTGTGTGTGTGTAGGTATATATATATATATATTCCTTAAAGCACAACTGTAGCAAAAAAAATAACCAATGCTTATTTGAAAGATTGCATCACACGTAGATAGTTTGCTTTAATGAAAGTATATAAATAATGTACTTTATTGAGCACTCTTTGCGCTGTTCAGCTCTAATAGGGGCAGACATGTTGTTTAGAATGTTCGGTCAGATCTTCCTTCATCTGAAACAAGGTGAATGAAGAACTGTCCTACGAGTCTAAACAACATGTCCGCTGCCTATTAGAGCTGTACAGAGCAAAGAGGGCTCAATAAAGTACATCTTTTATATACTTTCATGAAAACATTTCTAGTTACAATTTGTACACTCGATGCAATCTTTCAGTTAAACATTACTTATGTTTTTACAACAGTTGTCCTTTAAAACAACAGGAAAACAAATGTAGTATTTGAAGAATAAAGTGCACATAACTATACATTGAAAAGGAAAATAGTTTATTTAAACATCCACAAAATGTAGAAAATATCCTCAAAGACTCTAATCATATTAACAAAATAACTGTGGGTAACAATTTAACCCCTGCCAATATGGAATGGGGATTCATTTGTTTGCTCAGATTTGTTGACAATATTTGGTGCACCACAACCAAGAACAACCAGAATACAATGTTCTCCCACACGTGTGTGTGTTTGGCTAGCTATTTACTTATGGGAATTATGTAGCAAAGATTGAGATGTCTAACTAGTAAAGATTGGGATATCTAGCTATATTCTGATGTGAGCTACACTATGTATTTGTCTGGCTAGCTATATAGTGATTGGAGTTATACTGCATATATGGAATTATGTCTGGCTAATTATTTCGTTGTGGCTGCTACACTTCTGTGTTTAGAGAACTAGATTAATATGAGATTACCATAGCCCATGTAACATGTATGAAGGCCTAGTTCCATATGATGACTTGTAATATTTACCCTAACTGTATGAATTATGGATACATACACATAGAAACTCTGATCTGTCTATTTTAGAAAATATTTATTCATAGACAAAACAACAGCAACATAGAAATAATGACACATAAACAAATGAACTAGAACAACAACCACCTTTAGCCATGAGTATGTAAAAGATCTCATCCATAGTCTGATCCAAAGTTACACTATAATAATCCGCGTCTACTCACAAGCACAGCCAGGAAAGGAAGAGTGAAAGATAGTGGAAGTGGTAATATTTTCCTTATTTGTGACAAAGGTGCTCATTTACTTTGAGTGCATGGTAGCAGTTGGTCTACGAGTGTAATGGGAATGTCCTCTGTCTCACTTTCATCGCAGAGATTTCATCGCAGACCTGTTGTCTACACAATGAATCTGCAACTCTGAAAGGACGGAGAAGCAGCCATAGACCTGTCTATGTTCTGCAACAATTCACTATAAGTCAGAGCAGCACGTGACATCCTAATATTCAGATTTGTATAAGTGTGCGGATCAGTGTGGCAGCAGGAATATGAGTCTGGGTTGTTCAGGGAACCCACAGACCTTCATCTCCAACCTGGTTAAATAGGAGATTAGGGAAGGAGATTAAATATTTTAAATATGTTATTTTGGAAAGAGGAGCCCATGGACAATGATTACCATCATTCGTCATGATTTGACAGGAGGTATTTAAAGTATCTATTAGCTTATGACCTCTCACAATGTAAATATTTACAAAAATGGTGCACTGCAGCAATGACCGGTATCTCCTCCTACAATACATGATCATGCCACACCTCCTCTAATGATTGCACAGGAGCCAGGGCTGTGTGATATGCTTTCGCTAAGTGAAACTGAAAGCTGAATTGAATTATTTGGGGACTGGAACACTGAAAATATTGATTTCCGATTTAATTTGAGTAAGTGCTTAAGTAAGAGAGCTATGTGACAATTGGCCAGTCTCCCCCACAAACAGGAAATGTTTGCAGACCAGCCCTCTGGCACCAAGTACAAGAGTTTTCCTTTTTTGAAAAATAAATAATTGCTGCCAATTTTAGCAGTTAGTCTATCGTAGGGTAGATGTTAGTAATTATTCAGTTGCCTATTCAAGATCTAGGAAGTGTTATATTCCAGGTAATTGTATCTATTCCTGGGACAATAATATAATTGTCCTTTTTATTGCTTCTTTTAATACCTTCATGGAAACTACTGGATTTTGAATGGGTCAATGATATTTAGCTTGTGCAGGACCAAAGAGGAAATGGGAATTGTTATTTGATTTTTAAAAATGCTCTTAAAGGGCCATTCTAGTACCGTAAATGTTTCTCTTATTTGGTGGCGAATGATGCATCACGAGTGCCCTATTGTTGTATACTCACATGTACGTGTTATATGCCAGCAATAACATAGGCCTGTTCCACCTCCTGGCATACATTCTAAAATGATGTGCTTGCTGTGCACTTCCACTACTGAAAATGATTGTAGTAGCACAAGGCATGTGCACACAGGCTGAGTGCATACCCCTTGCCTTTCCATGGAGATGCAAGTAGACTCCCAATGTGTATGTACATCACTGAGATTGGGGCATCCCTGTGAATCTTTCTGAAAGTCCACTATTTGACATAGGATTGCTGATGGGATGTCCCTTTCAAAACAACATTACATGGGAGCATTGATCTTAAAAAAGCTGAGTTTAAACGGTAAGTATTGCATTGCAAATTTGAAGTGTCCAGGGCTGTACATCTATGTCCCTTTTGTAACACCATTACCATTGCTCTGCTTAATGGTATGTACTCCTACTTTTCTTCATGTCATTTTTTGGTAACCTGTTCACACAGTAAGCTCAATCTTACCTTTAACAAGACATCTGCAATCCTATTGTAGCGGTAACGTATGAAGACTCCCAAACAAATGGGTAGAAGAGTACTACAGAGAGTAAGGCTCACAGCACCTAGTGGCAGTAACTCAACCAAGGGCGTGTTAATCCAGGGGCGACTGTAGATCCATAAGCAAAGTGGCATCAGTACCAGAGCTAGCAGCGTGGAGGATGCAGTCATGATGATACTAGACACAAGAAGACAATGTTTTTTTTAATTATTATGATAAGGCTTTTGTCTAGATATTTTAATCTAGCTTGAAATAAAAGGGTGGGGCAATGATTGTTTCTCATGCATCAAAGTATAAATAATTTAAAATAAAGAATGCCTTCCCTGTAATCTAAATCATGGTGTTCTGGATTATATCTGTATTTTCCTTTTATATACCATATATTGATATAAACAGATGGAGTATTACTGAACAGTGAAACATGTGTCATGGCATACAAAGATATTTAATACCTGAACAGTGGGTGGTCCTGATGTCTAATTATTTTCTGATGAAGTACAGAAATATATAAAGATTGGCAATTAAACAGGATCAATCAGCACCTTGGACAGTACCAAGATCAATGTATAAAGCTGGGGTAGGCAACCTGTGGCCCTCCAGCTGCTGCTGAACAACATCTCCCATTATGCTTTTTTAGGTAAGAGGCTGGCAGAGGAGTATGGGAAATGTAGTCCTGCAACATCTGATGGACCACTGGTTTCCTAACCCTTGTGTAAAGCATTGACGGCCCCCCAGGACATGGTAACCTTGGACTGTGGGGCCAGATTACTAAAAGTTCAACTCCTGTGGTGTTTATTGAGCGCAGTGTACTGAGGAAAACTCAACCAGTTCAGTTGTATTCAAGACAAGTTGGCTTTGTTTTCTGGACATTCACGTAGTTTTTTATACTAATTCATGTAAGTTAAGTTCATCTTTAATAAAGAAAACTAATTGGAGACTTCCCGCTCCAACATTTCACATGTTGGTTAAGATGCCACATACCAGTAATAAAGATATTGGAAGGTCTTAACCATTACTTACAATGGGTCAATAGTGCGCCAATACTACACAGAGCATCACTTCTGATCTATTGGTAGGCAATAAGTTAAAACTGAACCATTACATCAGAAATACTGACATTTTTTTTAAATTATTGAATAAATTAGTAAGGACATATAATAGTAATGTAATGCTAACACCACCAACCAAAATCAGAAATAATAAAAACCACAAACAAATACTACTCTACTCAAAGGTAAAAATACCTGTGAAAATAATTGCCAACTAATTGGCTAACCATACTGTGGTACCGCTGGAGTGTGAGATTAAATAAAAACATTAAGAGATGACAAAACCGTCTATGTGTGCAGGTTAAAAACTGCTTGAGAAGCAACATATGGAGAGAAATAGCGGCACCATATTGTAATGAGATGCGCACTAGAATCAGAGGTCCATGGCAATGCGAAAGATCCCAGCCCAGCAGCAAAAAACAATGTACAGCAACTTTATGTTGACATCATTACATGGCTGCATCAGCAAGGACACTGCCTACCTCTCATGGATTCCTCTCCTGCTTCTTTGTACACTTCACTAGCCATACAAAGGCAGTTTAATGAATGTGTATCTGCTATGTAAGCACATATTTTGTGTGCCATACATATACTATATATAGGGTCTAGTCAATAAAGAGAGAATTGCAGGGAACTGAGAATTTAAAACTTATGGCCAAAGTAGCTGAGTTGTAAAAATTCTCCCATTCAGCTGCATTGGAGATTTCCAATTCGGCTACATTGGCCTGAAGTTAGAAATTGCCATATCAATTCCCTGTAATTCTCTCTTTATTGAGTAGACCCTTAGCTCTCACATAGTAGTTGTGCAGTACTGTTACATCATGGATTGGAAGGTAAGCAAGATTAACGCCCCATGCATTCCTTTAGGATTGGGGGAAAATATTTTGAAAGAGGAGACTCGTTTTAGGCATGGATATTACAGACCTTAAAGTACAACTGTTGCCAAGATTACATCAAGTATACATTTTAAATAGAAATGCGATAATCAAAGAATACAAGTAAATCAGGGGTGGACATATTTAGAATCTTAGGTCAAATGAAGTAAGAACTGACCCAAGATGGCTGCTCCTTGACAGTGCTATACGATGAGACACTGCTGAATAATGTATTTTATTTATGTTGTTTCATTAAAGAATTTCTATATAAAATACCTGTAAGATGCAATCTGTTAATGAAACATAACATTTTGTTTCTGACCGTTGTCCTTTAATTTCTGGATTTCTGAGTTTAGACCTATTTTTTTCAGATAAGCAATCCTTATTGACTTGCATTAGGATATTGGTTTACTAAGCAAAGAAAGTTACAGATAAGAGAGGAAAACTGTGGCTGATAAGGACTACATTTGTACAGGTTTTTATTAAATTATTTATATATATATATTTTCAATGGTCAAAATATTAACATATACTTTACTTGCTGTGTACATGTTTATTTGTGTATACTGGGCGCACATCAGTAGCACTTCAACAGACCATGAAGCTTTAGAGTGCCATCCGTATTTTCCAGCTCTCTGTCTACATGTCCTCTGTTTGCACAGCCTAGGACTAGTCAGAGTTGTACCTTCTTTCAAAAACACAATGCCAATAATGTCATCTCAAAGGCTTGATCCGAGTGGTAGCCGTGGCTGCTGCGGTGTAAGTGTTCACCTATCTGATAATATAATGCTGGGCATTGTAGTAGTGGGAAATGCAGTCAAATCCCCGGCATGTATTTCACTGGTGTTACATTAGTTTTTACATTTTAGAGATCTGTAAATACAATCCACACAGAAATGCTTCCTGATATCACAGTGTGTCTGAGAAGGAGAACAGAGGCAGGGTTGAGATGTGAATCCACCGATGCATAATCCATTTATACCCCTTATTCAGGAAAGAGAGAATTGCATGGAATTGACAAGGAAATTTAAACTTTAAGGCCAAAGCAGCCAAGTTAGCAACATTCTCCAATTAAGCTGAATTGGAGATTTTGTTCTACTCAGGTACCTTCTTTACCTTATGTTTGAAATTCCCTTGTCAATTCCCTCTTTAATGAATAAAGCCCTTTGACTGCAGGGGTATCTCTCTGGCAAAACAAAATCAGACACTTTTGCATACATATATTGATTTAAGAAAAAGTTTTCAGTAACAATGTTCATTTGTTTCTATTTAATAAAACACCTTATCACTTATCACTGGTTTTTAACCATGTTCTATTGCAGTCTCAATGACCAGAAATAAATGAACAATATTTGTTGTCACATCTTTAAAAATGTAACCGTCCACTTTTCAACCGACAAAGTGTCATTATAAACATCCTTCATTTTATTTCCTGCAGACTACATTAAAGTATTACATATGCGTAAAGAATATAGCTTTCGATGTATTCTTTCTGCGTTTGGTAAATATAAATGATGGAAGTTCATAGAACATAACCCTTAATGCATGCAATATGAAAAACTCCAGGTGAGCAGATAACCAGAAGTTTTCAGGAGCTGCATGTAGCATGACATAGAATGAGTGTAATATTAAACATCTGACATGCAATATGATAAGAAGTTATCATGTGCTGCCTAAAGGACAAGGGGGAATGAGTGTAATATTATACATCTGACACGTAATGTGATAACAGTGAGTTATCAGGTGCTGCATATAGCATAAGGGGGAATGAGTTTAATATTAAACCTCTGACATGCAATATGATAACAAGCAGTTATCAGGTGATGGATATAGCATGAAATGTAATAATTGTAATATTAAACATCTGATATTTAATGTGATAACAGTGAGTTATCAGGTTCTGCATATAACATAATGTGGAATGAGTGTAATATTAAACATCTGATAGAGGTTCTGGTTAGGATGTTAACACAATAGTTGTCACTTCTCCTGCATAAGCCTACATCTGTGTAACAGGTACAAAAATGATGGGAATCTTGAGCAAAGTGCTACATTTGGAGCAATCGACAAGATCTCCTATTGAATTCCATGCTGATTACTCAATTTATTGCACTGTGTATCAGAATGCCTCTTCTTGTACTTTAATAACTGTGACATTAGTCAATGGTAAACTCCCTGGAATGGGTGTTATACAGGTACCTGAGGTTCATATCTCCATTCACCAGCAGTGACATGATGTTGGAAAGGTTTCCTCCAGGACAACAGCCACACAGGAGCACAGCTACCGCTGCCACTTCATTGAGAGAGAAGATCAGAGCCAAGAGGAAAGCCACCACTGGCATGAGGACAAACTGGCTGATAGCTGCCAGAAGCAACCCGATAGGTCTCCTTAGCTGCTCCCCTATCTGAGAGACTTCCACAGTGCAGCCCAAACCCAGCATGGTGACACATAGTGCCACCCCAACAAACACACTGAGACCATGGTTCAGTGGGGTGTCCCAGAAAGGGGCAGAGGTGACCAGGTGCTGGGGCAGGGACTCCTGTAATAGAATAGTGATGCTGCTCAGGTCTGTCCAGACCTCCCCAGCAGAAGTCATGTTATCCAGCACTGGTGTCTCAGTGGAATTTGGGGTCCAAAAAGGATATTCAGTCACATTGTCAATAGCGCTGGCACTTGAGTTTTCCATTGCTGTGGCGAGTGTCTGCTGCTGAATGAACTGCTAGTAAAGAAAGAGGGGAGGGTCTGCCTTGCCCTATCTCATCCTCAAGCAACAGCCAGGCAGTAATCAGAAAGGCAGAGCCTGGGACGAACTTCTATCGCATCTCATGCAGCCACCCACCTCACCCTCCTCACCACACCCCTCACACAGCATCGTGCAGAAAGGGCTGCTTCTTAGCACCATATCCTCCGAGCTATATTGCTAGGAATAATCCGCCTGGATATATCAAAGATAGCTACTGGACAAGTGCTATCTATTATTCCCAGCAACAGATAACATGATTGACACTCCAGCTGCCTTAGACTGAGACTCTCATGATGCTTAGCCATTTATCCAAAGCAGTCAGAGCCAGAAGTGGGGGTTCTGAAATTTAACATATTCTTTTGCTGATGTATTTATATCATTCTGCAAAGTACATAGCATTACAGGACACAATTAATACAGGGGAAGCCTGGGGCACAAACAAGTCAGTAAAAAACAATCTGCTTTGAGGACTAGTATTTTTCTTTTAATGGTGGAGTCAGTCATACCTGATTATTTAAAAAGAGGAGATCCCTTAGCATCAATTACCTTAACAGTTATAAACTTCAAAATTCGACGAAAGTAGTTTACAGCCTCAAAGCATATTGTACCATAAAAATCAAGATCAATTAACACAGGTTTCTATATTGCTTTTTGACAAAATACACAGGAAGGGAACAGCAAGTACATACACAGTTATACCGTAATATACAGCTTGCCATCCAAAATATTTGCAGGGTTCGGAGCTGTGATAGGGACCAAAGTATCTGGAGGACTGATGTCGCTGTACCATATTGTATCTTTTATTTTGAAGCACTGTGTCCAGATCTTGTTTGTTTTTTTTTTTTTGTTTTTTTTTCGTTTAACCAGGGAGCACACTTCAGAAACCCTGCCCATACCTCAGAAACCATTTTTTATAAACAAAAGTAAATGTGCATATTGGAATCTAAACACAAAAAGGGAAAACCTGTTTGATATTATAAATGGGTTCCCTTTTGGGAGACCTTGTTACTCAGAGACCATGCTTGTGTATGGATAAGAGGCCTGGGGCCCTGCATGTAATAAGAGAAACCAATGACTCCTGCTTGTTATTACCACCAGGTTTGGTTTTCTAAAAAGAGCTGCATCACATTTTAAATCCTGTTTCCTATGACAGTTTGTTTGCCCTGTCACCTGCCTATCTTACACAATATCAGATTTTCCACTGCTCAAGTACACTTTTTTTTTTTAAATATGAAACCAGTTCTTCAGTGCAGTAAGTTTCTGATATCTGAGGGTATATGTATATTTCTGATATCTGAGGGTATATGTATATTTCTGATATCTGAGGATATATGTATATTTCTGATATCTGAGGGTATATGTATATTTCTGATATCTGAGGATATATGTATATTTCTGATATCTGAGTGTATATGTATATTTCTGATATCTGAGGATATATGTATATTTCTGATATCTGAGGATATATGTATATTTCTGATATCTGAGGGTATATGTATATTTCTGATATCTGAGGGTATATGTATATTTCTGATATCTGAGGATATATGTATATTTCTGATATCTGAGGGTATATGTATATTTCTGATATCTGAGGGTATATGTATATTTCTGATATCTGAGGGTATATGTATATTTCTGATATCTGAGGGTATATGTGTATTTCTGATATCTGAGGATATATGTATATTTCTGATATCTGAGGGTATATGTATATTTCTGATATCCGAGGGTATATGTTTATTTCTGATATCCGAGGATATATGTATATATCTGATATCTGAGGGTATATGTATATTTCTGATATCTGAGGGTATGTGTATATTTCTGATATCGGAGGATATATGAATATTTGTGATATCTGAGGATATATGTATATTTCTGATATCTGAGGATATATTTATATTTCTGATATCTGAGGGTATGTGTATATTTCTGATATCTGAGGGTATATGTATATTTCTGATATCTGAGGATATATGTATATTTCTGATATCTGAGGATATATGTATATTTTTTATGGTGATTGCTCCTCATTTAGAATTTTGCCCCAAAATTGGCTCTATATTTCCCATAATCTGTATATAATTTAGTGAGACTTCAAAGAAGGCACATGGTTTAAGCAACTAATAAGTAATGGTCTTATGACCTTGACCAAGCAAGGGCATTAGGGAGAAAGAGACATATATTGAAGGCTTTAATCCAAGCCAACAGTTACAAGTTATAAAAGATATCTTGTGGGATGTAAAGATATTACGAGTTACCTGGAATAATGTTCTGCAGAATTTGGTGGAAAAAAATAGTTTAACTATTACATTAACATTTATTTCTATAGTGCCAAAAGTTTAGATAGCGCTAGCGATAGAGCATAGTGGGGAACTACATACTAAGTTAGACAAACAAGAACTTGCTGACACATAGCCCTGCTCACATGCTTACAATCTAGAGGAGCAAGCTATAAAGTCGTTTTTTGGCTAAAAATGAATGGAGCAAATGGACAACTAGGTTCTTATCCATCATTATAATGTGCTTTCTTTAGAATAAATGGATAACACAATGTAAACATTAAGCATATTAAGACTACTGAAGACAAGACAGGGACAAGGTGCACATTTAGGAGAGCTTGAAATAGGGTGATCTTCCTACCGTCCAGGTGACAGAGCAGGTGATCACAGACTGTAGATCTCTCCTAAGGCATCTGTCATCAGATCCTTCCCATGCTATCATGGCCATTTATCAGTTAATGCTGTTTACGTTACAAATATGTATAAGCAGCTGTGCTTCATCAAGGAAAACGAGCTAAAACAGTAACTATTCACATTAAATGACAGTATAAACAGTGCGGTATTTACAGGGCCGGTGCAAGGATTTTTGCCGCCCTAGGCAAAATAAAAATTGCCCCCCCCCCCCCCCCCCACATTATCATTCCCCTCAATATCCCAGGATTATGCCCCACAATATGCCAGGACTTAGCCACCCAATATGCCAGGATTATTCCCCTCAATATCCCAGGATTATGCCCCTCAATATGCCAGGATTTAGCCACCCAATATGCCAGGATTATTCCCCTCAATATCCCAGGATTATGCCCCTCAATGTCCCAGGATTATGCCTCTCAATATCCCAGGATTATGTCCCTCAATATGCCAGGATTATGCCCCACAATATGCCAGGATTATGCCTCTCAATATGCCAGGATTATGCCCCTCAATATCCCAGGATTATGCCTCTCAATATGCCAGGATTATGCCCCTCAATATGCCAGGATTATGCCCCTCAATATGCCAGGATTATGCCTCTCAATATGCCAGGATTATGCCCCTCAATATACCAGGATTATGCCCCTCAATATGCCAGGATTATGCCCCTCAATATCCCAGGATTATGCCTCTCAATATGCCAGGATTATGCCCCTCAATATGCCAGGATTATGCCCCTCAATATCCCAGGATTATGCCTCTCAATATCCCAGGATTTTGCCTCTCAATATACCAGGATTATGCCCCTCAATATGCCAGGATTATGCCCCTCAATATGCCAGGATTATGCCTCTCAATATCCCAGGATTTTGCCTCTCAATATGCCAGGATTATGCCCCTCAATATGCCAGGATTATGCCCCTCAATATCCCAGGATTATGCCTCTCAATATCCCAGGATTTTGCCTCTCAATATGCCAGGATTATGCCCCTCAATATGCCAGGATTTTCCCCCACAATATGCCAGGATTTTCCCCCACAATATGCCAGCCAGGACTTAGCCACCCACTATGCCAGGATTTTCCCCCATAGTATGCCAGCCAGGACTTAGCCACCCACTATGCCAGTGAAGTTTTTTTTTTTTTAAAGCAGGGTTCCGGCGCCCCCAGGTAAGATGCGCCCTAGGCAGCTGCCTAAGTGGTGGCGCCGGCCCTGGGTATTTACCTCGAGGCATCCTAGGATGCCTACGGTGGCAAATTTTGGGGTGGCGGCAGCACCCCCCAGCACTGAAAAAACAAAACCTTACAAAAAAACAAATGGGCAGCCTGATCGTGACGATCTGGCTGCTGAGAGTTCTTTTCTTAGGGGGGCGGAGTGATGACGGGTCATGTGACCCAGCGCTCTTACGTCAGATGCGCGACGGTTCACATGACCTATCCACACTCACCGCTGTAATGGGGGTGATGCAGGCATGTAATGGGGGTGATGGGGTTAATGGAGGCATATAATGGGGGTGATGGTGGCACCCTAATACTCTTTTTCTGTCGGGCATGCTGTTGATGAAATAAAAGAGTTACAAAGATTTTGACAGCAGTGAGCACAATTACTGCATGAAAGATTTAATATGAGCTTGACTGTTGCTCTCAGAATAAAAACAAGGTATCTGAGGCCGGCTTCAGATCTACAGATATGTTAGGCAAGTTGACAGGGTTTCGAACCGTCTGAAAATACTTTCTGATCACATCCAAGTACCATCTATCTTCATCCGTATAGCAGGATTAGACATCACTGACAGGCCCGTCTGACAGGACAGGACATGGAAACAGATGTTTTCAGTCACCTTCCACACAAAAAACACAATATTAAGGAAATGTCAGAATATCCAGCTTCATGATTAAAGAGTCTCAAGCTAAATAAAATACAATCTCAGAAAAAAACACAGCAGTTAATCAATTTAGAGCCATCTAGTATAAACAAAAGAAACAAAAGACACCAATTTATTCACCATTGAAATATAAAAGTACACTGCTTTATTTTCCTTTCACGTTGAGCATCACAAAATCTCAGACAGATTTTTTCGCTAATAGTAATTTCCTTTTCACCTCCTCCCGCTATCCCAACCTCCCTCTTCCCCACCCTTGACCAAGTCCAACTCAGTGACCAAGGACATACTCGGAAATGATAGAAATCTCAATATATCCAGATAAATAAATAAAATGACCATGGTGACATGGGTTGCGATTATGACCAGGCCCACCCAGTAGACCCCTGCTGAGACCCTGTGTGGAGGACATCACAACTGAACTTCAGTGCGCATTGCAGGAAACTGTCAGACATCTGGAAGCTGTATTCCTCAACGTAGAGTATAGCAGTGACTTGGAGAGACAAAATCGTCTGTATGTAATATGAGGGAATCAGGCTGGGGTGCCTGTGTTTAGTATGGGGCAATCTACATTTAATATGAGGGAATCAGACTGGGGAACCTGTGTTTAGTATGGGGCAATCTACATTTAATATGAGGGAATCAGACTGGGGAACCTGTGTTTAGTACAGGGGCGGATCCAGAGTCTGATCTCGGGAGGGGCACATGTCCGTCTGTCTTTTCCTCTCTCCCATGTCAGTCTGTCTTTTCCTCTCTCCCATGTCCGTCTGTCTTTTCCTCTCTCCCATGTCCGTCTGTCTTTTCCTCTCTCCCATGTCCATCTGTCTTTTCCTCTCTGCCATGTCCGTCTGTCTTATCCTCTCTCCCATGTCTGTCACACTCCTCTCACTCCCCGTGTCCCTCTGTCTCTCTTCCTTCCATATCCGTTTCTCTCCTCTTCACTTCCATGTCCGTCTATGTATCCTCTTCTTTCCCATGTCTGTCTGTCTCTCCTCTCATTTACCATCTCTCTGCCTCTCCTCCCATCCCGTCTGTCTGTCTCTCCTCTACTATCCCATTTATGTCTCTCTCTTCTCCCTTCCCATTTATGTCTCTTTCCTCTCCCTTCCCATGTCTGTCTATCTCCTCTCCCCATATCTGTCCGTCTCTCCTCTGCCATCCCATATCTGTCTGTCTCTCCTCTGCCATCCCATGTTTGTCTGTCTCTCCTCTGCCAACCCATGTCTGTCCGTCTCTCCTCTACCATCCCATTTATGTCTCTCTCTTCTCCCTTCCCATTTATGGCTCTCTCAGCCAATTTATCCAATAATATGCCAGTATTATTTGCCATTTAATATGCCCCAGCCAATTTGCCCAATAATATGCCAGTGTTAGTTGCCATTTAATATGCCCCAGCCAATTTGCCCAATAATATGCCAGTGTTATTTGCCATTTAATATGCCCCTGACAATTTGCCCAATAAATTATATGCCAGTGTTATTTGCCATTTAATATGCCCCTGCTAATTTGCCCAATAATATGCCAGTGTTATTTGCCATTTAATGCGCCTCTTCCAATTTGCCCAATAATATGCCAGTACTAGTTGCCATTTTATTTTATTTTTTATTTATTTATTTTTTTTGCCATTTTTATAACCAAAAACAATTAGTTGCCTTTTTATATGCCCCAGCCAATTTGTCCAGTAATATGCCAGTGTTAGTTGCCATTTTATAAGCCCCTTCCAATTTGCCCAGTAATATGCCAGTGTTAGTTGCCATTTTAAAAGCCCCTTCCAATTTGCCCAGTAATATGCCAGTGTTAGTTGCCATTTTAAAAGCCCCTTCCAATTTGCCCAGTAATATGCCAGTGTTAGTTGCCATTTTATATGCCCCTTCCAATTTGCCCAATAATATGCCAGTGCTAGTTGCCATTTGATATGCCCCTGCCAATTTGCCCAATAATATGCCAGTGCTAGTTGCCATTTTATAACCCCCTTCCAATTTGCCCTGTAATATGCCAGTGTTCATTGCCATTTTATAAGCCCTTTCCAATTTGCCCAGTAATATGCCAGTGCTAGTTGCCATTTTATAAGCCCTTTCCAATTTGCCCAGTAATATGCCAGTGTTGGTTGCCATTTTATAACCCCCTTCCAATTTGCCCAGAAATATGCCAGTGTTCATTGCCATTTAAAAAGCCCTTTCCAATTTGCCCAGTAATATGCCAGTGCTAGTTGCCATTTTATATTCCCCTGCCAATTTGCCCAGTAATTTGCCACTGTTAGTTGCCATTTTATATGCCCCTTCAAATTTGCCCAATATGCAGTGTTATTAGCCATTTATTAAGCCCCAGACTATTTGCCCCCCATCTCCCCAGCATTTCCCTTATCCCCTGGTGGCTAGTGGCAGGCAGCATGGTCTCCCCCATGCTGCCTGTTCGGCTCCCAGGCGGTTGTGCCGACAGGTCACGTGACCCGGCGCGCGTATGACGTCAGCGCGCCGGTCACGTGACCTGTCGGCACTTCCGTGTCAGACTGCACGGGGAGCCGAACAGGCAGCACGGAGCTTTCTCTGTGCTGCCTGTTTGGCTCCCCGTGCAGCCTGGCAGACAGGCAGAGAAGGTGAGGGGGATCTTCCGATCCCTTCTCACCTATGTCTCTGCCTGCAAGCGTGTCGTTTTTTTTTTTTAAAGCGTTTTTTTTTTTTTTTTTAAAGCGTTTTTTTTTTTTTTCTTTCTCTTCTCGGGGGGGGGGGCAATTGCCCCGTTGCCCCCCCCCTGGATCCGCCACTGGTTTAGTATGGGGCAATCTACATTTAATATGAGGGAATCAGACTAGGGAACCTGTGTTTAGTATGGGGCAATCTACATTTAATATGAGGGAATCAGACTGGGGAACCGGTGTTTAGTATGGGGCAATCTACATTTAATATGAGGGAATCAGACTGGGGAAGGGAAATTAAACGTTGTTTAACCCTTGCTTCCTTAAAGGCAGCAAGGGTTAAGCAATACATTTCCCGGTAGAATGAAGTAAACCCGACGTGTATCTAATAGATAATGTTCTTGGATGCAGGGGAGGGCTGGCAAGGTGGGCAGAAGGGCAATTGCTCCCTGGTTGCTCTCTAATCTCTCTCAGTGGACTGGGGCTGCACCACCTTTGTCTTTCACTCTGTACCTTATCTGTCATTATATCTGTCTTACATGTCTGCTTCTGATGATATCAGGTGGGCACCTCAGGTGACTAAATCGATTTTACCCCGGGTCATCAGCTGCCAGCCCTTCCCTTCTTATATGTGTGTCAGGACCAGACTGTATCCTAGAATTCTTAAGACATACTCAAAGCTTAAAGGACAACTGTAGCAAAAAAAGTAAGTTCTGTTTAATTGAAAGATGACAGCAAGTGTAGGCATTTTATATAGAAATTCTTTAATGAAATCATAAAAATAAAGTCCCTTACTGAGCCATTGTTACTCCATATAGCTCGACCAGGAGGCAGCCATTTTATTTAGAATCTTTTGTCAGATGTGTCAGATCTTAGTTCATCTGAACGAAGGTGGGTGAAGAGATAACCCAAGATTCTAAACAACATGTCTGCCCCCTGAGAGAACTATATGGCATAAATAAGGCTCAATAAGGTACTTAATTTGTATTCTTTCATTAAATAATTTTTTTTAAATCATCTGCACTTGATACAATCTTTCAATTAAAGATGTTTTTTTTTTTTGCTACAGTTTTCCTTTAATAAAAAAAATAAATAAATTAGATTAAATTTCAGGATTATAACTTTTAGACTTTTGTGGAGGCCAGTGTAAAACAGATCTCCCCAGGGAAGCCTTTGTCCAACACCTCTGTTCTGGCCAATGAAAATTGTACTATCTGAATTAAATGTTTAAGTTTGGTATTAAGGATTGAAAAGGGAAATATTAACTTATATAGTAGTGGTTCATCATTTTAACAGCTACAGTAACATGGTAAAGAATAAGAATATCCATGCTTTAGCATAGGGACAGTCAAATTAAGTTATGTAACACAAAAGGGGCTATTCACTGAAATCCAATAATAGCAAGAAATAGAAATTGTCTTAGGAAAAAAAAAAAAAAAATTCAACCCCAAATTCGACCTCTTTGTGCTATTCACTAAAGGAAATTCAACCACCCACTCTCCCTCTCAACAAAGTCCAACTCAAGATTTTTTTTAGTTAAAGGACCAGGGTATCTTGTGCAGCCCCATTAAGGAGGGCTAGGAACCATTAATCTAGTAAATACAACTATTTCCAGTTTTTTAATAAACACAAAAAAAAAATACAAGGAAAACAAGGAAATGAAACTGGAAAAGGCAGCAGTGATGCACATAGATCTAAAGGCATCTGGACGACTTTGATGAAGAAAATGTCATTGTCCACGAAGACACAATAAAAATGTTATATGTTCTGTTCCTTTGTCCAGAATATTGAGATGGAATGATAAGGATCTCTGCTTAGAAAGATTTAATATCCACCTGGAGAACAGACTCTGCCTTGCCAAGATGATATTGCAAGATGAATATAAAGCAGAGCATGACATAATGTCTACTGAGCTGAGGAAGGAGAGCAGTGAGTGAGCAACCTCTATCTTAACAGGACCAGTATCAATATGTCACATTCTTAGAACCTCTCTGGAACGAGGATGAAGGTTTCACTAGTGGAAACAATACTGTTTTTTGTGGTGTAAATTATAAGTGATTAGACAAGATGAGACATTACTATGGCAGATTAGTGCATGCATGCAAATAATAAGGGGATTGCAAGATGTTAGAACAGTTGCATTTGAATACACTAGAAAAACAGCGTCTTTGAGGGAATATTAAATTGTTATTATACGGTTATAAATGTATGGGTGGTCAGTTTATAGACCTGTTCATTAACAGAAATGTACAAGGAACAAGAGGCCTACCCCTGAGATAGGGTATTCTTGTTTGTAGAAAAGGGGCAACCCTACCCTGAGACTGGACCAGAAAAGTTAAACAACGCAATCTCCAGATCTGTCGCATTTGATGGAGGTGTGGTGATTAAATATTCAGAGTTAGAAGGTGTTGAGCCAAGCCTCTACAGAGAGGACAGGATGACCTTAACCAAATTGGTCTGGAGGGCTGTGGCATTGCTCATGTTGGCTGTGGTGGAAGATCCCCGAAGTATTACATTGTGGGGGAGTGGCTGTCTGTTGGAATATGCTGGTCGACTTCATTAATTTGTGCCACTGCTTACCTCGTGATGGGCTCAGTCCTATTTGGCTAGAATGTGGTTTATGATGTCTTTAACAGACCAATGTTATTTATTGCACTTATGTTTTACACTAAGTTAGGGTAAGTCCCTGGATCACGTCCAGGGCTGGCCTAGGGGTATGTGACCTGTGCGAGCGCACAGAGAGCAATACCGCAGGGGGCACCTGGCACTTTAAAAAACAAAACAGTTTGCTGGTAGAGGAACTGGCTCACCAGCCCTCTACATGGCTACAGTGGAGTGGTCAGACCTCACCGGGTCAGAGGTGAAGGTCCGCCCCCACCCTGTGAAGCAGAGCGGCATCTGCTTCACGGGGAGCAATGGACAGCATAAGCTCCATGTATAAAGCACACATGGAACAGTAAGTTCTGTTTTCACTCCCCGCGCTTAGTGATGACGCGAGCAGCACTTCTGAGCTCTGTGTGTGTTTAACACACAGAGCTTATGCTGCTTGCTTCAAGTAAGAATGGGAGGGGTAGGGAGAGCAGTGTATGGGTGGGAGAGAAAAGAGGAGGGGGAGAATGGGAGGGGAGAGAACAAAGGAGGGGAGGGGCAGAAAACAGAGATGGGGAGGAGGGGGAGAGAACAGAGTAGGGGGAAAACTAGAGGGGACAGAACAGAGATGGGGAGGAGGGGGGTGCGAATAGAAATGGGGGAGAAGCGTGCAGAGAACAGAAAAGGGGGAGGAGGGGGAGAGAACAGAGATGGGGGAGAGAACAGAAATAGTGGGAGACTGAAAGAGATATGGGGAGGGGAAGGAGAGGGAAAGAGATATGGGAAGAGGGATTGAGATATGGGTAGGGGAAGGAGATGGAAAGAGATATGGGGATTGAGAGATAAGAAATATGGGGAAAGGGAAACAGATATGAGGAAGGGAAGGAGAGGGAAAGGGATATGGGGAGGGGATGAAGAGATAAGAGATGTGGGGAGAAGGAGGGCCAGCCCTTTAATGGGGCAGAGTGGGGCAGCTGCCTCAGGCGGCACCCTGGCAGAGGCGGCACTTTGCTGCTCCATGCAGCAGTCTTTTTCTTCTTTTTTTCTTCTGTGTCCGGGGGAGCTTGATGGAAGGAGGTCTCAGCCAATCAGGTGAGACCTCTCAACTCTCCTGACTGGGTGAGAGTTCAGAAGCCTCCCGTGATTGGCTCAGTCCCTCCTTCACACGAAGATCTCAAAGCACAGACATGCCTGGACCAGGTAAGTTAAACAGTTATACAGTGTGTGTATGTCAGTGTGAGTGTGTGTGTGTATGTGTATGTCAGTGTGAGTGAGTGAGTGTGTGTATTTGTGAGTGACAGACTGTATGTGTGTGAGTGAGTGTGGATAAAGGGGTTAACTCCTCTGACACGGCCTCTCTCTGTCTAGCCACCCAAGGGGTTAACTTCTCTGACACTGCCTCTATCTGTCTAGCCAACCATATCTTTTTTTTGTCCCAGGCAGCACAATGTCTTGGGCCAGCCCTGGGGAGAGGGAAAGAGGTACAGGGAGAGGAAGGAGTGATAATTGATTTGAGGGGGAGGAGAAAACAGATATGGGAAGGGACAAAGAGATAACAGATTTTGGGAGGAGGAGAGAGAACAGATAATGGAGGGGGGGGGGAGGGGAATGAGAGACAGACAGACATGGGGGTGGGGAGATGAGAGACATACATTGTAAGAGAGAGAAACAAAAAATGGGGGGGGGGGTTTGGAGAGAGACAGCTATGGCAAGGAAGAGGAAAGAGACAAACATGGGAAAGTAGAGAGACATACATGGAGGGAGAGGAAAGAGACAGACATAAGGGTAGAGAGGTGAGGGGGCGCCACAGGGTTGGCCCACACAGGTGGCCTAAACACGTAAAGGCCGGCCCTTTCTAAGTCAAAAAGATTGGCTCACACTTCTCAATCACTCAACGACATAATTTTTCTGGCGGAGTATGAGTGCACAGCTAACATTTTGCTTATATCCTATTATTTATTTAAATATACTCACTGCATGTCCTATTATTTACATAAAATAAATGTTTTTCTTACTTTTACTATTTCATTTGTTGCCATCCGTGTTTCAGGTGCTATATATTATTATTATTAAATATTTGCCAGTATTGCTTTTCGTACACACACACCCCCTCAAAGACAGTCTCGCTCGCACACACACACCCTCAGAGACAGTCTCACACACTCAGACTGTCTCTGAGTGTGTTTGTGCGAGAGACTGCCTCTCACACACTGGGATAAATCCTGAGTGCAAATCTGTGTGATAAGGTAAATCCAGAGTTCAAATCTGGGTGCTGGGGTAAATCCTGAGTGCAAATCTGGGGGCTCGGGTAGGTACTGAGTGCAAATCTGAGGGCTGGGGTAGGTTCTGAGTTAAAATCTGGGTGCTGATGTACCAAGTTTATGCTTTTACTGCTCATTGGGATTACATACCAGGTTTACACATTTCTTCTCATTGGCATGATACACAAGGTTGAGGTATGTATTTAATGTATGAATTTCCTGCTTGTTGGCATTATATACATAATTTAAATATGTGTATTGGTATAAGTCTTGAATATAAAGTTACTGCTTATTGGCATCATAAAAATCCTTTAAGTATTCATTGCTCATTGCTTATGATAATGCCAGTTTTCTCATTAATATGCCAGTGTTAGTATGCCCATTAATATACCACAGCCAATTTGCCCATTAATGTGCTACAGCAAATTTGCCCATTCATATGCCACAGCGGTTGTTCTCCAGGCATGATTAAGATTGCTGGTAAATTGACTTGCAAGCTATAATAACTCTGCTGCATGGTTGAGTAATCACAAGATTGACACCTAGTGTTACCTTCAAGTATTGCACCCTATATAGTACTAAATTTTGGGTACCTGAGGGAAGATTATCCCAAAATCCTATAGCTAATTTTTTTTTTTTTGCATTATGAAGGAATTTTATTTCTCTACATGGAGATGGGTCATGTGAAGAGAAGAAACAAGTGCAATTGTTACGTTATAACTATTCTTGAGAGCAATAGTTTGCTTTTCAATCCATCATTGGCCGATATCAGTATCAATAGCTCTATCAGACACTGGGCCAACATGTTGTCGAGAATTTTGGGTCATATTAGTATTCATCTTATCCAAGATTCTAAACATGTCCACTCCCTGATGGAGCTATACAGAACAAAGAGGGCTCAATAACGTACTTTATTTATTTTCTTTCATTAAAGCAGTTCTATTCCCAACATCTACATCTGATGCAATCTTTTGCCTACAGCAGTCCTTTAAGGTGATCCCAGAAAACTTTGAACAGTGCACGGATTGTTATATACATTGTGGTAATCTGTTTCTTTTCATTGGATTATCATTTTAGAAAGCTGATGATTTACTCACCTATGGCAACTATATAAAAATCTACCTTATTTTGGAGGGGCTTTATAGCAGATCAGAACTGTTCAACGCATAGTATTATGAGCTCTGCTACTGGTCTGTTAGATTAATAGACATCAACTTACTGTAGCGTTGCCACCTTTTCTACAAAAAAAAAAAAAATACCGGCCTTGCTGGTGCTTCCATAGACTTAACATTGGACTCAAGCCAATTTTTTACCAGCCTGCCGGTAAAATACCAGCCAGTTGGCAACCCTAACTTACTGTATGAAGAAGTTTAAGTAAATGAACACTTATTTTTAATCAGAGGTTCCGTATTAAAGCTATTGTTTGATCAGGGTACTATTTCTTGACCCTCTTGTGAATTTCCAATCCTTAAATCTTCCAGCTGAGATGGTGCATAAGCCACGGCGGTAAAATCAAATGAATCCTCCAAGTACAAGGAAATTCTGCCGTCACAGTTTTGTATCTGAGCAATCGTGCACGCAATCATATGTATATTAATTTAAGTCTTGTCATATGGGCAGGACAGATTTACACTAATGAACTGCCAATTTAAACTACATTTAAATACACCTCTAAGGTTATGAAGGATTATCTTTACCTGTCACACGGACTAAGGACTCTGCAAAGAATCACAACAAGTATGAAAAACTTTGACGATTTTGACATAGTTGAGAATAAATCTGTATTTTTACAATTTGTACAATTCCTTTTTTTATTAACACACATACAAAAAAATTTAAATAACTTTGGAAGCAGAAATATACACAATCTGCTTGCTTACATATAAATGACAATTCAAAGGCATTGGCACAAAAATAATCCACATTCCAAGAAACCCTTTAATACGCTAACATAAATAAATCATAGGCACTATTTGTCATATCCACATTTTCACACTTCTTTCAACAGCTTGAAGAACAGAAAACAAACCAATTTCCGGATACAAAGTGTAATTTAAAAAAGAAAAAAAAAAAAAAGAAAGAAAAAAGTACATCAAGGAAGATACAGCTTCCATTAGCCCAACACAACTCCCATCATGCTCAGCCAGAAAAAGCATTGCTAAGCAAGATGGGATTTGTAGTCCAATAGAGCTGCAATACTGGACACAGCCTTTGGCTGGATTTCTCCGCTTCCGACATGGTTTATGAAGAGAGGTACTTCTTGAAATAATTTGTAAGTTAAGCGCCATGGATGCAAAATGAAAGTGGGCGTTCGCTAATATTGGATACGCAATGTATGAAATCAATTTGATATCGCCAACACTTTATATCCTGCACGGACCACCCACTTTAGCAGGTTTAGGCAGTTAGGTAGATCACCCAATATATTGGCCAACGTGCCACTCAGACTTTTCCAAACATTGATTGAGTTAACCAAGATCTCCTGCATCTATATGCATTGTGTTAGATTTACAAAAAGTATAGGTTAAGAGTTGTTGTGGACCTTGAGAACACAGGCAGGAAGGAGAGCATATAAGAAACGGGCAGGAATGTGACATGTATATGTATTGAGCCTTGGGTCATATAGGGGTTAGAAGGAAGGACGGTCAATATGATATTTACACACATATCCCCCTGCCTGTATTACAGAGACATCGATGTATGATAAGGGGTTCTTAGGAGGAGGACAAATTATTGGGAATATGTATATATATGAATTAAGTATAGATGTCAAAAACCTCAAATACCTGAGGAATAATGTTTTAGGGGATACACATGTTTGAGCCCTTTATGATATCTTATGTGACACTCAATATGACTCCCGCTTGCCTTGGCAAGATATCTGTATATGCATCCGATATTTGTATTGTCTTTTTATATAAGATAAATTTGAAAATAATATAAAAAAAAAGTATAGGTTAAGAGAAAATGTTTTAAATGAGTCAGTGGTGACTCCTGCTCATGACATCACTTTGCGTGAGATATAAGTGAACTAATTGCAATGGGGGGGGGGGGGGGGGTTCACATCAAGCCACAAAATCAGTGACAATTGTAGGCAGAAATTAGAGTTTCATTGAAAATTGTATTGTGTTGATGATTCCAACAGCAAAGATTTAATGAAAGATTACAAAAAAAAGTACCTTGTTGAGGCGGGGACATGTTCAGAATTTTGGGTTAGATCTTCCATCTTCTTAATGAAGGAAGATCTGACCGAAGATTTGTATTATCTAAGCTCCCTGATAGGTCTATTGTTTTCCTTAAAACCACATTTTGCATTTGCTTGCAATACTGCTAACACATGCATAGATCATTTTTGATCATCTTTAATTACATTAATCATACACTGTTTAGGTGATGATTAATGATTTGAGTGCCATTACTGTAAAATGCACAGGATTTTACACACAGGATTTACATTTTTAACAATGTAATTTAAAAATATTCCCTGCAAAATGTGCATATTATAAGTATTCCTAATGGAGCACCATGGTCACAAGTGAATAATGTCCAGCAGCAACTCAACACTGCTTACTGCCTAAAGCACAGCCATTGGGACTGACAGGGAATCTCAGTGCACCTTGATGTATGATCATGAATATATAGGTTCTTAGTTTAACATAGTGTTTTTCAGTCTGATTGGTAGATTTCCCTGTATTCATTGTTTGCGAGAGTAAAAGATGGCTTTCCGCAGGTTTTTTTTTTTTTTTGCAAAATACCACATAAAGACTAGTGCACATTGCCATTTGCTTGGCCTCTGCATTTACATAGGAAAGTCTGAAAATTATTCTAAATGATTTATCTGAAGTCATTAAAAGGCAAAAACCCTGGCTACATGTGTCCAGATTTATTCTAGTATTAAATGAAAGCTTTGCAGGATGTAGAGTCTAAGGAGGGGACGGAGCATTTTTTTTTAAAAACGGAGCTCAGTAATGTATCAGGAATGCAAAATTTTAATTCTAAATTGTGATTGTTGCTTTTTTGCATACATCCCAACACTTTGCTGTAGATGTATCTTTTAGGTGCATTTTTTATACCAGTTGTTTTCATATACAGGCTGCACAGATGTCTGTAAAGTACATGACTGGTACACAGAGTTCCAAAGTTTTGCCAGGAGTTTGCATTATACATTAGTGACAGAGCCACTATTCGAGGTTTTCTTGATAAACACTATTTGTCCTGATCACTGACTCCCCATATATAACACATTTTTTATTATAAAAGGGGACCACATACATGATAAATGTAATAATTGGATGAGCAAACCCCTGGTTTACAGAGGGCAAGCAACCAGTAGGTATGAAGGGAAATTTTTGTATATGACAAGCCTGCAAGGAGCAGATAAAAAAAAAATTCAGGACGTGTGGTAACCTTCCATAACTGTAAACAAGTCTAGCACAATAAAAACGCTGGCATCAACAGTGTTAAACAAGGGCTATGTAAGGCAAAGTACATAATTCAAATACTGAAAGGCGCACAAGAGTAAACATTATTTACAAGTTAAATACAAAACCGATGATTTTAAAAGAAAAATATACGTTGGAGTTTAATAAAAAACAGAGGAGAGGGTTTGCCAAGAAATACCTTTTCAGGAATAAATAGGACAATAACACATATCTCAGCACTTACTTGGTGCAGAGAAGGCCAATGTCTAATTTGGCATTGCATGGAAAATGTTCCCTATAGACCTGGTATGGTACAAGTGCATAGTCTTCGGTCTCATAACATTACAATTCCTGTGTGGAATTACTGTACTTGGCTTCTCCATAGAAGGATATGTATTACCTCTTCCCGAGCAGAGTACTTTGTCATTACACCCAGAGTTTCCTTTTCAAGCTAGGATGCATTATATTTTATAAAATAAGATTGTACAAGCCCTTTTAACAAATGCAGATACAAATACATACTATTATGTAAATGCATCATTAAACTCTGACTATGGGGTTTTTAATGAACCTTTCAGCTCTTCCAGTGCCATTCTAAAGTTTCAGAGCTGGGACATCTACATTGCTGTAGTCAAAGTACCTTTAAATTCCAATGCCTACAAAGCAAATGTAATCCCCCAACAACCAATGTCCCTTTAAATTCCACTGCCTATGGGAGCTCTATGGTTAATGAGATTTGGGAAGCACTGCAGAGCATCTCTGCCGTACAAATTTACCAAAATAAGATGCAATAACTCTTTACCAACGAGAGGAGACCAACAACTCTCTGGTGCCAAAAAAGTTAAAGCATTTTCAATCATTTATTCACCTTCGAGTACCCTACAGTGTGACTGTGCACCCATCTCTAATAGTGAAACATGATATTCACTATGGATTGGTGCAATTCATGGCAAAATGTTCATTCCTTCTTTGCACATTGTATTATAAGCCAATGCTGATTTATTTCTAGAAGATTGTGTAAACCTACGAGCTGTAGAAGGAAAAAAACCATAATTAAGGAGTTTTTCTTTGGCATTAAACTAGGTATTTCGCAAAAAAATAAAATTTTTACCAGATTTTTTTACTCCTTTGAAAAGTCCAAATATTTCTGCAATGGTTCTGTATACTAGAGAGTTAAATAGAGTAAGCGAAACAAATATGATAGAGACCCCCTTTGGAGGTGATTGTATAAGTATAAATGTGTCGGGTGGTAAGTGTCAATAAAGTGCTCCTTTGCGTAACCTCTGCCGCTTGTGCTAGATACGGACAGAGAACCCCGGGATTGCTGTGTAAGTTCCCAAGCAGTCCTATCAGATGGTTTGCTCTGCTCTTGTTGGCAATGTCTGTAGTTCATCAAGCAGTGAAGCATTAGGCTGTCGCTATTCAGTAGCAGCCTTCTTTCCAGCTGTCATCTTTCATGTTACCATATGATTTGGGGGCTGGCAATGACCTACAGGAAATACAAGAAGCTGGTGAGCAAAAGAGCATCAGAAAAACTCAGGTGTCCATGTAAACTGGATCAAAAAGCAACAATGAGCATCAAAAGCAGACATTTCAACAGAAAAAGGAAAAATAGAACAGTCACATGTACAGCATACTGATGTGAAGACTTACAAGCATCAGTTACTTCTCATGAACATCAACTTTCATTCAATACACTTGGCAAAATTGTTGATTCTACTGTTTTTTCCTTGTTACATTACATCCCATTTTTATTGTTGTAATTAGTGAAGTAAATGCAGATTTGCCTCAATGCCTTAACTTCCAGAAACCTGCGAGGATGAAATACTGCTGCTCACTGACACCAGTCAGGCTTCAGTCATGTTTTTTAATAAAAAAAAGGTAGTATTTATCTGTTAACTTAGCATTCAGGCAGCAGACCACGATACATGCTGGTAGTGTAGTATAGATGTATAAGTATTTTTTGATTCCTCCAATAGTGGGGGTGCAATGAAGATACAGCAATTCTGGGGTAACGTTCTTACAGTGGATCAAACAGCAAGTGACTGTTACAGCTTCCCAATAGTTTGACTGACTGTCACGGTGAGCGAGTGGCAGAGTGTGGGTGTGTGAGCGAGGGTTTATTTATTCATTTGCTCCTAAATTTTCCTCCATAAAATGTGGCCCAGATTATAGACCAGGTATTCTGATATCTAAACTTTAAACCTGCACATAAGAAATAATGGACAGAACAAAAGTCCAGACTTGTCAATTCCTAAACTACACATTGAAGATATTTAGCTAGTACAGTCAAACAAGAGCATCCTTAAATCATTAATACAGAACTGTTCCATTACTCAACAGATTATTTAAGCTTTTTGTTGATTAGTATAGGAACACTTTGATGGCCATTTACTTCGCAAAAAGGGAAACCTCTGAAAACAGAAAAACTATGGTGCTTTTCTGTTCCCTTTGTATCCTTGTTCTAAGTCTTATCACACTCATAATTTCCATAGCTATTTACAGAGCAGCAGACATTTCTTAACTTTGCTGCTTCTTTACAAAACTCTCTAGCTTGTAAACCAAGATGAAGGTCGGCTTGACAAGGCCGAAACAGTAAGAACGGAGCAGCTGCTTACCTCCGAACAGGCTGTGCAAGTTTGCTGCGAGGCACTGGTATGCTTCCACCGGAAAGTGTGCTAGGTCTAGGTAAGCCACTCCTCATTGCTGGTCCGGCTTTGCTAATGGGACTTGCTAAGGCCGGAGTCTGGCTTGCAGGTAGGCCTGATGGGGGGTTGCTCTGTGAAACAGTAGTTGCTTCTTGTGCATTTGGAGAACCATGATTACTTAAAGCTTTCACAGGCTGCCGCAATGCTAATGGAGATGGTGCTGCAGGGGATCGAAACTTGCATGGAGAAGGTACTGTTAAAAGGAAAAGAATATAAAAAGAGGTCAGTAGTTTGCAAGCCTTGCGAGGAAGGTCCACACAAATCAATCTGAGGTTCTCATAACGGAACTAGAAGAATTACATGTACCTCAAATTTAAACAACAAAACAATTCCAAACGTGCTCACAGGGAAATTTGTTTATAATTATGACATATGTAGACACAAAAATGTAGGTCTATAATCAGACCAACAAAATTGTAAGCACAGTAAATTGCCATGCAAGGATTAAGATGAATTAAGCCAATTACAAAATAAAAGGATAGCTATACAAATTATGCTATTAGTTTCGGTAAAATGAAATTATGTGCATCTTTACCATAATATATATATATATATATATATATATATATATATATATATATATATATATATATATATATATATATATATATATATATGCAGAAAGAAAAGTCCTGCGCTCACTCCCATCACTGGGCGGCTGCAATGACTACAGTACACATCAGCCCCAATATATAGTAAAAACCAAAGAAAAACAAAGTTACCTGCGCTCTCTCCTTTATCCCTATGTATTTTCAAACAAATGGAGGTTTTTTAGTTACCTCCAATGGCCATGAGAGGATGAGCCCACCTGCCAACGTCAAGGCAGACCCCCCTAGGTGGGTCCTAACTCTAACCATTCACACACATTATATATATATATATATATATATATATATATATATATATATATATATATATATATATATATATATATATATCCAAAGAAGGTGCACTCAGCTTCCAACCTAGTCGCCAAAATATTCACCTGGGTGACCTGCAGCTCAAAACACATACAAGTCCAAAAAAGGTAGAAAAAACACACACTCACGGGTCATTTTAAATCAATATGAAAATTCTTTAGTCGATGCTCATGAGATCACAATTTAAGAATCTTCAATATAATCGACGTTTCGGTCCGTACCTGGGACCTTTATCAAAGACTCTGATGGTATTATAATATAATACCCACATATTCTTCCCTTTTAGCTGTTCTGCCGTTTTGTATGTTGTCCATATGAAATAATAAAGTTTGATTACTTTGTATCTTCAACTTATGCCACTATTTCCTGATGAAAAAGTGTGCAAAACCAAGCTTTGAGTGTTAACCACCTGGTACATCCTGTGTCTAAATGATCGCTTCTGTCACATCAGAAGGAGCTGTTGAAATGCCAAATCAAATAATAAATAAATAATCCAATAACAAATACTCTGCTCAGTTTAAAAGACTATTAAACATGGAAACTGAAATATCCCTATTCTGTATATAACTAAAACATATGTTGAGCAGAACACTTCTTTGGGAACATTGTTTCCTTGCATTAATACATCTGGCACCACTCCCATCCCATGAATGAAAGCTGAATGGCAAATAAAAAGTCAAATATAAGATCATCAACAAAGAACAGAAACAGGGGCGATGCCAAATTATATGCTGAAAAGAAAGCCATAAACACTTTAAAACAGCTCAGAAATCATTACCGCCACTAGACAGGCAGGGTGTGGTAGCTGTGAATACAGCAACAACAAAAAAAAGGAGTATATGCACCACGCCTAGCGTATGGAACTATAAATAATCACACAGGGCTGGGGGTAAAAACAAAAACAGTAATTCCCATTTGTCATTAGTTAAAAATACAAGTCCACCATTCCAGATATGCCCAGAGTCTTAAGATTCGCCAACACCTTCTACCTAACACAATGTACTCAACAAGTCATCATATTCTGCAGCGCTGTAAGTAAATATGCCTGGTCATCAAGAAGATAATCCAGATTACTTTTGGGCTAGCATGGTACGAATCAAATTAAATGACTGCCCAATCAACGCATACCATACTACAATGTAATGTCATGCCTACTGTTGTATTTTTGGAAAGATGTCACGAAACAACCGCTGTTTCAATATAGCAGTTTTGCTAGTTAGTGCTTTTTCACTGTATTATTCACCATCATACAATAGATGTTTTGTAAAAAGCCAAGCTCAGAAAGCACTGGGGTTGATAAACGAAACGTGTCCTCTACTAACCCAGGAAAACCTTAAACGATATGCACACACCATAGTTAGTTGATATGGTTTGCCCGTTGTAATGCATACAGCTGTGGGGGCATTGGTGCAGGAGAGATACTGTACCCCCAAGCTAGCATTATCTTTCTCTCCCAGCATCCCCATAAACCAATGATTGGAAGTCTTGGCACTCCTGGTTGTCACAATATTTCCCATGATGCTCAGGCAGGTTCTGACCTAAACATCACATTTGTAAATATTTTCAGTGATTCCTCCACTAAACCAGACAGCAGTTCACAGCACTCAGAGAGTGAATAGACCACCTGGATAATATTACAGGATCTACCTATATGGGTGTCTGAAAGATATTTCCCAAACTCTGCCGATACGTGCATGTCATATATGTTAGAAACATGTACAACACACAGAAAATAAGCTAGAAAGAACTGCCCCTTTAAACACCTGGCATTTCATATCGTCTGCGTGGTTTAGATCAGTCTGACATGCTTATGGAAATGTCTGTCTGGAATGACACGCAAGTTAAAACACCGCCAAGACACTCCTCAGAGCCATCCAGGGTGAGCCGGCCTTGCCTGATCTTAGACAGCATTAGATGTTTATGCCTTATACAATAGACACTTTAAAAATATCAAAACATTTAAGGGACACTAAACTTTATTTTTTTACTTCAAAAGAAAATATATATAATTATCTGTGTCTGTTAAGCTACTCTGTGCAGTCAGCCAATTATTGCATGTGTCTAGGGTCTGTTAAGAGTCAGTAACCGGATCAGCCTGCATGCTTAAAGAAAAGTTTAGTGCCCCTTTAAAAGGGACACTAAAATTTACATTAGATGAACTAGATTACCTGAACTAGGAGAAGAAAAAAAAAAAAAAAAAACTTTAAATGTGTCTGTAGAGGCTCTGGTTTATGACATAACATGTGGCCTAATATGCAAATTAAACATTCCCTGTTGTAAAGCAGTTCATTTGCATATTAGGTTACAGGTAATGTCATAACACAGAGATCCTACAGAGAAATTTAAAAAAAAATTCTCCTAATTCAGGCATTTTGTTTTGCTAACACAATGTACAGATCATTTTCAATAATTTTTTAAATATCTATATTCAAAATAAAAACAATGTTTAGGTGATGCAGTCCCTTTAAAGTGCCCTTTTTCTAATGTAGAAGCACAAGTGAAAAAATGACCCTAGCATGAGGATAAACTTGCATTTTAAAAGGCACTACCAGTTTATTCCCTGACTGGCAGGCATGATGCTTCCTTGGGTCCCCTCTGTTGGTGGCATGGTAAAACAGAGGTTACTTTCTGCACTAGCAGAGCCTAGAAAGACAGTCCCAAAAGACCAAGACCAGACTTGTCGGGACAGATCCTGATCAGATACGAGGGGCAAGCCCACACTCCAATTGGCTGAGCATACGTTTACAGTGCCAGCGTGCACCAGCATCAGAAGATCTATGCCTCAGCTGGGAGGAAGAGCTCAGAGTAAACATGCGTGTATCTGTAACAAATCTGGTTTACTCCGGAATAGTGACACTTCATGAACACAAATTAAAATACTACTATAAGTTATTTGGTAACCGCAGTGTGCTAAAAGCATTACTAAGTATAGTCTCACTTTGTATTTGTGATCATGCACAATATTATAATATTATATACACACACAGATGTTACAAATATATTTTTTTTTTTAAAGAAAAGCACATTTTATCCATTAAAATAACATTAAATGGATCAGAAATACAGCATAGAGTAGCACACTGTTAATGTTGAAAATTATTTTCATAGCCAATTTTCAATGAATTATCAGCAACCATCACTCCTGTATTCCAGTGGCATGTTTTGTTAGCTAATAAAAGTCTGGCATTAAAAAAAAATACATATATTGACTTTTATTCCTAATCATTTTGCAACTCATTTGATGTATGTTTTCATGGAAGACAGGGACATTTCTATACACACACACACACACACAATATGGACAAAGGTTTTGGGACACCTGATCATTACACCAACAGGGCTTTTATGACGACACCTTATCCTAAATACAGCTATAACAGCTTCCACTCTATTTTGAAGGCTTTCCACCACATTTTGGAGTTTTCCTGTGTGAATTTTTGCTCATTCATTTGTGAAGCCTGGCACAGATGTTGGACAAGAAGGCCTGGCTTCCAACCCCTAGTTCCAGTTCATCTCAAAGGTGTTCGATGGGGTTTATGTCAGGGCTCTGTGTGGGACAGTCAAGTTCTTCCACACCAAACACATCCAACCATGTCTTTATGGACCTTGCTTTGTGCACTGGGGGACAGTCATGCTGGAATAGCAAAGGGCCTTCCCCAAACTGTTCCCACAAAATTGGAAGCATAGTATTGTCCAAAATGTCTTGGTATGAGAAAGCATTAAGATTTCCCTTCACTGAATGTAAGGTGCCTACACCAACCCCTGAAAATCAGCCCCATATCATTAACTCAACAGAACACTATCCACTGCTTCAAAGGCCAGTGGCGGCATGATTTACATCACTTGATCCGGCACTTGTCATTGTACTCGGTGAGACTTGCATGTAGCTGCTCAGCCATGGAAACCCATTCTAGGAAACACCCGCTGCATAGTTTTTGTGCAGATATTAATGCAGATGCGCCTCAGCACTCTGAGTTTATGTGGCCTTCCGCTTTGTGGTTGCTTTTTCCACTTTCCAATAATACAGTTTAAAGTATCCAGCAAGGATGAAATTTCATGAACTGACTTATTACAAAAGTGGCATCCTATCACAGTGAATTCACTGAGGTCTTCAGAATGATCCACTTTTTCACAAATGTTTGTAAATGTAGATTTTATCCACCTGTGGTAATAGAGCGGATTGAAACACCTGAATTCAATAATTATCAGGCGTGTCCCAATACCTTTGTCCCTATCGTGTATAATTATATATATTATACCCACACACACATCCCTATACAATGAACTGAACAGGAAAGACCAGTCTTTCCGAATAGGTCACTGTGCGGATGCTGCATGATAAGTATACGCGACCAGTATAGTATTAATAAGATCCACACGACCAGAATGTGTATTTAAAAGATCTATAGGTCATTGAAAAACAAGAGAATTGCCAACGTAAGTAATATCTCAAAATCTATCCCATTATATCGCAATAGGACTATCTGTAAATCAGTAGCGCTCAGCATGCTTGGTACCTACTGGAAGTGGTGGGTGCTCTAGATGCTCCTCCATTTGGCACCTGCAAATTAGACTCACAGCTTCTGCTGTTTTTCACAGACTCCATTTGAATGCCAGCTGCCCTGGAGAGGTTTGGAAGACTACGTCTCAATTTCTCTGCATGAGCAAACATACAAAAAACAGCCAGCATATCAACATGTGGATATAAATCTTATTTACTCATGTCTGACTAAAATAACTGAGAATTTCAATAAAGACAACTAGAAAGCAATACATATTAAAGAGAGACTGTTTATGCACATGCAGGGTTGGTTGTTATAATGTATTACTATGTTTTAATGTGCAAACGTGTACAGTTTCTGCATGCAAACAAAATAGGGTTGAAAACCTTAAATGGACACTGCACCCAGCCAATGAACTTTAAGGTATCCAATAGCATTATTATAGGCTGCTTATCATACATGTGATATTGAAAGTAGGGCTGGGATTGGCTAAAGAGAATTCCTAGGAAGTGACAATTGGCTCTTCTGTTGGCAGAATGCAGCTAGCCATCACAAGGAAATCATCTATTTAAATCTACTTTTTACTGTGCAGGGAGAGAGAGCATTTTGTATGTATTATATTTTATTATGTAGCGGGTTGTGCAGTATTTGAAGTTTTTTTTGTTCTTAGCACTAGGAGTGTAGATGTTTATCCACTCCCGGGTGAATGTTGCTGCATTTGTAATGCAACTTCTTCCCATACTAATTTTCTAGGAAAGCCAGCAAATATAATGATTAAAAAAAAATTTGGAGATGGAGTTTAAACTACCAGCAGTTGCAGTTAGAAGTACAGTATCTAAAAAAAATAAAAAAATAATAAAAAAAATAATCTACTGCAATAATTTTAAAGATGTTACCATGAGAAGGGGGCTTCGTAAGTCAGGGCTTGACAAACTTAACTGAGTTTTAGGAGCCAGCAAAAAAATCTACAAGCCAGACAACAGCACATACACACTCATACATACACTCATACAGTCTATCACATACACTCATAAATACATTCTTTCACATCCACACATACAGTCTTTGACATACACTGATACATACATACATACATACATAGTCTTTGACATACACTGATACATACATACATAGTCTTTGACATACACACATACAGTATGTCACATACACTCATACATACATACATACATACATACATACACGTGTTGTTTTTTTTTATCTTAAAAAAAACAAACAAAAAAACATGTAGATCAATATGTCCCCCCTCCCTGCTGCTCATTGCAGGGGAGGGGGCATTTACATGCCAGGTTTGTCGGTGCCTCTTTACCATTACTTCTAGCCCTGCATTCTGCCATTATATGGTGGTGCGCGAGGGGGTGGAGCAGGAAGCGTGTGCAGCAGGAGCACACACTCTGCTTCCTCACGCACGCTGTTTAAAAGTTTTTTTTTTTGTTAGGATGCAGTCGGCGACGGCAACATGCTGTGCTCACGATACCCGGGCGCCAGGTCCCATGGCGCCCGGGGTTTGTCGAGCCATGTTGTATGTATATAGTCCCTCTCACGTTACCCCAAACCTGTATTTAAACATACTGAGCATACATGCCACATTTTTGGCAAATTATTTATGGTGGCAGATTAACTATAGAGTCCAATCACAGAATGGGCAAAAGTTTGCATTAAGACCAGGCTTGGTTCATGGCATGTGAAGTAACAGCGAACTTTAATCTCCATCAATCATTTGCCTACTTTGCACATGATCTGTTCTGGATGCCCCAGAGCTCTGGTCAGGAAGTTACTGAACCATACAAAAGGTGGGAGTATAGAGCACATTTGTCAACAGATGGCAGTTCTACTGGGTCTGCCTATGGCAGGCTAAATATAACAGAATATCCAGGACTATTCTGTGAGCATTACTGTCAATTTAAGAAATCACTGCAGTATTTCATGAACCGTCTTTTTAATCAAAACCTATAGCATGAAAAACGAAAGAAAAACATTAGAAGCCCTTCCATATTGTAAAACAATTGTATATACACTTGTATTATTTCTATCAAATAATGCTTTTAACAATAGTGCTCTTAAACTTACACTATATGGACAAAAGTATTGAGACACACCCCTTAATTATTGAATTCAGGCATTTCATTCAGACCCATTACCACAGGTGTATAAAATAAAGCACCTAGACATGCAGTCTGAATTTACAAACATTTGTGAAAAAATGGGTTGTTCTGAAGAGCTGTGTAAATTTAAGCGTGGTACTATGATAGGATGCTACCTATCATAGTACCACTTTGTGAAATTTCCTCCCTACTACATATTCCATTTTCAACTAGTGGTATAATTGGAAAGTGGAATTGTTTAGGAACAGCAGCAACTCAGCCATGAAGTGGAAGACCTCGCAAAGCAGTGGTTTCCAAACCAGTCCTCATACACCCCTTAAACAGCACAGGATTTAAGGATTGCCTACTTGTGTTTAAAAAAAACAAAACAAAACAAAAAAAACCACAATTTATTTTGAAAACAGAAGTGGGCATACCCTAAAACCTGAACTTTTGGGTGGTCTGGATGAAGGAGGACTGGTTTGTCAGAGTGGGGTCCCCAAGTGCTGAGGTGCATAAAAGTCACCTATGCTCTGCTGATTGCATTGCAGAAAAGTTCCAAAATTCCACTGTAATTAATATCAGCACAAAAACTGTGGCGTGAGCTTAAAGCAATGGGTTTCCATGGCTGAGCAGCTACAAGCAACCGTCACATCACCAAGTACAATGCCAAGCGCCTAATAGAATGGTGTAATGCACACCGCCACTGGACTCTGGAGCAGTGGAAACGTGCTCTGTAGATCACATTAGTTTGGTGGAGGAGGGATAATGGTATATAGACATTTTTCACGGGGTGGGAAAGGCCCAAACGGTTTACCATTCCAGTACCACTGTGCTACAGTGCACAAAGCAATGTCCATAAAGACATGGTTGGATGGGTCTGGTGTGGAAGAACTTGACTGGGCCACAAAGCCCTGACCTCACCACCATAAAACATGGAACATAGATTGCGAGCCAGGCCTTCTCGTCCAGCATCAGTGCCAGACCTCACAAATGCCCTACTGGATGAATGGGAACAAAATCCATAAAGAAATACTCCAGAATCTTTTGGAAAGCCTTCACAGAAGCTGTTATAGCTGCAAGGGGGACCAGACCAACTACATATTAAAGTTTATGTATTTAGAATGGGATGTTGTCATAAAAGGCCTGGTTGGTATAATGGTCAGTTGTCCCAATACTATTGTCCATAGAAATTTCATAACATTTATGGAAATTGGCTAGTTTCACTTCTATTGCACCAGGTACAAGAGTAAACTTCTATACACAAAATGCTATAGATAAGTATATACCCTGCTTTCCAAGTCTGAGAGACTCACAGGCATTTTTGAAGCCATTTTGGTTGTTCCACATATAGGTTTTTTTGGACAGTTATCTTATTAGTTAGGTACTGCATGCTTATCTGGGGATTGTGCTCAATACCCTAACATTTTTGTATCAAATTGCAAACCACTTCCCTTTAATCTAGTAGGTAAATCATTTTTCTGGCCAGCCTATTTCCTCCAGTCTTACAAAGAGACTATTAGAATGATCTCTGCATTAAGGGGTACATCTAATAACACTGACTGCCAGACTGGCAACATTTGTAATTGTAATACAAATGGATGTATGTATTCAACTGTGTCATGCTGTGCTTGTTTACCTTCATTTTTCACCACACTTGTCTGCAGCTCTGTGGCTTGACCCTGAAGGGAAAGTCGCGGCTGTTGCAAGCGGCTGATCATAGGCTGTGGGGAGGCTCCTCTGTAATCCAGGCTTCGAGCTGGTGATCTTGAGCGTGGAGAGTTTCTTGGCGACTGTCTTGGAGAGGGTCGTGGTGAGTGACGCGGAGAGGCTGAGAATCGATTTGCGGACAGGTGCATTGTGTGTGGGATGCCTTCTTCTTCATCCTCTAAACTGTGAGAATCAAGCTCCTGGTCGCTGAACGTTCCTCTCCTCATCGAGTTGCAGGAAGAACCAGAACTACGTCGCGAAGCAGAAGCTGCATATTCTTGTCTAAGGCCTATTGGAAGAAAAAGCAAGGATTAAACAAAACATGTCCCGGGACCTTTAAGTAAACCCGATGTGTATTTTAATACAAGCATTTGCAGGAAACGACAAATATATACTTGTGTGTGAAGTAGTGATTACAAATAAATATAAATTCAGACTGTATATGATGTGGTAAAATCAATCTGTCAGTAATAGTGCAAGTCAGTGCAGAATAGTTTTTTAGTCACTATTTTTTTTTTAAGGGCAGTTCCACCCTGCTTACTTTCTTTATGTTGTACATTTTAAAATGAATTACATTTTCCATAGGTAAAAAAATGAAAGTTCTCCTGCAGTTTTACAATGAAAATAATTTCACAGGGACCAATACATGCAGTGATATGAGCGAGCAAGGATGGCTGACTTCCTTGCAGCAGTTTTCATGCTCCCCCCCCCCCCCCCCCCCCCCCACCCCGAAAAAATGCAGTCAGTGGCTACTATTGTATAATCAGACTCCATGTTGAACTCCATTGTTTCAAGTAATTAGGGGGGTGAGGGAAGTGTACGTTTGAACAGCATTTTGTGCACAAAGGCGAAAGGAAGGATATGACAACAGTAATGGTTACACCTTAATTGTAGTTTAGGACAGGGCTTGACAAACGTATCTGAGTTTTAGGAGCCAGACAAGGGCACATAAACACAATCGCACCGTCAGTCACATATATACACACACATTCATAGTCTGTCACATACACATACCGAATAAAGGATTCTTTATTCTGATTTTGAGGACTAGGATGAAAGTTCTCTCCTTGCACCCTCCACTTCTGAACGCGAAACCAGCTACACCTTGTTTTTGTACATACACACAAACACGTCTAGTCAGACACATACACACACACACACGTTTTTTTGTTTTTTCTTTCTATAAAAAACAAAAGTTCACTGATCATTGGTGGTTCCCTGCTGTGCTCCCGGTGATCAGCACTATATCGTGGTGCACGAGGCGGCGGAGCAGGAAGTCTGTGCAGCCGGTGCACCGGCACACCGCGATATAAAAAAAGAGAAGAGAAAAAAAAAAAACAATCCCATTGCCGAGGGCACCATGCAGGGATCATAATACCCGGGCGCCAGGTCCGATTTCCTGGTCACCTGGCACCCGGGGTTTGTCGAGCTCTGTTTAAGGAGATAGATCTGTGTAATCAGTTTTTTGGCGAGTAACCCTTAGCACTAAATAATTTGGTGGACGTTGTTGGGAGAACTGCCCCTTTAGTTGTTGGGGCTGCGTCCCTTCCTGTATCCAGTCCTGTAGATCTAGAGAGTCAGAATATGTGTGCATCAGCATCATCACTGGTGTGGATGACAGAAGCCTAGCAGGCCCTCATCATGTAGGTTCCAATTTCTGGCCCATGGGGCTTCCTAACTTGGCTTCCCTTTCTCCCCCATCTCTGCTGGGTGCCTTGTGGGATTTGTACAAAGTCCAGCTTTTTTGACTGAATTTTCCATAAGTTTCAGTTACTTATTACCGTTTTGGTAGCCCCTGCAACCAACCATTCATGTGCTTGGCTAGCTCCGCCCCCAGAACTGCCCCTTTAAATGGCTGTATACTTAAATTCCATGTTAGCACTATTTTGCCAGATGAGGCAGTCAAAAGAACAATCTCTAGTATTAGCAATATATTATAAAACTCCCTTATTGTCACTGAAATCCATCTCCCTCTCCTCAAAAAACTTTGAGATTTCAGTGACAATAAGGGAGTTTTATAATTAGAGATTTATAATATATTATAATATCATATGTTATACAGGTCAGAGATGTTCCTAAGACATAGACTAATCTCAGTAGACCTGCTCGTAACATCAAAAAAGCAAGGAGCCAGTATGGTTTTAAGAGCCATACTCTTAAAAGCCATATATATGTTAACCCATGTATTGCTTCCCAATGTTCTATAAGATGGTACTCCCTTTGACCTAATACAGCATTTTAAATGTTCTACTATTGAATCAAATGGAACCTTATATTTATTAGTTTTCAACCGGAAAGTTTGACCGACTGATATTATAATAGCCAACCCAGTTAATTTTACTTAAATTCAGTACTTGCTCGACAACAGCTCAAATAAAGGGTATTTGTCTTTAAAATATTGTTTTAAAAAATTGCAATTAAATCTGGCCTTCAGTTTAACCGTTTAATACAAAATGTAAATTAAAAACATTTATATTTTAGAATCAATGATTCCCAGGTTACACAGGCACTTTGCTTTTATAGAATATCCTGGAATAGTAAATCATTGCAACTAAATACTCACTTTCTTCTTGCATCCGGGCCAATATCTGGACATCTGTGACATCATTTAGCTTATAACCGGAACCCACTGAGTCATCGTCCATCTCCGAAGTGCTTAGTTCACTGTCTATAGAGGACTGAGGGCTTACGGGAGTAGGGTTTTTATCAACTGCATTTTTATAGTTTGCTGTAAAGAAAAAACAGATATTTAATTGTTAGACGACAATGAAAAATGTATTTAAAATGCCACCCATCAATAGGTAACAATAGCACACATTAACATGGTAATTTGGGTAACATAAAATCTATGGACTGTACAATGCCGGAATTAAAGGAAAGGATGGATAGCTCAACAATACAGTAAAAGCAGAAGTAGTCGGGTGGAGATCACTTGCAATTTCGGTGTGAGGTTTACAAACTAAATCAAGTAATAAATCACTGGGCAGACAACAAACATTCAGATTTTCGACCAATACAAAAAAAGGTGAAGAACTCAGCTTGTGGGAACGTACATTCCATACAATTTTATACAACAAACGTATGCATACATTGAAGAAAAACAAACAAACATTGGCTCTAACTTATTTTACAAAATGCACAGAGTTTCCACTTTACAAGGTGCATTAGGATGTAAAGTCAAGCAAGGTAATGAGGATGTCACTATGTAGATTAAAAATAAATAAAACGCACACCTAAATCCTTCATTAGGTTTAACCGAGTGAGATTAAAGTATCTTAATTTATCTTAAGAAACGAGAACTACAGATGGTGACGGATTTACAAATTTACAGTGAAGGAGCATTGATTATAACTATTTATAAACCTTAATACTACAGTCGCCTAAACAGTATTTCATTTACTTAGTGGTGGTGCCAAATACTGCTAGATAAAAATGAAGCTTTTATCAACATACAGAATGCAATTTATTTGCTTTGTAAATCTCAGCAGAATTCAGCAGAAATTTGAACAGGTAAAGTCTAAATTATATGCATTCATTTTATATTAAAAGGGACTATAAGAAATGTTCTTCGCACCATCACAAAAAAAGATGTCTGTTGCCTATTTCAAAATTTGAGCTTATACTAAAATAGCACAAACTATTTAACCCCTTAGTGACATGACTTTTTTGGCTTGTCCGACGCTTGGTGACATGGGCTGTTTTAACATTTCTGAGGTGTTTGTGTTTTGCTGTAATTTATTTCTGTCTCATTTAGTGTACCCGCACAAACTATATATTGTTTTTATCGTTATAAGAAGGGCTTTCTTTTGATACCATTATTTTGATAATAGCATATAATTTGATGTAAAAAAAATAATAAAATATGGCCAAAATATTGAAAAAATACTTTTTTTATGACTTTTATTTGAAAAATCGTATACTCATGTACAAGAGACAACAAAAAAACACTGCTAAAAAGTTTCTAATATATGTCCTGAGTTCAGAAATAGCCCATGTTTTTATGTTTTTGTGCTTTTTTATTCATGTTACAGGGCCAGAACTATAAGTGGTGCAAAGCTATTTTAAAATCCTTTCTTTCAAAATTAGCGATAGTGACATTGTAACACTGATTTCTGTACTAAATCCATGAATGTCCCCAACATGTACATATTTTTGAAAACTAGACAACTCAGGGCATTTAACTTGGGGTATTTTGACACATTTCATGTAGCCATTTTACCACCAATCTATGCCAAAGTTTGCAGCAAAAAATCTTTTTTTTTAATTTTTCACATATATTGCAATTTAGGTAAACATTACCTTAAAATGTGAAGGGATATTTCCAAATAACACCTCAATATGTGTTCAGCAACATCTCCTGAGTACAGGGATACCACCCATGCATAGGTTTGTTGGTTTGTTTTGGGGCTAAAAGGCCACATTTAGGGGGTGCGCATTTTGGTTTTCCAACTTGGAATTCTGACATGCAGAAAACTTGTGCCCATGTCCCATTTGGGACATTTTTGAAGCCAGAAAGTGTATTCTACCCCACAAAACCATATATATTTTTAAACTAGACACCCTAGGGTATTTCAAATGGTAGTATTTTAACACTTTCCATGCACTAATTATACTACCAGCCTATGTCAATGTTTTGGGTAGTAATTTTTTTTCACATACATTGTACTTTGTGCATGAATTCACAGATCCTGTTATATGTCAGTGCCAAACAACACCTCAATATGTGTTCAGCAACATCTCCTGAGCACAGGGATACCCCCCATGTATAGGTTGGTTAGGTTATTTGGGGGTTAAAAGGCCACATTTGAGAGGTGCGCTTTTTGGTTTTCCAACTTGGAATTCTGACGTGCAGAAAACCTGCTCCCATGTCCCATTTGGGACATTTTTGAAGCCAAAAAGTGTATTCTATCCCACAAAACCATATATTTTTGAAAACTAGACACCCTAGGGTATTTCAAATGGTAGTATTTTAACACTTTCCATGCACTAATTATACTACCAGCCTATGTCAATGTTATGGATAGTAATTTTTTTTCACATACATAGTACTTTGGGCATGAATTCACAGATCCTGTTATATGTCAGTGCCAAACAACACCTCAATATGTGTTTAGCAACATCTCCTGAGTACAGGGATACCACCCATGTATAGGTTGGTTAGGTTATTTGGGGGTTAAAAGGCCACATTTGAGAGGTGCGCTTTTTGGTTTTCCAACTTGGAATTCTGACGTGCAGAAAACCTGCGCCGATGTCCCATTTGGGACATTTTTGAAGCCAAAAAGTGTATTCTATCCCACAAAACCATATATTTTTGAAAACTAGACACCCTAGGGTATTTCAAATGGTAGTATTTTAACACTTTCCATGCACTAATTCTACCACCAGCCTATGTCAATGTTATGGATAGTAATTTGTTTTTCACATTCATTGTACATCGGGCATGAATTCATAGATCCTTTTATGTGTCAGTGCCACAAAACACATTAATATGTGTTCAGCAACATCTCCTGAGTACAGGGATACCACCCATGTGTAGGTTAGTTAGATTATTTGGGGGCTAAGAGGCCATGTTTAGGGGGGGTGCATTTCCAACTTGGAATTTTGACATGTAGTCAGCCTGCGCCCATGTTCCATTTGGGACACTTTTGAAGCCTGTCAAAGTATTTTACCCCATAAAACCATATATTTTGGAAAACTAGACATCCTAGGGTTTTTAAAATTGTGGTATTTTAACACTTTCCAAGTGCTAATTCTACCACCAACCTATGTCAAAGGGTTGGGATGTCATTTTTTCCCCACACACATTGTAGTTCAGGCAGGAATTTCCAGATTCTGGTATTTGCCACTGCCAACCAACACCTCAATATGTGTTCAGCAACATCTCCTGAGTACAGGGATACCCCCCATGCATAGGTTTGTTGGTTTGTATTGGGTCTAAAATTCCACATTTAGGGGGTGCGCAATTCCAACCTGGAATTTTGACATGTAGTCAGCCTGCGCCCATGTTCCATTTGGAACATTTTTGAAGCCGTCCAATGAATTTTACCCCATCAAACCATATATTTTTGGAAAATAGACATCCTAAGGTATTTCAAATGGTGGTATTTTAATACTGTATAGGTACTAATTCTACCACCAGCCTTTGTAAAAGTTTGTGGTAGTACTTTTTTGGGAGGTTTTTTTCCACATGCATTGTACTTCAGGCATGAATTCACAGATTCTGGTATATGTCACTGCCAAACAACAACCCAATATGTGTTCAGCAACATCTCCCAAGTACAGGGATAGCACCCATGCATAGGTTTGTTGGTTTGTTTTTGGCTAGAAGGCAACATTTGTGAGATGCGCATCTCAAAATTCCAACTTGGAATTTTGACATGTAGTCAACCTGCGTACGTGTCCTTTATGGGATATATCTTTGAAGCCAGCCAATGTAATTTACCCCCACCAAACCATATATTTTTTTATCGGTAGACCCCCATCACTACTTGTGGCAAGGGCTCAGCAGCCACCGATACATCGCTAGATGATGTATCAGAAAGCTGAATAGGGTCAAAATCGAACCCTGAGTCCGCGGCCTCAGAATCAGTGCGTAAGCAGTGATCTCGAGCAAAGAAGGGGTTAATAGCTCTTAGAAGAGCCTATCTAGTACTGTAATACATTACAGTACAAAGAAATTAATCCATAAAACAGTGCAGACAGAAAAACATACTGTTGCTGTGCAAGATTACTGCTTACACAGTGATGAATGGCAGGGAAGGGGTTAATACACAGTGAAAGACTTTCATAAAACCTGACAATTTTATAAAATGTTATTTTATATCACTAATACTGATCTGTCTCTTTCCGTCACAAAAATGTAAGTGAGGAGAGGGAGGCAGATCAATATTTGTGAATATTGATCCGACCAATTTTGATCTGACCAGGGCGAATGGTGAGCTTAATTGAGAAATCACCAAACCGCCTTTGCCACTAATTCGCTGTTACTGATCGCTATGCGCTCAGGCAGCTTAAAAAAAAAAAAACTCAAATATTTTTACTTTACATGTAATCCCCTAGCGGGTATGTGTAAAAAAAATAAAATAAAAATATGCAGACAGATAAAAATTGCTTTGGCGTCAATATCATTGCGTAAGCAGTGATCGACGGCAAAGAAGGGGTTAATAACTCTTAGAAGAGTCTTTTTAGTACTGTAATAAATTACAGTACAAAAAAAATTAACCCCTAAAAAATGCACAAACGGCAAAAATAAATGCGCTGATGTGCACGATCACTGCTTATGCAAGATCAGTGGCAGGGAAGGGGTTAAACGCAGGGAATTGCTTTAATACATTTTTTTTTATTGTTTTAAATATTTGTGTGTTGTGTGTTTATTGTTTTTTTTTACTTTTAGAACTTTGATCTGTCTCTCTCCCTCACTAAAAAAATGTGAGGAGAGGGAGGCAGATCATAACTGGTCAGATCAATATAGGGTTAATATTGATCTGACCAGTCAGTGGGGATGTTCAGCAGAACATCCCCACTGCCTGTCAGTGTGCCTGGCAGTCACTGATTGCCTCTGTGAAGAGGCAATCGTGTGACAGCCAGAGAGCACAGGAAGCAGGTACTTCCTGCCTCCTGTGCTCTTGCCCTTAGAAGGGCAGCGCCATCTTGGTCACTCAGTGACCAAGATCGTGCATTTTTTTTTTGTGTTCCTGATTGCCTCGACTTGCGAGGCAATCAGGAACACTTTCTGAGCATAGGAAGCGAAAAATTAGCTTCCTATGCTCATTTTTTAATGCCCGTCGTTTTAAAGGCACTGTGCCTTTAAAACCGGCATTTCGATCGCTCTCCGGAGCGATCGAAATGCCGACGGGCATTTTTTTTAGTATTGTACGATGCTTCCACACGGAAGCATCGTTACAATACCACCAGAGCACTGAAAGCGGAAAAACTCCGCTTTCAGTGCTCGTTTTGACACAGGACGGACTAGGTCCGTCCTGTGTCACTAACGCTTCGCCACACAGGACGGACCTAGTCCGTCCTGTGTCGCGAAGGGGTTAAAACAGAGCCCTCCATCCTGTCCTTTTCTTTGGGCACAGTGGGTGTATGCCATCATTCCCTTTTGACAGTGTCAATACTTTGGCCATTCAGCTCAACTTAGGGAAATTCCAGGTTTTAATTGGCTGCTGTCAGAAGTGTTCTCTTTCAATTTATATCTGAAAGACATCTTTTATGATATGACGTAATTCAAATATTGCCTTCTATACAAGCTCTGCTATACACTAAATTCATAGGCAGGATTGCTACATATTCTGAACTCTTTGTATAAAGTTGCTGTACTCAAAATGTAATTATGGACGGAATGCTCATTTCCATTTTTACCTATTCATGTTGTGTGTTGTATTTTGTCATCAGTTTTATTGCACAGTCCTTTGCCATTTGTCAGCACAAAGATAACAAGCACAGCTAAAATCAGTATAATTTGTTCTATGACAATATTAATCTGTTGGAAAATCTGTTTTATACAGTTTTATGTAAACAAATGTTGAGCTGGTCTCACTTTAAAATAAATAAAACACAAGTATAATATCCTGTTCCTTCCAGTAAGCTCTGAATAAGAAGCCTGTACGGCTGGCTTCAGACATTTGTTTGTGTTCGGTTGTCACCTGGATGCACAATGCTTACATTCTCTCTTTTTAGCAGAGATAAAGAACATACATGTTATTTACTCACCTGTGCTGCTAGGCAGTACCAGCTGCCTCACTACAGGAGGTCTCACAAGGGTAGAGGACGGGGAATTGAATCCACTATTGTATGGGCTTCCGCTAGCATTGGGACTGTAAGAGTTAGCATAGCTGGTTGAACTGTAAGGAATGGTGTACATGCTCTGTCTCTTGCTGGCTGGAGAAAAAAAAACATGCAAATACTAAAAAAAAAAAAATGCAGTTCAGTTTTATTTTTGTTTAGTAGTTACTTTTTGGGAACATATAGAAAATAGACCCTACAGTAGGAATGTGATGAGTACAATTTTTTTTTAAAAAACACAAGCAACTTAAAATAATCTGAAAAACAATTAACAATGAAGAGTGGCTCAAACGACATAGGCAGAAATGTTACAAGTTGTACATTGGTTAAAAAGACCAGGGAGAAAGAATTCTGGACTCTGAAAACTTGTATCATTCTGATTCATGTGGAAAATACTTTGTTTCTCCAAAAACATGAGTACATTTAAATAGCACTCCAATACACAATGCTGTTTTACATAATTAACATGAAAGAAAATAAATCAAACTTTATGCTGTTAGACAGTTGGTTTTCTATAGCCCCAGTATATTTTCCATTTGTTTAGGGTTCTTTATCCAGTCTTCGTTTCTGTTCGGTCACATGGTGCATACACTCCAAAGCATCACAAACTTTGGGAACTGGGTTGCCAGAGCAACACCAGAAACTTTATGTGTGTTTGATAACAGTGACTATCTGACTGATGAAAGAGACCATTTATTTTCTTTAATAATTTAATATTTTACGGACATGCTATAAAAAACAAACACAATCCTTGGATTATGAAGCATATGGGCGATGGGAAACACATTTAGACCTCAGGGCCTTGAAGTAGGGTATTATATACAGGTTCCCAATATTGTTTTGTACTACACTGAATAATAATGGTGTTGCTTTGTAAATAAAATAATTGGATAAAGGCAATAAAGATTTTACTGTGAATGCCTCTAACAGGAGAATCACATTAATCTTCCAGGTCAGGTACCAGGACATTAAATCACAGATTTAATCTTCTCCAATGGCTCTTATGACATTTCTAAATGATAAGGTAGCACTGGACATAGCAAAAGATAATGTCCTTATCGCACAATACTTTATGGATAAAGTGCCAACCTATTTTACATTAAAAGAACAGGCACATCTATAGAGGTTTATGTAAAATGGGATGGAACAGTATTGATTAGAAAAGCCAACTTTGGTTCCTGGGACATGTTTTTACATAATCATAACAGTCCCACAGGTACTACATCGGGGGTGGCCCCAGCTCTTAAAAAAAAACAAAAAAAAAAAACGTGTGCCGGCAGAGAAGCTAGCTGGGGATATCAAAAAGATCTCCCCTCCCGAGAAGGCAGTATGTTCTTCCATTATACCTTTATTGCGCTGTGCTCGCACTGATCTGTTGTCAGAGCGCTAGGGGTCACATGACCTTCCAGTGCTCAATCAAACCAGTGCACCGGGAGCGCGAGAGAGGCCGCATGGAAAGCCGCTGTGGGGGGGGGGGGGGGGGGGGGGGGGACTAGCAGTGGCATACTTGCTGTGGATTACTGACAGGCATATTAATGGGCATACTGGCTGTGGTATATTAATGGGCAAAGCATGGCATACTAACTGGCATATTAATGTGCATACTGGTCAATACCGCATACTGGTCAATATCACAATACCACTGACTGTGGCATATTACTGGGCAACGAGGGGCATACAAATGGACATACTAACTGGAATACTAATGGGCATACTGGCTGTGGCATATTATTGGACATACCGACGGTGGCATATTATTGGACGAAGAGTGGCATAATAAGTGGGGAAACTGACTGGAATACTAATGGCCATACTGGCCATATGCCATATTAATGGGCATATCTGGGTGCTGGGGCCGAGTCCTGTGAGTGCAATCTGGGTGCTAAGTTAAGTTTAAGGTGCAATGTGAGTGCAGAGAAAGGAATTAAAAACAAGAAATGGATTTCAAAATCCTTTTTATTACATATGTAAAAATTTGAATTATAATGATTTTTCTTTGAACAGCTTGGAAATTCTGGGGAGAGCAGAATGCACTGATGTAAAATATTTGAAATGTTAATAATCTGTTTAAATCCTGTCAAACAACAAATTTCTGGTAATCTATTTAACAAGTGCTGTTTTTACATTTTATTTACCCTCTCAAAACATATTGCCTTCTTTTCAGTAATATTTATGAACTGAAGCTACAGTTTTGCGACAATGGGCGGTCACATTTTTAATCTACCTTCAATGTTCCCTATTTGACCTATTAATGGCCATTATATTTATGAAAATTCTGCTTTTCTGTACTCACCAGACATGGTTTGTTCAAGCCTGTGGATAAGGGACTTTTTTGCACACTCCAGATCAGGACTTGGACTATCAAAAACTTGTCGGCACCAGACCAGTGGACTGACTGATTTTTGGAAAGGCGTTAGTTTTTTCTTTGGTGAAGTATACAACCTGAAATAAAAATGGACAAGGTTCAATGCAGAATACGGTCTGTACGTATGTCCTGAAAAATGAGGAAAGCACTGAATGCAGCAATAGCGTAGACCTTGGGTACAGAGACTGATATTTTCAGAGGTTGCATGTCCAAAATAGAATTGATCCATTCCAACAGCGGATTAAACCTACTGATGTATCATATGGTTAATAACCAAATATTCATACTATGTAATTTGTAAAGTAAGTTACTGAACTAGATAGAATAGCAATAGAATTACATGTATTCTATAAAACGAAAGTCTTTAGGTTTATAGCCGAACCCCAACAGTGCGGTTCGGGTTCGCTCAACATTAGTCTTTACATTTAAAAAACTTTTATTTTGACTGTGCTTTTTCAACACGGAGTCAATAATGTACTTTTTTTGGTGGTGGGGGTGGTGGGGGGGGTGGCCTACGTTAACCTTTATTTGATTAATAGATTCTTCAGCCCATCCTACCTTAAATTTCTGAGCCCTTGGCTCAGTTGAGTCACTGACGCAAATGAACAAAGGGTTGAATGTAGCATCAATGCAATTCTGTAAGATGCCGAACTGTGTGCGATCATGTATGTGCGACTGGGGCTTTAAAATGAAAGCAGAATCAATGGAAAGTAATTCGAATGTTACATTCATAGAGTCCCTAGCAGGGGCTAGGCACTATGAATGAAATAATGTAAAAAGTCATGTCGCCCACCCCTTTACCCCAAAAAATAAGGTCACTTAATTATTGCCTTGTGTTGGAAAAAAAAAAAAGTTTAGTTGTCCTTTACAAATCATGATTCAAATCGACTTACTGACTAGTGATTTAAATCAAATCCACCTGCCTCATATACATGCAGAGCTGGGAATTTTGCACCGACACATACAAATTTAGACTTGCCACTTAACGGCAGTACCAGACCTGCTGTATGACTTACAGAAGAGATTTCTACTCTGTACAAGCAGTAGTTCGATATTTTTAAAGTGGTATTGCAGTACTGATGTTTATAACTACAAGATAGACCATGCATTATTACCGTACAACATTTTCATGTTCTTTCTTCCTTTACTACATTAGACTACAACATGCAAAGCACACAACATACAATCAAGTCAACCCATCAGAAGGAAAAAGATTTCCAGGTACTTTTAATAGTACTGATTTTATTTATTTTGTTTGCACTTTTGTATTTGTGCACATAAAAAAAAAATCCTACTCAAAGTATAGAATCAAAGACAAGAAAGCAGTTCAAACAACTGTTCTCTGCATTCAACTCCCATGAAGTTCTTTCAAGCACCCCCCCTTATAGTATTTGTGTCTAAGTAGACAAATTTAGCAGTGTAACACATTCCTCCTCTCCCAGGAAGTGGAAATTTCAAGCTCATGAAGCCAATTTAAAAAATGACACAAGCATTAATGACAACGTCCAGTCAATACACATGATTGGTAGATGGTATTTAGAATTGCAAGGAGTATTTTCAAGGGTTTTCAACTATAATCATCTAATAAAAGGAGAACAGAGCCAATGCAAGACTATATACATGTGGAACAGAACTGAGACTAGATTTGACGAAACCATAAAGCCATGCCTAATAATAGCAGCTCTGTCTGTTCCGATCTCTCACAACGGCTTGTTATATGAAATGAAAGCCTAAAGGTTTTGCCTGTGAAATTTATGCCATGTATGTATGATATGTTGACAGAGCCCACAGCAAAATCCTTCCACTTCTCATTTATGGAACACATTAACCAAGACTTCACAAGATAGTTTTGATTATATTTTTAATCCAAGGCTGGCAAACGCATTGCATGTGAGCAACAAGTTTAACACATCGGACTTCACCTAGGAACACACATTTAAAGGGACGCCATCACCTATACGTTTTGAACACCATTAAAAAAAAAAATACATTACAAGTTAATGCACACATTAATAGAAATATGTATTTTAAAAAGTCTGTTCTTCATATATTGTGTGGGTTAATATGTAATTGTAATGTGTAATTCACATACCAACCCACAAGGTTAACAGGAGACTTCACAGTAACATTTAATCGATAATTAGCGCCTAAATTGTATATTTGCGTGCAATTGTGCTAACACAATGTATATGTAATTTGTGATAATTTCTTTTTTTACATATATAAAAAGACAAGACATATCGTACAAAAAAAAATTAACATACAATACAATAGAATACAAAAAACTTCTAGGAACTTATAGAGCATTGCGGAAGGAGGAAGAGAGGGTTTAGGGTACGTATGGTATACAGGGGGTATATCCCAGGGCTTGACAAATTTAATTTAGTTTTAGGAGCCAGCCAAAAAATTTAGGAGCCAGACAACGGCACATCACAAAATCGCACGGACACAGTGGCATACACCCACCTCACATACACAGCCAGTTACATTCACACATACATACACACACACACAGTTACATTCACACACACCACATACACAGCCAGTTACATTCACACACACACACACAACATACAGTCAGTTACATTCACACACACAGCAAGTTACATTCACACACACACCACATACACAGCCAGTTACATTCACACACACACACACAATATACACAGCCAGTTACATTCACACATACATACACACACACACAATATACACAGCCAGTTACATTCACACACACCACATACACAGCCAGTTACATTCACACATACCATATTCAGCCAGTTACATACACAGCCAGTTACATTCACACATACATACACAGCCAGTTACATTCACACATACCACATACAGCCAGTTACATTCACATACACAGCTAGTTACATTCACACATACATACACAGCCAGTTACATTCACACATACCACATACAGCCAGTTACATTCACATACACAGCTAGTTACATTCACACATACATACACAGCCAGTTACATTCACACATACCACATACAGCCAGTTACATTCACACATACCACATACAGCCAGTTACATTCACACATACCACATACAGCCAGTTACATTCACACATACCACATACAGCCAGTTACATTCACACATACCACATACAGCCAGTTACATTCACATACACAGCCAGTTACATTCACACATACATACACAGCAAGTTATATACACACCATTTTTGTGTTTTTTTTTTTTTTTAAAGAACAAAAAAATATTTCTTACAGTGTCCTCCCTCCCTGCTGCTTACCTCATTGCAGGGGAGGGGGATATTTATGCTGGAGCCCGATCTTCTTTCGGTTCCTGTGCCGTGTTGTCACGTGACACTCGGCACTACAGCGTGTTGCGCGAGGGGGCGGAGCTTACAGTCTGTGTGATCTGCACAGACTTTCTCCCCTCGCGCTGAAAAAGAAAGTAAAAGAAAAACGGATGGCAGCCAGCAAGGGCTCCCTGTGACAAACAGCACCCGGGCGCCCGGCATTTGTCGAGCCCTGGTATATCCTATAGTTCGTTAAAGTGACTTGATGCTATGCAGTTCTACTTCGAAGGTGCATTTGTGATATTTTTTATTCTGTATATTCACAGTATAAACAATGTTTCGGAGACTGCTTTTAACACTTAATTAACATGGTCCTAGGCAGCTTCTCAGAGAAAGCACCAATAAATAAATAAATAAATAAATAAATGTTGCATATTTGTCTGACAAAATACCAATTTGCTGGCTATTTCCTAATTATTACATGGTCCACTCACACTTTAATTTCTGACCCTGTGGATTGCTCCTGTTTAAACTCTAGACTTTTATCCAATTTTACATAAACCCAAATTCTCTTCCATAAAAAAAAATTAAATAATAAAGTTTAGCAATTTGAATGCAGAATGTATATGCTTTAGAGCAGGGGTGTCAAACAGCAGCCCTCCAGCTTTTGGAGGACTACATCTTCCATAGTCCCCTACTAGCCTCTAAGCCAGGGGTGGGCAATTAATTTTTACCGGGGGCCGCATGAGCAACCCGAGCACAGCTGGACAATATTTCAATTAAATTTTGCTCAATATCTGTCTCTCCCCGTACCCTCATTTCTGTCTCTCTCTCTACTCATGCTCCATGTCTCTCTCCACTCATGCTCCATGTCTGTCTCTCTTTCCATTCATGCTCCATGTCTGTCTCTCTCTCGCCACTCATACCCCATGTCTGTCTCTCTCTCGCCACTCATACCCCATGTCTGTCTCTCTCTCGCCACTCATACCCCATGTCTGTCTCTCTCTCGCCACTCATACCCCATGTCTGTCTCTCTCTCGCCACTCATACCCCATGTCTGTCTCTCTCTCGCCACTCATACCCCATGTCTGTCTCTCTCTCGCCACTCATACCCCATGTCTGTCTCTCTCTCTCTCGCCACTCATACCCCATGTCTGTCTCTCTCTCGCCACTCATACCCCATGTCTGTCTCTCTCTCGCCACTCATACCCCATGTCTGTCTCTCTCTCGCCACTCATACCCCATGTCTGTCTCTCTCTCGCCACTCATACCCCATGTCTGTCTCTCTCTCGCCACTCATACCCCATGTCTGTCTCTCTCTCGCCACTCATACCCCATGTCTGTCTCTCTCTCGCCACTCATACCCCATGTCTGTCTCTCTCTCGCCACTCATACCCCATGTCTGTCTCTCTCTCGCCACTCATACCCCATGTCTGTCTCTCTCTCGCCACTCATACCCCATGTCTGTCTCTCTCTCGCCACTCATACCCCATGTCTGTCTCTCTCTCGCCACTCATACCCCATGTCTGTCTCTCTCTCGCCACTCATACCCCATGTCTGTCTCTCTCTCGCCACTCATACCCCATGTCTGTCTCTCTCTCGCCACTCATACCCCATGTCTGTCTCTCTCTCGCCACTCATACCCCATGTCTGTCCCTCTCTCGCCACTCATACCCCATGTCTGTCCCTCTCTCGCCACTCATACCCCATGTCTGTCCCTCTCTCGCCACTCATACCCCATGTCTGTCCCTCTCTCGCCACTCATACCCCATGTCTGTCCCTCTCTCGCCACTCATACCCCATGTCTGTCTCTCCCCTCATCCCTTATATCTTTTTCCATCTCTATCTTTATGTTCCCCATGCTGGTCTCTTGTACACACAGTCATACATAAACACACACAGTCACACAAACACAGTTACACACTTAGTCACCCTCACAGACATACACACACTGTCACACATACATAAATACACACACACACACACACACACAGCCACCTTTACACACAGAAGTGTCCTAGACCCCAGTTTTCCCGCTTGTGTTCAAATGATCTAAATAACAATTAAAAAAAAAAAAATTCATTTGTAGGACTTAAAAAGACCGGAAAAAGGTTATACATAAAATGAGTGCTGTCCACCCTATAAACTACAGAAGGCATACTCCACTATTCAAGGCATCTACATGAATAATTTGTAACTCTTAAATAACTACAAAATAGATTTGATAGAGTGAGTCTGAAACAAAACAATCTGCGCCCTGTGCTACAGAGAAATAATAAAAAAATTTGATTTGCTGTTATTTGTCTGCACCGCATTCAATGTCTTTTCATTCATAGTTAAGTTGCTTGGCCTTGTTTCCACATTGGCGGTATGGCTTCCTTAAAGTAGATTTGTGACCAGACTCCGGACAGTAGATGGGTGTACCAGGGTCCCACTATTTTTCCGATGATACTGCTAATGATACTGATGATAAAGGGAAGTCAGCATGATGGTTTCCTTGGCAAACCATTGCATCCTCAACATTGCCTGTTTTGTTGTGCTTCGTTAAAAGATCTTGGTCAGCAAGTAAACCACCATATGCCTTAGTTTGTGCCTGTAAGAGACCATGCTGATGCAGTATAACTACTCTGTGTCTCGGTGCTGTGCACAGTCTAGCCATGGTGTATGACTTGACATTAAACAATCCTGTTTTTGTAGCAACAGCATCATTCAAAAACAAAGAATGTTTGTGCACGTTGATTAAAGCAAGTGAACTATGTTTAAAAATAAATAAATACAAAATAAAGTCAGTTTAATTAATTTTCATCTGACAAGAAAAAACACAAAAATAAAAATGAAGCCTTCTAAGAACTATATTTTTTGCTTGTCCTGATTTATTGGACAGCTATGGATGGAAAATTCGTGTAATGGCAGATTATGTTTTATGCTGATCACAACTGAGAACAAAATATTCCAAAAATTCTTGGCCTGTGCATTTAAGTTTTGGCTTTGTGATACAGTGCTCATGTTTAGATTCCTGAATGCTTGCCACATTAAAATTGCTGAATTACACAGGACTGGTTTCATCATCCCAAACAAAAGAAAACACCCTTTCAGACAAAGAAACTACTTGTATACGTGTAGCAGCCTTGTTTGCACTTTTTTACATTAACGTCGGACTATGAGAATTTTCTTTTTCATTTTGGTTTACTTGAACCGTTCTATCATTTTTAGTCAGAGTAGATCCTTTAAAAAGGGACAACTGAACTTTGTTAAACCCTCGCTTCCTACAGGACATAAACCTGATGTGTATCTTTAGAAATACATGCAAGTTTATTCTCTGCTTAGCCTCATAGCCAAGGCTGAACCTGTGGGTGAGGTTGGCATGCACTGATTTAGGGGCTTTGCCTCGCTCATCTGTATCTCTCCTAATACAGAGTGGCACCCTTATTTTTACAAGGGATTAGCAAAGGGGACCTAATTAAGGAGAGAGTGAGTTGTAAACCTGACTGCTCTACCCGCTTCCCATGCAAGAATAGCAGCTGCCAGTCAGAGGATTAACCGGCATGTACCAATGTGCTATCAAAAGTACATGCCAGTTTATACTCCTACAAGGGGCACTAAGCTTGTAACTTGTGCTTCAATATTAGAAGAAGGAGTACAAAAATAAAGTTTAACTGTCCTTTAATACATGTGCAGATTATAGTTAGTTTGTTGGGCTGCAAGTCCATCTTACACTCAAACTGGTAGAAGATGTAATGGTTTTTTTGACTTTTTTAAAAACATCATGCACTAACACTTTCCTACAGGTCAAACTACACTTGGATATCCAAACTATCAGCACATGGACTGGAAGTGGTCCTTTGGGGTTTTGGTGAGGCCTGTCCTGCCTGACAAGCCCAGAGACCTAGAAACTGCTCATGATCAGCAAGAGAAACTGGCATCTTTTGTGGAGGCTGTATTTAAAAATGTATTAATGCTCTTTATTGCATAGGATACAATTTGAACATCAGCTCATAAATAACATATGATTTCATAGACATTAGTAGCAAAGTAGTCCATTTGTTTTAAAAATATAAAAAACCGCTGAGCTACAAAATGATGTAAAAGCATTCCATAAGCTACAGAGCTGCACAATACAAACTAATCAAGGAAATGTTATGTTAATGGACTTCCATTTACAGCTGCTCTGGGTAATGCACAGGACAAAGTCATCCTGAAACAAACAAAAAGGAGTATGTGCAACATGTGGGAAGAAACAAACATGGTTGTATATCACTGCCCAATTACACATGCGCACGGTTATTATATGTAACAATCAGTGGACAGATGTGGTTTTCTAGATATCAGATTTTCATGGCTGGGCTTGGTTCTCTGTACTAGAAGCTCACAATGATTTCATTTAGATCAGATTGCTTTAATAGTAGAACCATCAACACACAGTGCACAATATATACATGATGCTGAATGTGTGGACATGTGTAAAGTAGTGACTTGCCATTTCCAGGCAATACTAAAGCACATTTAACATTACAGTATATGAGGTCATGTACCAGGGAACACTACAAATGACACATCAGACAACATGAACAAGTCTTGTATAGAATCCATCATGTATGAATAACCCAGATATTTTAAATCAGCTTAGTCCTTGTCAAAGTAAATAAAATGTATACACAATTTAATAGCCAGACAAATATATTAGAGGACAATAAGATAAAAAAAAAACAAAAAAAAAAACAACCACTGCACTAGCAAAGATAAAACCACAACCTGACTGAGTATTAATACCAGTTTATCCTCATATTAGGGACACTGTTTTTCACTTGTGCTTCTATTTTAGTGTCATTTAAGAAGCCAGTATGTTATTTTAAGAGAAAAGTCCATATATTAACATTTTCGACATGTAATCTTAAGAGTTTTGACATTTTAACAAAGCAGTAAGGTCAATTTATTTCTTTTTAGCTGGGATAACTGTCCACTAGCCTTGAGAGATCCATGCAGGAAACAGGCTAGCTTCCCAAGTCTTACACCAATTACAGACTCAGGCAATGAACTTCAAAATCAAGGTGGAGAGGATAGCTGTACACATTAACGTTCCCCCCAAAATATGTTGGGGTTAAGCACTGAACCTTGTGGGCTCCATAACTGCAGGTAGCGCAAAAGCCTGTTATGCTGTAATGTGCTGTATCCAGGAAGTACCTGAGAAATGCATTGGCCTGAATCTAATCCAGCATTCTGATTCATGAAGACATAAAAACGTTGAAGGCTCCTGACTCATGCTTATAAAGCCGTGAATAGACTAATATGCCAGTGAAGATTGTTTACTTTGCCTTGCATTACATGTGCTATTGATGCATTTAAAAACCCCAAGATATTTACAATAGTATCAAAATGGTCAAGGTTTGTTACCTAGTCACAAAATGAAAACAGACAATGACACAAGCTGTTTTATAAAACAGGTGAGGACATCGGAGAAATTGCAAATATAACATTACAACTACTACGATATAGACTTCATATAGGAAAAAGGCTTCCAACTGTTTGCTAAACCACTAAATATAATATATCTAGCACAAAAGTATGGATAAAAGCTTCTTTAAAGGGGTGCAAAATAAAATATCACATGTCCAATAACAGGCTGCTTGACACAAGACACAGTGATCATCTTTCATATTCTACAGGAACAATTTGGGATCCAGAGTAATAATCCAGAGATAACATGGTGGAATGTTCCAATGTGTCTTTCCAGCACCAGGTGTACTTCCTAAAGGTGTACCAGTATTGAACTAAAAAAGAAAGTACAACCCCACTGACATTTACATGCTTTTTTGTTTTGAAATAAATCATTTTATTTTTTCAGAATAATAGCAATCCAGGGGAGGGGGGAGGGAGTGCAAACAGCACTTATGTCACAGCACTGAGCTACAAAAACCAGATTTATAATACAACAAAACAGTTAACATTCATTTGATGTGTGTGTATATTTTTGTAAGATTTCGTTTTCTAGGTATTACCGTATTTTCTCGATTATAAGACGACCCCCCCAAATTTGTAAATTCCTTTAGGAAAAAAACTAAAAGCCTGATTATAAGACTACCCTATAGGAAAAAAGTTTAACTTGTATAAATGTAAATTGCTTTTTAATATTTAATAAAAAAAATGTATATTATACAAATGCATTTCTTGTTTTTATTTGCTTTTATGTGCCAATGCGGTCTCTCTCCCGCTCCCCCAGCTCTCTCTCCCCCCATCTATCCCCCCTCCCCTTTTCTCTCTGTCCCCCCCTCCCTCCCCTTATCTGTGTCCTCCCCTCTCTCCCTCCCCTTGTCTGTGTCCTCCCCTCTCTCCCTCCCCTTGTCTGTGTCCTCCCCTCTCTCCCTCCCCTTGTCTGTGTCCTCCCCTCTCTCCCTCCCCTTGTCTCTCTCTATCCCCCCCTCCCCTTGTCTCTCTCTATCCCCCCCTCCCCTTGTCTCTCTCTATCCCCCCCTCCCCTTGTCTCTCTCTATCCCCCCCCTCCCCTTGTCTCTCTCTATCCCCCCCCCTCCCCTTGTCTCTCTCTATCCCCCCCCCTCCCCTTGTCTCTCTCTATCCCCCCCCTCCCCTTGTCTCTCTCTATCCCCCCCCCTCCCCTTGTCTCTCTCTATCCCCCCCCCTCCCCTTGTCTCTCTCTATCCCCCCCCCCTCCCCTTGTCTCTCTCTATCCCCCCCCTCCCCTTGTCTCTCTCTATCCCCCCCCCTCCCCTTGTCTCTCTCTATCCCCCCCCCTCCCCTTGTCTCTCTCTATCCCCCCCCCTCCCCTTGTCTCTCTCTATCCCCCCCCCTCCCCTTGTCTCTCTCTATCCCCCCCTCCCCTTGTCTCTCTCTATCCCCCCCTCCCCTTGTCTCTCTCTATCCCCCCCTCCCCTTGTCTCTCTCTATCCCCCCCTCCCCTTGTCTGTGTCCTCCCCCCTTGTCTGTCTGTGTCCTCTGTCCACCCCCCTCCCCCTTACCTGGTTTTGTTCCCTGGTGGCTAGTTGGGGCAGCCGGGGGATGTCTGCACGATACGTGCAGACATGCTCCATGCTGCCCGATTCTCCCTGGTGGCTAGTGGGGCAGCAGAGGAAGTCTGCACGATGAACGCAGACCTCCCCTGCTGCCGCCCGGCACGATCGCCGGGACTTCTGTGACAAAAGCAGAAGTACCCGGCTTCTTCATAGAAGCCCCGGCGGTCGCGCCGGGCGGAAGCAGGGGAGTCTGCCAGGCATCCCCTGCTGTTAGAGAGAGGGATCCAGGTCCCCTGCAGCTCTGCTGGGGACCTGGATCCATGTCTTATAATCAGACCTCAATTTGAGGTCAGATTATAAGAAGACCTTGAATGTAAGACGAGGAGGATTTTTCAGAGCATCCCCCTCCACCTCACCATGTCTCCCCTCTTGTCTCTCGCCCCCCCTCCCATTGTCTCTCGCCCCCCCTCCCCTTGTCTCTCGCCCCGCCTCCCCTTGTCTCTCGCCCCCCCTCCCCTTGTCTCTCTCGCCCCCTCCCCTTGTCTCTCTCGCCCCCTCCCCCTGAACCTCTGCAAATGTGCAATTTCATGTAAGTGCAAATTTTCATATTTTAAGCAAAGCAGAATATGCATTTTAAGAGTAGTTAAATATGCATTAACATATGGACGCTGAATTTTTCAATTTTATAAAAGTAAACAGAAGTATTTACATGCATGTTGTGACACCTGAGAACACACTACAAAGAAGTGCAAACAAAGTGGACAATCAACTTTTTTCTCCTTTCTGTTGAGCCCCAAAAATCACAATACATGCTTGATCAATAAAATGAGTTCCGCCAAAATAGTAAAAAATTACAGTTTTATAAGGTTAAAGTTTACTAGACCACCATCAAGTGGAAGTAATCATTTGTTTAAACAGAATACAACTCTCGTTATCGAAGGTAATATAATCATTACAACCATCACCAAGTGTGCATTTGTACAGTTGTTGTGAGATTTGGTCTGTGCAATTATTTACACACAGGGATTGGCAGCTCATGTGAAGGTGTTACGTTTGGCCTTAGCAGCTTATGTTTAATGATTTGGACAAGATTACAAATGAGGATTTTAAGTTTCCTTCCACTTATGGTCTGTTGTATAACAGATAGAGCACCCACACAAACCTTTTACACCAAGAGAAGAATTAAGAAACTCTCAGCATGGACAGGATTATTCACAAAAGGCAAATACAATTAAAATAAAAAAATTAAAAGGTTGTAGTCATGCATAGAAACAGTGGAAATTTTCTATGGGTGAAATTGTGGAAAGTGAAAAAAAATGTGCCAACCAATTAAATCTTAATGACAAATCTGATCCCTTTGTGATGATTTAACAAAAGTATGAATAAAAAAAAAAATTAAATTGCATGTCTGCTACATAAGGCATACTTGTTTTACAGGTCTTTAGTAGAGGATGAAATGTCTGTAGGCTCTAACATTAAACAGCACCTAAAAACAGGCTGATGTGTAAATCTGAGTCATTTACATATTAAAACACTGAGGGCAACAGACAGCCAAGAACTAAACAAACTGTGCAGATTCTTCACCTGCAGCAACTCCACCTAGATCTTTCAAAGATCACTATGATAAATACACGTTCGAAGAGTTTGCATAAAGAACTCAACATTTCAGTAATAGAAAGCACACCATATTATAAAGCAGAACATACTTGTAAGTTCAACTCTGCACATTACAACACCCACCAATATGTTTCAATACTACTAAAGGCAGCACTGACACTACAAAATTTATGAAGAATGTACACTTTAGAGATGGACTGGGAATTTAACGCTGGACACAAATGTACGTTCAGGGTCAAATGCAACTGAATTGTACAAATGAGAACACTACATACTTGCCAGTCATTATGAGACACTGTAGATAAGCCAAGTAGTAGACAGTTACAGCTTTCCCATAACAGAATACACGCTTGGTGGGAACTAACCTCCAGCACCTGAATTAATTAAAACTTGCAAAACAGATTTTTTTTATTTTTTTTAACCAGTGTCCATAACTCAAAATAGCTGCCAACACAATTTTTTTTTCCATTCTATGTTTTCCTTGTAGGGTATTGGAAGGAACCACAGATAGTTTATCATCAATGCTAGTCCAAGTAGACCTAACAAAAATAACAAATTATTAAACTTGTTATATAAAACAAAAAATCTCAGGTTGTGGGGTAATCAGTACACAATAAATAGATTGAGACAACCTGATAAAAAAAAAAAAAAAAAGGGATTTGAACATTTTGCTTAGAAAGGTTCCCAAGTGAAACAGACATTTGGCAAACTCAAGTATAATTCACATATACAGAGAATGACCAGATTCATTCTGTTGCAATAAACCTTTTACTACATGTTGTGTACAGCTGTCAGAGAGTTGACAGCGTTAAAAGGTGACAAGTACGATAGTGCAATACATTTCTGCCTGTCTGCATCATACCCTGTCCTGTCAGAAGTACTGAATACGGAAAGGCGCATGGGCCAAACTTTCTCAGACCAAAGCAGATAAGTCAAAGTAGTTACCAGCTCTCCTCTTCTTCGAAGGCCACCATCCTCTCCATTTCTTCGGGTCTGAGAGGTACCACCTGGTCCAGTACAAGTTCGCCATCTCCCTCCTTCCTCCTTTCTTCCGCCGCCGCTTCTAACAGATCTTCCCAGGCGTCTGCATCTCCTCGTCCCCCGCCCTTTTCATAGAGAACAGGCCCAGGGCTAAGACTGCGGCCCGCGGTTCCGAGAAGCAGTAGCGAAGCAGCGGCGGCGGTTGTGTGAGGGGATGCCTGTGGCCGGTCTCGGAGGCTGGTTGTAGCGAGCAGGGTTGGAGTCCGTGGGGAACCTGGTGGGATAGTGGACCTGGAGCGGAGCTGCTCGTTCTGTTTCTCCAGCTTCTTCACCAGTTCCTGCAACTTCCGCACCTCCTGGTCCGCACTCACATTAGCGCTCACGTCTTCCATGTCACGCACAGTCTGTCTCCGGCTAGCGCTCAACCTCGGGAGCAACGCATAGCACGGTCACTGCCACCAACTGCCACTCTTTCTGCGTAGCCACGCCCACACACGACAGGGTTAACTGACATCAAAAACTACGCCCCAAACCCACTTTTTTCACCAACTATCACTCGCTTTTTGATTAACCACGCCCACACCAGACCGGGTCACTGACATCGACAAACTACGCCCTGAAGCCGCTTCTTCCACCAACCGGGCGTTTTTTTTACAGAACGCCCCTCAATTACGTCAACTCGCACATGAGGCGCGTGGCAACCCGTCTACGCCAAGCCCACGAAAACTAGTTTTCCTTTACTCAGCTGTCAAGGGGCGTCTGCTACTAGTGGAAAAACGTCACGCAAGACAGTTCGCCATCTTTCAGTCGGGCTGCTCTGGCAATAGCGCTAATAAAGCTTTGGAATGTAGTGCATTATGACAGGGCAACGGCCACTTGTTGGGAATTAGGTGCTTAAAGGGACACTACCACTTACATAAGATACTAGATAACCTGGTAATTTAAAGCAAACACATATATAAATCATATGCTACTGTTTTTTTTATTTTATATGATTGAATTAATTGCATATAAAAGGAAAAATAAAATTAGATTTTTATCTCCTGGTTCCATTTTGTGAATATTTGATGCAATTATGATGCAATGTCTTCCAAAATCTTCCAGCCAGTCTCACTTTACAACTGTGGCAAAATCCTGCATGATGATGTCATAAGATACTCCCCTGCTCTCTTACTGGCTCCAGGTATCATAGTGGGCAGAACTAGGTGGTTTTGTACAACTTTTTTTTACCTGCCATCCAACACAAAGAGAGGAGATTGACCTGCTCAAATAGGATCATAACTCCACCCCCTTGTGATGTAATAGTTACATTACCCTCGCAGACATATCTGAAATCAACAATGCAAAATAAAACCTTTTCATTTTTTGGTGGGAGTGTCCCTTTAATACCTTCCGGGCAACTGGATCTATGAATATAATAATATATAATAATAGCCCTGTACTATGCGCTTCTGTTTAAAAATAGATGTGAGGTCAGTCTAACGCAAAAAGGCAGTCACACACTGGCAGCTTGGAAGGCTGCTGTCTCTCAGCAGCAAGGTACCGTATTTGCTAGATTATAAGACAAAGGTTTTTTTCAGAAAAATCGAGGTCGTTTTATAATCTGACCTCAAATTGAGGTCAGATTATAAAACAGGTATCCAGGTCCCCAGCAGAGCTGCAGGGGACCTGGATCCCCCTCTCTAACAGCAGGGGATGTCTGCGCAATGAGCGCAGACTCCCCCTGCTGCCGCCCGGCACGACCGCCGGGACTTCTATGATGAAGCCGGGTACTTCCGGCTTCGTCATAAAAGTCCCGGCGGTCGTTCACAGGCGGCAGCAGGGGAAGTCTGCTCTCATCGCGCAGACATCCTCCGCTGCCCCGCTAGCCACCAGGGAGGATCGAGCAGCTGGGGTATCGTGCAGACATCCTCCATGCTGCCCAACACAGCAGTCTATTATAACGGACCAGCTGTCTTTTCTTCATGTTAACGGGCATACTGGCTGTGGCATATTAATGGGCATAGAGTGTCAAATTAATGGGCATACTGGCTGTGGCATATAAATGGGCATGTTGGCTGTGGCATTTTAATGGACATAGAGCGTCATATTAATGGGCATGCTAATGGACAAACTGCCATATTAATGAGCATAGAGTGGCATATTACTGGGCATATTGGCTGTGGCATATTAATGGGCAAAAAGTACCATATTAATGGACATACTGGCTTATTAATGGACATATAGTGGCATATTAATAGCCATAGAGTGTCATATTAATGGTCATAATGGCTTTGGCATATAAATGGGCATGTATGCTGGGGCATATTAATGGACATAGAGTGTCATAATAATGGGCATACTGGCTGTGACATAAATGGGCATGCTAATGGACAAACTGTCTGTGCCATATTAAAGAGCATAGAGTGACATATTACTGGGCATATTGGCTGTGGCATATTATTCGGCAAAGAGAAGCATATTAATGGACATACTGGCTGTGGCTTATTAATGGGCATGTAGTGGAATATTAATGGGCATACTGTCTGTGGCATGATAATGGGCTTAAAGGGGCATATTCATGGGAATACATACCAGCTCTGGCATATTAATGGGCATACTGGCTGTGGCATATTAATGAGCAAAGAGTGGCAAATGAATGGGAAAACAGCGGCATATTAATGGGCATATTGGGTGTGGCAAGTTAATGAGAAAAAAGTTGCATATTAATGGGCATATTGGCTGTGGCATGTTAATGGGCTTAAAGGGGCATATTAATGGGCATACTGGCTGGATCATATTAATGAGCAAAGAGTGGCAAATTAATGGGAAAACAGTGGCATATTAACGGGCATACTGGATGTGGCAAGTTAATGAGAAAACAGTTGCATATTAATGGGCACACTGTCCGTGGCATATTAATGGGCAAACAGTGGCATATTAATGACAAAACTGTCTGTGGCATATTCATGGGCAAACTAACAGTGGCATATTAATGGGGTAAGTCTTGAATGTGCAATGCAGGTAATGGGGCATGTCCTGGGGGGCATCAGCAAGTACTGGATGGATGTGGGTGAGGGGGCATGCCCTTTGGGGCTGGGGTAAGTCCTGGATGTGCAACGTGAGTGATGGTGTATGTCCTGGGGTGGATTTAAATTATTAGCATGATATTCAAAGACTTGGATAAAATTACTTTGGGATGGTAGGGGGGCAAGAGGGATATATGGCGGGGCAGACTTTTTTCTGTAAGGGGCTCTGAAATTTCTGGTGGCAACCCTGTTCGAGCTACTCCTTCATGTCCCATGCAGTGGCATGCTCCACTGCCTTTGGAAATGTCCTATAATCCAAACTTTCCTGGAAGACATGATCACTTTTGCGGAATACAAGGGGATGGCCAAACTTTCATTTACTAAAACAAGTAGGATTTTATGGATCCATGAAACAAATGTGTAATAAAGCACTAAATACCGACAATAAACACTCATACCGACAGAGAATGCCCGAAAAACAATACTGCATTACTGGATCCGGCCTGACCTGCCTCCTTTAATGTAAAATGACATCACTGTAATATCAATAAAAAAAATGTAAAATAAGAGTAATGTAATTAACCTTGACATATTTAAAAAAAAAAAAATTTAATTACAAATAAAATAATTACTGCTATTGAATGTTTAAATAATGTTTAAAGAGACAGACTGTAGTGCTTAATAAAGCAAGCCCTTAAAGCAAACCAGTGACTTGTAATTAGTGGACTTCCAACGTTCTATATTCCCAAACTAACATTGCATGAATACTTTTCCACAGAAGACCTCTTACTGAGGATCAGTCTACAATAGCTAACCTGTAAAAGCCAGTTTGTCTCCCTGTAATTGCTCACATAGATTTATCAGTACTGGTTTTAAGGACATGTAGACATGTTACACCCCAAACACTTTGCTCTGTTAGTAAAGAGACACTCCCTCCTAGGAACACAGCACAATAATTTCTACAACAAGTTAATAGGGTCTCAGTTTTGGAATACTTATCACAGTTGCATTAGTCCTAGTTATAGCATGTAAGATGTATTTATTTATTTTTGTTTGAATGATGTACAGTTCCATCTCACTATTTTAAAAACATCCAAATTGCATGGACACCACACTTCATTATTGATCTAATTTGATGTTTGAAGGATCACTGGCAAGCCTGTCCCACCGAAATAAAAATAACGAATGCACATTAAAAATAAAGAACACTTTAACTAAACATATGCATTTAAAATAAAAATGTATTGAATACTTTCTGTTTAGTGCTGGTTTTCAGTCTGCTACAGGTTCTCCGTGATTATCTCATTATGGGGTCTTCTATAAAAGGTCTGTCGCCTCTTTAGAAATCAGAGGGCTCCCATGCTGATTGGGATGTCCAAAACACATGTGTGTGATGTCAGTAATCCACACATGCACATTAGGAGATTCCCCAAATCACTTGTCATAGTGCAATATCAGCCCCAAATCAATGACACAGAAATAAATAGAAATTGAAAGACAATAAAACCCCTAAACCAGCATAAATATTTAGTTCTGCAGCTGGAATGACTAACGTTACATACAATATATAAAGTGACCAGTGCACTCAAAAATGGGGTTAGATCTTAGCTCATTAACATGTCTGCCCCAAATCCCTCATCACAATGACATGTTTGGCCAAAATCCCCCATCACAATGTCGTATTATTAATAACCGTAAAAAATATGAGTTATTAATTATGAATCATAAAAAATATGAAAATTAATGATTCATATACATGGGTCCGACCTAAAATACCCATATCAAGAATTCGTTATGTATGTGAGAGTTTGGATGACGTTTTTACAAAAGTAAATACAATGCCACAATTATTAATAAAATAATAATGAATTTATTATATATAGAATAAGGATCAAATGGTAAGCAGAATAACATAACAAAATACAGTATCAACAGATGTTAATCATAATTCACATGTATGACTTATAACATAAGTAAGTAGGACAAAACATTAATTATGCAGCTCTGTACCTATATCAACATACATGTAGAATACTTTATTATGCAGTACGTTTCTGACCGTAAGATGGCCATGCATTTTATTTAGATACAACTTACAATGATTAGTATTTAAAATGGTTAATGATAGTACGCCATAATTACCTACAAATTACCAACATATACTCTGCTTAGGTAAGGTAATACTACTAAATCATATCACTACTCAAGGTGGCTATTTCTTAATCTGCTCGGTAAATGATAATGTATGTATTCTAGCTAAGACTTTAAGAATGAGGATCTTAGATAATCTCTGGAGATTAGATATGACATATTTGGGTAAATAGCTAGACTATAAGAATTTATGGCTCTTGGTAATATCTATAGGATATTCCTCTGGCTTCCTTCTGCAGAAAGGATGACAGATAAACACCAGGCTAAAACATATAGATCCCAGAAATTGTGGGATTTAAGTTAAATTTACCCAAATATATTTGCTAATGACATCCATAAAAATTGAGATTATGCTAGAAACAAATTACCACATTTATACATTACCGGCAGAGGTTGGTTTGCAGTTGGGACTCCTTCAATTGAAGAATTGAGTGATGGGAGTTACTCCTGGGACTTAGCTCAATACTATGGGTATGGGGATTTCTATTGTTATAGTGAACATGTGCTATTAAAAGCCTCATATTCCAGAGTTCTCCCCAGAAGGAGAGAGACTCAGCCCGTTTCTAAAACATTCCCATCTCTCACCCCACTAGTGGCAGCTCTCCCAAAATCAGTCTCCCCGGGTCTTTTCAGGTAGCTCAGCTCCCCTTCTACACCTCCAGTACCAACTTATCAACCAAACCTTATCTCAGACTCACACCCTGTTTCTGTAACTTCTAGCCAATTGAATGGATGGGTGTATTTAATTTAAATGAGATGATGTCATGGTTTATAGCTACACCTGGATTGTGAGTATAATATAAGACAATATATGTTTAAATGTCTAAAAGTGTTAATACAATTTGAAATTAGAGTAAATATGTATCATATTCTTATCATTGCACATTAAATAAAATGTATAATAAAATATATACCACACTAATAAAACAATAAAAACAATATTCTAATTAATATGTAGGATTAATTATACTTTACATTTGTATTAGTGAAGGTGTGATATAATATATTTTATTGGGTGATTTGAATCCACTAGGTGTATTTATAATAACCCTTATTAGAATCCTAATGAAATCAAAAATCCCAATAATCTCAGTGTGTCTGTCAGTTTCTGCCAGTTTGGGTGGGCTAGCAAGTTGCAGAGAAGACCCCCTTCTCCTCTAGTATGTACACAGCTGTGTCTGCATCAGTACAATGAGATGTAATAAACCTTGCACAACAATGGCCCCCTTATCTGTTCCAGTGATACTATGAACTTATCAGTAAAATATTTGGTTACAGATAAGGAATGTGGAAGACTTTCCTTTTATCCTCAGGGACACAGAATAAGATTTTAACACAGAGAAGGATATCCCAAAACTGTCACAAAATGGAGGCTGCTGGCATCCATCTTGTTATACTTTGCTTCTGTTTTATTCATATGTACCAGTCTCGAGATTACTGATCAATAACTCTGACAACAATGACATGTTTGGCCAAAATCCCCCATCACATTGACATGTCTGCCCCAAATCCCTCATCACAATGACATGTCAGGCCCCAAATCCCTCATCACAATGACATGTCAGGCCCAAAATCCCTCATCACAATGACATGTCAGGCCCAAAATCCCTCATCACAATGACATGTCAGGCCCAAAATCCCTCATCACAATGACATGTCAGGCCAAAATCCCTCATCACAATGACATGTCAGGCCCAAAATCCCTCATCACAATGACATGTCAGGCCCAAAATCCCTCATCACAATGACATGTCAGGCCCAAAATCCCTCATCACAATGACATGTCAGGCCCAAAATCCCTCATCACAATGACATGTCAGGCCCAAAATCCCTCATCACAATGACATGTCAGGCCCAAAATCCCTCATCACAATGACATGTCAGGCCAAAATCAATCATCACAATGACATGTCAGGCCAAAATCACTCATCACAATGACATGTCTGGTCAAAATCACCCATTACAATGACATGTCAGGCCAAAAACCCTCATCACAGTGACATATCTTGCCAAAATCACTCAGCACAATATGTCAGGCCAAAATCACTCATCACAGTGACATGTCTTGCCAAAATCACTCACAATAAAGGTATTACACATGTTGAGTATCCCTTATCCATCAATTTGTTATCCAAATTGAACCGTTATCAGGGTTTCCACCTTTTCCTCAAAATAATACCTGCCATAGTTGTGGGTTGTCAAGTGCGAAGCCACAAAAGGGCTGATCTATGCCAGCAAAGGCTCCAAAAGCTAGATTACTGCTTACACAACTCCAAACCAGCACAGCTGGATTTAACCGTCTGGCACGAATTCTACAAATTGTAATCCATTTTCTATAACAGGGAGCTTGCCCCAATTCCCACTGATTTGTAGAAGCATGGTTAGAAAATCACAAGTCACAAAGCCTGTCTGTCAGGGCCTTTACCAGGTCAGGTAGGAGTTTAAGTGCAGGGACAGTGGAGGTGTCTGGTTGCATGATAAATATAGTGCAAAGGGAGAACAGATAAAGAAACAGAGCTAGGTATTGGAATAAAGACTGAAGGAGAGACAAAAGGGAATTTAGCAAAGAACTGCAGAATAGGAAAAGGGTATGAGTAGGAACTGCAGAAAGAACAAAGAGCTTTAGTAGGGACTGTAGACAAAGCAAAGGTAGGGGTGGAGAGAGTTAAACAAGGGAACAGTCTAGAGCCAAGGGTTACGGCCAGAGGCAAGGGTAACTTAGCAGGAACACCCTGGAGAGGGTGACTAAGCAAGAACACCCTGGAGAGGGTGACTAAGCAGGAACACCCTGGAGAGGGTGACTAAGCAGGAACACCCTGGAGAGGGTGACTAAGCAGGAACACCCTGGAGAGGGTGACTAAGCAGGAACACCCTGGAGAGGGTGACTAAGCAGGAACACCCTGGAGAGGGTGACTAAGCAGGAACACCCTGGAGAGGGTGACTAAGCAGGAACACCCTGGAGAGGGTGACTAAGCAGGAACACCCTGGAGAGGGTGACTAAGCAGGAACACCCTGGAGAGGGTGACTAAGCAGGAACACCCTGGAGAGGGTGACTAAGCAGGAACACCCTGGAGAGGGTGACTAAGCAGGAACACCCTGGAGAGGGTGACTAAGCAGGAACACCCTGGAGAGGGTGAGAAATGAGAAGGGTAGCTTAAAGGGAAGAGATCTTGATGTACTCAGAGGGTCTCAGGAGATGCTGAAAATCATATACTGAGATGGTTGAGCCACTCAGGGTCAGATTCCCAGTTCCTGGACAAGGTCACAATACAAATGGGCTTTAAGGAGAGTATCAGGAACAGAAGCAGCAGCTCTCAGAAATCAGGCACCAACTTCAATGCAAAAGCACTGTTTGCCAGAAACTGCAGCTATTTAACCTGGGTGTGAGCAAAAGGTAACGAGCCCACCTGACACCAAACAGAGGGAAAGGAATGCAAGCAAAGTAAGGTAGGGAGACCTCTAGAGGAGGCAGGAGGAATATAAGCATATAAATAATGACTTTTAAATGCATGAGTCAGAAGGTCAGTGTTGAACCCTGACACTGTCTCTCTCTCCCCTTTCCATTCCCATGCCTGTCTTTCTCTCCTATCTCCCCATTGTATTTCTCTCCTCTTTGCATCCATATCGGTCCCCCTCCCATGTCTATAGTCTGTTCCCTCCCATGTCTGAAGTCTGTTCCCCCCTTCCCTCCCATGTCTGTGGTCTTTCCCCCCTCCTCTACCTCGCATGTCTGGTCTTTCCCCCCTCCCCTCACTCCCATGTCTGTGGTCTTTTCCCACTCCCTTCCCTCCCAGATCTGTGATCTTTCCCCAATTCCATGTCTGTGGTCTTTCCCCCTTTCCTTCCCATGTCTGTGGTATTTGCCCCCCTCCCTCGTCTGTGGTTTTTCCCACGTCTGTGGTCCTCTACCTCCCATGTCAGTGGTCTTTCCCCTCTCCCTCCCATGTCTGTGGTCTTTCCCCCTCCCTCCAATGTCTGTGGTCATTACCCCCTCCGTCCCATGTCAGTGGTCTTTCCTCTCCCTCATATGTCTGTGGTCTGTCCCCCCTCCCTTCTTCATGTATATTAAAGTTATATAATTATAATAATGGATGCATATATTACATTTGAATTATCTGTATTCTAAATATGTTTCTACTGCAAAATGTAGAATGCAAGTCTGCAGGGCCATCAGAAATTTCGGCGCCCCTTACAGAAAAAAATCTCTGTTCCTATATCTCCCTCTCGCCCCTCTACCCTCCTAAATTAATTTTATCAAGGTCTTTGTATATCATGTTAATGAGGTTTAAATGTACCCAAGGAAATGCCTATCACCCGTATTGTACATCCAGGACTAACCCCTGTACCCCAGGACATACCCCATCACTCACATTGCACATCCAGGACTTACCCCAGCCCCAAAGGGCATGTCCGCTCACCCACATTACACAAATCCAGGACTTACCCCTGCCCCCAGGACATGTCCCATCACCCACACTGCATATCCAGGACTTACCCTGCACCCCAAAATATGCCCCAGCACAAATTCAAGACTCACCTTTGCACCCCAGGACATGTCCCATCACCCATATTGCACATCCAGATCTTATCCCAAGACATGTCCCATTACCCATATTGCACATCCAGAACTTATCCCTGCCCCCAGGACATGTCCCATAACCCACATTGCACATCCAGGACTTTACCCCACCATCCACTGATGGTGGCCCTGCAAGCCTGTCTAGAAGGACCCAAGTCATTAATCAAGGAGAGACACGTTTTTGCTTGGAGCGAGCCTTGACATGATCTGCATGAAGTAAAGCAGTTTTTACAGAAAAAAAAGCGATGGTGCACGTAGCATTTCTGACAGGTCAACTTTAAAAAATACATGATTGGTTGTTAAGTATATTACATCTGAATTAGACAGAAACACTGGTTCATTTTCAATGCCAGGCGCTTTGCAACCTAAGGAATGGCATGGTTGTCAGCAGTAAGAAATGCTATTGCTAGGGCTTGTTATGAATAGAAATTATACTGACTCACAGAAATGTGTTTATTTATATGACGTATTTAACCCGTAACATTTAACTGTCTGTGGAGGAATGCATTTGTAATAACATGTGATTACAGGCAAACATACAGATAAACAGCCAGGATTTAACTACAATTATTTTAAAATAGACCCAGCAAACACCATTAAAGTAAGTATGGATTATTCATATTTGTATTTATAGATAACTTACGTCCACTGCAAAATGTTTTGAACTAACAGACAAGTAAAATAATATTAACGTTATAACCAAGCCTTATTTTTTTCTGAATGGCTACATTAATGAAAAGGGTCTAGGACACTTCTTCGCCGCATTTTCATCGCTGACAGTTCAGCGCGGCAGTTAGAACGCTGAACTGTCAGCAATGAAGTATAACGCGGCCGTTTCACCGCGGCTGCAGCTATGTAAGAGCTGACAGTTCAGCACTGAACTGTCAGCTCTTACAAATCTAAAAGTAAAAGTAAAATAACCCCCCCTAATAAATGATTCCCCCCCCCAATAGTAACACTAAACCCCAATACTGACACTAAAATTAACCCCAATACTAAAATTAACCCCAATACTAAAATTAACCCCCTAAACCCCAATACTAACCCTAATACTAACCCCCGACCCCTAATACTAACCCTAATACTAACCCCAATACTAACCCCCGACCCCTAATACTAACCCTAATACTAACCCTAATACTAACCCTAATACTAACCCCCGACCCCTAATACTAACCCTAATACTAACCCCAATACTAACCCTAATACTAACCCTAATACTAACCCCCGACCCCTAATACTAACCCTAATACTACCCCCGACCCCTAATACTAAAGTTATCCCCCTAAACCCCAATACTAACCCTAATACTAACCCTAATACTAACCCTAATACTAACCCTCTAAACCCCAATACTAACCCTAATACTAACCCCCGACCCCTAATACTAAAGTTAACCCCCTAAACCCCAATACTAACCCTAATACTAACCCTAATACTAACCCTCTAAACCCCAATACTAACCCTAATACTAACCCCCGACCCCTAATACTAAAGTTAACCCCCTAAACCCTAATACTAACCCTAATACTAACCCCGACCCCTAATAGTAAAATTAACCCCTAACACTAAACACTAAACCTAATTCTAACCCCCTAAACCCTAATTCTAAACCAACTAAAATTGGTAAAATACTTACCTTTAGCGATGTAATGTCCCGCGATGAAATCTCCAGCGACGATCTGTCTTGTGCTGTAGACTCGGCGGTGAAGCGGCTGCGCGGAAGCAGCCGCGATGAAGTGTCCCATCCCCAATGAAAATTAGATTTAGGAGTTTTATAAACATGGTCTACACGCAAAAAAACATAAATACTGACACTGTCTGCGTGTGTTGCTGGATCAACCCATGAATAAAGAATCAGGCACTGAAATGACAGTAAGTGAGATTTTACAGAAAAACTACAATTGTCTCCATTCATGCAAGGGTACTAAGTGTCACCCCTCAACGACAATAGACCTGCCAGGCACGTCACAGAAAACCTGCCATTTTGATGGCTGGGATGTCTGTTGTCATACCGGGATTGGGGTAAATGGCTGAATGTCTCAAGACTGAAGTACTCCAGCCATGTCTGCAGAGCCCCGCAGTGTCTTTTTTTTAAAGTTAGCCTTAAGGCTAGGGTTAGGGCTTAAATGTGACTTTTTTAATGATGAAAAAAAAATGGTTGGTAACAAGCAATGCGCTACTTTTATTTATTGTCGTAAAACTTGCAAAAACATGAGGTATTCCCAAACTTAGGAAACATATTTAACACGTATTTTTTTTATTATTGTCTGTGTTTGTAGATAAAATATTTTTTAATTCTAGAAATGTTTTCATCATATTTTATTTTTTTAAAGTAAATTATATCATAACAAAATTATAGTATCTAATGAAAGCCATTCTTATCCCCCCCCCCCAAAAAAAAAATACATGCTTTGTGTGGGTACAGTAAATGAGAAACACAGCAGAAGTGTCAAACAGTCCAGTCACAATGGGGTTAAGAATTTTATGGGAGCTCTTCAGTAGAATTGCTTTGCAGGCGAACATTTGATCTCATAGACAACTAAACATTTTGCATGGACCAACCCGGCATGGTCCTCCTGCAATAACAAAACTGCAGGTAAAAGAAACAGGTGGGTGCACTAAGCTAGTCACATGCTCAAATAATATAAATGTATAAAATGAAGCTTACCAAACAGGTGTGAGCATGCTGCAAATACAGTGTGACTGACTGTACAGTGTATACAACAAACAAACACAATCTGTGCTTCTCACCCTAAGAAAGTTGGCAACAAATATGTAAACACGTAAATGAGAGGTTTTGGCCAAAGCATAATTAAGCTCACCCGCCAGTTCACGGCACACTCTCAATAGGGTGATAACCTGCTCCTAAGTGGACATATCCTACTGAGAATGTGCCTTTATGTGACGGGTGAGCTTAATTAGGCTTCAGCCATGTCATCTAACCAAAACCTCTCATTTATATTATGTTTATACATTTGTTGCCAACTTTATTAAGAACAGAGTTGGCCCTATATATAGAAAAATTAATAATTTTTTTTCAGCCCTTCCTATGTATTACCAAGCCACTTACTCAAATACTAATCACCTGACAGTACAATGTTATGTATAATGGGACAATGCTCTAAGAGTTAACCGCTTCGTGATGCAAGGTGCTTGCGTCCCAAACGACGCAAGCACCAAAACGTCACAATTGGTTCCTGGCCACGATCACAAGGTAATCGGTAGCCAGGAACACTCTGGCAGAGACCAGATCAGGGTCCCTGCAAAAAAAACGCGAGACCTCCGGACGTCATGTTCGGGCACGGCGCGATTTGGAGAAATGTAGATGGTGCTCGCTCAAAGTGGCCTCATCTGAAAGGTGGGATCCCGCTGCAAGTGCCTGCAGCGGGATCCGAAAACAGCTCATCGCGGGGAGCCGCGATGAGCTGTTTAATACAGGACGTACCATGCCGTCCTAACGACTTTAAGGCACTTAAAGTCAGGATGGCATAGTACGTCCTAACGTCATTAAGGGGTTAATCAATCAGCAAGAACGAGTCATTGGTTTAGTTTGATTGCTTCAATTTAGAACAATAACCCCAGTATTTCTCTTTATGGTAAATCACAGAAATATTCCTGGACCAGCAAAGTAGTTTATTTTGATACCTGCTTGGTGTAATGGATCTAATGCCTGATTAGGTCTATTGTTATTGTACTTAAAGTTTGTTAGTATAGCAATGTGTGCGCAGTGGTTTGATTTGAGACTAGGCTGGGCTCTATGTGATTAGTCTGACAAAACATCAAAGTTTTCAAACAAGAAGGTTGGAGGCATTTCTGGCTCATTACCAAAATTTTGACAGCAGTACTCCCGTGACTGCAGTGACACAAGACTTAGTATATAGGGATTACCCCTCATTCATACAAGCAAATATTAAAACCTTACATGTTCAGACAGGTGTTTATAATTATATTTATAAAGACATCTATCATGAAAACAATGCTTTTGTTTGTTGTACACTTAAATGTAAAGCAGCAATTGTTATAGCAGATGTAAAGAGTAGGTTTATATCTTAGAGCAGTGGTTCACAAACCAGTCCTCGAGCCTTCCCATAACAGCCCAGGATTTAGGGATTACCCGCTTGTGTTTAAAAAGACACATGTTTTGTTTTAAACTGAAATCCTTCCTGCTTGCAGGATGTTCTATGCCATCATATTATTCAGTGCTCAAAAGCATGTATGACGGCATAGAATGTCCTGACTGTAACAGGTTATCACGGCTCCCGGCGATGAGCAGTGCTCGGATTCTGCTGCAGGAACTTGCAGCAGGATGATCCCTCTGTCAGAGGAGGCCATTTGAGTGGCCTCAGTCTTATTTGTAAAATTTAGCTGATGCTCAAAGTGGTAAATTAACGGGCACAAAGTGGTAAATTTACAGGCATTTTACCATAACAGAACTTTAAAAAGTCTTGCATTATTTCGGCAGGGACCCACAGGGTCTGTAAAGACCTTGATCAGATCTCTGCCTATGTTTTCACTATGTGATATAGAAATAGGTGACACATTTCTATATCGTTACTATGGCTAAATGTCTGGCTCATCTAAAAACATTTGTCTGGCTCCTATAACATTCAGCATTAGTTAAGTGTAATTAAAAACGATATCTACTGTTCTTAACCTGTCTATGCACGGACTGTCTCTCACTAACATGTTTACTTTCTATGGTGACCAGATTCTATCTGTCCACTGGGCCGGTCTTTTGGGTGTGGTACCTGTGCGAGCATATTATTGGGAAAATTGGCTGCGGCATATTAAATGGAAAAATAATACAGGTTTATTACTGGGCAAATAGGCTCGGGTAAAATAACACTAGCATATTATTGTGCAAACTGGCCGTGGCATATTGATGGCAAAATAATACTGGCATATTATTAGGCAAATTTGCTGGGGCTTATTAATGGCAAAATAATACTGGCATATTATTGGGCAAATTGGCTGGGGCATATTAAATGGAAAAATAATACTGGCTTATTATTGGGCAAATTGGCTGGGGCAAAATAACACTGACATATTATTGGCAAATTGGCTGTGGCATATTAAATGGAAAAATAACAATGGCATATTATTGGGTAAATTGGCTGTGGCATATTAAATGGAAAAATAACAGTGGCATATTATTGGGTAAATTGGTTGTGGCATATTAAATGGAAAAATAATACTGGCATATTATTGGGAAAATTGGCTGGGGTATATTAAATGGCAAAAGAATACTGGCATGTTAATGGCATAATAATACTGGCATATTATTGGGAAAATTGGCTGGGGCATATTAATGGCAAAATAATACTGGCATATTATTGGGCAAATTGGCTGGGGCATATTAAATGGTAAAATAATACTGGCATATTATTGGGTAAATTGGCTGAGGCATATTAAATGGAAAAATAATACTGACATATTATTGGGCAAATTGGCTGGGGTATATTGAAAGGAAAGGCCGGTCTCTGTTCCTTTATCAATTACTTCTAAGGTCCTTGATGTGTGGCATGTTAGCAGATATCTGGAGAGCTGTGAAGGCGGAAAACAAATACACAAGGCATGTGTTTCTTTATCCTCAGCTCTGAGTGTAGTTTATTACACATTGGTATTTATACACAAATCTAGGCGTTGTCCTGTGTAATGATTGGTTATAGGTTTTGCACAAACATAGCATCAAGTACATGAGAGGTGGCGTATACATGTCACAAGGGGGGTGGACAATGGGTACATATATTGTCACTAGGCAGAAAAGCTAAAATAAATCTCAATATAGTCAGTCAGCAGAAAAGACAGTTGAAACTTGCTACAACATTAGTTCCTCTTTTTGTAGTCTAAGACCTTTCTTACATAAACCAATTGTTTTATCTAACTTCCTCAGGGACTGTGACCTTTATCTGAACTTGGTCAAGCAAGGGGGGCTTCTCAACATCAATTTAACCCTTTCACATATTAAGTGGCAAAATAACACTGGCATATTAATGGCATAATAATACTGGCATTTTATTGGGAAAATTGGCTGGGGCATATTAATGGCATAATAATACTTTCATATTATTGGGCAAATTGGCTGGGGCATATTAAATGGAAAAATAATACTGGCATATTGGGTAAATTGGCTGGGGCATATTAAATGGAAAAATAATACTGGCATATTATTGGGCAAATTGGCTGGGGCATATTAAATGGAAAAATAATACTGGCTTATTATTGGGCAAATTGGCTGGGGCAAAATAACACTAGCATATTATTGGGCAAACTGGCTGTGGCATATTAATGGCAAAATAATGCTGGCATATTACTGGGCAAATTATCTGGGGCTTATTAATGGCAAAATAACACTGACATATTATTGGGCAAATTGGCTGTGGCATATTAAATGGGAAAATAACAGTGGCATATTATTGGGTAAATTGGTTGGGGCATATTAATGGCAAAATAATACTGGCATATTATTAGGCAACTTGGCTAGGGCTTATTAATGGCAAAATAACACTGCCATATTATTGGGCAAATTGGTTGGGGCATATTAAATGGCAAAATAATACTGGCATACAATTGGGCAAATTGGCTGGGGCATATTAAATGGCAAAATAATACTGGTATATTATTGGACAAATTGGCTGGGTCAAAATAACACTGGAATATTAATTGCACAATAATACTGGCATATTACTGGGAGAATTGGCTGTTGCATATTAAATGGAAAAATAATACTGACATACAATTGGGCAAATTGGCTGGGGCATATTAAATGGAAAAATAATACTGGCATATTATTAGGCAAATTGGCGGTGACTTATTAATGGCAAAATAACACTGGCATATTAATGGCAAAAGTAATACTGGCATATTAATGGCAAAATAATACTGGCATAGTAATGGGAAAATTGGCTGTGGCATATCAATGGCACAATAATACTGGCAAAATGGCTGTGGCATATTAATGGCAAAATAACATTGGCATACTAATGGGCAAGCTGTGGCATATTTAATGGACTAACGGTGACATATTTTAATAGGCAAACTGACTGTTGCATATGTTAATGACAAAGTGACTGTGGCAAGTTAATTGGTACCTGACAGTGGCTTATTTTAATTGGCAATATGAGTACAAGTCAAGTGCTGTGGGTGCAATATAGGTGCATGGCAAGTTCTGTGGGTACTGTATGGTGCTGTGTTAAGTCCTGTAGGTGCAATGTGGGTGCAGAAAAAGGAAATAAAAACAAGAAATGCAATTTTTCAATAACATTTTTATTACATATACAAATAGTTGAGTGCGATTTGAAAATAGTTGCATATAATATCCATTGTAGTCTCCAATAGGGCCTGGAGGGGACTCTTTCTAACACACTAGGACACTGAGATGGCCTCTGTTAAAAAGACCCCCTCCAAAATATTAGTACCAGTTTGGGCAATCAGGAAAAGATTTATGTATATATGCACTTGTCTTGGTTTGTGCATTGTTATTTATTTTGCACACTTGTTTGGTGTTTGCACGTGTTTATAACTTATTGCACTTTTGTTCCTTGTTTCTAAAGATTATGTAGGGTATGGCTTGAGGTGGAACATCGGTGGGGCCTCGAAGCCCTTGATTTATTTAGCCCGGGGGCCCTAAGGGTTCTCACTCCTGGGTGCGAGATGAAGCCCCCCCACACCCTGTGAAGCAGCGCTGTTTCTGCTTCATGGGGATCTGCGGGCAGCATAAGCTCCGTGTGTTAAACACACACAGGGGAGTATGTGCTGCTTGCGCCCCCGTGCTGATCACTACATACGGGAATTGCGAGCAGCACTTACCGAGCTTACTGAGCTTATGCTGCCCACAATTCCCTGTGAAGCAAACGCAGCACTGTTTCCCAGGGTGGGGGCGGATCTTCACCTCGCACCCAGTGAGGTCCGCCCTGTCCCCGAATGGAAAAGGAGGGGGTGAGAACAGATATGGGGAGGGGGATAGATATATGGAGAGGGGAAGGAGAGGGAAAGAGATTTGGGGGAGGAGAGAGATATAGGTAGGGGAGGGAGAAATAATCAATATGAGAGGGAGGAGAGATAAAAGACATGGGAGGGAAGAAAACATATGGGAAGGGGAAAAAGATAACAACATGGGGGGGTGAGAGACAAACATAAGGGGTGGGGAGAGGAGAGACATACATGGGAAGGGAGAGAGACATAAAATAGGGGAGTTGGAGAGAGACAGACATGGCAAGGAAGAGGAAAGGGACAAACATGGGAAGGGAGAGAGACATACATGGAGTGAGTGGAAAGAGACAGGCATGTGGAGGGAGAGGAGACAAACAGATGTTATTTTGCATGGAATAGAATGTGACTGAATGCAAACAGACCGCTAATAAATAAGGTGGGTTACTACACAAGTTTCGGGATTAAAGAAATTAAAGCACTTGTGTAGAAACGTTAATCTGAAATGACATGAGATTCAATTAACAAATACCACAGTGAACCAACATGCATTAGAGCACTAAATTGGTGGTATGGGAATAACCTAAACACATTAATTTAATAACCGGTGGCTGCAAATGCCCCTACCCCATCAAACTGCCCATAAGAATAACAGGCCGGGGGCTGCTGAAATGGCCCCTTAAATCTGTAATTGTAACTGTGGCTGGGGGCTGGGCAGGATGCTCCCAGTCCGATAACAATCTATCGGGCCGGGGCTTGGACATGATGCCCCCCCACCCCCATTCATGGGGCCGGAGACAGGCAATGATGCCCACAGCTCCCCATTAACGAATGTGTCAGGGGCTTATCCCAAGTGCCCTCATCCCTCCATGGAACCAATGGGCCCAGGGGCTACCACAAGTGCCCCTGGTCCTCATTTAATCCATGGGCCTAAGGCAACCACAAGAGCATCCATAGTCCCTTTAATCCATATATATGGGGGCTGCCCCATGGTCCCTTGTCCCCTCCAACTAGTCTTGGGGTTGGGGACTGCTCTAAAGGCCACCGTCCCCCTTAAATAAATAAAATAAACAAGCTTTACAATATCCTACCTCTAAGTTGGCCAGTCGGGGTGGATGAGATAATAACTGAGAAAGAAAAACACCCTTTTAGTGGCATGAGGGTTAACAGTGAAATTCACTACCCACCCTCCTGACATATGAAGGGTGTGCCTGTGGATACAATATGCAGCAAAGATCAGCGATGCCCTGGAATCCTCATCTTCAGCCCAGGGAAAGGGGCCATCCAAATAATTAATTATTGAACAAACCTCAATGCAAAAAAAAACCCCATGCCTTCTAAACACGTCTACCCTCCGCTTAGGATGAATATGGATTGAAATCTCAGCCCTTTAAGGCTAGGATTAAAAATGCCATAACTAGGCATCTGATTGGCTGAGACTGTCAGTCAATCAGAGGACTCCCTGGTCACAGCCCAGCCATTAGCTTCTTTTGAAACTGGTTGTGGGGCACGTGGGCCTGCCCCATTAAAGTGGAGCTGTGGGCTCTTTGGGCACCCAGCAGCCCCATAGGTTATATAGTTAAGGAGCAGGCCATTTGTGGGTGTCTTATTTATTTCCTATAGGTAGACATAGCGACCTCCCACCAGTGCTTTTCCTTACTGTGCTCCTCTCCAGTATGGTAGCTCCAGCTATTTTCAGATTACATACAATAGACACCTGTCTTAAATCTGATAACTGGACAGTCACAGCAGACATTAGTGAACAATAATGGGTAAATTAGAGGTGACATGACAGCAGATCAATTAAATAATTTGAATGCCATTTACACACATTCTGAGAAATATTAGTTCTGTCCTTCCCTGTTAATCCCTAGACACAAGTGATTATTATGTCATCTAACAAGCACAAGAGCAGACTCTTAGGAGGCTGTAATCATACTCCCGAGTATTCGGTTGCTATACGGATCAACTATTGCCTGGGTTTGAGTCATTTGCTATAATTAATGTCTACTGCATGCTTTTGTCCTTGTGTTTTTGGTGTGTGGAGGTGTTATTTGTTCATTAGATAATTATAGGTTTCTTGCTAGCAAATGAGGATTCTTTTAAGTATTAATTACTTAAGAATGACCTAGAATTAGTAGTATACAGTCCCACAAATATATGTTTTCATTATATGGTAACTGTGAGACTGTGCAAAGTAATCTAGCATCCAATATTTTAAATATTATTGGGTGGGTTTACTGTAGACCTTAACACTCCAGCAGCTGGTGATGTCACACAATTTTGAGGCAGAGCTGTGATGCTGTTTATTTCTTTTCAGCCTCAGATCCTATTTGCATCATTCCATTGGTTTTGATGTAATGCTATGAGATGATTTTCTGGAGGTTGATGTGTGTGATAGATTCAATACGATTTGAGAATGAATGCCATTCATGAGACATACACATCATTTCAACCGCTTCATGTTCTCAGTTTTACTGAAGATAACAAATGCCAATGGGAAAAGAGATGAACGGAAGGGAATCCACAAGCATTTAGTTATCTTAAATTATACAGAAATTGGGCAGACTAGATGGGCCGAATGATTCTTATCTGCTGAATGTGCGAATGATATGCAAATTGCAGAGCAATGAACAGGCAAGAGGGAAAAGGCATGGGAGAGTCTCTGAAGAACGCAGCTGTAGGAACCAATGTGGCGGATATTTACTGCACTTTGTGACAGACGGTTTAATGATGGTCTATGGACCTTAATCGACCTCACAACGGACACTGGTGTACTAAAAAATTGCCAATCCCAGCTCAAGAAATGTACTTGAGATGAATCTCCTGAACCAGGTTTAGTGGCTCCACAAAGTTTAGTGCCACATGATATCTCAGAGAGTTTTTCACCTTAACGATCTGTCACCCAGTGTTGAGCCCCAAGGTAACTATAACCAAGGACTTGGAGAATCCCCAAAGGAATTCATAGGGCAGGAGATGTGCTGACTCCTCATATGAAGTTGACACAGATGCTGTATCTGGAGCAGAACTAGGAAATAACTGGAACGGGTCAGGCAAGCCAAGAGAAATAGAAGGCAGGAGTCAAATGGCCCAGATCTGGACCCGAGTGAGGATATCAGACATGCAACGTCAGGAATGGATTGAGGTAGTCAGATGAGCTGGGTAAAAAAATTAGGTTCTCATCGAACAGTGGTGTGAGAACCAGGCGAAGATCAGGTTGTGGGTCTTGGAGGTAATATTTTATTAATGACAGTCTTTCTGCAATTCAAAGTGGCTGTTCATTTCAAAATATGCTGCTGTGTTGGTTCTACAATTTGAACTGAGAGGCTTCCCATTATGAAGTCAGGAACTTTTCATTATCAAATCTACCACATGAAAAAAATCTATTTGTTTATTTAACTTTGAATTTAAGAATGGAGACATTTCTATGGATCTTGCAACTGCCAAACTCCATGGTAACTATACATTGAGACGTGTGCAGTTCTAAATATGTTGTGTCATAATACAATGCGTTGTGTATAATTATAAGGACTTATTGAAATATTGCTGTCTAATGATGTGTTTCAGCTTTTTAGTCTCTTGGGCAATGAACATGGTGTTTATTTACAATACTGTGTACAGTAATTTACAGATGGAATTTACTTGTTCTGCATAAATGCACACATTGGAAACAATTGGGAGGAACAATCATGACAAATGACTTATTATGCACTATAATTTTCTTTTTAGTTTGCAGAATAGGCTACATGGACTTATACTGCATTACAGAAACCCATTCAATTGTATCATGATCTATTATCAATCATGTGCACAATACATAATGAAAAGAAATAGCTTGCAGTATATAGCCAAGCATGGCATAGCATGAATATGTTAAAAAAAAAGTCACAGGGTGCCAGATCAGGGTTGAGTCCAAGTACATGGGCAGTAGAAGACTCAGGCCCCTAGGCAAAGGGATCACTCTCTCCATTTGTTGTCTTCAGTATATTGAGGGACAAAATCATGGCATATTAAATGGCATATTGGGGGCCAAAATCCTGGTATATTAAATGGCATATTGGAGGGGCAAAATCCTGACATATTAAATGGCATATTAAGGGGCAAAATCCTGACATATTGAGTGGCAAAATCCTGGCATATTAAATGGCATATTGAGGGGCAAAATAGTGTGTCTCAGGTTATGGGTGTATTGGTGTCACTGTGTGTGTACGTGGTAAGGGTGTGTGTAAGTGTGTCACTGTGCAAGGGTGTGTGTCACTGTGTCTGTGTAAGGGTGTGTGTGTGTGACTTCAAGGGTCACATCCGGTGTCTGTGTTTTACCTCCTCCATGCAGGAGAGGAAGACTGCACGGAGGAGACGCCCGGGGACACAGAGCAGCAAATAAGGTAAGTACTACTGGGGAAGGGGGAGGAGGGTGGTATAAAACGAGCAAAATCCCGGCATGTTGAGTGGCATCATAATCTTTATGAATAATTATTATGCCATGGCATACTGAATGGCATAATAATCCTGGCATACTGAGGGGTTAAACACTGGCATATTGAGTGGCATCATAATCCTGGCATATTGAATGGCTAAATCCTGGCATATTGAGTGGCAAAATAATCCTGGCATACTGAGGGGTTAAATACTGGCATATTGAGTGGCATAATAATCCTGGCATATTGAGTGGCTAAATCCTGGCATATTGAATGGCTAAATCATGGCATATTGAATGGCTAAATCCTGGCATATTGAGGGGTTAAATACTGGCATATTTTAATTGGCAAAGTGATGCTGTGGCATGGTCTGTGGGGCAAAATAACATGTACTATGAGGAAAGTTACACTGGCTAGTTCTGTGGGGCAAAGTGACACTGTGGCATGCCAAATCGTGTAGGTACAATATGCATGCAATCCAAGTGCTGTGGGTGCAATATAGGTGCATGGCAAGTTCTGTGGGTACTGTATGGTGCTGTGTTAAGTCCTTTAGGTGCAATGTGGGTGCAGAGGAAGGGAATAAAAAATAGGAATGCAATTTTTCAATAACATTTTTATTAAATATAATATTAAATAATTCAAATAATTATAAATGCAACTAGTTATAGAGAGATGTCTCTGTTTATAGATATGTATTGTTTTCGAATTGTACAATTGTCACCTTGTGGGGCTCCTGTGTGTCGCATAATTAATGGGTGTCCCATGTGTGGCATATTTATTGGGCCCCATGTGTGGCATAATTAAGGGACTCTTTTGTGTGGCATAATTATGGGATGCTTGTGTGTGGCATAATTAAGGGGAGCCTGTGTGTGTGGCATAATTAATTGGGCTCTGGTGTGGCATAATTTATGGGGCTTTGGTGTGGCATAATTTATGGGGCTCTTGTGTGTCATAGTTATGGGGCTCCTGTATGTGGCATAGTTATGGGCTCCTGTGTGTGGCATAGTTAAAGGGCTCCTGCATGTGACATAATTTGTGGGGCTCCTGTATGTGGCATATTTAATGGGCCATCTGACTGGCATTACTAAGGAATCTGTTTGGCATGGTATTGGAGGAAATCCAGGGGGGTGACACCATGAGTTACCGCACCGGGTGACACCAACCCTAGTGACGCCTCTGGTTTATGGCCTTAGTCAGATTTAGGCTGGTGGTGCCCTCAGGGATAAGTATTCATTTAGGGGCATAAGGTTAACTATGTTCTTCAGGTTTTACTTTGCAAACACGATTATCATAATGCCTGTGACTCTAGATTTTCAGTTTGTTCAATTACTTAAGTATATTTGAATATCTTTTTTATCTTGAATGACATATTACCAACGGGCCATCTAGTTTCTCCTTCCGAATTTGAAGTGGACATCGGGGGCTTATGAGCCATCCTAGGGGTCAAATTGCTAAATAACATAACACTTATCGCATTTTAAAATCCAGGTCAAAATTTAGAATGGTGACGCCCTCAAATAGTCTGTACATAAGAACAGCATTTCAAATACCAGTAAAACTATTAACTATGCTGGTAGATTAATCGGGTAATTGGAGGGTGTGTATTTAAAGGGGTAGTGAACAGAATTAAATAGAAGGGTGTGTATTTAAAGGGGTAGTGAACAGAATTAAATAGAAGGGTGTGTATTTAAAGGGGTAGTGAATAGAAGTATATAATAGTAAAGCTAGAGTGTGAAAGAGAGAAAAGTGCAGAGAGGTTGGGGGGACTACAGTTTAGGAAGAGAATTAATTACGGAGCTTTCGTGGGTACTATGTTATGAGTTGAGGGGGGTAGGACTGAAGGAAAATGGAAAGAAGAAAATACTCTACTATAAGAACCAAGTATGGGGGCTGGGAGAAGAGAAAGAAAACAAGAGATGTAGACTGATGGGTGAAGAAGAAAGAGGAAGAGCAGTTTTAGGGGGAGACTGTCAGTGATATCTCAGGAAGGCCTTGCCGAAGGTTTGCGTTTCCCATGTCTTATGCAGTACCCGGAGAGAAGTTATTTGGCAAGAGGCTTAGTTATGGGAGCAGTACTGTCAGTGTACTGGTGTTGAACTCATCAATGGTTCTCTATCCAGCAGAGGGACAGCTCTCTCTCTGAGTTCGGATCACCATCCTACCGGTAGAATGTCCCGTTGCATGCGCAATCCAGGGAGCACTGTACCTCGCAACATCATCCATCCTGTTTCGCGGGTAGTGCACGCTAGTCAGTGGATCTTAGTGTCCGCAATACACTTTCTTTTGTATCTCCCGCGTCGCTATGGAGAAGGGCAGCTAGATGCACCTCTTACACTTGACGGGGGCAGGCCTTTAGCCCTTTAAAACTGCAGCGCGCCTAATTCATAGAAACATAGAATGTGTCGGCAGATATGAACCATTCGGTCCATCTAGTTTGCCCAATTTTTCTAAATACTTTTATTGGTCCCCAGTTCCCTATCTTATGTCTAGGTTAACCTTGTGCCTATCCCACGCATGCTTAACATCCTTGACTGTGTTTACCTCGACCACTTCTGCTGGAAGGCTATTCCATACATCCACTGCCCCTCTAATTTTAGACTATGTCCTCTAGTTGTGGTAGTTTTTCTTCTTTTAAATATACTTTCTTCCTTTACTGTGTTGATTCCCTTTATGTATTTAAATGTTTCTATCATATCCCCCCTGTTACGTCTTTCCTCCAAGCTATACATGTTAAGATGCTTTGACCTTTCCTGGTTAGTTTTATCCTTCAACCCATAATTCAGTTCAAATTGCTTGGATATTTGCTAAGATTGGAACCCAGCGTGTTTGTTACTATTCTCTGTGATTTTGACCTGGCTTGTTTACTAAGATTTCCGTGCTGTTTCTGCTCCCTGACCCGGCTTGCCCTCTGGAGTTTTGCTAACCTCTGGTATCCTGACCCAGTGATCCCAATTATTTACTACTCTGTTCTCTGGACTCCTGACCCGGCTTTCTCTGTGACTACGCTTCCTCTCTGGCTCCCCCCGACCCGGCTTGCTGTTGGACCATTCTTCTATCTGCACCTGTATCCTGGCACCTACCATCCTGCCAACACTGACACTTTTGCCCGCTATCATTACTGCAGCCTGCTCACGTCGTGTGGCACTTTGGTATCTGTGGCCTGGCACGTGTTGTCTCCTTCTGCAAGTGGGGTTCACACCTGAATCACGGACGTTACCCTTCAGCCCTACAGCCTGCTTCTCCGCTGTCTCCTGAGGCCCATAAACAGGGGAGCAGTTGCATTTAAAGATCCTGGTGTTCATGCTACCACAGCAGTTTATTACAATCCTATCAGGGAAGTCAGTCTTCCTGAAATCCAGTCTGTGCGTGGTTCCTTCTTTGCTTGCCAGTTGAGAGTGCTTTGGGCCCCACCGATAAGTTATTTGATGGGATCTGAGATGAGCTGTCAGTAGGCACAGAGAGCTTTAGGTATCTGGAGTTTGTCATCCACTTGTGGGGTGCTGGAAGGCGTCAAGATAAAGTGCGGCCGCTCTAGGCCTTTGACCACCTCATTATTGCTCCTGTTTTCTTGTTGCTTGTCCAGTGATATTCCATTCTGCACAAGGGCGGTCAGCTTATTGTCGATGAGGGTGAGTGTATTCTCCAGTCCGTTTACTTTAATCTCCAGAACCTGTGCACACAGCTTTAGCTACAGAGAGAATGATGCCCCTTTCAGTCAGAAGTATGACTAACCCAACTCCAAAAAAAAAATCCTTTCAAAAATAAATATTAAAAAATCCTTTGTGCAAAAGGTACAAAAAAAATAATGAATGCATTTATTTGTTTAAAAGAAAGTAATCTTTTAACTGATTTTTTGTGAGCTAATGTGACCCTTTCACTTTTTAAACGATTGTCTTTTCCTATATTTTGTGTGGTGACTGAATTCTCTAAGTTATGTGTGGGATAAATTTGCATGGAAAGTATTTGTACATAATGTTTCTGATGCTGTTTGGAAAACTCTGCCACAGATCTCTGTTTACAATGTACAGCGACTTGCTTGATAATCAAATTCTTTTGTTGTGAAGTAATTATTAAATTGAAGGCAATTACACAGGAAGGTGTACTAAAATAAATTTATAAGACAAATGTGCCATCTAGTGGCCGAAAATCATACTTTTCTTCTGTAGGACAGAAACGTTTTCAACAAACCAAACTTTTATTAACCTGGGTTATATTATATATATACATAAAGACTTATAATACAAAATATACGAACGCACTTCTGAGTGTGAAGAAATACCAGATAACCTTAATGAGTTCTAGGTGAATGAGCCATTTAAGACATAATCTCTAGGTTAGATAGTGAATGAGGGTGTAAGACAAACGGGGTGAGGTTGGGGCTTCGCTAAATTCAGATGCATAATTAAAAAATTATTCTGAATTGTCACAAGGGAGGATCATCATGGGTCAACTTTTTGATCCCCGAGAGACTAGATTCTAGCATATTTGGATCTTGTATGTAATTTTTTTTTTAAATAAAAAAGAGCCTCAGAGCTAGCATGATACTGAATCTGGGCTTTGATCTCTAGCCAGGTTTCCTCCAATATCTTAATAGATACATCTTACATGTCAGCAGTATATTGATAATCAGAAACTTGGTTAGTTTGTCTGAGGGCCCCCTAAAATAGACTCTAACTCTAATTACCCTAAAATAACTAAACATTTCAGGAGGAGATGTATACATTTTTACTTTTAGAAATCAAAGGGCACCAATTTAACTGTACATTGTGAAAGACAAACGTGGGGAGTTTCCCCTGATAAGCAAACTTACCAGGTATGTCCCAGCACAATGTATACCTGAATTGCTCAGATGAAATGTTAATGTCATCTCAACTCCCCTCATCTCACACTTCAGTAAATATCTCCCATAATCTTAAATTAGTGGGACAAAGGTTTAACCCCTTAGTGACATGACTTTTTTGGCTTGTCCGACGCTTGGTGACATGGGCTGTTTTAACATTTCTGAGGTGTTTGTGTTTTGCTGTAATTTATTTCTGTCTTATTTAGTGTACCCACACAAACTATATATCATTTTTATCGTCATAAGAAGGGCTTTCGTTTGATACCATTATTTTGATAATAGCATATAATTTTATGTAAAAAAAAAATATATGGCAATTTTTTTTTATGACTTTTATTTGTGATGCTCATTTGAGCAATCACCAAACCGCCTTTGCTACTAATTTGCTGATACTGATCACTATGCGCTCAGAAAGCTTAAAAAAAAAATCTAAAATATTTTTATTTTACACGTAATCCCCTAGCGGGTATGTGTAAAGAAAAAAAAAAGAAAAAAATATGCAAACAGATAAAAATTTCTTTGGCGTCAATATCATGCACAAACAGCAAAAATAAATGCACTGATGTGCACGATCACTGCTTACGCAAGATCAGTGGCAGGGAAGGGGTTAAATGCAGGGAATTGCTTTTATAAACTTTTTTTTATTGTTTTATAATTACTGTGTTGTGTATTTATTATTTTTTTGTACTTAAACTTATTTTTATTACTTTGATCTGTCTCTAGCCCCCTCTCTAAAACATATGTGAGGAGAGGGAGGCAGATCCTAACTGGTCAGATCAATATAGGGTTAATATTGATCTGACCAGGCAGTGGGGGATGCTCATCAGAGCATACCCACTACTTGTTAGCAGTGGTGTATCTTGGTTTTGTGCTACCCTAGGCAGACAAATTTTGGGCACCCCCCCTACCCACGATGCACACCCACGACATGACCCATAACCCACGTTGCACACCAAGGACATTCCCCATCACCCCATTTACATGCCTCTATCACCCCATTACATACACATTGCCAATATTATTTGCCCATAATATTCCCCAGCTAATTTGCCCAATAATATGCCAGGATCATTTGCCATTAATATGCCCCAGCTAATTTGCCCAATAATATGCCAGTATCAATTGCCATTAATATGCCCCAGCCAATTTGCCCAATAATATGCAAGTATTATTTGCCATTAATAAGTCACAGACAATTTCCCCAATAATATGCCAGTATTTGCCATTTAATCAGCCCCTGCCAATTTGCCCAATGTTATGCCAGTATAATTTGCCTTTAATATTCCCCAGCCAATTTGCCCAATAATATGCCAGTGTTATTCTGCCATTTACCGGTATTATGCCCCTGCCAATTTGCCCAATAATATGTTAGTGTTATTTGTCATTAATAAGCCCCAGACAATTTGCCCAATAATATGCCAGTGTTATTTGCCATTTAATATGCCCCTGATAATTTGCCCAATAATATGCCAGTGTTATTTGCCATTTTATATCCCGCAGCTAATTTTCCCAACAATATGCCAGTGTTATTTGCCATTTAATATGCCCCTGCTAATTTGCCCAATAATATGCCAGTGTTATTTGCCATTTTATATCCCGCAGCCAATTTGCCCAATAATATGCCAGTGTTATTTGCCATTAATAAGCCCCAGACAATTTGCCCAATAATATGCCAGTGTTATTTGCCATTTAATATGCCCCTGCTAATTTGCCCAATAATATGCCAGTGTTATTTGCCATTTTATATCCCGCAGCTAATTTGCCCAACAATATGCCAGTGTTATTTGCCATTTAATATGCCCCTGACAATTTGCCCAACAATATGCCAGTTTTATTTGCCATTTTATATCCCGCAGCCAATTTGCCCAATAATATGCCAGTGTTATTTGCCATTTAATATGCCCCTGCTAATTTGCAAAATAATATGCCAGTGTTATTTGCCATTTTATATCCCGCAGCTAATTTGCCCAACAATATGCCTGTGTTATTTGCCATTTAATATGCCCCTGACAATTTGCCCAACAATATGGCAGTTTTATTTGCCATTTTATATCCCGCAGCCAATTTGCCCAATAATATGCCAGTGTTATTTGCCATTTAATAAGCCCCAGCCAATTTGCCCCCCATCTACCCAGCACTTACATTTTCCCTGGTGGCTAGTGGTAGGCAGCATGGTCTCCTCCATGCTGCCTGTTCGGCTCTCAGGCAGTTGTGCCGACAGGTCACGTGACCCGGCGCGCGTATGACGTCAGCGCGCCGGTCACCTGACTGTCGGCACTTCCGTGTCACACTGCACGGGAAGCCGAACATGCAGCACGGAGGTTTCTCTGTGCTGCCTATTCGGCTTCCTGTGCAGCCTTCTGATCCCCTCTCACCTCCGTCTCTGCCTGCAAGTGTGGTCTTTTTTATTTTTATTTAATGGGGCGGATTTTCTTTTTTTTATATATTTATTTTTTATTTTTTTTAGTGCTGGGGGGCGCTGCCGCCCCCCAAAATTTGCCTCCCTAGGTAAATACAGCACTGCTTGTCAGTCTGCCTGCAGTCACAGATTGCCTCTGTGAAGAGGCAATCGTGTGACTGCTTGAAGAGCACAGGAAGCAGGTACTTCCTGCCTCCTGTGCTCTTGCCCTTAGAAGGGCAGCGCCATCTTGGTTTTTTTGCATGTTACTGATTGCATCGACTTGCGAGGCAATCAGTAACACTTACAGAGCATAGGAAGCGATTAAATTTGCTTCCTATGCTCTTTTTTCAATGCCCGATTTTTAAAGGCACTGTGCTCTCTCCAGAGCAATAGAAATGCCGACGGGCTTTTTTTTCAGTATTGAATGATGCTTCCATATGGAAGCATCATTTCAATACCGCTTGAGCACTGAAAGTGGAAAAACTCCGCTTTCAGTGCTCGTTTAGTCACTAACGTCTTGCCACACAGGACGGACCTAGCACGTCCTGTGTCAGCAAGGGGTTAAAAGCAATATCAGGAAGTATTACTTTACTGAGACGATAGTGGATACATGGAATTGCGGGCATAGAAGGGGAGTTGCCAAATGCAGGATCCACCCTGGGTGCCAAATGCTGTAGGTACGCCCCTACAAGGGCACACTTCTTCCAATGATCACAGGTCATCCAGTTGAGTGTCCAGGAGCAGTAGGTCATATAGCAAGGCATACTGCCACAGAATCAGCAGATCATCCTGCAGGAGGTAGCCTGGTAGGTCAGGCAGCGCCTGGGGAAGGTGATCATGCAAAAAGTGCCCAGAGGATGAAAACTTTACGGTTGTAGGGGCCAGGACAACAGGCGGTGTTCATTAGGGTTGCATTAGGCCCCATGGGAAAGAATAGGGAAGGTCACGTGTCCCTGAACAGATTACCCAGGATTTCTTCTTTCCGCAGGTCCAGGAGCAGATCTTAGTCTGTCTACACACAGCATCGGGATTGTTACACGGTTGGCGAGGAAGTGGATGCAGAAAACAGTTCCGGAACTGGTGGCATTCATGGAGCACCTCTGAGCCCCCCGTGGTCACGGGATCCAGTGAGTCTGAGAGCACAACACATGCAGGAGATTTTTTATTGATTCATGGGTTAGTGAAGGACATAGCATGGACTCTAGGGGGAGGGGTACAGATGGTTCTTAACGTACTGGCTGTTTCAGTGACAGACACGGGTGGGGTCATGGAGGATGCTGCAACAGAATTGGTATGTCAGACTCTGCAACGCAGAACACATATGTATCGTTTGCAGGTCTGCTGGGGTTTCACATAAAGTAGGAGGTAAGAATACATTTGGAAAGGGGAATTTGTGGAGATCTTTTCTCTTCTCAACATTGATATGAAAGAAAAGGATTAGAAAGATGGGATTTAGAGGAGGAGAAAAAGAAGCAGTATCACAAAGTCTTTTGGAAACTGGCTTAGAGCATTTTATATCCTCACCAGTGTGATCAGCGGTGCGCCTCTCTATTTTGTTATCTAGATGGAATCTTGGAGGCATATTGTACTTATGGGTGTATGGCGTGGAGGAAGTAAGGTGAGTAGTGTAAGCAACGTTGATTGGCTAATCCAGGTATGAGGTCGCACCAGACAGACACGCCTTTGTGGAAGAAGCTGATGATGGCGCAGAAGGCATCACCCTTTCAGCAACGGTCCAGCATAGGTGGACAGGCCTCCTTGTCGGCCATTAATAAGAAAGGTTTCTGCTGGCTATTCAGTGAATGACTGCCATTTACATAATCTGCGGCTGTCACCACTGGGGCTAATTCCCAAAAAGGAGTTGGGCAAGTATTTCTGAATTCCCCATCTATCCTACCCAGAGGGGTCATTAGTGAATGATGACATAGATGGGAAATTGTGCTTGGTTTCACACATCATTTGACCAGGCGGTCGAGTTGGTCAAGAGGGACGGGCCTAATACCCTTATGGCAAAAAGTAGACGTGGAAGCATTATTTTGTTTGCCGCCAATTCACATGTGAGCGAGACCTGCATTTTCTGGGGAAAATTAGCATTTAACTCAGAATATGCTCTATGCTCTGCTGATCCCATGCAAAAAATGAGGGTCTCTCTTTGTTCTGGCAGAGAGAGCCAATTGAGAGCCAATGGAATTATGGCAGCTGCCCGGTGAGAGGATAAACTGGCGTGTTCTATCAAAAGTACATGCCAGTTTTATCCTCAGACTAGGGACAAGTATGTTTTGACTTGTGCTTCTATTTTAGCTGAATATTCAGAAAGTATTCAAAATTAGATGGGCCGGCTGGTTTCTTTTCTGCCAACACATTCTATGTTTCTACATATAACTCTCATGTAATTTCAATGACTAACAAATTAGTATCAGTGCCCGTTTGATCTTCTGCAGAGTTAAATACTCTCTCTACAATGTGTGATCCATATTTTTCATAAATTAATCTAAACTTTGATAACATGCCAAGTCCAGTTGCAGAAATTGCCGCTTAGGGATCGACAATTTGCTGTGTTATCACTCAAGACAACTATACTTCTGATTTACGTTTTCTAGTCTTGGATGTGCTAATGCCCGTCGGCATGATTTGAACTGCTCATTGTACAGGATGCTGATAGTAATGTGAAATCTATGCAGATCTACAGATTTCTCCGATACACTATAGGGCATGCAGATCACTGAGTTATAAGCACACATTAGAACAGCCAAGGAGACACCAGCTCTTAATGTCTGGGCCCTTGGGGGCAGGTAACACAAAACTGTCTCTTTTGATACATGAGAAGGAGATGAAACTGCATCTAGTCCTTGATGTATCTGACACCACATTTCAAAGTATTTATTCTCTGTAACTCTAGAAGGGAGAGGCAAACATGTAAAATGATCAAAGCTCGTATACAATTTATATTAAACAGCGATGTGATCTGTGCACTGCATGTCACACTCCATATCTATCTAAAACTAAATAGGTTTTTTTTTTATTAAAATCGACTGCATTGCTTTTTGCTTAGTCTTTTTAAATGTGCCAGTCAACCTAACTTATTTCTTGTATATTGTACATGTTCTTAATATAATGTATAATGCACTTATTTATACTTTTAAACAAGTTATAGTTCCCCTGTAATCTCACATTGGAAATAATTACATTGGGGCTTCATTGACCCTAACGAGAGTGAGTACACAGGAGGCAGGTTGGTTCCCCCCAGCAGCTGTCTTGCTCCCCTCGGAGAATGGGCTGTCATTGGCTATGATTCCCTGTTGGATTCAGCTGTTTCAACTTTCTTTTGAAAGCCTGATTTGTGCCTGCGCTGTGTATTGTGATGCAGCAACAAGCACATTGCATAGTACATTCTCTTTTCTCTTTTCTCTCTTATTAATGTTTATTTCAGACGTTTTTCTCACTTTGCAGTGATCCATTTGCAGTGATGAGGCTTTTAGGTAACTGTGTGTTGTAGACTTGATTTTTAGTAAATTAAAAGACTATAAAATATTCCTCTCCACTCACCTTATGTGGGCAATTCAATAAAGGCAAGTTACCAATCAAGGCTAATTTTTTGGCGGGGCACATTACTTCAGTGTAAACAATACAGCTATATTTATACTTGCTTCTGAAACCTTCACACTTCCCACACTCACGTATGTAAAGGCATCCTTTAATTTCCACAGTGGAGATTGGTGCAATTCGAATCAATGTTGGCATTTTCTCTTTGGAAATGAAATGGTACTCGGATACACATAGCATTACATACATTCCAGAAATAGACATAATGAACGACTTTCGGTTTATGGAATGTATGTAGTAAATGCTATTGGCATTCTATAAACCGAAATAGAGTCCCCATTCATACGAATTGACCTATTTCAACTCTATTTCGGTTTATAGAAAGCCAATAGCATTACATACATTCCATAAACCGAAAGTCTATAAACCGAACGAGAGGTTAAAATAGGTCAATTCGTACGAATGAATAAAACGAAACGTAAATAATGAACGAATATTGTCTGAAACGAATGCTGTAATGAACGAAATTCGTTTTGGGCGAAATAAATAACATTTTCGTCCGAATGGATGAAAACGAAACGAAAATTTTAGTTTTGCACATGTCTAGTTGGCAATCACAGTAGTCAGACGTTTCTTGTAGTTGGCCACCAGGTTTGCACACATCTCAGGACAGATTTTCTATGGGACTGGCTAGGCCACTCCAGGACCTTAATGTGCTTCTTCTTGAGCCACTCCTTTGTTGCCTGTGTGTTTTGGGTTATTGTCACGCTGGAATACCCATCTACGTTTCAATGCCCTGGCTGAGGGAAGGAGGTTCTCACCCAAGATTTGACGGTACATGGCCCCATCAATCGTCCCTTTGATGCGGTGCAGTTTTCCTGTCCTCTTAGCAGAAAAACACCCCCAAAGCATAATATTTCCACCTCCATGTTTGACGGTGGGGATGTTGTTCTTGGGGTCATAGGCAGCATTCCTCCTCCTTCAAACACAGCGAGTTGATGCCAAAGAGCTTGATTTTGGTCTTACCTGACCACAACACTTTCACTCAGTTCCCCTCTGAATCATTCGGATGTTCATTGGCAAGCTTCAGATGGGCCTGTATATGTGCTTTCTTGAGCAGGGGGACCTTGTGGGCGATGCAGGATTTCAGTCATTACCGGCGTAGTGTGTTACCAATTGTTTTCTTGTTGACTATGGTGCCAGCTGTCTTGAGATAATTAACAAGATCTCCTCCTGTGTAGTTCTGGGCTGATTCCTCACTGTTCTCATGATCATTGAAACTCCACGAGGTGAGATCTTGCATGGAGCACCAGACTGAGGGAGACTGACAATTATTTTGTGTTTCTTCCATTTGCGAATAATTGCACCAACTGTCACCTTCTCACAAAGCTGTTTGGCAATGGTCTTATAGCCCATTATAGCCTTGTGTAGGTCTACAATCTTGTCCCTGACATCCTTGGACAGGTTCCTATCCTTCCTATAATCCGCTAGCCGGATCCTTACAGCATGTCAAAGTGAAAATATATAAAAATTACAGAAGACCATGAACTCCATAACTATAAGGTATGGAACAGAAGCATTACCAGGGAAGAGAAGATTTACTTATTGTGCTTTAGCTTTTGTCCACTTGAATATCCTGGATGGAAGATGGGAATATTCGAACCTGGGTTTTTTTTTTTCTAAGTCAAACTTTTGACTTATTCTCAAAATGAAAATCAACCTCCAACGTGAATAGACCCATTAGAGTTTGTAACCTGTTTAATGTAAATGTGCTGATCCCTGTGGATTGTATATAACAGCAGCACCCCCTTATAACAAATACTAGTTCAGGTGAAGGCTTCCATTTTTGGAATCCAAAGGAGTCCCCAGGTAGGGTTCTCCCAACCGAATATGACCCGAAAACGGGAGAAATCGATGATTTTGAGCCCAAATTGACCATACTGAGAAGCCAAATTGCTGCTTTTTGAGTAGACACCCAATGGAATGCTCCATGTTTAGACCACTTTTAGAACTTTGTCCCATAACTGAGTTTTATAGATAACTCCCATTGTGTTTAGCACACAGCTATGTAAACATTGGAATGTTGACTGCATTCCACAGTTCTATGAGGGAATCGTTACCCACGTTCATGTCATAGAAAAGTATCTGTACATTAATGAGACATACACATACAAACAGTTTTCTTGAAAAGTCTAAGTTTTACTACTTAACCACCATCTGTTGAGGAGGTCTGCGTAATCTAATTTTTGAAATACACGATTGAGTGGAAGATACATCATGATATACAAAGAAAAAATCACCTTAGTATTTAAAATGTCCTTCTCCTTTTATTAATGAAAATTTATATGACTGGAAATAATTTCTATGGGTCATGTAGATACAGTTTATTTAAGCACTATATAAGCATTCCACTTGCGATATGACTAGAAAACCAATATTTTCAGGAAATTAGGCAAAATGTATTGGATTCAGATTCAGTCAGCTCATCAGACATTGAATCTGAAAAATTAAGAGCCAAATTTTGCTGACCAGACACTAAGATGGCCGCAGAAAATCATATAGTAATCATCTCCCGTCGGACCCCCGCTAGTTCCGTAGCCAGCACCTCTTTAAAATCAAGGAGAAGGGCACACAGTGTCCCATTAGTGGCAGGTGCATCACCCACATTAGGATCAATGGCTGAAGTGACTTGCTTGCCCTTGTTATATGAACCAGAGCCAGCAGAAGAATTCCCTGTGTCTTCCTACATAAGCGTAGAGCGCTTTCTCCGGTGAATTTCCTGCAGGCCTAACAGGCCTTGTGAGTAGAACGCCAATATCTTGATTTAGGTTTCTGAGACAGCTCTCTTCTTCTTTTTATGTCCCATGGCTTTGCCGTGTCTTTGACCATGTCTGGGACTGAGTTTTTCGGCAGGATGGACATGTGTAAAAACGTATTTTATACCGGTTGTATGCCGAGCCACTCTGACATGCTAACTAGCCATGCTCTGCACCTCCATTTTCCACTTCAACAAGTTACTTATTAGCTGTTTACATAAGGATATGTTTACTTATGGTCTTTATTAAGCCTTAATGTTTCAAATGAAGATAGCGGAATTTCAACATGAGATCTAGCGTCTAAGTTCCATAATGGCCTCTAGATGGCGATGTTTGTTAACTATGAAAACCTCATGTAACCCATAATGTAGAAAAGGACTCTCTCATTGTATTGATCACAAAGCTACTCTCACCACTGTATTGGTCACAAAGACTATGGGAGACACCGTTTGTTTATTTTGTTGAATTTTATTTTACTGTCCTACGTCCATGCATTAATTTCCTGTACTATATATACTTTTGCAATGCACCCTATATTGTACGAATTCATGATACCTGCAACTTATCACCTTACTGCACATATCAACCTGTATGTCATATGCGATTTTTCATAAAATAAAAGTGGAATAAAAGAAAATGTTTTTCATTTTTATTTCTTTAAAAAAATACATAATTTTTGTGGTTACTATCAAAATAACTGTATAAAGAAAAGTGTAATAAATCTATCAAAAATATTTCATAAGAAGTACAAGTTAATGGAGCACATTTGACCAGCCAAAGGCTCAACTCAGTCTCGAAAAAAGGGGACACAAATATGCATTTTAAAGCTGTACATTTATTTATTTTTTAGAGTTTTTGGTACCAATACTTAACTTGAAAACATCCTTTGTAGGCTTTTCTCCTGTGGATTTATCCATAGCCCAATAGTATCTCTCTATAACTCAAGAAAACATGTACCTTCAGCATTTAAGGCGAGCAAACAACAAGTAAACAAACCTAAACAATGTAAATACTACCAGATGCATCAAACTGATTCTGATGTTTGAGCGTACGTTTAAGTAATCAACTATTACAGTTCCTGTTTTTTCCTACAAATGCAATGTATTGTGGCAAATAAAAAGGGTATTGTGGCAACAAGGAGTGGTTTGTGCGATCAAGACTAGAGTTGGGCGGACACCTGGATGTTCGGGTTCAGCAGGTTCGGCCGAACTTCGAAAAAATGTCCGGGTCCGTGCTCGAACTTGACCCCAAACTTGACCCCGAACCCCATTGAAGTCAATGGGGACACGAACGTTTGGCCACTAAAATGCCGCTAAAAAAGTCCTGGAAAGGGCTAGAGGGCTGCAAAATGAAGAAAAAAAATGTGGGTAAGAGTGTCCCCATTCATACGAATAGGTCAATTGACCTATTCGTATGAATGGGGACTCTATTTTGGTTTATAGAAAGCCAAGACATTCGGTTTATAGACTTTTGGTTTATAGAATAGCAATAGCATTACATGTATTCCATAAACCGAAAGTCTATAAACCGAAAGACATTCGGAATGTCTTTCGGTTTATGGAATACATGTAATGCTATTGGCTTTCTATAAACCGAAATAGAGTCCCCATTCATAAGAAATTCTTATGAATGGGGACTCTATTTCGGTTTATAGAAAGCTAATAGCATAACATACGATGTAATCGCCGAACCCCGAACTCCAACACGAACATACAGTGGAATGTCCGTGTTCGGGTCCGGGGTCCAAAAACCGTAATGTAAACAGTGCGGTTCGGGTTCGCTCAACACTAATCAAGACTAGAGTTGAGCGAACCCGAACCGCAAAGTTCGGGTTCGTACCGAACATTAGGATTTTAGGACCCCGGACCCGAACACGGACATTCCACTGTATGTTCGGGTTGGAGTTCGGGGTTTGGCAATTCATATCGCCTAAAATTACTAGTGACTGGACAGCTATTGCTGCCCAGTCACTAGTAAAATAAGCCGCCCCCCCCCGGTCCCCACCCGCCGGCAATGGGTGGGAACCGGGGGGGGGGGGGGGGGACGACGACGACATTAGGTCCCCCCATCATTATTATGTTCGGGTTCGGGGTCAAGTTCGACCCCGGACCCGGACTTTTTTTCAAAATTCGGCTGAACCCGAACATCCAGGTGTCCGCTCAACTCTAATCAAGACCATGTAAAAGAAAATCCTCAAATAAGTGACTTTGGTTGATTATTATGGTGTGGATACATATGGTACCGATTTTTCTAAGATATATGGTTAGTATTAAGGTTATTCTAGTATCTCATAAACAAATTCAAATGTTTTTTTCTAACAATTCAGAAGCAATTGTAGGGCTTCCACTCTGATAGTCTATCCAAAGCACCCCATAACAAGCTAGTTTATGCTCTATGGGACATGGTACAGAAGGATGGAGAGGTCCAAACAGGGATATAGACATGGGTTAAGAAATAGTATATTACCATAACCATATTTCATGTTCTATTCTATGCCACTTATGACTAGATATTGTGTGCACCCTGATTTGCTTGCGATATCGGCACATAGTCTCATATTTGTTGGGTACATTCTCGGTTTGTTTCCTGCTTTATTTTGTTTTATGTGAAATCAAATCATTTTTTTATGTGTCCTGAAAAAAACTGACTGACCTGGAAACCCTAGCTGTACAGCTGGGGTAATAAAACTACAAATGTGTGCTTTGTAATGCTGCTGTGCAATATATGTATGCACACATTGCAACTACAGACTTCCAAATAAAACTTTCTTTTGCAAACTGGATATTTGTGAATAAATGAAAAAACACTTTTAGAATATAGATATTTACAATTTTAATACATGCATATATTTTTTTACGAGCATTTAACTTGAAAAAAGGTAGGTCATTTTCAATTTGGAAGGGTGCCAAAGTTTGTTTTTAACTTTCTAACGCCTTCATGTTCATTTCAGGATCATGTTGATAATGTACAAATAGTGAAGATAATACAGTGGGAACTGCCTAAGCCCTGTTGTGCCATTGAGCCATCAGAGGATGTGCCACACAGCAGGGAGGAGAATAGTTATAACTCTGAGCATTTTTTCCTTTCATTTTCTCTACGTGGGTGTGAGTTAATCAGATTGTCGTCATCCTCTGCCTTTTTTCCCCTATTTGTAACACTGACTTGCACACTTCCGCAGTAATACAGTCGTGCACCTGCAGCCCAGCTAACAACCATTCAGGAGACCTTAAGGTACAGTGAAACCCATGAGTGAATACAATATTATGGATAAAATGCACTCCTGCCGCAACGTTCTAAAAGTGGAGCAATCAGTCGGAACATTCCATTGGTTCCCATGGTGATTACTCCAGATTTAGAACGTTGCACGAGAATTGCCATATATACTTAAACTGAATTTGATGTGCATGAGTGAGGAGATGAAAGAATTCTTTGATCTCCAGAGGCACGGGGCAGGCGAGTTAAGTAAAACGCGTGCTATGTGTATGGATTGTTTTTGTTTCTTTAGAAGACAGGTTATGTAAAGTTCAGAGGCAACTTTTAGATCGGCATAGATTTTCTTGGGCTCCAACCCCATCATTCTTAATCAGTTGATTGTTTCATAACATAACTATGGGTGGTGTAGTCTAATATAGCTGGAATCCATGTCCTACTAGTACCAACTAATATAGAATATAGCTAGGGATTATATATACTCTCCTCCTCTAATAGATTTTGACAGTTGTGGACAAATTGTTAAACATACTGATTCTCATACCTTAATCCTTTTTGCATATTCTTTTAAAACCGATGTGCTGCTCTGGGAAAGGTGTTGTTGCTTTTATTAGTCCATAAGTGAATATAATAAACTTAAACTTTTAATTATAGCTATAAAATGTAATTAAAATTAAAATGTTGTAAGGTTACCCATGTTCTTCTCTGTCCCTAATTACAGCACTTCTTTGTTCCTGTTGCTTTAATATTTGGCACTGTACCCAAATATCCTATTTTTTAAAAATTATTTTATGTAGAATTCTATGGAAACACCTCATCCTGACTTCTTATAAATACAATTAAGTTGGTACCTGAATTGTCCAATTGTATACACTACAACTCTCATTATGCTCAACCAGCCCAAGTGTGTTTGATGCTAGTCATATTGCATTCCAAAGGAAGTGTCAGTGATTGTTCATCTTTTTTTGTCTTTTGTAAGTGATACCTATTTGTGATTTAACCATGTGGACTAACTCCAATTCATCTTCAAGAAAAGACATGTAATACAAAAATGTGATGCCTATGCCTGTTTGGAGAGATGGCTGTATATGTAATTATAGCTCACTGCTTATATATCCATGCTCTAACATGTAGGGATTTAATTGGAACCTGAATTGAGTCACATGCATTCATACTAGTAAGAGAAGAAGTAACTGGAAGGCTCAGGTAGTGTCACAATACTGTAGTGTGAAGGTTTATTTATGAATGCTGACCCTTAACATCACGGAGCATCTGCTCATTAGGATGACATCATCGCTTCTTCTAAACCAAAGGGTCTATTCAATAAAGGGACAATGGCAGGGAATGCAAAGTAGGTGAATGGGAAATTACGCCATTCAACTACATTGGAGAATTTTTACAACATTGGCCTAAAGTGTGAAATTCTCATCTCTATTCCTGCAATTCTCTTTTTATTGAGTAGACAATTTAGAGACACTCCTAGAATGCACTTTTAGGGTCATATTGAGTAAAATAAAAAATGTAAACAGATCTAAATTCTGCTAATTGTAGCTTGTATTATACATTTTTTATCATAGTTTCTGAATAAAACAGTGGTCCAGCTAGCTCAGTGCTTGACAAGTTCCGTGAGCCATGGCTCCTAAAATCCCTACTGCTGGCTCTTAACTTTTCTGATTATTTTACATAGAACTCTATGGTATTTCCATTTTACTGGCCACTAAAAAATTCAAACTGGCTCCTGAATTGGTCTGTCTGACTCCTAAAATATACATACATTTGTCAAACCCTGTGCTAACCATGACCTGCATCATTCATTAACTTGGGGGATTGGCTTGATCATCCTTTTCAAACCGGTATTTGACGTTTAATCATTATTAATAATGAGTCAAATGCCTGTGCTTATCCTGAATATTTCCAAATAACGTTTTTTTAAATCACTGATTAAAGAATCAGGCAGGGTTGTCCAAATTTATAACAGTAAAGGTTGTGTCCAACTCAGAAGTATAGGATAGGAAAAGATGGCTATCCTTTTGATTTCTAGCTGTTATAGACTATGGTTACCATGATGCTGGGACAGCCACATAGCCTGCTTGTTTCTTCTTATAATTTTCTACATTCTTGGAATATAAGTCCACAACTACTGTTTTTCCATAAGTAATGGAAACTCTAAATGAAACAGAGCAGGGACTTACAAATACCATCAGTCTAGAGAGGGATCTGCTATCTTAGCTGAACCTTAGCTCTAATAGTGACAGTGTCGATCATATTGTGTGATTTGCATCCAATCTAGACGCTACTCTTCAGATGACTCATACATTAGAAATAGTATATTCGTTCTTAATATTACTATTATAATTTGTATGGTGTCAGCATTTTATGCAGCTGTTTGTTTAGTACTTCAAATTTTTAATTCAGCTGGGCAAATAGATACATCACTTAGGGGGGGGTCATATACTAAACAAGTGCAGTGGGGAAAAAAGTAGGTAAAACATGAGTAAGGAGCAATTTGCGACTATTTGTAACATTTTGTGTTTTCCCCGATTTGCGCCTCTTCAGTTTATTTTTATTTAGCCTGCATTTTTCTGGTTGCGCTAATAAATTGTGATTAGATTTGCGCTTGCTAAAGAGTTTTGCGAATATTTTGTGAAAAATAATTCTTACCACCAGCTTTTAGCAAGTGCTATCAAAAGAGGTAGTAAAAATATTTACAAAATTGCCTGTTTTCATTTGCAAATATGCCCGTATGTACTATTTGACCGTTAAATGTTTAGTACATTGCAATAGGAGCAAAGCGCCAAAAATAGTTTTGCACATAAAAAATATTTACGTTTTTTTAGTACATGCCCCTCTTGAAAGTAGAGTTTTCGCGCAAACAACGTGAAAAGGTACACAACTTTAAAATAACACGTTATTGATCGCGGTTATTTGTTATTTAATTATGAATAAATGCTATGATATTCAACAGAGCTGTACAACAAACAAGCTAAACACACAAATGGTAAATCACATAGGAAATTACACATGCTGGAACAAGAGGTGACGAAGAGGGCTCTCTTTTACATATTAAGGGATTTATTCATGAAAGAGAGTATTGCAAAGAATTGACAAGGGCATTTCAAACTTAAGAGCAAAAGCAGCCGAGCTGGAAAAATTCTCCCATTCAGCTAATTTTGAATCACATGTGCTTGTTGAAGCGTAGCCTCTCCTTTTATGCTGACCCCTGTCCTGTTAATTCATTAACCGGTGTTTAACTGTTTGTGTGACACCTCAAACTAAATGACATCATCAGCTTTGGCTGGTGTATGTCGCAATTACCCAACTGCTCTGCTACACATGACAGTGACACAGGTTGCACAATCTAGTTGTGTCTGTAGCCACCGGGGGGAGAATTCCCAACTCTGTATGAGACTGATAAGAGATGAACTAATGTGAGGTAAAGCGAGTTCCCTTATGTAAGGTAAATAGTTCCAGTTAGTTGGTTGGACCTACTTCCACCATTATATAAATTTTATTCTCAATATATATTAAAAGGTGAAAAATCACCATAAATAGTTGCAAATTAAAGAGACAGTGAAAGGGTAAACCGGCAAAAGGTTGTACCAAATCTTTACCCAAATTAATACTAATAGATACAAAGGATATATTAAATCATATATCACAAATGAAAACAAAAAACACACACATACAAAAAGAATAGTAATAGATAATGATAATGGACAATAAATATGAAAAAATTAATAATAAATAATAATAGAGCCCTATATTATATACCTGTCTATAAACAGGGTGCAGCCTGGGAGATATATCTTATTCCAAAATAGTCCAACAAAAATAGATAAAGCAAGAAAAATAATAGCGGGGGTGGAGTAAAATGGAAGTCCCTAATCTCAAATCAAAATAATTCCTATCTAATGATCATACGCCTAATAGCGGAGATAGCGAGAGATAAGAGAAAGGACAGCACAAGCTGCAAACTGGCGACAGGTAGGTAATCAAAGAAGATGTAAAAAAGGGCTAGATGTCAACAAACAAAATAACAAAAGAAAAAGAAGAAGCCCGACGCGCGTTTCGCCGTGGCGGCTTCATCAGGAGCATAAGCAGAACTAAACAGAGAGGAAGTTTAAATAGTGGCGCTGCAAAGTTGGCTAGAACGAAATAGCCAATAGGAGATCAGTGGGTGTGTCGGAATAGCCAATAGGAGATCAGTGGGTGTATCCTAGCTGTCAACTGGCTTTAGACCGGAGGTGTGTCTGCCCGTCACAGAGAAGGAGGGAAGGGATGGGAGGGGCTACACGGAGCTACACTAACAGGAGAAATTGCCGTCTGCAGGCAAAAAAGTCAATAATACATATAGAGGGATACGTAAGCCAGGTGTTCAGATGCCTAAAAGGAGGAGATACATATAAATAAACAAATAAATGGATCAAGAAATAAGGATATATATATCTCTCTCATAATTGGTATGAATAAAATGTGTCTACCTAACAGCATAGTATCAGAGGTTAACCCTTAGTGTTATATCTTGTATACTAGGGACAGCAGTGGGTTTGTCAATTACAAAATATAAAATATAAGCCAAAAGGGATATACGTATTTTTCATATATGTTGTATAATATTGTGCCGCTGTATGAACTACACTCTAGTGTTGATATGAGAAAAGTGGCACATTTGGTAGGCTTTAAGGCTGAACTTTAAATAGACACACTATTTCAGAACATATATCACTTACTTTAATATACATGGAAATATCAGATAGTAACAAAATGTAATATTGTATAATGATGATAAACGGACCCCTTCCCACCTTAAATCGATTTACCAAATAAAAAGGTAGAGATGGTCGGTATAATAAAATTAAGTAAGATGGGGTTAGGTGGGATAGAATAAAAGAAAGAAATTAAAGTGGGTAGGGATAAAATGAGGAAAAAAGAGGTAAGGGGGTGAATTCCTAAATACCTATTACATGCGTCCCTACATACCCAAATATCTGAGGGTACGTTGATGTCCCAATGGTACTGGTAGTTAGAAGTGTAGCCAGTAAATTAGTTAGCCTTATAGAGGGTATTACCTTTTATATAAAGGGGGTATAATTGAAACCCTCGTTAAGTCCTCTGGGGCTCAACGTCTGTAGCTTATAGATCCACTTGGATTCAAGCTGTAACAGGGATCTATTCCTATTTCCTCTTCGTGGTGTCACCCTCTGGTGATCAATAGCTCGAAAATGTAGGCAGTTAGTATTAGAGTTATGGTATGACTTAACGTGATGGGAGATTGAGGTGTCTAGATGACTCGTGATACAGTTAATGTGTTCCAAGACTCTCCTTCGGAATTCTCGGATGGAATTTTTTGGAATTCTCAAAAAAAATTTGTTCTTTTAAATGTTCTCTTTGTTTAAATATCATTATTTCGGGTTACCCCCGGCTATTTCTATTGTGTAGCTTTGCTTCGCTTATGGTTTTTCACCATTATATAAAGCAGGGTTTTATAAATCCCGGGAGCCGTGGATCCTAAAATACCTACTTCTGGCTCCTATCTTTTTTGATTGTTTTACATTCAAGTCGATGGAAGTTCCACTTTCCTGGCTCCTAAAAATAACCAGCTTGGCTTCTGAATTGATCTCAGAAATTTGTCAAGCCCTGGTCTCTCTCTTTCTCTCTTTAGAATGCAGTAGTTCTCTCACTCAAGCAAAAATTCTCCACCTTACCACAATTTAGTATATATGTTGCTTTAATAAATATAACTGCAGAACAATCACACTGCATTGAGATTTTATTGTGTTTACTAACTGCATACTAACCAATCGGTGTTAGCGAACATGGATTTATTCAATGGTAGCAATGTATTGGCTAATTTGGAGCCACATACTGTGACCATATTAATTAGCTTTATTTTTTTTTTTTTAAACATTTTTAAAATATTCTTTATGGAATTTTCATATCGTATAAAAAAGACATACATAAATATAAATAGCTAGATAAAAGATATAAACACAGATATAGTTATTGTATTACAAAGTAACAAAGAGAAACATCGACATCGTCAAAACGTGTTCTATACATCTCTCCAGTTATCTCTCAGATCTATAGACAAAATCACCATCCATCCATCTACAAAAGACTGTAAGGACCGCAGGGCTACCCTGCGCCACCCACCTGCAAGACCTGTTGCCAGACGGGTTCCGCGATTGGGACCTAGTATCTCCCACATCCCCAGCCGTCGGGTTCCCCAAACAGCGCGCACAGCACTGGTTACTCGCGCGTGCTCCAGAACGCTTTTCTCTGCCGAGTGTCGCTATGGAGACGGGCGGCGCGGCGCGCGTCTCACACGTTACAGGGTGGGGCTACGGCCCTTTAAAACAACAGCGCGCCTTCTTCAAAATTGCTTGAGTATTTACCTAGCCTGTTCCAATGTTTTGTTTGCTAAAACTATTGTTGTTTGACCTGGCTTGTATTCTGACCTTCCCTTCTTCTGGATTCCTGACCCGGCTTGTTATTTGGACCTTCCGCCTTCTGGCTCTCTTACCTTGGCTTCACTCCTAGTTTTTGCTGTTCTCTGGACTCCCTGACCTGGCCTGCTTATCGACTTCTCTACTCTCTGGCTCCCCTACCTGGATTCCACCCGACTACCCTTGTACTGGCACCTGTGTTCTCTCTACGCATCTCCCTGACACTCGTGCCGGATATCACTGCTGCAGTCTAGCCGATCCTCCAGTATTGTGGTACCTGGCAAGGGCTGTCACTTCAGCGATTGGGGCTCCACTACTGAATCATGGTACGTTCGTCACAAAATACTCAAGCCCATACCATGGACCCCGCAGAAGTGATGGAAGCCATCTCTGCCATATCACGACAATTGTCTACACTAACTCAGTCAGTGCAGGATCTGCAAGCAAGTCATTCGCATTTCCAGCACCAGCTCCATGACTTACAGGCATCACGTCACTACCCCTCCACGGATGGGACACCTCTACCTTCGAATGTACCTCTTTCTGAGCCAGCTTTAACGTCCTTTAACGAACCACAGACCTGGGCACATCATCTGCTGAACCCATCGTCGAGTGAACAATCTATGCCTGTACTGTGGTAAACCTGGCCATCTTATTCGTGCCTGTCCTTGACTGCCTAGACCATCGGGAGGTAATTCCAATTCCATACTTGTCTCAGTTCTGTGCTATCACTTGGGTCCCCTCATCTGTCCCTTTCCTTATTTCTACAGTGGGCCACTAACTCTGCTACGCTCCAAGCTATCATCGACTCGGGAGCAAGTTGCAGTTTCCTTGATCACGCTACAGCAAAGTTCCTCCGTATCCCTACTTACAGGACGGGATGCCCCTCAACTCTGGACCAGTTACATTGGAGACCCTCCCGCTACAAGTCACTATAGGCTCATCCCATTCGGAATCTCTTCGCTTCAAGATCATGACCTGGCCTCTCTATCCAGTTATTTTGGGGATCCCCTGGCTACGGCAACACAACCCTCTCATTGACTGGGGAAAAGGTTCCCTCACATTCGTCTAGGAATTTTGCCAGCACCATTGTTTGGTCACCCCATCCCCTCTATTGACCACCATAGACTCTTGCTTTTCAGACTCTACTCCTGGTATCCCGGATTCTTATGGCGACTATGCTGATGTGTTCGACACAAAGGGTGCTGACGTTTTGCCTCCAAGACGCCCTTATGATTTTCCCATCGACTTATTGCCCGGTTCATCCATCCCCTTCGGGAGGACTTACCCATTGTCAGAACCTGAATTAATCCACCTAAAGAACTATATTGAGGAAAACTTGAAGAAAGGTTTTATCCGACCGTCTACTTCTCCGGCCGGTGCTGCCATATTTTTCATTGGGAAGAAGGATGGAGGCCTCCGACCATGCATCGACTACCGAGAACTCAACGATATCACTGTCAAGAACCGGTATTTGCTCCCACTTAATATGGAACTTCTGGACCGAGTGAGAGGTGCTACCCTTTTTACCAAGATCGATCTACGTGGGGCATACAACTTAGTCCGGATTCGCAAAGGGGATGAATGGAAGACAGCTTTCCGCACCTGGTATGGGCATTTTGAATATCTGGTAGTGCCGTTCGGGCTGTGTAATGCCCCAGCCACCTTCCAGCACTTCTTGAACTATGTTTTTCGAGACTTTTTAGACGTCTTTTTGGTAGTATATCTAGATGATCTTCTTGTCTTTTCCAAAAACCTCCAAGAACAACATCCATGTTCGTAAAGTACTCTCTCGTCTTCGAACTCACCAATTGTATGCTAAGTTTGAGAATGTTCATTCGAATGCTCCAAGGGTGAATTTCTTGGATACGTCCTCACTCCGGGAAATATACAATTGGACAAAAAGAAAATCACAGCAGTCTTGAATTGGCCGACACCCAACTGCAAAAAAAGCTGTCCAGAGTTTTATAGGGTTTGCCAACTACTATCGTAAATTTATAAGGGGTTTTTCTCAGATTGTCGCCCCTATTACGTAACTGACCAGACAAAGTGTTACCTTTTTCTGGTCTCCAGCCGCACAAAAAGCCTTCGACTTCCTCAAACAATGCTTCACCTCTGCCCCTATTCTCATCCAGCCTGACGCATCTGTCCTTTTTTGTGGAAGTGGATGCTTCCGAAACTGCCGTAGGGGCCGTGTTGTCCCAAAGACAAGGAGAAAAGGCTCTCTTACACCCCGTGGCCTTTTACTCCCATCGCCTCACCACCACCAAATCACGTTATGATATAGGAGATAGAGAACTGTTAGCCATCAAACAAGTATTGGAAGAATGGAGGCATCTGTTGGAAGGATCAGTACATCCAGTCACTATTTACACGGATCACCGTAACCTTGAATATCTGAAGAGTGCTAAACGTCTCCGTCCCCGACAAGCGAGATGGTCCCTCTTCTTCACCAGATTCAACCTTCATATTACCTTCAGACCGGGATCTCGCAACATCAAGGCCAATGCTCTATCACGCCTCCATGACATACCCCCTAAGGACGACACTACGCCTGACACGATTCTACCTTCATACATCTTTCTGTCCACTCATACCGATCTGATGAAAGAAATTCAGACCCATTCGAGAAATACCGTGCTCCCCGCACCCGACCTCCTATCAGGTCCCAGGGGGGGTACAATCGCTACCGAAATAAAATATATGTGCCCAAACCGGTCCGTGTCGCAGTGCTTCAATCTGGTCATGATTCCCTGTTATCTGGACATGGCGGAATCACCAATACTGCAGAGCTCATTCGCCGTCACTTTTGGTGGCCCTCTCTGAGGAAGGATGTCACGACTTACGTCCATACTTGCGACGTATGTGCCAGATGCAAGGTTAACCGAATGAGGCCTGCTGGCTTATTGTGCCCTCTCCCAGTGCCCTCCAAACCATGGACCTCTATCTCGATGGACTTCATCGTTGACCTTCCTCCCTCTCAGAAGCATGACACCATAATGGTAGTGGTAGACCGTTGTACCAAAATGGCTCATTTCATCCCAGTCATTGGAATATCTACAGCTGCCACCACAGCTTCTTTGTTTCTATCCTCAGTATTTCGATTACATGGGTTACCACAGACCATCACCTCCGACCGAGGAGTCCAATTCACTTCTCATTTTTGGAAGTCCTATTGCCGTAACCTTCGAATCAACCCGGCTTTGTCCACCGCATTTCACCCACGAACTAATGGGCAGACAACCCTAGATAAAAAAACTTTGTTATATTTAAATTGGCCAAAACTCTCTCCCCTACAGAAAATTCTAGTAACTCATTGCTTTATAGCAGTAATAATCCAAATTGCAAAAACCTGGAAACAAAATTTATTTAGAAAAGAGAGAATTAATATGGGAAAAATGTGGGGAAAAATAGAAATGGTTACATAACTCTCCTGTACGATTAAGATAGATAGTGGAGGAAGAAAAAAAATAACGGAAACAGATATATGTGGTTATGCAGTCTCCATCCCTCAGGAACCCGTATGTAATAAGGAACGTTTGTCACCGTTTTTGTGTTCTGAGACAATTTCTGGGAACGGAGGGAGAATAGAGAATATTATTGTAAAACTTGGGTAATTATTGGTTGATTCCTCTTTTCCCCCAGCTCGAGCCTAAGCATGTATGGATGATACAATTTAGATGTGTTTAATATATATAGTCTTGGAAGGTGTTTGTAATACATTTTTGGTATTGTCTGTCTTTAAATATTCGGTGGCGATACTAAGATGAGATATTTAGTGTTAGCCGCCTTGGAGATGAAATATTTGGAGTGTAAATGTTATACTATGAATTAACTTATTGTAATTTTGATATTTTTATAATAAAGAAAAAAAAAAAGAAATGTAACAGTGAATTTTGTAGCCGATAATCCAGAGCTGCAATGTGTTGTAGTGAAGGCACTTGTTTCTGAGTTAGTTTTTTCTTACGTGGCTTGTTAATAAGTTTTTAATGTAACATATTCAGGGTCAGGGCCGGCCTCAGGGGTGTGCGACCTGTGCGAGCGCACAGGATGCAACACCCCAGAGGGCGCCTGCCCAGCGTCTCAAAAAAATAAAATAAATATTGTTTAAAAAAAAAAAAAAAAAAAGCCGGTAGAGGCACTGGGTTGGGGAGATCAAAAGATCCCCCCTCACCAGCCTTCTGCTCGGCAAGCTCTGCTGGATCCGGGGAGGGGGCGGAGCTAACCGGCTGAGAGGTGTAGCTCCGCCCCCACCCTGTGAAGCATAGCAGCTTTCATTAAGCATGGGGAGACGAGCAGCACTTTCTCTTGCTGCCCGTGAAGCAGACACTTCTGTGCTTCACAGGGTGGGAGCGGAGCTAAACCGCTCAGCCGGGGGGGGAGAGAGAGAGATAGACAGACCAGGGGGAGGGGGGCGAGAGAGACAGAACGGGGGGGGGGGAGGGAGAGAGAGAGAGACAGAACAGGGGGAGGGGGGAGAGAGAGAGACAGGGGGGGGAAAGAGAGACAGAACAGGGGGAAGGGGGAGAGACAGAAGGGGGGGGACAGAACAGATGGGGGGAGAGACAGAACAGGGGAGAGGGGGAGAGAGACAGAACAAAGGAAGGGGAGGAGAGAGACAGAACAGAGGGAGAGAGAGAGAAAACAGGTATGGGGGAGTTAGAGAGAGACAGACATGGCAATGAAGAGGAAAGAGACACATATATAGGGGGTGAAAGAGACGGTGGGGGGGGGGGGGGGGCAAAGGGGAAGCCCGCACAGGCCGCTGGGACACTTAAGGCCGGCCCTGTTCAGGGTCATAGTTCCACAAATATAATGTCTAAATCTATTTACTTCTCTAAAAAAAATATATAAATAGGTGAATGCATTTCCACACACCTGTATTCAAACTCTTTATGTTACTGTTTAGGCCTGGCCTAAAATCCCTACAGCTGGATCCTATTTTTTTTATTGTTTTATATTGAACTCTATGGAAGTTCAGTTTCCTTGGCTCCTAAAATTAACCAGGCTGGCCCCAGATATGGTCTGTCTGGCTACTAAAGGCTACATAACTTTGTCAAGCCCTGGTTTGTGCATTTATTATTAAAATAAATTGCAGACAATACATAGAGCATACATTAAAACAGGGTTTGACATACCCCAGGTCGCCATGGCAACCAGAAAATTAGACCTGGCGCCTGGGTGCAATTAGCCTCATCGTCCCCTTGCTGTGAGGTGTTTGTATATTTGTGTATATGTAAAGTAGGTGTGTGTGTGTGAGGTGTTTGTATATATGTGTATAGGTATAGTAGGTGTGTGTGAGGTGTTTGTATATATGTGTATAGGTATAGTAGGTGTGTGTGAGGTGTTTGTATATTTGTGTATATGTAAAGTAGGTGTATGTGATGTGTTTGTATATATGTGTATAGGTATAGTAGGTGTGTGTGAGGTGTTTGTATATATGGGTATAGGTAAAGTAGGTGTCTGTGAGGTGTTTGTATATATTGGTATATGTACAGTAGGTGTGTGTGAGGTGTTTGTATATATGGGTATATGGAAAGTAGGTGTGTGTATAGGTTTTTGTATATTTGTGTATATGTAAAGTAGGTGTGTGTGAGGTGTTTGTATATATGGGTATATGTAAAGTAGGTGTGTGTGAGGTGTTTGTATATATTGGTATATGTAAAGTAGGTGTGTGTGAGGTGTTTGCATATATGGGGATATGTAAAGTAGGTGTGTGTGTATAGGTTTTTGTATATTTGTGTATATGTAAAGTAGGTGTGTGTGAGGTGTTTGTATATATGAGTATATGTCAGGGCTTGACAAAATTATCTGAGTTTTAGGAGCCAGCTAAAAAATCTAGGATATAGACAATGGCACATAAACACAAACACACGCAGTCACACACAGACACATAGTCTGTCACATATACATATAGAATAAAGGATATATGTAATACACATATATACACACAAACACATCCAGTCAGACACATATATACACACAAATACATCCAGTCAGACACATATATACACACACAAACACATCCAGTCAGACACATATATACACATACAAACACATCCAGTCAGACACATATATACACACACAAACACATCCAGTCAGACACATATATACACACAAACACATCCAGTCAGACATATATATACACACAAACACATCCAGTCAGACATATATATACACACAAACATATCCAGTCAGACACATATATACACACAAACATATCCAGTCAGACACATATATACACACAAACACATCCAGTCAGACACATATATACACACACACAAACACATCCAGTCAGAAACATATATACACACACAAACACATCCAGTCACACACATATATACACACACAAACACATCCAGTCACACACATATATACACACAAACACATCCAGTCACACACATATATACACACAAACACATCCAGTCACACACACATATATACACAAGACAGCAGGTTTGTTGTTTTTTTAAGAAAAAAAAATAAGTTCATCTATCAGTGTCCCCCCCTCCCTGCGGTTCCGTTGCAGCTTTCCTGCTATGCTCCCCAGTGATCAGCAATATAACGTGGTGCGCGAGGGGGTGGAGCAGGAAGTCTGTGCAGCCGGTGCACTCACTCTGCTCCCTCGGTCACCGCTGCTGGATTAGAAGAACAAAAAACCGATCCCATTGCCGAGGGCACCACGCGGGGCTCACGATACCCGGGCGCCAGGTCTGATTTCCTGGTCACCATGGCGACCTGGCGCCCGGGGTTTGTCGAGCCCTGGTATATGTAAAGTGGGTGTGTGTGAGGTGTTTGTATATTTGTGTATATGTAAAGTAGGTGTGTGTGTATAGGTTAAGATAGGTTGTGCTGAAAGGTAGGATGATTTTGATTGCATAGGCTGTGATGGAGGGATATTCAGTCATCACATTACACCAGGGCTCGACAAACCCCAGGCGCCAGGTCGCCATGACGACCAGGAAATTAGACCTGGCGCCTGGGTGCTGTCAGCCTCATGGGCCCCTTGCCGCTGCTATCCGATTTTTCCGCAGCGCGAGGGGGTAAAGTCTGTGCCGATGGCCGATGGCACAGACTGCAAGCTCCGCCCCCTCGCGCAACGCGTGTCTGAGTGCCGGGTGTCGTCACGTGACATCCTGGCACTCAGCACGCCGACCAACGGAGTTAAGCTGCAGCGTGAATGTCCTCCTCCCCTGCAGTGAGGTAAAGCAGCAGGGAGGGGGGGACACATCAAAAAGAAACCCCCAAGAAAATACTGTTAGGTGGGTGTGTGTTTGTATGTATTGTAAAGTAGGTGTGTGTGAGGGGTTTGTATATATGGGTGTGTGAGGTGTTTGTATATATGTGTGTGTGAGGTGTTTGTATATATGTGTGTGTGAGGTGTTTGTATATATGTGTGTGTGAGGTGTTTGTATATATGTGTGTGTGAGGTGTTTGTATATATGTGTGTGTGAGGTGTTTGTGTATATATGTGTGTGTGAGGTGTTTGTGTATATATGTGTGTGTGTGAGGTGTTTGTGTATATATGTGTGTGAGGTGTTTGTGTATATATGTGTGTGTGAGGTGTTTGTGTATATATGTGTGTGTGAGGTGTTTGTGTATATATGTGTGTGTGAGGTGTTTGTGTATATGTGTATATGTAAAGTATGTGTGTTTGTATATATGGGTGTGTGAGGTGTTTGTATATATGTGTGTGTGAGGTGTTTGTATATATGTGTGTGTGAGTTGTTTGTATATATGTGTGTGTGAGGTGTTTGTATATATGTGTGTGTGAGTTGTTTGTATATATGTGTGTGTGAGGTGTTTGTATATGTGTGTGTGTGAGGTGTTTGTATATATGTGTGTGTGAGTTGTTTGTATATATGTGTGTGTGAGGTGTTTGTATATATGTGTGTGTGAGGTGTTTGTATATATGTGTGTGTGAGTTGTTTGTATATATGTGTGTGTGAGGTGTTTGTGTATATATGTGTGTGTGAGGTGTTTGTGTATATGTGTATATGTAAAGTATGTGTGTTTGTATATATGTGAAGTAGGTGTGTGTGTTGATGAATTGTGTTTATGTTTGCGTGATTGTCTGGCTCCTAAAATCAAAATAAATTTGTCAAGCCCTGCATTACACACAAACTAAGACAGGCTTGCCTCAGCAAATGTCTTTTCAGCTTTACAAGCTGGCTCTCTTCATTGCATGGCAACGTGGCAAAAAAACACTTGTTGCAGGCTTGCAATCTCCCATGAACCCCTCAGTATCCAAGCCGACATCATCTCCACAACCCACTCCACACCAGCTCCCGAATCAATTTTAGGTCAGGACCTACTAGTTGAGAAACACTGATATCGGACACCGGTGGCCAAATACTGGTACTATCTGCATGTGCGACTATGTATAAAGCAGATTCCTGACTTACGGAATTGCGCTGGCGCAGCCTATACATAAAGACCCAGGCAGGGAACCTTCTGTCTTTTACTACAGTGGTGTGGACTGATATCTGACATTTGATTTATAGCAGGAACACCAATGATCCAGAGAACCATGCTTTACAGGTATTTTTTTATATTTGTAGGGAAATCACTTGGTATCATCTGGGGACAGTTTTATTGTAGAGTCAAGAGCTGGTGTTCACTGTCATAACATATTTGCTATGTTAACATAACTCGTTGACTCTCAGGAGTACATAAAATAAAAGAGCTACCTTGTCATGGCCCAGAACCACACATTTGTATTTGGCCAATGTATCTGGCTCCTGCATAAAGCACACTACATGAACACTTAATTTTATTATGTGGAACCGATGGTGAACTTGTGAAGTGCACAGGGCACAAAGTAAGAAAGAGAAAAATCGAGACATGTTCTATACATCTCTCCAGTTATCTCTCAGATCTATAGACATATCCCCATCCATCCATTTAGAAAACACAATACAAATGACATTTAACAATAATGGAGTATATACAAAACTGTAATCTAACTGGAACATTACATGCCTGGGCGAGGGCTCCGTCCCCTGTCCGGCCTGCCCAAACTCCACCTCCCCCTTACTTCATTTCCAAGTCTTAGCATTTTCATATTTGTCAATACACTCTGCCCACCTCCGTGTTTTATTTATTGGAGAGTCAGAGGCAAAGGAAAGAGGCAAACGAAAGAGATCTCTCCATCCTGAGTTGGAAGCCAACTTGGTTCTTGAAGTGTCTTATTTCAAGATTTCTGCTTTGTCTCCACTCTTTAGCTATTATTTTTTTTGCGGCCAAGACTGTATGTATTGTTAGAGTTAGTTGTACTTTAGTTAGTGTTTGCCAGCCGAGATGTAACAACAGAGACTTTGAATCATTGGGAATAGTATTATTGTCTGCTCGTTTTAAGAAACTCAAGCCTTTATTCCAAAAGGTTACTAGTTGTACTTTAGCTAGAAAACAAATGTGTTTGAAGTCTCCAGCCGGGGTTGTCATCAGAAATGTTTGCACCCACAGAGCTTGTCTCCACATCACTTTGCAGCATCCAGAGGATTTGACCCCACACAACACTGCAGACTTCACAGAACTTGCCCCTGCGCCACACTGCAGCACCCACAGGACTTGCCCTGCACCACACTTCAGCACCCAGTGAACTTGCCCCAGCACCACACTCCAGCACCCACTGCACTTGTCATTGCACCCACTGGACTTTCCCCGGTAACCATAGCACTTGCATCCACAGGACTTGGATCCCCAAATTTGCGATTGCATCACCGTGACTTGCTACTGCACCCACAGAGGGACCATTGCAGCACCAGTACTTGCCAATTCATTCAGAGGATTGCCATTGAAACCACAGACTTTCAATTACACACAGAGAACCTGCCATTGCACCCCCAGACGTGCCATTACAGCAGAAGGACTTTCCTTGTTCCCAGGAGTCTAGTGGGGACAGCTGGAACATGTCTGTTGACATCCTCCGATGCTCCCCAATAGGTCTTCTGAGCCAGAACCCTGGGAGATCACAAGACCTCAGCATTCCAGCACAGAAGACCAGCCGGCAACATCGGACAATGTCTGTGTGCACATACATCTTCTCTGACTGGGGCACCAGCTGTACCTCCTGATGGCAGCCCTGTGTCCAGCTATAAATTATCTTGGTACCTTACTATATACTCAGGGTTAGTGTTCACAGTCAATCCATATTAGCTTGATTGGCATTACCCACTGGCAGGAAGAACAGCTTTACAATTAATCACGCAGTAGATAGCTTGCCCATTCTTAAATACAATACTCCCTAAATAACTAAAACAGAGCACATTGTGTAGGACAGAGAGCCAGTCATTCATTAGATTTCTATTAAGTAAGTAAACAATGTGCAATTGTTTTTCTGACTTACACATTCATGTTTACCAAAAGTTCATCATTGCTTCATGATTTCCCTTCTGCCCCTAATTTAAAGTGGACTGTCTTAATATAGCTTTTTAGACTGTTTTTATTTTCTATTCAGAATTGTTACTTTGTTATTTTTTTTTACAGTTGAAGAAGATACTTTTAATAATATGTCTGCACTTGGTAACTTTTAGAACTATTGCAGAAGACAGGAAATGGGAAGGGTTCACATGACTTGTTGAAAAAATATCCCTAGCTGATATGCACAGCATGCAAAGCGTTAACATGTTTTTAAAACTGCTGACACTTTGTTTTAAAGGACTTTTTTTGACTCCTGTGTTTTTCTTAAGTGACCTTATTTTTTTTATGGGGAACTTACTTTTTACTTTATTTCATTCATATAGCCCCAGCTAGGGACTCTATGAATGTAACATGCAAATTGCATTGCTGACAATTGTGTCAAAAATGCAATTCGGAAGATACCTGACTACCGAATTGCTATTACCGTATTTGCTCGAATATAATAATACCCCCCAAACTTTGGATATTTCCTTAGGAAAAAAAGCCTATAAGACTACCCTATAGGAAAAAGTTTAACTTGTTTGATTTGAAGTCAGACTATAAGACGACCTTGAATATAAGACAAGGAGTCTTTTTCAGAGCATTTGCTCTGAATAAAATTGTCTTATATTCGAGCAAATACGGTATTAAGACAAAGGTATTTTGTGGCATCCAAGATTTAGAGGCCATTTCAATTTTCTTGAAGATTGCTTGGATAATCACTCTTTTTTACATTGTTGCATAAACTGAAAAAAAAAAAATGAGCACACAAAAAGCAAAAAAGAATAATGAAATGTAAGCTTGCTAGTGTCTTGTTATATTCATGTTAAGTAAGTTATGGGTGATATAGCAACTTTAACAAATATCCAAAAAAGCAAATGGCCAATAAAAAGGGCAGAGCATGTCCAAATACCAGCAATGATGCCCACAAAGATACAAACATCTGCTGAAAAGTTGTCAAAAGATAATAAAAGTGGACAGAGATATCACTAAGCACTGCCCCCAAAAGGATAGCACACCCCAACAAGCAAAAGCTGGTTCAAATCGGTGTATTACTATTACTATATCACGTTGCATAGGGCTCGACAAAACCCAGTCGCCATGGCGACTAGGAAATTAGCCCTGGCGCCCGGCAAGGATCATATGTGCATGGGGCCACTAGCCCTGTCATCAGTTATTTTTATAGATATTTGTATTTTTATTGGAGCGCGAGGAGTGTCTCGTGACATCCCACCGCTCACCAGCAGCGTGAAAAAGGTCTATAGACCTGGCTGGAGCAAATATCGCCCTCCCGTGCAATGAGGTAAGCAGCAAGGAGGGGGGATATAGTGATAGAATGACCGTCCTTTTTTCTTTAAAAAAAAAAAAAAACTGCTGGTGCGTGTATATGTATGTGGGCGTGTGTGTGTGTATCTGTATGTGACTCTGTGTGTATGTGACTCTGTGTGTATGTGACTCTGTGTGTATGTGTGTGTCACTGATATTTGTGCTGGCTCCTAAAACTAAATTAAATTTGTCAAGCCCTAACCTTGCATGTTCTAGGTCGTGGTTTGGAAAGTTTTATTGGGACTTTAAACGTGTAACAGTGCTCTCTCACACATGCCATTTCCTAGTATGCCTTCACCCATTTCCTGCATCGTGCCCATGAACTGTGTTTCTTTACGGCCCTATATTTTCTCACTTTTGTGTTTCAAGTTTTCTTTTCATGCTGGGACTTGACAAGGGAATTTCAAACTCAAGGCCAAAGTTGCTGAGTCTGAAGTACAGCTGAATTGGAGATTTTTTCCAACTTGCCAATTTTCGCTTAAGTTTGAAATTCCCTTCACAATTACCTGAAATTCCCTCCCTCCCTCTTTCTTTCTTTCTTTGTTTCATTAATTTTTATTATTATTGTAATGAAATTTGTTTGCAATCAATACCAAGTAAATGTGTAGTTGTAACAAACTGTTATCCTAATATATATTGTAGCCATCAAAGCGTGACTAGAAGACAAAAAAAAGGAAAAATATAAATCGGCACTAATAAGAGGTATTCACACTATGCAGTTAGAAGGTTTGAAAGGAGAGAAAGGAAGACACAGGTCAAATAAAGAGCAGAAAAAGAGTTGGAAAATGGTAGCCCAGCAGCATATAAGTGCTGCACAAAAAATGGCTAATAAGCCACTTCATGTGGCTAAATACCCACGTGCCAAACATGTTGAGCAGGGAGTAGTGCCCCGCGGGGAAGGTTAAACTTGAGTCGCCAGACAGTAGGCACCACTGTGTGTAACTCTGTGTAATCATGTATGTCTACTTTAACAGATATATAATAAGAGACAGAAATCACAGTATCATACAATAATTAGTGACAGTCCAACACACAATTCCACATTCTCCCAAGACTAACCTTAATCCTAGTTTTCAACCAAAAGACCCATCATAACCCATCACTGATCACTGATTGCCCCATGCATCCAGGAGGCAGGCAAGGCAGGGAGAGACTGAACTCAGAGTGTTCATTCAATAAAAATATTTTGTTCTTTTCTCTTTGTCGAGACTCTTCTCAAGCCGGTCCATTCCAAGTAGAAACATCAACTTAGAAAAGGTCCATTTTTCAGTGGCACATCCTTAACCCACTGTTGAAGCACCGATTATCTCGCTACTGCCATAAATATATTCTAAGATTACGTTTGGTACCCCCAACATCCAACCAAAGTCTGTTTAATGCATTGCAACTCACTGGAAAGTGAGGACAATTCTTATCTTTTTACATTAGACCATCACAATAGCAAGTGTACTGATCATCCAATCAAAACACTTTATGAAATGATGGCCTGAGATTTTTAAGCTAAATTCAAAGTGACCTTTGTTTTTTATCTCTCCTCTCAGGCTTGTATAGGTCCCTTTCCAGGAAACCAAACAGCGTCATCTACAAATAAAACAAACACAAAAACCATTTTAGAGAAGATCAGTGTTTTAAGTTGTGAATTCTAGTATGGTCACTGTCCACACAAAAGGACAGCGAGGATTATTTACCAAAGGGTCTACTCAGGAACGAGAGAAGATTGCAGAAAACTGAGATGGGAATTTCAAACTTCAGGCCAATGTAGCCGAGTTGGAAAAGTCCTCCAGTGCAGCTAATTTAGCCTTAAGTTTGAAATTCCTGTCTAAATTCCCTGCAATTCTCTCTTGAGCTGACACGTGAACTTGACAAATGAACTGCAAAAATCTGGTCTTAATAGTTGAGTTGAAAAGATGGGCAAGTTGGAGAAGTTTCTAACTGGGCAATTAATGGCTGACTTTTTGCAGTTTACATGTCAGTTTTAATTGATAGCGCCAGATTTTCTTTAAGGAGCATTATTAGACAGTTGACTTGTGCACCAATTTCTGGTATCTGCAAGAGACAATAGGGAGTGGCATTACTTTTGCCCCCTTTTCGAAGGTAATACAAATCCATTTATACATTATACTAGTGCAATTGACAGCAAGTGTATAGATTCAAAGGGACTTCATCAACATAACATTGTTCTCCTTGCAATTTTGTTAACAAAATGTATAGATTATTTTCAATAGTTTTTAATTCTCTACATTGACAGTAAAACAATGTGTTTTAAATATGTCTGTAGAGTCTCCTGCTTATGACGTCACCTGTTATTTGTTAATGACTTTTTATTCTCGACATTTATATGGTTAGTTTATACAGTTCCTTTAATGACATGCTTGTTTTCTTCCTGTTTCTGTTCAGGTGTGCAACATGTGCAATCCTAGAATGCTTTGTGTGCATCTTGATTCTAGACATTCAAAAATTGTGCACTAAGCATTTTAGTATCACCCTTACCCTAAAGACCAGCATAGAGCATACAGCTAGAGGCTGCAATCTCCAGAATAACTTTGTATTCCTAAATTTACTACGAATTGAGCTAAATACAATGGAAAGTGTGTGTATATGTATAGCATGTGATATATTCGTATATACTGCATATCACGTTGAGTTTTATGGCTATCAAGCTCTGTGATACACTTAAAAACTACACATTACTGTGAGGCTCTGTGATATACTCACTCTGCACATTACTGCAAGTTTTATTGCTGTGGAGTTCTGTCATACACTCACATGCTGCACATTATTGTGAGTTATATTGCTGTGAGACTGTGATACACTCACGTTGCACATTACTGCAAGTTTTATTGCTGTGGAGTTCTGTCATACACTCACATGCTGCACATTATTGTGAGTTATATTGCTGTGAGACTGTGATACACTCACGTTGCACATTACTGCAAGTTTTATTGCTGTGGAGTTCTGTGATACACTCCCATGCTGCACATTACTGTGAGTTTTATTGCTGTGGAGCTCTGTGATACACTCATGCTGCACATTACTGTGAGTTTTATTGCTGTGGAGTTCTGTGATACACTCCCATGCTGCACATTACTGTGAGTTTTATTGCTGTGGAGCTCTGTGATACACTCATGCTGCACATTACTGTGAGTTTTATTGCTGTGGAGCTCTGTGATACACTCATGCTGCACATTACTGTGAGTTTTATTGCTGTGGAGCTCTGTGATACACTCATGCTGCACATTACTGTGAGTTTTATTGCTGTGGAGCTCTGTGATACACTCATGCTGCACATTACTGTGAGTTTTATTGCTGTGGAGCTCTGTGATACACTCATGCTGCACATTACTGTGAGTTTTATTGCTGTGGAGTTCTGTGATACACTCCCATGCTGCACATTACTGTGAGTTTTATTGCTGTGGAGCTCTGTGATACACTCATGCTGCACATTACTGTGAGTTTTATTGCTGTGGAGCTCTGTGATACACTCATGCTGCACATTACTGTGAGTTTTATTGCTGTGGAGCTCTGTGATACACTCATGCTGCACATTACTGTGAGTTTTATTGCTGTGGAGCTCTGTGATACACTCATGCTGCACATTACTGTGAGTTTTATTGCTGTGGAGCTCTGTGATACACTCATGCTGCACATTACTGTGAGTTTTATTGCTGTGGAGCTCTGTGATACACTCATGCTGCACATTACTGTGAGTTTTATTGCTGTGGAGCTCTGTGATACACTCATGCTGCACATTACTGTGAGTTTTATTGCTGTGGAGCTCTGTGATACACTCATGCTGCACATCACTGTGAGTTTTATTGCTATGGAGCTCTGTGATACCCTCATGCTGCACATTACTGTGAGTTTTATTGCTGTGGAGCTCTGTGATACACTCATGCTGCACATCACTGTGAGTTTTATTGCTATGGAGCTCTGTGACACACTCCCACACTGCACATTACTGTGAGCATGCAAGTCTCACATCACCAAATACAATGCCAAGCATCGGATTGAGTGGTGTAAAGCACACTGCCATTGAACTCTGGAGCAGTGGAAACGTGTTCTGTAATGACTTCACTGTCTAGCAATCTGATGGGTGTGTGTGATTTTGATGAATGCTAGGAGAATATTACCAGACTGACTGCATTAAGCCAACTGTAAAGTTTGGCTGTGGAGGAATTATGGTATGGGGCTGTGTAAAGAGACCACTACTCAAGGCTGGTAGCACCTCTGTTGGAAATCACCTCCTTAGCCCCTGATTACAGCATTCCCAGATGAAAATAGACCCTAAGCGTCCGAGATCAGGATGGAGACACAGGATCTGGTGCTGGGTAACTGCAATCTCTTGGAGGTTTGGGACCCCAAGTCTTTGCAGCTACAACCAGGCCCTGTGAAGCAGCTGCTGTATCCAGGTCCCAGGGCTTAAGAGTAAATGAACTTAGCGATAGCTAAGCAGAGCTAAAACAGAAAAGTGACTGAGGGAGAGCAGAACTGACATACAGAGTGCAGGGATACAGGACAGAGGCAAGACATAAGTAAAAGCAGAAACCAAACTAAGGATAAATAATACAAGATACAGGGTAAAGGGACACAAGAGAAGCATACAAAGGAACAAGCATAAATACAGGCACTAACCTAATACTAAAGATAGCAAAGGTGGGGGTTTAGTTCACCAATTGGCCAATTAGATGTTAGCTTGCCAATCACGTCAAGGTACCCCACATTAGGCAAGTCCCTTACTAAGACATAATATTAGGAAAGCATAAATAGAATCTAAGACACATAAATGACATTGAACTTAAACACAGAGAAAATACCTGTAGACTGTTGCAAAGGACTGAAAAGAATGGGTGTGGTTTAAATAGAAAACTGACAAAGCAGAGGGATAGAGAGAAAACCTGGAATGGAACATAAGGACAGGCAGAGAGGCATACAGGGCAGGACAGGTATACAGGGCAGGACAGGTATACAGGCCAGGACAGGTATACAGGGCAGGACAGGTATACAGGTTATTTTAAGGGACAGGACATCCCACTGAAGGGACTCAGGACAGGTATACAGGGCAGGACAGGTATACAAGGCAAGCATAACTAATAAGAAAGCAAAGCATGAAGGATACAGAAAAGCCTGGACCCAGCCTGGATAAGCCTGCACAAGGGTGCATGGTTACACAAGTGCTGTATGTACTTTGATTCCACTGTGCTAAACAAGTTACAGTAGAGATGGCCAGAGGTCAATTAGGGTGCCTCTGTATAATCTCTGCTGCTTCTTGTTTTCACAGTCGGCCAAGTCTTTATTTTCTAGTTCTCTCCATTTTGCTTACTGCTCTTATCAGATGTAATACATTTAAAAGGGACAGTGGAATCAAATTATTTTTTTATTGTGTGTTCGTCTGCTTTTAATTGCACATAGTTTTATGTAGATGAGATTGTCAATAACCAGAGTCTGAAAACCAAACCCCCGAAACTATGTAAGAAGTATTAGAAGCTCTATGAGCACCTTTGAAAACAATGCATTCAATCTTAAAACAAGGTCTTCACAAAAACCGGCTGTTCCAGTTGATAGATGTCAATCACCATAATAATTTGGTTACTTCCTTGCTGGTCGTGTCAGTAAAATTCAGACGTAAAACAAGTCACTTGATTTTTCCCCCCTGCTTTTAAATCACTATTAAAAAAAGTTCCTTGTGTCCCAGTGGAAAATGATGAGCAGTTTTAGCCTATGGAACCTGAAGACCAGGTCAGGAACTGTGTGTGATATTGTGTATATAACTATTATAATGTGTATGGTGTTTGTGATAACGATTGTATGGTAAAGAAAGCTCTTATGTAGTTTGTGGGGTTAAAAAAAGATGGTTTTCAGCATGTTTGTGTATGGCTGATTTAATTATGAGTAATCAAATGTAAATAATGATTGGAAATATTGACAGATATAGTGGATACTGTCAAAAAACAGCATTGTAAATAATATTATTATGATTTCTTTTTATATATGAAGTTCTGACATTCCAAGCAGAATTACACAAGGATTCATTGAACTAGTAATGTAAGACAATATAAGCAGGGTTGCAAACGTTTATAAACTAGTAATCTACTTGGCTAAATGAGTAGAGACACTTTAACCCCTTCATGACCAGACTGTTTTTGGAATGTTGTGCGTTAGTGACCGAGGCTGTTTTAACACTTCTGAGGTGTTTGTGTTTAGCTTTAATTTTCTTCTTTGTCAGTTGCTGTACCCACACATATTATATATTGTTTTTTTCAGGACAAGAAGGGCTTTCTTTTCATGTCATTATTTTGTTCATATAATTTATTGTATTGTGTAAAAAATAGTAAAATATGGTTAAAATTAAAAAAAATAAACACTTTTCCTGACTTTTCTTTGTAAATTCTTTTACTAAGCTTCAAAAGCTAATGAAAAAACATGCTAAATAGATTCGACTATAGGTCCTGAGTTCAGAAATACCCAATGTTTATATGTTTTTTTGCTTTTTTTTGCATGTTTTAGGTTAATAAATATAAGTAGCATTTAGCTGTTTCAAAACCATTTTTTTTTAAATTAGCGTTAGTGACACTGTAACACCGATATCTGATATAAATCACTGAATAACCCCCCACATGTACACATTTTTATAAAGTAGACATCCCAGGGCATTCAACTTGGGGTAATTTGACACTTTTCACTCTGTCATTTTACCACCATTCTTTGACAAGTTTTGGCGTAGTAATTTTGTGTGTGTTTTATTTCCACACACTTTGAAACTTAGGTATAAAGGGACTGTTCTATTTTATTGCCAAACAAAACCCCAATATATGTTCAGCAACTTCCCCTGAGTATAGCGGTACCCCACATGTTTAGGTTTGCTAGGTTTATGTGGCAGGTACAGGGCAAAATTTAGGATATGGTTATTGCAGCTTTAAAACGTGTATTTATTATGTAATACTTGTGACTACATTTCCTATCATGCTCAGCCAGCCAAAAGCTACCGTAGCAGAATAGGAAATGTAGTCTATAGTAGGAAGCACCGATTTTTGCTATCCTTGCTATCCTGCGGCTGCATGGATCAAATATCCAGCTGCTGCGGGCCCCTATCTACTGCTGGGGGCCAATGCAAAGCACTGGCCCCACTAGCAGTCTTTTTTTTAAAAATAAAATATCCCTAGAGGACCACAGACAGACATAACATGTCATTGGTCCTCTACGGAATAACTTCTTATTTGTATACAATTTATTATTATTATTTGTAATTTTTTTATTTATTTAATTTTTTATTTTTTTACATTTTTTTTATTTTTATTTAACTCTAACCTTAACCCTTTGGTTAGGGTTAGTACAAACCCTAATTCTAACTCTAGGATTAGGGTTTTGATGAACTCTAACCCTAACCCAAGAGTTAGGATTAGCACAATAGGAAAAATTTTTTTACAAAAAAATTATTTTTTATTTTTTTTTTATTAAAAAAATCCTTTGGGGGGCTGGTTATTACTGGGGGGGACCAGGGGGAGACTTCACACATTATATTTAGTCTCTCCCTGCCCCACGATCACCGTGGAGCAGGGAGAGACTATAGCTGTCAAAGCAGGCACCTGTTAGACATGCATTTTAAAGTACTTTAAAAGCACATTAATATGCATTAATATTTGAAAGATGCATTTTGGGCACCACACAGTCCCTTTAAGAGAAGTAAGCACAAGCTAAGCAACCTACTATATATTTAGACATGAAAAGTATGAGTAACACAGTATCTTTAAAACATGTCACTTCAACAATGCACTTCCTTTCTGTCACTTAAAGGACCACTGAGACTTGAAAATGACCAATTGTATGTTTCATGCATTTTACTGTTAAATTACTATAAAAATGTATACATTTTTTAAAATTTGAATATCCTTATTTACATGTATGCCAGAAAAAAAGGAAACAATTACGAAAAGTGATTGAAAAAAATGGCTTCTTACGGTACAAGTAGGGAAGCAGTATGAACAAATGTTTTACTTGGAGTGGGCTTTTAACTGCTTCAAGGGAAGAGCTTTTTGGTAGTTATGTTTAACTTTAATTTCTCTCTTCTCATTTATAGTCAGACAAACTATATATTGTTTTTAAGGAAACTTTCTCTTGATGACATATGTATTCTTATAAATCAGAATTTAAATTGGACACTCCACTTGTTTACATGCACGACACCCACTTATTGTTCTTGGCCACTGATTGTACCTGGCCACTGATCACACCAGATCGGGGTCTTTTTAGAGAAAAAAATCAGGGTCCTTGACAAAAAATCACGTCACCAAAGTCACGAGTGATGTCACGGAGGTGTGCCCGAAACCGTAAGTTTGGGCACAACACGATTTGATAAAATGTAGCCGGTGCTCGCTTTGAGCGTCGGCTACATTTTCCTTATCAGGCTGAGACCACTCATAGTGGGATCCGAGCACAGCTTATTGGCGCGCAGCAATGAGCTTTTAAACGCAGGGTGTTCAATGTCGTCCTAGTGTCTTTTGGGACCAAAAATATAGGACTGCATAGAACGTCCTAGCATCGGGAAGGGATGAAGAGATTTAATACTTGCATTCCAATGCAATTGCCTTCTATGTTCAACAAGGAAGATGTCCTTGGTTTGCTAGGCGTGGACCTCCCTCCACTGGTACACTTACAGCCCACACATGTGGAGTTTATTCTTTCAATAAACAGTGCAAAATCAGGACAAAATGGTTGAGCTGGAAATGTTCAACTCATCTGGTTTTTCCAGTTTGTTGTTTATTGTTGTTTATTGTTTCAGTTCTGCTCTCAGTTCGCCACAGTGTATGATTTAGTGAATCAAGCACCATATGTGAAGGGAGGAAGGGCTCTGCCGTATTATATTGTATTGAATAAACTCCATATAACTAAAAGTGATAATAAGGCAAGTGTTTACTTTGAATCCTTTGTACAGCACTGTTAATTTGTGAGCGGAAGACGCCTACAATTCACAAGGCATTTTGTACAACTAGCAGAGCTACTTTAGAAACAGAGAAAGGAACTAGTGCAACTGTTTATCTAAGAATAAATATGAAGAGGAAATCCTTTACTGCTGTTATCGGAGTTTACAGTTTGTTTTTCTGGGTGCCAATTCATCATCCCAATTATTTTGGAACAATTAAGAGTTTACACAGAATTTTATTAACTGTACTAAGGGGAGATGGTCTTTGTTGAATTTCTTTGGAAAAATGATTGTTTAGTAATATTTTTCATAAAAAAGGAAGTAACATGATGAAAAGAAAAGCACATTTTATATAGCTGTGTGTGTACTCCCACTCTCTTCAAAAGGTTGTGACGTTGAAAGGATATTGTGGGTGCAATGTGCTTCACGACTTTCTCTCATTGTGTTGGTGCTACGTCTTGTGATTGTCGTCTAGAAAGATCCTTGTCAGTAACTGTTACACTATGTAGACAATAATGGCAACCAAATAATTCGACAAAGAAAGTGTTATGGACAGGGAGGCAAAAAGTGTCCATAGAAGGATATCAGTATCCATGGCAAGATAGATCTCTAAAGGTCCATAGAACATCTTTAAATTGCTTTTCACAAAGTCCTGTAAATGTCCACCATGAACAATACTGGTGGCTATCCCTAGTTCTGAATACAGAGGGTAATAGACAAAATGATTGAAACAATAAAAGAAAATGGTATTGAGTCCAGTATAACTGGTGTATGTCGTAGCATAGAAACGACAAGTGTCAAAGACAAAGGCCTTCCAATAATTAGGTATGTTTCAAACTCATGCTACTGATACTTAAAAGGACTTAGAGATAGTTTGTATTTATAGCAGAAATAATAAGCAGCGTTGGTCCAGTATCATGGCCTTCACTCAAAATTAGAATAATTCACTGGGAAACTTGGATCCAGTAAAGCGTAGCATTAATTTAATCCACTTTAGAAGCAAGTGTATAGGGATAGAAGGCTTTCACATGTCTCCAGAAATTGAACACCAAGAAAGATATAAATAAACCCTGGTGCGTTTCGTCCAAGAGACTTAATGGTAGGAACAGAAGTTCTGTTTTCCTGCTTAAAGATGCTATAGCTCCACCCAAATGCTCATCTGAAGGTGAATGCACCCATGACACAAACACATAAAGAAGAAACAATAAAGCCAAAAAAGCTATTTTATCTATGTTGGTGTCCATGTCAAATACAGTGTTGTAAAACAAAATAACATATCAAAATTTAAAAGACTTCCCAGATGAGAGGAAGCAGTTATAGCTGTAATGGTGCCTGTTGCTGTAATGGTCAGGTGTCCTAATACTTCTGTCCATATATTGAATGTGTACAATGCGAGTTGGATATTTATATGTATTTATTTTTTACACTATACATTATACTTTTATATATATATATAAAATGTATGGAGGGTTAATGGTGTGGGAGGCGTGGCGGGTCAGAGGAGGGGGGCACCAAAATGCACCTTCGCCTGTGTAAACGAAAATCCTTGCACCGGCCCTGACTGTAACATTTTTTTTTCCTTTCAGTTTACAGGATTTCATATTCAATGGCAGGGAAACAAGCGAAAAAGAACTGGAAATGAATTCAGAAATTATCCTTGAAGAGTCACTTATAAAAAGATCACAGCAGAAGAAGAGGACGTCTCCCTTAAACTACAAGGAAAGGAATTTTATACTTACAAAGTCCAAGCTCACCTACTATGAAGGACGCCCGGAGGTATTTATTTGTGTTTTACAGTCAAATGAACATCAAGATAATCTGATAGTTTTATACCTCATTGGTTTATAATGTGGCCGACTAAAACCCAAGGAAACAGATAACATGTCAACCAATATAGTAATTTAATTTTTGTTGGGGATACTGCCATCTAGCAGTTAGTTTATTTACTTTGTGCTGAATTTAACAATTTTTAGGACTTCATGATAAAATTTGTTTTATTAGTTTTTCGTATATTAAATATACCGTATTTGCTCGAATATAAGACGACCCTGATTATAAGACGACCCCCCAAACTTTGGATATTCCTTTAGAAAATAAACTAAAAGCCTGACTGTAAGACTACCCTATAGGAAAAAAGTTTACCTTTTATATATTCACATGTAAATTATAAAAACCCTTGTCTTATATTCAAGCAAATACGGTACTCTCCTCCTTTACTGTGTTGATTCCCTTAATGTATTTAATGTCCCCTCTGTCAGGTCTTTCTTCCAAGTTAATATGCTTTAACCTTTCCTAGTAAGTTTGATCCTGCAATCCATGAATCCGTTTTTTCTGAACTCTGTCCAAAGTATCTATATCTTTCTGGAGATACGTCCTCCACTACTGTGTACAATATGAAGTGAGGTCTCACCAGTGCTCTGTACCAGTGCTCCTCAACCTTTTCTCACTCAGGGCACACCAAAGCTCTTCCCAGAATTCTGTGGCACACTGGTTGCGGAGCGCTGCTCTGTACAATGGCATGAGCACTTCCCTCTTTCTACTGCTAATACCTCTCCCTATGGAACAAAGGATTATGCGAGCATTTCCTGCTGCTCTATTACACTGTCTACCTACTCTAAAGTCCTCTGAAATAATTACCCCTAAATCCTTTTCAAGATCACATATTCTATCCTCTGCCCTTGGGTTTTTACACCCAAGGTGCATTATCTTGCATTTATCCCCATAAATTTTTTCTAAATCATTTGCCATTTGGCTTATCCATCTAGGAACATAAACCCTGCTGCAAATCTTTCTTATAAAAATATTACTTCAATCAATATGAACCAGCACATAAAGTGACAAAATGTGGGTTTATTATCCCACAGGCAATGTTTCAAACTCCTAAGGTGGATTCAAGCCTCAGAACATTTGGAGTGTGTGTCTACACTATTGGAATTTAATAAAAATAATAAAGAGAATGGGTCCAAGTACAGATCCCTGAAATACCCCACTGGTAACACGACCTTGCTTTGAATATATTCTGTTGACTACAACTCTCTGTTGTCTGTCACTCAACCACTGCCTAATCCATTCAACCAGGGTTGTTTTCCAAACTCAAGGATTGCAATGTATTGATAAGTCTTCTATCTGTGACAGTGTCAAAAGCCTTACTGAAATCTAAATAAACAATGTCTACTGCACCACCTTTATCTATTATTTTAGTCACCCAATCAAAAAAAATCAATAAGATTAGTTTGGCATAATCCCCCTGAAGTAAACCCATGTTGTTCCTGATCTTGAAATCCATGTGATTTATCCAGGGACGGCCTTAAGTGTCCTGTCTCTTTCACCCCCCTATGTATGTGTCTCTCTCCCTTCCCATGTTTGTCCCTTTCCTCTTCCTTGCCATGTCTGTCTCTCTCTCTCCCTCTGTTCTGTCTCTCTCCCCCCGTCCCCTGTTCTGTCTCTCTCCCCCCGTCCCCTGTTCTGTCTCTTTCCCCATCCCCTGTTCTGTCCCCCCCTCCCCCTGTTCTGTCTCTCTCTCTCCCACCCCTCCCCTGTTCTGTCTCTCTCTCTCTCTCTCTCTCCCCCTCCCCCTGTTCTCTCTATCTCCCCCTGTTCTGTCTCTCCCCCCTGCCCCTGTTCTGTCTGTCTCTCCCCTATCCACTGTTCTATCTCTCTCTCTCCCCCCCTCCCCCTGTTTTCTCTCTCTCCCCCTGTTCTTTCTCTCCCTCCTGCCCATGTTCTGTCTCTCCCCCCTGCCCCTGTTCTGTCTCTCTCTCTCTCTCTCTCTCTCTCTCTCTGTCTCTCTCTCTCTCACACCCCTCCCCTGTTCTGTCTCTCCCCCATCCACTGTTCTGTCTCTCTCTCTCCCCCCCCCTCCCGGAGCTAACTGGCTCAGGGGTGTAGCTCCGCCCCCCACCCTGTGAAGCAGAGCAGAGTCTGCTTCACGGGGAGCCACGGGCAGCAAGAGAAAGGGCTGCTCGGCTCCCCATGCTTAATGCAGGCTCCCCATGCTTAATGCAGGCATGGGGAGCCGAGCAGCACTTTCTCTTGCTGCCCGCAGCTCCCTGTGAAGCAGACGCTGCTCTGCTTCACAGGGTGGGGGCGGAGCTACACCGCTCAGCTGCCCCCTCCCCGGACCTAGAAGAGCTTGCCGAGCAGAGGACTGGTGAGGGGGGATCTTTTGATCTCCCCAATCCAGTGCCTCTACCGGGTTTTTTTTTTTTTTTAACGATCGGACAGGTCGCACACCCCTAAGGCTGGCCCTGGATTTAAGAATCTTACCCTTGTTAACATAGTTTCCATTACTTTCCCCACTACTGATGTTAGACCTACTGGCCTATATTTGCCCGACTCCTCTCTACATCCTTTCTTATGAATGGGCACAACATTCACTAATTTCTAATCTTCTGGGACTACTCCGGTTAACAATTATTGGTTAAAGAAATCTGTTAATGGTTTGGCTAGTACACCACTAAATTATTTTAATAACTTTGTGCGTATCCTATCAACTTATTTGTCCTTACTTTAGAGAGCTAATGTAGAACCTCTTCCTCTGTAAACTCAGGTCCTTTTCTCTCATTTGCATCTGTAAAAAACGCAAATATTAATTGAGGCTGTCAGCTAGACCTTTATCCTCTTCTACATACCTTCCTTTTTGGTTTTGTTTTTAATCTAACTAATCCTTGGTTTACTTTCCTTTTCTCATTTATGTATCCATAACATGTTTTATCCCTTTCCTACTGATTGGGTTATTTTCTCTTTTGCGCGTGTTCTGGAATCTCTTATAAGTTGCTTTGCCTTTTTCTGCCAGGAGAAATTTGACGGGGTCTGCTTTATTTATAGGCGCACACACTGTTAGCGATGGGGCTACCTGTGTGTGCACTGTGATTATACATAACCCCTATATTCGCATCACTAATTTATATTCGCTTGTATGCTATCCTTTACACACAGGGCCACCCCTCCCCCTTTCTTTCCATCTAAATAAAGAGTTCCCTGGTATTACTATGTCCCAATCATTTTTCTCATTATACCATGTCTCAACAAAAGCTGCTAAATCTGCATTCTCAGTTGCCATTATTGCCACTTGTTTATTGGATAACTTCCTTTTTTTGTGGTCTATTTACTAAACAATGAACTGTGGTGAAGGAAATATCCATCTTCAGGCATTAATAGCAGAGTTGGAATTCTAAGCAAGTTGGGCATTTTTGTCCAACTGATTTGTGCAATTCCCTTGTCGATTCATAAGAGTTTAACAGTGACTAGATCTCTTTGGATGTTACGTTGATTCTGTGGTTAACAAGTCTGGGAATAATGAGGAAAACAATGTTTTTTATTTTCTGTACAATATTACATTATTCAGAAACCAAAGAGTTTGCTTAGTAATGGCTACGCAGTAGAGGAACTCCATGGTATGAAGAACGTCAGAGTTATCCCTGTGACATCATGTATTACTTAGAATTTAAGCACTGATATAAATATACTTGAAAAAAAAAGAGAGATAGGTTTGTATGAAGTTGTGGCAATCATTATCCAGCACAGCTTGTCAAGCATTTAAACCAGGGGTACCCAAATCTTTTGAGATCATTGAAGTCTCAGGCCACCGCCTCTTCATGGTTCTAGCCTTATAATGATTTTGGCATTAGTTAACCCCTTTCAACTATGAAAAGCTTTTAAGTTTTTATTTTCTTCCCCATGCTTAGCCCCTCTGTTTGGGAATCTGCTACTTTAATAATAAAATATATTTATGTTATATGTATTATATGTATGAATAAGTCTGTATTATTGTTCGAACGCATGCCACATTTGTATGTTAGACACTAATTTGTTGCCTTGATTTGAAGCAGGGGAAAGAAAACAAATTATATTAAACCACAGGAGCAAAGTGTTTTTATCCTTTCCCGACGCTAGGACGTACTATGCCGTCCTGATTTTCAGTGATTAAAAGACGCTACGACGGTATAGTACGTCCAGCATTAAACAGCTCATCACGGCTCCCTGCGATGAGCTCTGTTCGGATCCCGCTGCAGGGACTTGCAGCGGGATCCCACCTGTCAGACTGTGGCCTCAGTCTGACAAGGAAAATGTAGCCGGTGCTCAAAGCGAGCCCCAGCTACATTTCACTAAATCGTGCTGGGCACGCCTCCGTGACATCACACGTGACGTCCGGAGGTCTTGCAATCTTTTGGCAGGGACCCACAGGGTCTATCAACAAATCGTGACGTTTTGTTGTTTGCGTTGTCTGGGACGCAAGCACCATGCGTCACAAAGGGGTTAAACATATTTATTAATGTATTTGTACTACCCTTTTATTGTATATGTCTTTTATATGGAAACATTTATAAATATTAAAACTGTCAATAAAATACATTGAATATTGAATATTATTGCCAACATTTTGCTTGGAATACTCATGCATCCCTTGGAAACACTAGATGCTTCACAGGTTAAAAAGCACCAATTTAATCAGTTAATACATCAATACTAATATTTTGCATGTGTCTTTTAATTTTTTTTTTTTTTAAAACATTTTGATTAGAAATATGTACCTGTTTAATTAAATATAACACTCACAGAATATAATAACCCATACTACTGGGATGAGGATTACTATTGTGGAAGAAAATGCTTTAATTAAGGTAAATTATGTCAGAGATGGCACCGCCCTGAATAAAGCTGGTAGCAGTGGTGGACTAAGGGGGGACGGGGGAAGGTCAGCCCCGGGTGTCACTCCTTGGCCTAAAAGAAGTCAAGCCATATCTAATATTCTGTAGAATAAAACTTGTCTTCCTTATCTTTTATACAGTGTGCTGGTTTTTCATGTGTGTTCTCTCTGTGAGCAAATACATTACGCAATAGTTTGTGGCAGTCAGCACTTATAAATGAGTACATTCAACTGCTATACTAAGAGAGTGAGGAAATGTCTTTGTTGGAATTTTTTCATGGAGTTAAAGGACGACTAAAGTTGTCTAAACAGGGTCTGTATTTAGCTAGTGCAGAGTGCTGACCTTGCTGTCACAAACTATTGTGTAATATATTTGCTCCCAGAGATAACACACATGAATAACCTGCACACTGTAAAAAATATAGAAGGCAAGTTCTGTTCTATAAAATATTACAACGGATTTGTCTTCTTTTAGGTTCTGTCTGATCAACAGCTCTTTTTATTGCTTGTCCTGTGAGCAGTACAGGTTGAGTGTCCTTTATCCAAAAATCCGTTATCCAAATTTATTCGTTTTCCAAAGCGTTTTTCAGATTTTTCAGTAAGTTGCAAATTCCACACACACCTGTCAGAATGCAAGCGCACACCAGTTTATTCAGTGTCCAGACCCCTGAAATGTCAATATATAGCCTTTCTATGCATACCCAAATTCTCCCATGCCCGCAAAAGGTAATACATGTGCAGGCCTGATACGCCAATGGCGAGTTCCCGACGATGCCTCACATCACAGCTACATCACAGTAAAAGTGATTTATTTGCTCTATACAGTATTTGCACTGATACTACTGTATTTCATGAATGTTGAGAAGCTTTGATATATCTTACTAGTGAAAATTATCCGTTATCCAAAATACTTCTGGTCCCAAGCATTTTGGATAAGGAATACTCAACCAGTATTCCTTGCTCTTCAGTATCCAGTTTGTACTGCTGACAATGCTGCTTATCTACATGTATCTCACGACAGTGGGGTATATTCTGTGAGAGAGTTAAAGGGACACTAAACTTTAAGTTTCGCTTGTGCTTCTAATATAGAAGCAAAAGTAAAACATTTAGTTGACCCTAGTATGAGGCTAAACTGGTATGTACTTTTTATAGTACTATCATCTGACCTCAGTTGCCATGTTCCCATGGGAAGCAGGTGACCTGGTTTGGTTGGTGACCGTCTCTCTCTGTTAGTGCAGAGAGAGATAGCTTTGTTTATATGTGGAAACAGCAGGTCCTTTGTGCGCGGATCAGGGTTCCTAAAGTGCAGGTGTCTCTCTCCACTGGTGTAGAGAGAGACCCTTGTTTTTAAATGGGATCATCAGAAGGGACTGCTGATCCTTAATGGATACACACGAGTGTCTCTCTGCTGTGTCTGACAGCTGAGACATGGCAGTACTTAATGCTGAACCCAAAACAGAGCCAATCACAACGGGGGTTTGTCTCGCTCGTCTGCCTACATCTACCATTAGTAATAGCTAGATGTACTCCACCAACAGCCGGAGGGCCTCTAGATTAAGGGAGGAATGCTGTATAATTTCCCCTGGATGTCTTGTGCAAGGCTGTGTTACCCCCTTCTCATTGTCTACTTCCTTCTCCCTTCTCTAGCGGTTCACATTAGCTATTATATGCTCAAGCACTTTCCTCCTTCCCAGCTTACATGACACACAAACACCACTAGGATCAATTGACGGAGAAATGGCCTTTCATATATATAAAAAAATAATACATTTTGGTGTTCAGGAACTCTTTTATTAAAATTGCAGGAAAATTTGTCTTCAAATATATCGCATTTGTGGTAAATTATACCTACCTGTAATATACTATTCCAGTGAGTTATGTGAGTTTTGTGGCATAAACGTATCAGTGGAAAACCTTGCAACTTCCTGTTCGACTTCTTCCAAACCATGTTACATGTGTTTAGGCAATCCTATAGAATTACTAGAAGAAGGGAAGTTATGCTAGAGTAAATTCCCACCAATTGTTAGTTGTTAAACATATATGTTATCAGACGAAAAGCGATAACTTTGATTAAGACCCAGCTGTCATGAAACACCAGCAGCTTGGCAATGTGTTTACTATTTTCAAGTAGACTCTTTCGCTCTTCCATCCTTGAGCAGGTGGTTTTTCTGGGCCATGTGAGTTCCATTAAGACCCCCCCCCCCCCCCCCCCGTATTCCATTTAATACAAAAAATGCAAAATAGCAACAGAGCAAGATTTTAATAAAAAAAGAAAGGCCAGGAGAAGTTAATAATCTTTGGTAACTGTTTGGACTTGTAGTAAAATGGAACATATGCAAATAATCACATGCACTGTTTGTAACTTCCTCTTCTGAATGGGGAAAGTAGCTTTTATGTCCTTTAAATTATTCATGTTAATATTCAGATTAGTTACATTTGTTATATTCGTAACATACGTCCTACCTGTAACAGTGCAATTATTTGGGTTTTAAACTGTGAGAACATCTCACGTTCCTGCTAGGAAGTGAATCTGGATGGATCTGTTAAACAAAAGGTTTCATTTTCACTTCTACAAAGAAAATGTAAAACTATATTTATAGGCGTAGCAATTTACTGATGTAAGATTATTACTGAACAAAGATTATTGTGGTTTAGAGGGGGAAGACACTGGACAATAATTTTGAAAACTTCAGCACCACCGAAGGAACTACCTCTGTGGGTATCAAAGAAATACATTATATAGCATGGGCAATCAATGTGTGGCCTGTGAGTCCAATGCAGCCAATCCATCAGCAAGGGGCGGCTCACTTGAATTTAAAGGCACTCCTGTATATCATTTATACTGTAAATGTAGAGAATAAAAAATAATCAAAAATGATTTATACATTGTGTTAGCAAATGCATAAAAAATGCTTTAAATATGTCTGTGCTGTCTCTGTTTATGACCTGTGGCTTTGTATGTAAATTGGCTAACTTTCAATGGAAAATGTGTAATTTGCATGTCAACTAATGTTATATACACGAGACACCACAGACACATTTAAAATGCATTTTATGAGAATCTAGGGTTGCCACTTTTTCTTCAAAAAATACCATGGGTATAATAGAAAAATAGAATGTGTCGGCAGATAAGAACCATTCAGTCCATCTAGTCTGCCCTATTTTCTAAATACTTTTATTAATCCCCAGTTCCCTATCTTATAGTTAGGATAGCCTTGTGCCTATCCCACGCATGCTTAACATCCTTGACTGTGTTTACCTCTACCACTTCCGCTGGAAGGCTATTCCATACATCCACTACCCTCTCAGTAAAGTAATACTTCCTGATTTGCATCAACAATATTTTTTACTGACCAGCTGGTAAAATACTGACTGGGTGGCAATAGTACCAAAACCCCAGGACTAATCCTGTCATGGAAGCCACTATCTAGGGTGGAAGCTTGTGCATACCCCCTAACATTTAAATGGCCAAAGGTGTTAAGGGAATGACTATGGGGGGACTGACCGGTTGTGGCCTGATTCCAAGAGCTTTTAGGTAGTTTGATAATCTACAGATGTTAACATACAACAGGAATGTCAGCTAGAACATGTTTTATTTCTACAAACCGGATTATACAGCGTTTTGATGCTGTGTAAACTCACCTTATTGATTTTGAGCTCGGTCATACAAATCAGGCATACTTAGCTCCAACTAATTCGGACAGTGGTGCTAGAAATAGAGACAGGGGGATCTGGGTCAAAAAGAGGGACATTCCCCACAAAAATAGGAACACTGAGCATATGTGTCAGGCTCCAGGTCCCACTACCCACAGGCATCAGGCTCCCCTGTCTCCTTCACTCACCTCCAGAGCTCCGTCCTCCCGTGTTGTGGCCATGCAGTTGCGGACTAGGCCACATTTCCGGGTTCGAGTAGCGCTTGTGCTGCCAGGGGGCGTGGCTTTGTGGCCAAGAGGCGTGGTCACTCCAACACAGGACTAGGTAGAGGGAGGAGTGTGGGTGTTGCCTTTTCAGCACACCTACTATGCAGTGAATGGCAGAGGGAGAATGCTGAGGGGAGGGGTTATGGAGCCTGACTCCCTATTTAAACCCTGCTCATCTGCCATTCTGTGCTTGTTTATTCCAAAGCTAGGTTCTCTCCTTGTGAAGTTCCTGTTACCTCTCATTACTATTCAGTATTGTATTTTGTACCACCGGGTATTGACCCTTTGGCTTCCGTCTTGGATACTGCTGATCTCTCCTCTCCTGACCCCGGCTTCCCAAACTCGTTTTTGCTTCTAATCTGCCTGCCTCGAACCTCTGGACTGCCTTTGACCTTGCCTTTGCCTAATCCCTTTTGTACTTTTGCCTTTGGATTTACCTGCTGCTGGAGCTCCCCTGCGCTACGCTCCTGACTCCCAGCCTCACAATATGTGGTGCCAGATATTTCAGTATAGTCATCATTCTCCAGATGTTTGGTTGTATTTTAATCTCCAAATGTTCCACTGCATTGTAGTATTGTACTTGTATTGTAATGCATGTTCCCCTTCTGATTGTACATTACGGGGCTTGCAGATAATTACTTATTTCACTTTTTGCAACAATAATAATCCCATCATTTATGCAGCACTAACAATAAAATGGACCAGTCATCTGTGTTGCTAGAATTTATCCAACAGAATGTTTATAAGCGGTCTATACCAAGTGTCCCACATGTTAGAAGGGACAGCCCCTCCTTGAGACCGAAACCTCATTGTTCCTCATTCCATTCTTGGCGTTCTCATATTTGATGACAGAAATGTCTGCTCAATAAAGAGAGAATTGTAGATTTTACAGGGAACTGAGATGGGAATTTCAAACTTAAGGTCAACATAGCTGAGTTGGACACATTCTCTAATTCAGCTAAATTGGAGAATTTTTCATGGATTTTGGTCTTAAGTTTGAAATTTCCATCCAATTCCCTGCAATTATTCCTTTATTCAGTAGACCCTCTAGCATCTTGCACACTAGCGCAGACACGGATTTTTGCATTGTAGGAAAAGGAACCCAAATAATTATAACCATGACAAGCATCTGAATAACGGAAGAACCATTTTTTTTTTTAAATCCAATTTGTGTATTGTTTTGGTCTCTGTGTTTCCCTGACTTTACTTGTGGAGAGGCTGTCTGTACTTGTTGAGTAGCTGTCTGTACCATTGAGTAGCTGTCTATACTTGTTGAGGATAGGATAGGAAATAAGAGGATACAAGAGAAGATGGAGCAGTTAGATGAAAAGATTATGCCGTTTAAAAACAATACATTTTAAAGAGATAAGGATGATTATAAGACAAGACTCCAAAGGAATTGGAACGACCTGAATAAATTGAATAAAAGGGATATATCAAGAAGCCTGGGGCAACAAAACAAGTGGGATGATCAAAAAAGACCCCATAGAGGGGATAAGAGATCAATAAGATCCAGAGACAATCCTGGACTTCCAAGGAAAAGTGGGGAAAGAAATAGAGAGATGAGAAGGAAGGGAGATTTCCCACATCAAAAAATCCATTCACGTCCCCAAACAACTTGAGATATAGGGAAAAAAGGGCAGTTTTTTTTTAGCCAAGGAGCCATCCCTAAGAGAAGGAGGCCCGATACAAAAGGACATAATAAAGTGGAATTTGACCAACAAACATGCCCCTCTATTCCAAAGACCATTAAAAAGGAGGCGACAAGTAAGAGAGGCTGTAGATGTAACGGTCGTGTTCAGGAGATGGACCACAAGTGTAGATGAGGCTATAGGGACACTCACTAAGTACCGTAGGTAGCAAGTATTGGTCTTCACCTTAATGACTACACACCCTTGGTTGAGCCGCCGGTGGTATGTCACCAAGGAGTTTGCTGGAACACTTACTACCGGATACTCAGCAAGTGGAGCCCGCATAGGATCGTACAGGAATACAGGCAAACGGAGAGTCAGGAGACAGGCCGGGTCACGGACAGGAGAGATACGGATAAACAGGTCACTAGCAGAAATCGAGGCAGGCGGCGGACGGAGAATAGTCAGGAACAGCAGGGTCATACACAGAATAATCAGGAATGCAGGAACAAACGGATGGAGTATATAGGGACGAACCGGGTCAGCAACAGATAAACGGAGTCAATCAGGAGTCAAAACGCTAGTGAGATACACAAGGCACTATCACAGGCAAAGGTAACCTGTGAAATGACCGTTTAAATACACTACCAATTGATCAGGACACACCTCTGATCAATTGGCAAGGGAGGGGTTAATTTAATAAATAGCCCTTTAACTGGGCTCATGAATATTCATGAAACACCCGTTCGCGCATGCGCGAACGGGTGCGTGACGTCACTGAGCGCGCGTCTTACTGGACGCGCGTCTCAGCATCAAGGGATGCTGGGGCTCTCACTCTGAGCCCCAGCCGACGGGATGGCGTCCTCCTGATCCGCGATGGCGGCGGATCAGGAGGTGAAACAAGGTAGGTGACACTACCCCTCCCCCGACGGGAGACATACTGGCTACCAAGACCCGGCTTGAGAGGAAACTTGGAGTGAAAAGATCGGAGTTTCACAGGAGCATGAACATCCCTAGCCGGTACCCAGGAATTCTCCTCAGGACCATAACCCTTCCATCTAATTAGATATTGCAAGGAGCCCTGCTGGAACCGAGAATCCAAGATAGACTGAACTTCGTATTCTTCATCCCCCTGGAATAAAACGGATTCGGGAACTTTGAGCATATGAGAGTATTTGTTAGTAATGGCAGGTTTCAATAAGGACACATGGAAAGAGTTGTTAATGCGTAACGATTTGGGAAGACACAAAGAGAAAGAAACGTCGTTGAGTCGAGATTGAATCTTATAGGGTCCTATATACTTTGGCCCCAATGTTTTGGCAGCCTGACGAAGGCGGAGATGTTTTGTAGACAGCCAGACCAGTGTACCAGGTGTAAGGACAGGACCCACCGACCTGTGTTTATCTGCGGCTGTCTTCTGTTTGACCTTGGCTTGACGCAAAATATTGGCCAGGCGAGACCAATGGTCTCGGATAGATAAAACTTGGAGGTCAGCGGCAGGAACCTCAGTGAGAATGCGATCCTGAGGCCATAAGGTGGGTTCATATCCATGAACAGCCTTGAAAGGGGACATCCGGAGAGATTCATGGTAAGAGCTGTTATAGGACCACTCGGCTAGGTATAAAAGGTCAGACCAGTCAGATTGGTCGGCAGACACATACATTCTCAGATATTGTTTAAGAGCTTGATTTGTACGTTCAGCCTGACCGTTGGATTGAGGGTGGTGAGAAGAAGAAAAATGAAGTTCGATATGTAGAAGTTTGCATAACGCCCTCTAAAATTTTGAGACGAACTGAGGACCTCTGTCAGAGACAATCGATTGCGGGACTCCGTGCAGACGAATGATTTCTTTAAGAAAAATATTAGCAAGCGTGCTGGAGTTGGGTAACTTGGGGAGTGCGATAAAATGAGCCTGTTTGCTAAATAAGTCGACGATGACCAGGACAGTAGTGTACCCATGAGATATAGGTAAATCGGTAATAAAGTCCATGGCTATATTAGTCCACGGTCTGTCGGGTACAGGTAAAGGGTGTAGTAATCCAGAAGGACGAGTACGAGGAATTTTGTAACGAGCACAAACAGGACATGAGTGGATGAAAAGAGAAATATCCTTCAACATAGAGGGCCACCAAAAATATCTCTGAAGTAAGAATCGTACATTCTGTTTGCCCCTATGACCTGCCACAGGGGATTTATGACCCCAGGATAGTACTCTTTTTCTGAAGCGGAGCGGAACGAATAATCTGCCAGGAGGTGATTGACAGTTCTTTGGTTTATTTCCTTGTGACTTGGATATCCACCATATTAAGGAACTTTGTACAGTAGCTACCATCTTGGACGAGGGTATGATGGTTTCTACAGGATGCTCGGTTAACGGAGTCTCAAATTGTCTGGATAAGGCATCTGCCTTAGTATTTTTTGAACCAGGACGGAAAGAAATTATGAAGTTAAAACGAGTAAAAAATAGAGCCCATCTAGCTTGACGTGGGTTTAGTCTTTTGGCCTTTTCAATATAAAGCAAATTCTTATGATCAGTGAGGATGGTGATAGGGATTTCTGTACCTTCAAGTAAGTGACGCCATTCCTCCAAAGCTAATTTAATGGCTAACAATTCCCGATTACCTACATCATAGTTCCTCTCTGCGGAAGAAAATGACCTTGAAAAATAGGAACAAGGGTGGAGTTTATTGGTTTTCTGATCCCTTTGTGACAATATAGCTCCTGCTGCAATTTCCGAAGCATCGACTTCCAATACAAATGGTTGGTTGGTTTCTGGTCGTTTAAGTATGGGTGCAGAGGTAAAAGCCAATTTCAATTTTTTGAAGGCGGCAGTAGCTTCGGGTGTCCAATGTTTGGGGTTGGCTCCCTTTTTGGTTAGTGCAATGATGGGGGCTATGACACGAGAGAAGTTATGGATAAATCGTCTGTAGTAATTGGCAAAACCTACGAATCTTTGTACCCCTTTGAGGTCAGTGGGTTCCTTCCAATCATTAATAGCTGAAAGCTTGTCTGGATCCATCTCTAATTGACCAGCAGAGATAATGTAGCCTAAAAATTTTATTCGGTTGGATTCAAATTCGCATTTCTCTGCCTTGGCGAAAAGGGAGTGATCCCTAAGACGTTGCAACACTTGTCTGACATGACTGCGATGTTCTTCAAGGTTTTTGGAATATATTAAAATGTCATCCAAATAAATCATTACGTGAGACAGAAGTAAGTCCCTGAAGATATCATTCATGAAAGTTTGGAATACAGCTGGCGCATTACACAACCCAAACGGCATTACCAGGTACTCATAGTGGCCGTATCGGGTATTAAATGCCGTCTTCCATTCATCCCCTTCCTTTATGCGGATCAAGTTATAGGCCCCCCGAAGATCTAATTTAGTGAAAATCGTGGCATCCCTTAATTGATCATACAGTTCAGTGATGAGCGGTAGAGGGTATTTGTTCTTGACTGTGATCTTGTTAAGTCCCCTGTAATCAATACAGGGACGGAGGGATCCCTCTTTTTTAGCCACAAAGAAAAAACCTGCTCCTGCTGGGGATGCTGAGGGTCTGATAAATCCTTTATTTAGATTTTCTTCTATGTATTGGGCTAAAGCCTGATTTTCTGGACTTGATAAAGGATAAGTATGACCTGTGGGAGGACTGGATCCACATAATAATTCAATAGCACAGTCATATGCCCGATGTGGAGGTAAGGACTCTGCTTTCTTTTTAGAAAATACATCTAAGAAATCCCAATATGGAGATGGTACAATTTTCCGGGGATCTTCGGTAGGTAAATCAAGAACAAGATTGACTTTATGGAGGGTTATACAACAGGATGTTTTACACCGATTGCTGCAGGAAGTAATTTGTTTGTTTTCCCAATCAATACAAGGATTATGGAGTTGTAACCATGGCATCCCTAAAATGATAGGTATGTGAGGACTCTGCAATATATCAAAATGTAATTCTTCAGTATGACATATTCCTACTACAACTCCCAGAGGTTCAGTCTGTAAAGAAATAATTCCTGTACCCAGCGGAGTCCCATCTAATGTGGCGACAGCTGTCTTTTGGGTTTTGTTATTTAGATGGATCCCCTGACGAAGAGCCCATGTCTCATCAATAAAATTCCCAGCGGCCCCTGAATCTATGAAGGCTTGTGTGGCCATTTGGTGGCCTCTCCACTGGAGAGTAATGGGTACATACATTCTTTCGTTGTCTGGAGGCATGATCATAGAAACGCTCAGTGGAGAACCTCCTGACTCCACCAAGCTTAGGCATTTCCCGATTTTTTAGGACAGAGAGCTACCAAGTGACCTTTTTGGCCACAATACATACACAACCCTAGAGATCGTCGGCGTTGTTTTTCTTCTGGAGTTAACCGAAGGACTGGGCCTATCTCCATAGGTTCTGCACCGGGAACGTTATTTTCGGTTGTGGGTTTGGGGTAAGGTGAACGAAATGGACGAGAAGGTTTTCTCTCTCTGTCTCTATCTTTCTCCAATCTTCTTTCTTGATCTCTAGCTTCTAATCTTAGGCATAAGGCAATCAGGTTTTCTAGATCGTGTGGTATATCTCTATATGTGAGAGCATCTTTGATGGATTCATTTAAACCTCTGCGAAATGCAGCCCGTAAAGCGCTAGCATTCCAGTCGGTCTCGTAGGCCAAGGTGCGGAACTCCACTGCATATTGAGCTACAGTTCTTCTCCCTTGGAGAAGTTCCATCAGATTTGATTCTGCAGCTTCACGTCGACCAGGGGCGTCAAATACTGAGCGAAAGGCAGCTGTAAATTCATCTGCATCTTCCAGAAGTATAGAGTTCTGTTCCATAAGTGGGGTGGCCCAGGCAAGAGCTTCTCCCTTTAACAGGTTGATAATAAAGGAAACTCTGTTGAAGTGTGAAGAAAAGGTCTGTGGTTGTGTCCGAAAATGTAAAGAACATTGATTTAGAAAACCCCGACATAATTGAGGTTCACCAGAATACTTCTCAGGAAGTGGCATTTTTGGTGGTTTCACCAAAGAAGCAGAATGAGTAGCGGTCTCGGCCATGGTTCTGGAGGACGTAGACGGACCAGTCATTTGACGTAGAAGATCTGCAACTTCATCCACTTTCCTCTCAAGAGACTGGAGATGTGTAGCATGGGTCATCAGGACTTGATCATGCGTGTCCTGTCTGGATGAAATCCTCGCCATATCTACGGGATCCATATTTAAAGGCCTGTGATAAATGTAACGGTCGTGTTCAGGAGATGGACCACAAGTGTAGATGAGGCTATAGGGACACTCACTAAGTACCGTAGGTAGCAAGTATTGGTCTTCACCTTAATGACTACACACCCTTGGTTGAGCCGCCGGTGGTATGTCACCAAGGATTTTGCTGGAACACTTACTACCGGATACTCAGCAAGTGGAGCCCGCATAGGATCGTACAGGAATACAGGCAAACGGAGAGTCAGGAGACAGGCCGGGTCACGGACAGGAGAGATACGGATAAACAGGTCACTAGCAGAAATCGAGGCAGGCGGCGGACGGAGAATAGTCAGGAACAGCAGGGTCATACACAGAATAATCAGGAATGCAGGAACAAACGGATGGAGTATATAGGGACGAACCGGGTCAGCAACAGATAAACGGAGTCAATCAGGAGTCAAAACGCTAGTGAGATACACAAGGCACTATCACAGGCAAAGGTAACCTGTGAAATGACCGTTTAAATACACTACCAATTGATCAGGACACACCTCTGATCAATTGGCAAGGGAGGGGTTAATTTAATAAATAGCCCTTTAACTGGGCTCATGAATATTCATGAAACACCCGTTCGCGCATGCGCGAACGGGTGCGTGACGTCACTGAGCGCGCGTCTTACTGGACGCGCGTCTCAGCATCAAGGGATGCTGGGGCTCTCACTCTGAGCCCCAGCCGACGGGATGGCGTCCTCCTGATCTGCGATGGCGGCGGATCAGGAGGTGAAACAAGGTAGGTGACAGTAGAGGAGGGAAAAGTAGAGTCTCTGTTTTCTATATTTTTACATGTATGATTCTGCGCTACTCCATAAATACGAATACATTTGCTTTCAAGTACTGTGGAGAGTGCTAGGGAGAAGCTGTGGTCATATGTGAATATATTATTTGCTTTATTGATTCAAAGACACACATTTTTGTTTCTATACTTGTTTAGAGGCTGTCTATACTTGTTTAGAGGCTGTCTATACTTGTTGAGAGGCAGTCTATGCTTGTTGAGAGGCTGTCTATGCTTGTTGAGAGGCTGTCTATGCTTGTTTAGAGGCTGTCTATGCTTGTTGAGAGGCTGTCTATACTTGTTGAGAGGCAGTCTATGCTTGTTGAGAGGCTGTCTATACTTGTTGAGAGGCAGTCTATGCTTGTTGAGAGGCTGTCTATGCTTGTTGAGAGGCTGTCTATGCTTGTTGAGAGGCTGTCTATACTTGTTGAGAGGCTGTCTATGCTTGTTGAGAGGCTGTCTATACTTGTTGAGAGGCTGTCTATGCTTGTTGAGAGGCTGTCTATACTTGTTGAGAGGCTGTCTATACTTGTTTAGAGGCTGTCTATGCTTGTTGAGAGGCTGTCTATGCTTGTTGAGAGGCTGTCTATACTTGTTTAGAGGCTGTCTATGCTTGTTGAGAGGCTGTCTATACTTGTTTAGAGGCTGTCTATGCTTGTTGAGAGGCTGTCTATGCTTGTTGAGAGGCTGTCTATGCTTGTTGAGAGGCTGTCTATGCTTGTTGAGAGGCTGTCTATAATAAGGGGCCACGAAAGAGAGGCACCAATACGGTCCCCGCTGACAACAGACGGAGAGTGCACACCGCCTGAAACACGTTGATCACGGGAGGACTGGTGACCTGCTCTCTCTCTTTTTTCTTTTATTCCCCGTTTTTATTTATTTAGTTTGTGGAACATTTATGTTTTTAATATAAGCCTTACTATACATAGGGGCTAATAATTTTTTGCCATTTAACATATTCCACTATACTTGTTTATTACTAATCCATCCCCTGGATAAACGAGCTGGAATCTGGATTTGATATCTGCATACGTGGGATGGTGGGACTTGGAGTTCAACTGCTGTATATACTTAGAGCCGGTATTTCTAGGCTCTAGAGTGTGTGAGTGTGTTTCTTTTGGGGGAAAATATAAACCTACCCCCTATTTGTAAATACTACCCATTGTATGTCTATTTTCCTTGTCTTTTCTATATAAAATCTCTTTGGAAAGAAAAAACTGTTTTGGGTACACCCCGTTTGGAATCAATGCTCCCATTATTGATTCTTTGGTTCGATAAGTATTTCTACATTTATATTTATTTTTATTATTCTGTTTTATTGCATTGGTGTTATTGTTTATCCACTTATTAACACTTTTTGAATTTATATTATTTCTTTGCGCAACACTTTATCACTATTATTAGCTTTTGAATACTTGTTGAGAGGCTTTTGAATACTTGTTGAGAGGCTGTCTATAATAAGGGGCAGTAATGTAAAATGTTGGGATGTATAAAAAGTGCCGTCCGTTGGTATAAAACACACCTTAGCAGTTTTCATTTTGTTTTTACTTGTTTTGCGCACACTTTGCTGGGCATTTTCTTTACAAATGCTCTCAGATTAGTCTCTTAATCTAGGCATTTACTGCATATATTTCACTTTAAATACTCATAGATGTTGCTTCCATTGCTGAAGCGAAAGGTTTTTTGTTGTGTTGTTTGTTGTTTACTGGCTTTAAATACTTGTGTGTTTGTGTATATGTGTGTGTGTGTGTGTATATGTGTGTGTGTATGAACCTTGCTGCCACCACCGCGTTTGCCAATGCTCAGTAGAGAAGTACTATCAGATAGTATGCTGGAAGATGCCAATAGAGCCCTCATGGCAATCCCCACTGCCATCATAACTCAAACCAATGAACTGGTGTATACTGCTTCTGCTGTAATCCTGGAAATGCCTGGCTACACATCCAAGAAGTACAACAGTTCACACCCTCCATGGAAAATGAGGTTGGAAAGAAGTAGAGAAAGTGCCATGGCAAACCAAATTCCCTGCATGGGATATGCAAAATAAATAGAGTCTGGACTAATCAAGTATGCCCTCCAGTATGTAGTGAATCTCAACGTGCAGTCAGGTGCTGCTATTTATGAGTTTCCACCGTGTATACACAGACATTCAAAACAGAACACACAGTGGCTGCACAATTGTAGCTGAAGCCCAGCATCTATAATTGTGCAGACACTGTGTGTGCCTGTATCTTTGCTCTGTTTTGGATGCCTGCATGGGATGTACCATTGACAGATAGCTGAGGTGACTGACACTGGAAAATCCTACCAAGGTCTGGACTCAAACACAGCATTGCGGCACTGATCATAGCAGCACAAGAACAAGACTGAGCACCTGATCCATAGAAGCAGAGGACTACGGAATCAGACAGGATCCAAGGTGCAGACTGTGTAGAAAGGCTTCTGAGATAGTCCAATACATAGTGGCAGCGTGTGAGATGAACGCACTGAATGGCACAACCAAGTTGCTGGAACATCTGCACAGCATATTGGATAAACCCTCCCAAGTCCAAATGTGAGATTCTGCAGAATAACAAGCATATCCTAACGGCTGATTCGGAAGTGTATTAACTGATTTTGAGTGGCCACATTGCGGCCAACCCAAATCCAGTTCAGGACGGTGTGTTTTGAATCAACCCTTAAATCTGTCTACGTTTTTGTAAAATGCTGCATAACATGACAGCACTTCATAAATATTCCCATGTTTTGTGAATAATGTATACTGTTGCGTTTGTCATTAATTGTCACTAAAGAATGAGGAAATATAATAAAACATTTCAAAAGACAGGAAACAAGTAGAATATTGATACTACAAGAGGAAGTTCTCTTCAGTAAAGATATACATTCTCTGCCATTTTCGCTGTTAAAAAGTTATGCATTTTTCATTAGTTATTTACCCTGATATAATGGATTTATTTATACATACAATGTGTGCATGAATGTATGCAATAGAAGTCTAACTGCATTTTATGTCCCATATTCCACAGACATGGGGGTCTGGTGTATACAGTACTTGAGGTAGAGATGGGAAGGGCTGGACTAAAATGGAAAAGTTTTTTCCCCCAAAGCCGTTCTATGCCGTCCTAGCGTCTTTTGGGACCTTTAAATAAGGACAGCATAGAACGTCCTAATTAAGTGTCACGAAGGGGGTTAATTGACAGGTAAGAGGTTACATTTGTTCTTGCTTTTTTTGTTGCTTTTGAGTGAAAGTCGGGGAGGTAACCTGAAAAGTTGGCATATAGAGACTTTGTTCCATTTGAAACAAAAAATAAAGTTTTAAAAAGCAAATTTAGTTTGTTATTTATGTTATTTATGAACATTATTCATGTTCCCACACTTTCACTTTGCAGTTCTATTTTTTCCAGATTTTTTTCTCTCCCATGGCTTCCATGGAAATTTTACATTCGCAGTCATCACTTTTAACACACTGACCACTGGTCAAAGACCGCTGGACCCTCAGAAGTATCTCTTTCCCCATCAACTTCAAGTGAAAGTTGTGCTTGTTTGCATGTATTTTTCATGACAACAGCTCAGCTGGAAGCTGGCACACGCTGACACTGTCAGAGTGCGCGCAGCCAATCAGCTTGGGTGCTCACCCTTCACTATATGATCGGGGTCGGTCAGGCTCACAGTCTCTCTATAGAGAGAGGGCGTCATTTTTGAATGCCACCAACAGAAGTGACCGAGCACTGTAATCCACCGCTCAAATTTCTATCTCTCATGGACTATAGGTGGCCAAAAGAATTTAAAAGTGCCACTAATAAAGAATGAGGATGAACTGTGATGTACTTGTTAAATGTAAAGTCCCTGTTGTTGGTGAAATACAAAAGTGACTGTCAGTGACCTGGTGCTAAATTATGACTGCTAGTCAGAGTTAAACTGTCAGTGCTCAGTCAGCAGCTTGGCTGACATGAAAGGGGAAGATGATGGGACAGCTGACTTGTTCCCTCTGTAGATGATTAATCATATTTTAATAGTACATTGTATCTGTATGTGCCAGGAAAACTGTGTTCATATATGTAACCAGTATGTATTGGGCCAAATACTGATAGTAACTGGTGGTAACTATATAGCGTGTGGCAAACTAACCAAATATGGATATCAATTACCGTATTTGCTCGATTATAAGACGACCCTGATTATAAGACGACCCCCCAAACTTTGGATATTCCATTAGGAAAAAAACTAAAAGCCTGAATATAAGACTACCCTATAGGAAAAAAGTTCAACTTGTATATATTCACATGTAAATTGCTTTTTTAATAAAAAATTATGATATCAAAAAATGTATTTCTAGTTTTTATTTCTTTTTATGCTGCCTTTCTCTTTCCCTTGCCCCCATTTTTCTCTCTCTCCTCCCCTTAGTGTTGGCTCTCTCTCCCCCTCCCCTTGTTTGTCTCTTAACCCCCTCACTCCCCTTGTCTCTGTCTCTTAACCCCCTCCCTCCCCTTGTCTCTGTCTCTTAACCCCCTCACTCCCCTTGTCTCTGTCTCTTAACCCCCTCACTCCCCATGTCTCTGTCTCTTAACCCCTTCCCTCCCCTTGTCTCTGTCTCTTAACCCCCTCACTCCCCTTGTCTCTGTCTCTTAACCCCTTCCCTCCCCTTGACTCTGTCTCTGCCCCCCTCCCTCCCCTTGTTTCTCTGTCCCACCCCCTCCCCTTGTCTCTCGGCCCCCTCCCTCCCCCTCACCTTTAACTCGATCCCTGGTGGCTAGTGGGGGCAGCCGGGGGATGTCTACACGATACGTGCAGACATCCTCAATGCTGCCCGACACGGCAGTCTATTATGACGGACAGCTGCCCGTTTCTCCCTGGTGGCTAGCGGGGCAGCAGAGGATGTCTGCGCAATGAGCGCAGACTCCCCTGCTGCCGCCCGGCACGCTCGCCGGGACTTCTGTGACGAAAGCGGAAGTACCCGGCTTCATCACAGAAGACCCGGCGGTCGTGCCGGGCGGAAGCAGGGGAGTCTGCGCTCGTTGCGCAGACATCCCCTGCTGTTAGAGAGGGGGATCCAGGTCCCCTGCAGCTCTGCTGGGGACCTGGATCCATGTCTTATAATCTGACCTCAATTTGAGGTCAGATTATAAGAAGACCTCGATTATAAGATGAGGGGTAGTTTTCAGATTTTTTTTTCTGAAAAAAACCTCGTCTTATAATCGAACATATACGGTATATTGTACCACCTGTGATGAATTAATTATATACTGATAGAAACCAGAGTGCACTGCCTTCTTGTGAAACAGTGTTTAGATTACCAGAAAAAATTAATGTTTCAAAATATATAATCTGTTAAACAGAAAATGTGTATTTGCAACAAAGTTTGTCTAAGAAATTGAATCAGACTGTATGCTTAGCATTGTCAGTTTGTGCACGCTTATTTTGTAGTATTCTCAGCCACTGGAAGGAAAAAAGGCCAGATAGTCTTTGAAGATACCACCCTTCAAATATTCGATAACAATGGAAGGGACTGATGGCACTGCTGACAGCCCATTTACACTTTTTGGATACATGATGTCGATTGGGGCTACTCCATTCACTGACGGTCTTTAATGACAACAAACAACTGATGATTAACAATCCTGATGAAATTCCCACATTTCTATAGGACTTGTGACTTCCACCGATAGACTCGCAACTGACTAGTGTGAGACTGAGAATTCTATGGGTATTATCAGAATTTTGCAGAGAAATACACATATTTGTCACTCAATTCTTACTGGATCTAGTTTCACCTCACCCTGTTTTTTGCACTATTTTGGCTTCGGCCTTGTTATATTTGTTGCTGATTGCTCAGCTACGTGAATGTAATGAGTTGCCTGTCACATGGTTAACTTGACTTCTCCAATGCAAAAATAAATACGAGGATCCCCCAGGGCATGTATTCTGTAGGCCACAAAAAATGTCATTCTGGGTATTGACTACCTTGCTCTGCACAGTACGTGTTCCTGCATTACTAATGCTGCCCTTCAGTGCTCCTTTAATCTTATCTGATAACCCAATTATTTTCTCCCGAACTCGTACCCTCTTATCTGTCACACTGCTTTATTTTCCTTTATTCTTTTTCTACTAGTCTACCTCTCTCATCTATCTATATATCTAGATATAGATATATAACGGATATATAAATGTGTATGTGTATATATATATATATATATATATGTATATGGTAATACTTTATGTCCTGCAGCCTGTATGATCATTTTTAAGTTGTCTCATTATGAGGAGTCTGATGCTAAATGTTTTTATACATCACTTATATATGTGTTTTATTTTTATACTGCAATGTCTTCATGTGCATTTGGAGTTATATACTTGTTTACGGTAGATTATAACTGAACAACTTAGCTTGTAAACGTAAATGTTGAGATTTTATGTATGTATAAATGCTGCCATTTAATAAATATATATTAAAATAAAAACATATGACATCTCTTAATTGCTTTGCAGAAAAAAAACAAGAAAGGATCAGTTGACATGACCAAAGTCAAATGTGTGGAATTTGTAAAGAATGGAATTGACAGTGTCCCCTGCCAAAATAAATATGCTTTTCAGGTAAGAAGTGAATTGATAATTGCCCAGTTCAGCTTTCTAATGCTGTTGCACATTTTCTATTATTTAGAATATGTCTCAAATGCAAAACAGCATAGCCCAGGACAATTTAGATTTTTGATATGCAGATTAAGGCTGTTCACTCATTTTACCATTACAACTACCCAGTGCACTTAACAATCATCACTAACATTCGCACAAGTGTACAGATTGCCCCAAAAAATGAAGAAATACCTCAAAGATATTGTCTCCATAGACTTAACATTGGCCTGAAGCCGACATACCGGTTGGCTGGTAACTCTGGCAAAATATACAAGAATAGGGACAATTGTAACTTGTTGTCTTATGGTGGTGAGATACTCTAGGCAAGCATATAAATCTTGAAAATTAAGCTACAGCATATTAAAGGTCGTAAGTAATACTGTAATTTGTGTCTTGGTTCCATATAATGGAACAACTTGCCTGTGAATCTTCAGCAGGTTCTGTGCTCCCTATTCTATTCCAGCACCAATAGCTTGTGTAACGCCTCTGAGATTCTGGCTCCACCCACTTCTCATTCACTCCAAGTTCAACTTCACTGTCATTCCTAAGTATTCACTTCCACACTCTCCGTATCTCATTCCCATTTACAAATACTTTCCTTCCTCCCTGCTTACATGGCTGAATTACATACAAAGCAATAGTATCTACCTGGCTGAGTCAGTGAATCATAAGCACAAAATAATTTCTATGGGATATATTTTGAATAGTACTTTACAGAAGTACTATTCAAGAATGAATAGTGCTGCAATACATTTTTGGTTCAGTCCCTCTCTAAGGTATGTATTTTTTATTCAACAGTGAATGATCTACAAAATGTTCTCTGAGAACGTGCGCATATTCTTTTACAGTGACTGTAAAAGGTCTTTTCATTTCGTGACAAAGGACCTGTCAGACATGTCCAGCCACGTCCTGCGGTGGAACGAGCAGTTTTCGTGATCAACGATCGTGAAAACCGCTCTGGCAGTGCTCCTCTATTACCTCAATGTCGAGGCATTAGGCAGCATCAACATTTTGAATCTGGGGCACCCACGACCGCTCCACTGATGGAGCATGCTCCTCCAATATGGCTGCTGCTCTCTTGAGGGCAAGTGAAATAAAGATCACTTCCGTCACCCTGATGCTGTAAAATCTAGGGTTAGCGTTAGAATAATGGTTCAATTTAGTGTTTGGGTTGGGGGTCAAAAGGTCACTATAGACAAAACACCCCCACTGCAGAAAAACATGGAAAGAAGCATATTGCTAAACTCGGGACAAAATGCAGCAACTATTAATGATAGTATTTGTGTAAATTCTTTTTTAGGTCAAAGTTTGAAAAAGTGTTTTTTTTTTTGCATTTTTCATCATATTTTATGATTTTTTTCTAATAAATTATAAGATATGATGAACACAATGGTTTCTAATGAAAGCCCTTTTTATGGTGTTAAAAACAAAATATAATTTGTGTGGGTAAATTATGTGAGAAAGAAGAAAATTACAGCTAAACACAAACACCCCAGAAATGTCAAAACAGCCTTTGTCCCCAAGGGAAAGACAAGGTCAAAAGCCATGTCACTAAAGGGTTAAGATCTTGAACATGGCACTGATAGAGGCAATCCTAGTAATTACCATATTTGCTCGAATATAAGATGACCCTGATTATAAGACGACCCCCAAACTTTGGATATTCCTTTAGGAAAAAAACTAAAATCCTGAATATAAGACTACCCTATAGTAAAAAAAAGTTTAACTTGTATATATCCACATGTAAATTGCTTTTTCATATTTAATAAAAATGATGATAAAAAAAATGCATTTCTTGTTTTTATTTCCTTTCATTTGCCCATCTGCCCCCCACAGCCATTTGCCCACCAGACTTAGCCATTGCTGCCCCTGCCCCCCAGACTTGCGCAATGCTCCCTCTCCCCCCTCCCTCCCCCAGACTTGCCCAATGCTGCCTCTCCACCACTCCCTCCCCCAGACTTGCCCAATGCTGGCTCTCCCCCTTGCCTACCCCAGACTTGCCCAATGCTGCCTCTCCCCCCTCACTCCCCTAATGCTGTCTCTGCCCCCTCCCTCCTCCCTCCCTCCCCCAAACGTAGCCAATCTCCCTGGTGGCTAGTGGGGGCAGCCGGTGGATGTCTGCACACACAAGCAGACATCCTACATGCTACCTGACACTTCCGTCTATTATGTCGGAAGCCAGGAGGTCATGTGACCCCCCGGACTTCCGTCATAGAAGACCCGGCGGAAGTGCTGGTCAGCAGCAAAAGATGTCTACACCTATGCCAATCTCCCTGGTGGGTAGTGGTAGCAGCTGGTGGATGTCTGCACGATACGCCCAGACATCCTACACTGCTGCCTGGCACTTGCGCCTGGACTTCTATGACGGAAGTACCGGGCAGCAGCATAGGATGTCTGCGCACATTGCGCAGACATCCACCAGCTGCTTGCGAGAGGGATCCAGGTCCCCTGCAGCTCTGTATCCCAGTCTTATAGTCAGACTTCCATTTGAGGTCTGATTATAAGACGAACCTCGAATATAATTTCGAGCAAATACTGTAAATATGTTGGTAGTACAAGCAGGAAAATACCACTTTAGAAAGGTCAGTAGTTTCCTGTCTTTAATATTGTTCAGCTGTAACTGCTCTTCCTTTAAAAATCTAAGTTCATACTGACAACAGTTATAAGTGTAAACACGTACCACTTCCTGTCTCACAGTCCATAACATGTTCCTTTTGCAGAATGCAAATACAAATCTAATTAAAATTTTATAAAAAGGTGCAGGATTTTCATTTTTCCATAGTTGAGTTTGCTAAACAAAATTATTAAAATACAAATGTTACCTGTAAGATTTAATGGACTGTAGATATTTATATTGATGTGTAGTTATGCACTAATGCTAGTTTTATATATAAAATACATACAACCTTTTTAATTTAGTTTTTTAAAATTTTATATGACAAAAGGGGAATCTGCCAATGCCAACCCCCACAGCAAACATTGTTATACCTTTTAAAAAAAAAAAAAAGAAGTGTAATAAGGTGGTGAGGTTTTCCAGCAGGTATTTCCACAGGACTTCTAATGCTTTAACATTGTCCTATTAATCCATGTATCAAAAAGGCATCTCCCTGGGAGGACCGAGGTATGGCCTCTAACAGCCAGGTGCATTATTTTGTTGTCCCATAGTGAATCTGCCATGTATACCCTTATACATCAGATGCAACAATGCTAGGAGGTGTACCTATATACAGCAGATGCAACAATCTTATCAGGTATACTTGTATACAGCAGATGAAACAATGTTACAAGGTATCCCTGTGTACATCAGATCCAACAATGTTACCAGGTATACCTCAGATGCAACAATGTTACCAGGAACCTTTATACATCAGATGCAACAAGGTTACTAGTATATCTGTATCCATCAGATGCAACAAGGTTACTAGTATACATCAGATGCAACAAGGTTACTAGTATACTTGTATACATCAGATGCAACAAGGTTACTAGTATACCTGTATACATCAGATGCAACAAGGTTACTAGTATACTTGTATACATCAGATGCAACAAGGTTACCAATATACCTGTATACATCAGATGCAACAATATTAACATGTATACCTGTATACATCAGATGCAACAAGGTTACTAGTATACCTGTATATATCAGACGCAACAATGTTACCAGGTATACCTATATATATCAGATGCAACAAGGTTACTAGTATACATCAGATGCAACAATGTTACCAGGTATACCTGTATACATCAGATGCAACAAGGTTACTAGTATACCTGTATACATCAGATGCAAAAGGTTACTATGATACCTGTATACATCAGATGCAACAAGGTTACTAATATATCTGTATACATCAGATGCAACAAGGTTACTAGTATACCTGTATACATCAGATGCAACAAGGTTACTAGTATACTTGTATGCATCAGATGCAACAAGGTTACCAATATACCTGTATACATCACATGCAACAATATTAACAGGTATACCTGTATACATCAGATGCAACAAGGTTACTAGTATACCTGTATATATCAGACGCAACAATGTTACCAGGTATAACTATATATATCAGATGCAACAAGGTTACTAGTATACATCAGATGCAACAATGTTACCAGGTATAACTGTATATATCAGATGCAACAAGGTTACTAGTATACCTGTATACATCAGATGCAACAAGGTTACTAGTATATCTGTATACATCAGATGCAACAAGGTTACTAGTATACATCAGATGCAACAAGGTTACTAGTATACTTGTATAAATCAGATGCAACAAGGTTACTAGTATACCTGTGTACATCAGATGCAAAAGGTTACTATGATACCTGTATACATCAGATGCAACAATGTTACTAGTGTACCTTTATATATCAGATTCACAATGTTACCAGGTATACCTGTATACATCAGATGCAACAAGGTTACTAGTATACCTGTATACATCAGATGCAACAATGTTACCAGGTATACCTGTATACATCAGATGCAACAAGGTTACCAGTATACCTGTATATATCAGACGCAACAATGTTACCAGGTATACCTATATATATCAGATGCAACATGGTTACTAGTATACATCAGATGCAACAATGTTACCAGGTATACCTGCATACATCAGATGCAACAAGGTTACTAGTATACCTGTATACATCAGATGCAAAAGGTTACTATGATACCTGTATACATCAGATGCAACAATGTTACTAGTGTACCTGTATATATCAGATTCACAATGTTACCAGGTATACCTGTATACATCAGATGCAACAAGGTTACTAGTATACCTGTATACATCAGATGCAACAATGTTACCAGGTATACTTGTATATATAATACTCAGAAATGTTACAGATATGCCTAAATGCATCTTATTAGTGGGATTAAGTTGCGCATGATAATATTTATGAAATGAAAGGATATGCCAGCTCATAAGGGGTAGTGAAAGGAAATATTTTGTTTAGATAGAAATAGAATTGAAATAATAACTATTTATACATAGTGTTTACACTTCCTCTTCCCATTCTCCATATACACTGATGTATAATTTGATTACATCATTTAGGCTCACTGGACACTCTGGGGACACTACTTCAATATCACTGGCAGCATACCTCCCCATTATTTTGGCCGGACACTGCTTTCTTTAATTTATTAAACCCTATGTTTTAAAGTTACAGGATTAAAACCGTTGAAGATTCTCATGTGATTCACCAATTACCAGTTCGGAAAGCGTTCAGTGTCATTTTTCTTCACGTGTTTTCCTGATCGGGAAAGAAAAAGCTTCTTTTTTATTATGATGTATTTCTTTCTCCTCAGGTTGTCTATGATAACAGTACGCTATACATTTTTGCTCCAACCTCTGAAAGCCGATCCCAGTGGGTGAAGTTTCTAAAAGAAGGTAAAACAGTCTACAACGTTCTTTTTAATTTCTTATATATGTCCTAGTTGCAGTCAGTGTTAATGATGTTTTGACTATTTACAATATATATATTTTTATATTTATTTTTTTCATATAAACAACGTTTGGAAAATAATTAAAATTAATGTTTGTCATTTCAACTTGCAGATTATTTTTAACATCTATATTTTGTTATATTTTTTTTTTCAAGAAATAAAGAATAACAACTACATATTGGCAAAATACCACCCTCAATTCTGGGCAGATGGTAGTTATCAGTGTTGTAGACAAACAGACAAATTAGCACCAGGATGTGAAGAATATAACCTTTTTGGGGATAGTAAGTATTTTATTAATACTGCATTTTTTTTGAGAAACTGCATAATTAGGTGTAAATTCTAACATTAGCAACAGCTGGATGATTACATTTAATGTTATGGAAAAACATAGAAACACAGAATGTGTCGGCAGATAAGAACCATTCGGTCCTTCTAGTCTGACCAATGTTCTAAATGCTCACACCAGTTTGGTAAGCATCATTTTATACATTTATATTATTTGAGCCTGTAACTAGCTTAGCGCACCGACATTTTTCTTTTCCCTGCTTGCACATATTTGAGGTTGTTGGCTCCTCATTGTCTGGTTGCAGCTTGCTGTTGAACGGTTAAATTGGAAGAGGTTTAATTGCACCTCTTCCAATACATTAAAGAGGTTTTGGTAGCAGTATAAACTGCTTTGTGTGCCCACTAGATAGGAGGTGAGAGTAGGTTCTCACCCTATTGAGAGTGTGCCTTGACGTGGTGGGGGAGCTTAATAATCATTTGGCCAATTCATATAACTAAAACCTCTCATTTATATTATATTTATATTTTTGTTGCCAACTTTATTAGGGTGAGAAGTGCAGACAGTTTTTTTTATTTTTATATCTAGGATTAGCCTTGTGCCTATCCCACACATGCTTAAACTCATTCACTGTGTTACCTCTACCACTTCCACTGGAAGGCTCTTCCATACAGCCACTACCTTCTCAGCCAGTCAGATGCCTCCCTGAACCAGCCCTACTATTGGCAGGATTTTACACTGCAGAGCAAAACAGATGAACAATGAAATTCCCATTACTGTTTCAACATAAGGAGAGGACATGATTTGGCAAGAGCTATAAAATATTAACCAAGAAACATGTAATTTTACAAGGCAGCAAACCCATATTCCGCATATACAGCAATCAGTCTCTCATCACTTTAACTGCAGGTAGCCATTTATTTATGATGATTCACATGCTCTCAAAATGCTTTCATATATTGGGCAATAACTACTATTGTAGTAATTGTGTTACTCACAGCCATTCATATTTTCAGTTATTCTGATTATTTAATAGTGTGTGTTTGTATTTATTTTACTTCTGTTTAGTAACAAGGAAGCCTCTGCCTCCAACACCGGATGCAATCAGGGTAAGCGTATTAATCCATTTTATCATGTTTATATTACATCCTTAGCAATACTTTGCAGCTTAAAAGTTATGGTAGGTGTCCTGTGTAATGATATCAGTTTGCCATTCAATACATCCTTAGACAAAACAATGGATTTCCCCTTTAGTGAGATGACTATAAAGTTATGGTAGGTGTCCTGTGTAATGATATCAGTTTGCCATTCAATACATCCATAGACAAAACAATGGATTTCCCCTTTAGTGAGATGACTATAAAGTTATGGTAGGTGTCCTGTGTAATGATATCAGTTTGCCATTCAATACATCCATAGACAAAACAATGGATTTCCCCTTTAGTGAGATGACTATAAAGTTATGGTAGGTGTCCTGTGTAATGATATCAGTTTGCCATTCAATACATCCATAGACAAAACAATGGATTTCCCCTTTAGTGAGATGACTATAAAGTTATGGTAGGTGTCCTGTGTAATGATATCAGTTTGCCATTCAATACATCCATAGACAAAACAATGGATTTCCCCTTTAGTGAGATGACTATAAAGTTATGGTATGTGTCCTGTGTAATGATATCAGTTTGCCATTCAATACATCCATAGACAAAACAATGGATTTCCCCTTTAGTAAGATGACTATAAAGTTATGGTAGGTGTCCTGTGTAATGATATCAGTTTGCCATTCAATACATCCATAGACAAAACAATGGATTTCCCCTTTAGTGAGATGACTATAAAGTTATGGTAGGTGTCCTGTGTAATGATATCAGTTTGCCATTCAATACATCCATAGACAAAACAATGGATTTCCCCTTTAGTGAGATGACTATAAAGTTATGGTAGGTGTCCTGTGTAATGATATCAGTTTGCCATTCAATACATCCATAGACAAAACAATGGATTTCCCCTTTAGTGAGATGACTATAAAGTTATGGTAGGTGTCCTGTGTAATGATATCAGTTTGCCATTCAATACATCCATAGACAAAACAATGGATTTCCCCTTTAGTGAGATGACTATAAAGTTATGGTAGGTGTCCTGTGTAATGATATCAGTTTGCCATTCAATACATCCATAGACAAAACAATGGATTTCCCCTTTAGTGAGATGACTATAAAGTTATGGTAGGTGTCCTGTGTAATGATATCAGTTTGCCATTCAATACATCCATAGACAAAACAATGGATTTCCCCTTTAGTGAGATGACTATAAAGTTATGGTATGTGTCCTGTGTAATGATATCAGTTTGCCATTCAATACATCCATAGACAAAACAATGGATTTCCCCTTTAGTGAGATGACTATAAAGTTATGGTAGGTGTCCTGTGTAATGATATCAGTTTGCCATTCAATACATCCATAGACAAAACAATGGATTTCCCCTTTAGTGAGATGACTATAAAGTTATGGTATGTGTCCTGTGTAATGATATCAGTTTGCCATTCAATACATCCATAGACAAAACAATGGATTTCCCCTTTAGTGAGATGACTATAAAGTTATGGTAGGTGTCCTGTGTAATGATATCAGTTTGCCATTCAATACATCCATAGACAAAACAATGGATTTCCCCTTTAGTGAGATGACTATAAAGTTATGGTAGGTGTCCTGTGTAATGATATCAGTTTGCCATTCAATACATCCATAGACAAAACAATGGATTTCCCCTTTAGTGAGATGACTATAAAGTTATGGTAGGTGTCCTGTGTAATGATATCAGTTTGCCATTCAATACATCCATAGACAAAACAATGGATTTCCCCTTTAGTGAGATGACTATAAAGTTATGGTATGTGTCCTGTGTAATGATATCAGTTTGCCATTCAATACATCCATAGACAAAACAATGGATTTCCCCTTTAGTGAGATGACTATAAAGTTATGGTAGGTGTCCTGTGTAATGATATCAGTTTGTCATTCAATACATCCATAGACAAAACAATGGATTTCCCCTTTAGTGAGATGACTATAAAGTTATGGTAGGTGTCCTGTGTAATGATATCAGTTTGCCATTCAATATATCCATAGTCAAAACAATGGAGTTCCTATTAGTGAGATGACTATAAGGTCTACTCAATAAAGAGAGAATTGAGGTGGGAATTTTAAATTTTAGGCCAAAGTAGTTAAGTTGGCTAAAGGACATGCCATAATAAAGCAATACTCTATGATTTTGAACAAGCTTTGAGCTTAGGAGTTAGGCGCGTCCAAGTTCCATACAATTTGGGTGGCATGTTCTCGGTGGAGGTATCCAAGGTCCTGTTCCCAAGACGACTTCAGTTTGTTCCAGTCGCAGCTTAAGCCAAATACCATTTATCCACTGTATGAGACCAACTAATCATGTTGGGTATTTCATATCAGATGAGAAAGAGAGGAAGTGTGGGGTGTAATCTACGTAGAAATTATATTGTAGGCTTGTGTTATTATTTCCCTCAGTAGTAGCAAGTGAAAGTACAAAAGAGCATGAGAGGCAAGATAGATTCTTGTGCAACTAACCAAGTTTATTATGTAACATAAGACTTTTGAGAGGATATACCACCTCCATGACACTTATATTTTCAGTGACTGTTGTTTTTTACTGGTATCTATTGTGATCGCCAGTTACACGTGTGTAAAATAATGTCCTGAATATACACATATTTGAAACGAAGATCCTTAATTTGCATCTAACATATTCATTCTGTCCTGTTAGTCAAGACCTCCGCCCCCGGCCCCTCCAGAAGAGAAACCAGAGGAAGAGAATAAGAAAGAAGAAATAGTCATTGCAATGTTTGACTTCCGTCCAGCCGAGTCACATGATCTTAGTTTAATTGTGGGAGAAGAATATGTTGTAGTTGAAAAAAAGGATGCCCATTGGTGGAAAGCAAGAAATAAGTATGGGTGGGTATGGCGAATCGCAATTTAATTTTTCAATGGTTTATGCAAATCATCAAGGTACAGAAAACACACTGCCATGGCTAATTGTACAAGGTTACATAAATGTTAGCAAAAATGACTTGTACACCGTATGAAGCTCATGGAGATGATGTAGACCCTATAGTATTTTATTTACATGTATTTTAAATGAAATTAACGTATATGAGCACTATTTATCTCTTAATGTCACACTGTACCAGTTTAAATACAAACCCAACACACATTAATTAATATGACTTCATGTGACTGCTGTTGTTTTCACTTCCCTATTGTAATGTGGCCTGAAATACAATGACATTGCAGACAATACATAGTCAAATCGAAAAACCAGAGCAGGTGTAGAGGAGACAGTAAATTTAGCACATTCTCATTTATCTCACACCAAGATAAAACAAGCAGGAAAACTGGTATAGGTATAGAAATCACTTTAGTACAGTAATCAGAAATAGATTGCTGGTGTATCTTATTAATCTATTTACAATTCCATAAATGGCATGAACTTCTTATGCTTATTTTTAATTTGTTATGTTTGTGGATTTCAGGAAAGAAGGCTATATTCCAAGCAACTATGTGACTGAGAAAAAGTTAGACAATTTAGACCAGTACGAGTAAGTATTAATGGTGCAGGTGATGTTCATCTCCAAACTAGAAACCATGATGGTCAGATTGGAAGGAAACCAAACCGAGGCCACACATAATTGTTGCAGTATCTGTGTCTGTCAGTGGCAAAGATGACGCAGAACTTTCCGGTAGTCATGTAAATATTCTTTCCATGGGCTGGACCACCACCGGGGGGAGGGGGGGGGATTTGCAGCCAGAACCACAGTACAGGGCCCATCTGTCCTCTGTGGGCAGCAGCTGGAGGATGCCTGTGCACTGCACACAGACATCTTTTAAGTATAAAAATATATTTACTATCAGGTTCACCATATATTTAGGCCTTATTTTGTCATAAATTAAGAGTTATAGAGATATAATTAGGTTTGCCTTATTTTTGAGCAAATATGGTATATTTTGGGATTTTTACCCTGCCCCCCATTACAGCATTAACACTGTCACATACCCTGCCCCCCATTACAGCATTAACACTGTCACATACCTTGCCCCTCCATTACAACATTAACACTGTCACATACCCTGCCCCCCATTACAGCATCAACCCTGTCACATACCCTGCCCCCCATTACAGCATTAACACTGTCACATTCCCTGCCCCCCATTACAGCATTAACACTGTCACATACCCTGCCCCCCATTACATCATTAACACTGTTCCATACCCTGCCCACATTACAGCATTAACCCTGTCACATATCCTCCCCCTCATTAAAGCATTAACACTGTCACATACCCTGCCCCCCATTACAGCATTAACACTGTCACATACCCTGCGCCCCATTACAGCATTAACCATGTCACGTAGCCTGCCCCCCATTACAGCATTAACACTGTCACATACCCTGCGCCCCATTAGAGCATTAACCATGTCACGTAGCCTGCCCCCCATTACAGCATTAACACTGTCACATACCCTGCCGCCCCATTCCAGCATTAACCCTGTTACATACCCTGCCCCTCATTACAGCATTAGCCCTGTCACATACCCTGCCCCTCATTACAGCATTAACCCTGTCACATACCCTGCCCCCCATTACAACATTAACCCTGTCACATACCCTGGCCCTCATTACAGCATTAGCCCTGTCACATACCCTGCCCACCATTACAACATTAACTGTGTCACATACCCTGCCCCCCATTACAGCATTAACCCTGTCACATACCCTGCCCCCCATTACAGCATTAACCCTGTCACATACCCTGCCCACCATTACAGCATTAACCCTGTCACATACCCTGCCCCCATTACAACATTAACCCTGTCACATACCCTGCCCCCATTACAACATTAACCCTGTTACATACCCTGCCCCCCATTACAGCATTAACACTGTCACATACCCTGCCCCCATTACAACATTAACCCTGTCACATACCCTGCCCCCATTACAACATTAACCCTGTTACATACCCTGCCCCCCATTACAGCATTAACACTGTCACATACCCTGCCCCCATTACAACATTAACCCTGTCACGTAGCCTGCCCCCCATTACAGCATTAACACTGTCACATACCCTGCGCCCCATTAGAGCATTAACCATGTCACGTAGCCTGCCCCCCATTACAGCATTAACACTGTCACATACCCTGCCCCCCATTACAGCATTAACCCTGTTACATACCCTGCCCCTCATTACAGCATTAACCCTGTTACATACCCTGCCCCCCATTACAGCATTAACACTGTCACATACCCTGCCCCCCATTACAGCATTAACCATGTCACGTAGCCTGCCCCCCATTACAGCATTAACACTGTCACATACCCTGCCGCCCCATTCCAGCATTAACCCTGTTACATACCCTGCCCCTCATTACAGCATTAGCCCTGTCACATACCCTGCCCCCCATTTCAGCATTAACCCTGTTACATACCCTGGCCCTCATTACAGCATTAGCCCTGTCACATACCCTGCCCACCATTACAACATTAACTGTGTCACATACCCTGCCCCCCATTACAGCATTAACCCTGTCACATACCCTGCCCCCATTACAGCATTAACCCTGTCACATACCCTGCCCCCCATTACAGCATTAACCCTGTCACATACCCTGCCCCCCATTACAGCATTAACCCTGTCACATACCCTGCCCCCCATTACAGCATTAACCCTGTCACATACCCTGCCCCCATTACAACATTAACCCTGTCACATACCCTGCCCCCATTACAACATTAACCCTGTTACATACCCTGCCCCCCATTACAGCATTAACCCTGTCACATACCCTGCCACCCGATTACAGCATTAACCCTGTACCATACCCTGCCCCCATTACAGCATTAACCCTGTACCATACCCTGCCCCATTGCAGCATTAACCCCGTACCATTCCCTGCCCCCATTACAGCATTAACCCTGTAACATACCCTGCCCCCATTACAGCATTAACCCTGTAACATACCCTGCCCCCATTACAGCATTAATCCTGTCACTGACAGATACCCTGCCCCTTAATTACAGCATTAAACCTGTCACTGTCAGATGCCAAGCCCCGTGACCTTTCATTACAGCGCAAACTCTACCCCCTTGTTACACCATAACCTTTTCACTGCCAGATACTCTCATTACATCATTAAACCCTGTAAAGTCCTGCTTGTCCTCCTGATGCATGTCCCGATGTACTGATGCAAGTCCTGTTTGTCCTCCTGACTCTCCATCTGTCTCAAGCCCAGGCTCTGAACAGCTCCACAATAAAAAGATGCATGCAGTGCGCACAGCCCTATGCTGTCAACGCGTTCACGGCTGTTCTGTAGCCATTTTCAAAACGCATCTCGGGCCGACAGACACATTGGGTGACAGGACATCCATCCACACAAAGTGGCAGCTGTACAAGTTAGCCAGATTAAGCGGAAGGAGTTCAACTTTAAATGTATTTGTAGAGTCTAATGCTTATGACACCACCTTGTGGCTTAACATGCAAATTACACTTTTCCCATTGAAAATAGTTCATTTGCATATTAGGCCACAGGTGATTTGATAGACATGAGACACCACAGATATATTTAAAACATATTTATCTACAAATTTTAAGCATTTGCTTGCAATTCTGCTTATACAATGGATAGATCATTTTTCACCATTTTTTTATTCTCATGTGCACAGTATAAGCAATGCTGAGGTTAACATTTCAGCGGATTGGAAATTTCAGCACAAAGTTAACCTACCTTTCATACGAAAATTTGTATACTTTTAGTGCTGGTCGAATTGACAACAGAGTGAGTTGCCGAATTCGTAGCTGCTGTCTGCCCCTCGGATGTAACTTACGTATTTCCGAGGGTTTGTGTGCCAGGGGCAGATCCAGAGTCTGATCTCGGGAGGGGCACATGTCCATTTGTCTTTTCCTCTCTCCCATTTCCGTCTTTCTTTTCCTCTCTCCCATGTCCGTCTGTCTTTTCCTCTCTCCCATGTCCGTCTGTCTTTTCCTCTCTCCCATGTCCGTCTGTCTCTCCTCTCCCATGTCCTTCTGTCTCTCCTCTCCCATGTCTGTCTGTCTCTCCTGCCATCCCATATCTGTCTGTCTCTCCTCTGCCATCCCAAATCTGTCTGTCTCTCCTCTGCCATCCCATGTCTGTCTGTCTCTCCTCTACCATCCCATTTATGTCTCTCTCTTCTCCCTTCCCATTTATGTCTGTCTCCTCTCCCTGGACACCCCCCCTGCCCACGATGCACACCCACGACATGACCCATAACCCACGTTGCACACCAAGGACATGCCCCATCACCCCATTTACATGCCTCCATCACCCCATTACATACACATTGCCAATATTATTTGCCATTAATATTCCCCAGCCAATTTGCCCAATAATATGCCAGTATTATTTGCCATTGATATGCCCCCGCCAGTTTGCCCACTAATATGCCAGTATTATTTGCCATTAATATGCCCCTGTCAATTTGCCCAATAATATGCCAGTATTATTTTCCATTAATAAACTACAGCCAATTTGCCTAATAATATGCCAGTGTTATTTGCCATTTATTCAGCCCCTGCCAATTTGCCCAATGTTATGCCAGTATAATTTGCCTTTAATATTCCCCAGCCAATTTGCCCAATAATATGCCAGTGTTATTCTGCCATTTACCGGTATTATGCCCCTGCCAATTTGCCCAATAATATGTTAGTGTTATTTGCCATTAATAAGCCCCAGACAATTTGCCCAATAATATGCCAGTGTTATTTGCCATTTAATATGCCTCAGCCAATTTGCCCAATAATATGCCAGTGTTATTTGCCATTTAATATGCCCCAGCCAATTTGCCCAAAAATATGCTAGTGTTAGTTGCCATTTAATATGCCCCAGCCAACTTGCCCAATAATATGCCAGTGTTATTTGCCATTTAATATGACCCTGGTAATTTGCCCAATAATATGCCAGTGTTATTTGCCATTTAATATGCCCCTGCCAATTTGCCCAATAATATGCCAGTGTTATTTGACATTTAATATGCCCCTGACAATTTGCCCAATAATATGCCATTGTTATTTCTCATTTAATATGCCCCGGCCAATTTGCCCAATAATATGCCAGTGTTATTTGCCATTTAATAAGCCCCAGCCAATTTGCCCAATACTAAGCCAGTGTTATTTGCCATTAATAAGTCCCTGCCAATTTCCCCAGTACATCTCCCCACTCCCCAGCACTTGCCATCCCCCCCCCCCCCCCCCCCGATTCCGCCACTGTTGTATTCTGGTATCAAGACAAAGAGGTTGTAAAGGTAGAAGAGGCATATCGTGCACCTGAGTGACAGGTGTGCTCCGGATTGGCAGGACACCTGTCACTCAGGGACACAATACGCCCCTGCTACCTTTACAAACTCAGACATTCATTTATGTTTGTCCCAGAAAACAAGTTCATGATTTCTGTCTATCTTGGAGTGATTTTGAAAATGATGTCACATGTAAATGGTTAACACTACTGTTTTAGTTTTCTAGATATTGAGTTTTAAAAAAAATCTTATGCACACTTGGTTCAGGTCTTAATTTAACTTAGCTGATTTTTTTTCTTGTTTTTTTTTTTCTTTTTATTAAAATCTTAATTGAAAGTAAAACAAATGACATTGGAAATATTCTTAGAAAATATTCTATAAGCCATGACATTACTGATGAGCTCAATCTGATTATTAACATGATATGTTGAATTACGTGAATTAAAATGTTTTGCATTGCTTCTGTTAAAAATTTAATTCATACACAACACTGAAAAAAATACATATAATATTTATTTCATAAATAATGAATTGTGGTGACTTGATGGGGCATGTCCTGTGGTGCAGGGGTAACTCCTAGATGTGCAATGTAGGTGATGGGGCATGTCCTCTGGTGCAGGGGTAAGTCCTAGATGTGCAGTGTAGGCGATGGCGCATGAATAGGGGTGCAAGGGTAAGTCCTGTATGTGCAATGTGGATGATGGGGCATGTCCTGGGGTGTTGGGGTAGGTCCTGGTTTTGAAAGGTGTGTGTGTGGGGGGGGGGGGGGGGGGGGTGAATTTAGTCTTCCTAGGGCTGCACAAAACAAAAATAAACCACTGGGCAGGCTAGATAAACCAAATGGTTCTTATCTGCCGACACATTCACTGCAGTTCCACTGCATACCAACACATGTTTGTTTAAATTAGCCATTTGTCAAAAAGGACCACATCTATAAAATAGTTTATCTGGTAACAATTGTCTTTTTGTTTACAGTGGACTTTCTCTATATTTTCTAGGTGGTATAGCAAAAATATGAACAGGAGTAAAGCAGAACAGCTCCTTAGAAATGAGGTAAGTGTTAGACGGGGAGAAGATAATAGATGATAAACTGCTCCTCTACGCTCATCCGAAAACCATGCTTAGCTTTTCTATTAATATAAAGGTTTTATGGAGCCAGGGTTAATCAGAACAAACCATTTAAGTAATGGTGAGGTAAAGGTCATGGTAAAACCCCTCCACCTACAGGGTTAATCAGAACAAACCATTTAAGTAATGGTGAGGTAAAGGTGATGGTAAAACCCCTCCACCTACAGGGTTAATCAGAACAAACCATTTAAGTAATGGTGAGGTAAAGGTCATGGTAAAACCCCTCCACCTACAGGGTTAATCAGAACAAACCATTTAAGTAATGGTGAGGTAAAGGTGACGGTAAAGCCCCTCCACCTACAGGGTTAATCAGAACAAACTATTGAAGTAATGGTGAGGTAAATGTGATGGTAAAACCCCTCCACCTACAGGGTTAATCAGAACAAACCATTTAAGTAATGGTGAGGTAAAGGTGATGGTAAAACCCCTCCACCTACAGGGTTAATCAGAACAAACCATTTAACTAATGGTGAGGTAAAGGTGATGGTAAAACCCCTCCACCTACAGGGTTAATCAGGACTGGGCAAATCTAACAAGGGCTGTGGATTTTGTAAATCGAAGTGTTTTTGCTCAGTGTTTCTGATCAGTGTAAGTAGCAGATGGGAACACTTACTGTGTGACAATTGGGCTGAACACAGTAACCATGTATTCACATGATAGTCAGTCAAGGAGCTCATATACAGACATATACGGTATATTAAGAACATGTCTAAATATTTCCCAGGATCTTTTATGGACCAACTTCTGTTGCTTTAGCTTCATAGTGCACCATCCAGTTGATGCATATAGCGATATCATGCCAAGGTGGCCGTAGGCTGCCTTTATGACTGTTATGGGAAGTTTTTGCAAAGGACCAAGGAAATATAATAGTAGTTAATGGACCACAGTCCATGGGCTTTATTCAAGAAAGACAGAATTACAGGGAATTAAAAAGGGAAGGTAAAAAAAACTTTCAGTTGAATGGGAGAAGTTTTCAAGCATGGCCACTTTGGCCATAAGTTGGAAATGTCCTGGAATGTTTTGGATTCTGTCCACTATAAGAAATAATAAGGCTTTGTTCTCCAAATGTATTATAAAACCTTCATTTAATAAGCATGTACTATTGCTTAGAAACTATACTTTCCTTAATTGCTTTGGGAGACTGAATCACTTGCCTTGTTTCTCATTTTTAGGATAAAGAAGGAGGCTTTATAGTAAGGAATTCAAGCCAAGCTGGGTTATATACCGTATCACTTTATACTAAATACGGAGGGTAAGTTATTCTTATTCTTAATACCAGTACACTATTCAGTATATGACTATCATTGAAAGAGGGATCAAACCCCAAATTGCTCTTTTAATGAAGCAGAAGTTTTTCTCGATGAAACTTCAGTTTGAATGCTGCATTGAATCACTCCGTGGCAGCAGATTCCATGATGCACTATTCACAGAGAGAAGTTGCCTTTATTAGTTTATCTGGAGATTGTAATGCCTGTTTGAATAACACACAATGTGTCAGTAAAATTGGAATAGGTGTCATATGTTACACGTACGTCTTGTGTTTAACTGACTGTCGCAGGTGGTCAGTAATCACTTCTGACGATCAGGCGGTGTTGCCACGATGCCTTCATGTGGAGACATCAGGCAACACTGAAGAATCCCATGCGGCACATATACAATCGGTCCATAGATCCATATTGGAAAGGCAGCTGCCATGTTGTGGGCGAGAGTTTGGAAGTTGTGAATTGTCGCTATGCGGTAGTTGCTATACTTCCCTTTAGTGATATTTATCATATTTTATAAAAAAAAAATGTATAGTATCGGATGTAAATAATGGTATTTTAAGAAAGCCCTTCTTATGGTGATAAAACCACTATATAATATGTGTAGGTACATTAAACGAGAAAGTGGAAAATGAATCATATTATCATGAGAAGTAGATGCTAAAGTGTTAATGTATATTGTATTATAACATTCTAGTTTAATGTGTTCTGTACATTTTATTTCTGTACTGAGAATATCATTGTTATCCCTTATTTCAGAGACAGCTCCTCAGGAATAAGGCACTACCACATTAAGGTGACTGCATTTCCGAAGCAGTACTATCTGGCAGAAAAGCACATCTTTAACACAATCCCAGAAATGATTGAATACCACAAGCACAATGCAGCAGGTAGATAACATTTTGCTATGTGAGGTTGGGCTTCCTATATATGGTACAGTGAGTACAACATTATAGATATGTTCAATACCGATATTGTAATACTTCCAATATCATGACATCATCAGAGCTGTAGAACCGAGGGTGTAGTTTCTGATGAACCAGCATTCATGATTTCCAACTATAATTTTCCTTAAAGTGGAATGCAATGTACATATATCTGTTAAGATCCTCATGGTGGATTGCATTTACACATGGAAGTTACATATACTCTTGCAATAATTCGATTTTAGCATGATCTGATAGTAGGATTGCATGAGGAGTTTTAATCTTATAATTGCTTTTATCTTCTCTAGGTCTTGTAACCAGACTTCGATACCCTGTATGTCCCAAAGCAAAATCAGCCCCTACAACAGCAGGATTCAGCTATGGTATGGTATTGCTTGTGTTTACATAGATATTGTAAGGTCTATATTTAGGGTATTATAATGTACACTCTGCTTTGCATGTTACACATAAAATCTAGCACAGCGGCCTAGTGAGACTGGACACTGGAATAGGGTTGAAAGCTCCACATAAGAGATTCAAAGAAAGCAACTGTAAAACATCTTGACTCAGCTGACTGTATTCGTCAGCATTTGAAGAAGCCTGGCTTTAATGTGGCATCATAAAGAGCCACTCAACTTTTTTTTTCTACTTGTGCTTCTAATATTGAGGCACAAGTAAAAAGATCATTGGCCCTAGTATCATGGGCGTCCGCAGTATTTTTTCCAGGGAGAAGAAGGGGCAAAATATCCTCCCCTACTTTTCCCCACTCCCATCCCATTACTTCCTTACCTCCTCCTCCCTCCTATTGCCTACCTCTCCCAGAAGAGAAGTTTCCTGGTGGGAGGAAAGTGTTAGTTACCAGTTAGTAGGAAAAATATATGACCAGCGTAGTACTGAGGACTAGCATGTACCTGAGCAGCATGAGCTCTTTAGTTTACAATAGCTGGGGTAGTAAAGATTAGAAGCAGCAAAGTAGGTGAGCTCACAACGTCGCACTTTCGGATAAGTATCTGGTAACTCCCCACTAAGAATATCAGCAGCAGCATAATAGGCCATCCGAGGCCCCGTATATTAGCCCAAACAGGAACAGACAGACGAAAAAACGGGCAGCTTAGGACATCAATTTCCAAAAATAGAAATATTCTTTATTGAATGGATCACCACAGTGCACAAAACTCAGCCCTACATAGGGTACAGAATAAACCTGTAAATAATAATCATATGCAGGTAATTAAGCAAGTGGGTTCACTTCATCATTATGCCTATCTCTAAGTACCCTAGCGGTACGAAACATGTCAGGCTTATCCTGTGCCATGTGTAAGGCTCAGTGTTGTGCATTGTGGTGATCCATATATGTGAGTTTTGATTTTGGTCTGTTTGTAGTAAAGATTAGCCACATTTACCTAGTCTACAATTCCTGTGGTGTTCAGCTATTAATGGCTGACTACATCATGGGAGCTGTAGTCCACAACAACAGGCCATCACAATCCCAATCTATAACTACAATTCCCATGAAGTTCAACTAGCAATGTGCTTAGCTGAATATTATTGCAGATGCTTCTTACTTAGAAACTGATGGATTGCCACAATTGTGAACAAAAATGAAAGTACAGTCACTTTTGATTTTACTCACCATGAATTTTCAATGCATTTCCTTTGTTTCATTTATCAGTTTTTTTGCCATTCCAAATACCAAATCTAATTATTCTGGTGTCAATCACCATTATTTTCCTTGCCCACAATGATACTTGTTTCAAAATATTTTACATTCATTGGACCTGTCAAGTTATCCCAATAACTTTTGCCGCAGTAATATCAAGAAGGGTAATTAGACTCTATGTAGTAGAACATTTTCCAAGCCTCAAAGTTAGTATAGGCTTGCTCACACTGTGCTCCATATTCTTATTAACAGTCATTGAGATTAATCGAGATGTAGCTTTGATTAGCTTGCATGCATGGTAGTTTCTGCAGTGCTGTGTTTTATCACTTAGTAATTCATAATGATTGTTTTAGCACTGCTAGGTAGGGGCTTACACATGAGCCAAAGACATCCACAAAACCAACCACCAGTTCTGCAGTGTGAGGCCCACTTATAAGATGTTACCCCTGGTCCTATTGAATTTTACTGCCCCAAGGACTGGACAGTATTAAATCATAGATTTGGGGCTATGAGCATGAGGCACATGTTTAAAGGGACTCTGACATCTAAACACTGTTTATACTGTCAATACTGTCAACTTTCGAGGAAAGCATCATGGCTGGAGGTCAGAAGATAGACTGGAATGTACCTTACATAGACAGAGAAACATAGAATGTGTCAGCAGATAAGAACCATTCGGTCCATCTAGTCTGGCCAATTTTCTAAATACTTTTATTAGTCCCCAGTTCCGGTCTTATAGCTAGGATAGCCTTGTGCCTATCCCTCGCATGCTTAACATCCTTGACTGTGTTCACCTCTATCACTTCCGCTGGAAGGCTATTCCATGCATCCACTACCCTCTCAGTAAAGTAATACTTCCTGATATTACTTTTAAATCGTTGCCCCTCTAATTTTAGACTATGTCCTCTAGTTGTGGTAGTTTTTCTTCTTTTAAATATAGACCTTAAAAGGTGCATGCAGGTTTATCCTCATACTAGGGCCACTGTTTTTTTTAGTGTGTGCTTCTATGTTAGAAACACAAGTGAAAAAAAAATTGTGTTTTCTTTTTAACTTTTGCCCACACATTTTAATTTCTATCACTGTGTCTTTTGCCCACACATTTTAATTTCTGTCACTGGGTCTTTTCATGCGAAATCCTTTTCTATTAAATTGTTAATCACCCTTTAAAGCTTTGATGCATACTTATATGTCGCCATAAAATTGTAGTTTTCTGCAGAGCACAATGGGGGCATGTGTAAACATGGCACACATGCAAATTGTGCCAAATACTGGCACAATATGCGTGTGCACCGATGTATTTAGCAGACTCCTGACAAATTTCGGGAGTGCGTGTTATCTACACCAAATGCGTAGATTTTGGTTGGGTCTGCCCTCGTTGCGCCAGCGCAGCCTATGTATAAAAAAATCAGGCGCTGAAAAGCAAACTTTGCAGTGCGGGAGTTTTTATGCATAACCCCCAAGGTGTTTTACAGTAATAGAAATAAAACCACCACATGTACTTACAATTGCACATTTATTTCTTAAGATAAATGGGAAATCAATCCTTCTGAGCTTACATTCATGAAGGAATTGGGAAGCGGAGTCTTTGGCGTGGTGCGGCTTGGAAAATGGCGTGCACAGTATAAAGTTGCAATCAAAGCAATCCGAGAAGGTGCAATGTCTGAAGAAGACTTTATCGAGGAAGCTAAGGTCATGATGTAAGTTCATTTTTTTTACAGGTAGTAAACAAATCTACAGCAATGTACAAAAGAAACAAGTTGTGGAAATAAGCTGGATGAGAAGGGCAGATATCAAATTTAATGGGACTAAAGTCCTATTTTGTAACTGTAAAAGCAGAGGACAATCTGATACAAAACATGAATTCCACTGCACTCAATAGGCAGAAAAACCTCTGACTTTTTTTTTTTTTAGAAAACATTTCCTGTATTTTGTGCTAAGTAAATTTAAAGGAGAAATGGGGGTAATAAATTAGCTCTTCATGGTTGAAAGGTAAAAAAGTGATCTCCTTAACCCCCAAAGGGTTGTGCAGGGTTGCTTTACAGTAATCAGAATCAGTGGGGAAGAGAAAGCTGGAAGGTTGACCAAAATGCTAAAAACACAGACAGGTGTGACCACATGCTGCTTCCTATCTTCATGCGGCTTCCTAGCCACATGCTGATTCCTATCTACATGCAGTGGTTGATCATGTTCAGTTTTTCCTAGAATTACACATCTTCTATGTGTAGTGGAGTGCAAAAATTCCTCCCCCTCACACTTGGCACTTGTGAGCTGTTTGGGGATAGATATTACACTGACAATCTATTTGTGGACATCTGTGGTACTGGCAAGCTGTTTGGGTACATAGATGGTACTAGCAATGGGTAAGAGATGGCACTGGTAAAGATGTTTGGATACAGATATGGCTCTGCCAAGTAATTTGGAGACAGATATGGCACTGTCAAGCAATTTGGGGGCAGATATGGCACTGATAAGCTGTTTGGGGGCAGAGACGACATTGGCAAGCTGAGTGGGGTACTGGTAAGCTGTTTGGGGACATAAATGGTACTGGAAGCTGTTTTGGGACAGATGGGCCTGGCAAGCTGTTCAGGGACAGAGATGACACTGGGAAGCTGTTTCAGGGCAGATATGGCACTGGTTAGCTGTTTGGGGACAGAGATAACACTGACAATAGGGACTGAGATGGCATTGCTAAGCTGTTTGGAGGATAGAGCTGTTTTGGAGACAAAGGTGGCACTGGCCAGCTCGCTGGGGGCACATATGGCACTTGCTAGCATGGTTTCATACTTTCATATTTTTTTCTAATATGAGAAAAATTGGGTACGTGAGAGGGCCCACTGCTAAGACATTGCCTAGGGCCTTAAAGCAGCCCTAATTACAAGTATGCTTACATTACAGCCAGGGAGTAAGAACCAATACTGTTCATGGTTGACATTTTATGGTCTTTGTCACAATTTAAAGGACAACTGACTACAAATCTATGGGGGCATGTACTAATAAAAGCAAATGTATTTTTTTTGCAAAACTATTTTTTTGCTGTGCCAATATACTAAATATTTAACAGACAAAATGACCCAAAAAATAGGAGTGGTAGGTGCGCTAAGTGAACCCTTAGTGCAAATAAAAATAAATGTAATATTTGCCTGAGGAATGATGGTGTTGCTGTACACCTTGCAGATGATCCTCAGTATGTATACAGTGTATATATAAGAAAAAAAAACCCAGAAAAAAGCACATAGATCATAGCATAATTCTGTTATATATTAGTGTGGTATTTGGAGGTAGATGATTCCACTCACAAAACCAGCAGATGATCAAAGCTCTTCTATAGACTTGTGGAGTCTTCCTTTCTTTCAGTCAGACGCTCACATATATATAGAGGAAAAGACCAAAGGCATATATTGAGTGTAAAAGACTTACAAAATGTAATGTAATATAGTAGTATCTTACATCTCAGAAGCAGGTAGAACAGCATAAGGAATCTCCATAGCAAAAATCCTCTCAGCTCTTACAGTCTGGATGTGCAAAAACAGCAAGTAGTAAAACAGCATACAATGAGTTAAAAGCAGGATAAAAAGTCCGTATAAAAGCAACAATGGTGGTCACGCTACGCGTTTCGCCTGTTAATAGGCTTCCTCCTATTTATTTGCACTAAGGGTTCACTTAGCGCACCTACCGCTCCTATTTTTTGGGTCATTTTGTCTGTCTATTTCACCACGTGTGTACACTTAGGAACACACAGGCTGTTGCTGCTTTGTATAGGATTAAGCGCCAGAATCTACCCCCTTTTTTTTTGTATTTGTACTAAATATTTAACACTCACATAGTAAATATTAGCAAACTGTGAATAAATCAGGCATGTTTGCAAAGAAAAACAGGCATGTTTGCAAATATTGTTTCTTCATTTTTTTATTAAAGCTTGTGTAATTTTCACATGCAAAATAACAATTATTTTCACAAAATAGTCCCAAAAGTGCTTAGCATGCACAAATATTTTCGCAAAATATAACTGGAACTGGAAAAACGCACACTAAATAAAAATAAATATAAAAGGTACTAAACGGTAATCTAAGCTCAACATGTTACAAATATGTGCAAATTGCTCCTTACTCATGTTTTACCTGTTTTATTCTCCACTGCACTTGTTTAGTACATGACTACTAAAGTACCTTATTGAGCCCTATTTACTCATATAGCTCTATCAGGACTGACATCTTGGTCAGATGAAGGAAGATGTAACCCAACTGACCCAAGATTCTAAACATATCCGCCCACTGATAGAGTTATATGGAGCAAAGATAAATATCTTATCTAAACAGACCTTGCCACGGACATTTTGTCTGTCCTTGATTACAGGCCCATTTCATTTAGGTCTAGTGCTTTTTCTAAACATATTTTAATATCTATGCAAGATAGAAATGTACAGAAATGTGTTACAAAATTCAAACAAGACTTAACCCAATAACACTGTACTTGGTATAGTTGATGTCTGTGGTTTATTATAATATTAAAGCAGTCTATATATTACATGTCATGTCATTGTTTACACAATGCATACGCAAACATTTCTTTTTCAGGAAATTTACCCACCCCAAACTAGTCCAACTCTATGGCGTTTGTACTCAACAGAGACCTATCTACATTGTCACAGAGTTCATGGAGCATGGCTGCCTACTGAATTACCTCCGCCAAAAAAATGGCCAGTTCAGCTCAGACATTCTGCTGAGTATGTGTCAGGATGTGTGTGAAGGGATGAACTACTTGGAAGAGAACAATTTCTTACACCGTGATCTGGTAAGGAACACAGCATTTTATACAAGTTAGAAGCCGCTCATTGTATCCACATAAAAAGCAGAAAACAAGGATCCACACATCGGTCCCAAAAAATAAATGACAGCATTTATAAAGTTAGTTTAAACAGGCACCTTGACGTTACTGATACTGCCAATATAGAGCCAATGTCTGCCAATGTCTCATGTCTATGACATCACCTGTGGCCTGGTGTGCAGATTAACTACTTTTCAATAGAAAATGTGCAATTTGCATATGAAGCCCCAAAGGTGATGTCATGAGCAGGAGACACAACAGACCCTTAATTTATGCATTTGCTACAGTTTTGCTTACTTTTATTGAATAGTCTTGCTTGTTACAGTTATGTGGAAACAAAAGCAACAGCAGTCAACAATGAAAGTAACTGGAGGAATAAGCAACCCTTATATTTATATATCTAAATGAGAGCTAAATATGTTTACACATGGATAATAAATAAATTAAAAACATTATAAAGAAATCCCATTTTTAAATAATATTTATATATATTTCTGTGTAAGGATATTAAATGCCTTTATTGGTCACTTGGAAATAAGTAAACCTACAACAGAGTACACTTTTGAGGGGGATATTTTTAGAATTGTGGTTCAGAAAGGAAATGTAATGGCGTTGATATATACCACATGGCACGATCTCAACATAATAAATTTAGAATGTACTGACTAAGTTCATTAACACACACAAAATAGTAATTAATCCGTACAGAAAATAATCAGTTCCTATTACTTACAGAAAGCAATTTCTTTAAAATGTCATTTACTTCAGCTACTTTCCATGTATGCATTGTGCAATCTAAACAGCTAGAAGATTTAAACATACTGAGTGATAATACTTTTAATACTTACCTGTCTTCTCTGGGTCATGGTCACATGTCTTGCAGCAAAAGACAGTTCACAAAGCATGATGGGGCTGAAGCCTGTGCACTGTGGTCTTCTTCTGTTTTTTTCTAACATGTAATAAGCTGATAAAAGAGGCAAAACCCAAAGGTTGTTTATTTTACATAGATAGAGAAGCATACCTCCCAACTGTCCCACTTTGCGCAGGACAGTCCCGATTTGTGAGCTATGTCCCACCCTGCTCTCCCGATTTTTCTTGGGACAGAGGTAGAGCTCAGTGGGATAGCAGGACTCAGGACTGCAGTCCTGATCACATTCTCTGGTGTCCCAGACACCAGAGAATGTTTACTGGGCATGCACAGGATTGTGCACATGCGCAGTAACAATCCTGGCTTCAGATGCCAGGATCTAAATTGGGTGACAGTGTTACCGCACATGAGCAGTAGCACTGACACCCCCCTCCCCAGACTCCACCCCTGTGCCCCTTACAAGACCTCGCCACCCAGTGTCCCGATGTTGGGAGGTATGGATAAGTATACTTCACGATGGGCATACAGATAAATACCTGTAACTCACATTCTGGATATTAACCCCTTCGCGACAAAGGACGTGTCAGGCACGTCCTGGGAGAAACTCCCTTAATGACAAAGGACGTCTATTGCCTCGATGTCGTGCACCCACGATCGCCCCACGCATGCTGCTCCGTCAATATGGCTATGCCCTCTGCCGGTCTGAGCTTCGGAAGTGAAAGTAACTTCACTTCCGTCGCTCTGAATATGCTACTTGACTGCCCCTAGTGGTAGTTAAGTAGCATGGCAATTGAAAAAATTTAAAATAAATATTTAATTAATTAAAAACTGGTTATATAGTTAGATTAGCCTATAGGGTTAAAATTAAATAATTTTTAGCATAAGGGATAGGGTTAAAATTAAATTAAAATTAAAACATATTAAGGGATATAATAAGGATTAGAGTTGGGGTTAAATTTAGTGTTATGGTTACCTTTTGGGTTCGGGTTGGGGTAAAAAGTTCAATATAGGAAAAAAACAGAAAACACTATTTTTGGTTTTTGCCCCATAACTCGCAAAAAATATGGAAACATGCATATTTCTGAACTCTGGTCAACTTTTAGAAACTATTTAGATGGGGTCTTTTTTAATGATTTTATTTGTGTAAATTATATTTTAGGTCAAAATTAGAAAAAGTGGTTTTTTTTTAAATCTTTCATCATATTTTATGATTTTTTTTGTAGTAAATTATAAAATATGATGAACATAATGGTAATGGTATCTAATGAAAGCCCTTCTTATGACTATAAAAACAACATATAATTTGTGTTGGTACTGTATGTGAGAAAGAATAAAATTGCAGCTAAACACAAACACCCCAGAAATGTCAAAACAGCCATTGTCACCAAGGGAAAGTCAAGGTGAAAATGTCTTGTCACTAGGGGGTTCAAATTAAGGGAGTAAAGCGAAAGTAAAAATCTATAATTTTTGTATAGAACTTCTGCAAATTATAATTCAAAAGCTATCCTATAGTCTGTGTCAAAACCAAGACTTTTGGAGAAATTATTGTATGTGTATGTAGACATTTTAAATAGAAATACTTTAAAGAAAGAATATAAATAAAATACCTTATTAAGCCTTTTGACGTCAGTATACGTCTATTAGGGGGTGACATTTTGTTTAGAATCTTCTTTCAGCTGACCCAAGATGTCCGTCCCCTAATAGAGTTATACAAGCAAAGACAGCTCAACAAGGTACTCTATTCTGCATTAAAGCATTTCTAATTAAACGATTACACTTGATGCAATCTTTCAATTACGCATAACCTACTTTTTTGCCACCAGTAGTCTTTTAAGCTTGATAAAAAAAACTGTCCACCAGTTCCAGTTTGATTTTAGCTTTGTAATTATGTTGTGTCTTTTCTACATAAAGTGACAATATCCAGTGTATAATCACATTACAGATTGAGTACACCTTATCTGAAATGCTTGGGACATTTCATATAATGGATACTTTCAGTTAATGGATCATTTTAGCAGCACCCTATAAATGTTCACATTGGATATAGGTAATGTAGAATATTTATAGGACTGGAGCTGCCAAAACGATCTCCTCCATGGTGCTGCTGAAATGATCTGCTCCAAGCGCAATAGTCCTTCCCTCCCCTCGAAGCACTGCGGGAACTACATTTTTCCATGAGCGCTTGCTTCACAAGTATGGAGCCTGGAAGGGTGGAACAAAGGAGATTCAAGAAGGTGAGTATCCATGATCTAAACTGACCCTTATCCCAAAAAAATATTTTGGATTTTTGGTCATTTTGAATAATGGATCGACGGATAACAGATAGATACTCAACCTGTAGCTCTTCAGTAAACACGACATCTCATTGTACCTTTTGTTTGATTTCCAGGCTGCCAGAAACTGTTTGGTAAATGATGGAGTGGTGAAATTGTCTGATTTTGGAATGACCAGGTAAGAATCAAACAATCCCAAACCCTAAAATACCAGTGCACTAATGTTAAATAACCTGATTTATTTAACAATAAGTAAAAAAAAAAAAACAATTTTAATAACATCTTAAAAATATTGTTAAACACTGTTGACTAAGTATTTTGTGTAATGCTGCAGTATAAGTTAGCTTTCTTGCAGAACTGTAAGACTGAATTATTTTCACTTGAAATGGATTTATTTCCTCAACTTTCTCAGTCATCTGACAGTTAGTTATAATTTTTACAGTCAGTGGTAACATTTTTTTGCTTTTGTTTTTTTTAAATTACTTTATTGTTTGAATATTTATGTAACGTGTACTTTTTAAACGCCAATTTCAATCAAAAGAAAAACAGGGGAAAAAACTAAAACAACCAAACCAAAAAATAACTTTGGCATTTCTAATGTAAAATTGCACAATTCCAGCTATCTCAGGTTTAAATCTACTGACTGGAGCTGGAAAATGTCAGTGCCAGACAACCCTATTTTGCTGAATACACTACAAACTTTTTGAAGTGAAGATGTGTTTGTTGGAAATAGTTTTCCCTTTACATTTTACAGTTTGCTGGGTTTATTTTTTTCCACCACTGCCTTTAACATGGCAGAAAATTTGCGCTTCAGTTAAGGTTTTTGGCATTTCAAACTGCACGAAATCTGTATGTTACAGGTTGAGTACATACAACATCAAATAAAAGAGGAAAATAGACACGTCGTTCAGATCATTGTAACTTTAACGATTTGTACTACATTTCTAGCAGATTGTACAATTTTCAAAAAGCCTCCAGCATTTAAAAAGGTTTGGAAATGTCAGACTATTTGTAACAGAATTTATAGCTGTATGTTTTAGATATGTTGACTATATAGTTATTTGTGAATTTAAATTATACCATGTCAAAAATTATACTGCAGAAAATACGAAGCATTGCCAACTCTATTACATTTTTGTTGATTTACCATTGTAATATATATAAAGTTTTGTTTTTTAGACTTCGAAAGGATTGGTTTTATTTAAAACAATATATTATTAGCACAGTATGATATTTTTCATACATTATTTATTGATGAATTCAATATTCAGAAATTCAAAAGAATTCATTAAGTGACTTTTTTTTTCCTTTGGTTATTAGATATGTTATTGATGACCAGTATACAAGTTCTTGTGGAGCTAAGTTTCCAGTAAAATGGTCTCCTCCTGAGGTTTTCAATTACAGCAAGTTTAGCAGTAAATCAGATGTATGGTCATTTGGTAAGTCTATATTTACTTCCTAATAATAAAGCAGATCACTAAACTAGTATAGGGTTGAACCAATATGTGCCCATAATATGCCCCGAAATGGGGCCTGCAAATTGGAGACTGATTCAGGGCACATCGGTGGCCGAATGTCGAGTTACCCAGGTAGCCCTGATGTGCCTCTAAATATATCCACAATTCAGACATCACAGGCATTTCCATGCAGATATCTCCCAGCACCGAATGCATCCGAAATGCACAGAAACTAAGTGGTTGACTTGTATGGGAGAGAACGTCAGCTTATTTCGGGAGGACATTGGCGAGTACACATATAGCTGAAGAGTCCTCCCTTATATATACCGTATTTTTCGCTCCATAAGACGCACATGACCATAAGACACACCCAGTTTTTGTTGCTCTGTCCCCCGGTGCTCTGAAGCTGCGTGGCTGTGAGGGAAGCGTTGTGAGCTTCCCTCCAGCCGCGCGGTCAATAAAGTGTGTTTAAAAAAAACACACTTTATTGACCGCGCAACCGGAGGGAACACTTTATTGACCGCGCAACCGGAGGGAAGCTCACAACGCTTCCCTCACAGCCACGCAGCTTCAGAGCACCGGGGGACAGAGCAGGAACGAGGTAAGTTTTAGATTTGTTTTTTTTTTCCCACCGACTCGAGTATAAGCCGAGGGGGGCATTTTTCAGCACAAAAATTGTGCTGAAAAACTCGGCTTATACTCGAGTATATACGGTATTAATTCAAGTATGTCAGGTTATTTATTTTTTCTTTGATCCTAAATATTCACCATCAGTGGATGTCTAAACATGTATTGTTCAGAGGATTGGGGGACGTAGGGGTCCAGACAGTTTGGTATTTAATTACTGATGGTGGCCCTTTATTATGGTAAGAATGCAGTGAGGCTATGTTTTGTAGGTAATGTATGTTTCTTTTTTTCAGGTGTATTAATGTGGGAAGTATTCACAGAGGGCAAGATGCCCTTTGAGTCATATTCCAATGTTGAAGTGGTTGATATGGTGACAAGAGGAGAGAGACTGTATCGGCCGAAGTTGGCAACAAAAAGTATTTATACGGTTATGATGGCGTGCTGGCATGAGGTAGAGTACAACTGACAATCATTGGCATATTTTTACATCTTAGTGCCGCAAATACTTGTATTCTGTGTGACATGTTACGTTTTCCTTGAAGTGCTAAATATCACTTTTTGCACAAAAGACAAAGAATCATAATTTTTCACTGATTAATCATTATCAGCTATTATTCTAGAATAGCAGTCAGTTTAAAAAAAAATGGTCACTAGTCCTTAAAGGACAACTGAAGCAAAAAATTAACAGAAAGATTGTATCAAGTGTATGATTTAAAAAGAAAATCTTTAATGAAAGAATACATATAAAGTTACTTATTGAGCCTTCTTTACTTCATATATGTTGCTCAGGGGGCAGACATCTTGTTTAGAATCTTGGGTCAGATCTTAACTCACCTTGGTTCAGATGAAAAAATATGTGACCCATCTGACCAAAGATTCTAAACAAAATGTCTGCCTCCTGGTGGTGCCATATGGGGTAACAATGGCTCAATAGGGTACTTTATTTGTATTCTTTAATTAAAGCATTTCTATATAAAATGCCTACACTTGACAGAATCCTTTAATTAAACACAACTTCATTTTTTGCTACAGTTGTCCTTTAAAGGGATTTTGTCACCTAAACATTTGTTTTCATGTGAATGTAAGAAATACATTAAAAAAAGAAATATACATTGTGTTAGCAGAATTGCAAGTAAATGACCAAAATAGGATACAAATGTGTATTAAATTTGTCTTCGATGTCTTCTGTTTGATACGACCGGTGGCTTCATATGCAAATTAACTGCTTTTCAATGGGAACAGGGGACACCACACATTTATAACACATTTTCCCCTGATTTACATTGTACATATAATCCATAAAATCAAGAGAGGGGCAGACTGACAGCAACCTGGGCCCGAAGGCAAAATTCTACCTTCATCTACCTTTTGTACTAGATAGTACTGTGGTGTTGCACTGACATTTTACATTTGATTGATGAGCCAGGGATACTCAGGACAGGTGTAAGTGAGTGTGTTCCCTTAAAATAATATAACAATATTTACTATATTGGCTAGTATAGTATAGGCTAGATGGGTAGTGACAGGATACATAGCTACTTGCTTGGCCGGTTAATTTAATACCAGTTGGCATGCTAGAGGATGATTGTGTGGTAAACGAGACAAAAGGATGTCTGAATGACAGGCAGACTAAGCAAGTGACGGGATAGAAGATTGGCGCCAGGAATAGTGCTGACCTGGATGTTACTGCTGACCTGGATGTTATGAACAGTGAGCATGATCACATGACTACACTCTACCCAACATGCTGTGAGCAATGCTGCATTTTCCCAATATCCGACAGTCCATTACTGCGGGCAGACCATTGATATTACCCTATATGCAGCACTGCATTATAAAAACGTGTTAAAAACATAGTATAGCATGTATTCCTCCTCCATACATTGTACCAAGCCCTACATAAATTGTTGGTGCTATATAAATAAATTTTATTGTAAGAGTACAGAAGAGCTTTTTTGTTTCTGAATAGTTATTGGACATTTGTGGCTCCACCATCTCTATGTGATTGGCAGAGTCCTTTGCAGGTAGCATTTCTCCGCTGACTAGTTAGCTTATTGCTCCTTTTCTGGCCTTTACATGGCGTTTTTTTGTAGTAGACAGTACTGGCCAGGGAATGTTTAATCTTTGCTAATGCTTTAACTTAACATATACTTTTGTCATTTGCTTGTAGCAATAAATAAACTCACATGCCACTGTGAAATAAGGCAAGGAAGCTTTATAAGCACCCTTGCCTCATACAATCTTAAACGAATCTAAAACTGTTTTCTATCATTGTTTTGTTTGTTAAAAGTCTTTAAAGTGACCACACAAGAAACACTTTTGTTTGCAAACAATGACATACACAAAACATGTTTGTTTTTTTTTGCAATTCTAGAAACCTGAAGGACGGCCTAAATTTTATGATCTGATGTCTGCAATCGGACAGATTCTTGAAGGAGATTTTTGAGATGGTTCAGGGCACATTGCTGTTTATAAAAATGTACGTTTTGTGGACAGTTTATTTAAAGGATTTGACTATTGAAACGCAGGCTGCCTGCCCGTATGAAGAACAAGGCTTTTTATGTGCTGGACTCCACGTGGATTATTGTAACAGAAAATGTCACACTAACAGGAAAGTACTGAAGATGTTTGTTCCACTCACACCTGATCCCAATGAATAGAAAATGTTTTAGGCTTTTTTGTTTTGTTTTAGTTATCGTGAATTGCTCTAAGTTTTCTTTTAAATTCTATGAAACTGTCATATTGTGCTTACATGTACCAAGCATGATCGAGCTGTATAGTGTACATATTTATGTATAATATATTTATATTAAATAACAGTTTTTATTTGGTTTGTTTTTGTTTTGTTTGTTTGTTTTTACATAAAAAAAGCACACGGTCTACTAAACTGCTTCATGGATAGCAGGATAAAACTTATCATGAAAAGTTAAAGGATCTTAGCATGTATCCATGTCCAGCAGATAACAACCATGCGGTCCATCTAGTCTGCCCAACTTTCTAAATACTTATTTTAGTCCTCGGTTCCCTATCTTATATCTAGGATAGTTTACGTCTACCACTTCTGTGGCTATTCCATACATCCACTACCCTCTCAGTAAAGTAATATTTCCTGATATTACTTTTAAATCTTTCTAATTTAAGCATTGGGTTTTTCTCAGCACACAAACCCCCGGTAATACCCGAGAGACGTCGTGCCTCCGAGTGACAGGCGTCCTCCGGGCTGGCAGCACGCCTGTCACTCAGGGGCACGATACGCCCCTGAATTTAAGACTATATCCTCTAGTTGCCGTAGTTTTTCTTCTTTTAAATATACTCTTCTCCTTTACTGTGTTGATTCCCTTTATGTATTAGAAACATTTAATTAGATAAAGGGAAAGAACAAATTAAAGGAGGTGAGTATATTTAAAAAGAAGAAAAACTACCACAACAAGAGGATATAGTCTTAAATTAGAGCAAAGATTTAAAATTAAAATCAGAAAGTATTACTATACTGAGAGGGTGGTGGATGCATGGAATAGCCTTCCAGTGGAAGGAGTTTAAACATGCATGGGATAGGCATAAGGTTTATTAGTCTATATTAGAAGCACAAGTGAAATATAACATTTAGTGTCCCTTTAAGTTGCTTATATGTAATGTTCAGTTACCTCAACTGACCGCCTCATTTTTAGTGAAGAGCTCCCAATATATATATATATTTTGTTTCGAAACATTGTTTAAAAATACAAGCAAAATACTTTTTCCATAAAATACCAAACAATGTGAATCTTAACTAAAATACACCACATAGTAATCGATAAATAAAATACTTAAATGTATGCACCTTACGTTATTTGGTATTTTGCATGTTTATGATCTTAGAGGTTCTACTCAATAAAGAGAGACTTGCAGGGAACTGAGATCGGAATGTCAAACTTAAGACCAGAGTAGCTGAGTTTCGTCCATTCAGTTGCATTGGAGAATTTTTAAAACTGGGAAAATAATGCACTATACGTGGGACCTGCATCTATTTATGTATGTGAATACTTGTTTTAATACCTCAATATATCATTTTAAAATATTTGATTTATTTCTAAAGTGTGTTGCCAGGAACCAGATTTCTCACATTTTCAAGTAGGTTTTGGAAAGCATTCACTACATAGAATACGTGTATAAATATATAAAAGTTACATATAAAATATGGTTAAACACTTTTACAGATGCATTTTGATTTTAAATGACATGTAAGCTGACATTTACAGGAATTTTAACAAAATAATTGACCCTTTCTACAAAAGCGATCTGAGTTATTCTCTGTTTGTGTTGCGAGGTAATAAAAGTTGGACCTAAGGTTTCAGGAGGGGTTCAAACCTGGTTTATCTAGTATATATTTTACTTGAGGGCACTCCTCCAAACTTTAGTCTGACATAGTTTTCATGTTGTAAAGATGGAAAATCTTCCAACAAATGTAACTTAAATGAAATGTCCCATCTTGTTAAAGGACAACTGTAGCAAAATATTAACTAATGTTTATTTGAAAGATTGCATCACGTGTAGATTGTTTGCCTATAAAAGCTTTAATGAAAGAATATAAATAATGTAACTTATTGAGCCCTCTTTGCTCTGTTTAGCTCTAACGGGGGCAGACATGTTGTTTAGAATCTTAGTTTAGATCGGTCAGATCTTCCTTCATCTGAACCAAGGTGAATGAAGAACTGTCCTAAGATTCTAAACAACATGTCCGCTGCCTATTAGAACTATATTCTTTTATTAAAACATTTCTATTAAAAATGTCTATATTCAATGCAATCTTGCAATTACTTAAAGGGGAGCAGAGCGTGGTCACACCAGTGAGTGTTACTCACTATATTGATGAGCACTGGCAACATTTCAGTGAACCCTGGGTACAAAAAAAACCTGTGTGATGAATCATCTGGAAGCTGGTAAGAGGAAACCTGTAACTCAGGTTGCAAAATGAGATATTCTTTAAACCAAAAGGAACCTGAGAGGTCGGAGGCTGGTCCATTGCTTTGACATTAGGATGCCTACCCATGAAATATTGCAACAGTTTAATAAACAGTAATTATTAGTTGTGAAGCTATTAAATAGTGTCACATCATTACATCAGGACTGAAGCATTTTTATTTAAAAAAGCCAACATGTTATTCAGATGCAGGATGGGTACACTGTGCTACTGCAGACTGAGAGATTCAAGGAAATGGAAAATATTTTAAATGTGGTTAATATTTTGTGCAAAACAATAACAGAAGCTGCAGATGTATACACAAACATAAACCAAAATGTTCCTATAACAGGAGGTCAAATTGTGACTGAAACACTGCAGATGGTCACACAGTTACAAAATGGAGACCTTGAATCAACTAGAGAAAGACAATGGTGGTTATGTATAAAAAGTCCCGTACATGATAGTGTTGTGAAGTGTTATGCTCCTTTATTATGTATCCCGGAACCGTAATGTGTGGATAAATAGTGCCTCTGCCAAATTGGATTTGATGGAAGTTTTCTGTGATTTTTGTGACCTGTTTTTTTATGCATGGGGTGCAACAGTTTTTGGCCCTATTTCTGTGAATGGAAGCACCTCTTTCACAAGTAAATATGCAATTAGGAAAGAGTGAGGAGGGCTGGCAATACATAAATATCCCCGATTTACTTTTAACAGTATAGTCATCCAGGCTTTGTGATAAATGTTTTATGTGCTATAATAAAATAAAACCAATAAATAACAATAATTGAAAGAAAAAAACTCATAACCAATTACATAGCTATAAAACTAAAGCTCCAAGTATGTGAAGTAATCAAATTCTATGTTTCCCACTATATTGTGTGCTTATGAGCTGTGCTCTCTATCTTATGTATCGCTCGGTCTCCTCTTTATTCTCAATAAAATTAGTTGTATTTAAATAAACGTTAATAATAATATTTATTTTATATTTCAAGGTTGATAGTAAATGTGTCCAATGCTACTATCATGTGTAGGGAAAGAGCGCCTCCTCCAAAATGTATTTTCCATTTTTTCTTTACACTAAGCTGTCCCAAACATTTTAGTCGATTCATCCGACAAATTTTGTAGATTGTGAAACTCCCATCACATTTGTTTTGTATCTTAACATAAACACAAATCACACTAATTTGCCCTGCCCAAAACAGTGTATATTGGATAGATCCTATTATCTATCATCTAACTCCGTATTCAAGCACACAGTACTTAACGAATACTATCAGACACTCACTAAGTGACCCTTTCTTTGTGGTTCTCCATTTCCTTTATCTTCCTTTTACATTATAATATTCTCCTTCTATGCGCCGTGGGTGTTTGCACAGTTTTTTCAGGCTTATTTTAATAACACAGAATGCGTTTAGCGAAAATAAAATATGTAAATAGGTGGAGTCATTTATTTTACCCAACTCCTGGATGGTTGAGGACAAGCTGCCGTTACAATACCCCAAATTAATGGATTGTTAGTGAATTTGCCTGTGACTGTTTTATTAGATATGAATTTAGTTATTGTGTTTTTTTCCAGAAATAAGGTAATGATAATTTATTGCAGAGTTTATTCCAGGATTGCAATCCATTCCAACATTTAGGATTTATCTTGGGGGCATGCAATCAAAATGTAACATTGTGTGTTTGTCTGCTGTGTGTAACGACATTACGCATGGTGGAACAAGACCTCTCCTTTACAGGGTCTCTGTGCTTATTTCAAGGGTTTTGATTTTATTGAATAATCCCACTGCATTTCCTAGACTCATGACAGAGACTTTTAATGAGGTTTCCAATGAAACGAGAGGCATGCTTCTAATAATTTTGTTTCATTTTGAAGGATACCTTGTTTTTGGGCATGGTGTTTCTGATGTGACAGCGATTGGCTTCTGCTATGTAAATTTGGACAATACTTTGTGGCTGGTTTATCATGGGACTAATCTGTGGAAGGAGGTTCGTTTTAGAGAGCGCCGGTTAGTTTTAGGGTATTTGTGTTAGTGACAAAAATAGCAAGTGGACTCCCGTCCGTTGTTTGGGAGTAAGGCACAGCGGTAAAGGTAGACTCCGCCCTCCGTTCGGTGCTTCCGCCGAGAAAGCTCAGTAAATAAATAGGGGTCTCGGAGGCACGGACACCAAATAAATTCCATGATCACCAGGTATATTTCAGAAGTGAAAAATATTTATGGTGGCATAAAATGGTGCATCCTCTCCGGTTTGTATTTCTTTATAAGTGTTAATATAACAGTATTAAGGTTAGTTATACAGTTAGTGTTAGGGGTTACTTTTAGGGTTGGGGGTTACTATTTGGACTGAACGGTCAGCGCTCTAATTGCCGCGGTGAACTGTCTGCGAGCAACTTCCTAGACGCTCTGCTATGATAATTACCATTGCAGTCAAGAGAAAATCATGTTAGGGATAAAAGTTATGATTATGCTAAATGACAGGATACATTAACAGGGGTTTGTGATTGGCTGAGTGTTCCTGGTGTAGCTGTAAGCGTTTCCAGAGTACAGTGAGCCGTTCTAAACACAAGGTGGTGCATGTACTCCATTATCCAGAAGTCACATTAATGGAAACTGAAATGTATAAAGCAAATCATAAACATATACTGTTGGATTAAATTGTTTATTTATGCAGGGGTTTTTTTAAAGTTGAAAATCACAACTTATTATCAATAGTTTACAGCTCCTGTTCTCATCCTTAAAAATATAAATAAATAAAACGTACTTAAAAATTTTTTTTTATATATATATATATGATGTGAGTCAGGGCAGCAGAATACAACATGTCAGTAAGTGTAGCTTCAATGGGTACCAGAATCTCCCATGCATAGGTGCAGCTCATTTAGGTGAGGCAGTGCACGTGACAGAACATAATTACTGTAACCAATATAGAATCTGTACCTACAATTAAGCTATATATACGTAGGCGTTAATAGATCTAGAATCAGGTGACCACAATGGTTTTATCTTGTGACGCCTATGAAAAATGGAAACTCCACAACTGCACTAAGTAGCATAACGACTGCAGACCTGTCTACATTTTACACATTACATCCATGGGAGTATAGGTTTTTCTTACACATTCATGATTTATACAGTGATGTGGTCAGCTTGATCTACATTTAAGATATTTATATCATAGAGTCCACATGTCTAGAACCAGCGCCTACACATAAGATACTTATTATTTGCCATCCAACTATACAGGATTTAAAGATCCTCACCCTCCACTCCAAAAACAAAGCCACTCTTTGTACAAATAAATAGTGTTTATTTTTTGAATGATACGTTTTTTTTTCTTTTAACCAAACTGAAAGCACAGTCGCAAATTGTACAGAAATGGCAAAGAGTTGCATTTTTACAGTTTCATTATGTGATATAAATGTCTCTTTGTATAAAAATATATTCTTTTATTTTGAACACTAATTAAATATTACACAAAGATTACAAATCATGTATATATTACATTGCTTTATTCCCTGCTGTTTATTTGTTAATATTATTTAAAGCAATGTTTGGTAAATCCCAGACCAAAGACGTACACTGAAGAATTCATACAAATTTTCTCTAAATCCAGGAAAATTAGAAAAGCAATGCTTTGTTCTTTCCAGAGGAAATACAAAAATAAATAAACTCAACAGTAAATACACTTAAGAAAATATGAATTATATTATAAACATTGTATTTGGCATAAATATTAAAATGGTTTGTGCAACAAAAACTATTTACACTGCAAATTAATATATAGTGTAGCAGAAGTAAACTTCTACACAATGGGTCAAACTAGGGCATTTAGATTAAACTTATGCTTACACATGGCATGTCAATGACTCCACATCTCAGATGAACAAGGCTACAGCAACAGGAAGAAGTCCGTCAACAACACAACGAGCCTAGAATCTGGCCATGAACATAGAAATCACACAATGAACCAGGAGACTCTGGTTGGCACCTAGATAGTTCCGAAATATGCCAACAATAATCAAACCTTCATATTATTACCATAACCGCAAACAAAACAGTATGACGTATATTGAATACGAATACTGGGCAAATTATTTATTCTATGAAATGGCCAAAAAAAAAAAAAGAAGCCATCTAAACCTTTTTTCAGAAATAGATTTTCCCTAAAGAGTCCTGCACAAAAACTACAATGAAAAAACGTATTAAAAACAAATCCCTGCTAATCATAATAAGAGTGATGTCAAATACAAAATACGATACACATTGTACAGAATAAAAAAAGTGCACATACACCTTTGGCATAGCGTTTTAAGAGGTAGTTAATAAGTCATATCCCAAAAGTTATTAAAACCTTGTAGATGGGGGTTTCTGCAGACCCACAATAAAGGGATTTAAAATTGCTTTAAAAGTATACATGTATGTAAATTCATTTAATACCAAATACACTCATAAACATGGAATGCAAGTTAGCTCTTTGGTAAACACCTATTGACAAAGTAATTAAACAATTCGGAGTGAAAACTCAGATGTTACTTTATGGGGTAACATTTTGAAGCCAGCAAGGTTAGGATAAAGGAAGTTTCCATGCTCCAATAGTTTTTCTTCGTTGAGCCCATATTAAATAGAAGCATACTAATAGAAGCATACTAATGGAGGCTGTGGGAACACAGTACACAAACACCTGGAAATATTGAAGAATGTTGGCTGAAAATAACCTTGGTCAATGAAGGAATGTATGTAAGACACGTCAGAAAGTCACAATGACCGTTATTTACAAAGTTGTAAAAGAGGAGCAATCACCATGGAAACTACTGGAATGTCCATTGTTTCACTTGTAGCAGTTTGCCCCAGAACTGCTCTTTATCCAGAACACCAAACATATCCAGCACATAAAGCTCATTACCTACAAAAGAATAATTTATTTGTAACGTTCGCAAGAACACCTAGTGCTGTGGTTGGGCACACTGAGACATGTTCGTAGTCAGATTGCTTAGCATGACGCTTAATAACTAATTTAGCACTAGTGTATTTCATCTCTGTATGTCAACCTTAGCATGTACAACAGTGTCTGATCACAATAATGATCGAATGTACCAGCAGAAGTTCGAATTTTGACAAAAACCTGTGAGTTATCACAAAACACATAAAGTTCTGATGACCCCCCCCCCCAGTTTGGCACTCCAGAAAATGGACTGCCATATCAGTATATGAATATATTGCTGTATAAAGAGATACTATAGTAAAAGTCACTTAACACCATGTGATGTGTACCTCTCTATTTATGGGAGTCTCAAAAATGAAAAATAGCAACATTGATTTTTATAAACTTACCCACACGATCAGAGCAAAACACTACCAAGTGCAGTGCTTAAAGGTTTCAGAGTTAGAATCCTGGCTAACCATATTAGAATACATTTACCAAGGTGAACATGTGCCTTGTACACAGATCAGAATTCTCCTATATGATATATTATGACCTCATCCAAACAAAACTGCATCACCTTTCCATGTGTTCATTATTCTGAGTGCGCCCATCTTCACATGCAACACGAGAGGCACTTTTACACCTTCATATAAAAAAGTACAACATATTTACATTTTTATACACAATATATATTTATATACACAACACATTTTTTGAGATCCAATAATGTGTCCAGGAGACAAGTTAGACACACTGTAAAAAGCAGCCAGATGTGTAGGAGGTCAATGGCCTTGATGATCCTTGTGTTATCAGCCATGGTGATATGAAGTAGATAAATGGATTTGTTCCATTGAGGCCAAGTGAGCTTTATCTTTCATCCTCAAATGACAACAGTGAACTCTCTCCGCTGCCAAGAAGGCTGTGTTGATCTTCCTGTGCATCAACAAGCACTTGTTTTTCTTTCTTTACACTGGAAGTGATCTGATTCCAGGTAATGTTGGCATTCTTAAATGCATGTAGTAGGAAAATGCCAATGATAATGGTGAGGAACCCACTCAAGGTTCCAGTTATATCACTGATGTTCATGTTGTTCCATTCCTTGAAGAGGATCGCAGAGCAGGTGACCACCATGGTGGTGAAGAAGACATAGTAAATTGGAGTCACCATGGATGTATTGAATACATCCAGTGCTTTGTTCAGATAATTGATCTGTGTACTCACAGAGACGATCAAGATGAACAACAAGATGAACAGCAATGGATCTTTGTAAACTGGTTTCTTCTCTATCATCTCATGAATGGCGATCCCCAATCCTTTCACAGAGGACACAGAGAAAGCTCCTATGACAGAACATATGGCGATGTATACCAATATATTTGTTTGGCCTTTCTTTGGTGCCACCACAAATATAAGCACCAAGGAGGCCACAACAGCAAGTGTTGCAAACGTGATGAAACCTGTTGGAAGAGAATAGTAGAAATAGAACATTGAATAGAATCTAATTACAAGTCTCACATAATTAACTAAAACTAGTTTCATCTTAGCATGAGACTTCTCATATTAAGCTTCCAAAAGAAAATACTTCTTAGGCCTGATGTGGTTTTCTCTCGAAATACCCAGTTTGATTCATTTATAGAGATGGTGACAGCATAAAAGCAAAATGTACATTAAAAAAAATAATGGGTTTGTGTATTTTTAAGTTAAGGAAAACTCTACATAGTGATTTCAATTTGATTCTGGTTTTAGACCACAATAATATGCATATGTAGAGCCAACACCTGTTAAAAATACGGACTTGCTGAGGAACAAGAGAATATTAGTTAAACAGACAAACTGTCCGCAAAAATGTTAAGCAAGGAGAGCACTCAATATGAAAATCCTACAGCATACATGTGTATGGGTGCATACAGGATAGTGCGATTATCAAGAAAAATCTCTACAAGTAAAACAAAAAAAAACTTTTATTAATACAATCTTAAAAAGTCACTGACCGTATATAATCTATGAAATACAATAATCAAGCAAACTTTTACAAAAATAATAAAAATTGTAAAAAAAAGGATGAAAAAAAGAAGACCTATGCACATTGAGCCAAATATATCACAGAATAATAGCTTAGCGAAATGTTAGATCACAGCTCAAGTGTGGGCAGAACCAAAAACAGGGTTTTTTGATTGATTATATACTTTCAGAGTAACTTTTTTTTAGAATTAAAAGCGTAGGCAATTTAAATAGAAAATGCTTTAACCCTTCACAACAATGCTCGTTAATGTACAGGCCAGGTAAGATCTTTCTTCATCAAACAGTTTGGACCCAAGATGTCAGCCCCCTCATAGAGCTATTCCAGCAAAGATGAATCAAATAAGGTACTATTTTTAAAATCTTCTTGATGCACTCCTTCAATAAAACTTGGATTTTTTGCTCACAAATAGGCTCTCATACCCATCCCCATTTCATACCATGAGATCATTAGCATATCATTTCTTATGTTTGAATAGATATAGAATGCTCTTAATATAACCAACCTGGATCTCTTAGTTTAAGCTCCATTTCATGCAGTGATGTTACCTCCTCCTCTTGAGGAGCATGAATCACCATCATTGTAGAGCCCAAAATGCATAGGAGACAGCCCAGCTTTCCATGGATGTTCAACTTCTCGTTCAAGAAATACGAAGACATCACAGCACTGTACAGACATAAAACACAAGTTATTAACAGTTCTACCTGTCTACTTAATTTACTTGAAACATATTTTCTCCTTCTTGGAAAATAGTCTTGGGTCAGAATTCACTCATTACAACACAGTTGCATCCCGTGTAAGCATTCAGAGGTATAGAAAACCATTTTCATACATGCGGATTAGCAAATTATATTTAGATGGACACAGGCACAACCCAGGAGATTAAATCTGTTTATTAGCATAATTAAGATTCCATTATTGGCTTTGGGAGATCGTACATACCATATAAGTACACTTAGTGCACCGAGCGGGGTCACCAATGTTGCTGGGGCAAATGCATAGGCAGCGAAGTTAGCAGCTTCTCCAGCACCCACTAAAAAAAAGAAACAAATAACAATGCTATTAAACTAAGGAAAGAGAATAACAATTACAACTTCCATTAACCTTATTCAGTTCTCATTGTCCAAGAGTATTGTGCAGATGTGTGTACGCTATTGCCAAAGATAAAACAGATTAACCAACTTGTCGAATATCTGATAATAGTAATGATTATTAAATAAGGGTCATTTTATACTAGAGTTTGTAGTAAACAATTGTTCACTTCTTGGATTCTGTAGACTTGTCATTTTTTTTGTTAGGGTCAAATATGGAGGATTTCACTAGATAAAGGATTGGAATGTTCTATGAAAAACAAAACAAATAATAAACCAATGTCACAAGTCGTGCCTCCACTTTCATTAATAGAGGTTATCTAGTGGTCTCTACCCTATAAAATGCAGAGGATATTATTAATGGCAGCTCGATATAATGACAGGTTTGAAGTTTTCACATTGGGTAAAAAAAAAATGTATAATTAGCTATTAGCAGCAGAGTTATAAAACTTCTTCAACTTTCCTTTCTATCCAAGTTGGCTATTAGTTCCTGATATTTGCAGTTCACTTTTCAGTTGAACACCCCTTCCCCCCTCCCCGCCCAAATACTACTTCCCACTTCTATCCTATATACCAGTAATTAGCAGATATAAAACTGCATAACTGGGGAGACAATATTTAATATTGATTACAGGTTACTGATCTCAAGCAACTCATGCCTCCCAAGTTTCCTTATTTAGGATGGACAGTTCTTCTTTCGGACCCAAATCTTTTCGTCTTGCCTGGTTTACTGTTTTCCAAAAGCTTAGCATTATTGGTTGTGAAGTTAATGCCTCTTTAACAAGTGTTCAATGGGAACAGTGATCAATAGCAGAGGTATCCTTTTAGGGTAGGAATGATTTCACATCAATTTTGAAAAACTAGTAGCCAATCAGACCTAGCTTGTGAATAGGCATTTGATAGAATAACACGAATAGTAACAATACGATTTTTTTTTATTTTATTTAATTCATTAAAAGTTATTGACACAGAGAACAAGACAAGGACTTGACTATTTACTCAGTTTCTCCCCTGCCCTGTATTATAATAGTATAACTAGAAAAGTTACAATTTCTGGGGAAATTGTGTGAAGTGTTCTTGCCTCCACCTGTAGTCTACAACTGGAGTGGGCGGAGTAACTGTTATCATTTACATAGCACATTTAATTGCAACGTTGTTGCACAGTTACATTAAACCATACATTTATAAAAACATTAGCAGGTGTTCAAAAGGCCCTGTCTATGACATCACTTGCTGCTGCAGCTTGACACAGGTCAGAGTATTTTGGCGGTTGCCATATTCAAACGGTCGTATTTTAAAAACTATTAATCCTACAGCGAAGAGCTTTATATTGTGAGAATCACAAGACCCAGACCTACATTTTGATGCATAGTATGTCTCTGAAGTATTAAAAATGAAGGCACAGCCGCAGTTTAGAAATTTCACTTCAAATTTGAGCTTTGCAGAGTGAAGTTTCAATGAATGTCAATGGACGGCGTTGGTTGCAAACAAATGGTCATATTGTGAAAAAACTATCAGGACTACGGCTTAGCCGTTTACATGTTTAGTGGCACCAGGGATAGCTGAACGTTTTGATATAAGATTTGTGTAGGTGGGCTTGAAAATGAGGGAGTGGTGGCAGTTTAGAAATCATGTCCTGATTTTTCAGCTTTTGGCAGCTCCCACTCTAGCTTTGCCATTCATTCCTATGGGACAAATTGCGCCACAAAAACTACGATATTCCGTGAACCATTCGGCGAAACGTTCCACAAAGTAATAGCAATCCGATCGGGAACAATCTGCACGTTTTGGTAAATTTTTGTCTATGTAGTGTAAAAACTGTGGGAGGAGTTAGGGTGGCAAATTTTGCTATAATAATAATAACTAGAAAAGTTACAATTTCTGGCGAAATTGTGTGAAGTGTTCTTGCCTCCACCTGTAGTCTACAACTGGAGTGGGCGGAGTAACTGTTATCATTTACATAGCACATTTAATTGCAACGTTGTTGCACAGTTACATTAAACCATACATTTATAAAAACATTAGCAGGTGTTCAAAAGGCCCTGTCTATGACATCACTTGCTGCTGCAGCTTGACACAGGTCAGAGTATTTTGGCGGTTGCCATATTCAAACGGTCGTATTTTAAAAACTATCAATCCTACAGCGAAGAGCTTTATATTGTGAGAATCACAAGACCCAGACCTACATTTTGATGCATAGTATGTCTCTGAAGTATTAAAAATGAAGGCACAGCCGCAGTTTAGAAATTTCACTTCAAATTTGAGCTTTGCAGAGTGAAGTTTCAATGAATGTCAATGGACGGCGTTGGTTGCAAACAAATGGTCATATTGTGAAAACTATCAGGACTACGGCTTAGCCGTTTACATGTTTAGTGGCACCAGGGATAGCTGAACGTTTTGATATAAGATTTGTGTAGGTGGGCTTGAAAATGAGGGAGTGGTGGCAGTTTAGAAATCATGTCCTGATTTTTCAGCTTTTGGCAGCTCCCACTCTAGCTTTGCCATTCATTCCTATGGGACAAATTGCGCCACAAAAACGACGATATTCCGTGAACCATTCGGCGAAACGTTCCACAAAGTAATAGCAATCCGATCGGGAACAATCTGCACGTTTTGGTAAATTTTTGTCTATGTAGTGTAAAAACTGTGGGAGGAGTTAGGGTGGCAAATTTTGCTATAATAATAATAATAACTAGAAAAGTTACAATTTCTGGGGAAATTGTGTCAAGTGTTCTTGCCTCCACCTGTAGTCTACAACTGGAGTGGGCGGAGTAACTGTTATCATTTACATAGCACATTTAATTGCAACGTTGTTGCACAGTTACATTAAACCATACATTTATAAAAACATTAGCAGGTGTTCAAAAGGCCCTGTCTATGACATCACTTGCTGCTGCAGCTTGACACAGGTCAGAGTATTTTGGCGGTTGCCATATTCAAACGGTCGTATTTTAAAAACTATCAATCCTACAGCGAAGAGCTTTATATTGTGAGAATCACAAGACCCAGACCTACATTTTGATGCATAGTATGTCTCTGAAGTATTAAAAATGAAGGCACAGCCGCAGTTTAGAAATTTCACTTCAAATTTGAGCTTTGCAGAGTGAAGTTTCAATGAATGTCAATGGACGGCGTTGGTTGCAAACAAATGGTCATATTGTGAAAACTATCAGGACTACGGCTTAGCCGTTTACATGTTTAGTGGCACCAGGGATAGCTGAACGTTTTGATATAAGATTTGTGTAGGTGGGCTTGAAAATGAGGGAGTGGTGGCAGTTTAGAAATCATGTCCTGATTTTTCAGCTTTTGGCAGCTCCCACTCTAGCTTTGCCATTCATTCCTATGGGACAAATTGCGCCACAAAAACGACGATATTCCGTGAACCATTCGGCGAAACGTTCCACAAAGTAATAGCAATCCGATCGGGAACAATCTGCACGTTTTGGTAAATTTTTGTCTATGTAGTGTAAAAACTGTGGGAGGAGTTAGGGTGGCAAATTTTGCTATAATAATAATAATATATATGTGAGATAACATTAAGTGGTCTTGCTATGCAAGAACACTTAATAATATATATGTGAGATAACATTAAGTGGTCTTGCTATGCAAGAACACTTAATAATAATATATATGTGAGATAACATTAAGTGGTCTTGCTATGCAAGAACACTTAATAATATATATGTGAGATAACATTAAGTGGTCTTGCTATGCAAGAACACTTAATTAGAATCCTGTGCACACAATCATGTATGGTTAATGTTTCACTCCAGTGTAATTATATGTATTTGTTGAAAGCGACAAAGAATATTTGACATGTACTCCCGGCTCGTGCAATGCTGCCCCATCCTACCCTAATTTAACAAAAGGGAATAAATGCCACTTGTTTGAGCCTCGGAACATGGGGGTGGAACAGGAATTTGACAGACAATCATTGGTGGCCTCATATTTACAATGAACAATGCTTATGATTAGCAAAGCCTAGAACAAAGTATGCACAAATACTTCAAATATTTGTCATTGTTCTATAGCCACCAATGACTCGACATGTAGAAGCTGTTAAAAAGAAATGTATTATATTATATACACATACACCACACATTATATAAATACACATATAAATAGACACACATATAACACACACATACGACTGCCATTGCTATAATGGTCATAGACTTAACATTGGCCAGTTTTTAACGGTATGGGTAACAACCCTATGCAGATACTGCGAGAAAAATGTGATTAAAAAAAATATATATATTTTGTGGAAACATTCAACACCCCAGCAAGCAATCCAGCCAAACTTACTTGAAAGCAGACCTGCCCACCAAAGCCATTCCTTCAGGTAAGAAAATCCACCCTGTCCTGTAAAACAACATTTTTCTTGTTAGACAAAAGGTTCAGTAGAACATCCCTGTTGCAGCCGGTCTCTATTCACACAATGGCAACAATATAAAAAAGAAAATAAATTGATCAATATCTACAAAGTGTACAAAAGATAAATAATATAATAAACACAGGCAGAAATAAAGACATAAGATATTTAGGAGTTAGGCCCCATATATATTTATTTTAATAGCGGTTTTGAAATTATACATCTTATCACAATAGGCACCTAGGTGCAGGCATTGGAGGTTCTACACTATAGGCCTGTGGTGCTGGCATTGGAGGTTCTAAACTATAGGCCTTTGATGCAGATATAAGGAGCCTGTAAAGCTCATGAAGAGCAATGGTAGAGTGAGGCCTGTTAGTCTGCGACCCTGTGTCCTGAGAGAAATTAAGGTAAGTAAGGTCTTTATAATAAAACCACCATGGATGATGACCCCTCCAGCAACCAAAAGTAGTGGGACTGAAGAATTAAAAAGGAAGCACCAGAAGCCAACCCCTAAATGACAGGAAAATAAATTAGGGATATATCCCTCAATGCACAGATAACCAACTGAAACGTGGCTAAGGATCATATGATTATGGAGATGTGGTGTATGATTCTGACCCGCAGACCCAGCTCAGTAAACTCGACACTCTGTACATTACATTGTGCCGTTTTGCACTACAGTGTGATTATAACACACATCACTGAGCGGCATGCTCGCTCTTACTCCCTGCACATCCTACAATCTCAGATCCTGCACCAACCCTTCACTAGTGATTCCCCACTTCAAACAGGAAGCAGGTCGAGGTGCGTTCTCTTTCAGAGCTCCTCATTTGGGGAATAGCCTTCCTGATTCTGCCAAATCAGCATCTAGTCTAAAATCCCTGAAAATAAGTGTCTCCCAAATCCTCAAAACAGATTGTACCTGTTATTAGTTTACAAACTCCTTCGTATACTCTACATGTTGTTCCTTTTTTGTATCAATAATGATTTACCCTGTATGTTCTCCTTCCCACTTGTTTAAAAATACATCCATACATACATATATTTAATCTACTGTTAAATGTGTAACTGTGTAATTCCATTCTGGACTGGGTCCCCAGGACATACTTGAAAACAAGAGAAATCTCAATGTATTCTTCCTGGTAAAACACTTTCTAAATAAAATAAATATGATTAGCAGTCACTCAGAAACATGCACCAAGTGGATGGCTGAGCGACATATGAAATGTAGTCTACAGCTAGCATACTACCACACAGTGCTTTAGACAACTCCTCAATCTGCTGTTTTAGACTACCATTCATACCAGAGAAAGACCCTCACCGACTACAGACCTCGATCAGGCGAGCTGCTCTGATTGGCTATGCATGCGCCAACACGGTCAGCACTCATCAGCCTTTCGAGACCAGCTCTACCTCAATTCTAAGTCAAAAGCTAGAGAGTGAAACTGAATAGATCTATAAAAAAGATACAAGATCAGATTTACTTAGGGGGAGGGGGGGGACACCACAGGCACTTAAAAAAAAAAAAAATCTACATTTATGCATTTGCATGCAATTTTACTAACACAATGTATACACCATTTTTATCATTTTTTTATTCTCTACATTCACAGTATAACTATAAGCAGTGTTTAGGTTGACAGAGTCCATTTTATAAAGTGATACATGGGCTTCCCAGCACTTTAAGTACAATGTAAAAATAGCATTCTATAGTAAACAAATGGAATTAAAAAACGAAGGTCAGTTGAAATAGCCATGAATACTATACAGATGTTTTATCCTCAGTCTTGAAGGTATATGATATTCTATGTTCCCCTTATTTCTACAGTTGTCTATGTGCCTGGAGAGCCATTTAGGTCCAATACTATGCATTGTAAGCTTGCGAGCAGGGCCGCTCTCTACATCATGCATCATGTCTATGTTCATCTAGCAGTCTGTATCTCCCTTCGATGCAGTACTGCATAAATTCTTGGTGCTTTATTAATAAATTAAAAAAGGGGCCCTTAATCATCAATAGCTATAGAAACACCTTTTAAGATGGTTCGAACAGGAGGCTCTTTAAAATAATAACAAATGGAGTAAAATTCCATAAGTATATTAAGTTTCTGGAAGACAGACATTTTCACTTTAAATGAGGAAACAACACTTCAGAAGTGAAATATGTACTAGACAAAGTGTACACATGTAAAAGTTACACAATATTCAGATAAGAAATGAAATGTGTCCAATTCCAAAGTTCAGTTCTACAGGGGAAGTCTAATAATTTGTTCAATATCTGGCAAACTGTCTAATTCCTAATGGGACTTAAACACTTACAATGCCACAGTGTGCAGTTTTTCCAGACATTTTGACAATTATTATTAGGACCATTTAAAGGAACTGTATCAGCTAAAAAAAAAACCTGTTTTTACTGAGCACGCAGAGTATAAAAAATGACTGAAAATTATCTATACATTGTGTTAGAAAAATTGCAAGAAAATGCCTAAATTAGGAGGAAAATGTGTTTTAACGCTGTCTGTGGAGTCTTCTGTGGCCTAATAGTCAATTTAAACCTTTGCCTTTGAAAACCAGTTCATTTGCATATTATCCCACAGATGATGTCATAATCAGGGGACTCCACAGACATTTTTTAAACACATTTTCCTCCCAAATTAGGCATTTGCTTGCTATTTTGCAAACACAATGTATAGATATTTTTCAATCACATTTTATTCGCTACATCCCCAGTAAAATAATTTTTAAGTGATGCAGTCCGTTTAAACCAAAGAATCTATTGTTTTGCATTTAGACAAGCTCTCCTTAGGCTTTCACTGTGTATGCTTTGTATTTAAGTAATATCTAACTTGGCCCTTTGAAAAGCAATTAAAAGGGAAGCAGATAATTTGTATCTTTAAATAAAAGTTGATATTTGCATTGCCACACTGCTGCTAAAAAATGTAAGTACAAAATAAGTCAAATGTAGCTAACTGGTTCAATATCCTGCAGTGGAAAGGTTTGATTGACTTGCTGGGACTATAGTTCACATGATGCTCTGCCAGGTTAATGACAGGCTGAGAATTATGGGAAGTTAAATTAACACACAGGCATGCTAAAGGTTTGTCCTAGCTGTTGTATACAACATTTCCCATTGCCAGCAGGGTGGGGGGCCTTGAAATATTCTGGTACCAGGGTACCTATGGCCCTGTTCTGCTGTGGATTCCAGTGTTGGGAAATAGCTACGCTCAAGATTTTGGCATGCCATCAAGCTGCCTGAAGATGGGAACTGTACTTCCAGGACAGCAGGAGAGTCACTGCTCCTTAGATCCAGGTGTGACCCTGCTACATATAATAACTGGAGAGTAATGAATTCCTATAAGTCTAAGAATAAGAATAAGTGTAGGGCTGTCTACTTTTTTTTATTATTATGTGATTAGCAATAAAGGGGCCACGTGATCAGAAATGCAGGTGTATTTGGGTCACATTATTTTTTGTAAAGCCACAGAAAAATTATTTTAATTATACAGCACTAAAAGCAGTTTAAACACTGTTAAAATCTACTGTATTCAAAGAAAACACTCCATATACAGTAATAATAAAATACATGTTGTTAATCCAGCAGGGCCACACCTTGCATTGAGTGTTTTCATTGGGATGAATATTACGGAATCATAAATGACTTTCTCATGCACTAAAATCAATGACTCAGAAATATCTTATCTTATCTTACCTGCTCTGGTGACTCCTTTGTCAGCCAATCGTAAAAGGCCTTTTTTCTTCATTATGAAGCTTGAGCCAATGAAAAGACTGGAACTTATTCCCAATAGGAGCCCTATGTAGAGACTGTATTTATTTCCAAAAGATGTTGCAAGGTCCAAGTCTGTACCATTTTCATGTTCGGTTGTATTTCTTAGAGACGAGAAAAACGAAGATGGAGTTTTGGATGTATTCATGATGTGGCACCATGCCGGGGACACGCTGGGAGGGCAGATTAATTGTAAAACAGCTCCTAGAGTGCAAGAAATATCCATCATTATAAATATATATTACACATATCTCAATAGAGACTAATGACTATTGGTTATCCCAATAAAAAAAAAATAATCACAGTTTTCAGTTCAGTTTCTCCATCAACTTCAACATTGCTTATGATGAATACATTGTGGTAGCAGAATTCCATGCACATGCATCAGGGTTTTATTTATGCCAACACATAATACAGGGTTTCTGAGATTGCTACTTAAAGTGACATTCTAGTCCCCGATCTCACTTTGGTGGAAGTTGAATATTACTGCTTGTATACTACACAGGCTTTTTCCCCAGTGTGATTTGATGCAGGCATTCTGCATAAAATCACAGTTTTAATATTTGACTCATTTCACACTGAGCATATAAAGTTTTGTTTCATTTAGTCACTTCCTGCGCTGCTGCAATATAATACACTGTGTGGACTCTTAAGTGAGCTTGCTCTTGTACATAGCAGGATCTCATAGCAGTGCAACACATTGTCTGATGACTTCACTAGAGAGTCAGGAAATTTCATTCATTTGAATGGCATTATTCTCATTGGTTCCTGCAGCAAAAGTATTTTCTATTTTAAGCAATGCAAAACATGCAGTTTAAAGTACTTTGAAAGCACATTAATATGCCTTAACATTTAGAAGATGCATTTTGGGCACCAGGCAGTTCCTTTAAGCTATAGTTTCCTGCAAAGCTAGCACCCTGCAGCACATAGTTAAACTGTTGCTATAAACAAACCATTTATGACGATTATGCAAATTATATGTCGACGTCATATCATCATTATACCTATAGCTTGTCAAACCAGTCCGACAGACTGAACAACCCGACCTGCCAGACATTGAAAAACAATCTTAAAATATAGGAGGAGATGTTCTGGAGTTTCACTTCAATCAATACACCTAAAAGCACTGTACATGCAACCATATATACCTATTTTCTCTCCCTTCTCATTTATATTTAGTATTTCTTAATATTTTTTACAGTCTTATTTTCTTCTTTCTTTTTAAAAAGGTAATATTTTGATTCCAGTATTTATTTTTTTTGTTCAGGTTGAGAAAGTAATGCACACAAGCTTGCAATAAGGCAAAACATGGTTTAAATAATATATATATTATTTAATACACTCATTTTTAGTGTCTTTATGATACCCCAATCTTTGTTTTTCTCTTTGTCATGCAGTCTGTGCCTGTGAAATTCCACCCCCACCGAAGCATCTTATAGGAAGGCTAAGAATTCCTATACCAACCTATTAGACTGTTTAGCATTCTGAGCTAGTTTCTAGTTATCTACAAACCATAACACCATTTACCGGAGCCTCAGCTGCACTTACTATAGATCATGACAGCAGATAAGAACCAATTTGACCATGTAGACTGACCACAAGTAAATCTTCGATTTATTTTGCTTATCTGTAAATCAGAATAGTCTGCCCATGCCAGATATTCTAGAATTCCAGACATCTACTACACTTCCTATAAAATATTATTTTCACACCCAGGAAAAGGGTAGCTCTGGTTTTTGGCACCAAAATGGTGCCTTTGACTTATTCGGATCATATCAATGGCACATCGGTACCTTAATTGCGAGCTACTTGGTAGCCCCAATGAATATGTCCACAATTTGGACATTGTAGCGGATTCCACGTTGATATAGCCTGGCTCTGAAAACAGTCTAAATGAAGTGGTAGCTTCCGCCAATCCCATAGAGCTCTCTGGGGAGGGCTTCTGCTTATTGTTTTTTGCTGCCACTCCCCGAGGCAGACAAGGTAAGTGCCACCCTCGGCACTTTCCTTGTTTGCCCCATGCTAAATACAGTGCTGCCTTGGCTAATACGAATATAGCCAGTCCTCCTGAAATGGCCAGAAATGTAAAAAATAAATAAATAAAATAATCATTTTGATGCCAATTATAGTTAGATAAAGAAAAAAAAAAGAAACAGTCCATTGATGATATTTGCCAGTGTAAAAGAAACTCAGAAAATAAAATATTACAATATTTATACGCATTATATGAGATCTGTCCAGTACAAAAGGCATAATACAATAAGATTGCCCGAACTGATAGAAAACACAGACTCATGAAATAAAGGATAGAGTGGAAGAGAGACAAGGCCAGCAGGTCAGGTAAAATTTATAAAATAAAAGATGTGGGTACAGATACACAGAACTCACCAACAACACACTTTATGAGTTTCTTTCCCCCAGGCACTTAATCGTAAGCATGGGATAGAAGTGCAGGCAGGGGGAATGTATGGAAAAAAGGAGTTACTCCAATTAATGGTCAAAAGATCACACCCACACTTGCGTCTGAACTGTCACTACCATCCCTTTAAGGCAGCCATATAAAGGACCTAGATCCCCAAATGTGAAAAGCGTTTATAACAAATGAAGGGGGAAAAAAATTACATATACAAAATATTTCATCACATAAAAATAAAAACAAGTCTAAAGTTGATGATGTATTATAATCAGGAGTGAAAAAAGGCTCATTTATGAGGTTGGGGGGGGGGGGGGGGGGAAGGCATGTAAGCAAGGATGCAAATGTATAACTAAATACACAAAAGTATAATTTGCAGGAGAAAAAGCCAATTCTCAGATAGTATTATTTAGAGAAAAGACCAAATACATCATGAAAGAAAACATAGAATATGTTAAAATTCATAATAATTCAGTAGTGTACATGTCATGCAGGATATCAGTTTATGACTGTGAAATGTCATTTACTGCCCCTTTGTCTACCTTTACTATCTTAATAGCTATGGATATACTGCTAAAGGGCAATTAAACACACCTTAATCTATACAGAGGGAATCAGTAGTTCCTATACATTGTTCTTTATATCTCTAAATTAACATACTGGATTTAAATTATAAGCAATAACACTTGTGAGGCTCAAGAAAGAGGCAAGTATTTGATCTGCCATCTGCCATCCAATTGCATACCTCCTGGCATTTCCCTCCCAGGTCGTTGGGGGGGTGGGTGGAGCTTGGAAGGTCGCGTGTCAGCTCGACCGCACATGCAAAGTAGCCCTGTAGCACTAAGGCGCATGCACGGTGGCACTGTCAGGCCCACCAAATTGGGATTTCCCGACGCAAAGTGGAACAGTTTGGGAGTATGCAATTGTGAAATGAATATTATTATCAGGGCAGAATGAGATCACTAGTGACACAAGTTCCACTTTTTTTATTTATTAATTTTTTTTTTTTTAGACGATTCCCAAAAAATTGACTGTCCCTTTTAAAATACAGGCATTCTACAGGCTTAACCCTTCAATGGTATTTAATAGGACAACTTTTTTTTACCCTTGCTATATAGACACACAAATATTAAGATTTCCCTCCACTGGAAGTAAGGGGCCAAGCCCAACCCCTGAGAAACAGCCCAATACCATTTCTCCTCCTCCAAAAAACTTTACAGTTGGTACAATGCAGTCGGGCAGGTACCGTTCTCCAGGCATCAGCAAAAAAAAAAAAACCCAAACCAGACTCGCCCATTAGAACAGTGAAGCGTGATTAGTCACTCCACAGAACACATTTCCAATGCTCCAGATTGCAGTGGCAGCGTGCTTTACACCACTCAATCCGATGCTTGCCATTGTACTTGGCGATGTGAGGCCATTTCCTGCCGTAGAGTTCTTGCGCTGATATTAATGCCAAGAATGGATGTATGGAATCTTCAGCTATGGAATATGGAGAGCTTTGGTGAATTTTACACACCATGCTCCTCAGCACCCGGAAGGGAGGATTTGATTTAAATAGAGTCGATATAAATTACTATTCAGTAAGACTTGATTTAAATCATGATTTTTAAATGTAAAGACTCATTCTTACCGGTAGTTATTATTAATGTTTGGAACCAGATGAGGATTTCATATTTAGAATAACATGTCAGATTAGTAAAATAGCTGTATCAGAAGTGATTTTAATCATGCATTTTTAGAACTATTTAAAATTGTTTTATTTAACTAAAACAACATTATATAGCATACATATTTGCTTAAGCGTCAATGTTTATACATAGATTTACTACAATGGGATTATGGTCTTTTCCTGAACTTTTCCTATTTTTAGTATGAAAAAGTGCACTCTCTCAGCTTGGAAAACTTGAATTAATTGAATAGGTTTATCAAAAATGTAAATATTGCATGAATATACAGCCTCATGTTACATAACTAAGCTCTATTTCATGCTGAATAACCTTTGAACTAGAACGTATAGATTATTCGTATAGATTTTTCCTCCAAAAAGCATTTCATTCAAATAAATCTGATTTAAAAAAAAAAAAAAATATTTGATTTTAATCCACCCTGGCACCTGGTGACTTTACGTGGTCTTCCACTTTGTGGCCGCTGTTCCTAAATGCTTCCACTTTCCAATAATACCACTTCCCGATTACATGGAATATCTAGCAGGGCTGAAATCTCTGAAACTGACTTATTCCAAAGGTGGCATCCTATCACTGTACCACACTTGAATTCACTGATCTCTTCAGAAAGACCCATTTGTTCTGCACACAAAATGTCTGTAAATTCAGACTGCATGACTAGGTTATTGATTTTCTACACCTGTGGTAATGGGTCGGAATGAAACACCTGAATTCAATCATTAAGAAGGGTATCCCAATACTTTTGTATATTTAATAGGCCAGAGAATGATAATGAAACTTTACTTAGAAGGGTTCATAGGCAAAATTCTAGAAGTAGAGCAATGACTATGGAAAACAATGTTCCTGCTCTTTAAAAAGATCAATATAATAAAGAAACAAAGTGCTTTTGCTGATTGAATAGAAACCTGGAAAACATAGAATGTGTCGGCAGATAAGAACCATTTGGCCCATCTAGTCTGCACAATTTTCTAAATAACTTTATTAGTCTCCACGCTTATCTTATATCTAGGATACCCTTGTGCCTATCCCACGCATGCTTACACTCCTTCACTGTGTTAAACTCTACCACTTCTCAGTGGTGTATCTCGGATTTGTGCTGCCCTAGGACATGACCCATCAACCTCATTAAATGTCCCATCACATGTCCCCATCATATCCCCCAGCACCCCAGGACTTACCCTGGTGGCTAGTATAGTATATATTTTTTGTTCCACCCCCTAGAGACAAGAAAGGCAAGTGCTGCCCTAAGCACCTGCTTTGTTTGCCTTGCGCTATATACAGCACTGCTGGAAGGCTATTCCATGCATCCACTACCCTCTAGTTATAGAGATGCAGCTAAGCAGTGGGATCATGTGTCATTCCAGAAGAGTCCATACCAAAACAAAATACAGAAAGTGCTCAAAAATCCACAAGTCTAGGACTCTTTATTGCCTGACGCGTTTCACGCTATATCGCTTAACAATGAGTTTGAATCATATGATTGTGCACCATAGCGTGAAACCATATGGGGTCCCGGCCATATGGATTTTTAATTGTAACTTGAAATAAAGGCCATGTTTTATAAAGAAATTGGAGTGAGCTCTTTCACTATTTAGCTTTGGCTCTTTAAACAGAATCAATTTCATCCTTGTGAATGTTGCAAGAATCTAGTAACTTACATGTTCCTTACTCTACTATTGTAAAACATGATATTTCTAAATATTTATACTTACAGCTTGTGTACTTTGTAATTCTCCCAGACACAAATCATGTCAACTATCTACTTCCTCAAAGAAAGAACTAAATAGTATTAAAAAAAAAAAAAACTATACACAAACCAACAATACATAGAGAGAACATCGGCTTCCTAGTATGAAAAAACTCACAATGCTTTTTACATATGTTGTTGGTTTTCAGTTAGCGGTCCCTGGGATAAATATTGTATTACCTCATGAAACGAATTAGGTCTGCCCCAACCATAATTTTAGGTCTCTCCTGAAAATGTTTAGGGAGGGGGACAAACAAATGTGTTTACAATCCGCCTTCCTGACAGACCAAGTGAATTAATTGAAACAGGAGGAGTCCTGAAGTGTTTGGTGAATAAAATTATATAAACAGGGATTGACACATTGTATAATGTACCATATTTTTCCATGAATAAGATGATATTTTTTACCAATTTTTTTTAAGCAACATTGCAGTTAGAAAGAAAAAAAAAGGAAAAAGCCAACCCTTGATCTACTAACCCTAGATCTATGGTTACCGTTATAATTAATAATTGTGTGTGAGTGCTGGTGTGTGTATGTTTGAGCAGCAGAGTTTTTAAGTGTGTGTTTGAGTGGCAGAGTGTGTAAGTGTGTGTGAGTGTATTTCTTCTAAATTTCTTAATTTGGGGCTCAAAAAATAGGGGTCGTCTTATACACGGAAAAATACTGTATATATCTTCTGGAAATCCCAGACTAATGCCAACATTAGTTTAGTGTTCTTTAATAAATTGGTATAAAGTCTAAAGAGATGTTTCCGTTTTCTGTAACTAAACAATAAACATCCAGGGTTAATTATAAAAGCCAAATGTGAGGTACAGTTCTATAAATGTAGCAGTCACCATGGAAACCAATACAATGTTCTAGAATTCAGCTTTTTAAATAACCAGCCATAGTGTATCAGTGAGCAGTTCAGGTTATCCTAAAACATCCAATAACCCCCCACTTTAAAAGACAATTAAACACCTTTTTTTTGTTAATACAGGTCTAGAGACAGAGCTGGTCTGGAGGCTGGTGTGTGCTAGTCTGCTTTAATGTCCCCTCTGCAGATCCCATGTAAAAAGGAGGGTTTCTCTCTCCGCTAGCAGAGAGAGACAGTCGATGACCAGACTGGTGGGAGGATAAACTGGCATGTACTGTCAAAGTGACATGCCAGTTTATCCTCACACTAGGGACACTAAGCTATTCATGTGTGCTTCTAGATTAGAAGCACAAGTGAAAAATAAAGTGTAGTTATCCTTTAATGCTTTTGCTTACCAGTGAAGTGTGGATTGTATTATCTCTAGTAACAGAAAATTGTCCATGGAGAATTGCAGTTAACTGTATTATTGCAGTGTATTTTAGCTCTGAGTAATATGTACTGTAACTCATTTTCCATGAAACTGCTCAGACCGTTTTGTGAATCACCTGGATATATCCTGCCTCAGCAGCACTGTGTACACATTATACATTAACATAGCCACTTTGTTGATGTCAAAGTTTCTGTGTGCAACCTGCACCACCTATCCAGTCATCCTAGCTTGACTCATTGCATGAGCTCACCAGTGACAGTGCTGTAGCCACACACACACACACACACACACACACACACACACACACACACACACACCATGGAAATGACAACTCTGTTCACATAGAATTAAAAGCTGCCACAACAAATAAAAGAAAAACCACACTATTCACCTGGTCATAGTCAAACTAAAAATAATGTGATGCCACATGTTAACTGGGGTCTGCAGCTCCCATCATGCTCAGACAAAACATCACCCCTGCTCCTAGGACTTTAACACATCAACTCTCCATGCAAAACTGCCAATATATGATAAGCAAAGTGCCATCTATTCACATAGCAAACATTTGTTAAACATTTGCTGTAAGACCTAAGTTGGCCGTCTCTCGTACCCATATTTTTTGAATACATTATTTGTTTTCCTTTAAGGCATAACAGCTCGTCTGTGCCATCTCTGCCCTCCAAAACAGCTTGTCTGTGCCATCTCTGCCCCCCAAAACAGCTAGTCTGTGCCAACCTCTAAAATGACAAACACTTTAGCAGGAAGGCATACATTCTCTCTCATACTCCCATAAAAATGGAGCAACTAAGATTATTAATATTATTTCTTTATATATATATATATATAAAACACCAGCAAATTCTGTGCAAACGGTACATGAAATAGGATATGCTGTGTGTGTGTAATTTATATATATATATATATATATATGTATATATATATATATATATATAACACACACATCAGCTCTAAACTATAAATAATCCAGTGCATTATTTTAAATACGTCAATGTACATTTTTTTTTACTCAAATTCAACAGAATTACTTAACATCATTGACAGATTATGTCGTTTGGCCTGTGATTGATGTATTACGGTTTCCTTTATAAACTACCCCATGAACTATAATATAAAATATACAATAAAAACCAATTTTTTTTTTTATTTTTTTTTACCCTTTTTGGTAAAAAAAAAAAAAAAAAAATAATAAATTCCCACAATACAGTTTCACATAAGATGAGAGAGTAAGATTCTTCCTAGAAGAAAAAATGTACTAAAGAAGAAAGGAATTATACAGTGATAGCGAACATGTTACATCCCGTCTCTTTGGGACTGGAGTTTAAGGAATCTCAGCCAGCGATACTGGCTGGGGATAATGGGAAATGTAAGTCACCATCAAAATAGTGGGAGTGCCAGAGGTGAGCACTAACCAATAGATTAACGCTAAAATATCTGTCAACAGTGAAACTGTTAATATAATAAAATAGCACTCCTTATAAACCTGGCAGAATTAGCACTAACCTGGGCTGCAAACAGTTCCTGCACGTACTATGAAAGCCGGATCATCTCCCATCCTTCACTCCAGGAACAAGTCTCTGGTGGCTGCACCCTGCACCTCTTCTGCTAGTTTTGTTGTCAACTAACAGATCAGCCCAGCACTGACACGCCCTCACTCTGTTAGTTCACGTTCACACCCAATTAAAGGTGCAGGAATAGTATTACGTTTACAGGCAGAACCTGTTTGTTCTTTATCTTCAGAATACCGTAAATTCACTGTCATTTTATAGAAATAATATCTCAAGTGAAGAATAATACAAGAACAAAAAGAATATATAAGCTGCTGTATTAAAATGTAATAATAGTAATAATATTAGTAAAATAATAACCCCACAAAATAAAAGCTGTGAAAAATATGTATATTGGCATAGTACAGGAGTAGGCATCCTTTGCACTCCAGATGTTGTGGACTACTTGTCCCTTAGTGCTCTTACAGTCATAAAGCTGGCAAAGCATCAAATGAAATGTAGTCCACAACATCTGTAGTGATGCAGGTCATAGTATGTCAGTAGCTAGTACTGGTTTATCCATTAATTATCTTTTATAAGTTACATAGTTACAGAGTCATTTAGATTAAAAAAGACGCGTCCATCAAGTACAACCCTTTTCCTATCCCATGTTTACCACTGTTGATCCAAAAGAAGGCAGATAATAAATACCTCTTCCGCAATTTCGAATTCTGCATTCAGTGGGGAATACAATTCCTTCTTGACTCATAATGGCAATCAGATTTCTCCTTGGATCAACATGCACTAAATTAATATTAATGCCCATACTAACATACATAGCCCTCTATGCTCCAGCTCTTTAAAAAAGTATTCAGGCCGCTTTTAAGTTATAATTTTGGGGTCTATATGTTCTAAAACAAAGGGTCTTAACAGGAGATACTCAGGGGGGAGGTATGCCTTGGATGCCACCCAATATAGGGGTTTTCAGATCAGCCTTAACAGTTTCCCTGGTACCTAGTGGGAGCAGCATCAAGGATATGTCTGTTCACAGAGATACTTCAGTGCTGCCCCCAGCAGTCACCAGGGAGACTGGGGGACAATGATGGCACAAGTAAGCTGTTTGGGGACAGTGGTTGCAATGCCAAGTTGGAAAATTATATGGCACTAGTAAGCTATTTGGGGGCAGCGTGCAAATACCACAGCACATCTTCAGAGTTCTAGATGCGTCCATACCTCGATGGGTCAGGGCTGTTTTGGCGTCAAAAGGGGATGTACACAATATTAAGCAGGTGGTCATACTGTTATGGCTCACTGGTGCATGTGTTACAGACCATGCAAAGTGCAGCCCAGAAGGTGGCCCTGTATTGCCTGGGACACAAGTCCTGGGCAGCCTCCATCCATTCAAAGTTCCAGGTTGAGAGCTCAGAGTGAAGAAGGTCTCAGAAAAAACAAGAATATATTTGAAAAATAGCGTTTGTTCTCAGTGTTAATATCAGAAATATTATTTTATACTTACCTTATTTACTCGAATCTAATGGTGAATTCGATTTGCGTATGTTTTATGTAGCCACTTAAACCAAAAAACACCTAAATTTTGCTATTAAGAAAAAGGAAAGCACAGCGGAATAAAGACAAACTGTGCATGACTACTACCCTCTCTTACTTATAGAAATTCCATCATATGGTTGGATAGCAGTGTCATTCGTAATAAAACTATGGTAAATTGGTAGCATAAACTAAAGGTTATAAAAAAAATACTTCTTGTACAAATGCGCATTACATTTGCCAGTGAAAACATTTTTTGGCTTCAAGGTATCAATATTTGAAGTGCGCATTAGATTCAATGGTGCATGATTCAATAGATTCATGTAAATACGGCATATTATAATGTAGTGTCAATTGTTTCATTATATATCCATCTGTGTACATAAAATATAAAAACACAAATATAGTGTAATATTGCAATGTTGCTATTAACATTGAGTGTGGGTACACCTTATATACATTTATGTTTTTGGTTTTGCTCACTCATCTTTTTTGTATATTATGAGGTCTACCGAAGGCTGTTGCTAAAACAATGGGGTTTTGTGTTTTATATGTGACCTAATGTTTATATGTGTGGATGCATGTTTATTACATTTGGTGTTTTGTTTTACTTTTAGTAACATTATTTATTGCACTTGTTGTGTTTGTCTAATGTATTAAACCATTTCACCTGTGTTATTTTATTGTTTGATTTATATACTTCAGTACGTTTTGTATATTATTTTTTTATGTTATTTGGTGCCCAATTAACAGAGGGTACTTGTCCATGGCCCAGTGGTAAAGTGATCCTAACCGCAGCATGCCTGCCTGTTGGAGTGCCAGATGTCAGTGAGTCAGTGGGGGAGCTGTTTAAGCACTGCACTGGAAAACTACTTGGGTTGCAAAAATAGCACTGGCAAGGTGTTTGAGGACAAACAGGGCACCAGCAATCTGTTTGGGGCAAAAATGGCACTGGCAATCTGTTTGAAATAAATGGCACTTATTATAGTTTAATCTGAACACATAAAAAATACACCCCACAAGCTTACACTTTTCTCTGAATCAGTCAACTAGTCACCCTAATCCATTTGTAAAAGTTAATGCTTGACAAAGAAGGTTTGTAAAGGAGGTTTGTTCTTCCTTCTTATTACACATGTTCCTAGTGTACACCGTTTGTAGTTTTCCCATTAAGATGGGCATTACAAAAATGAGGATGCAACTGATAATTTATCTTAAATATAGAAGAAATAAACATGTAAGCTAAAAATATAAATAAATATAAGAATGGATTAAAATTGTGGTGGAGCAGGAATCAAAAATTCAACAGGGAGGGCTGGCAACTTTTGACCTAAGGCAAAAAATAATTTTGTGGGCCATGGCGCAACTTAATCGGCCCACCTGTTATCATTAGAGGTACAGAGATTGATAGACAGAGAAGACAATTGGAGAGAAAATAGAATGTGCAAATCAGTAAGATGTTTACAATTGAAAAGTGATGCATTCCACTAAGTAAGATTAAAGTGCAACCCATGGGCATGCTTCCCTTGCCAGCCCCAAAATATGGCTCTTTCACATTAAAAACAATACATTTTATATATTGAAATACACCACAGAAGTGTTAAAACAGCCATTGTCACAAAGGTTCCAACATTTTAAAAACATTCCGGTCTCTAAGGGGTTAAGGTGTATTTTTCAGAAAAGCATCTATAATTTACTATAAAGCACACATGGCAATGGTATTGCATGACATTTGGAGGCACAGCCTTTTCCCCGGGCTCATTTAATAGGATACAAGCTTTTATAATAAAACCCATCCATAGGACGCATTCGACACATAGACACTAATGATAATGATTATTGAATGATTTAGTGTAATAGCTTGGCTGTCCTTTACAACCATAGTAAATCTCCTAATCCTACCTTGACACAGCATTGTGTCCTCCTCATGTAAAGTTACCTTTATATTTGCCAGAGTAAAATAATCATGCAAACTATTTTCTCTAACAAGCCCATATGAAAATGTGGTCATGTATGACCATTTGGACTGTAAATGTCATTTTTCTCTGGGTGTTTTCTCTGAGGGACATATTACGCCTTCCAGCCTTGTTGCTGTGTTAATTATGATCCGAGAACACCACATGACTTTTGATGTGTGGACTTATATAATTAGTCCCCTTGCTCCCTTTTTTTTTTGTCCAGGCGTAGCTGAGTTTGACATTCCCTGGGTTACAGTAACTAGGCCCTTAGAGTTCACCTGGTGGTTTCTATTGCTTGTTTTTCTAGGTGTGAAAATACACAGCATCCGATCTGTAATTCTATTCTATCTAGCTAAACCTTATAATGTGCAGGTTATAGCAAAATATGAAGCTCTACAGAAATCGTTTGTTGCTTTTGCTGTATAAACATAAGTAACTGTTGTTGGCCTCATTTACATACTATTAATGAGAGCTGATCATGATTACAACAACCAAACACAATCCAGTGCATTTTAAATACCTCATCAGACTGTGGAATGCAAACTATAGTGCAATGTAACTTGTGCCATAGAACCTGTCTGTAGGATTGCCAGCTTTTCTTAAAAAAAAAAAAAAAAAATACTGGTCCTGCTATTGCCTCCATAGATTTAACATTTGCCTGGGTAACCCTACCTGGCGTGTGGGTGGATTTCCTATGAGGCCTACAATTATTTTTTGACTGGGAAGTGTTCCTTTACACATCCACACATTTTTCCACAATGTCTGTTTTGGCTTTACTAAAGTACATAGTTTACATTAATCTGTTTGCATTGTCTTCATTAAAGTTACTAATAAGCACATTAGAAGAATGTGGTATGGCCAAAGCTTTAAAGAGACACTGCCAACACAAAAAGGAAAAGGGGTTTTCATTTTTATTTTGCAATGTTGATTTCCATATGTCTTTTGCTTTTGTTATTTGAGTTTATTTTATGAAAATATTTTAATAAACAAGTGTGACTGGGGAAATACGGTGTTTGTGGGTGGTATTAAATGGCAGATTGGAGGGGCAAAATCCTTGCATATTGAGGGACAAAATATTTGCATATTAAATGGCAAAAGAATGGCATATTGAGGGGCTAAATACTGGCATATTGAGTGGCAAAATAGTGTGTCACAGGTTGTGTGTATTGGTGTCACTGTGTGTGTGTGTAAATGGTAAGGGTGTGTAAGTGTGTCACTGTGTCTGTGTAAGGGTGTGTGTAATTGTGTCACTGTGTCTGTATAAGGGTGTGTGTGTAAGTGTGTCACTGTGTCTGTGTAAGGGTGTTTGTGTAAGTGTGTCACTGTGTCTGTGTAAGGGTGTGTGTAATTGTGTCACTGTGTCTGTGTAAGGGTGTGTGTAAGTGTGTCACTGTGTCTGTGTAAGGGTGTGTAAGTGTGTCACTGTGTCTGTGTAAGGGCGTGTGTGTAAGTGGTAAGTGTGTCTCTGTGTGTGACTGCAAGGGTGTCTTTGTGTTTAAGGGTTTCAATGTGTGACACATTTAGAGCATGCGAGTTGAATATTTAGATGTATTTAGTTTTTACGCTATACATTATATATATATATATATAATGTATGGAGGGTTAATGGTGTGGGAGACGTGGCGGGTCAGAGGAGGGGGGCACCAAAATGCACCTTCGCATTCACCTAGGTGGGGAATTTACTAGAAGGTGAGTTGCAGGTGAGTTACTGGTGAACTGAGGTGAGATGAGATGATCATTTCATCTCACCATTTTAACTATACATTGTGCAGGTGCAAGCCTGGTGAGTTTCCACCTATTAAACAATCCCACAACAATTTGTCCTGCACAATTTAAAGCTTGATAGGTGAGACTGAGTGTGCTTGCATGGAAAACAGCGAATATTCAGCCATGGAAGAAATCCTGGAGATTCTTTGTGAGAGAGCATCCTGCATGGGCAGTGTAAAGTTTCTGCTGCCTTGCCTGGTGTCTGTCCCATGTGTATCAGGTCTGGCAGATATGGTGGCCGAAGATGCAGTTCTGGGTGGAGATGAGACCAAAAATGAGGCACAGTAAAAATGGAGTGACATCGCAAGGGGATGACGGTCAGAGAAGCGAAGCATCAGCCACCAGAGAGTCTTCTCACTACAAGGTAGAGATTGAGGAAAAAGAAGCATTTTGATCAGAGTAGAGAGGAACAGTCGGTGCCTGAAGTTCCAAGACAGGCTGTCACATCAGAGACAAATACAAATAAGAGTCACAAGTGCATTCAGGTCTAGACAGTAAAATATAAAAATAAGTGCATTAAATAATCAAACAAATCTACAATCAGGGGTGTTGCTAGGTCTCCAAATGATCTGGGGCTAGAGCCCAGATGAGCTCTGTCACACACACACACACACACACACACACACACACACACACTCTCTCTCTCTCACACACACACACCGTCTCTCTCACACACAGTCTCTCTCACACACAGTCTCTCTCACACATACACACACTATCCCTCTCACACACTGCATCTCTCTCTATCACACACTGCATCTCTCTCTCATACACTAAATTTTTGCAGTTCAGAGTCATATTTTTTAATAGAAAGAGTTAGTTAGTTCTTAGGATTTGCTGTAATTTAATTTGCTTTTTCAAAGACTTCATTTTATTTAGTGTTTTAACATGTATTCCAAGGACCACACGTTTAATATTCATTGCTGCTTCCAATTTTTGTCTGCTGTACCATTTCACCATGCAGTTTAGAAAATGTGCCTCTCATGCACACTATGGTTCATATTGCTTAACAGATTTCAGTGGTGCTGTGCACTGTAGATTAGTACCATGCTCCTATGAGGTACTATGTTTTTCCTTGTAGCAATGAGGAGGTGCATGGGAGTCTTTTTGTTTGCCTCACTTATATCTCAATCATTATTATCCATGAGATTACATCCCTTAGATTCTCCCTCTCTCTCACACACACACACCATCTCTCTCTCTTTCTCAAACACACACACAGACACCCTGAGACACACACCTAGAAACATTGTCACACTCACACACATCCACTTAACAAACACCCTTACACACACACACATACACTTATGCAAACACGCTGACAACGCAATCAAAACATAAAAAAACCTATTTATTGCATGCATAATGTCACATTATGCATGCAATAAATATGTTTTTTTTATGTTTTGATTGAGTTGTCAGCGTGTTTGCATAAGTGTATGTTCTTTGACACGTTTGGACTGTTTGCATAAGTGTATGTTCTTTGACACTTTTGGAATTTTTTGGGTGTATCTAGCTGTAATATTGATGTCATTAGTAATAAACTGGATGGACAGTCTGAGGAGTGCTTGGATAGGTCCATGAGCAAACAGTGAATAAAGGACGCCATGGTTTGTGAAATATCTCCCCTAGGTTTCCATATTTCCAAAAGTGTCAAAGAAAAAATATGCAGATTGTGTCACTGCTGTCAGGGCCGATCCTAGGGTCATGGGCGCCTGGGTGCAGGTTTTATTTTGGCGACCCCAGGTGGGTGTGGCTATATTATGAACTCCTCCCCCCTGTTCCAGACATGCCTATTTCATTATTGGGGAGAGGGAAAGGGAGAGCACAAACTTTATTTTGATGTAAAGGTCCAAGACAAACTTTTTATTTTAACCCCTTTATTTTAACTCCGTTCCCCACAATGGACATGCCTGGCACGTCCTGCGGTGAATCAAGTGGTTTTCGCGATCAACGATCGCGATGTCGAGGCAATAGCCAGCACCAAAATTTATTTTCTGGGGTACCCACGATCTACACACAGAGCGATAGTGGGACTAGCATGCTCCATCAATATGGCTATGCCCTCTGGTGGTCTGAGCTTCGGAAGTCAAAGTAAATTCACTTCCGTCGCTCTGAATATGCTGCTTGCATAGCAATGTAAAAAAGTAAAAAAAAAAAAAGTAATTAGCTAAAAACAGGTTATAGAGTTAGAGTAGCCTATAGGATTAAAATTAAATAATTTTTATCATAAGGGATAGGGTTAAAATTAAATTAAAATTAAAATATATTAGGGGATAGCATAAGGGTTAGAGTTGGGGTTAAATTTAGTGTTAGGGTTAAATTTTGGGTTCGGGTTGGGGTCAAAAGATCAATAAAGGAAAAAAAATAAATCACTATTTTGGTTTTTTGCCCCAGAACTCGCAAAAAAAAGGGCAGTAAATCCAGCTAATGACACACAATCTACCAGCCATAGGTGTGTCAAAATGAAGATAATAACACACAGACTACCAGACATTGATGTGGGGAAATGCAGATAATAACTCACAGTCTTCAAGCCAAAGGCATTTCAAAATCCAGCTGATAACAGGCAGTCTTAGACCTAACACTGGAAAAATTTAATGACTACAGTTATGCAATGTGGAGACATTTAGAAATAACACTCTGAGATAGAGGTGCTATTTGTAACCAAAAATGTGATTGTTCCAACCTCTGTATTGTTTTAGTATAAGACACAAGTAGCTGCTTTTTGATATTATTAGCATTAAAAGAGGTTTGAAAAACTGGTTTAAGCAACCATTTGTTTTAAAAACATATCCTTTAAAGAAATGTGTATCCCATTGATCGGATTTCGGATCACATTTATTAAGGCAAACCAATTCCTAATGCCTTTCATAATTATATGATTATTTTCTTGTTTGGTTATTATGTTATTGTTACCTAGCTGTATCCTTATTAATATAAAAGTAATAAAGCATTTCTCTTTGATACACACAGTGACAGGCAACTACCTTTTCACAGTTGTTACACTGCCATATGACAACACTAAAACAGGAAATCCCATTCAAATGAAGGGGGATTATTCTCATTAGTTACTGCAGCAACAACAACAACAAAATTACACCAGAGATGCGCATTCTTGAATGGATGCAAACTATTTTCATCTAACAATGTCTTTTTATATTTTCAGCATCTTAAAGCACTTTGAAAGTATTTTAATATGCATTAATATTTCTCTTTAAATTTTCCATAATCAATTATTGGACAGATGATTTTTGTCTTTGTTTCTGACAAAAAAAATAGGGGATGTTGAAGGTATGAATGAAAATGAAACATTTTTTAAATTCAAAGTGAGGTAATCCTTGAGAGTTTGTAATTCAGGGACAGTTAAAGGACATATATGCCCAAAGGTATAGGTGATCCTTGTAGAATACCTATAGGGCAATCACATTAATTTATAAGGAGGAAAAGTTCAGCCTCTTTACTACTAAATACATCAGATATTGAATATATTCAAGTGGTTTTTCAGCTTCTGGAGTATTGTAAAACATACAGATTGAGGAAGATTGTTTCATTTTACAATTCTCAAGACAGAATTAGACAGACAAAATGAAAGTTTGTTTCCCCTTTATATCATGTTGTCTAGACCACATTATCCCAAGTATAATATTATTTGTTTCTTCATCAAAGGAATGTCCTTCTTATTATAAACTATTGGTCCATAAAAGAAGAACTTGCTCCAGAGTCATTCAATTGATTGATCATTCCACTGAAGGAAGGTAAAACATTATAAGAAGAGGTAGGACATTCAGAAATAGAAAAATTATTTTGTGAAAATCTTCTTCTTGATGTCCCTTCTTTAGATAGAGGACCTTTTATGAAACCTATTTCCAAAGACTCTGTTACTTTTTTCAAGTAGTGATACTGGAGGAGTTCTTCTCCAAGGAAGTTAAATAGTTCCTTTTTCTGGTCTCATTTCTCTGATTCTGTGGTCTAACTGAATATTTAAGAATAAGACATTTACCAGTGTTTCTGGGATACCAGTTCTTGCTAGTTCATCGTTTAAAGCTTCTGATAGACAGACGCAAAATAGAATTTTAAGGTAGATCTCGAATCAGCACAAAAATGTGATGTGGCTGATTTGAGCGCCATCGCCTCAGGAGTTTGGCTGACAAAATGGTTGCCTTGGTCATCCACATAGACTTGTATGGTGATGACTTATTTCGGGAGGTCCTCAGCTATTACGGAAATAGTTCCATAAAAATGAATTCAAGGCTATGATGAAAACAATGAGTGGACAGAACAATGCTCTTCCCATCTACAAACCTATCCGTGGTTGTTACATTTACTTTTTTTACATTTTTATCTCGGGTGTAGATCTTTCCTCTTGGGTAACAGTATAAAAACGCTAATGGATATGATTAACCATTTGGTAAAATTTAAATTCCATCTCCGTAATGCAGAATTTTATACATATTTGCAGATTTGACATTTCTGTTCCCAAACAAATTTATTCAACACAGTTTAACCAAAACTCAAAAGTTAGTCCTAGATCTGTGCAAGTAAAGCAAAGGTAAAAATCAAAAATGTATTACCATTTACTATGACACAGCAAATTACCAGAAAACCATCGTTCATGCATGAACACGAAAAAGAGATAAAAAAATATACTATATTATCCTACTCTAAGCAAGGATGTCAGTAATATCTGCTAACACTCCAGAAGCAGCACTCCTTAATTCCTTCCAAGATTACGTAGATTCCTTGACTTTAAAACTGATATGTCAAATTGTTATCATACAATTGCTAGAAACTGAAAGGTGATGAAACTTCCGTCTTTGGCATCTTTATTACTGTTGATAGATTGCAACAGCCAAATGGAGTGTCTGCATTGCTTACAGATGCTTTGTCTGTTCATGGCAATATCTGGCAGCCATGAGCAGAATGTAGGAGAATTGTAACCAAGATTCATTCTGATTTATTGCACATTAACGTAGTGAAGGAGAATTGTACTTAATAAATTTTATGATGTTTTACCTGTAAAAATACAGATCTGTCAACCAACAATAGTCTGTCTATACCCATTCCCGTTATCTTTCGCTCCTTGTAATAGAATGTCATTTATTTATGAACCTGATGAGCTAAACATCTGATAGTTCTTTGGTATTAGCCACAATTTGACAATTTCCCCTTTTGGTGTTTCTTAGGTGTGGCAAGGCATATAGTGGAATTTACACACGTTTTATGTATCATATATTGTTATAGTTATATTAATAATGCCGTGGTATTAACATTAATACTGTTTCCCCGATATTTTGATTACACCTTGTTATTTCCTGTACCCCTTTGCTTGCATAAAAACTATTTTCAATACAACAAAAAACTTATTCAATTTGAAAAAAACACCCTTTGGCAGGAGGGTCATTGACCACCATCTTGGCACACAAAGGTGCACACTGTGGAAAAATGATATCTAAATAATGGTCCAAAAATGATCACACATGTCCTCAAATCCTCATCTTCAACCCATGAAAAGGAGCCGTTTTTATAAAATATAAAAGTAACACCAGCAAATACATCCACCCTCAGCCGAGGATAGATGCAGAATAAAATCCCAGGGCTTTAGGGCTGTTATTGCAAATGCTGAATATAATGTCTGGTACCAGCTCTCCCATTAACTGGAACTGAGTTTAATTGCACATTACACTTTCTGGAATTGTCATTTTTGTTGTTATTTAATGGGGATCATTGAATTGACTATACAGTCTCTAGAAAGTTGGACTCTTGTTGGTTGCCAGGTAATAGAACAATGCAATTTTATTAAAAATAAAATGCTCATTTTATTTTTTATTTAATATATGATTAGAATTACAATTTTTGTCACTAATAAGTCAAGATTTCAAATATCCCTACCTGGAATCAGGTTAATGCCTCTGCCTATACCTGCCTAGCCACCCAAGGGGTTAACTCATTTGACACTGACTATATCTGTCTAGCCACCCAATGCATTTGGTTTTTCGCACCAGGCTGCACAATGTCTTGGACCGGCCCTGACCCTGGGAAAGTATGTGATTGGGTCCTCCACACATGCTGCCTGGCATGCAAGCACACTGAAACAGAAAAAAACACAAAACACATAAGCACTTAGATAGTAGACTTGTCTCAAAAAACTTTTGTAATGTGATATCCGTGTTTCACAGAGCTCTGTCGCAATACATCATAATGTGCAGTGTGTATCACAGACTTCACATCAATAATACTTACTGTAACAAGTAGTGTGTGAGTGTATCATAGACTTCACAGAAATAATACTCACAGTAATGTGTGGTATCCGGGTGTATCACAGAGATCCTGTCACGCTGTGTAGACTGGAAATTCTGTGCAGATGAAATAAACTACCTCAATGTGAAACCTGAACCCTGAAACCGGAACTGGGGAGTTCACCCCTACTGCCACGTACCTAGAGGGTTGAGACCCAAGATAACAACAGTCGGGGACTTTGTGTGTAACAGTGTAAAGGGAAACACTAGTGGTATGGTTTAAACTTGATGGAAAATTTGATGGAGATCTGAGAGTTACCAGTATGAGTGGCGAAGAGGAAACGAAGAACGGAACCTATGGAGGTGACATCTGGAACATGGTCTGGCAGGGTTCTAGGATCAAAGGTACTGGAATAATGCTGTGGTATAATAGGAGAGCAGGCTGTACAGAGTCGTAGTCATAAACAAACGAAGATAAGGGCAGGCGGTTCAGGTGCATAGACGTGGACTAGCAGGGTTCAGGGCAGGCAGCTTAGGTTCAAAGTTGAAGTAACGGTAATGGGAAATCAGGACGAGACTGAAGACAAAAGCGGAGTAAGGAAAAGTCGGGTCGATAACAGAAGTGCAAACCGGAAGTAAACGAATGCGAAGTCAGGAAAAGCCGAGTCAGTAACAGGGAAAGTATTAGAAAAACGCTACTACAAGTGAACCAAGTAGGTGCAAAAACCTTTATCATATGCGAAGAACAAAGGAAATTAGCCTAATTTAAATGTAATTAGAAGTAGCCACGCCCCTGATTAATTATAGGTGGAATACAATAAAATTCTAAAAATGAGTATTTTCCCTTTAAGTGCGACAGTGGCCATGTTGGAGCCGGGCAGAGGTTCCAGTAGTGGAGGAGAATGTAACACGAGAAGCGGCCAGCAGAAGCTGCTACCAGAGGATGGTAGGGAGCTGGTAACGAGAGCAGACATCCCCGCGAAGGCAGAGCCACTGCACCGATCGTGACAGATCCACAGCAATACAACTCACATTACTGTGTGGTGTGGGAGTGTATCACAGTCAGTGACGTCGCTAGGAGGGGCTAAGGGGGCTGAAGCCCCGAGTCTCAATTTGAAAGCCCCGAATGTTTAGTTAGGGCCTTGTCACATGGTTAGCCATGAGTGGATGAGAGGCAGGATAGAGGAGAGCTCCCCTACCCTGCCTCTCTAAGCCCCAGCAGGAGGAGAAGCAACGCAGGGTCTGTGCATGCTGTCAGCACAGACAGGGTCGGCCTTAGGGGTGTGCGCACAGGGCGCAATAACCCAGGGGCCCGCCCCATTCAGATGCCTCTAACATTGTGTCATTCCAGTGCTCGTTTTCTTCCTCCCTCCTCCCTCCTCCGCTGGAGGTGTCCCCCCCCCCCGCACCCCCCTCGGGATGCCACTGCACATAGACATACCCACAGACAGAGACAGTCACATAGACATACCCACATCCAGAGACAGTCACATAGACAGAGGCGTCACTAGGGTTGGTGTCACCCGGTGCGGTAACTCATGGTGTCTAACCCCCCCTGAATTTCCTCCAATACCATGCCAAACAGATTCCTTAGTAATGCCAGTCAGATAGCCCATTAAATATGCCCCAAACAGGAGCCCAACAAATTATGTCACACATAATAATAATATGCCAGTATTATTTTGCTGTTAATAAGCCAGCCAATTTGCCTAATATGCCAGTAATATTGTGCCATTAAGACACCAGTAATATTGTGCCATTCAGATGCCTGTATTATTGTGCCATTCAGACACCAGTAACATTGTGCCATTCAAATGCCAGTAATATTGTGCCATTCAGATGCCTGTATTATTGTGCCATTCAGACACCAGTAACATTGTGCCATTCAAATGCCAGTAATATTGTGCCATTCAGATGCCTGTATTATTGTGCCATTCAGACACCAGTAACATTGTGCCATTCAAATGCCAGTAATATTGTGGCATTCAGATGCCTGTATTATTGTGCCATTCAGACACCAGTAACATTGTGCCATTCAAATGCCATTAATATTGTGCCATTCAGATGCCTGTATTATTGTGCCATTCAGACACCAGTAACATTGTGCCATTCAAATGCCAGTAATATTGTGGCATTCAGATGCCTGTATTATTGTGCCATTCAGACGCCAGTAATATTGTGCCATTCAGATGCCGGTAATATTGTGCCATTCAGATGCCTGTATTATTGTGTCATTCAAATGCCTGTAATATTGTGCCATTCAGATGCCTGTAATATTGTGCCATTCAGATGCCTCTAACATTGTGTCATTCCAGTGCTCGTTTTCTTCCTCCCTCCTCCTTACTCCGCTGGAGGTGTCAGCCCGCACCCCCCTCGGGACGCCACTGCACATAGACATACCCACAGACAGAGACAGTAAAAAAGACAGACATATTCACATTTTATGGGGGGAAAATTAGTGCACAATTCAGCGTGTCCCCCTTCCCTGTCTTACCTTATTACATGATTGTAATAAGGGACTGCACTGCCTATCACTCTCAGCCGGCACATGAACGCAAAGTGATTTATTAAGGAAACCAAAAATAATAAATGCAGTAAAACAGGGGATGGGTACTTGGCGGACGCATTTTGCATCTGAAGATGCTTAATCATAAGTGTTATTAAGCATCTTCAGACGAGAAACGCGTCAATGGCTTCTTCATGGCTGTTCCTCAGTTGTCTAGAGGCGAGGGCCAATGTTAAGGGCATGAAGTTTGATTCAGTTTTGTCCATTTTATTGAAATAAAACATTTTTTTTTACTATATATTGCCTTGTTTGGGGCATGCTCCACCACCTTTTCACAAAATATTTTGATATAGAAATTAGTGTTAGATTTGACCGTATTGAGAATGTGCCTTGATGTGGTGGCTGAGCTTAATCATGCTTTGGACAACTCATCCATACAAACAAAATGTTTTATTTGTATTACGTTCTTATAGTTTCCAACTGTATTAGTGTGAGAAGTGCTTTTTGTATAATCTGTATAGCCAGTTACACTTTATGTGCAGCACGCTCACACCTGTTTGGTAGGCTTCATTTTATACATGTCACAACTTTTTTCTTTTCCAGAATTGCAAGTTCCCGTGATTCTCATCCTTTTCCGGTTGAAGTAGTCACTTCAGAAGGGTGTGGGGGATAATTGTTCAAGCTGTGTGGCTCTATCGATTTTTGTATCATGTACAAGTGGAAGTTATATATCACTTACCAGAAAAGACTATGAAGGTTGTATATAAAGGCAAAAGTTCAAAAAGTGATCTAATCAACAGGAACATTCCATTGGTTTCCAGTATAATGAAAATGATCAGTTCCTATTAGTTTTACAGTAATCCCAATACTAGTCCTTTTATCTCATGGTGCTATACACTGCACTGTTAATTATAATGAAATAAAACTATCAATTTATTGATTTTATTCTGGTTTCCAGGTCACTGCTAAATACTACTATGAAATATGTGTTTAGCCAGTGACAAAGTCTTTCACAACAATATAACTACAAATCAATTCAACCTATAGGGAGTCTGTAAGCTTAACGTTGCTGATAATGAAAAGAATAAAATAATCTAAAAAAATAATCTGTACATTGCAGTAGCAGAATGACATGGAAAGGCATAAATTAGGGGTACAATGTAGTTAATATGTCTGTGGTGTCTCCAGTTTATGACATAACCTGTGGTTTGATATGCAAACTACTAATTTTCAATTGTTTGTACTTTTTTGCATATCAAGTAGCAGGCAAAGTCATACACAAGAGACTCCACAAGCACCTCTTAACCCCTTCCCGTCACATTATGTGCCAGCACATCACGCACAAACATGACATTTGTGACAATTGACGTTCGGTCAACGGTCGCTGCCTATGCTTTAATGGTGTAGCTATGATACGTCGATGTCGAGGCATCATGCCGCACCAAAACTTGCCGCTCCAGGGCACTGTGATCACCTCACACGTTGTTTTGCGTAGCACCATTTTGGAGAGGAGCATGCTCCACCAATATGGCACTGCCCCTGTCTGGCAAGAACGACGAATCAGACATCACTTTCATCACTCTGTTCGCTAAAAGCCTTCAGCAAGATTACAATGAATTACAAAAAAGAAAACTATTAACCCTAGATCTAGGTTTAGAGTTAGCAGAAGACCTTGGGTTAGAATTATGGTTAGTGCAAGGGTTAAACTTAGTGTTAGGGCTAGAATTAGGGTTAGGGTTGAGGTCAAAAGGTCACTGTATGAGAAAATGGTTAAGAAACAAAAAGACACTACTTTTGGTTATTGACCTATAAATTATGTCAAGAAACAACAGAAAAACATGTAAACATGCATATTTCTAAACTCAGGGCAAATATTAGAAAAATATTTATGCAGTCTTTTTTTTACCGTTTGTAATTGTATCTGAAAAAAAATTTCAGGCCAAAGTTAGAAAAAAATATTTGGTTGCATTTTTCATCATTTTTAATGATTTTTTTATTTTTTGCAGTAAATTTTATCATATGATGAAAATAATTGTCTCTTAAGAAAGCCCCTTTTACAGTGATAACAACAGTATATAATATGTGTGGGTATATTAAATGACAAGGAGGAAAATTACAGATAAACACAAACACTTCAGAAATTTTAAAACAGCCATTGTCTAGAATGAAAATAAATGTCCCAAATGGCCGGAACTGAAAGGGTTAAAAACCACATTTTTCTTAGTTTGTGCATTTTTTTCCAATTCTGCTAATACGATGTATAGATACTTGTTCATCACTTTTTATTCTCTAAATTCACAATATGAAGAATGTTTAGTTCAGTCCCTTTAAGAAAATAAATTGGTGATTTTTGTCATTTCAACCTTGGAACAGGTTAATATCACTAGTCCCTGCCGTGTTGTTACAATAAACAGTCTCCAAATACTGGTTGTACTTGCCCGTGTACAGAGAAACCAGTTACACAGGTCATTTTATCTATTTCAGCTAATAGTAAAAAAAAAAATCACCTGGCTGCATTACAAGATTTATTTGTATTCCTGCTTATGGTACAGTTACAACTTATTGCAAAATGATTGCAAACATAGCTTCACAAGAGGCTAGAGTCACAAGATGAAAATAGCAGTAATAGTTAAACGAAATACATTGACCACTATAGCCAGCCAGAACAAATTGTACTGCATTAAATTAACATATGTAGCACTTGGTAATAGAGGATGCATGACAACCCTAGTATAACAGATATGTGGACTGCAAAGCTTAACTTTTTTTGTATAATAGGTATTATAACTGTATAGATGACCTTATCTCTAGGTCAAAGAGCTGACATTACCGTTTATCTCATTCATATCTGTTAGTAGTGACTCCTCCTGCATATCCAAAGTGGTCAGACCCAGGTAATATGAAGCCTGCATCAGACTCTCCAGACCGGCAGTACTGGTCTAGCCAGAGCTGCATGAAGACTGATGGTTGGATGCAGGGCCGGCCTTAAGTGTTCCGGCGCCCTGTGCGGGATTCCCCCATGGCGCCCCCCCATGTATGTATCTCTCTGCCTTCCCATGTTTGTCCCTTTCCTCTTCATTGCCCTGTCTGTCTCTCTCTAACTCCCCCATACCTGTTCTCTCTCTCCCTCTATTCTGTCTCTCTCCTCCCCTTCCTCTGTTCTGTCTCTCTCCTGCCCTTCCTCTGTTCTGTCTATCTCCCCCCCTGTTCTGTCTCTCTCCCCCCCTGTTCTGTCTCTCTAGCCCTGTTCTGTCTCTCTCTCTCCCCATTCCCCCTGTTCTGTCTTTCTCTCCCTCCATCCCCGTCTGTCTCTCTCTCTCCCCATTCCCCCTGTTCTGTCTTTCTCTCCCCCCCTGTACTGTCTGTCTCTCTCTCTCCCCCTTCCCCCTGTTCTGTCTCTCTCTCCCTCCCTCTGTTCTTTCTCTCTACCCCCCTGTTCTGTATCTCTCTCTCCCCCCTCCAGCTGTTCTGTCTCCCCCCCCTGCCCTGTCTCTCTCTCCCCCCTGCCCCAGTCTCTCTCTCCCACCCCTCCCCTTCCTTTGCCTTCAAATGTGGATCAGGGAGGGGACGGAGCTAACCGGCTGAGCTGTGTAGCTCCGCCCCCACCCGGTGAAGCAGATCAGCGTCTGCTTCACTGGGAGCCCAGGTCAGCAAGAGAAGGTGCTGCTCGGGCTCCCCGTGCTTAATGCAGGCATGGGGAGCCGAGCAGCACTTTCTCATGGTGCCAGTGGCTCCCCGTGAAGCAGACGCTGCTCTGCTTCACAGGGTGGGGGCGGAGCTAAACCGCTAGCCGGTTAGCTCTGCCCCCTCCCGGGATCTAGCACAGCATGCCGAGCAGAGGGCTGGCGAGGGGGATCTTTAGATCTCCCCCAACCAGTGCCTCTACCGGCTTTTTTTTTCCTTTGGGCGGGAGGGCGCCCCCTGGGGTGTTGCGCCCTGTGCGCTCGCACAGGTCGCACACCCCTAAGGCCGGCCCTGGTTGGATGGACTTTGTGGCCTGTACCTCAGTGTGATCCCAGCAGTCACTGATGTGTGGGAAGTACTGATGGACATAATAGCAGATTTAAGCTGTGAGAATATGGTTTGATGTGGCAAATTCTACCTTCTATTCATGGCACATGTATCCTTATCAGCTAGAGTAAGCCAGTCATCATTATAGCTTGGTCAGCAGGGGTGTGCTTATTAGATCTCATAGTCGCCAACCTAATAAAGCCAATGAACTAGGACAGCCAGTCAGCTATCCCAGGAAACTAGTGACCTACCAAGCCCTGTCCACCACCTAACGCTAGCTAGTCTAAACCCAACTAGCCAACCTAGCCACACCTGACACTCATCTGCAAACAATTAAACCTAAAACTCATCCTATAGACAGCGTTCAGCTCCTATAGCCAATTGTTTGCATTAGCAATGAGCAACCTCCTAGATATTTTTGGCACTAGTAAGATGTACATCTGTCTCTTTGTATGGCAGATCTGGAGGTCAGCAAACTTGAACTGATTGGAACAACAAAAACCAGGGCATCATATTGTCCAAGTCAGGGAACTCACATACGCACATGTGACAAGTATAGGGTGACCACACATCATGCTACTGCATTGAGTAGAGTAAAGAATGCAGACCTGTATGCATTTGGCAAATGTCAGACCCAAGATATGAATTTATTATAGGTGTCCATCAATAAAACAGCAAACTACTCACCCTATAATTGGGCTATCTGTGGAAATGCAGTTCCCTACATTTGCCAATCAGAATCGGTATCCTGGGGTGCATTGCACCAGAGCTCTCATGCTGTGAATTACACCCTAATTGGAATTTACTATTGTTTTTACTATAGCATTGCACTTGTGTGAATACATAGGATAGTTGAGATGAGTTTGCAAAGATACAATTATTTTTCATAAGACATTCCTGAGGTCAGCGGATAAGAGCCTGACGCTATGGGTTAGACTGGGTTATTGCTTGCAACCTTACTCTCCTCTCCATCCCGCAAGCTATTCACTAAAAGGTGAGTTGCAAGTAAGTTCAGGTGAGAGAAGGTGAATGGAGGTGAGATGAATGGAAATGCCAGCGCTATAACATCCGTAATGACAGGGCAGATGAAGGACCTATAAGATAACTGTTTCCAGCTACTGACAGACAGAAAAGCTTAACTGCTTTGTACAGGATGGGGGTAAACCTCCCAAGTGTTTCTAGGGATGCTGGAGAAACTGTTGAAAAAACTGCAGTGCGTAACCCTATCTATACATCTGTACAGCCTGTCTGTGGCGCAATGCTTAAATATGCAAGAAACAATCATAATAAAAAATAATACAGGTTTTTTTGAGGGTGAGGAGTATGCTTTTACAGAATCACAAAGACCTTCAAAATAGTACACAACTGCGTAATAAAATGAAAGAAGACAGAAATAAAAATAAATATTACAGTAAGTGTTTTATATTACATATTCAATGCTGTATGCAATGTGTTTAATGGATTTAATGCTGGCCATTAACACAAAACTCAATCAGTAAATTAACAAGCATTTGCGAATGAATGAACAATGCTAAAACAGTTAACAAATGCGGTAAAATCATTACCGCACCTGTTAACAAAAATATCCCTGTACTAACATTGACCTGTGCAGTAACTACCGCACTAACAGTGATTCAATGATAGTGTTAAACATTAACAGGCAAAATAAGGATTCCGTTTTACCTGTGCTTAACGCAGCCGATATCTGCACATTAACCATTTCAGTTCTGTAGGGAGCACAAGCAAGGCAGAAAAGGTTAACCCTAGATTAAAAGAAAAATGGTCAATGCATAGTCGGCAATACAGTTTTCTATTTGGCACGGAAAAACTATGAATAAAATACACATAGAAAACTTAACAAATATTGAGAAACAAAGTTATGTTATAGGCATATCTCCAGACACACAGGTATCCGGATGTACTATCGAAATAACGAAGATTATATGTGACGGTCACTAAAAAAAGCGTAACCTGGTAAAGCGTTAATCATACCAGCGAAAACAGAAGAAAATAAAAAGTGAGACATAGAAAAGAAAGGGGTGAAAGATAGGAGGAGAAGAGTAGCAAGAGAGAAAGAGGATAGTGGGGGGTTAGAGTGCCCCAAAAGAGGGAGCACCAACAGGAAAAGACGGACCTGTCAAAAAGGGGCCAGAGGAGTCACATTTTGTGTCCATTGTGTGTAATTTCCCCGTATGGTATATGACAGCCCCCGGGGGAGGGAGAGAGCGGGAAGATGGGGCATGAACAAAATAATTCAATGGGACCGCGGTCCCAAAAACAGCAAACATATGTTCCAACGGCGGAGTCACAGGGGAGCCCCGAAGGCAGTGAAAGTAACATGGAATAGCGATAAAGTTCTTTATGGTGGGTAGGGTAAACGCCATCATGATCAAGCAGTATCTGCAGTCCAGAGACGTAAATGGAAAAGAAAGTGTGATCTTAGAGAACAGGTGGCAGTTGACTCTGATGACTATCAGGCAGACTGGCAAAAGAGGTTGAAAGTCATCTCCGGCATGCAATCATTGGAAGAGAGTCTTCCGGTATGTGAATGATGGCGCTCTCCAATAAAACGTGAGGGTGTGTATAGGAATAGGAAGCATAGCCACCTCTAACTGTGGTGGTTGGGGGCTCAAACACACTGCAAATTGTGCACCATTCAGAACAGTTACCAGTGGTTTCAGTGTGCAAGAGTGAAGCAGACCAGCTTATGCAGCAATGGTAGTGGCAGGATACTGGTAAGCGCCTAAACCAGCATAAGGTGCATGGAGGATGGTGGGCACCTCCGCCTACGATGCTCCTCTCCAATATCCGCATGTCTGTCCTGCCATCACATCCAATGGCGGTGAGCAAAGCTGCTGATCCCCCAATTCTTTGGTATGGCAGTTGGAATAGTGTTTCAGGTCAAATGCATTTGGGCAAGTCACAGGCATTGTAGATCCGACATAGGCCACAAACCACCGCTGTCTCTGTGGCAGGATCATCCGCTGTCAGCATGATGTGTGGAGAAAGGTGGCAAGATCCGCTTTCGCTGCTGGTGCATTTTCGAGTGTAGCTACTGTCACTTACCGTCACTCTGGACGTCCTCCAGAGGGGACCAAATGCACAGCCAGGCCGACATCGCTTCATGCAGAGCAAACAGGTAGTGGGCATCAACTCAGTACACGTTCAACAAAGTAATTATTGAAGCCCAGTACAAGGGCTATTTGTAAACCTTCCTCCTCCCTGCAAACTCCGCCCAGGGGCTGCACCTAATCACTGGAGGGCTATTAAAACCTCAGTTCTCCAACAACTAGTTGCCTGTGTTAGTGCTCTCTTCAGCCTCACTAGCGCTATTATTGATTTTTGATTCCTGTTACTGACCTTTAGCTTGTATCCTGACTTTTATCAGTTTATATTGTTTGCTGCCAGTCCTGACTCCTGCCTGTTCCAGACCATTCTATTGCCTTATTGTCTTGTTTTTCCGGTGTGACCCAGTTTTGTTCTGACTATCCTGATTGTTGCCTGCCTCCTGATTATCCAGTATTCTGTTTGTGTTGACCTCGGCCTGCTGTATTATTATAGAGACCTCCTCTCTTTTAGCATTTCAGTGTATGGGGTTTTAAGTCCTTGGAGGTAGATCGTTTTGGGGCCTAGTGGGCTACCCTAAACATGTTCTGTTTTCTGTGGGTAATAGTGTCGATTGAGATCCAAAGAGCCTCCAGATGCAAGCGGGATCATCCAAAAAATCGTTGATTAAACCAAGTATGTAGGGAGCTCTATGTTAATGCAACCACTCTCTTTGTCAGTTATCAGGCAGAATGGTGTCAATAATAATAATAATAATAAATAAAGTAAACAGTCCATGCAAAGTAGTAAATAGAAAGGATACATGAAAATAAATGTCCTCTTCCAAAGTGTGCAGTGCTGTAGCAGCTGATTGTAGTGCACCCCTGCACTTGTTGCAGTGTTGCACAATGCCTCTACATGGAGGTATAGTAGCAAGCGGATGGGACACTTCATTGCGGCTGCTTCCGCGCAGCCGCTTCACCGCCGACTCTGCAGCACAAGACAGATCGTCACTGGAGAATTAGGGTTTAGGGGTTTAGAATTAGGGTTTAGGGGGTTAATTTTAGTATTAGGGTTCGGGGTTAATTTTAGTATTAGGGTTTAAGGGGTAAATTTTAGTATTAGGGTTTAGAGGGTTAGTATTAGGGGTCGGGGGTTAGTATTAGGGTTTAAGGGGTTATTATTAGGGTTTAGGGGGTTAATATTAGGGGTCGGGGGTAAGTATTAGGGTTTAGGGGGTTAGTATTAGGTGTCGGGGGTTAGTATTATGGTTTAGGGGGTTAACTTTAGGATTAGGGGTCGGGGGTTAGCATTAGGGCTTAGGGGGTTAGTATTAGGGGTCGGGGGTTATTATTAGGGTTCAGGGGTTAATTTTAGTATTGGGGTTATTTTTAGTATTTGGGTTATTTTTAGTATTGGGGTTTGGGAATCATTTATTAGGGGGTTTAGTTTCATTTTACTTTTACATTTGTAAGAGCTGACAGTTCAGCGCTGAACTGTCAGCTCTTACATAGCCGCGGCTGCGATGAAACGGCCGCGTTATTCTTCATTGCTGACAGTTCAGCTTCTTAACTGTCGCGCTGAACTGTCAGCTATGAAGATGAGGCGAAGAAGAGTCCTAGACCCTAGTAGCAACACCGAAAGAGTAAAGAAAGCGACCTTTATATAAATATGGACAGGGCCCATACGAAGGGCTTTCTAAAGACCTGTTCATTAACAGAACAGTACAAAGGACAAGAGGTCACCCGCTAAGAAAGGAGATTTAGTCTGCGACAGAGGAAGGGATTTTTTACAGTAAGGTCGATTAAGTTATGGAATTTACTGCCTGAAGAAGTGGTTCTAGCAAATGCGTTAGATGTCTTTAAGAGCAGCCTGGATGCTTTATTAATGAGCCGGAGCATAGAGGGCTATGCATGTTAGTATTGGCATTAATATTTATTTAGTGCTTGTTGATCCAAGGAGAAATCTGATTACCATTGGAAAGAGGGAATCATGGGAAGATGTCTCCAGACCAATAGTGTTGCCTGAAATCTAGTCACCGTCACTAATACTGGAACAATGAAAATGAAAATACTTCCTTTACTATTTCCATACAAAGCTGCTTTGTTTGTGTACTGACTGTATTGTGATTGAGCACTGTCCATGACTCACTCTCACGCTATGTCAGAGAATACCTGAGAATAGGATTACCAGTAAGATACCCATACAGGTTACAACACATGGAGAAAAGCCTGAAAAAATGTTCATTTGCAAGGTCAATATAGCAAAAAAAAAATATTTATCTGTGAGCTTTAACCCCTTCATGTGAAAGGAGCAATGAGGTTGATTGGCTTTTTCACGTACGGCTAATGGTTACTCTCATTTGTGATCACAGTAGTCATATGCCCGGAAGAAGGAAGGTCTGGTTCCTGGAGGATTTCCTCGATTGGCAGGCAGTGTCATGCATTGGGAGACAAGGAAGCACGGGGGAGCCAAAAGAAAAAAACTGGGTTTATGCCTTATTGATACAAGTATAATTAGGGATTCCTTAGCCTACATAAAGCAGAGCTAAAATGAGAGGCATCATGTCAAGAAGTCACACGTCTGACAAAGCACTAACTTTGTCCATGGTGGACTTAGGACCATCACAGACCTTGCCATGGACACTTTTGTCCTCGTATGTACACTATGCCTATCTCCAGTCTATAACTGATCTGACATGCCGCCTGTCATCTACTGAACTCCTCATGAGAAACTTTATTGGTTACTAAATTGGGGGTCCTGAATCTGGATTGCCCCTCGTAAGGTGGGACTTCTATGACCAAGGTAGTCTTTCTATCATAAGGTTCTATTCTGTCAGGGCAGATATTAGTCTAGGTTACATGAGGCTCAAACAGATATGATTTCCAGAAAGCTGAGCTCTGACATCTTTATTTTGAATGATTGCAAAGGATAATGTGAACATTTAATCAGTTCTGACTTATTTTATGATGTTGCAAGGCCTTTTAATGCCAGTGACAAAAAAAATGCTTTCATCTTAGCCAACAGTTGTGGCTGTCACAATTATATCCTGTTTTTCCTGTTCTTGCCATCACAGTGAGCAGGTGGCCAGAGAAGCTCATATTAACCCGTTAATCATGAGAGCAACAAATGTTTGACAGCCTAGATCTGCGCTAACACAGTAACAGGTTTAAATCAGGCCTACATGCATTGTTTCAATAGAAACTTGATACAAAATGAACCGGAGAAACCCACGTGACAATTCTTCCTGGATTCTAAACCTACGTTTTCAAAAGTGCTCAAAGCAAACTTGCTTAATGCATATGTCATATTGTGTCATCATTTAACTGTTTTAGTGCCGGCATCAACAAATTGAGGGTTACACTAAGAATTTGCTGAGCCTAAATTGTTGATAGAGAAGGACGAGACCAAGGGTCTGCTCATTACCATTTGAGACTTTGATGTAAGAATTATTGAATTCTCCTCTAAGACCTTTTAGAACCTTCTTCACCTCAAATAGCTCTAACAGGGGGCGGACATATTGTTTAGAATCTTGGGTTCGATGTTCATTCATCTGCATGAAGGTTAATGCAGAACTGACCCAAGATTCAATACAACATGTCTGCCCCCTTTCTGAGCTACATGAAAAATTAAGTGCTCAATGAGGTGTTTGTGTTCTTTCTTTAAAGCATCTTGATATACACAATATCTACACTTGATGTAACCTTTCAATTAAACATGAGCTATGCTCTCTAAATAAAGACTTGCAGGGTGAGCATGGTGTGACTTGAAATGATCTGAAATTCCCATGTCACTAAGATCCTTCATGATTCCACATAGGCCAATCAGTCAGCCAACTGAAGTGGTAGCCTCAAACCCCCCTATATATAATATGGGAGCTTTTGCACAAATAAAAATTAGCCCAGAAACAACTGAAATCCTTCCAAAATAAACCGAACCATCCATAGGTAATAGAGTCAGGTTAAAGACATTTATACAAATTATTGGTGCAATCACTGTCGAGGAATGTGTGCATAAATAAGATGCACATGTCGGCTGGATCTGCACACAGCAGCAATAAAACAAAAGTAAGAAAAAGAAAAATGGAAAGGAAGGGATTGGAGCAGGGGAAAGTGACCAGGACAGTTTTAGCAGAAGAGGGGGAAAGTAAAGGTCTAAGAGCCCTGGCAGGTGGCTGAGGACGCAGTCAATGCAGTTGGTGAGAATAACACGTCTCAGAAGGTGGTAAAAAAAAATTCCTAGACTATTGAGGGACCTGACTGATAATCACCTGAGTTGATGTGTAAGACTTTTGTCTTACAATCATGATAAATTGGTCCTAAAGCACTCTAGCGTACCACTGCTCCTGTGGCAATGTCCATGCCTAACACCCCTCCATCAGCACAGGTTGTTGAAAGCCACCCTGATGTGGAGGAATAGGATACTGACGCGTTTGCCCAGTATATCATCCTCCTCATTTGAAGATGATGAGTAAAGCACACTGTAGCATCTTTTATGGTAGCCAGGAAACCCTTTGTTACTTACCAGTCCTATCACCCAGTTTTACTCCTCAACTGAAAAACTAGGCACCCCTCCCCCATATGCTGCCCTCTCCCTGTCTGGGATTGTAAATAAAAAAAATAAAATGTATTTTCTTATGAGTTTAATTTAATTATAATTTGGACTTATCTCTTTGTGTCTGTGTTTTTATTCAGGTAAATCCACAGCTCACACACTTCCACAGTTCATGGTATTCGTTCATTGTAGTGACTATGCTGTACAAGTCCTTTGCTTCCCAAAAACACTTCTTTTTACCTGTTTTTTTTACATGTACATTGTTTCATATAAATCCAAATATCATCTTTTAATATTATAATGATGGTTATTTGTATCAGAAGTGATATTAGGACATATATGTAGCCATGTCCATTTGAGATAAAGCACTTAAAAATATTTTGTACTAAATTCTCTTACTAAACTCTGGAGAACTGCTATGTGTGAATTTTGTGTATTTTTCCCAAATTTAGAGTGTGTTCTAGGGTGATGGATGCATATTAAATAGATGAAAATATATGCTTTTAGTAGCAAAATTGTCCCAATCGAAAAATGATGTGGTTTCCGAATGGCCAATTTGGTTCCAAAATCAATGATACTTCAGCTACTTTGCCTAATCCAAATTCCATTTACTATATTCGGTAGACCCTTTAGTGAAACTAAGACTGCCAACCAAGTGGGTATGGTCCAGAGGTTATATATAACATAACTGATTTTGAGCTATACATTGTGCTACTAAAATTTCAAGCAAATGCATAGCCCAATCATTGATACAACTGCCCATTGTAGTTTGTCGATAGGTTTACCTCAGTACACAGTTACCACACAGCCGTGCACCCACTACACCAAATTCACATAATGCACGTACATATAACTAACCCGCAGGGAAGCAAAAAAGTTTGATCTATACATTTCTTTGGCTGGCATAATACATAGATCAAATTGTATGCTGTACCAGAAGCAAATTTCATAGATCAGTGTCAGTGTCAGTAAGGAAAGTAATTTGACTTTCCATTTGCTGTTACCGCAACCGTGAGCAATAATACACAATATCCAAGCTTTTGTTATCTGTGGTAAAGTCATTTTAGAAGCAGATGGATAATATAGCAAGGATTTTTTTTCCAAGAAGACGGCTGTTTGTTTTCAGTAGAGAATAGATAGGTGCCATAGTCAGAGAGATAACGATCTGGTGTGAGAACCTTTTAGAAGAAATATTTATTTTATGTTCATATGATACGAAAAAACATCCCAAATGCTAATATGTTTTATGTGTAATGTTGCAAGGTTCCTGTGTGCATATGCCTAGATAAACATGTACTGTATGTTGCTTTTTTTCATAAAATGAACATGTTTAATCCTTCCACAAATTAGTAAATTATAAGAGGACATGTCACCTGCCTTATATCTATATCTATAAAACAAACTATAATTGACTGTAAACATTATAATCAGTCTTCTACCTTTGAGCGGTAATATAACTGCATATTATACTAAATAAACCGATTGAAGTTTTAGCCTTGTATACTGTTGCAATAATCCAGTGTTAGCAAAGTTAAACATTATTTATAGTCTGAAGGCAAGCCTCCAGTTCCAGTTCTGTTTAATTACTTATTGTAGACTTACTTAAAATAGCCTCTTTCTAATGAGAAATCATCCTGTGAATATGCATTGCCCCATTGCAATAAAGATTGTCTCCATACACCTGAAACTTACTGTAGACACCAGGAAGGAACCACTGTTCCATAGAACACCACAGACATCCAACTCTGATAGAAAACACAGTGAGACTGAACCAATGGCACTTTGAACTTGTGTCCAACCCATTCTTAAAAACCTTACTTCAACCCAGACATTGCTGCAAATCTCGGGTCTACCACTGTCGGGAGAATCCAATGGCAAGAATGGGATTCACAGATTGTGGAGCATGGTGTCCATTTACCACCAGGAGTTCCCTGTGGAAGGCCCTGCATCACCCACAAACAAGGCAGGAAGCAAAACTGTAAAAAACACAGGGACACAGGGAAGACATCTAGACAACTAGAGTGCTTAACTATTTCTGGCTAGCATGCAGTGGAAAAGGCACAGCAGTAGTGCAAGGCAGGTTAAATAGATGGGACATGTGCAAACCAAAAACAGAGGAAAACAAGAAATGCATCAGTGATCATGGCATTTAAATACCTGTATTTATCATACCAACTGCAGCTATCCATTGTATTTACACAAGTGAAGAAGATGGACACTGATCTCCCTGTGTCCTAACGTAGCCCATTATGTAACTGGCATAGCTGGAGGCAGTGCAAGTGAGACCTTGAATCTCAGGGATTTTCCTTCAGTCTTAGAATCTCAAGGTGTGTGAGATAGTCTTGATAGGTTGCACCACAGGTGATCCCCCCCCCCCCAATGTTGCTCCCTTGGGGGGAACAGCAATGTAGCGGGAGCATTGATGAATAGACAAGATGGGATTTTACAGGGCTAGTCTCTGTGGGGGCACATGGAAACCACGGGAAATCTAAAGGATTTCTTTATGAAAGATAGAATGAGCTGCAGACTTTAGGCCAAAGTAGCAGAGTTGTAAAAATTCTCCCATTCAGCCAAATGTATAACTCTGTTATTTTGGCCTTAGGTTTGAAATTCCCTTCTCAATTCCCTCTTTGATGAATAAAACCCTATAGTGATTATAGGTGAACATAGTGAACATACTAGCTGGTCAGTTTCATGATGGAATATACACTTCATGGACACGTGACCATTGCACCAACAGGGATATTTATGGCATGGCATTCTAAATACATATATAATATGTAAATGGTCCCCCTTGTAACAGCTCCCACTCTTCTGGGAAAGGTTTCCACAAGATTTTGGGATTTTCATGTGGGAATTGTTACCCATTGATCCAGTAAAGCATTTGTGAGGTCAGGCACTGATACTGAATGAGAAGGCCCGACTCGCAATCTCTATTCCAGCTCCTCCCAAGGGTGTATGATAGGGTTGAGGGCTGGGGTCTATGAGGGCCAGTGAAGTTCTACCACACCAAACTCATACAACCATGTCTTCATATACTTGGCTATGTGGTGGACAGTCAAGATAGACAAAGTTGTTAGCATAGCATTGCTCAAAATGTCTTGGTATGCTGATATCATTATCCCTCCTCCACCAAACATTACGCACAATGCAGTCAGACAGGTTCTCCTGATATCTGTCAAACCCATACTCCCCCATCATACTGCCAAACAGTGAAGACTCCACAGAACACATTTACACCATTTGATTCAATGCGTGGCATTGTACCTGGTGATGTGAGGCTTATATGCAGCTGCTTGGCAATGAAAACACATTCCCTGAAGCTTCCGTCACACAGTTTTTTTGCCGATATTAATGCCAGTGGAGGTTTGTAATCTTCAGCTATGTAATCAGCAGAGCATTGGTGACTTTTATGCAGCATGCTCCTCAGCACTCAGCACACAGTGACCCCTCTCTGTGACTGAGCGCTTCCACTTTCCAATAATACCACTTACAGCTGACCGTAGAGTATCTAACAGAGATGAAATTCCACAAACTGACTTATTGAAAAGGTGGCATCCTATCACAGTACCACGCCTGAATTCACTGAACAGAATGACCCATTGTGTTCACAATTGTTTGTAAATGCAGACTGCATGGCTAGGGGCTTGATTGTATACACCTGTGGAAATGGGTCTGAATTCAATAATTAAGCAGTGTGTCCCAATACTTTTGTCCATATAGTGTACATTCTGACTAGAACACAGGTGATCAAGGATTCAGAAAGTTAGGTTTTCCTTAAGATCCAACATTAGAATCCTTTGGTAACCAAGAAATGCTACATATAAATTGTAATGTATGAGGCAATAAAGGTTGCAAGTTAATTGGGTATCATTGCTCTCTTTTTAGTTGGTAAAACCTTGTGCGTCAGAGTGCCTGAAGCTAACTTGAGCTCAGTATACCGCTCCTTTGTAGTTTCTGTTTCTGTGACCTCACTGGAGAAAGGGTGTGCTCCATCGAGACCGTTGTGTATATCAAGAAAAGTAGTGTGAATTCTGAACAATGATTCAGTATATACTGAAATTATGCTCATGTTCAAGCATGTCATGGGATGTCAGTATTACACCATTTTAAGGTGTATGTCCCTCTGATTGCTGCCATAAAAATACTGACGGATGATCCAGAAAGAAATGTTTTAGCTCCCTCTACTGTCCTAATCATATATTAACAGATCTGTTCTACAAAATGTGAGAGGAATAACTAATTTTGTTTTATGGAGTGAATGTTTCACCACACACACCCAATTATTCATCTAATATAAATATTCCAGCACATGATGTCATGCTAATCATTGTAATTCAAACTATGTCAGACTTTAGACCTGCTTGTGGGAGCACCTCTATGTGCCACCTAGATGGTATTTTACCAACAGGCCAGTAAATCATGCACTTGAGTCCATTGTTATGTCTAAGGAACCAAGGAAGCATTGCTGGTACTTTTTTTGTTTGTTTTATTAAGAAAAGGCGGCAAACCTACTTGTAATTAAACATTTAAACTTATATAAAGAAAAATAATCCTTTAAAGTAATAAATACAAAGGGCTAATACAAGGGGAGCCCACTGCTGCTCACCTCACAAGTCATGCCTAGGGCCTTTGATGAAGTCTTTCTAACGTATTTGGTCTCATGTATTTTTACATTTTGCTGTAGGACAGGATTCATTTATAATTATATGTCTATTTTTAGAGTGTTGCCTGTTTGGCCTAGCTAGGCCATTAGGGTTGCCACCTTTTCTTCAAAAAAATACCGGCCTTGGTACTGTCTCCATAGACTTAGCATTGGCCTGATGCCAATTTTTTACCGGCCTGCCGGTTGCGAGGTGGCAACCCTATGGGCCATACTGGAATGCAAATCCTCTTATTACTCATTGGCAACATTGGAAGCATATTGAATTGTTTGTCCGACTGTCCTTTGCTTTCTGCATGGGGTAACAGAACAATGGCATTTCAAAATACACGTGTAATGTGTAAGTTGTGCTCCCACCTCCAAACTGTCTACATTTCAACACTACGAACAGACATTATGTAAATGCCATACTCGATTACTTCATGATAAAATCCAGGGGAGTGTTTATAACTTCATAACACCAAGCATAATCCTCAGGCAACAACCTTGAATCAGACATGATCATTTCTCAAATATGTGTCCATAAAAAAACGTTTTATGTCTTTCTAGTTCTGGGGTGAATTTTAATATTGTTGCTTAATATGGACTTGACAAATACAACACAAAAGGACCGTATCACCTAAACAGTGTTATTACTGTGAATGTAGATAATAAAATGATTGAAGATGCAATGATTGCCAGCAATTGCATAAATTGGGAGAACATGTGTTTTAAATGTGTCTGTAGAGTCTCTTGTTTATGACATCACCTGTGGCGTGATATGCAAATTAACCCCTTCGTGACGTTAGGACGCTCTATGCCGTCCTGACTTTAAGTGCCTTAAAGTCGTTAGGACGGCATAGAACGTCCTTTGTTAAACAGCTCATCACGGCTCCCCGCAATGAGCTGTTTCCGGATCCCGCTGCAGGCACTCAAAGCGAGCACCGGCTACATTTCTCTAAATCGTGCCGTGCCCGAACTTCCGGGTTCGGGCACGCTTCCGTGACGTCACACGTGACGTCCGGAGGTCTCGCAATTTGTTGGCAGGGACCCACAGGGTCTATTAAGACCCTGATCTGGTCTCTGCCAGAGTGTTCCTGGCTACCGATCACCTTGTGATCGGTGGCCAGGAACAATTTGTGACATTTTGGTGCTTGCGTCGTTTGGGACGCAATCACCTAGCGTCATGAAGGGGTTAACTGCTTTTCAATGGGAAATGTGTCATTTGCACATCGAGCCACAAGGTGATGTGTTTAAATCTCCCTTAAATAATATCAGCCTAGGTGAACTGCCAGAAATGTCTACCTGCTAAGCTTTAATACCTTAATAATATGCAGAATGGATATTTGCGTGTTGCTAAATCATGCAAGTATAATAGGCAGTAATTGATGAGTTGGTAAATATAAAAATAGTGAATAAGAGGATAACGCGACCAGCTCGATTTCAAAAAAAAGTGGACAATGTTCAATAGCTGCAAAAATTAGGTAATGGAGGGTGACAATTTAGCTGGTTTCTCCACAGACACTTGTTTACATATGTATCAATAAACAAACAAATAACAACCGACATTTTCTTTTAAAAAAAATATCATGCACCTGTCCTAAAATGAACAAAAAAATAATCTACACTATACACACACATATGGGGTAAGTTGATTTGGGGAAATGTTCTGAAATGTTCATAGTAAGCCTGTTCTAGGCTGATTTCTTTTTACAAGTTACTGAATCAGCGCAATGCACATGTATATTGTTATATATCCTGTGGGTACTGCATTGCCCTAGTGTTAGGTTTTATTGCTGTCTATTAAACCTATTAGAACTTTTGTTTGCATTGTATACAAAATTAAATTGACTATATTTATTTTTCTTGAATAACATTCATTTCCCGGCAGTGTTTACTGATTGCAGTTGATCTGTGTGCAGTGCACATACTAACATATTCATACTCCAGTCAATGTCATGAATATGAGAATTTATAGAGATAGATAGGCCTAATAGGATTATGCAGAATTAAATGGAGCTGACCACGCAAGATAAAGGAACAGATTAAAACTAGCCTAATGTAAGCATAATCCAATGTTCGTGCCATTCCCATCAGCCAAGGTTACCTGCTTCAAAAACATTGGGATGAATAGCTAGCATCCATCCAGTGTATACTGACTAGCAACGGTGATAAGCCATGGAACCTTTTTCTTGTTCAGTAATCAATAAAGAATAATAGAGAACTTAAATAGCAGGTTTGATTAATTATATCATAGTGACTTGTAATGCATTTGAGAACTGGTCATTTATAAAATAATTAAATGTTCTAAATACATAAAATACATTGCAAACAATACAAATTACAACTATATCATTGTACATAATATAAAGAATCACAGCACCAAAGGTCACCCATAAAAAGAGGCAACAAACCAGCATGTTGTACTAGCTCCCATCCCTTTTTAATTTTATTAAATATATAGAAATTTACCAGCAAATGCAATCTATTAGATAAAATCAGTGATCAAATAAATTACTATTACCAATAGCAGACAATTGAGACCCAATGCATGACTTTTAATATTGGAGCAATCAAGATATAAATAATTATATGTAGTGCCTGTCCTGGTTCTAGACTGCCTCATGCATATTCATGGCCCGTCTAAGCTCCTTCTAAGGTGAAGGATAATAGTCAGTCTGTCACTACTATTTGCATCAATCTCTAAATCCTAAATTAAGCCCAGAGCTTTGTCAGGGAAATTCTCTTTCCACACTTCATTGGCAGCAATAATACTTATGCTACGAAAAATACAGGGGTCTTTGGGGCCTTTCCATGCTATGACTGAACTTTGGTTGGATTTGATTTTTGGCACAAATTAATCATATTGGATATGTTTCCTGATCAAACATTTTTCTAGGAAACAAAAAAAAAAGATTGCATACAGACAAGGTACGTAAACTGGTCTGAGAAAGCTTGTCATTTTTAAATAACCTTGATTCGTTATCAGTTTCTTAAAATATACTATACATAGATACATTTATACATGAGACAAAATAGTAAGTGATCCTGTATTCATCTTTAGAACCATTTGCAATTAGATTTTTTAATATGTAATACAACTAGACAATAATTTTGAAGATAACAAAGAAACACATAACTTTTTGACTATAATTGTTTTTTTTTATATTATCAAAATATTTGCTTTGGAAACCCACTTGAGGTTCGTACACTGAACAGTAAACTGATGACCCAGTTGCAAAAATGTACTAGCTTTTTTTCCACACGGTTATCATACTCATATTTTGGAAATTAGTTGCCAAATCACCACATGTTATTGTTTAGTGACAAATCCCCAACGTTTAAATGTTTTTCATTTTATAATTTTGTTTCTCATAACTATGAGAGATGGTCCTTCTGTTTCTCCACCTATGTCACTCTTACATGGACCATAATAGAGTGAATGACTTCATCAACAACTCAACTTTACCAGGAATGGGAAGTCATAAAAACATGCAGGTCTATTTACAAAAAAACTAGGTGGACTACAGTGACTGTCTTCCATGTGCATCAGCATCTGTGGAGCAAACTTCAGCTTGCTCTCCATTCAAGGGAGTCGCCGCTATTGTTAGTATTTGGGAACTATTGGGGCAAAGGTGTATCTTTTGGGGTGACTTACCAGGTACACATGCCACGGAGCTGTGTTCTTTTGGAGATTTTGCGCTTAAAAAAATTAGTTGGACATGAGAGTACAGGAAAAAACAATTTCACTGACTATATAGTTTTTGTTGTTTTATATGTTTTCTTTATTACCCATCAATCCCTGTAGAATTGTTTATGGATATTTGAAAAATCAGCAGTCACTTAGTAGTGTTTTCTCTATTTTGATATTTTTCATTTATATCAAATATTTTGTTATGAAGCATGCATTATTTTAATCATCATTTTTATTAAATATGAAACTGTTTACATGTGAATTAATATTTACTAGGAATTTTTTTTTCATAAATGGTAGAAGGCTTATCAATAAACTGAAATCTTTGAGTTTGGATTTCAATATTGTTGAATGGATTAGACAATGGCTGAGTGACAGGCAACAGAGGGTTGTAGTCAATGGGGTATATTCAATGCAAGTTCTTGTTACTAGTGGGGTACCTCAAAGATCTGTACTTGGACCCATTCTCTTTAATATTTTTATTAGTGATATTGCAGAGGGTCCTGTTGGTAAGGTATGTCTTTTTTCTGATGATACCAAGATTTCCAGCAGGGTTGATCTTCATGGAGGGATAAGCCAAATGGCAAATGATTTAGCTAAACTAGAAAAATGGTCAGAGCTGTGGCAACTGACATACAATGTTGACAAGTGCAAGATTATGCACCTTGGGCATAAAAACCCAAAAGCAGAATATAGAATATTTGATACAGTCCTAACCTCAACATCTGAAGAAAGGGATTTAGGAGTAATCATTTGAGAGGACTTAAAGGTAGGTAGGCAATGTAATAGAGCAGCAGGAAATGCTAGCAGAATGCTTGGTTGCATAGGGAGAGGTATTAGCAGTAGAAAGAGGTAAGTGCTCAGTACAGATCACTGGTGAGACCTCACTTGGAGTATTGTACGCAATGCTGTATTTACCGCTAGGCAAATAAGGCAAGTGCCTAGGGCAGCACTTGCCTTGTTTGCCATTTGGGGCAGCACAAAACGCAAAAACAAAATACAAAAAAATCCACCCCTTTAAAAAAACAAAACAAAACACTTGCCGTCAGAGACGGAGGTGAGAGGAGATCGGAAGATCCCCCGTCACCTTCCCTCTGTTTGCCAGCAGACTGCATGGGGAGCCGAACAAGCAGCACAGAGAAACCTCTGTGCTGCCTTTTCATCTCCCCATGCAGTTTGACAGGGAAGTGCGGACAGGTCACGTGACCAGCGCTCTGACGTCAAACGCGCGCCGGGTCTCGTGACCTGTCGGCACAACCGCCGGGGAGCGGATCAGGCAGCATGGAGGACACCATGCTGCCTGCCACTAGCCACCGGGGGGGGAAAGTAAGTGCTGGGGGTATATTAATGGCAGATACTGGCATATTATTGGGCAAATTGGCAGGGGCTTATTAATGACAAATAATACTGGCATATTATTGGGCAAATTGGCTGGGGAATATTAATGGTAATTTGGCTGGGGAATATTAATGGCAAATAATACTGGCATATTTTTGGGCAAATTGGCAGGGGCATATTAAATGGAAAATAATACTGGTATATTATTGGGCATATTGGCAGGGGCATATTAATTGCAAATAATACTGGCATATTATTGGGCAAATTGGCAGGGGCATATTAATTGGAATTTAATAATGGCATATTATTGGGCAAATTGGCAGGGGCATATTAATGGCAAATAATACTGGCATATTATTGGGCAAATTGGCAGGGGATTATTAATGGCAAATAATACTGGCATATTATTGGGCAAATTGGCTGGGGAATATTAATGGCAAATAATACTGGCATAATATTTTGCAAATTGGCAGGAGCATATTCAATGGCAAATAATACTGACATAACATTGGGCAAAGTTGGCAGAGGCATATTAAATTCCAAATACTGGCATATTATTGGGCAAATTGGCTGTGGCTTATTAATGGCAAATAATACTGGCATATTATTGGGTAAATAGGGTGGGGCATATTGAATGGCAAATACTGGCATATTATTGGGCAAATTGGCTGGGGAATATTAATGGAAAATAATCCTGGCAATGTGTATGTAATGGGGTGATGGGGGCATGTCCTTGGTGTGCAACGTGGGTTATGGGTCAAGGATTTTAAGCATGCGTTGGATAGACACAAGGCTATCCTAGCTATAAGACCGGGAACGGGGGACTAATAAAAGTACTCAATAAAAATTGGGCAGACTAGATGGACCGAATGGTTCTTATCTGCCGACACATTCTATGTTTCTATGTTTCTATGTCGTGGGTGTGCATGGTGGGTAGGGGGGTCTGCCCAAATTTTGTCTGCCTAGGGCAGCACAAAACAAAGATACAGCACTGATTGTACGTAGTACTGGAGACCGTATCTCCAGAAGGATATTGATACTTTTGAGAGAGTTCAGAGAAGGGCTACTAAACTGGTTCATGGGTTGAAGGATAAAACTTACCAGGAAAGGTTAAAGCATCTTAACATGTATAGCTTGGAGGAAAGACCTAACAGAGGGGATATGAAACATTTAAATACATAAAGCGAATCCACACAGTAAAGGAAGAGAGTATATTTAAAAAGAAGACAAACAATTAGAGGACATAATCTTAAATTATAGGGGCAACAATTTAATAGTAATATCAGGAAGTATTACTTTACTGAAAGGGTAGTGGATGTATGGAATAACCTTCCAGCAGAAGTGGTAGAGATAAACACAGTCAAGGATTTTAAGCATGCGTGGGATAGGCACAAGGCTATCTTAGACATAAGATAGGGAACTGGGGACTAATAAAAGTTTGGGCAGACTAGATGGACCTCATGGTTCTTATCTGCCAACACATTCTATGTTTCTATGTTTGTCTTATATTCAGGCCTTTTCTCCTTTCCATAAATTAATACCCAAGACGACCGTCTTATAATCAGGGTCATCTTATATTCAAGAAAAATTGGTAATTGATATATTGCATAAGGTTTAGCCATTTTAAATATAAATGTTTTAATGGAAGAATACAAATTAAGTAACTTATTGAGTTATTGATGCCTATCAGGGCTGACATCTTGGGTCAGATGAAGGAAGATCTGACCCAATATTCTAAACAATATGTCTGCCCTCTGATAGAGCTATACAAGCAAAGAAGGCTCAGCAAGTTACTTTATTTGTATTCTTTCATTAAAGCATTCCTGCGTTTAACAGCTCATTGCAGCACCAAGCAATGAACTGTGCGCGGGTCCCACTGCAGGTACTTGCAGCTGGATCCTACCTGTCAGATGAGGCCACTTTGAGTGCTCAAAGTGACACGCCTACCTGATGGCACAGGTAACGCAATCTTTTAGCAGGGACCAACAGAGTATAGGAAGATCCTGATCGGGTCTCTGCCATAGTGTTTCTGGCTACCGATCAACTTGTGATCGGTGGCCTGGAACAAAACGTGACATTTTGGTGCTTGCGTCGTCTGGGGTTAATAATCTGAACATGAATTTATAAATTCTGCAGTGCCATATGATAGGAGAATCATAATTGTTCGGCGACACAATAAGAGGCCTACTTAAAGCAGGTGGTCAGGAGCTTGTCACAAATGGCATTTGAGAAGCAGCTAATGTTAACATACATATGCTGATATGGGACTCTGGTTTTGCAAGTAATTTACTCACTTGCCAAAGTATGCATGCTCAATACTTTATATCACTATGCATAAACGGTTTTTCTCAGTAAGTGAGTGGAATTAATCATGGTTGGACCTCTACCTGCTATATCACTTGGAGTACTTGGTCTTCTGCTTCAGTTTGTGGAACATGCCTGGGTGCCATATAACATCCAAAACTATTTCATATGTCTACTAAACTCGTTCGCTCCTTGAGTGCCTCAGGTTTAGCATGTTTTCCTGAAGGTCCAGCTCCTCTAGTTGTCCTGGCACTCACAGCTGTTTTTGAGTCTCTAAATATACAAGGGGTCTCTGTGTTCAACGCCCCAACATTTATGGTGCATCTAAACTTTGCCCCTATTTCTGATTCTTTATCTTTTCTGTAACTAATGTTTGTCAAGATTATCTGGTATACTTTTGCATCTTGCAGATGTCTCAGCCATGGCTATCTACCATTATTAGGAAGAGATGAAGCTCAATGGCGTCTATAAAACCTCTACACTATTGAATTTACAGGTTTTGTTGATTTACCACTGAAATCAATACACATTATAACAGACTTTCACCTTAAGTAGCAAATTACAACCAACAATACTCAAGTAAAAATCAGATCGATAATTTCTTGGAAGAAGTATAGAAAGGCAGATTGCCAGTGCCTGGGTAGAGGAAAACTTTGTGAAGCATGGTTTGCTTTGATCATGTGATTGAGAGTATTTGGTTAGGTCTAGATCAACTTAGCCCACTAGAATTTTGCAATTGTATCCCTCCCTTCTTTGCAGAAGATCTTTCGGTCATTCGAGTTGTGAGGGAATCTCACATGTAGACAGAGATTGACCACCTGCAGAACACCACTGAGACACAAGTAATAAGCTTCAGAAACTAGCGTGGCCACCAGAGCCAAAATAGTAAAAGATCAGAGACAAATACACACCGGAGTATATTCCGAGTTCAGTACACCAAGCCAAGGTCAGAAGTCATAGAGCAAGCGAGTGAGGTCACACAGGCCATAAATTGTGAAAACTGGTATATCATGTAATAACAATACCATAGGAGACATACAGGGCAAAGCAACTGGGTACCACAAATTAGAGAGCAATGATAACAACTGAGCAGTGTCGGCTTACCCCATAGGTTAAGGGGTCGCCAGAGGCATTGCAGAAGAAGACATACATAGACTGATACAGGAGGCAGAGAGCCCTTTTCATAACATAATCTAGAGGGGCTGGGGAACAGGAGACACAGAAGGTGAGGAAAAGAAAGTTATGGCACTCCTAGTGGGTCTGACAAGAGGTTGGTTTAATGTGTTCTAGATGAACAAACTGTAGGCCAACTGCATAGAAAGGAAAGTGGTTGGAGAGAGCAGGTCAGTATAATGAGGGGATAATTACCTCATGTGTTGAGACTATATTGAAAACTCGTCTAGTGGTGGGTTGTGTTGTAGGAGCACTTTTGTTGCATGGGTGATGTATCTTGGCGTCCTCTAGATTGTAAACTTTACGATCAGGGCTCTCTCCCTCATGTGTCAGCCTGTTCTTGTTTGTCTAACTTAGTATGTTGTCCCCTTCTGTATCTAGCGCTACATAAATTGTTGGCGCTATATAAAAAAATGTTAATTTAATGTAAAGTACCGTATTTGCTTGAATAAAAGACAATACTTTTTTCAGAGCAAATGCTCTGAAAAAGACCCCTCGTCTTATATTCAAGGTCGTCTTATAATCTGACCTCAAATCAAGGTCAGACTATAAGACAGGGATCCAGGTCCCCCGCAGAGCTGCAGGGTACCTGGAACCCCCTCGCTAACAGTTGGACAGCTGGTCCGTTATAATAGACGGAAGTGTTGGGCAGCATGGAGCCTAGTCGAGGCAGCCGGAGGTAGCGCAGACATCCTCCCCTGCCGCCCGGCACGACCACCGGGACTTCTATGATGAAGCCGGGCCCTTCCGGCTTCATCATAAAAGTCCCGACAAAAGTGCCTGGCAGCAGCGAAAGATGTCTGCGCAACCTCCGCTGCCTCGACTAGGCTCCATGCTGCCCAACACTTCCGTCTATTATGACCGACCAGCTGTCCCTCATAATGGACGGAAGTGTCGGGCAGCATGGAGGATGTCTGCACGTATCGTGCAGATATCCCCCGGCTGCCCCCACTTGCCACCAGGGAGCAAGAGAAAGACAAGGGGAGGGAGGGGGAGAGAACGACAAGAGGAGGGGGGGAGAGAAAGACAAGGGGAGGGAGGGGGTAGAGAAAGAAGGGGAGGGGGGAGAGAAAGACAAGGGGAGGGGGGGGGAGAGAAACAAGGGGAGGGGGAGAGAAAGACAAGGGCAGGGAGGGGGAGAGAGAAATGTTTGGGGGAGAGATAGAGAAAAGTTTGGGGGAAGAGAGAGACAACGTGGGAGGGGGAGAGAGATAACACTGGGGGAGAGAGAGACAACGCGGGGGGGGGGGGGGGGGGAGAGAGGCAGCATTGGCAATAAAAGGAAATAAACACATTAAATGCATTTGTTTAATATCATAATTTGTATTAAATATTAAAAAGCAATTTACATGTGAATACATACAAGTTAAACTTTTTTCCTATAGGGTACTCTTATATTCAGGCTTTTAGTTTTTTTCCTAAAGGAATATCCAAAGTTTGGGGGGTCGTCTTATAATCAGGGTCGTCTTATATTCGAGCAAATACGGTAATATGTGAACACCTAAAATGCTGTTTCTAAAAAACATGGAGTTATAATCAGTGCTGGTACCCAGAGGAGGAGATTGAATACAAATGGAAAGGATTGATGTGAGCAGTTTGGAAAGCGTAGTTAAAGGAAGTAATTAAGAGACAATATTATTACGTTAATAACACTGAATATCTGAGTGTACAGGATGTTTCAGATAGTATGCAGTCAAAAGTAAATTGTGTATTAGATTCCACAGTAAGCTGCAGTTTTGAATAGTAAGAATCAGAATTCAGGGGGTGATGTGCTTGGAAAGTGTATGTCTGCAGTGGAGTGCCTCGGGAAGCTGTAGTTTTTGAATAGTAAGAGTTTGGTATTAGGGAGTGATGTGGCTTGGAAAGTGTATGTCTGCAAAGGAGTGCCTTCGAAAAGCTGTAGTTGTCGATTATTACGAATCTGCTTGCAGGGGGTGAAGTGTTACAATATCCTGAAATTTGTAGCTATTCATTTTACCTTTAAACCTAAAAAAATCCCATGTCTCCACAGAAGTAAAGTATCCCCATACTATGGTTACACTGCCATGTCTATAGGTAGCTAATGTGTTTGTGTTAAGGCCAAAATGTCATGATACACTTTTTCTCCATATGGATTTAGGAAACTGAATATATATTCTTTACATGAATCTGTGTGTAATTTTGTCTTGAAATCCTAACCTTACAAGGATAGAGTGTGATGGACTCCCTGATATTCCAGCCGGGTACCTCTGTGAAAGCTCTGCTTCCTTTCTAGCCACCAGAGAGAACCTGTGTTGTAGGTCGATGTCACCAGACGAGAACAGTGTACGCCATTCATTTGTGAAGACTTATTTATACACAAAATCACATCAAACAAAAATGAACATGCTATCAACACATTGGTCACATTAGGACATTAGTACATACAATGGGAAAATCCTAATGGAGTTTGCAGGACAGGATACAATCTTACCCTGGGGGAAACACAATGGGAACTCAAAGGTGTCAGGTTCAGATACATACACAGTAAATTCAATGACATCAACTAGGAAAGAGGATACCTCACTTTACAAACATAATAGAACAATGGCTTGGCCCTCCCAGGATACACCTCCTGAATGAACCTATACTGGGCGCCCCTGTGGAGAAAGTCCAGCTGTACTGACAGGTACAAACAGCGTGACACTGGCGCGTGTGTACCCCAAACTTAGCATATCCACAGACAGGGTCCATAGTCTGTTGGTAAGAGTTTGGCCCTCAGTCCTCTCCATGGGCCAAAGTGACGGTTAGTTCTGTCATATTGCCTTTTGAGAATCTGAAAAATTCACTCAGATGCCTAGAATGGAAATGCTTTCTACAACTGTTGTATTAACAGTAACATCCATTTGCTACAAATAGTCACATCAAAAAACTTTATTCTACGTAGTGCCAGACAGCACATGCCAGCAAATGCCCGGAGAGAGTAAGGCCAAAACATATCACTTAATCATAGGCATTCTACCCTACATCTCTGACATAAGGAGAATACCTGAAATTCCTGCAATACGGCAAGTAAATGACCCTATTTGATGAACCCAGTCATCAGTTTTTGAGGGTGATTTTTTTTTAGACTAATGACGTCAATTCATGTTAAGCATTATCTTTGTACATACCTTGTTATAGCCACACGTGGTTCTATCAGAACACAGATACAACCCTCATTATGACAGTTTACAATTTTTCAAGTACAATATCTTATTAATGATAAACTATCGGTCTGGTGTGGTTTGTCTTGATTTCAGCTTTTACATCAGCAAATCTGCAATATCAGTAATAGTGTGCAAATGTCCTTTATCCACTGTATAAAGACAAACAAAACTGATTATGGAGCAGAGTCCCTAAAACAGTGACATGTTCTTACTAAATATCCAAGATTAATAAGTATTAGTAGTGTTTAGTATCTTAAAGTTCAACATGAAAGATGACAGTTTAAAGAATTAAGATTCACATTTATCTAAGGGAGGGGTGTTAAGCTCAATTAGCCAGAGAACCTTTTCTGATCTACAGACACTTATTGATCGAAAGCAAAATTAACTAACCTTATTTCCGCAAACCTATTCTTTCATTCCATCATCCCAGCACCTTTCTCCCTTCCTGGCATCATTTCAACATACTTTTCCTTCATAAACTGTTCGTGTGTAGTGTTCATTCTCTGGTGTCTTTATAACCACTTCCATACCCACTATCATCATTTAAGCATACTTTTCACACCCTGGAATCTTTTGAGCAATATATTCCCTCAGTTCCATTTTCTCAGTATTCCTTCCCCCATCCATGACATCATCACAGAATCCTTCCCCACTAAAAGTCAGTACTCCTCTATCATCTTAGCACCCATCTCCACCACTGCAATAATCTCAGCATATTAACATAATGGCAGTTAAAAAATATTGTGTTTCCTTTTAACTTTTCTAAAATATATTTATAGTATAATATATATGTATTTCCAAATATATTTGTATTATGCTACCCTTGACTCTGCTCAGGTTTTTCATAGATCACAGCTAATTAGGGATGAGAGATTCATAGGAGAAGTGGACTATGAAGCAATATAAAAAAGGACAAAAACTCACCCAACTCTTTGCACATTGTCTATAGATTACTTGGGGTTTTAAAACATGTTTAGTAAGCAGAGCACAGAGGATATACGGGTGTATATTTGCCCTGCCCATGCTGTGCTCCATGATAACCTTCTATGATGTCCTCATAAGTTATCTTTGTGAACGTAAAGAAGAATTAAGTTCTTAGTCAATGTTCAGTTCTTCCTCATCAGCCATTGTAAAGTTTGTCTTCAGGGTAGGTGAGTATGGCTGTATAATCCTATACACAGCTGAAAGGATTGCATGTTTCTGACGTGCAACAGAAAAACTTCTCAAGTTTTACATAATTGTATACTAAAATCATACGTTCAATACATAACTACACTGATAAAAAAAATTCAGAAGTTATTTCATTTCTAAAAAAAACCAGTATTTGCCATTTAACAGTTTTAATCCTGCTTACACATAACGCAATTAAAATACTGTTTGTCACTTTACCATTACTATATAAAACATATGTCTCTCCATATGTATGCTGTTCTATACATTGTTTCACTAGATATTAGATTTTTTGTCAAAGGTCTCGAAGGTTTTTAGCAAATAAATCTTGTCGATCAATCAAGCAATGCACTGTCATTTTATTCAACACGACTTTTTCAAAGAGTGCAATGAATCCATGATGTCAGCTCACCATTGACAGAGCTCCATTCCCTGGTAGAGTTGATTCATCAAGTTGTGAGAAAATTGGGTAGTCTTAAAAAAATTGCATACTGTGTCTTCTACATGCTTACCCATTTCATCAATTCATCGTTGTACTGAATTATTAATATTATTAATGTGAGATATTGTTTAAAGGAATTTTTTTGATTATGTAATTCGTTGACTTGTGCAACACAGTTCGTAGAGCCTCACTAATAGCTGGCAGAATTTATTCTTTGCCAATAGTATGTGGCTTTCCAGATTTTGCAGTCCGTAATGAAATGTTGTAAGAGGTGTATAACCCGTTATGTTGTTGCTTTGAAGAATCTGAAAACATACTTCACAACATTGGCAAATTGTCAAAAGAAGATTTCTGATTGGCTAACTCTTCAGCCAATCAAGACCCTCCCTGTTCCAGTCTTTCTATAGGCTGTTTTTTTTAATAAAACATCCTATCATTGCCTGGTTCCGAAAATCCTGCCAATTGTAAGGCTGAAACACTCAATCTGAAGCCTTCATCTGCAAATTTAAAATCCCAGCCATACTGGTTACTTTTGGAAAAACGTGAACTAAAATTATTTTTTTTCAACCTCCTATATATAGGTTATATATTTATATCTTTCTATGTATAATATTTATGTATTTTCAAATTTTGTAAAATAAAAATAAAAAAAATATTTTTGTATGGCCCCTTTCCCTTGGCTAAAGATACGGAGCGAGGGTGTTGTGGATCATTGGGGGACATTTAAATATGGTATTATTTTATTCACAGGGCACACTTTGTGTACAATGGGCTGGGTAATGACTTTCACTGCCCACCTTTATGGTACTAAGGGTGGATTTGTTTTACAGCTATTAATTACAATAATCCCACGTCCCGCATGTCAGAGTTGGGTGGGTGGGTTTGGTATGATTAATACATTTTCTTTTGATATATTTATTATGTTCAGTGGCCTTAGGGCAGCCAATGGGGATGATTAGTTTATTATGTTGTCTGAGGTTCTTAGGGTAGCTCTCAGATGGGGGAGGGAGTGTGGTGGTTATTCATTTATTTTATTTATTGTGTTGTCCTAGGGCCTTGGACAAGTCCCTGGACCATACATATATAATGGGATAAGGCAGTAATGCAGTAATGTCGGGGCAAGTGGCCCCATGGCCAATCCCTAGGCCCATTACTATGGGGGGTTAATTATAACCCCTCATCACTGGGGGTTATTAATGGGCCAAGGACCCTGGGCTAGTCCCTGGCCCTTTTCTATGCCATTTGGTAGGTCCCACCCATGATACTAGCACAGCTTGTCCTTAGCCCTTAAAGAGGTGTTAGCACCCACTTTGGGAATTACTGCATTATGTATCAGTAAACCGGGGGTTAGTAACTGAGATATAAAATACAGCGACACAGGAATAGACAAACTGACAGGCGCGGATGCTCCATATGTGCCAAGTGTGTGCCGCCGCGCTGTGTATTTCTGGAGTTTGTGTGCTCTGAATCCGGGAGATAGACAGCAGCTGTGAATCTGCCATCAGAGTCACTCACTCTGTTGCCAACTCGACCAGCTCTAAAAGTATATGGATTTTCAGAGTGAGTGACTGCTGATATTGGCCCCTGGGTTATATCTCGTGTATTTCCGGGGGTTTGTGTGATGTCTGTTCGCAGGTGAGCTCCTGACTGGCAGCACTCCTATTACTCAGGGGCACGATACTCCCCTGCAAACTGAACAAGCTAATTAATTCCACAGACATTTAACACAAGTGCAGAGATTGAATAAGGAAAGAAGTAGCACAGAGCCAGAATGTAAAGTGTGTTCTATTCAACAAATTGCATGATGAACATAAGTTCTGCAAAAGGTTTAACAAAAGGGATAAAACAGAGCCATGGAGCGTCTTGTGTGTTGAAACCAATGACACAGAAGATCATATTATTGGGCAAATTGGCTGTGGCTTATTAATGGCAAAATAACACTGGCATACTAATTGGAAAAAGTCTGTGTTCTCTGCTCTCCTCCCTTCTCCCCGCTGTCAGTGTTCTCTGCTCTCCTCCCTTCTCCCCGCTGTCAGTGTTCTCTCCTCTACTCCCCTTCATGTGTTCTCTCCTCTTCCCCCTGGATGTGTTGTCTCCTCTGCCCCATCTGTGTTCTCTCCTTTCCTCTCCCACTGTCTGTCTGTGTTCTTTCCTCTCCTCTCACCCCATGCCAGTGTTATCTCCTCTCCTCTCCCCATCTGTTTTATCTCTTCTCCTCATCTTCTCATCTGTACTCTACCCTCCCCTCTTTACCTGAAGCAGTACAGTGTGGTTAAATCGGTGGGACGGCGCAGCCAGCATTGGCTCTCTGTGTTAAACACACTCAGAGCTCAGTGAGTTCTGAACTCGATCCTCGTGAATAGTGATGACACAGAGCATCATACTTCTGATGCTCTGAATCACTACGCACAGGGAGTGCAAATGAGCTGCTCTACAGGATGGGGGTGGACCTCAGCACCTGGTGCAGTCCACCTCCCCACCACACCAGAAGCTGCCAGGAAGCAGCTTGGGCAGGGTCAATTTCCCCATTGCCCCCCCCCCCCCCCCAGATCCGCCATTGTTCACAAGCTTACAAGCTGGTTGTGAACCCCAATTAAATGTAGGGATGGCACACAGCTATTAAAAGAAAAAAAAATCTTGAAACCAATGTTAATTAAGTTTTGTGAAGAATGCGGGACCCCAAAAGTTCACTGCATCTAACTGTCTGGCATACACTTTACGCCTTAAGTTATACAATGTATGTTAATGTAAATACAACCTGTGATGGCTACCATTAGGGTTTGACAAATTTATGAAGCATTTATGAGCCAGGCGGATTTTTTTTAATAGCCAGGTAAGGATAAATTCATAGGGATCAATCTAAAATAGTGTATAGCTCACTTATACACCTCCAAAATATATTAAAAGATTTCAGTGCAATATCATATCACAAAGTAAATGAATCAAAAACCCAAGCTTTACCAATAGGGATGACAAAAGAGTTAGTGCATACCCTCAAGAATAAGTATACATTTGATTGGAGAACTAATTACGCATCGTATCTTGGTACTAAATTAACAAAGCACACTTTATTGGAAACGATAAAACAAGATCTTAATGACTGGTCGAAAATGTTCATCACATGGCTAGGCCGAATTGCAGCAAATAAGATGACAATACTGCCCAAATTTGTATATTTGTTTAGAACGCTACCGATTCATGTTCCACAAGTCATATTATCCGAAATCCAGGCAACTTTACAAAAGTTTATCCATGCAAATAAACCATCAAGGATCTCTGATAAGTGGTTAATGCTTCCACCAACACAAGGCGGCCTAGTATGCCCTCGATTCCTAAATATTACTATGCGGCCAGAATGGCTCAAACACTGCAATATCATGCCAAACCAGGCACTATCGCGTGGGTGGACATTGAAGATACACTAGTAGCCCTACATAGAGTTAATGATTTTTTGTGGACAGCTCTCCCGCCTAAATCCAATACGATATGTTCTCTCCCGAGCACGAACCTTTCGCACACTCTTTGGGCTAGATTTGCCGTATTCATCAGTGAATTACACAAGCTCACACCTGCGGCTCCCATTAAAAATCTGGAACTTTATATACAAAATATTGCGCTAGACTCTTGGCAGGAAATGGGTATTGTCATTCTAAACGAACTGCATGCAAATTTACAACTGAAGTCATTTGACGAGTTGGTTACCCAATATCATACACCTACCACAGACTTATATAAATACTTGAAAGTACGACATGCCTTACAATCCCATCCTAGTACGTTCAAGGACCACTCATATCATCTACACAAGATAACTATGGCATGCCTCAATATATCTAAAGTAAAATGCACATTGTCGTTATGCTACTTAGCTTCCACACAACCTATATTGTCTATGAATCTCCCATTTATAAAAGCATGGGAGCAAGAATTGGGGCTAAAATTCACGCAGACACAATGGAATCAAGGAAAATATCCCACTGTGCGAACCATTCAGAATTAGCCAAAAAGGTATTATATAGATAGTATCTGGTCCCCAGCAGATTGGCACAAATGTATCCATCCGTATCTAAATTGTGTTGGAGGGGTTGCAATTCGACAGGAACAATGCTTCACATATGGTGGACGTGTCCACATATCCAGAAATTATGGAAGAGCGCTTTTAATTTGGTACAAAAGGTTACTAATTTCTCTTTCCAATTTAATCCAAGGGTAGCACTGCTACATATGTTTCCGACAAAAGTGCCGTGGACTGCACGGTTGATTACAGGTCATCTTCTGCTGGCAGTAAAAACTTTGATAGCAAGGAATTGGAAGTCAAAAAACATCCCGACCATGAGAGAATCAAGCAATCTTATCAATTCAAATCTTTATATGGAGAAACTGAACTACTATAATATAGGAAACTTGAACAAATATGAAGAGGTCCTACAGATGTGGGCATCGTACTTCAACTCAGAGGCATCACATACTGACACTTGATTTCATCATCTACCTCCACGCTAAAACGGAATACCAAAAATCCTAGACCTGCTTTGAATCCTACGACAATACCTCTCCCTCCCCCACCTCTCCAGTCTAATCCCTATGTGTTATACCTTCTCTTTACCCACTTTCCTCTCTTTTTCTTTCTCTTTTCTTTTCTTTTTCTATCCTGGTTTATAATAGTGTATAATGTATATATTTGAAGCTCATACCATAGTTTACTGTATAACTGGTATCCTCAAGGAAACCACGTTTATTTGAGGATCCGGTAGCTTATGATATCGGACAGGTACAGCTGCCGAGCATAATCATTGTGTTGAATACCAGGTTGTTATTCCTACAAGTGTTAGAGATATGACAGATGTATGGTGTGAAACTGTAATGTGTATTTTGACTAGTGTTTGTCTAAAATTCTGAATAAAAAAATGTTCTTGTATAAAATAGTGTATAGCTCGGATAAACCGTTTCGGTAGCTAATGTTACTAGGTACTCGTGAATTAGCCTTGGCAATCACTAGTTGGCATTGCTATGTAATTTTGGGATAATCCACAAATTTTAAAGACAATGAAGTGTTACGTTCATTGATTGCTACTGTTAAAATTACTGTCTATGGTGATCACAACATCCTCTGGGTTTCATTCTTTGTACAAGGCCCACTTACAGAACCTTTGTATTTTTTTTCTAGGGGTTAGACTTGTTTGTCTGATATAACATATGTTGTCAGGCATTCCTATATTGTTTACGTAGATTTTTGGAACCATGTCTGTGTTAAGGCAACATACTGATGAAGACTCATTGAGGCGAAACATGTGACATCTGACGTCACTAACCTGAGGCTCGATACCTCTTCTGTTTGCGGATCAGCTGGAATCCCTCATTGAGCCTCGTACATGATCATATTGTTTACTCTTAATAGTGTAAGTGCACTTGGAAACGTCTGAATACTCACCTTTATTATTATACATAACTATAAATATGTTTATTTTTTCTGTGTTAATATTTCCAAATGAATTTTGCGGATATCTGCCAGAGTCCTGGAGATCACTTTATTACCCATTATATAATATAAGTATCTTTCATTATCTTTTGTGGACATCGTTTTTGGTGGGGGGGTTTTCTAGTAATAATATTGATCACCCAATTTATTTGTACTTTTTCTATCTCCAGTGTGTGGGGATTGGTCATGTGATTGTGGTTATTTGCATTTTGGTAGTGCTTTTTCTCTCTCTCTCTCTTTATATATTTTTACATAACTCTTGAAGTTAGTACTATGCGCTGGCTCCGCGCTTACTAGTTGCTCCGGTACATAATGCTTGTGCAACACATAAATAAAAAGTAGGTGCAGTAAAGTCCCTGAAAAGTGGTAGACTACCTTACACATAAGAGAAAATGATAGGATGTAAAACACCAGCCGGTGTTTTAGCCCAATGTGACGTCAATGGAGGTAGTAGGAAAAACAGAATTTGCTTAACCCTATATATAGCGATTGCATGTTTATTAAGGTATGTTTTTTTTATATATATATATATATACGGCCTGTGCTTTTGTGTGAGCGAGTTTTTAGAAATAACATAATAATAACATTGTGTTACAGCCTACTTGCTAACATAGAGGGGCATGTACTAAAAAAGAGCAAAATATTTTATGTGCAAAACATTATTTGCGCTTTGCTTCTTTTGCAATGTACTAAACATTTAACACTCAAATACTAAATACGGTACGAGCAAATTGCAAATAAAAACAGGCAAGTTTGCAAATCGTTTTTCTACCCTCTTTTGATAGCACTTGCTAAAAGCTGGTGTAATTTTCACACGCAAATACGAATTATTTTTCACAAAATATTGGCAAAACTTTTTAGCCAATTTATTAGCCACAAAATAAAAATAAACGGAAGAGGCGCAAATCAGGGGAAAAAAACTGAAAATGTTACAAGTAGTCGCAAATTGCTCCTTACTCATGTTTTACCTACTTTTTTTCCCCACTACACTTGTTTAGTACATGACCCCAATAGAAGAGAAACCTAACCTCTAACACGTAGAGGAGTAAGGCAATGTGATGAGCAGTCAAATTGCTGCAAAACAACAGTAGAATATGATGGCACTTTATAAATAATTAGTAATAATTAACTTAATAATATTATTATATATTAAATAAAATAATACCATTGTATCATGTTAACCTTTATTAAGTGAGTGTATCTCACATTTTATGTTGACTTAATTCGGACTTTTATTTTAGATTATTGTCTAACCAAATATACACTTTTTGTTTTAAAATCAGATAATAAAAAAACTTTTTGGGCTACTCACCAAAAGGTGAGTTGAAGATGAGTTGAAACCAATGACATGAGATGAACATGGCATCTCACTATTTTAGCTATACATAGTGCAGCGACACACCTGGTGACTTTGCTTAGTGGGTGAAACTCACAAGGTTTGAGCCTGCACAATTTATAGCTAAGCTGGTGAGATGAAATGTGCCTTATTTCACCTGAAAATCCACTTTTAGAGGATATCCCACAATATTAACACCCAGGCATTTAAATATATGTATAGAATAGGACACTAATTTTACTCAGCCCCAGTGGCATCCCGAGGGGGTGACACCGGTGCTGCCGGCATCCCCCCACAGCGCATCACACTGCTGTACTTTTATTTTTTTTCTCTGGCAGCCGCATCCGCTGGATTTGTCCGCCGAAAAAAAAAGTTTAAAAAAAAAAAAATCCCTGCAACCGGATGTGACGTTACGTTACGTCACATCCGGTGTCTGTGTTTCCCTCCTCCATGCAGGAGGGAAGACTGCATGGAGGAGGTGTCTGGGGACATGGAGCAGCAGCCAGGCGGTAAGTACTGGGGAAGGAGGGAGGAATAAAACAAGCACTGTAACAACACAATATTGCTGGCATCTGAATGGCACAATAATACAGGCATCTAAATGGCACAATATTACTGGCATTTGAATGGCACACTATTACTGGCATCTGAATGGCACAATAATACAGGCATCTAAATGGCACAATATTACTGGTATCTGAATGGCACAATATTAATGTCATCTGTTTTTGTTTTAAAAAAAAAATTTTTTGTACTAAAATATCAAAAGGACATACAACATTGAAAGACTTGTGGAAGGAGACAATTCCTCACCCCCATACATTCTAGTTGCAACTATTCCTTGGTAGGTCACTGTGATGTGCAAATATTCGTTGTTACATATTTCTTACTATAGTTAGCTAATAAACAGACGGACAAAAAGTGGACGATAAAATTAAAAGAAAAAAACTTAAATAAATAATTATATATATATAAGGTGCCAGATCCTTCATCCCTTAGGGCTCGTTTATCTGCTTTATTAATCAATAGATTCTAAGTGTGGGTTTTGAGTCTTTCCTCCTGATTCACTACTTTTTAAGTCTCAGTTTAATCGCTCACAACACTCATTTCTTTTGATCCGTGGGTTCCATATCTCATAAAATTTAGCCATTTTGTCTTGTTTTTTTGTAATAACCCTCTTCCATTTTGCATACAAAGTGTATCTGCGCCTGGATTTCTCCCCAGCTTATGGCTCCCTTGATTTTCCATTTTCTTGCCATGCAGATCAAAATGCCAATCAATAAGTACTTTTGAGATGAATTTTTCAGGGGGAGGTCCGGGTGGCAAAGAAAAGCTTGGGGTGTCAAAGATATGACTACCCCAAGCATCTCCTTAACAGTTGCAGCTAGTAGCGTGCATACTTTGGTAATTTCTTCGCATCCCCACCACATATGGTACATATTTCCCTCTTCTTTATCGCACCGCCAGCAGAGGTCCGATTTGCTTTTGTCCCATTTCTGAATCTTAGTTGGGACCATATACCAACGGTGGTAAATCTTAAAATAGAGTTCTTGCATACCTACTCAATGAACTCAGGTAGGCATCTGTTTTATCTGTTTGTTATCCCTGATGTTCGTGATGTTTCCTTGATTTAATACAATCCTTTATCATTCAACCTACTCCGGAGTGCGTGTCCTTTTGTTGCTCATTTTCATTGGATTACGTAGTGCTGCGGCTACAGCACGGACGGAGCACCCGGTGGTTTATACTCGCTTAATGAAAGAAATTTATCAGCATTTCAGTGGAGCCGGCTTGTTTTTTTTTTTTTTCTAAATACTCAATGAACTACTTTCCTAATTTGGGCATATGCCGCTAACCATTCATCCTTACTGTATACAGAGAAAATTTTCTCTGTTTTTTCATCTTTACTTATTTCTAGTATTTTCCTAATTTTAGTAATTAGTCCTTTCTCGTATTCCCTTCCCAAGAATTCTTCTATAATGGGGCATTCATCGATCTGTGATGATGAAATAAAGTGTGCAATCCTAAAATAGGTAAACCTTTCAACTTCTTCTAATCCAAATTTGTTTTTTATTTGAGAAAATGTTAATAAGTTATTGTTTATCATTAAATCTGCCAAGGTCTTGTTTTTTATCTCTTTCCAATTCTTTAGGTTTAGGTCTTCCAGATATAGTTCTAGGTTACCTAATGGTGTTGAGGAGAGGATCTGTTCCTTTATCTTAAAAATCTTTTTCAATTTATTTAATGTTATGAGAATGTTTTTTATGATTGGGTTGCGTTAAGGTTCTTCTAGTATTTTTGGAATGTTTGTCCAAAACATGTGGTAGGGATTAGGTGTTGGACTGTATGGTTCCTCCAATTTGAACCAGTCTGGGAGGGGTTCTCCCTTTTTATTGAATATTAAGTAATGTGAAATCATACATGCTTCATGTAGTCTATGCACATCTGGCATGGAGATTCCACCTTTATTTATGTTCTTTGAGAGTGTGTTTTGTGATATTCTGGGATTCTTGTTCTGCCATACGTATGCTTTAAAGATCTTTTGGCATGCGTTCAGACTGTGGTCTGGAACCCTTAATGGAATTGCTCTTACTAAATAGGTAATTTTGGGGACTAGGTAGGAATTAAGTATGTTCACTCTACCGACCCATGATAATTCCAATCCACTCCATGTTTTTAGTTTTCTTCTGAATTTTGGGAGTAAAGACTCAAAATTGGCTTGGGATATGTTTTCCAGATCTAAACTAAGTTTTACTCCCAGGTAGTCTATTACTTCTGTGTTTCCATCCAGTCTCAGTCTAGAGTTAATGATTTTCCTATTGTAAGGGGAGATATTTGCTGAAATAATCTGATTTTTATGCAAGTTTAGTTTATAGTTAGAAAATTTTGTTTATTCTTCTATTATTTTTACTACTGCTGGGATAGATTGTGCTGGCCTAGCTAAAGTCAAAATTATATAATCCGCAAAGAGCGTGGTTTTGTAGGTGTTAGATTAAACTGTGATTCCCAAGATATCAGAACACTGCCTCACCATCTCTGCCAAAGGTTCCACAGATAATACATACAGAAGGGGTGCTAGGGGGCATCCTTGCCATGTACCGTTTTTGATATTGAACCAGTTTGAATCTAACATTGGTCCTTGTGTCTTGGCTGTAGGATCTGAGTACATCGCCATCGTGTTGTTTTAAGAATTTCCTGAGATGCCGAAAGCTAATAGTGTTTCCTCCAAGAATAGCCAATTTACGCGATCGAACGACTTTTCTGCGTCAAGTGCAATAATTGATGCTCCCCGCTTGTCGGTGTTAATGATATTTATCAAATTAATTATTTTCCGCGTATTATCTGTGGTTTGTCTCCCAATCACGAAGCCTGCTTGATCCATGTGAATGATAGTAGGTAATAAATGTTTTAATCTTTCTGCTAGTATCTTGGAGAATATTTTCAAATCTATGCTTATTAGGGATATTGGTCTATAGTTTGTTATAGAGGAAGGATCTTTTTCTGGTGACATGGCATCTGAATGGCACAATATTACTGGTATCTGAATGGCACAATAATACAGGCATCCGAATGGCACAATATAACTGGCATTTGAATGGCACAATATTAATGGTATCTGAATGACACAATATTACTGGTATCTGAATGGCACCATAATTATGGCATCTGAATGGCACACTAATGCATTTGAATTGCACAATATTACTGGTATCTGAATGGAACAATAATACAGGCATTTGAATGGCACAATATCACTGGCATCTGAATTGCACAATATGACTGGCATCTTAATGGCACAATATTACTGGCATCTGAATGGCACAATGATTATGGCATCTTAATGGCACAATATTACTGGCATCTTAATGGCACAATATTACTGGCATCTTAATGGCACAATATTACTGGCATCTCAATGGTCAAATTGGCTGGGGCATCTGAATGGCACAATATTACTGGCATTTGAATGGCCCAATAATTATGGCATCTTAATGGTGCAATAATACTGGCATCTGAATAGTGCCATAAAACTGGAATCTTAATGGTGCAATATTACTGGCATCTCAATGGCCCAATATTACTGGCATCTTAATGGCACAATAATACTGGCATCTTAATGGCACAATATTACTGGCATCTTAATCGCACAATAATACTGGCATCTTAATGGCACAATATTACTGGCATCTTAATGATCAAATTGGTTGGGGCATCTGAATGGCACAATATTACTGGCATTTTAATGGTGCAATAATACTGGTATCTTAATGGCACAATATTACTGGCATACTGATGGGCAAATTGGCTGGGGCATCTTAATGGCACAATATTACTGGCATCTTAATGGCACAATATTACTGGCATCTTGATGGGCAAATTGGCTGGGGCATCTTAATGGCACAATATTACTGGCATCTTAATGGTACAATCTTACTGGCATCTGAATGGCACAATATTACTGGCATATAAGGCAAATTGGCTGGCTTATTAACAGCAAAATAATTCTGGCATATTATTATAGTGTGTGACATAATTTGTGTGGCTCCTGTTTGTGGCATATTTAATGGACCATCTGACTGGCATTACTGAGGAATCTGTTTGGCATGGTATTGGAGGAAATCCAGGGGGGTGACACCATGAGTTACCGCACCGGGTGACACCAACCCTAGTGACGCCTCTGCTCCGCTCTAATGCCATGTCACTATCTAAAAGACTTTACAGACAGTGAATAACATAAGTAATTTTTCGATTAATACTGACAGACAGTGCTGACATTACACAGGGAACTCAGAAAAAGCAGCAGGAAAGAAAAGGGGCAAGGCTTAGAGGTAACAACACACGTGTAATTGATATTCTATTAAATGATCAGCAATAGTTCTATGTACTTTATTTTTTTGTTATTTATTGGGTAATGACAGTATTTGGTTTTCTATATCTCTTCTATCCTTTGTTTTCAGTGTAATGAATGTTTACGCATTACTGAATGTTTTATTTCACTGTCTTTGCAAGGTTTCAAAATAAACATTAATGTATTTAGTATACATTCATTGATATAGACACTACAGGTTTTGTTAGCAAAAGTCGTTTCATTATACACTGTAATATTTTGTTTTCTTTAAAACAGAATTTGAAAATGGCCAGATTAATTAACACGCAGCATACTTATGGCACCGTACCTAAAGTATCAATACAAGACATGGATGAAGAGATAGAAAAGATGGAAAATGGTGAATGCAGGTACACTGTGTGGATTGCTCTATCTATCTGTTTTGTGAATAAGCAATCTTGTTGACATCAAAAGGAACAGACAACTTACACTTAACTTTGTAACAAAGAAATTAATCCTTTTACCCCAATGTGTTCTACCATACTAATTTCTCACCCACACACTGTGGAAATATGGTATTTTTCTAACTTAAGAAATACCATGAAGTATGTTAGCCAGCAAGGAGAGCCCCTTCCTCCATCCTAGTCACAGTGCTCCAATCACTAAAACTCCAGCTATGATGTTCCTCTCCCACCCTCCCATTCCATTAAAGGGTTGGCTCAGGTAGCTCTGATTGTCAGCACCGTAACTCACCGTAACTCATTCATCGTGGATATTTCCAAACACTGGAATCAGCCGAAATGCACTGAAATGAAATGTTTACGTTGGTCCAGCCCATGCACTTCAGTGGGGAGGACTTCGGCTTATTTTGGGGCCATTTCGTGATGACCTTGGCTATTGAAAATATAGCCAAATTCCTCCTATAGAAGTTAATGAGAGGACTAAGAATAGCCGAAGTCCTCCTGGAAAGGCCAAATTGTAACAAAAAAAAAATCATTAAACAAAATTGGTAAATTAATTAAATACACAAAAACAAACTAAATGAACAGTAAATATAAAATACATAAAAATGTAAAAATACTTATATTAATGTAAATATATAATATAAACCATTAATGTATTATAATTTATATGAATCATTTTTGCAATTAAAATATGTTTACTTTAATCCTTCTCCATAATAATTCTCCTTTCTCCTTCCCAGCCATAATATACACTTTTGCCATAATGTCCACCTCTTTCCCACCCCAACTATAAACGACCTTCTTGGTCCCTCACAATCAATAGCCTCTCTACGGTGATGCCCAGCCTTACTACAGTAATGTCCAGGAAGCTTCATACTGTTTCAGCCTCACTATAGGGATCAGATATAGATGATAGGCCCTGTTTATCCATGAGCCAATACATGTCTTCTGCTTACTCCATATCAAGCATCTTAACATGTATAGCTTGGAGGAAAGACGTAACAGGGGGGATATGATAGAAACATTTAAATACATAAAGGGAATCAACACAGTAAAGGAAGAGAGTATATTTAAAAGAAGAAAAACTACCACAACTAGAGGACATAGTCTTAAATTAGAGGGGCAACGATTTAAAAGTAATATCAGGAAGTATTACTTTACTGAGAGGGTAGTGGATGTATGGAATAGCCTTCCAGCAGAAGTGGTAGAGGTAAACACAGTCAAGGATTTTAAGCATGCGTGAGATAGACACAAGGCTATCCTAGCTATAAGACCGGGAACGAGGGACTAATAAAAGTACTTAAAAAAAATTGGCCAGACTAGATGGACCAAATGGTTCTTATCTGCCAACACATTCTATGTTTCTATGTTTCTATTGCTCCACTTATTTCCCACGTTCACTGTTAGAACATGGCAGGCAATGGAGAAGAACACAGATAATCATTCATATTTGATTACTAGGTCAATACAGCGGAGCTACCAAGCACTGGCCTGCATCGCTATGTCTACTGACTGGAATATTATGAGGAACAAAGATATCATTCATTTTAGATTACTAGGTAAATACAGAGGAGCTCCCTCTGCATCGCTATGTTTCCTGACTGGAATATTATGAAGATGCTGGATGTCTCTGATACAGATTTATCTGATTTTTATTTTCAAATAAATATATTATTTTATAAATATATTATTTTATAAATATATTATTTTATTTATATGTAAATATTTAAATAAATATATATACATAAAAAAATTGACAAAATATATGAATAAAGATTTATAAGATTTTTTAAAGAACATTTTGAACTATAATAAATACACAAAAATAAGCAGGCCATGTTGTTGACTGAGGATGTGGTGCAGACGTGCGCCAGTGAAGGGAGAAGAGATAGAAGAAAAAAAGAGAAAGAAGTAGCTATAATCACCATAAAAAGTTGTTCTTATGACTCTAAAGAAAATACAGAAATGGGATAATGATGGCGAAAGTGCTTGAAGGAAGAAAGAGTATAAATACAAACATGCAATACAAATGGTACAAATATACAATTTAATATAGTAGTAAAACGACATGGTAATTATATAAAATACAATACATAAAAACAAATGCAATAGCGTGGTAAAGCTTTAAATGCGACATGTCTGTTGTTGACTGAACATATGTGAACCAGCCAAATTATAACTTATTCTAATGCAGAAAAAAAAAGAATCGAAGCAGTGCATGACTGTAAAGGTTTTAATGACTGTATGACCAGTCTTCACTAGAATCACAGGCCTTCCATTACATATAACCAGTAGCTAGATCATGTATGTTTGAGGTCGTACCTGATTTCTTCATTGTTAAAAGTAATAATGCCGCCATATATTTTCTGATGTTGAATGTAGGTTAATAAAGCGAGAAGACGGTCCATGTTCATTACAAACAACAGAAAATCCCAAATGTTACAGCATATATAACAGTAAGAATCGAGTACACGCTGTGACTGGGACACTACACCGGTAGGTACTGTTACTGGGTAAAATGATGGGTTAATAAAATGCCTTTTAAAACAAAGAAAATTATAGAGATGGAGATAAATCTGATAACAAAAATGACTTGTACATTGTATCTTCTAAAGCCCTTATCATAAGTGTTCCAATGAAGGTTTTTTAACATTCTTTTTTCTAAAGTAAAAAAATGTATTTGACTATATATGTGCATTCAATGAAAGGCAAAGAAATCAGCAGTGCTGAATCAGTGACTATTGTCTAATGCACGTGTTGCGTTTTATGACCTATCCAACTATGCTATTGAGACATATACTAATACTCCTGCAATGTTGTACAAAAATAGCATATGTTTTCATAACACTAGTGTAACGGAATGGCGACCCAAGGCCGGTAGCACCTCTGCCTGTTGTGTGTAATCACCTCAGCCCCCGATTAAAGCTTCCATCCAGCAAGTCTTTCCTGAGCCTGTTTTTAAAGACAATTTAAAAACAGGGTTCCACTTGAGCCCTCAAAGTGTGTACCCCAAAACTCTAAGACAGGGTCCATAGTCCACATGGAGTCTTCTGGCCCCTGGGGCCTTCCAAGATCCCCAGTTATGCAGGCTGTTCAGACAGGATTCACTTCATGACAACTAGCAAGACTTAGTTCTGACACTGTGGGTTAGGTCATGAAAGATGACTTTCCATTACAATGCTATATTCCAGATGGATTGGTTGACAACACTGGAGATTTTCCACTTGTTACCATTATTATTTTTATTTCTGTCTCATATTTGCATGTTTCCCTCTCATGATTACTGACATACCTAGGACCACCAGTGGGTCACTAGCCAAGAACGCTTGTTCTTTATTGTCTCAAAGTGGGGTAGATTTGTCCTAAAAGTGAATACATGTGCATACATGTTTGTACAAAAATACTTTATTTATAATAAATATTGGCCTGGTGGAATGTTTTAGTAAAGTACTAAACCTTAATTGATTTAAGTTAGACTTTGCCTGGTTTTCTGTTGGGTATTAAGGAGGGTGTCAGAGTGGTACTTTAATAATGGAATCTTCTAAAGACAGATAGTTAAAAAAGTGACTTAATAAGAATAACAGGGACAGCTTATTACATTTTTTCAGGTTGTCATTAATATCTCTCTTTTTTCCCATACTGTGTATTAAAATCAGTTTCTTATCAATTCAGTTTTTTGTTTTTTTTGCATGTTTGTTGAAAAGGCTATAATGTCACAATATAATCTGAGGATATTGGACTTCTACTTAGTATTGATATTTGTTTGTATTTTTACTGTGCAGGGTGATAATAATATTTTCTGTTAATACTTTGTCATTTTTAACTTCTATTTTTGAATGAAAAGAAATGAATCACATGTATGTTAAAATAGCCATGATTTCATTTTATTTAATTTCACAGGGAACATCCTCTTCCAGGAATATCTGCAGTATGCAACACTAACAACAGTAATAATAAAGATGAGTAAGTAATTCAAATGAGCTATGTCAGCTAATGTCATAGTAAATACAATGACTACTTTTAATAAAATACGAGAGGCATGGGACAAATATTACAATGATAATGTTTATTAATGGAACATGTGGGAATGGGAAACCTAGAGATAAAATATGAAAGACACCGGCATTAAAGATACTATAGCAGAAGAGATGGGGGTAAGAAATTTAGAAAAGAGAGAAGAAAGTTTGAGGAAATACAGGTAATGGGTTGGTAAGCTGAGATGGGATATAATGATAGGTTAGAAAACTCAGAAAACAAAATCCACTAGATAAGTGGTTGGTCCTAGATGGTATGTATGGACATTGTATAACATGTATAACATTGGTTATTTTTCTATTTTATCTTCTTTTTTCTCTTTTTAAGAGTCGTCGTATTCTCGTCTGTAAAAGATGTATAACCAATTACTACTGATATTTTATTGTACTCTTGTAAGTCATAATTGTGAATATTTATATTATTGTAATTGTAATAAAAATTTTAAGTGAAAAAAGCCATTTATTACCTTTATTTCTTTTACCTTTATTTCTTCTTTTTTTTTTTTTTTTTTACAGTGCTCTTACTTATTTTATTCTTTTTATTTTCAGAGAGGAAAAAAAGAAAAAGAAAAAGGAAAAAAAAAAGTAGGTACTAAATTTATATTCTGCTTTTGCAAAAAGCAAATTCTCATATTCCACTTGGGACGTTATGGGATTATGTATAACAGAGGCACACATGGGGATAGAGGCTAAAAGTGGCACTACATTGATGCACCCCTATGCATGACATGAATGCCTTAAAGATATTGGGTGTTTGTGCTGTATGAGCCAGTCCTGAACTTTCAGGTTACTCTGAAGCTCTAAGTGAAACCAATAAAATACATATATATATATAAAGAATTGCTCCTGGTAAGTGTCAGAGAACCTCCACCAAAGGTTTGGTAGAGGTTCCAGTCGCACACAGAAAAGTGTTTAAATTATTAAGGCATTAAAATTGGCACAATCGCCATTGTACATAACAAATTGTGCCTTTTTTATTTGTTTGTCTTCCCCAAAATTTTGTGTGTGGTAATATTTATTATTTATGTACAACCCCCATTGTAACAGTAATGTTTTTACAGCAAGGATCATAAAAAGGAAAAGGAAAAGAAGAAGGACAAAGAGAAGAACAAGGACAAAGAAAAGGGAGAGAAAGAAAAAAAGAAAAAAGGGCAAAATAATAAAGAGAAGGAGAAAGAGAAGGAAAAGGAGAAAGAGAAAGAGAAAGAAAAGGCAGCAAAAGAAAAGGCAGAAAAAGAGAAGGCAGAGAAAGAGAAAAAAGATGAGTAGGTATTATTCCTCACTGGCAAATGACTACGGGGGTCTGAGAGAGAAGAATGACACATACAACATATAAGCTAGCAGACAGAACAATGAAACACATGCACTATATAATAATTTATGATCATTAATCTGACACATGATAGCTTAAAAAAAAAATATTGCTGGTTCTGACCTAACTCAGGTTTAATGTAACAGAAAATAACAAATAAATTAAGCAATATATTTTTTATTAACAAACGTATAAGAAAACTACAGGAGTCTATTAACTAAACAGTGAACTGACAACCAAATGTGCCTGCCAGTTCACCATAATTTGCCGTTTTAGTCGAACCAACTTTACTGTGGGGAATTTATCTGTGCCATTTTATACTGATTTTATACAATTCTGAAGTCATTTTTTTCTTTGTGATTTCAGTGTTGTGCAAATTAGTATTTCAGCTTACACGTACACTGAGTAAATTTCACAGAATATCTTAATAATTAGATATGGCACTTAAGTGTTAATAAATACAATGGGGGGCATGAATAAACATGGCGCACACACAGATTGCGTCAAATACTAGTGCAATCGGAGCTTGCGCCAGTTTATTAGTCAGACTCATAGGAGTCTGAATTATCTACGCTGAATGCATAGGTTTAGGTTGTATCAGCGAACATTGCGCCAGCACCGGCCTATGTATAAGTGCCTGATTTTTATCGGGGAACCTCCGCCAAACACAATTTGACAAAGGTCCCACTCACCCTCACTGCAAAGTGTCGGGAGTTATAATTTATATTCATATTTTTTTTTAAAAACACACTTTGCACTGTGGGAGTTTTTATACATGTCCCCAATATATTTTATTTTTAATATACTCTTTTATATTATTCTGCAGGAAGAAGAAAACCATTTTTGTCATTGACCCGGCAGGAAACATGTATTACAACTGGCTCTTTTGCATTACAATGCCTGTAATGTACAACTGGACAATGATCATAGCAAGGTGACCTGAAGCTGATTAAGTACCTGGTCCCTGTATACTAAGCAAAATGATTGCACTTATCCTATTTACATTGTATACTTTTGAAACTTATATTATTGGTGGAAGATAAATATCTATTACTGATACATGGGCCGAAAGGGAAGCCTAGCAGATCTTAATCTATTGTATGCATGAGAGTCCAAATACATATTTGAAGGGCTGGACAGCTATACACAACTATATCACCTACATTATATCATCCACATAAATAATATTATTCATCACAATATATTCTTCATGGAGGGCTTCTCTCCAAACTTCAAATTCACAGCAGTTTTTAACACGCGTAACAGGCTGAAACAGTTACATGCAGTATCAATCTCACTGACGCTGGATCATTGTATAAAACGTAACTGTTATTCAAGCTTTTAAAAAGAATATGAAGACCATAAGGACAGTCATCACTCGCCTATCGCGTTTTACTAGCCATCTTGGGGCTAAGTCATAGACACGAATAAATGATATATAACTCGAGTTGGCAAAATTAAAAAAGTAAAAGCCCACTCCAAGCATTTTACACTGTATCCCCTGAATAGACCTTACCATAACACCAGCTTTTTTGAGTCTCATATATAACTTTTACATACTTCCCTGCAGAATTAATCAGGGGCATATCGTGCCCCTGAGTGACAGGTGTCCTGCCAGTCTGGAGCACACTGGTCACTCGGGGGCACGATGTATCTCGTGTATTTCTGGAGGTTTGTGTTCTGCGAACAGCCAGGAGTTACATCCAAGGGACCAGCGGCAGCTGTGAATTTGGCAACAGAGTCACTCGCTCTGTTGCCAATTCTACCAGCACTAAAAGTTTATGTATTTCCGTGCTGCGCACACCTAGCAGATATGGAGCATACACGCCTGGAATCAATTAGTTGGATCCGTTCCTTAGATTAATTAACAATTAGCTGGATATTTTACTTTTTACCTGCATTTCTTTTATTTCCTACATTCACAGTGCAATTTTCAGTGGGAAATGTGTAATTTGCATTCCATACCATAGGTGATGTCATAAACTGGAGTCTCCACAAATACATTTAATTTTTTTTTTTAATATAGGCATTTGTTTGCAGTTTTGCTAATACAATGTATAGATCATTTTGAATTTGTTATGCTCTACATGCACAATAAAAACAATGTCCAGGTGAAACAGCCCCTTTCAATATGTGTCTGTATGTCCATCTGAGTCTTGTACCAGTACAAGTATGTATTTTATTTCACTCTTGCAGGGCCTGTTTCGATGAACTTCAACAAGATTATTTAGAAATGTGGTACTTCCTTGATTATATGTCAGATGTCATCTACATTGCAGACATGTTTGTAAGAACACGAACAGGTAAATACATGTGAAGTTTAATGTGAGAGTGAAGGCTGTAGAAGTTACTCCTCTACAGAGAAATAATACTAGGTTTCAACCTTTGGGAAGATGTGTCTGTATCCTGCAGTCACTCATAAGTGGGTATGGTCTACTCTATATTAGTGCAGGCAAGAACCAATGAGAAGTATGTTTTAACATTAGGTCGCTGGTCCCTAGTCCCGGCCAAAAGATAATTGTTGAAGTATGGTAAAGCAGACTCTGACACTGGCTAAGGAAGACAGTGCTGAGAATTTCAGCAATATCATAGATATATAATGATGTATGCCTTATCTGTCCTCATTCACCCATCTCAACACTATCCTCTCCTCTTTCTATCCCCTCCCTACTCTAATCATCTCATTATCCTCCATTCATGCCCATCTCTTCTTCTCACTGTCCTGGCCTCTTCTTATTCCTTTCCCCACCGATGTATATTTATCCACTTCCGGCATGCTATTCATTAGTTTGTGGTAGTGCTGTTTGCTGTTGTGATGTATAGAAGAGCTTTGCTCAGTGATACTTCTGCATAGATAACAATAGCAAACGATGTACACAATACATAATATCATGTGATACGTGTGAATTTGGCACTTATACAGCAATATAATGTACAAAATATAAAGTATAAAGTGACATAAGAATGCAGGATACAGAAATACATTCAAAGAATAATGCTTTTTTATATAATGGTTTTTAAAAAGAATGTCATACTTGTGCAAACACAAAGTGAAAAAATATGTGAGCGATGTAAAAGTAGTGAAATAAAATAAATCTCTTGAAGAAAGTATCAAACACTATTGCTAGATTTCAATTTATTTTATTTATTTAAATCAAACAATATTCCATATTAACTTCAAAAGCTGCATTTTTCAGTTAGTGGTATTTATTTGCATTCTTTGTTGTTTGCACTTTAAAAATGCATATTTCAATTTGAATAGGCCGTCAACTTCATTGTGTTTTCTATAACATCAGTGAGCCAAGAACGTTCTCAGTCCACTACTGGTTTATCTATATGATAATATGTGGCGTAAGAGGAAAGCTATTTTATTTATAATTTAATGTTTATATTATAAACTATTTCTTTGGATTAAACGACCTTTCAAAGTGGACAGATGATTAGCTACAGGTTATTTCAGGTTTGTAATAGCTTATTGCGCTTTCTTCATTATTTTCTTCCAAGTAATCCAAGTTTATGATTATATTACCAACCATGATTAACAGACTTCAAACCAAGGTTATATCACAACATTCGTTTCTATATTTTCCTATTCCAAGTATGTCATGTTAATGCCGATGAATGAATAGATGAGTGATACATGTTTGCATGTATTTAGCCAGTACAATACAAAATATAGCTTTTTGACGCAGCTTTTTATTATTTAATTTCAGGTTATTTGGAGCAAGGTCTTCTGGTCAGAGATGAAACTAAACTCAGAAACAAGTACAAAATGACTTTTCAGTTTAAGATGGACGTATTGTCAATCATACCTACAGATATATTATATTTGAAGGTCGGAATGAACTACCCAGAACTAAGACTTAATAAATTGCTAAGAATCTCTCGCATGTTTGAGTTTTTTCAAAGAACGGAAACAAGGACCAATTACCCAAATATTTTTAGAATCTCAAATCTTATCATGTACATCGTGATCATTATTCACTGGAATGCTTGTGTATTTTATTCCATTTCTAAAGCTATAGGATTTGGGGCAGACTCATGGGTCTATCCCAACACTTCTGATCCAGACTATGGAAGATTGGCAAGAAAGTATGTCTACAGTCTCTATTGGTCGACCCTAACTCTAACTACTATTGGCGAAACCCCTCCACCGGTGCTGGACTCTGAATTCTGGTTTGTGGTGGCGGATTTCTTGGTGGGTGTGTTGATTTTCGCTACCATTGTCGGTAACGTTGGTTCTATGATTTCAAACATGAACGCTGCAAGAGCTGAATTCCAGGGTCGAATCGATGCCATTAAGCAGTACATGCACTTCCGAAAAGTGAGCAAAGATCTAGAAAAAAGAGTTATCAAATGGTTTGACTACTTGTGGACAAATAAAAAGGCTGTTGATGAAAGAGATGTATTGAAATACTTACCTGATAAGCTAAGAGCTGAGATTGCTATCAATGTCCATCTAGACACATTGAAGAAGGTGCGAATCTTTGCAGACTGCGAAGCTGGACTTTTGGTTGAATTGGTCTTGAAACTGCAACCTCAAGTATACAGCCCCGGGGATTATATTTGCAGGAAAGGAGATATTGGTCGGGAAATGTACATAATCAAGGAAGGCAAACTTGCAGTTGTAGCTGATGATGGAATTACTCAGTTTGTCGTTTTGAGTGATGGCAGCTACTTTGGTGAGATCAGTATTCTTAACATTAAAGGTAGTAAAGCTGGTAACAGAAGAACAGCCAACATTAAGAGTATTGGGTATTCAGATCTTTTCTGCCTCTCTAAAGATGACCTAATGGAGGCTCTGACTGAGTACCCCGATGCAAAGGCCATGCTGGAGGAGAAAGGAAGACAGATTTTAATGAAGGATGGACTGCTGGATTTAGATATTGCAAACACAGGAACTGACCCCAAGGACGTTGAGGGGAAAGTAGCTCATATGGAAGGCTTAGTTGAAAACTTGCAAACCAAATTTGCCAGACTTTTGGCAGAGTATGATTCACAACAACAGAAACTCAAGCAGCGTGTAACTAAAATAGAGAAAGTGTTAAAGCCTGAGGTTGAAGAATTTCCAGAGATGGAGGAGCCAAAGGAAGAAGCAGAGGAACCTCCAAAAGAATAATTTAACTGATTAAAAAGTTGATGCCAGTGGAATGGTGTTATTAATCTTACTTTTTTCATCAACTTTCACAGTAACTCATTTTTTTTGCTGATTACTGAAAATGTTTACATGCTGTGACATTAAAGCAAGACTTTATTTAATTATATGATGTACTGAACCTGGGATCGGTCACAGCAAGGAAGATAAACTTCATTCATGTTAATGAAACAGAGAATACACCTTTTTTGGGTGGAATGGGGTTTTTTTCTTATCTTAAAACTGAGCACATAATAACCAAAGTGGCACTAAATATTTTTTTAAACTTTTGCCTCAGTAACAGAAGCAAAAGTTAAAACGTTTGTGCCAGTGTTCCGGAGTAAAACCAATGTGTTTCTTTTCAGATCCATTTGGCTTTACTCTGAGCTCTGCCTCTTAGCTGAGGCAGAGCTTGTCTGAAGCTGGCTCACGCTTACAGTGTCAGCATGTCCTCAGTATATCAGAACAGGGGCTTGCCCCACTCCATCTAATCGGGGATGTCTGTCTCTCTCTCTGCTAATGTAGAGAGAGACCTTTGTTTTAACATTCCAAGAGCAGAGGTTTTCTAGTTGGAGTCCCATCGTGAAAACAGAGATCATATGGAAGCATCATGTTTGCCTGACAGAGGATAACCTGGCTTGTACCTTAAGAAGTACACACCAGTTTATCCTCATACTAGGCCCACTTGTATTTTCACTTGTGCTTCAAGGATGGAAGCACAAGTGAAAAATAGGTTTAGTGACACTTTAAATAGGCATGCAGAAAAACATGTCAACCACATATCCATTATTTGCTATGCCATGTATGGTATAGTTATTTTTGTATTGACTATTATGCAATGTAGCACTCCAATAATTAACAGGGATCATATTGTTTAAATTGTAATTGTATGTATATGTTTTACTACTTGTATTTTTGGAGTTTAAAGAGACACTAATAACAATAAAAAAAAACATACTCTTTCTTGTGAGTGTAACTATGTACTAAGGAAAAAATGTATATAGTGATATTGACTTAACTTGCATTTTAGTTATAATCTTTAGCTGTTTTCATGGGCTATACATAAAGAGGGAGACAGAAAATGGACCACTCTATTGTGCAGCATTTTGTGTTTCATTTTAATAATATTCCCCCCCCCCCCCCCCCCCCCAATAGCAACAAACTCACAGAGTTCAGAGTCCTATTGAACCAGGCTCATGGGTAAGACATTTAGGCCAGATATAGCATCATTTCAGGATTCTTATACGGATATCTTCTGGCCCTTAAATATTCAATAAGCTTAGATAGCAGGGTGCAGGAGCGCAGTGTCTTCCAGTATTAATAAAACAAGGCTTTCGTGTACCACAGTAACATAGAAGCATAGCTAATAAAAAAAGCACAAGTAAAAGGTTTGTTGTGCCCAGTGTAAGGAAGTAACTGACATGTACTGTCTGGTCGGCAGCTGGACCTCTCTGCTAGCGCAGAGCGAGACCACCGTTTTTTGCATGGGATCAGTAGGGGGCACCTTAAGTAGTAGTAAATACTTCAATTCAATTAACAAATGCAAGTAGGTAGTGAGCTGAAAGGCACATTCCAACTTGTTTAACCCTTGCTTCCTTGAACAAAACATGTCCCGGGACTTGTAAGTAAACCCGACACGTATCTTAATAGATAATTGGCGGGTTTACTATCTGCTGTGTGAGACATGTGAGACACTGCATTTCCTGCTTGTCGTGTGTTGACAAACGTCAGCACGCGCACAGCCAATCAGAGCAGGGCCAGCCGAATGTGAGGGTCTCTCGCTGCTAGTGCAGAGAGAGACCCTCATTTTTGCATGGGATCAGCAGGGGGACCTAGTTAAGAGGATAAACTGGCGTGTACTATCAAAAGTACGTGACAGTTTATCCTCATATTAGGGACAACGGACATTTCCATTGTGCTTCTATATTAGAAGCACAACTGAAAAAAAAGTGTAGTGTTCCTTTTAAACAGAACAGATTTTTGAATGAGTATTGTAGCTTCCTTTATCTAAAAATAATGCACATTTACCCATGCATTTACCCATGCAAGCACACATTAACCTATTTATGCACCCAGTCATATACCCATACAAGCATGCAGTCACCTTTCTGAGGGGAGCCTCAGTAGACATGGCTCTGCAACATAGCTAAATCTAAAAAAAGCTAAAAAACTGCATGTCCCGGGCATCACTTTGAGTACTGTACACAGTCACAGACATGGGAGTTCCTCCAAAGTCCTCCAACCACCTGGAAAAAAAAACTTGCCCTGGTAGCTCTGTTAAATAGAAAAATTGGCCTCTAGTAACCGTGGTAAGACGCAGTCACTATTCAAAGATAAATGTTGGCCCCAGATTCTGGTTCCTGATTGCGACCCTCAATACAACTAAAATAGGCCCCATGGGGCCATGGGAATTTATATAAATAAAATAATGGCCCCCTGGGCTTGTGCCAGTGATATATCCCCAAGCCCACATGAAATAGAAATATCCGTCTCCCATTCCACCCCACCCACCTCTTTTGCCAGGGGGGCCAATATTTTAACTTCATTCAGGCTTGGGTCATAGCGCCGGCACCAAGCCCAGTGGGGCCATTATTTTAATTTAATCTGGGTTTTGGGGCATAGCTAGATATTAGTTTTATGAAGGCTGCATGATACACAGGCCTGCAGCCCTTGGGGGGGGGGGGGCAAAAATTTATTGTATTGGGGCCACAGGAATGTGTCAGCCTTGTGCCCCTGGGGGTATCCAATTATTTTCATAATAGTGACCACGTGCATTATGCCAGCTCATGGTCAATCGGGGAGGGGATTATATTTTTGGGGGGGGTGGGGGGGGGATGCCAGAGTACTGGGGGTAGCTATTACACCTCCTGTGTCCTAGCATTATATTAGCAGGGATATAGGGAATAATATTTGCAAAACGCTGATTATTCCCTTACAGCATTTCCAGTGCTTTAAAGCAACGGATATTTGGGAATCCCGTTGGCATTAAATCGCATATCAGTATTCAAACTTTTGCCGGCATTGAATCTACCCCATTATGTCTCAGATAATGAAACATTACATAACAATTTTCTTCATAATTTGTGGATATTTGGTTATATTTTTGTGCATTAATTGATGAAGATGGAGGCATTTCCTGCATGCTGGATCTGTCTGCATGGAGAAGGGAGACACAGGAAGCTGTCTGGAGGCAAAGATGGCTCAGGTAAACTGGGGACAGAAAGGGTGGCAGAAAGAGGCTATTAACCCCTTAACGCAAAAGGAGGTATATATATACGTCCTCAGTTTTCATGTAGCATTGCGCTCCTTAGTGCAACGCTATATGTCTGCAGCTTTTCCCAGAGGTTGCTTCGGATCCGAAGCAGCCTCTGAGATTGCTTTGCCCGCGCCTCGCTCCCTCCCGCGCACATATGATCACCGCGAATATGATCGTATGGGCGTTACACACATAGGCAGTGTAAGCTGATCACTGCCTATGTGTGTGAAGTTCGAGGCATCAAGAAACACCTTCTGTGATCCCTGGGCACCGTGATCACCCGGTGATCGTGGGTGTGTGCTGTATCGGAGGAGCATGCTCCTCCAATACAGCTTGCCCAGCACAGAGCGACGGAAGAGAGAGAGAAAAATCTCTTCCGTCGCTCTGAAACCGCTACTTGACTGCCCCTAGAGGCAGTTAGGAATATTACAGTTAAAAATAGAAAATAAATTAAATAAATAAATGGAAAAATCTAACCCTAGATCTACTAAACCTAGATCTAGGGTTAGGGTCATAATTAGGGTTATAATTGAACAAAGTGTAATAATATAAGTGTTGCGCAGAAATAAAGGAAAAACACAATACTCTAAATAGTTGGCTCTTCAATAAGAAAAAACACTCTCAGTGGAAATATGTAAAACAGAAGAAAATACAAATACAATGTGTAGTCCTATAAATGCAAAGTTTTGTAGATGAATAATTCCCCCAAAGGAAACGTACTCACACTTTGCAGAGCCTATTTTAACCGGCTCTATGTGTGAGAAGCCTATAATCCTCAAGGTGCGATATACTGGATGTAGGCAGAAATCCCTCTCAGGTCATTCGTCATGGGGAAGATGTGATTTGCAATAAAGAATGAAGGAGATGGAGTATATAGAAATATACACAGCGTATTTAATAGCCCCTTAAATATATTTGAGGCTTACATAAAAACAAATAAAAACATAACAGTGTATAAAATACACATCACCAGTCCCTCCGTAATCGAAGTCTGTAGGTAATAGACGATGTGTAGAACAATCGCGGAGATCTCCAGACTTCGTTTGTTATTTTTTTATTACAATCTTTCATGTATTGTATTGATAAGATATTTGATTTTTTAGTATCTCCCTTGTTGGGATCTCCACCTTTCTCCGATATCTTGCGATCAAATTTTTGGTCACTATCAGTATGTGAGTAAATATGTATTGCTTTTTGTCTCCAATTTGTGGTCTTTCTAAATGTAGGAGTGCCACACTTGGAGATGTAAGTATATTTAACTGTACCATTTCTCTTATAATAGAATTTGTATTTCCCTACATCCCCACCACATTAGGGGTGTATAGTGCCCCTAAATGACAGGGGTGCTGCCAGCCCGGAGCACGCCTGTCACTCGGAGGTACGATGTCTCTAGTGTATTTCCGGGGGTTTGTGTGCTGAGAACAGCCAGCACACAATCCCCAGAAATACACAACGCAGGTGCTCCACACACCTAGCACATATCGAGCATCCGCCACTGCCCCACATGTGCAAATATGTTCCTAATTGTTCTTTACATCACCAGCAAACTAGATCTTTGTGTGAATACATTTTGTTAGTCTTTGTTGGAAACATATATGTTCTGTGCATAACATTATACTGTACTTCAGTAAGATCCAGGCAGTTTTACATTTATTGGGAACAATATTAATTGCATTTAAGAAACCGATACATACTAACAGGTGTTAAACACAATTAAAAGGATAATTTGTATCATATAGCTTTACCATACAGCATATAATATGTTTTAAAAATGCAATAATACAGAGGTATAAGAGTAAAAAGAAATACCAATGCCAAATGCGACGGTATTGGAGCGCCCTCTAATGGGCGAACTTGAAATAACTTGCGACAGAAACCGCAGAATGGTAACTCCTATGACAGTTATAACAAAAATTGCAAACTGCACTGTTCTCTGCTATTCCATACTAACCATTCGAATAATATTGCATGTATTATGTGCCTCGCAAAGTCAAGAAAAAAATCAAATAAGGTCCGTGTTTGTGGCCATCCGACCTGCCACAAAAACAAAGGCTCATGCCTTATCCAGTTCAATTATTAACAGTTCTAGGTTTTATTATAAACATAAAGAAATCGGTCCTGATTCCATCAAGAATAATGGCATTTCTGGGATTTTTAGTAGATACCACAGATTGGTCCCTACAATTACTGAAAGAAAAACTAAAAAAAATAAAGACAATATTATGCAAATAATTGATTTTGAAAGAATGGTAGGGATACTATTAGCATCGTTAATAGGTCTGAGTTATTCGGACTTAATTCCCCTTTCAAGCAATGCAAAAGATACATTAATTTGGTGATGCTCTAAAGAGATTCACCAAACACAAAATAAATTGTTGTGTGCTATGAAAGCTGGACATCATATCAGCAGAGAGATGCATAAATCAACTAGGAGGGGCAAGATCAAAGACTCTGGTAGCATTGACAAAAAGGTTTTGGCTTTTTTGTTTAGACAGAGGTTTAACAATCAAAGCAGAGTATCTTCCAGGTCTATCCAGTGCACTGGATATTTGGAAGGGTTTTGAGGGCGCAGAGTGTCACACAGGGAACATAAAATAAAATAAAAATAGAAAACACATATAGTGGAATAAAATTTAAAACAACAGTGTGATGATGGTGTATATAGAGAGCACACTCACAAACATCCGGAATAATAAGCCTTTAGGAGCAGAAGGGTTCCAAAGAATGTTCTTATTTAATTCTGCACAGTGGGAATAAAAACATAAACAACATAGAGCAGTAAAATAGTGGAGAGAGTGACCTGCACGTGAAAATTACACTTACAGACTCCACATTTCAATAGGCATATAAAAATGTGCACAGCAAGGGGTTACTTCAGTCTGGCTTGCTGTAACACGAATCACTGGCTCAACGCTTTTCTCCAGGAGCAATAGTATTGCTGATGAAGCCGGGACACACCTGGAGAAACGCTTTGATTCTGCTGGTGCCCTCAAAGTGTGTACCCCCAAACCTAGTATATCCACAGACAGGGTCCATAGTCCACAGGGAGTCTTCTGGCCCCTAAGGCCCTCCAAGAGCCCCAGTCATGGTGGATTTCCAAATTCATTGTGTGACACCACAGTTACTAGAAATGACAATAGATTATTCATGAATGTTACCTTATTACAAATATTTACTGACGACTCTGAAAAGACAAGCTCATATTCTCATTCAGCAAGAAATACTGAAGTTGAGAGCATGGTTAATACACTCATCCCAGAACCTTGGGCATCAGGTACCAGGAAGAACTAAGAATAAAAAGTCCGTTTGCAGAATCGGATATTTCAGAAGGCACTTCTGTCGATCACTCTAGTCTTAGGGGATGGGCCATCACTCCGGTCCCAGGCTTTGTCTGCAGCCTGTTCCTGTTGGCCAAAAAAGGTGGCGGAGTAAGACCAGTAATCAACTTGTGACCCTGGAATGCAATGTATGATACCACCATTTCAAGATGTAGGCATTCATTACCTTAGAGACCTTCTACTTCTCGGGGATTGGATGGTCAACCTCGACCTTAAAGACGCCTACCTCACTGTACCTATAGCACCAGAGCATCAACGTTTCCTACATTTCCTGTGGCAGGACAGGATGTGAAGGTTTTCTTGCCTATCTTTCGGCCTCTCTTCTGCTCCATGGTGCTTCACCAAACTTCTGAAACCGGTGATCACGGAAAGGGTGTCAGACTTATCATATATCTGGACGACATTGAGATCATGTTTGAGAGCATCCTGCATTTAACAGCTCAGCGCGGCTCCCTGAACTGTGCTGTGCTCCTAATCTGCTGCCGGACCTCATCTGTCAGATGAAGTCACTTTGAGAGCCCTCAGACTGAGAGGACAAATGTAGCCGACTCTCAAAGTGAGCACCGGCTACATTTTACTAATTCGCCCTCTGCCCAAACTTCTGGGTTTGGGCACGCCTCTGTGATGGGAAGTCTCGCAATCTTTTGTCAGGGACCCACAGCGGCTATTAACCCCTTGTGACGCTAGGACATTCTAATCAGTCCTACCACAGAAAAAGAATGTCCAGTGTTTAACAGCTCATCGCGGATCCCCGCGATGAGCTGTGGTTGGATCCCGCAGCAGGGAATTGCAGTGGGATCCTGTCAGATGAGGTCCACTTTGAGTGGCTTAAGTCTGACAGGGAAAATATAGCCGATGATCAAAGCGAGCACCAGCTACGTTTTCTGTATCGCACTGTGCCTGGACTTCCGGGTTGGTGAATGCCTCTGTGATGTGGGGAGGTATTGCTATCTTTTGGCAGGGACCCACAATGTCTATTAAAACCCTGATCGGGGCCCTGCCATTGTGTTCCTGATCACCTTGTGATCGGTGGCCAGGAACTAAAAGTGGCATTTGGTGCTTGCATCATCTGGGACCATGCGTCAACAAGTGGCTAAGACTGTGTCCCTGGCAGAGTAGGCACCTGTTCCACAAAAAAAATTATGGCCTTACTATTTCTTCCATAGACTTAACATTGGCAGCAAGCCATTTGTTTACCGGCAGGGTGGCCAACTAATTAGGGGAAAAAAGCACACAAGCTTTTCCTTATACCCTCTTCTGATTGTTGATTGTAATGTGAAAACTCAATAAAGATTTACACAATATAATCACACAAGCACCATGCTAACCCATTGTAATAAACAGTTATTTGTTCAAAACAGGTTTTCAAGGCTTTCTTTAATGTTGGGTTTTGCAGGGAAACAAATGTATATTTTTTTCCTGGTTATGATCGTGCCCACATTATATTTAACAGTTTTACAGAAAAAAACTATATAAATAGAAGCAGAAAAGTTCCTTTTTGTAATGGTTATCTATCAGAAAAGTTTGCATAAGAAATTAACTCCAGACTTTGTGATCACCCTCGAGGTACACTGGCTACTAGTGAAGACGTCCAGGTCCACGTAACATTTTTGCACCATTTTATCACACAGACAATATGACTAGCAGTAGCACTGCCCACAGCGTGCCATTGGTCTCTTACATGAGACTGACTGGTGTACTGGCTGCAGAGGTTACACAGTAGCCAACTGACACGTCACGGCCAGTGCCAGCTCAGGGTGTTTATCGCAATGGCTGCAGGGAATTGTAGTCCTGTTTCCTGTGATAGCACTGTATTGCTGATGGAGCGGCATTGTAAAACGTGATGCATGCCGGGAGTTGTAGTCTGTAGTGCTGCAGCAGTTCGGGAAGAGAGGCCGCATCAGGCAGCAAGTCCATTTTATGCGGCTACATGCGGTGGGCCACGTAGTGATGGACTGACTACTGACAGGTAAATGGGCTGTGGACCTCAATCACAGTGCACACAATCGGGGGTTGGATTCCGTTAATGAAACCAATGTGTATAACTCCAGTACAGTGATTGCTAACATTCTGGAATTCCATGTATTTTGGGCTTCCATGCCTTTGATGCTCAGCCATTCGTTTGGCTGAGCATACTGAGAAAGGTAGTTTATTCCATATGGGCCCTTATCGCTTCATAACAAACATTGGTATTTTATCTGTGCAGATGATTTCTTTTAAAGCTTTCGTGAAAGAGGGGGTTGCAGTGAATTGACAGGGGAATCTCAAACTTAAGGCCATAGTAGCCGAGATGGAAAACAATCTCCAATTCAGCGGAATCCACTACTTTCCCCTCAAGTTTGAAATTCCCTTGTCAATAACCTCATTCATGAATAAAGGCCAACATTTTTATGAGAGGTCCTTTATACTATATGTATTTTATGTAACATATGGGAGAAGTACATCTAGTTTTGGTATTGATAGCAGTTTTTCTAAGTTGGGGTAATTACCAGTACATTTCTGTTCTGCTTGTTCAAGGACACTTATCTGAGAAGTGCTTCCCAGAAATGTATAAACAAACATGCTTTCTCACCTAATGGCAAAGTATGTGTGTGTGTGTGTGTGTGTATATATATATATATATATATATATAAGCAAACTATAAAAGCAGTGTTATGTTTAGGCTTCCCACCATTCATTGCTTCTTACGTTTCTTGGCTTGGGTGGACCAGCTCAGGGGAATTAAGTGATCTATTTCTTGTGCACTGACAAGCCTTTTTCAGTTTCCATGCATGCCATGTTTCTGAGTTACCCATGTTCCATCAGCATGTCAGGATATATGTCCTGTGTCTCCATGCACTTTATGACAAAGGACGTACCCTGTACATCGTGTGTTTAAATGAGCTGTGGAAGCGATCAGTGATCACTTCCACTGCTCAGGTGGTGTTGCTGTAATGCATCGATGTTGAGGTATGCAGCAACCCTGAAATTCGACCACTGGGCGCTGTATCATCACTCTCCGGAGCGACCACATTCTCTATTTTGAAAGGCAGGATGTCTGTCAGAGTTGGCGCTGCCCTGTTGTGGAGAAGAGCTTCGGAACCAATTAATGATCACTTCAATCACTCTGGGGATGTTGCTTGACTCCTCTCCAGTGGCAGTCCACGACATCCAAATAAAAGCACATCATATTTTATTTTATTTTTATATTAAATTATGATATTTTATGATATACTCAAAATAATGCCATCTAAGAATAGCCAATGCAAACAATATATAATATTTGTGGGTACATTAAATGAGAGAGGAAAGTAACAGCAGAATACAAACCCTCTAACTATAAAAACGTTTTTATAACAATAATGAGCCTATTTAGGGGGAAAATGGAATGTATTTTACAGCATAATTGCATTTAAATATTATTTTGTAAATGCTTATGAGAACGAACAGCTTATGTCTGTATTTATTTTGTTTTCTGTGCTTTAGAAATTCGGTTAATTTACACCTCTGGGAGAAATGGATGCTCCCTGGCGTCAAGGTGGTCGAGGGAGAGCCAGAGGGCGTGGCACATCTGTAAATGGTGGCCCTTCCCAGGCACCAGGGCCTACCCCAGCTACAGCAAGTAACGCATCTTTTCCTAGAGGAGTGCACACTGATGGAAATAATAGCCACAGGCCTGGAGCTGGGAGAGGAAATGGTTCCTATGCTTCAGTCACCAAACCTCCAAATTCTGCTAGTGTGACAATGGAAAAGAACAGTAAGTAGTGGGAAATTTATATTAAACATATAGCATCATGACATCTGTGTTGGTTAATAGATTTATATTTTATTTGTAAGGGTGATTACACAGCTAGACTGACAACATGGCTTACTAACAGGAAACTTATTGTCTTAAAATGTCACACATACTACATTTCTTATGAGGCCTAAAAAATCTTTGATAAAAGAAAAGAAAATTGCATATATTCTCTTCAGGTACACCCAAGGCATGTTACCATTACCCAATTTTATCAACATCGGAATGCTGAGTTGACACCATCAGGAATTCAATCTACAGTCCTGAGGGTTGAATTAATGGTGCATTAAACCATGGAGCTATAGGTCTGTTCCATTGATATGGTTGTTTCATGAAAATAGCACTAGGAATATTATCTGGTATTTTTGAACATGCAGCCTCAAACAAGCCAATTAATGGTGGGACTTGTGGCATCTAACCGGTGAACTCTCCATAATAATAACAATTTATATTTTTTACTTGTAGTGGAGACCAATAAGAAGAAATTTGAAGAAATCCAGAAAGCTAATCAAGCTACAGTTAAAAAGCTTGCAGTTGACCATTATAGTTCCTCAGAGGATGAGGATGAGGATGGAGAAGATGCCGAAGGAAAACAAAGAGAGATATTGGCCTTAACGTTTACAACTTACACTAATCAAACGGGTAACTGATTTTGAGTTGAATACAGTTGTGAATCATGCTAATGTAATGTGTCTGGCTTCTCAGAAAGTACTGAGATGTTTTTTCAGTGCTCCATTGATGATACCTTTCAGTGGACCTATAAGACTAACGCATGTAATAGGGACCAGGGACGTAACTAGTGTTGGTGGAGGAGGTGCTGTGTCTGGAGCAAATAATGAAGGATTTGGGGAGCATATGTTCCCTGACAGCACTGTAAGTTGGCTCCTTTGGACGCAGGATTGTGTCATACCACTGCGGCACAGTAACCCTGGACACTGCATAGTGGCTGCATTCTCTAGATCGTGTCACGTCCAGCACACTCTGTCTCTAGCAATACCGGTATGACACAGACCTGATCCTGAGTGTGGCTTGGTCATCGATCCTACTGCTGTACCACCGTAAATGAAGAATCTCTAACTCCACATAAAGCATGGATGAGTATAATTGAAAATATTTCACACAACTGTGTATAATGCAATGAAGGCTAATCAAGGCACTGGTGTCGTACTGTGAGTACTACACATTCTATGTTACTCCTCTTGGGAGGTGGAGAACACAAAAGCTGCATTCCTTACCCAGTCATGATTACCTATGGTGCTGTAAAGCAAAGAAAGACATTTGCTACATTTTACCCCACAATATTTTGACATCCATGACTTTTATTTTCTTATTTTTTGTTTATTTAGGATACATGTTTGCAAATCGGCTCTGGTGCAACAGTAATCTTTTTTTTTTTTTTCTTCTTCTTTTTTTAAATTTAATATAAGTGAACTATATTTACTATTTTTCATAAGTCCCTCCCCTTTTTTGGAGGGTAAAAAAAAAATGTTCACAGGTGTTGATGGATTTTCCGCCCTCCCCACTTGTGTGTATATTAAGGGTGTGTTTTGATTAGAATCCTACCAGTGATTAGACCACAGAGGCGGTGGGTGAAGAGATTTTAAGAGAATTACTTGGTCGGAGTTGCTGAGGGCGTGAAGGGGATAGCGGAAAATAATAAAAGGTTGACTCTAATTTGACGTTTAAGTGAGAGAATTGGAGCACAATCTGATGTACACCGTGAGAGAGGTTTTGATACGAGCTCTGCAGAAATGTATTTTTTTTTTGTCTTTTTCTGTTGAAGATGGTGATGCTAGTGAATTAGCACGTACCAGACAATACGTGAATGAAGCCTTTCAGTCTGGCGCTGTGACCTGCTTAATTTGCATTGCTTCAGTCAAGAGGAATCAAGCTGTGAGTCAAATTCTGTATTTTATTATCATGTGAAGATGGTGTGAGATTGGTAATGATGATGCTAACATTATACAGCTACTATGCTGCTTTTGAATAGCAGGGATTTAAGGGGGCAGTTCCAACTCCAGTGCACTGAACAATATTATTATATAGTACTGCACTAGTAAGAAAAACAAGACAGATCCACTAAACTTGTCCTATCTCCTAATAATTGTATATGACGTGTATCTGAGTTACTGCTGCTACTATAGCAGAAACCACTCCCCCCGGTGTTTCATGCACTTGAAACAGCTGAGCACAATTGGGAAACCCTGAATAGTAAATAATGACAGGGGAGCATGAAACTGCTGCACAGGAAACCAGCCCGCCTCTTTTCTGTACTCCCTTTCACTTATGTCACTTGATTTACAAAGCCTATGAAATTATTTTCTGTGAAATATATGTAAGGTTACAGTAAGTATCAAAAACAGAAGAACATAGGCAAATTTAAAAGGTAGAATGACCCTTTTAAAGGACGTGTTCCTTTTTAACTCAAAAATCCTGTCTTATATTTTATTCAATTACCGCCTGCAAATGTACGCATGATCATTTATCTTAATACAGAGAGAATCCCTTTTATTATAAAACATTCCTATAATCAGTATGTAATAATGACTTCTGCATATCAAATTGAAAAGAAACCTTGAGATCTGATCAGGATGAACTTGAAAAAAATAGATTTTGTTTGGCTATGGTACAAAGGCAGCATCAAGTTCTGTGAAATATACCTTCGGCTTAGATTGAATTTCAAAAACTAGACCTGCCACAAAACTATTGCATGCAAAAGTCGTCTGGAGCGTTTAATAGTTTCCATATGCACCTCCTCTTATTTGTCTCAATGTTTCAGTGCTCTTCTAATTGTCTTGAAGGTTCACCATAGTGATGTATCTGTGTAAGATGAATGACTGTATGCTAAATCTGAATGGGTCATGTGTAGGTCTGGAGCTGCTGTGGCTGTTTCTGCATTTTTCACATGCCGTGCATCCAGAAGTGGGCCAAGGACAGTATATTCCTGGTGTCTTCTCCACTTGCTGATGATGACTTTGAAAAGAAAGATTACCCATGGCCTTGGTAAGTGAAAACTTTTAAACTCTCATACTACAGATTGTTTATACTTTGTGAATGGGGGAAACCATCTCTACTACCAGGTATTAGATGGATGTCTAGAATCTTTAAAAAACCATAAATTCTCAGTCTAGCCTTTTAATTTTTTTATATTTATAAAGAAACACTAGACCAGGAATTAATTTGATTTATTTGACACTGTTCTTTATAGACATTATTATGTATAATAGTGAGGGTTTGGATCACCCTCTGTAGGCCAGGTTTGCAGCAAAACACAGATTACTGGAGCACAGTGACTATAGTGTTTTTTTCATGACAGCATCTCTACTATCAGTATCCTTATTCCTAATTTACTTTTTTGTAAAGGTGCATTCCCCCCCCCCCTACTTAACGCCTTCGTGACCAATGATGGTCCTGGACCGTCCTAGGGGAAAACTCCCTTTGTGACCGATGACGGTCCAGGACCGTCATGCAGGTCTGATCGCGGTATGCATGCTGGCATACCGCGATCGCACTACAAACGACTTGGCTAAGTGACTCAATACCGAGACACTTCAGCCATGTCCATTGAAGCCCCCTGGAAACATCCGGGCACTGTGACAGCCAATCACAGCGCCCGGATGTTAATAGCTGACAGCTGTTATCGTGGGGCAGGGAGAGACTAAATATAGTGTTTCAACCCTCCCCATGGTCCCCCCCAAGCACAACCAGCCCCCCCCCCCCCCCAAGGATTTTTATTATTATTTTTTTCTATTGTGATAATCCTAACTCTTGGGCTAGGGTTAGAGTTCATCAAAACCCTAATCCTAGAGTTAGAATTAGGGTTTGTACTAACCCTAACCATAATGTTAAGGTTAGAGTTAAATAAAAATTAAAAAATGTAAAAAAATAATAATAAATTATATAAAAACAAAGTTATTCCGTAGAGGACCAATGACATGTTATGTCTGTCTGTGGTCCTCTAGGGATATTTTATTTAAAAAAAAAAAAAAGACTGCTAGTGGGGCCCGCAGCAGCTGGATATATGATCCATGCAGTCGCAGGATAGCAAGGATAGCAAAAATCTGTGATTCCTACTATAGACAACATTTCCTATTCTGCTACGGTAGCTTTTGGCTGGCTGAGCATGATAGTAAATGTAATCACAAGCATTACATAATAAATACACGTTTTAAAGCTGCAATGACCATATCCTAAATTTTGCCCTGTACCTGCCACATAAGCCTAGCAAACCTATACATGTGGGGTACCGCTATACTCAGGGGAAGTAGATGAACATATATTGGGGTTTCATTTCGTAATAAAATAGAACAACCCTTTTAAATTCATACCTAAGTTTCAAAGTGTGTGGAAATAAAACACACACAATTATTATTACAACAAAACTTGTCAAAGATTGGTGGTAAAATGACAGAATGAAAAGTGTCAAAATACCCCTAGTTGAATACCCTGGGATGTCTACTTTATAAAAATGTGGGGGGTTATTCAGCAATTCATGACCGATAGCGGTGTTACAGTGTCACTAACGCTAATTTAAAAAAAAAATGGTGTTTAAACAGCTATATGCTACTTGTATTTATTAACCTAAAACATGCAAAAAAACATATAAACATTGGGTATTTATGAACTCAGGACCTATAGTCGAATCTATTTAGCAGGTTTTTTCATTAGCTTTTGGAGCTTAGTAAAAGAATTTACAAAGAAAAGTCAGTAAAAGTGTTTTTTTTATTTTTTTTATTTTAACCATATTTTACTATTTTTTTCACAATAAAATAAAGGATATGAACAAAATAATGTCATGAAAAGAAAGCCCTTCTTGTCCTAAAAAAAAAAAACAAATTATAATTTGTGTGGGTACAGCAACCGACAAAGAAGAAAATTAAAGCTAAACACAAACACCTCAGAAGTGTTAAAACAGCCTCGGTCACCAACGCACAACATTCCAAAAACAGTCTGGTCATGAAGGGGTTAAAACTGTTTAAAAAAAAAAAAATATAATAATAATAATAATTACAAAACTGTAAATAATTACTACAGGAGACATAAGTAATAAGGTGTAATAATTAAAAGAAGCATTACACATTTCATACCTCTAGACGGTGCTCACGCACATGCACAAGCAGTTCACAAGTTAGCAATATATATAAATAGCTATGAGGCGCCCACCTTCACTAAGAAATAGAATAATGATGGCGAATAAAGACTTTGTTTTTATGTTTAATACTTTTCTACAGCAAGTGAAAAATGAGTTAAGGACACATCTATAAAATCATGCCAACCATGGTTTACAAGACTCTCTTCTTTCCGTATTTAAAGTAAGAGGGGGTGTACTTAATGTCCCCTTTTTTGATATGCCTGTTATGATACAATGACAAATATTGGTAAAGCTGTTTATTGCATTGCTAAAAAGCGTAATTGTCCCCCCCTTCCCTTTTATCAAGTGCTTGTTAGAAAATGAATCCTTGACTGGCCAGCTGTGTTTTTGCTCTTCTACATTCAGCTGAAAGCCTATACTTTTGACTCTGTTTATCCTTTCATTTTTGTTTGTTTTTTTGACCCAGACAAATGGGGAGGTCTGATTAGGCCAAGATAACCTGAATGTTTTTACAAATAGCAGAATTTGGCGCATTCTTGTTTTTGTTACCCCAGTACCGACTAATGCATGAAATGCGTAATTGGGTCTGCCACTCAAAAAAAATCCTCCGGGTATTACCGCATTTGCTCGATTATAAGATGACCCTGATTATAAGACGACCCCCCAAACTTTGGATATTCCTTTAGGAAAAATACTAAAAGCCTGAATATAAGACTACCCTATAGGAAAAAAGTTAAACTTGTATATATTCACATGTAAATTGCTTTTTTAATAAAATATTATATAAAAAAAAATGCATTTCTTTTTATGTGCCAATGCTGCCTCTCTCTTTCCCTTGCCCCCAGCTTTGTCTCACTCCCCACTCCCCCCTCTCTTCCCCCCACATGTTTCTCTCTGTCCCCCTGTCTCTCTGCCTCCCTCCCCCTGTCTCTCTGTCCCCCCCCCCCCCCTTACCTGTACTTCAATCCCTGGTGGCTAGTGGGGGCAGCCGGGGGATGTCTGAACGATACTTGCAGACATCCTCCATGCTGCCCGACACGGCAGTCTATTATGACGGACAGCTGTCCGTCATAATAGTCTGCCGTGTCGGGCAGCATGGAGGATGTCTGCACGTATAGTGCAGACATCCCCCAGCTGCCCAATTGTCCCTGGTGCCTAGTGGGGCAGCAGAGGAAGTCTGCGCGATGAGCAAAAACCTTGTCTTATAATCGAGCAAATACAGTAATTCAATTTAAAACCATCCTTCTAGCTCACTGTTTTGAGTAGAAATGAATAAGAATACATGCTCTCTTTTGACATATATATTTTTTATTCCGTAGCCCAAAGTGTCGCTATGAATATAAGCGTTCCGAGACCCCAAATAGGTATTACTGCTATTGTGGCAAAATTGAAGATCCTCCCTTGGACCCCTGGCTCGTTCCTCATTCTTGTGGACAAGTTTGTGAAAAAGAATTTAAACCTTCTTGTGGTCACAAATGTTTACTTTTATGCCATCCAGGTAACGGATCAAAATATACTTTTCAAATCCGGTTTAAATAATGTTTTTCAAAGAATTTTACATGTATGTGACAAACAAGAAAATGACTTGGCTCTTCTGGACAGTCAAGGGTTGTCTCCTACATTATCTAATAGTAGATGCTCCTCTCGAGTAGAGTGGAAATATAATATTATTACAGTGATGATGTTTTCGAATTTATGAACTTTTAAGATTCAGACGAGATTAACACCCCTTCAGTCTGTGTGAAATGCTCAAAAATCTTAAATTCTGTGAGTAACTTATTATAAAATTCTATATCAAGCATGGGCTTATTATTTTGCATTTTCACTATGACTTTCCAGGTCGGTAAACCTCCCGTTAGGTATCCATGTTGTTGGCTGTGCTGCTGAACTAAACACACACACAACTTTATATTAAACACATCATCTCATTGAAGGGAATGTCTGGTGCCCAAAACAACATTTTCCAAGTACTATTAAAGTACTGAAATAGTGCTTCAATATGCATATTTTATCATTTTCAGGACTTCAAAATTGATAAACTTACATTTAAAAGCAGTTTGCAGATCTTGATTCCATTCATTCTCATGTCACTGACATTTCCCAGGCACCCCTTTGCTCTCAGTGAGTCAGACACGCTCCTGATTTTGACTGACCATGAACTAAACTTTAAAGTGTAAAGTCTCTCGCTCGCTCTCTCTTGTTTAGTAAGGGAAATCTTAAGCTTTTGAAATACTGAAATTTTAATGGGGTAATTATAATATATTTTTCTCCTGATCAAAGGAAGTTACTTCACGTTATATCATTTGTCAAATAGCAGCACGATTAACACAGCCATCCGTTTGTGTGTGTTTGTATGTATATGTGTGTGATGTGTATGTATATATATTTTATATTCACATTTATTTTTATTTTTTTTGATGTGTCACAAATCTTCTGGGTAACATGTGCACAACATGAAACGCTTCAAATATATGTTTTTTTTTTTTTTTTTACACTTTCAGCACTTACGATTTGTGTGTAGGGCCTAATTTCAGCTGCCCGCACCCTTATGCCCTGTCTCTAAGCTGACAGGTTTTTCTGTCTTAGATAATTCCTATAACTCTTATTAGCCACAACCAACTTCTTCATTATTGATAGGTCCGTGCCCTCCATGTCCAAAAATGGTCTCCACAACATGTTTCTGTAAGAAGGCAAAGCCAGTCCCCCGTAGGTGCAGCGCCAAACATTGGTCGTGCCGGAAGCCCTGTGGCAGGATGCTGCTCTGTGGGCAGCACAAGTGTGAACATCCCTGCCATGAAGGTAATTAGTTTAATGTTATAATGGTGTCTATACATCTATATGTTATGATTTGATACAGTAATGTAAGAGAAATAAATGTGTTTTGTATTTTACGCCTTTACATCTTATCCCATGTATTGTTTAACAGGGCAGTAGTACAGATTCTTTTTGCAAATTAGTACTTGGTATGTTGCACACTATATCATAAATTATTTTAATGGACTGCAGAATTTGTAGCACTCCTTGCCCATTATTATATTGCTGTGTAATGGCTAGATTACCTCAGAACCAGATTTATGGAAGTATTAAAAGGAAACTGTAGACTAAACGGTGCTTAGACCATGAGTGTAGAGAATAAAAAATGATGGGTTGGCAAAATTGCAAGCAAATGTGTAAATCAAGAGAAACATATGTCATAAATGTGTTATATGACGACATCTTGTGGGTTGATATGCAAATTACAGATATCCCCTTGCTAGTGCTCATTTGCATATCCTAGTCCTGTCTTAAACAAGAGACATCCTACACACAGAGAAATTGCTTCCAAGTATGCTGAGAGATAATTGTATCATAAAACTTTAAAGTGCAAATGGATTTATATTAAATTACTCTAGGGAGAAATTAAAGTTTAAAAAAAAATAAATAAAAATGTCATTGTAGGAGAGTGTCATCCATGCCCAAGATTTAGCAAGCAGAAATGTTTGTGTGGAAGAAACATACAAGAAAGGCTTTGTGCAAGTCCATCCTGGCAGTGTGAACAGGTGAGTGTATTATAATCAGTGTGTATATGTGTGTGTGTGTGTGTGTATATATATATATATATATATATATATATATATATATATATATAAAATTTATTTTTTGTTGTTGTCTCTCTTGTTAGCAATATATAAGGAAGACGTATGAGAAGCCAAATTATTACAGCTGTTTTTAAAATATTTCAAAAACCTATCTGCAGTTTGTGATACTGAATTCAAATATTTCACAGGTATTAAGGTATTTTATCTGAAAAAAAGTATTGAAATAACCATGCAAAATACACAGTGATCCATTTTATTTCAACATTCCCGGGTTATGTCTTTGTAGGCATATTTCCCAGAGTTTATAATGACAGACAGAAAACGTTAATTTAGCTACAAATTGACATTCTAAACATCTGTTCATTTATATGTCCCATATTCTGTTTTGCTGTAGCTGGTGTTTTATATCCTTTAAAATTTTGCCTCCATTTTCACTAATGACGGAATCTGTACTTGTTTGGAACTAGTGTTGAGCGAACCCGAACCGCACTGTTCGGGTTCGTACCGAACATTACGGTTTTTGAACCCAGGAGCCGAACACGGACATTCCACTGTATGTTCGTGTTGGGGTTCGGCGATTACGTTGTATGTAATGCTATTGGCTTTCTATAAACTGAAATAGAGTCCCCATTCATAAGAATTTCTTATGAACCGTCAAATACTGTGCTTACAGCGCACTTTGAAAAATTCTAATTGTTTTGGGTGCTAAATAGTACATTTGCGTCTTGCGGTGCACTTCATATCTGAGAGTCAAATAGAACAGTCCCATACTGTGCTTACAGCACACTTTGAAAAATTCTGGCTACCTCCTCCTCCTCCAGCGCCGCTTCCACCTACACCGCCATGGTCACCGCCTCCTCAACCTATGGGTCACTTAGTATAAACTGAAAGAGAATACCCTGCACTCCAACCCTCTCTCAAATGGATAATTCTGTTGATCCTCCTGGCAGCCATGCTTTAGATTTAGATTTATGTTCTTCCAAAACTAAAATCAAAGATTCCATCTAGTGCTATTTTATGGCTCAGCTGTATTTTTAGTTATTTCCCTATCCACATTTGCTTGCAGGGCACTTGTCCTACTCTTACCCCCATTTTACTTCCTTTTGCAGCCCTCTAGCCCTTTCCAGGACTTTTTTAGAGGCATTTTAGTGGCCAAAAGTTCGGGTCCTCATTAACTTAAATGGGGTTCGGGGTCAAGTTGGAGCCCGAACCCGGACTTTTTTCCGAAGTTCGGCCGAACCCGAACATCCAGGTGTCCGCTCAACTCTATTTGTAACAACTATTTTTCAGGAACTTGGATATCTGCCTTCATTTAGAAGAATATTCAGTCATAAATCCATTTTTATTCAGTGGATTGTGTCCAATTTGATCATTTTGGTCCTGTGCTATTGGATCCATTCTTGTTTAATAAAATACTCCATATTATTTAGCAATTTTACAGAAGTGACAGACAGGCCTCACACTGAACTCCACATGGTTATAAGACTAATCTGTGCCTTTATGCTTAACTGGCATACGTTATGTCAGGATTTCACAGGTAAAGCTGCTGCCTAAAGAAATATATTTAGAAAAATGGCCATTCAACAACTTTTACAAAGATTCACCATTTTGATAGAAAGCCTGTGTTTGTCAAGGTAAATCAGTATCTAGCTGCATGTGTTTGATAAAGTTTTCCAAATATACATTGGTTTTTGTACATGAAGTAGTCATCCTATCAGTTGTTGTGTTTATGGATTGTGAGATTGATCTCCGCTCTCTAATCTGTGCAGGTTTGCCGAAAAACATTACCCTGTAGTAACCATACCTGTGAACATGTTTGCCATGGGGGCTCATGTGGCCAGTGTCCTCGTTCAGGCAATCGTCTGTGTCCATGTGGAAAGTCCAGTAAGTATTTTTTTTTTTACAAATCTGTTTATGATATATTAATATTTCATGTTATGTAACCTATTTACATGCCGTCTTGTCCTTTTTGGCACCGCACTTTTGGTACAACTTTTACAGCCAAAGTTTTTTGTGTTGGCGATGCTTTGTAGATGCTCTCTAAACTGCCTGCTGTGCAGTGTTACTGCTTTTTCAGTGTTAGACTGTTCTATTATTCACCTTATGTCCTGGTCTAATGTGCTGGAACAAACAATTTGCCGATGAGTCGACAGCTTGTTCTGTCCTCCTTCCTCTGTAACGGTGCCAATATCTCTTGTAAATCCTGTCTCTCTCTCACTGCCTGCTTCTTTCTACTTCACAGCCTTTTTTCCTGAACTGTTCACATTAGCATGCATGTTTACATTCATATCCATACCTGCTTTGCTTCCATCCTTCCTAAGTGTTCCCATTTGCATTTATAAATGCCTTCCTCCCAACTTTTTTTGATTGACATACAAGACACCATTAACCCCTTCGTGACGCATGGTGCTTGCGTCCCAAACGACGCAAGCACCAAAACGTCACGATTTGTTCCTGGCCACCGATCACAAGGTGATCGGTATCCAGGAACACTCTGGCAGAGACCCGAACAGGGTCTTAATAGACCCTGTGGGTCCCTGCTAAAAAATCGCGAGACCTCCGTACGTCACGTGTGACGTCACGGAGGCGTGCCCGAACCCAGAAGTTCGGGCACAGCGAGATTTAGAGAATTGTAGCCGGTGCTCGCTTTGAGTACCGGCTACATTTTCCCTGTCAGACTGAGGCCACTCAAAGTGGCCTCATCTGACAGGTGGGATCCCGCTTTAAGTGCCTGCAGCGGGATCCGAAAACAGCTCATCGCGGGGAGCCGCGATGAGCTGTTTAGTACAGGTCCTAACGACTTTAAGGCACTTAAAGTCAGGACAGCATAGTACGTCCTAATGCCACGAAGGGGTTAAGAGAGACTGAATGTCTCAGTGTACCTGCAACTTTACCAAATGATTTCTCCCTTGTCTGTCTTTTTGAAAAACAGGGAGAAATGGCCCTTTTATATATGACTTTTTATTTAGTCCCTTTTCAACGCATGGAAGATAACATTGTAATTCTTACATAGGATAACATTGTGATTCAAGGATTATACAGTCGAGACCACCATTTTGTTGTAAAGGTGTTCTATTGTCACGTGTTGTTTCCGTGCAGAATACACCTTGCCGTGTACAGAGGACATCCCTACATGTGGCGACAGCTGTGACCGAGTTCTGGAATGTGGAATCCACAAGTGTTCGCAGCGCTGTCATCGTGGACCATGTGAAACTTGCAGACAGGTCTGTTAACCTCTTATCTACATTATTTGTCCAGTGAGGGGCCGCACTACTTCTTTTGAGCCATAAGTCCAGTGAACTGTTAGTTCCATACAAGACAGTCAAAAACTTTGGGAATCTGCAGTAGGGAATGTAAGAGCCATGGTTCACTGACTGTTGAAATTTCTCAAGCCCTGTCCATTTTCTTTAGCATGTTAACTGCTGTTAACCCCTTAGTGACCGAGTGCTATGCTGCATTTGATGTGCCTTGAAGACCAGAATTCCATTATTTTTTGTCAATTGTTTACTGAACTGTGAATTTATTTCTTTTGTGTTCAGTACACCCACACAAATTATATATCATTTTTTAAAGGACGTATAGGGCTTTCATTTGATACTATTATTTTCATCATATGATATCATTTACTATTAAAAAAAATATAAAATATGATGAAAATATGCCATAAAAAACACTTTTTATAACTTTGACCTGTTTTTTACACAATTACAAATGGTAAAAAAGACCCCGTCTAAATATTTCTACTATTTGTCCTGAGTTTAGTAATATCAATGTTTCCTTGTTTGTCTACGTTTTATTTCACGTAATAGGGCAATAAACAATATTAGTGTTTTTTTGGTTTTCTCACCATTTTCTTCTACAGTGATTTTTTTAACCCGAACCCTAAATTTACCCCAACTCTAAATTTACTCTAACCCTAAATCGACCCCCACCCCTTAATCTAACCCTTGTAATCATCCGAACCCCCCTTTAACCCCAATTGTGACCCTATTTATGACCCTAACCCTAGATCTAGGTTCAGTAGATCAAGGGTTAGGTTTTTCCATTTATTTATTTATTTAATTTATTTATTTAATTAATTTTCTATTTTTAACTGTAATATACTTAACTGCCTGTAGGGGCAGTCAAGTAGCGGTTTCAGAGCAACGGAAGAGATTTTTTTTCTCTCGTCCGTCGCTGTGTGCTAGGCACGCTGAGAGCATGCTCCTCCGATACAGCACACACCCGTGTCACCGGATGATCTCGGTGCCCAGGGGGGCACAGAAGGTGTTGATTGATGCCTCGATAGATTGCAACACTTTAACACACATAGGCAGTGATCAGCTTTCACTGCCTATGTGTGTAACGCGCATACGATCACATTTGCGGTGATCGTATGCACGCGGGGGGGCAAGGGGGGGGGGGGCTGAAGGCACTCTCAGAGGCTGCTTCGGATCCAAAGCAGCCTCTGAGAGTAGCTACAGACATGTAGTGTTGCGCTAAGGAGCGCAACACTACATGTAAACGGAGGACGTATATATACGTCCTGAGGACCATGCTTTTCAGGACGTAAATATACATCCATATGAGTAAGGGGGTTAAGGAACTGTGTGTGTGTATATGTATATATATACACAGTCCAAAGTACTAGCACTCTGCGCAACAATCGCCATTCATTATCAAATGCCTGGGTGCAGCTCAACATCAACAATATATCCAGTCCAAACATAAAAATAGAGGATGCACTCACAGGTCTTTTAGATGTCACCGTTTAATATCCAACAGGTGGAAGAACGACGTTTCAGGCTCACAAGCCTTTTGTCAAGTGTGTATATATACTTGATGCAACAAGAAAATGTGCAGAAAGACAAATGTGCAGAAATTCTACATACACACGTTTTATTTTTATTATCCCTGTCCCCATGCTTTTTTAATCTTTGTCTTTCTGCACATTTTCTTGTTGCATCAAGTGTATGATGGTGATTCTTTTTAACGTCTCCCTGTCAGAATAATGCAGCTTTAAGACACTTGTCTTTGAGGCCGGTATGCCTTTAAATATATGTCTTGTAAAATGAACTCCTATTTTTATCCCAGTTATTTTAATTTAAGCTTCCACAGTGACAGAAAGCCAATTCATTTGGAAGAATGTTACTGTTGCATGTGCGCAATGTGTAACAGACTGAAATGTTCTTTCAGAGTACAGGCACAATAAATTGAACACATCCCTGTGTGGGGGAGAGGGTGGAAAGGGAATGAATTTTATTAAATGTATTATTATTTTTTAATATTTCAAAGGAAGTTGAAAAGCAGTGTCGCTGTGGAAAACACACAAAACGGACGTCTTGTCATAAGCCTTATCTGTGTGAAACCAAATGCTCTAAAATCCGGGACTGTCAGAGACACCAGTGCAAGAGAAAAGTAAGTGTCATGGTTGACCAGCAATTAATTACATTACTAAGCAATACAAACAGCCATAAAAGGAAATAAATCAGCGATAAGATTAACGAAATTGAGAAATGAAAGTAAAAATTGAATTAGACGATTCCAGGAAACATTTAGTTTCTAGAATCCTTCTTGGAAACGGCCATCACAGAACGAGTAAATGACTAGGGGCTAGGAAGATATGTCTTCTGAAGTAGTTATCTCAAGACAAAGGGATATACCCCATTCCAAAAAACCTCAGTTTATAAAAATACAAATCATTCTAATTCACCTGTTCTCAAGGAAATGCATTTCTGGCTTTGTAGCAGTCACTGGTGTTTTCTGCCCTGCATCATGGAATTATTTAATAAGCTATGATCAAGCTCAATACATATTAAACCATGCAGCTGATAAAACAGTTTTGCGTAGTAATTGGAATTAGTCTTGAATACAGTATAAGCGAACATAAACTAATTGCTACACAAGGTTATGTGAAAATCATCACGTTAGTGGAGCAAAAATATGTTTTCCGTTGGGTGCTTAGAGCTTAACCAACACATATATATACCAGTTCTGGCCAAACTATACACAGCCCAGCCTTTCTGCATTCAAAGGGTTAATGCAAATTGTTCTGTATTAGCAAATTCTATGCATTCTGCTATGCAGAATGAAAATATTCATGTCTCTGCGTTGGCAGGCCAGCAACTTCCTGTCTCGTGCAAGTTCCTGTTGATATTCCACATTACAGAATGCGGGTAAACAAGAGAGACCATGGTGCACTGTGTCTGCAGGCAAACAAGAGAGACTATGGTGCACTGTGTCTGCAGGCAAACAAGAGAGACTATGGTGCACTGTGTCTGCAGGCATACAAGAGAGACCATGGTGCACTGTGTCTGCAGCCAAACAAGAGAGACTAATGTGCGCTGTGTCTGCAGGCATACAAGAGAGACCTATGGTGCGCTGTGTCTGCAGGCATACAAGAGAGACCTATGGTGCGCTGTGTCTGCAGGCATACAAGAGAGACCTATGGTGCGCTGTGTCTGCAGGCATACAAGAGAGACCTATGGTGCGCTGTGTCTGCAGGCATACAAGAGAGACCTATGGTGCGCTGTGTCTGCAGGCATACAAGAGAGACCTATGGTGCGCTGTGTCTGCAGGCATACAAGAGAGACCTATGGTGCGCTGGGTCTGCAGGCATACAAGAGAGACCTATGGTGCGCTGGGTCTGCAGGCATACAAGAGAGACCTATGGTGCGCTGGGTCTGCAGGCATACAAGAGAGACCTATGGTGCGCTGGGTCTGCAGGCATACAAGAGAGACCATGGTGCACTGTGTCTGCAGGCATACAAGAGAGACCTATGGTGCGCTGGGTCTGCAGGCATACAAGAGAGACCTATGGTGCGCTGTGTCTGCAGGCATACAAGAGAGACCTATGGGGCGCTGTGTCTGCAGGCATACAAGAGAGACCTATGGTGCGCTGGGTCTGCAGGCATACAAGAGAGACCAATGGTGCACTGTGTCTGCAGGCATACAAGAGAGACCAATGGTGCGCTGTGTCTGCAGGCATACAAGAGAGACTATGGTGCGCTGTGTCTGCAGGCATACAAGAGAGACTATAGTGCACTGTGTCTGCAGGCATATGAGAGACTATGGTGCGCTGTCTCTGCAGGCAAACGAGAGACTATGGTGCGCTGTCTCTGCAGGCATACAAGAGAGACTAATGGTGCGCTGTCTCTGCAGGCATACAAGAGAGACTAATGGTGCGCTGTCTCTGCTGGCAAACAAGAGAGACTATGGTGTGCTGTGTCTCCAGCCTAATACACACACAAAAATTGTGCAAAAATGATGAATCAAAACAGATACTTAAAGTGAAAAAAGTATAGATACATTGATAGGCACCTTAACTAACTGCTAAATATAAGCAGTACATGCTCTTTCCCAATACACAAAAAATAGTAAATATGATTTAATAAAGTGGTACACAGTTAAGCTACCTAACAAATACCAATATAAATATGTTATAGAAAAAAAGAATACAGAAAGTGAACAAAAATATATATATAATATTATATTGTCCCCCTGCAGAAATCCACTCACATGGACTAGCGCTACACACAGCAAGCTTTAGCTATACAGGTATTATGGGACCTCAATCCCCACCATCCACAAGGATTCAAGAAGTTAAACGCAGCCTCCAAATCAAACAGTGGGTTGAATCTCACTGAACTGCAGCAATGTCTGGTAAACATGGGCAGAGAAGAGGAGACATATTTTACTAGTTATTCTGATGGGGTGCGCCAGTATACATTTTAAATCAGGGCTTGACAAATTTAATTTGATTTTAGGAGCCAGACAAATTTTTTAGGAGCCAGACAATCACGCAAACATAAACACAATTCATAAACACACACGCCTACTTTACATATATACAAACACACCTACTTTACATATACACATATATCCAAACACCTCACACACACCTACTTTACATATACACATATATACCAAGACCTCACACACACCTACTTTACATATACACATATATACAAACACCTCACACACACCTACTTTACATATACACATATATACAAACACCTCACACACCTACTTTACATATACCCATATATACAAACACCTCACACACACCTACTTTACATATACACATATATACAAACACCTCACACACACCTACTTTACATATACACATATATACAAACACCTCACACACACCTACTTTACATATACACAAATATACAAACACCTCACACACACCTACTTTACATATACACATATATACCAAGACCTCACACACACCTACTTTACATATACACATATATACCAACACCTCACACACACCTACTTTACATATACACATATATACCAACACCTCACACACACACCTACTTTACATATACACATATATACCAACACCTCACACACACCTACTTTACATATACACATATATACCAACACCTCACACACACCTACTTTACATATACACATATATACCAACACCTCACACACACCTACTTTACATATACACAAATATCCAAACACCTCACACACGCCTACTTTACATATACACATATATACAAACACCTCACACACACACCTACTTTACATATTCCCATATATACAAACACCTCACACACACCTACTTTACATATACACAAATATCCAAACACCTCACACACACCTACTTTACATATACCCATATATCCAAACACCTCACACACACCTACTTTACATATACCCATATATACAAACACCTCACACACACCTACTTTACATATACACATATATACAAACACCTCACACACACCTAATTTACATATACACAAATATCCAAACACCTCACACACACCTACTTTACATATACCCATATATCCAAACACCTCACACACCTACTTTACATATACACAAATATACAAACACCTCACACACACCTACTTTACATACTTACATATATACACACACCTCACACACACCTACTTTACATATACATATATACACACACCTCACACACACCTACTTTACATATATACAAACACCTCACACACAACTACTTTACAATATATACAAACACACACCCACCTCACACAGTCTTTTCTTGTTTTCTTCTTAATGTGTCCCCCTCCCTGCCGCTTTACCTCATTGAAGGGGAGGGGGACATTCGTGCTGCAGCATGTCTTCTTTTATCGGCCTGCTGAGTGCCAGGATGTCACGTGACGACACCCGGCACTCAGACACGCGTTGCGCGAGGGGGCGGATCTTGCAGTCTGTGCCATTTGCACAGACTTTACCCCCTCGCGCTCCGAATTTTTTTTAAAAAATCGGATGGCAGCGGCAAAGGAACCATTAGGCTGACAGCACCCAGGCGCCAGGTCTAATTTTCTGGTCGCCATGGCGACCTGGCGCCTGGGGTTTGTCGAGCCCTGTTTTAAATACACTATACTTACAGAATAAAAAGTGATCAACCTGTAACCTTCAGAATCATTTACCATTCAGATAGAGTTTGAGCAAAGATCCGTATGCAGAGAGCAGATCCGTTTCTAATAAATTAATAGCATGTGTAATGGAGCGCTTTATGCATTTTCAAGATGTTTTCATTGCAATATGGCTTCCGGTTTTATTACAGTATTGTCCCGGTTATAGGCTGCACCTCTTTATGAGGTGCCTTGTGCCACATGCGCTTAGTAATGACACATATGAGGTCATGTATAAACAAGGCGCACACAGATTGGCGCGAATATTGGCACAATCAGCATGTGCGCCAATCTATAAAGCAGACTCCCGCCAAATACATAGATTTTGGTTGTGCTGGCAGTTGTTGCTCCGGTGAAGCATATGTATAAATAATCGCGTGCTAAAAAGCAACTGATTGTGTCGGGGAACCTACGCCAAACAGCGTCCTCTGCCAAAATGCAAAATTTCGGGGGTAATAAAAAAAAAAAAGCACAGTCACCATTATACATAACAATCTGCGATTGCACCTTTTTATAAAAGTCCTGACACTTTGCAGTGCGGTAGTTTTTATACATTACTCCCAAAGTGCCATGTTCTGACGCTCTGAGTCATCATTAAGCACAAGAGGACACGAGGCAGGTTCTGTTAGGGAGGTCTCTTGACATTTTTAAAATGTACGTTTAAAATTGTAAATCCAATTTATAGGCCACACCCCTGATTTAATAATTTAAATTAGGGTAAAAAAAGTGCAGCCTATATCGGGACAGTGCAGTATTAGAATATGTTGATTTTAAAGGCTTAAGCTGACACCAGCAGTCATTGTATTTACATTGTGCATAATACATGTAATTTTCTGCAGTCTTATTTTATGACATGTTTACAAGGTGACCTGGATATTTAGCTTACAAATCATTACTGTGTATTCAAATGTCACAGGTTTTTCATGTCCTCTCTAATTCATTCCTCGAAGTAGAATAAAATACTGAACTGGAGATCTGCCAATATTGATAATTAACCTTTTTAAATACTAAGGAACTTCTGACTATAGAAGAAATGCACACGGTCTTCTATATTTTTGATTGTAATGACTTGATCTGGAAATTAACTAATTTCCAATTGCAAATGTGTCATTTGCATGTCAAGCCACAGATGATGTCATAAACAGGAGACTCCACAGACACATTTAAAACGTAATTTCTCTCTAAGCAGAAATGGAGGCAAATACATAATAACACACTGTATCGCTCATGTTTATAAGTGTTTATAAATCATGTATAAGTATTGTTAGGATGACAGAGTCCCTTAAAGTCAGTGACATGGAGGTTTGTACCCTAACACCTTTTTCTTTATGATAAAAACCAGGACAATCTCTGCACACCACTGCAGTGACAGATGCTCCATATGTGCTTGGTGTGCGCCGCACTGTGTATTTCTGGGGGTTTGTGCGCTGCGAGCAGAGAGCACACAAACCCCAGAAATACAATCGAAAGACGATGATGCGTTGAATTCGGCAACAGAGTCGCTCACTCTGTTGCCAATTCAACAAGCCACGAAAAGTATACGCCCCTGCCCCACTGCCATTATTGTGTATATAAAAGCCTGACCAATCCTCCCTGCTACATACTAGTTGTTGAATAAACAAATGTGCTTTTAAGATGTAGAGTTAAAGTTACCTTTACAAATCCGACCATAGAGAACCATCCATGCTAATTGGATATAGTCTCTTGTGACGAATAATCCCATTTAACGTTGCTTCTGGGCCTCGTTCCTTTCACTTTTTATTGTGCACAACAAATAATTTGGGCTTTGTATAGAAACTGATACAACAGACCGTAAACCATTACTTTCTTTCATCCGATCATGATTATTGCCATCTATGTTTTACATTTCTGTTCTTACACAATCCTTGCCTAATAGAGGAAATCAAGACTTTATAAAGATCGTTCTGAACAGTACTCGAGACTGTACCAATACGCACACAATTGGCAAGATGGTATACAGGTTGGCTTATTAATTCTGCCATATTATACTAGAACAGGGGCATCATTTTTAATATACTGCAATGGTGAAGAAAAGCTTGCTAGCCATACCAAAATGTTTTGTTATTTAGCATGAATAATAAAGCAGTTAAAAAAACCAGTTTAATCCAACTTTATTAAATGAAAAGAAACATTTTGTACAGCCAGTCAGAACATATGTAGTTAAATTAGTTGAGCCACACTCTGCATTCCAATGGACCGCACGTTGGATACCCCTGTACTATAGGAATCCTTGCACAAACTTTAGAAATGCTATTAGGCTTTATCAGAGTACTTTTCAGATAACATTTGTTATGAGTAAATAAACCAGTGATCTGGCATTTAACAAGCCCTGTATTGAAAATGATAACAGAAGAATGTTATGTTCTTTAATAATGTTATATTTTATATTCCCTCCAGTAGGCTATGCATTGCTCAATGATGACGAGCCTCTTATTTCTGAAACCTTTGTTCTAATATCAAAATTGAGGTTTTAAAAAAAAATAAGTTTTTGAACAACATCAACTGTGGCTTGGAGTAGCCCTATGCTTTTGATTTAATAAAGGCAGGAGTCCCATAAGCTTGTCTTTCCAAAATGGTGTTAGTCCAATAAAAATGGCCTTCAGCATTCTGTTATCTTGTATCTAACAACATCAACACAGAATGCTTAAAAGGACTCGGTCACTTGAACATTGTTTGTGCTGTGAGTATAGAGAATTAAAAAGAAAAGATCTGTACTTTGTGTTTGGTGAATTGCAAGCAAATGCATAAATTAAGAGAGAAGTGTTTTAACCCTTTCGGGCCACGTGGTTTCTCTATGAAACTATATTTTCATTGTGCTTGAATGAAACTCTCTGAAACCAGCATTGCAAACCGGTCAGTCGAGTCCTCTAGTGTTAGACTTTAGTAAGAGTGCTTGTTGAAACCATTTTGGTTTTATTGATGCTTTGTATGCAGTGGCAGTTCACATGTGATCCAGTATTCTGTTTAATTGTACATTTTTTACTGTGTATCTGGAGCACAATTATGGAACCAACATCGGAACTCGATAATGTCGTTGGAACATGCAATGTGGGACTTTGCAGATCACAAACTGCTTTGCAGTATTTCATAAGAGAATGAAGCCCAGTGATTTTAGTATGAAACCACCTGAAATATATTCCCATGTTAAAAATATATTTTTTGGGTTCTTATCAACCTAGTGTTTATTATGTCATTATTTTTTTTTCTATTACATTTTTATTTTCCAACGTTAACGTCAATTAATTGTCTTTGGTGCAAATCAAGCCACAAGATGATGTCATATAAGTACTTAGATTTTTTTTTTTTCTTACTTTCACAGCCAAACCATGTTTAGATGACCGAGCCACTTTAATTCTCATTCTAGAAGCTCGCATAAATACACAAGAGGCTAGATTTTGAATTAAAGTGATACATATAGTGTACATGTTGTGATACATATAATGCATCACAGCAAAATGAATCAATAACATGGGCATGTTTTTAAAATTCGGGAGCCATTGTTCTAAATCTTCACTGAAACTTTTTCTTCAGTGATTTATGAGTCCCCATGATGAGCGAGTCCAATCCTCTGAAACTAATGTCAAAGTTCAGAGCCCTGATGCCATTGGTGTAATACTATGAATACATAGCTAATCGCTGTGTCCTTGGAACTGCCTGTTAGTTTGTTTGGTCCAGGTCTATTTATATTATCTCTTTGCTCTATTATAGTGCTGTTCGGGAAACTGCCCGACTTGTGACCAGCAGTGTGGGCGTTCATTAGGTTGCCGGAATCACAAGTGTCCCTCCATATGTCACCGAGGTAAGAAATATTACTGATGCCTCATCCCGCGATTGCGTTCAGGTGCCATTATAAGCCTTATGGGTGTGTAGATGCATGCATCTGATTCGGCACCCATGTTTATAGTTTCCAACAGTCCCTGAATTTGCCGAGACAGTCCCGTTTCATTTTTTTTATTCTCTCCCATCAAATTCAAGTCAGGCTTGGCATTAATACTTCCAATACGCAGTACTTAGCACTGTGCACAGATGGCATTGCATTAAAACTGTCTGTGTCTCAGAGTCTAAATAAGGCTTATTAAGCAACAGATCTCTTCAAAATAAGCCAGTATTTTCCAGAGCTCTAGGTGATGGACCCTCATCAATTCTTCTGTTCAGTTGAGGGGTCGCAAACCCCCCAATCTACTAAGAATTTATTACAAACTATTATCAAGAGATGGGAAGGAGGAGTGTCCAGTCACTTCCCCATATCATGTTACGGGGGATATCCTTGTGCCACCGCCCAAAATCCGATGTTGGAGTGGTCCGTTGGAGCTGGTTTCACTGTAAAAGAGTCATTTTATGAAGAGAGAGTGTCTATGTGTAATATATGTATATATAAAATGTATGAATGTACACACTACATATACAAAGTAGTTCGACTAGTCCAATGTGAACATTACAGTTCTGATCAATTTTCTATGCTCTCAAATGTACTATACAGTGCTGCAGGGAGTATCTAAAGAATTTAGACATTGTCCTAAAACTCATGGTTCTAACCTGAAAAGAAACATTGAATTAATTCTTTTAATTTACAGCCCGGGGAGGCTAAAATAACACACTGACTTATTTATGGTCCGGCTAGCACTGGGATTCTTGGCACTTGTTATCCCAATCATTTGAAAGGTTAAGATGAACGCTGATATTCTTTCAGATTTTATGCTGTGATGCAGTCTTGTTTGCATTTTAAAATGAGATCCATAGTGAATAATAGGATCTTATTCATAAATGTCACAAGGCTGTAATCTCTAAACCTCCCTGGGTCTCATCCAAGACGTGTATGAATGATACTAGTCAAAATCGCAAAACCATAAGAAAACTCAATGTTTAAAGTTTTCTTAATCTGATTAGATCACATGGAGGGAATAATAAAATGAGTGTTTTGCATGAAGAGACATTGCTGGTTTTATTATAATGCATATACACGTTTACATTGGATGGGTATATGTGTTCCTCCAGAGTCTCATCTGTCTGATAAGTTAAAGGGACACTACCACTTGCACAAGATGTGCCTAGATTATTTGTGCATTTAAAATGCATATATAAGACATATGGCACTGTTTTGTTTTCTTTTTCTTCTCCTGTGTATCATAGTGGCCTGGACGAGGTGGCTGTGTACAACACAAAGAGAGGAGATTGCCCTGATCAAACAGGATCATAACTATGCCCCCTTGTGATGTAATAGTTACATTACCCGCCCATTCAATGCACGTCTATGATCAGAATTCTGACTTATAGACTGCATTCTGTGTCCCCAGCCCTAAAGAGAGAAATTTGTGCTGTAAAGTCTCTGGGGGTGGCACCCAAAAATGCTATATTTCACAAAATGGCAGCGCACAGTCACACTTTTTTAGTAAAATATTACATAAAATAAACTTGCATAAGAAAACAAAAGACATATCGGAAATCAGCAATACAAATAAAAATAAATAAACCCTTTTCATTTTTTGGTGCGAGTGTCCCTTTAAAGGGGCAAACATTGTTTGTACTGCTGAGAATAAGAAAATATATCATAAATGATCTATACGCTGTGTTGGTAAAAATGCATAAATTAAAGGAAAATGTGTTTTAAAATGTGACTGTGGAGTCGCTTGCTTATTGCATCACCCTGTAGATTGCTATGCAAATTACACACGCCATTGAAAATAGTTAATTTGCATGTCGGGCCACAGGTTTTGTCATAAACACGAGACACCAGTCACATCTAAAACCCCTTTCTATTAATTTATGTATTTGCTTGCAATTCCACTATACGATGTATACATCACTTTTTGTTCTCTACATTAACAATATAAACAATGTTTAGATGACTGAGATGTTTTAATGGTACTGACCTCACTAGGTGGATTTCTACAGTACTGTGCAAAGGTTTTCGGCAAGTAAGAATGCTTTCGCTAATAGACGCTCAATCAATTCACAAGATGCAAAGTGAGAGAACAGAAGACGTATTAAAAATAAAAAAAAATCTGTTACCAAATATGTTAAATATAAAATGCTCTATTATGTTTAATTAAAGGGTTTACTCAATAAAGAGAGCACTGCTGGGAACTTAGATGGGAATTTCAAACGTAAGGCCAATGTAGATGAGTTGCATTGGAGAATTGTTCCAACTTGTCTTCAAAGGCCTAAACTTTTAAATGCCCATCTTAATTCCCTGCAATTCTCACTTTTAGTTTTTTTTTTTTTTTCTTTGGACTTTTAATCTGTTCTTTAGTAATCAACGGCTATAATATCTCTCAAATGTAGTAAAAAAGTAAGTTAATGCCTTTTTTAAAGTAACACTGTGTAATCCAAGTTTCTAAATAATGTACATCTGTGTTGGATAAACCATACGTCTTCCACAAGTACAAGGAGCTGCAGATATGTTTTATTCATCTTTGTTCAGATCCACCAACCTCCTGACCAATGATACACGTCCTCAATAGCTTCATCATTTCTACATTCACCTTTTTCTTTTTTTTTAATACGGTTACCTAGTTCCCTAATTTCTCTTCATACTTCAAGCTTACTTACTGTATCACCGCAGTCCCAGCATGTCATACATGCAGATATGCAACCTCAGCAAAGAATTTGTATTTATTTTTTTCTTTTTCTGATTTTTAGCTGACTCCTAAGCTGATGTTATTTTGTCTCTCTATGAATATATTTGTGCTTTACATTAGTCAGTGATCACATTTTCCATTTTCAGGCAGCTGCTACCCCTGTCCGGAGACGGTGGATGTGAAGTGTAATTGTGGAAAGACTGTACTGACTGTGCCATGTGGCAGAGAACGGAGCACGAAGCCACCCAGATGCAAGGAGATTTGCAGGTGTGTATACTTCCGTCACACGAGCCTCTCCAGCTGTCCTTCAGTTCAGAGTCTGACCCATCAAGCTGTGCACTGTTTATCAAAACCTAGCTGAAGAAAAAGGAGCATTTTAATTCAGTGACAAAATAACTGGTAACATTAACTGAACCAAAAATAATAATACATATTGCACTTGGGTCTCACATGATTCTAGAACTATAATATTGCATTCAGTGAATGAATTGAGGCCGTCTCCTACTAACCATCACAGTTAGTTCCCCCGGCAGAAGGAACACACATGGGTGGCTATCAACAAAATTATTTTGTTTCTTCTCCAAAGCAGTTTAATCTGTATTCATTGTCTAGGCGACCTTCTACTTGCCACCATGAGGTCAGAGAGCATCACCGATGTCATTTTGGACCATGCCCTCCATGCCGACAAATCTGTCAGAAGGACCTGCGGAATTGTGAGCACTCTTGCCCCGTTCCCTGCCACGATGAAGCTCTGGTGAAGCAGACCGGCTTGGTACGCATGAATCTGTACTTATCTCTGTGCTTACCAATAAACTTGGATTTGTGCTGCAAATAGTAATGTTTTTCATGTTTTGAAAGACTGAACTTTGCAGAGGTTTCACTGTCTGTTGGCCTTGAAATATTAATGTGTGATCTGTTTCTGTTACAAATGTGCATCCGATATGAGGAGAGTTGATATTCATAGTTAATACAAAAAATTATTTCAGGTTTGTTTTTTCTCACTGTAAAAACAGTAATAGGCGTCATCTCCTAAAGTCTAACGTTTTGCATAGAAAAGCCCCCAAAATGCATGGTCCCTGCACCATAAGAGATACAAGTTGCTGGATCACACTGAAAACCTCTAGTACTTGGATACAAATCTAGCCAGGGTCTTGACTGACGGTTTTGCAACCCCGACTTCTTCTCTGATCTCAGGACAACTCTGAGATACTATAGCTGAAAGCCTTGCATGTGTTTGTTCCCCGGGTCATTGATCAGGTAAATACCTCCGACAAGTAAAAGCTGCTCCAAGACACAAAAAATAGACCATTTCATTCAAATTGAAACAAAATATATAAAATACAGAAATTTTAATTTTGTGATAAAAATAACAATGACATCACAATTGACTGAGAGGAAAAAAAGCAGTTTAGTAAATGCCGGTTTAATGCCGTTAAAACTGGCATTCACTGAATGTTTTTTTTTTTTTAAATGTATTTGTCCGCTTTACCTGCTGGTACAGAATATCCCAGAATACCAGGTTCATTCTACTCACTTTACTTCTTGCTAAATGAGCAAAAGCTTCTAAAAGATACCATTTAAGTATTCTGGACTCCCTGAAACCTTGGAAGAGCCAGTGTACATCTAATCAAGATTTAAAACCATGGAGCTCACAGTCACAGAAGTGCCATCAGTCAATACCTCTGAGGAAGCCACCGCAGTGGGGTGAAACTCGTTAGGTTTCATAGTCGCATTATATGACCAGGAATAAATTCTTGAAAGCATGAGCATTAAAGGGACACAAAACTTTTTTTTTTTCACTTGTGCTCCTATTATAGAAGCACAAGTGAAATGTCCACTGTCCCTAATATGAGGATAAACTGGTGTCTCCTTTTGATAGTACATGCCAGTTAATCCTCTGACTAACAGCTGCCATGTTTCCATAGTAAGCAGGCAGCCGTCTGGTCGGCGACCGGCTCTCTGCTAGCGCAGAGAGGACCCACCTTGTTTTTGCATGGGTTCAGCAGGGGGACCATAACTAGGTCCCCCCTGCTGAACCCATGCAAAAACGAGGGTAACCGGTAACTGCTGTGTCTCGCACGTGATACACAGCATATAGTAATTATATCAAGATACAAGTCGGGCAAACTCAACATATTTAAAAAAATTATATATATTTTTTTTACTTCTTGACACTTTTGTGTATGGAAATGTTTATACATAACCCTATAATGTAAGCACAGTAAGAATATTCAAGCTTACAAAAAAACATTGTATTTAGAAGTTTGACCAATAATATAGAAGCCAGCCTAATTCATTTTAGAAGCCAGAAAGGAGATACATCATTGTGGTCCTAAATAAAACACTCAAAGCTCATTCACTTGGTATTGCAAGAATCTCGGGAACCATTTTTCCTAAATTTTAAAAAAAGCTCAATTTCCTGGCTCCTAAATTGGACTGCCTGGCTCCTAAAAATAGCCAGGCTGGCTCTTGAATTGGTCCGCCTGGCTCCTGAAGTCTACAGATATTTGTCATGCCCTTGATTAGCGGATTGTTCTTGTGTATTAAATGACCTCCGTGCTATGTAAGTGAAAAGTATGAAATTCAGCTACACAATATTTAACAGTCATTTTAACACATATTGTGGTTTCTGTTTAAAGGAGAGTGTAGCAAAGTCTTTTAAAGGGATAAAAAAAAAAAAAAGAGTCCTGTGAATAAATAAATAAAAAATTGCAAATTTTTCTTTCATTTTATAACACATATTTAACTATAGTTTTCCTTACTGCATTTGTGCTCCCATGTACTAAAATGACTGCAGCCATCCTAGAAATATATAATGTTATACCAAACATGGAAATGAAGGCAAACAGCTAACCCAATGTTACATGTAACAGACAGTGGTCACAAGCTATAAAGACAGTGTCTATGAGTTTGTTGCTTATAATGATTTCTGTTGTGTTTTTGGTAGCCTCAGCTTGCAGGCCCATGGGAGCAGCCATGTGAGCCGGCCTTTGTTCAGAAAGCCTTACCCTGCCCGCCGTGCCATGTTCCCATACCAACGTAAGTATAAAAGTAATGATTTCTGTATGGATAAGAATGAGTCTCTTGATGCACAGATGCGTCAATCTCCAAATCCATGTCCACATCTGTAAACCCAGATTGTGATTTCCCTTCAATAGCATGTTCAGGAGCTTTTTTCAATTGGAATCATTATGTTTACATTGTATGGTCTTTCTATTACAGAAGCTTTGGGAATTGTTTCTAGAAGACTCCGGTTCATGTTACCTTAATATCCTCTCCATGTTTTTATTACTTCCTATGAACTGGGTTGTTTTATGATGATGAGATATCTGGCCTTATTTACATGACAAGTGCAACTTGACCCCGTTCGCTTAGTGCTGTTATTTAACATTTCCAGATCTAATAGAAACAGCCATTTTCATGTGGTTATGCCATTAGTAAAGATGATTTGCACTGCAGATCACCTTGCCGTAGATGCTAAGAGCAGCAGTACTTGGAATAATATAGAAAGCAGACACTGGTAATGGATGCACTGCTTCAAAATCACTTTTTTATGATGTATACAAGGGATCTTGCATATACTTCTGAAAACTACAATAAAATGTAATTTACAAAAAAAAAAAAAGAAGGGATCTTGCTTGTCAGAAGCTTAGGTTATGAATTCTTCATCCATGGTTTCAAATACCAAATATGTATATACTATTTACACATACTGCCCTAAACATATCAACATTGATTTTTGTTGTTGTTGTTGCTGGTAGTGTTTTTGTGGTGCTTCATATCTTAACACAAAACTTATTGGTAGTCTTGGGGTGTCCAGCTAGGACCCTCTAGATAAACTATAATACACATATTCCCTGGACAACTGCTCGGGGTGGTAGAGAACTAAGGACAGTGTGGGCTGCAATCAGACCCTTGTAGTAGGCCTATAATTGGTACCAGAATTCTAATGTGCTTTGACCTGTGTCGATGGTGAGGATTTATTCAGTTATTGGTACAGATTAAAGTACTTAAAGGTGCAGCTCCACTGACTCGGAGTACTGTAGGCTCAGGCATCTAAACAGTGTTGTGTGAGTGAAGAGGAACAAATATTCTACACAACATTTTACAGTTAATTTAACAAACATTATGTGTTTTTATAAAAAGGATGTGCCAGGAATGGATGAAAAAAGATAGTCGCTGATGTCTTATGTATAAAAATGATTGCACTTGCTGGTTCTATGCATGTGCTTGTGAGAGAGAGATATATAGATATATATATATATATATAGACACACACACACAAACACACACACAGCCACTATTAGACATTAATAGCATGTGCATTATGTCAATACAAAACCCCCATTATGTTTCATTTCTAAAGGAACACACATGCTGCAAACTCAAGTGATTTGCCCTACCCCACGTTATAGAACATAGAGAAGAAACACATTATTATAAGTGCAATATTCTAAGTACCAACATAACCTGCAGCTAAGAAATTGAATCGAAACATTATGCTACTGTTCAACTCAAAGAGAAAATAGTGAATGAATACATTTGAGAATATAGTTCTCCCATAATTATCCCATGGGTATGCACAGTATGTGCACTGTCAGTGGCAGCTAGGGTGGATCAAAGGGGAAGAAAGCACTAGACATCCATTTACTCAGATATTATTCAGATATTTAATTAAGATATTGGTGTGAATCAAGTTATCCTGCATTGGAGCCAAGTGTTTTTTTTTTGTCCATGTATTTATTTATTACTGTAAGATTTGTTCATTTTGTTTTAGTCCAAACTTTGAGTCTGCAATAAAAGCAGATTAAAATTTTAAAATAAACCCTCTATTTTTGCCTCAAAGTATATCTCATGAAAAATCTTATTTTAATTTTGCTCTGTTTTTATTAGTGATCTCGACTTTTAAGGGTCGACTCAATATGCACCAATAGTCTTCTCCGAAATACGGACAGATTTGGGGAACGTTGGGACCTGAATGTCACGCTACCCAAGTAGCCCTGATATGCCTCAGAATACATTTGCAATTTGTAATCATATATGATTCCGCACTGATATCTCCAGACCCCAAAATCAGACAGAATGCCCCAAAACTAAGTTGTAGTCTCAGGTGGTCAGCTTATTTCTGGAGGACTTCGGCTATCACGAATATAGCCAAAGTCATCCCTTAGCAGCCAAAGGAGCTGCTAAGCTATCGCTAAAATATCCAAAGTAATACATTAAGAACAAAAAATGTAACTAAATGAACATAAAATGATATAAAATAATTATTTATTAAAATAAAAAAAAAATGCTTATAATAATGTCAATTTACTATTATATATGACATTAATATAATTGTATATAAATAGGATTGTGTTTAAAATGTTTTCAGATTTCTACTCAATTCTCTCACTAAAATCAGGAGAATTGAAATGGGTGAATTTGACCTAATATTACCCGAATTCAGAGTGTGTTCGGCGCATACTGAGTAACTGAAAATCTATATTTCAAAAATGTCCCAATCTGAATTCTTCGGTTTCTGAATGGCCCGAACTGCCAATTCGGACCCAAATTAAGGGTTGAGTGGCTGCATTTCGGTGATTTTGTGAAATTTGACTAAAGTCCCCGACCTGAATCGAATTTAGGACAAATCAGTGTATATTGTGTACAAAACGGAAAGAAACACACTGCGCCTAGATGTGATGGCAATAGCAGCAACAAAATCAACCAGTGTCTCACTCCTGGTAATAAGCAAAACAAAACAGTAAAATGTGAGTGTGTTCTCACTTATTTTTGAATATTGGCACTTTTTACTGAAATACCACACTATATTATTATTGTTCTTTGTTTTATCCCTTCCACATTTAAGGGTAATACCTGATTTTTACTTTGTGTGTATTAGAGTGTTGGGCTACAGCGCTCTTTTTCACGTGTTTGTTTTGTAGTGTATGTTGTGTGTATACATAGATTCCACCTGAGTCATAGTAACACTGTCTGTAGTTGGCCAAGAGCAGGATTGCATTCGTAGGTTTAGGAGCTGAAGCCCAGGAATAGTCGCAGAGTAAGTTTGGGTTCCAGGAAGTTTGTTTTGGTTTGCATGTTATAAATTATATATGGTACACTGTGGCACTGTTAAGTAGTAGTCTTATTAATGTTCCACATTGGTCTTGTTATTTAATAGTTCTTTATTTCTTTTCCTTTAGGGAATGTTTTGGAAAACATGAGGTAAGCCTATAAAACTGTGTTTGTCTTGGTCTGTGTGGTTTTTTTTTTTTTTTTTACAGCCCTCAGGCTCCTATATGTTACAGACTTCATTTTACCTCACATGCCCATGAGATTATCAGCTTTAAAGTGTTTGATGGTTATAGAGCAAGATATACGGGAGAAACCACTGTTTGTCGATCTGTGATTATTACATAAAAGCTCTTTACATACCTTCAAATCACACCTTAAACCACAGTATGCTTGTTGTTGTTTTTAAACCACAAGGAAATACAGGAGTAAACTTTAATAATGGATTATTTACCATTTTAAAAAGCAAGTTCTCCTGTCATTAATTTTACCTCTGGAGCCTGCTTAACTAGTCAAAGCTGTTCTTGTATTAAACAGAATACATGTTTGGTGGAGTTTTTTTTTTTTTTTTTTTTTTTTATCAGTTAGGGCACAGGAAAAACTCAAAGATCACTGTAAAACTGCTAAAGTACTGCAAGGAATTAATTAATATGAAAAACATGGAATTGAGGAATGGTCTCTTTTTACAAAGCTTAACAAAATTCTAGAATACAAAAAGCTAAACTTGTAAATCAAATTTATAAATATAGTGAGAATCGTTTTTTCATGTACCGTATATACTCGAGTATAAGCCGACCCGAATATAAGCCGAGGCACCTAATTTTACCACAAAGAACTGGGAAAAAATATTGACTCGAGTATAAGCCTAGGGTGGGAAATGAGGCAGCTACTGGTAAATATTGCCCCGAATCTGCCATTTAATATGCCAGGATATTGCCCCCAGTATGTCATTTAATATGCCAGGATATTGCCCCCAATATGCCATTTAATATGCCAGGATATTGCCCCCAATATGCCATTTAATATGCCAGGATTTTGCCCCCAATATGCCATTTTAATATGCCAGGATTTTCAATCAAAAACTTACCGTATATACTCGAGTATAAGCCGAGTTTTTCAGCACATTTTTTGTGCTGAAAAATGCCCCCCTTGGCTTATACTCGAGTCGGTGTCTGGGAAAAAAAAAAAAACACACTTTGTTGACCGCGCGGCTGGAGGGGGGGCGCACAACGCTTCCCTCACAGCCACGGACCTTCAGAGCACCGGGAGACGGAGCAGGAACGAGGTAAGTTTTAGATTATTTTTTTTTCCCCAGACACCGACTCGAGTATAAGCCGAGGGGGGCATTTTTCAGCACAAAAAATGTGCTGAAAAACTCGGCTTATACTCGAGTATATACGGTAAGTTTTTGATTTATAGGAGTGTAGCTACTGATTCATGCTTAAATTAACTGGGACATTACCACTGGGTTGATTTTTTTCTACTTTTCTAAAATCCTATGAGTGTTTGTTTCTTTTTTGGTTTTTGGACTTATATATTGCAAATGCCAATCAGTGCCAGGGTGGTAAGCAATTAATTCCAAAGTATTTCTCGAACAACTTGAAGGATTAAAGAGCAACTCTATACTTAAAGGAAGACTTCCATAAGAATGTTATAATGCTACTTAAATGGAAGCAGGGTCTAAATTACTATGAAATCTATATTTTAGACCAGTATTGATATTTAGAAGACATAAACTGCAAAGAAATCTACACTGAAGAAGATTCTGTTGACCTGTATTTAGAACACCTTTCCTTTTTATTTAAATGTTATCTGTCTACATCATAGAAACCCGGCATTTAGTCAGTAAGATCTTTGAGACAATGTGTGGGGGAAAAAAAGGGATTGTGTTCTTGTTCTATTTAGCAAGGTAGAAAAATAAAGATGTCTAGGTGCATGAATTGTAATCTCTTTATGGTTTCATGAAACCTGACATCTATTTTACCACAAACTATTGCACAAAATAAAACTTGGAGCAAAGGTTAAAAAAAAAAAAAGTGTTTTTTTTTTTTTTTCTTTCAAGGAACTTTTGATTTAGTAAAATACTTTGTGAATTTTGTTCCTGTGATTTATGGTGACTGGTTACTATAGTTACGAAACTTTTTCTGCAGAATTTTCCTCTCCATCATTTAAGTGTGGGGAGAATCTGTCAAAGGATTTTGTTCATCTCCCAGTGACCTCTGGATGTTTCAGAATGCCCCGTTTCTGGATGTGCGTTCACATTTCAAAGAATGATTGCCTTTTTTCCCCACATAAAACATTGAAAGGTTTTTTGGGAAATCCTAAAAATCTTCATTTAAGCATCACTTTTTAATACTAAACCTCTGATTAGAAATGCATTAATATAAATGTAGTACTTTTGTGAAGGGTTAATAATAGAACCAAAACAGCCTTGTATTCGTTGTAACTCCTAAAAAGGTGACTGTGTTCCTGATCACACTGAAATCAGGAGCCAGGGACACAGAGCACAGGGTCATTGTAGAACCCGTGGGTCCCTGACCATATCATAAAGTGGTGGAGGCTTGCCTGAACCTGCAAATGAAACCGGTGCAGACTTTGAGTGTCAGTTACATTCCCCCAGACTGAGGCTACTCAACGTGACCCGATCTGACAGGCGGTATTAAGCTGCAGTTCCCAGCAGCAGGCTCTGCCGCAGAGGTGTCGCGGGAGCCGCCATGATATGCTGTAACTTGATACAATGTGAAGGGAATTAAATATTTAAGAAATCAATCAAATAGTAGCAAATTATACTACACTAGTGATATATAAGTGGCCACCAAATGTGGGCTGCAGGGGATGGGATATGGACACATACTGTACATTATCTGGAGTGCAGTATGATAAAGGAAAGAAATTCAGGAAATTCCCTCGGAAAAGCTCTTACTGTAACTCAGAGATCCATAGACCAGTCACTAGGGGAAGACAAATGTAAGCGCACGTAACCACAATCCTCTCTGCCTATTCTGAGTATTTTTCAGATCATTAGATCAATGCTTTCATTTAGCAGGTGGATAGGTTCCATCATGATTCCAATGAAATGAAGCCATTCTAGCAGACGGATTCACCCAATACATTATCACGATAATAAAGTACCATCATTATATGGCAGTTATATAATACTTATTCTTTTAGTACTTCTATATAAACCTGCTTTGTCATTGTGGAAGAGTGTGAATTAGTGATTGATACACAAACATTATAGAAAAGTTATATGTCTGAAGTATGTCACGTTGACTGTATGTTCATGGGTTTTATACTATTTTTAAATCAGTGGTGACATTTTGGATCTTTGTTTTGTAGAGTAAAAGTGATGTGTTAGATGACTTCCATTTCCCATGCTTTATTTCAGGTTAGCCCATTGCCATGCCATGCTGCCGGTCATTTCTGTTGTAAAAGATTATGTGGGCGACAGCTTGCCTGTGGCAATCACACCTGTTCCAAAGAATGTCATAAAGTCACAGATGTTGATGGCAACAAAAGCAAGGTGATTTAACCTATGTGTGCTGTTATATACCTGACAGGTACTGTATGGAGTTTACGTTGCATGTCATTTTAATGTCACATTAAACAATACTTGGTTACAGTTTACTCTAAATTTTAATTTGTTCCTCTCACAACCTTTCTTTTGTTACATTGATACTGTAATGTTTGTTTATATGTCGTTGGCAAATATCTTACTCCATATGGTTATTTGTAAAGTGGAATTTGATGCATTGAACGTTAAAATCGGCATTAAACAGGCTGATGGCTACTTCTGTTGCCTATTGTTGAAATGTTGTTACCACAATTCTTCAATTCAGCGCCAAGTGTCTCTATATGCAACCACAATCAAACCATATTCCATTTTCATTAACAGAGAAATATATGAAGTAGTTGAACCCCAGCAGCACATACACAATATAAGTGAGGCGTGTGTGTGTGTATATGAATATAATTCTATGGTTAACTCAATAAAGCGAGAGCTGATGGGAGTTAGGCCAAATGTAGTGCAAAGTGATAAGGAGGATGGACATTTACCAGTGTGAACCTCAGGATCTCGCGGTACTTGGCCGCAGGTACATATGAACAAAATAGAGGAAACGGATACGGAAACCATCGGACAACGACTTGCCATAAAAATGTTTTTTTTTTTTTTTTTAGGCCAAACGTAGCTGAGTTGCAAAAATTCTCCAATGCAGCTAAATTGCTGGAGAATGATTCCAACTCGGTTATTTTGTCCTTAAATTTGAAACTCCCATCTCAATGTCCTGCAATTCTCTCTGAGTAGACCCTCTAAGTGCATACAATATCTTGTATGCATCCTGATAATAAAATCTACTCGATTAATTTTATTCACTCTATTGATACGTTGCAGCCACTTATTAAACGATGATCTTTAAAGACCACCTCTGTGGTTATTAGTATGTCTCTATAGTGTCCTTGTTTATTTATATTTTGTTTCTAAAGATATGTGAATATTGCTGCTTGACCTGTACTTATCATTGTGTCTTCTATTTATTATTCTTTGCTGGTTCTTAGATGGTTTTTAGATGTAAATCCCCTGCATGTAATATCAAAGGCAACTTTCAGCAGTTGTAGTGTTATTTATATTGATACACTTAATGTTGTGCTTCCATATCTTTGTATTGGCCCCATTCCCATAGCAAGGTTATCTGGATAATGCAAAGTCACTGCTGATGTGCAATGTCAGATCTATTTCCTCTGCAACCTTCCTTCAAACTCAAATGACATAGAGTTGTGTTGTGTGCATCTCGATTAGATATGGGCTTTGGGTTTCTGTTGCAATTATAAATGGGTTTTATTAATTTGTTACAGAATCTATAGATTCTGTGGTGGCATAATATACAAAGAAAGTACATGTGGAATGGTGATAATGTTTACAGAGAAGTTGTACCTTGTATCTGTTCAGACCTCAGGATAGAATGCTTTGTTCCTGTCAGGGATGCCTTGACCTTCCATCCCAGTTCAAGTAAATAAGTACAGGTTGAGTATACCTTATCCAAAATGCGTGGGACCCGAAGTATTTTCATTAATGGCTCATCTTGACCAATAATATACATTATTGGCTCAGCACTCCTAAAATACTGTGTATAAAGCAAATAATTCCCAATCACTGTGGTGTAGCTGTGATATGAGGCTTTGTTGGGAACCTGCTGTCGGCTTATCAGACCTACACACATGCCATTGTATTACCCTTTGTTGGGTATGCTTGTGTGGGGGGATCTGGGCATGCGTGGTAAAGCTGTATCGCAGCTTAAGGGGGCTGGACGCTGAATAAACTGTTGTGGTCTTGCATTCTGACAGGGGTGGGTGTAATTTCCAACTTTTAGCAAAATCCCCCCAAAAATCTGACTAATGGATTTATGGATAAGGGATACCATTTGGATCATGATGCCATCAAGTCTGAGAGCATTAATTTGGGTAGAAGAAGAATATTAAGTTATTAATGGTTAATTATGCCTTATCCAGAGATCCGTTATCCCCCCAAAATTCGGAAGTTACAAGTTCCACACAAACGTGTCAGAATACGAACGCACAACAGATTATTCAGCCTACGTTAGCTGTGATATTGCCTTTCCATGTATGCCCACAAAGGATAATACAATGTCACATGTGCAGGCCTAACTCTCCAAGGCAGGTTACCAATGATTACTCACATTACAGTTAAAGTGATGTATTTACTCTTTATTGTATTTGCATTGATGTTGCTGTATTTCATGAGTCCAGAGAGGCTTTAATATATCATAATGATGAAAATGATCCATTATGACTTGTTCCCCAAAATATTTCCCAAGCGTTTTGGATAAGCGATACTGTATTAATATCAGGACTTGGCGACGGGCTGTTGCATGTCAGGTAGTTTTGTGTACAGGACAAAGAGACGGACTATATGTTGGTCTTTAATGTTCCAGTATATGCACAGCTCTTGTGCACTGCGGTTGATAATGGCTTTCAAACACTGCACATTGACTAGAATCCGCCGTATTCCAAATCACCATTATTTGATTCCCACAACAATGCAGTAAGCATTACTTGTTTTATTGCGCTTAGACTTATTGCGCTTTACAGTTATTGCTCTTGACGGGATGCGTCAATTATCCGTCAAGCAAGTCTTTCAGCGCCATTTTCTTTGTGTCTGTGACTATCCCATATCCCTATCTGCACAGACACACAATATTGTATTGAAATTAAATAAATGAATCTCTTACATGGCCTTTAAGCATCAAAAGAAAGTATCTATGGTACATCTTTTTTGTACGTAATCATTTTGGCTTTTGTGACTCACTTTATAACTCTGAGGTATGCCTGAACTATATAGCTCAAGTCAACCCATTTTCCAGTGTTACATCCTTCAGGATAACGCACGGTATCACAAGACCAGCATAATCTTGGTCTGCCTGTATAAATGTGACAATGACTTCATCTTACCCTAGATCTCAATATAACAGAGCACCTTTGGGATCAGGTAAAATATCTTCTATAACAGAAATCTGTTTGATATTATCTAAGCCTCTTGGGTCATAATCCTTAAGGAATATTTTCAGCATCTTGTTGAATCCGTTCCTCTCTGAAAGCTGTTCTGTAGCCACAAAGGGATTCTACTATGTAAGATTTAGGTGTATCAAAAAAAATTTTTTAAAAATTCAGTGGAATGTACAAACATGCAAATCATGGATAAACATGAATGATTCTGAGGAATCACTGAAATGCAAACCCTATGTTCTGTCTTTCTAGTGTGGTCCTGAATGCTTGGTGTGTGAGGAAGGATGCGCCAAACCTCGTCGACCAGGTTGTCCCCATCACTGTAACTTACCCTGTCATCCAGAAGACTGCCCTCCATGTGTTCAAATGATCAGGACCAAATGTCATTGCAAGATCACCAACCTTTATATTGAATGCATGTACGTACACATTTATATCTGCATTCCTATAGGAGTATATATTTTTGTTGTTAAGTGTTTTTGCTCTCTCTCTCTCACCATCTGTCTAATCAATGTACATTCCTGGCTGATCTGATCTTCCTTTTGAACTCATCTGCTCAATCTACCTACAATCTAATCTTTGTGATTATACTGTCAGATCTGTTTACTCTGTAGCTCTATGAACGTATGTATTTTTAAAATGATTTGTACAAGACCACAACACAGGCCGTTTTCAGAGGAACCTTTTTTTAATGCATCAGTCTTCAGTTAGTTGGTGCTTTTTTTTTTTGGTAGCTCGCCCAGTTATTAGAAGGATCCTCATAACGACGTGTCTTTGATTGAAGACCATTAACCCTGACTGAAGGACATCTATTTTCTTATGTTTATTCAGCATTTTTCTCCTCTGTATTAAGATTCTGTGTCTGAATGTCCATTATGTACGTATTTAATATACCGCCTAACTAGACTTTCTCTTTTTATAAAGTTGCTGATGAACCTGTTTTATTTCTTCAGAAAAATTACTTTGGCTGATGCTAAAGAAAAAAACAATTTGACTTCATGCAAAAATCAGTGTCCAAAAGAGGTAGGTTTTCATATAATATTCATATCTCCTATATTATTATGTACTTATAGTAACCATTTACAACCAGCATATCAAAATGTTGTCAGCATTGATTCAAGATACTGTCACTACATATCAGGACTCTGGGTGCAGAGACTGACAATAAATAGTTCTATGCCTGCAGGTCATTTTTGTTATTTTTTGTGGTTACATCATTTCTATGTGACCGTTCTTTCCGTAGGTTTTGGGCCTAAAACGTGGAACTACTCTAAAAGACAACTAAACTTTCTTTTTTGACTCATTGTTTTATAACTCTGGGTCAGTTAACTTAATTGAACTTGGGGGAGGGGGGGGGGTCTTACTTTGTATGTTATTTAATTCATAGAGTCCCCAGCCCCTCCTACAATTATAGCTGACTGATTGGCTCAGTTGTGTCGCCACCTAAATGAGCCAAGGGGCTGAATGTGGAATCTGAATTGCATTGCACAGCCTGTGTCTGCGATGCAGTCTGGATTCTGCCCAACCGTGAACTGTGCGCAATTGAGTCTTTTAAACTACAGCAGAATAATTGGAAACAAAATTTTCCATGATTCTGTGGTGGCGAGACTCATGCGTGCGCACAGTCCACCATCGCGCATCTTAATTGCATTGCCAACACAATGTTCTACAATGCAATTCAGATATAACATTCATAGAGTCCCTAGCATTGGTTGGGCACTATATAAATTAAATAAAGTTCATTCCTCTGACTGTAAAACCCTGATGAAAAAGAAACGTAGTTGTCCTATAAGAGCAAATCTCTAGAGTGTCTGATAAATGTATTTAAGGAGATAGGATAATTGCTGTTTGTGGGGCTATTGTCACTTTCTGTAGACTGCACTAAGACTATACTAAACCACTTGGTATACTTTAAACTCTTGTTAAAGGACCTGTTTAAAGTTACAAAGCCCTCATCGGCATGTAAACATTTGCTCAATAAATTGGTCTGTTTTTTTTTTTTCAGAATCAGGATATTTTTAGCAATAAATGAAACATACTTTATTGGCCAGTTCCAAATACATGAAAATAATGCATAAAAACGAAATATCTTATCACCATGCCTATAAACCAAACACTTTGTAGAAAAAGATATTGTTAACAGTATAATTTTCCATGACTATCTGTACTTTTAAAGTAAATTTCTGCTGCATGTGGATCGTTGTCAAGATTTCCAGGTTGATACCTAGCAGTTGACCATAAGCTTTACAAACCTCCTTGATAAAGGTCGTCTATTGAGAGAAGTGTAGCCTGTCTTTTTGTTAGTGCAGTTAACACCTGGGAAATTCTCCTGGATTTCTTCAAGCTTTACATAACCCATTTTTCAGAAAATCAATATAAAAAAAATGTTTGTCTATTGGATTAGCCTGAGGCAGACATAGCACTGACACATTAAAAATGGATTTTGGGCAGTGTCCGGTAATTATCCATTATGATTATACCTCCTTATTCTGACAAAGTGAAATCTGGATTTGTAGATAACATTGTGCAGTATCTTGAAGGGCACTGGCAGGAGCGCGCTCTCTTATTACTGTTGTCTGACAAGCAACACAAAGACAAACTCTTTCAATTGCCTAATCTTCTTTGTTACATTATGTGCGTTAAAAAGCGGCTTTGTCTTCTACAGCCTCTAAAGTCTTTTTACTCAGGGGACCATGAGTTTGCTTTTTCTAATAAGACTCCATACTCTTGTTGAAACAAGATACTTATGACGGTATTTTATAGAAAGTAACTCTGTAAAAGTGGAGCAATCACCATTGAAACGCAAATGTTAATTACCCCTCTTTTATGGCTTGATTACATTATGGCTTATTAAACAGTCGTGACCAAAAGTAAATCTAGGTGAGGATGTGGTTTAATGTATACCACTACCCATTGGCCGATCTTGTGGTTGACTGAGCCAAAAGTCCCAATAATTGTCATCAAAGGGCAATATACAAGTATTCTTAAATACTTCTTATATTTTTTAATACCGTACTTATTAACTAAATTGGCAGCACTATAGAAAGGCAGTGTCCACTTGCGCTTTAATAATTTATTTACCCAATGACTTGTGTTAGTCAAAAGAAGCAAGTCTGCCGGCTGCTTTACGATTTCCACACAGTACAATACATTGGTTTCTTACCTGTTGAGTGAATGAAATGCCATGTTTTCTTTGTAGAGCATTACTTTATTTTCTTCAGTTTAATTGAATACAGATTTAGTAGGAAAAAGAAATTAGTGTTTGCTTCTACTCCATTTGAGCATTTTCACTAAATCCTTAGCGCATATTTTGCTACAGTGGTCCTGTTGGTCAAAGTTCGAGGGCTAGTGGTTTATCATGTCTATTTAAAGGACAACTGTAGCAAAAAATTAAGTTTGTGTTTAATTAAATGTAGCCATTTTATGTAGAAATGCTTTAATGAAAGAATACAAATAAAGTACCTTAATGGGGAATCTTTACCCCATATAGCATCACCAGGTGGCAGACATTTTGTTTCGAATCTTTGATCAGATGGGTCAGATATTTCTTCATCTGAACCAAGGTGCGTTAAGATCTGACCAAGATTCTAAACAAGATGTCTGCCCCCTGAGAGAACGAAATGGAGTAAAGAAGGCTCAATAAGGAATTTTATTTGTATTATTTCATTAAAGATTTTCTTTATAATTTACACTTGATACAATCTCTAGATTAAACATAAGAAGTTTTTTTTTTTTGCTAAGGTTGTTTAACACAATATCACAATGCAACACGAATTAACGAGCATGTCTGCTGCCCTGAGGCACTGCAGTCCCACACACTTTGTATAAAACATTTGCAGGTATCCCTTACTTAAGCGGTAGAGTTCACATCCGTTGTTTAAAGCTTAGTCTTCATCCTGACAGTTCATGTAAACCCACGACCGTGACAGATGGTTCTTTCTGCTTTTTTAAGGAAGCCATAGCGCCGGGACGACGTATTACTGATCTTGAAAAGAAATTTAGTGCATTAAAAGATTTCCCATGAACCCGGGAAGAAAATAGTAGCATTTACATTGCGGGCCGTTATTAACTGCGCCGCTCCTGATCCCGTTAAGGTCATTACTGAAGATAATTGACAGTCTGACTGCGTGTTAAATTGAGTGTTTCCCTCTGAGTAAGCCTCTGACTTGGAAGTGAACTTTAATGCCTGAGAATATTCCCAATGGGAATCCATTGCGAGGGATTATATTGCCATTGGGAAATCAGGAGTAATTTGAAGAATGACCTGTCAGGTGAAATTAGAATCCATATTTATTGGCGTAATTTTAATCACACTCTGATAGTGACTTGGTGATTTTTTGTGGTTTGTGTTTGAGGGAAGAACACGTAATTGTAGCACAGTCCCAGACATGATCTGTTTGGCTTGGCTTCGGGATAATGTGTTTTTTTTTATTTTTTATCCTTTGCGGTTTCTTACAAGTGCTTTGTCGTGACCTCCGTTCTTCTTTGTGAATAGCCGGGCCCTGTTGTTTAGTAACACTTTCTGACTGGAAAGTCTGTGAGCATTTAAATTGTTCAACTTTTTTTTTTTTTTTGGCCTTCTCTACATGTAATTTGATGGTAGCAGCCAGATTTCCTGTGCAAGGAAACAAACTAAACCATAGATATGAGACCGTATTAATATAATCACATGGAAAATACATTCCCATCTGTTTTTGGCACTTCATGAAAGTCTGGTTTAACTATCAATTGAGGAAGCTTTGCAATAAGTGAAAATGTATATTAAATATATTACTGATTTTACAAAATCCCTCCAAAATCCCACTGTAGGATTTATTTTTAAACTCTGTTCAATTCATGTAGATAAATAACTGAACTTGTGCTTTATATTTGGAGATTATACACATAAAAATGATCCATGTGTATTCACCATTTTACAAGTGTATGGGATGCATAAGCTGTGTGTATGTTTTATACATATGTTTTCTAAAAGGCATGCAATTGCAACTTTATTCTTAAATAGAGCCTTTATTATTTTGGACATTTTGTATTCCGTCAAATTATATAAATATGACCTTGAAATTTTATAGGTTTTAAAACTTTTTTTGTAATGCATGGACTGCATCACAATTATTAAATAATTATTTAATACAAAGTCTACTTACATAGTAATACATTGTAATATTCTAGTATTCTTTGTTATTGTTCTACATCGGCATATGAAAAGAACATATTTAAAAAGGAGTGGGGATTAGACACTTTTTCGTATTAGAAACACATCATTGGATTATATCAAAACTTTAAAAATCGCTGGTATGGCAGTCATCGTTCCAAATGAGGAAGATATCGCAAGAGAAAACAATATATTTATAATATTCCTCATTGTTTATATTTAGGTTACAAATTGCAAAAAGTAAGGTGAGAGAGATATTTCCTTTTTACTCCCACCTCTAACGTTCCAATAGCTATACTTGTAATATCCCATTTAGTTTTAGTTCAATGTTTTCCCCCTATTATTCATTCGTTCTGCAAACATTCATTCCCAGACATACTATCATTCGTTCATTCATTCTGTGTCACTGAGAGTTTCGAAGCCAGTGGTCAGGCCCCATTTTTTATGGTCAGGTGTTTATTTACTTATTTACTTATATGTTCGGGTAACAATATCTATACCATTTTGCCCATATTTCCCCGTGTTTCGGTAGATCATTAATACTTATAAAATGTAGTTTTTCCATTTCCGCTTGATATGTTATTTGATCTCTGATCTCCGATAATACTGGTATTGTAGATTTCCTCCAATGTCTCGACAAAGTCTACTTTTAAACTTTCACTCCTCTTTGGAAAAAACTGGACAAATAAATGTACATTAGAACTGCTACCTTAACCATGTTCATGCTTTTGTAAAATCCTTGCAATATTTAAATTGCTTTCTCCAAGTGATTAACCAGCCCATGTGACCTCTCTCAGCTAAACCAACAGATGGACATTGACCGCTTCGGTCATAGATCTCCCACTGCACATGTGTGGAATGTCATCAGTGTCACTACACAACATTCCTGCCCAACCAATAACAACAAGCCAACAATATAATGTAAACGAAAACAATGTAAACAAAAGTGCGCTAGAGCAGATAAGGAAATAATTCTCATTGATTCTGTGCACATATTAGTATGCAATGTACTGGTTAAACCAGGGCCTGGTACATTTAATTTTGTCTTAGGAGCCAGCAATAAAATGTAAGAGCCAAACAACAGAGGTTGGCACTCTGCAACCCATCACAAATACAGCACAGTCATGCACCCCCATAATGCACACTGTGAGGTTCAGATTCCCCAAGGAACTCCTAAGCATTCTCATTACCATGACGGGCTAATCTTTGACACCTCAGCTCTCGTCAAGCAATGTTCCTATGATGTTCGGATGGCCATTTATCTGGCTCAGCATCTTGAGAACTGTATTCCACAGCAAGTAGGCAGCCAAAATAGAGTTGGGAGAGTAAAAGCTAGGTCAGCAGTGGCTCACTTTTTAAAACCCCAGTTTTGTGGACGGCTGTTCCCATGATTCTCCATTAGCCACTTAATGTCTGTTCATCCTGTGATTGTTGTTCATACAACTGGGCTCTAAAAGTTGGAAAATGGGGGGGGAAAAAATGTTTTTAATTAATTATGCTCCCCTACCGTGCTGCCTTCAGGGAAAAAGAAGAGGAACCACTGACTCCCTGGTGTCTAGTTTAGCAAGTGTCAGCATGGATTGGTGCTTACAAAATGTCCCCCCTCCCCCAGCTATGTACAGTGTGTGAGTGGCACATAAATGGCAATAAACCTCACAAGACTGTGCAGTTTGTGTGAGTGTATCACAGAGACCATGTTAGATATAGTGTTTACAAATTGAGATTTGGTATCCGATATTAGAAAAAACTGACTGTTCTAAAATAAGATTATGTGTAAATGAGTGATTGTCATACAGGAGTTCACACAAGAAGAAAAGAATGTGCAGTCAGTAAAAACAAACAAAGATAAAGCGTTTTTAGATACATAAATGGAAGAAGGAAAGGAAAACAACGATTAGTTTTATTAAAAACTAAAGGATGATGGTATGTGGAAGAAGATAAAGGTCTAGCTGACTGCCTCAATAAATGTTTTTGTTCAGTTTTTACAGATGAAAATGAAGGAAAGGGACCTTGGCTAGGGAAAAAAATATATATTAATGAGGCATTTGATGCATGTCCATTTATAGAGGAAGAGTCTCTACTTCAACTGTGTAAGGTAAATACAAATAAGTTGATGGTGCCTGATGGGATACACCCAAAGATGTTAAGAGCTTAGTGGTGTACTAGCAAAAGTGTTAACAGATTTATTTAACCAATCACTGTTATTTGGAGTAGTCCCAGAAGATTGGAAATTAGCTAACATTGTGCAAATTCCCAAGAAAGTTAGTAGGGAGGAGTTGGGTCATTATATGCCAAACACTTTCTCTACAAGTGGGGGGAGTAATGGAAGCCATGCTAAAGGATAGTATTGTTGAACATATAAAATCACATGGACTGTATGATCAGAAACAACATGGGATTTCTTCAGGGAGATGCCAAACCTATCTTATGTATTCATTTGATTGGGTTAATATAATAATCAGTAATTTCAGTAAGGCTTTAACACTGCCGCACATTGAAAGCTTATCAATAAACTGCCATCTTTGAGTTTAGACTGAAATATTGTTGCATGGATTAGACAATGGCTGAGTGACAGGCAACAGAGGGTTGTAGTCAAAGGAGTATATTCGATGCAAGGTCATGTTACTTGTGGGGTACTTCAGGGATCTGTACTTAAACCCATTCTTTTTATTTGTATTAGTGATATTACAGAAGGTCAAGCTTTAAAGAAGCAAGGGTTAAAAAAAAAAGTTTAATTTGACCTTTAAACGATATTAATATATATAGCACGGAAGAAAGACGAAACAGAAGAGATATGATAGACATTAAATATATAAAGGGAATCAACAACGTGAAGGAGGGGAGAGGGTTTGTTTGTAAAAGAATAAAAAACTGCTACATCAAGAAGACATAGTCTTAAATTAGAGGGGAAAAGGTTTAGAAGTAATATCAGAAAGTATTCATTTACTGAGAGGGTAGTGGAATAGCCATCCAGAAGAATCTGTAGCGGTTAATACAGTGACACATGCATGTGATAGACATAAGAAGACCAGGGACTAATGAAAGTATTACAAGTAGATGAGCCGAATGGTTTGAATCTGCCGACACATTCTATGTTTCTATATCATATTATATTTTTCTTCAGCTGCATTAAAGTGTCTGTGACACTCCTAGCAGCTTCCTCTATCAAGTCCCTTGAGGACATGACTCAAAAATAATAGTATTAAGGTTGAGGCCTCTGCAGGGTTCCAAAGCTAAGTTATCAGAAATGTTAGTTTCCTTATCTTGTTCGTTTTCATGTTGTTGAACTTGTGTGTGTGTGTGTGTGTGTGTGTGAGTGTGTGTGAGAAAATAAAACTTATATTGGAGTCTCTACAATAGCAACACTGTGGGTTGAGTCTTCAAAATTGGGGCTAACCCAGATATCAACAAGGACAAAAGAAGAGAATATTTGAAGTCCCTGATAAATTAAAACTTAACTTTTATTATATGTCCATAGGATAAAATAAAGTTTTAATTTATCAGAGACTTCAAATATATATATATCTATATCTACCTAGCACAAAGTGAGAGTCTTGTTTTAACCTCTCCTGTAAGATGAGGTAAGTAAGGTAGTTTAGTTCCGTGCTCAGCGTTCTACATAGATCCTATTTACAAGTTTCTTACCCCGCAGCTTCTGCCCTCTCACCTGAGCTTAGTACTGAACCTAAAGCGTTGCGCGCACACACGGTGAACCTGCGCCTGATGCATTCTCAATGGCAGCAAGAGGTCAGCATTAAATGTTTCAAACTCCATACTGCTGTGGAAAACGGGCATGTAGAGGGCATGACAGGGAAGGTGAATGGTGCCAATGTGTAATGCTTTTATATGAAAATGAAGGAACAATTAAACTTCTTTTTTTCCTATAAGGGAGCCAGGGCTAAAGCAAATTGTTCACCCATCACCCAAGTAAACGTGATGTATCTTTAATAAGTAAACCTGATATGTATCTATAGGGAGAGCCTTCCCAGAGGAAATTGCAGGGAAGTGACATGGGGATTTCAAACGTAAGGCCAAAGTAGCTGAGTAGGGAGAACTCTCCAATGCAGCGGAATGGGAGAATCTTTATTGAGAAGACCCTCAGATGTCTTTCTGAAACCCCTTTCCGTGGCTGATGTGGTAATCCCATTATATGGAAAATGATTATTGTTTGTAACTGTGAATAATGCACTGCTGGCAAAACATTATACGTATTATTTACATTTTTGGGGGGATTTAAGCTTTAATGGAGTCTTTTTGTCTCATCCCCGCTCCCTCTATTTTTAGTTGCCATGTGGCCACAGATGTAAAGAAATATGCCACCAAGGAAAGTGCTCTACCAGTTGTGTTCAGAAAGTTAAACTTCGATGCCCTTGCCGGAGAATTAAAAAGGTAAAGTTATCATTGCTTTTAATGCCATTGTGTTATTGTTGTGTGCTTCATACAAAACTACAGCTCAATAAGGTCCTTTTCTTTGTGACCGATACGTGGCCTAGAAGTTCTCAGATAGGGTCACTCCAGGTTCCACGGTCACCTGCTGACTGAATGTGGCTTTCAAGGTCTTTTGCAAGGCCAATAATCCATTGTTTTTGTTATGATCATGGTTTACATGGGTTCCTTCCCACACTCGAGAAGCAAGTCTTCTCACCTAATTAGTATGGGTAATCTCCTAATCTCTTCATGATTTACCTCATGCTCCAACTGATTTACATAATTCTCTACAGCTTTTAATCAGCAAACATCAAACTGTGCACATATGTGTTATACTATGAATGGGCATTTTATGTTCCATGTATATATGGGATTCCAGTCATCTGTCATAACTGGACAATGTAACATGTAAATTATTATCTGTGGTATCCAGGAAAACACTTAGTAACCAAGTGTAAACCAGGATAATTCTTTGATACAAACATATATCTTAAACATTATACAATGGATTTCCGCATTCTTCTCTGCTGTTCACTTGGTTACTAAGAGCTGCAATCATGGACGAGGACATTGCAGGGAATTTCAAAGTAAAGGCCAAAGTAGCAGAGTTGGAGAAATTCTCCAATGGAGCTGAGTGGGAGACATATTTCTAGCTCTGCTACTGTGGCCTTGTTTGATATTCCCTTCTGAATTCCCTGCAATTATCCTTTATTACCCTGAATAAAGCCCTAAGTAAATGCTGTATAGTTTTAAAGTCTTGCTCTGTGGGATATCGAGCTGTTAACCTAAGTGGATATAAGCTCTGTGACGATTGTGTATGTTTAAATAGTTTTCCAGACCCAGCTTATATTGTGTGATCCTTAGAAAGTATTCTGAGCTATTCTCCTAGTGTCTGTGCATTTTGGTATTTTTGCCACAGTGTAACATTCATTAACTGCAGAATTTGTGAGTTTTTTTTCTTTCTGATAAGCGATCTCAATTAACTTGCATGGGATCACTGTGTAATTGGCACAGACAGTTACAGATAAGAGACAAAACTCAATGTATATATATAATCAGGAACAGCTCAAGACATTGTGCTGCCTGGGGCGAAAAATACAATGACATACACACACTCAGTCACACTGACATACACTCACAGTCACACTGACATACACTCACAGTCACACTGACATACACTCACAGTCACACTGACATACACTCACAGTCACACTGACATACACTCACAGTCACACTGACATACACTCACTCACACTGACATACACACACTCACTCACACTGACATACACACACTCACTCACACTGACATACACACACTCACTCACACTGACATACACTCACTCACTCACACTGACATACGCACACTCACACTGACATATACACACACACACACACACACACACACTCACTCACACTGACATACACACACACACACACTCACTCACACTGACATACACACATACACTCACTCACACTGACATACACACACTCACACTGACATTCACACTCACATCGACATACACACACTCACTCACACTGACATACACACACACACACACACTCACTCACACTGACATACACACATACACTCACTCACACTGACATACACACACTCACACTGACATTCACACTCACATCGACATACACACACTCACTCACGCTGACATACATACACACACTCACGCTCACTCACGCTGACATACACACACTCACGCTGACATACACACACTCACGCTGACATACACACACTCACTCATGCTGACATACACACACTTACTCACGCTGACATACACACACTCACTCATGCTGACATACACACACTTACTCACGCTGACATACACACACACACACTCACACACTAACTGTTTAACTTACCTGCTGCAGGCATCTCTTTGAGCTCTTCGTATGAAGGAGGGACTGAGCCAATCACAGGAGGCTACTGAACTCTCAGCCAATCAGCCAACGTGATTGGCTGAGACCTCCTTCTATCAAGCTCCCAAGCATAGGGAAAAAAGGAAAAAAAACTGCTGCATGAAGCAGCAAAGTGGCGCCTTTAAAGTGTCTGTGACACTCCTAGCATTATACAATGTATAATCTGTATATCTTCTCTTGTTTTAAAATAGTATCAAGTTCATTTGGTTAAATATTTTTTATTTAAAGGACTATGAGGATAATGCATTAAATGAACATTATTTTTTATTATTAGAATTTGTTTGCTACTCAATAAGGATTATCCACTAAATTTGTAGGTGGGGGGAATAAATGTGTGGCTCTTTTATAATTTGGTTTGGCTGCCATTTCAGCCTCTGCATGGCAGTCTTTTGCATCACTTTGAAGTTAATCCTGTCACTCATCACTTACTTTAAAAAAGCCAAAGTTAAAATCTTACATTTTATGGCACATGATGTTTCATGTAAAATAACTGTGGTAACTATTAATCCTAGAGATGTTTTTCTCCCTTCTTCTCCTGTAGGAGCTGCCTTGTAACACTGTGCGTGAAGGCCGGCTTTCACTAGAATGCGATTCATTGTGTCAGGAAATGAGAAAGAAAGCTATAGAGGTAAATTACCTCATATTCTTTTTCTTTAAAAAAAATCCTGGAAATGTAAAACAGAACATGATTGTGCGTTGCTAAAAATCTGTCCTTTGCTTATCTAAATTGCATTACTCTTAAGTTGAGTTGTGTCCAGTTTTATGTCTGAAGAGAGCCACATATTCAGAAAAGCATGTGTGCAGTGTACACAGTGTGTGTATATATATATATATATATAGATATAGATATATATATATTTTTATTATTATTTATTTGTTTTGATTTACTGTAATTATGAAGAACAGAAAGCCATATAAAATATGTTTGTTTATTTAGCTGTAAAACAAAATCAGTCTAAAACGGTTAAACTCAAATGTATTCAAACAAAACTACATATTTCATTAATACTACAAACTTGTTTTTTAACTTTGTTAAAATAATATACATTTGTCATTCCATTTTGTTTTAAAACAGTGTAACTTTTACATTGTTAAATACTTTTATTTAAAGGAATACAAGGAAAATGCAATCCTATTGGCTGCTTCCCTTGCAGAATAGGCCATAAATGTAACTCAGACCAGTGCTGACATCCATGCAGAGTATCATTTTACTCTGAAATATGTCATCTCTATTAGCCAAAATGGATTAAGCAAGAGATGCTCAGATTCAGTATGCTAGGACTGTATACACCCTGGTATTCAGCATTGTTTATCAACAGATAATTACTTTGGAGAATACATCTACGGCAGGATTTTTTCTTGGGGAAAGAGTTTGACACCTTTGAGTTATTTGAAATTCAGGCTTTTTTTAGCGAGACTCTTACTGATATGATTTTACCAGTATTGTGGGTGTCACGAACCTCCGTGACTCGGGAACCGGCCAGGAAATGCTCTGTTAATTCTGTTAATACCCAGTATGTCTCCGTGTTTCCCCCAGTTTAATCCCTTTCCAAAAGGACAAATCACTTACATGTTCCCCGCCTCCTGTTGCCTGACTCCAACATCCTAAGCAGCAACCTCATTACTGCAACCTAGACCTAGAGACTACGGAGCCCGTCACTCAGCCACCCATTGGTTCAATTAAAACTCCTGTGACTCTGCCCAACGTTGCTTTAATGGGGTTTGGCTGGTGAGTTAAAGGGCCGACTAGCTCTCCCTCCTATTGGTCTGAGCCCTGAAATAGTGAACCGAAATGTATCCGAAAGGTGAGGTGAAATAGAATTAGGGCCCAGCGATTTAGCCCCTTTCAGGACTGTATGGCTCCACAGGTGGCACCCTAGGCGGCCAGCCACAATAAAGGTTCAGCCTGGTTGCCTGGGACTTTAGCCCACCCTTGGCGTATTTGGGGCATTGCTGATTGGTCGATCCAGATTGTTGGCACGGATCCTATTGGTCGCTCTGGTTCAAGGGGAAATAGTAGGCGCCCGTTCCATTGGCCAGGAGTTTAAAGGTCCCTCAAGTTAAAGGAATTAAAGGTACACGGTTCTGCCCCTCTCTCCTCATTGGTCGCTACATTCCCCAATATGTTCCCATTGGCTCCCCCCTAATCCTGGAGCCAGATTTAATTGTATTACCCATTATGTTTAATCCTGTTATGAGTGTATTGTTCGATCATCTGTTGTATAGATGTTTTAATGGATAAATGTACTGCCTTGTCTGTAATAAATTGTTCTTGCTGTGAAATCCTTGGTAGCCGTGTCTACTTCTGGGAATTGCTACAAATCACATATTACTAAGGGGTGTTGACCAGGGAGCTGACAATCGATTGCGAAAGATTGAGGGCTGAGGAGATATTGAACCCACAAACATGAATTAACATGTGGCTACTGAGCCTTCACGTTACAGTGGGTCTCTACTAATCTCCTTATTCCGTGACAGGTTTATCTCGAAGGTTACTGTGACGTTTGTGTTGATAAAGTTTTTATTTCAGCAGAAACATGCTAGCTATGTGATTATTTCCTGTCTCATTTCCCAGCTGAAAGCCGAGGAAGAAAAAGCAGCTATCGAAGAGGAGAAACGCCGCCAGCAGGTATGTACATTAGACAAAGCAAAAACACACTAGGATTCCCACTGCGGGGAGCGAAAATTATATCTATAAAATGTCGTATCGTCTGTTACTTTATGGTCTCAGCTGCTTCATTTGTCATGGACTTATAAATAGTTGCTTAAGATAAACTGTGGGATAAATAAATCTACTAAGTATCTATGGGAGGACTGAGAAAATAGGGCAATGCTATAAATTTGCTATTTGTCTTTCTATAATGCCCTTTGGCTAATGCGGAAATCCACATTAAAAAGAAATCGAACATAAATAGCCATGAAAGCAGGCTTAGTTATCAGGAAACGGCAAACATGCTATTGCAATGAAGTAACACCCTATGGACTGTGTCAGTGCTAGGAAGCTTGAGTATTAATTGGTCATTCAGATTATATGTGCTCCAGTCAATGATTACCTAAACAGCACCTTACTATATTATAGATAAAAAAAGGTGTGTTTTAACTGATTGATTAGCTTCTGAAATCAGCGGTGGAAATGGTTACACAAAATGGAGACACTTCTATATTTACAGTAAGTTTTTATAAACACTACAGTGTTTGGGGTCAGTTAGAAGAGTTCAGTTAAGAGAACACCAAAAAGATCAGAAATACAGTATAAACATTGTTGATGTTGAAAATGACTATTTTAGGTGAAAACTGCTGATTTTTAATGGAATATCTACATAGGCGTACAGGGCTCATTATTTTTATTTTATTTTTTTGTTTATTCATTTTATTCCAAAGACTGTTGGCTTGTTTTTATAGTTAAACAATTTTGAATTTCCTGACCAATTTTTATTATATACTTATAAAGTGTAATCCTATTTTGCAAAACTGTACAATGAGTAAACAAAACACTGAAGTAAACTACTAATAATAGACTGGAACAGCGAAAGAGGGATGGAGAGACACAATGTAGAATTGTAGCTGTGGTCTAGTCACTTTTCCGAAACCATAGATATTAGCCATCCTATTTCTGTCAGTGGGCTCTATTCAATGACTTGAGTTAATTTATCTCAGGTAATTGACTGTCTGTAGCAACTAGTGATAAGTGATAACGTAATTGAATAGAGCCCAATGTAGGACCACTGATAGAAAGGACAGAGCAGATATGGTGCCCGGTTAATGGATGAGTATAAGCCAGCATGCTTCACTTGTTTAAAGTTGGACAGCCATTATTGTTTGATAACTGGTTGACTTTGCATTACAGTCAATTATTCCCTTGGGTTATTGTTATTGGCAGCAAATTAAGCTGGAATCACTTTACCATCTATTTCCTTACTTGTCCCAGGCGGAACTAGAAGCATTTGAAAACCGACTGAAAGGAAAGCGCAGGAAGAACAAGAGAAAAGACGAAGTGGATGTCCAGCCGTCCACGTGGCAGAAATATAAAAAGTATATACTAATGCCAGTTTGTTGTGTGGCTCTTGCTGTATTCACATTTTATCTCACACAAGTTAATGTTTAAATGTATTCACTAGAACTGGAATGTGTATTATCAATTTGTTCACCAGTTACTGCTGTCATTTTCAGAAATGTACATGACCACATATATACCATATGTAATATTTCTATAGCTCCCCTAGCGCTAATTTATAAAAAAAAATATTAACGAAAAATATATGCAAAAAAGGAAGTAGTTTTAATCAAGATTTTAGGAGAAGCTTTTGTTTAGCCTTCTCAAGTTCCATTAACACAGTGTTGTGCAACTTTTTAAAGTGGATAGAGACATACCATGCACAGGATTAGGTTGCCTTGGGCCAGACATAATTAATTTCATGAGATAATACCATAGAACCTATGTTCTCTAAAGCCCGGATATGCCACACAAATACTCTCAAGCCAAATCTGGCCTGTGGGCCAGAAGTTGGACCTTAATGCATTAAACTACTGAGTTTAGACAGATAAAGCTATGATTCCAACATGTCAGAAGTGGATACAGGATGATTGGGCGGTAGTTTCGGAAGATATAAGAACTCCAGACACGGTGTTGTCTGCAAAGACTATTTTTCTATATCGAACAGCCACTGTGGAAAAAAGGGCTATCCTCACCTGGTGGATCAAACGCCTATACGTTTTGCACCCAAACTCGGCGCTTTGTAAACGTCTACCCACGCTACCGCCCAAACATCCTGTATCCACGTCTTACATGGCAAAGCCCACCGGGAGCGCTGGGAGGGCAAATCAGCTGGGTTAGAGGAGTGGGAAGTCATCACCACAAAGCCCAGCATTTCCTGTTGCGTACATATGATTCCAACATCCTGTGTTACTTGCCTTTGTTCAAACATGAAGTGTTGTTATGTGGCACTTGAACACTGCTAATGAGTATGAGTTTTGTCTTTAAAGTTATTCTATGTGAATTGTTTGTGTCTTCCTATGATCCATTGTGCTGCTTGGCTTTTCATAGCAATATCCAGTGCCATCAGCAAAGAAGATAGTAAGAAAAAGAATATAAGGCTTATGTAGGTTAAGTAGTAAATGTTTTGAATATAAATAGTTTTTGGTACATCAGTTTGAAATGTTCTGTTTTTATGTGGGTACAATTGTTTGAGATAAAAAAAAAAAAAGAAAGATAGTTATGTCATTATGGTTTTGTGTTGTTTTCTTGTCTAATAGTTCCAAATCTTGTTTCTTCTATGTGAACCATGAACGAGCATTGATAACTGTGTTCAAAGGCGCCTGTACCAAAATAAAACTGGAACAATAGAATGACAGAGTAACTGTATGTGGTGTGTTTACTTTTCCTGCTTTATATTCTATGATAGTTCCCATTAGTTGGTGGGGAGGCCAGTGGTGTTTTTTTGTTATTTTATGATAAGTATAATGTAAAAATGGATTTCAAACATACGAAAATGAAGCAAACAGCTGGAACAAATGTGTTGGAGTCCAAACCTCTTTATTTAATAAGAAGTCAGATCATAACAAGGCTGACAGGAGGACAAAAAAGACAGGTAGCAAATGACTTATGAGTAGGAAAGTAATGGTTTATTGTCCTTTGCCATCTGTCTGTTTTGTCCTGCTGTCAGCCTTGTTATGATCTGATTTCTTATTAAATACAGAAGTTTTGTGATCTGATTAGTTATAAATTACATGGACACCATTAATATTGCTGCCTTTATTTATTTGACCTATAAACCGATATTCAGATTCCATTACACTTCTTCCAGCTTTGGACTCCATCTTAGTGAGGTAGATAGTTTCTCGAAATCTGAAATGGAGGTAAGCCCATTCGGTGTTCTTGTCTATTCTTTTTGCACACGGCTGTGAATTTCTATATTTCTTGGCCATATACTAACAAAATGTAACATAATGCTGCATAAAAATAATTTGCGTTAACTGTAATAAACATTAATAGAATATCTTGTTTTTTGAATTTTCGAGTGACTTAGTAAACAGTTGTATATATTTTGTATAGTTTATAATACATGACCATTAATTAAAGTCACACACAGATCTGATATCCGTCATCCTAACAAGTATCCCTTTATTATTTCAGTTTACACCACATTTTGTCATCAACACTACCACTTTCAAAGAACAAAAACTATTTGTGAGGAATGCTTATTGAATGTTCTGTATATTATCATTTTAATAAATGTATTCCAACAATATACCTATTTTTGGATGTGCTGTATGTTCAAATACATGTGTATTCAGACAGTTTGTGTTTTTTTATTTTTATAGAAATGGTGGTATAACCTTAAGCAAGGCTGTGAGCTATTTGGGCAGGTAATCTATGTGCATAGTGTCATTAAAGATGAAATGTCCCGCGATGAAATCTCCCGCGACGAGCTGTTTTGTGGTGAAGTGACGGCGGTGAAGCGTCTACACGGATGCAGCCGCGATGATGTGTCCCATCCCCTCATTAACTGGTTTTGCCAGAAGCCGTCTTTGACAACACAGGGGGATATGTTGATCGGCAACTTGGAAAATGTGTCCAACTGTGTTATTAATGCCAAATTTTTGCCGTTCACTAGTTACTTCATCATAGTTCAGTTTTTAGTGAATATAATGTTTTGTATCTAGTCGTTTTTTTTTATAGGAATTTTTGTGTCGATTACAATACACAGGTTTTATTTTTTTTATTGATCTGAAACATACATATATACAAATGGCTGTTCCAGTAACTGGTTTATATACAGAAATTTGTTCATAATAAGAATTCTTAAAGCAACTTTGCTCAGATGGTTTATTCATTAAACAGTATATTTTATATATGTAGGTATTTTATAAAGAAACGGGTGAATAGGAGCTGTTATGTACTCTCACAATATCCAGCAAATATCTGTTTTGTTTCTACAATCTATATAATACACCCTTTCTTTTTCCTGATCAAGCAATCTAAGAAGTCCGCGAATGCTACATATTTTTAAAGAAAAGGGTTCAACTTAATGGACCCAAGTCTTTTTTCAACCTAAACTACTATTCACTATGTAATATTCATGGCTTTAGCAGCCATTTACATTATGTTTACATTATTTTTAAACCGTGGACAAAATTTTGAGATTTCAGTTTGGATTTATATAGGGATGGCAGCAATCCTTTGATAAAACTGCCTTACTTACCCAATTTAGGAGAACAGAGGACAACTATAATGGAAAGGGTTGTGGTAAATCAATAGGGTAAGTCCTCTGTGCTCCTGTGTTTGAGGTTAAAATTATTTATTGATCACAGCATAAATTGACACTTAGTATTTGAACTAATTGTGGCCTCTGCTATTGGTCAAGGTCAACTGTATAACTCTGAACAAGTCACTGTTTAGCTCAGGGAAAATTCAGGTCTCTAATAGGACAAAAGTGGACTAATTGCTGTAATATGCCCACTGTGTGATGTCTGTCTTTAGGCAATGTTATGCTTCATTTGACCTGCAAGACAGCTCTGTGGTGCAATACACCACGTTTCAAGCCATTAGGAAAGTGCAACAGATAAACAAAATAGACAAAATGTCCCTTTTAAATGAGCGGTGCATTTCATTTGCTTAGAACATTATGTGTTTTGAGTGGTTTTAATTACTGCTTTAGATTTGGCCTGTAAGATAAATGTAAAAATCAGGGATATAAACACAGGGAAGTGTAAAAGCCAGCTAAGAGAAGATGCAGTCTCTGATTTATTTAAAACCAACGAAGAGCAAAATGTCTGGAATTAATAAACAAGGTGCAATCGTTGAGGACACTTTGTGGGACCTTTAACTGCAAAAATGTTTTTTTTCGGCAGCTGTCACACACTTCAGATACTTGTGTTTTTTTTTATTTTTATACATTTGCTACACTGGCAGAACTGTAGTTTTGCGTCACATAATTATAAAGCCGGTCAGACAAATTAGACTAAATAGCATGCAGTTTAGGGACTTCGTATGGAAAGGAATGGGGGCTAATCACTAAAATGTGAGATGGACATGCCATTACACTGATTTATCTAAACACTGTGCGGGGACACACCTGGTGAGTTTCTCCTGCTAAGAAGGTTTATCCCTGCACAATTATATAGTATACTATAGTTAAATTTGGGAAATTTAAATATTCATCTTAACTCACTTTTTAGTGAATAACCACAACTGTCAATTTACATTATTAGTCAAATAATATTTTCAAAAAATGTATTGGGAAAATTGGCCGTGGCTTATTAATGAGCAGATTATCAGTGGAATATTAATGAGATGGTCACTCCTACAGTGGCATGGTGTACCATTTGAGAGGCAACAGGAGGGTGCCCAGAGCCATAGCTGGAGAATTGACCCCCCACCTGATATAGTTTTATAGCACTTATTGTTCATAAAAATGAAAACGGGTACAAATACAAGAAAGTTAATGATTAATCAGTAATACATTTTATCTGTTAGAAAATTACTGGCTAGTCATAGATGGTGGTAGATAACCATTGACAGTTGTATAGGAAAACTCCCATAAGTGTCTGACCCTGCCCTTGTTTTTTTTGCATATTGTTTGGCTTTCCTTAAATTCCACAGACACTTACATCTATTCCTCGCGTGCCGGAGTGTTTTTTTTTTTCTTTCTATGAATTATTCCGCGCAGTCGCAAATTCTTTCGAGCACCGCTGGATTTGTAACCAGCTGCTAGTGTCGAACCCTCGCCAGCAGGGAACTGAGCCGATGATATCACAACCTGGGATCTCTTGAAGTCTACATGTAATTAATTGTGGAGCATCTCCTGGCATTCTCCCCACCCAATAACTAAAGTCTCTTGACATACACTTGTTTTAGTAACTCACTATCTTTTAAAAAAAAAAAACCATTTTCTATAGTCTTTTCTCTTTTGAAAATGGTGCACCGAGCATCCGAGAACAGTAAATTAGTAAATGCATTAGTGAAAGATAGTGATTTATTTCCTCTCTGCAGTTGATTTTCTTTCATTATGTTTAAACTAATTCTGTTATGTCTGTGTAGTACAGCTTGGCTTTGTGCCTTGTTGGCACTAAAACACTTGAAATACAGACCCCCTCCTCCAAACTAAGCCCATCTTGACATTAAACCTGCTGGTCAAGTTGTCTGGGTTTTCTTCCTCCATTCATATTGAGCCCCTGTACACAAAGTTTTATTGAAGATGAACCTGTATCATACTTAATAATTCACAAACACAGATTTCACAAGATATCAACATGTCATTTCTTTGCAGTCTCCCAGTATGTGCTCTATACCGTATTTGCTGTGATATTACTGTATTCCATGAGTGCTGAGAGGTTTTATTATATCTTATTGGTGAAAATGATCCGTTATACAAAATAATTTTGGTCCAGGATTTCATAACGTTTCTTTTTATTTTACATTTAGCCAAATCATTTCCATTATAAAACTCTGCCGTATTAATCCTTCTCTCAAACTTATTCATAACTGGACGATATGTCAAAGTATTTTAGCCAAGATTTGCTTTAGGTTTCTGATTCTCACTTTGTTTAAGTGCCCAAGACAGGTAATATGTATCAAACATACAAAGACCTCGGGAAATTAGTCATCAAAGTCTTGAGAAAGGCTTCTAAGTTTAGCCACAAGTCTCAATGCTTTTCAATAAACAAGTCTGTGTTAAAGGTTTTTCCCAGGTGTGCTATCTACATAACATGGCTGACTCATTACTAGTATGCCTTTGCCTAGCCAGGATTTGCCAAAAATTGGTCTCTAATGGGACTAAACCTACACACATTACAATGCCAAAGCATTTGTAACATCAGAAAAGGAAAGGGATCAATGGATATCAAATACATGCACAACAATGGATATAACTACCACATTAATAAGTAAGGTTGATTCCTTCCTTAGTAGTAACTGCCCCCACATCTTCCCAGCACACAAGTGCATGGGGGTAGATTTCGGTATTTGGAGTCAAGCAGAGGTCTGCTTCTCTGGCCACAGGTGTTTGAGTCTGGCATTGTACTATGAGCACCATTGAGGTGTCCTCTGTTTACAGCTGTTCATGTGTCTGTTACCTGCCAGCCAGGTAGGCCCTTTGGAAGTTCATAACTATAGGATTTGTCCAGCAGTACCTCTGCATTTAGAGCTTCTAAGAACACAAACCTCTCTCAAGCAGATTCGCTGTGCTTTTTTTTCCATCATTGACCAAAGTGGAATGAAGCAAAATGAGTTATGTTTTTGCCAGCAGTTTTGTCAGTTCATTTACGTTCACTGTTTAGTCAATAGACCGCCACACACCTCCTAGTGCTTTCTGTAGTGGGCTACGATACTTTTTTTATTTTCTGTAATGGCGATGAATAGTTTGTAGCCACAGAACAATGTTGGTGTGCTTATCCCAGGCTCAAATGCTACACGTGTAAAGTGATACCGTCCAAATAGGTGTGAGCATGCTGCAAATATTATGTATATATTTATACAGTGTATACAAAAAAAAACTGTCTATGCTTATCACCCTAATAAAATTGGCAACAATTTTATAAACATTATAAATTAGAGGTTTTGGTTAAATTAATTGGCCAAAGCATAATTAAGCTCATCTTCCACACCAAAATACACCATAAACTCACTAGTTTAAACCACGTTTATTCCTCAAAACTGCACATTTATTGGACTAACAGTCCTAGACCTTCTATTTCTCTGACTTGGGTCCAGATTTCATACAAACTTTAGAAATGCTTAGGAACTATATTTCTGCCAACAAAGGCCTTACCAAATGGAGCTGCTAAGGAATTCAATTGCTTGTAGGGCTATCCCTAACTTCAAAATGTTCCCTCAGATAGTCAGACTGTCCACCATTTTACTGTCAATAGCTACCAAGCCAGAGATGAGCCACTGCACAGGAGCAGCAAAACATGTGTTTTCAAAAGCTGTGGTTGAACCCATTTAATAGGTACAATCTCCATAAATGATTGTCTTGCACATTCATATCACTGCTGGTATATTTACTTTGAAAGTCAATATGTATAAGATATCCTGTACAACAAATAAATAGAATAAGTGAGATTTCATTATGGACCAATTGGTTGTCATCTGCCATCACCATTTCCAGGATTTTAGCTGGAGATGAAATGTCCTTGTCTAGGTGAATTTTATTAGTACAATACAATATAAGTCCAGAGATCCTACTCACAAAGATGCAGATGGTCCCCGTGTGGTTTGACAAACTTGCAAGAAGCACCGTCCTCTGTGGTCACACATGATTTAATATGATTCCTCTCCACGTGTCACTAGATTGTGGGGATGAAGGATAGAGACCAGGAGTCTTGTCAACCTCTTGAGACAGATGCTCTTTGCATATTTAATACTGTGTATATATAGTTAGAGATGAGATGTATAATGCATGTTCATTATTGTGTACAAATGTGGCATTCAGGAACAATACGAACAGTTACATATTTCAAACATTTGATGTTAAGTGAAGGAAAAGACAGTCTGTTCACGGTCTGCACCCATCTCTAATATAATAGCAATATTTTCAGATTAATACAACATGTAACCATCATATACCCTCAACTACAAGAATCTCCATTCAGCAATGCAGTAACTTTCCATGAGACGGATGCTCAATTGTAGGTCATGTCTTGTTGTATACTGTATAACATGAGTATGCATTGGATTACAGATAAGAGCAGTGTTATATGCCAGCACTATGTACTAATTTACTGACACGTGCAGTTTTGACTCTTACCACTAGGGGGCTATTCAAACTAAGGTTCTCTGTCCACCAACAACAAATCTCAAAGCCAAGCACAGATGTAGTGTTTCTCCTTAAACAGGAGTATGAATTGAGTAGTCACATCCATACTGTGTAAATAAACATCAGGTCTTTATATATAATAACCCTACGTGTTTGGGACAATTACCTAAGGATGATTCTGTTGTGTAATGAGCAGTAACGACCCACATTTAACATGACAAAGTCCAATATTAATAAGTCCCAACATCAGCTATACAGTTGCAAGTGTTAGGATAGAAAATACATAGTTAAGGAGATATATCAATAGAATATATACTAAGTGCATTCCGGTTCTGGTCCTGGATGGTGTACCTCTATACTCAGTGTCCCGGAATCAATGAATATATACTAAGCGCATTCCGGTTCTGGTCCTGGATGGTGTACCTCTATACTCAGTGTCCTGGAATCAATGAATATATACTAAGCGCATTCCGGTTCTGGTCCTGGATGGTGTACCTCTATACTCACTGTCCTGGAATCAATGAATATATACTAAGTGCATTCCGGTTCTGGTCCTGGATGGTGTACCTCTATACTCAGTGCCCTGGAATCAATTAATATATACTAAGCGCATTCCGGTTCTGGTCCTGGATGGTGTACCTCTATACTCAGTGTCCTGGAATCAATTAATATATACTCAGTGCATTCCGGTTCTGGTCCTGGATGGTGTACCTCTAAACTCAGTGTCCCAGAATCAATGAATATATACTAAGCGCATTCTGGTTCTGGTCCTGGATTGGGGTACCTCTATACTCAGTGTCCTGGAATCAATGAATATATACTAAGCGCATTCCGTTTCTGGTCCTGGATGGTGTACCTCTATACTCAGTGTCCCAGAATCAATGAATATATACTAAGCGCATTGCGGTTCTGGTCCTGGATGGTGTACCTCTATACTCAGTGTCCTGGAATCAATGAATATATACTAAGCGCATTCCGTTTCTGGTCCTGGATGGTGTACCTCTATACTCAGTGCCCTGGAATCAATGAATATATACTAAGCGCATTCCGGTTCTGGTCCTGGATGGTGTACCTCTATACTCAGTGTCCTGGAATCAATGAATATATACTAAGCGCATTCTGGTTCTGGTCCTGGATGGTGTACCTCTATACTCAGTGTCCTGGAATCAATGAATATATATATACTAAGCGCATTCCGCTTCTGCTCCTGGATGGTGTACCTCTATACTCAGTGTCCTGGAATCAATGAATATATACTCAGTGCATTCTTGTTCTGGTCCTGGATGGTGTACCTCTATACTCAGTGTCCTGGAATCAATGAATATATACTAAGCGCATTCCGTTTCTGGTCCTGGATGGTGTACCTCTATACTCACTGTCCTGGAATCAATGAATATATACTAAGTGCATTCCGGTTCTGCTCCTGGATGGTGTACCTCTATACTCAATGCCCTGGAATCAATGAATATATACTAAGCGCATTCCGGTTCTGGTCCTGGATGGTGTACCTCTATACTCAGTGTCCTGGAATCAATGAATATATACTAAGCGCATTCCGGTTCTGGTCCTGGATGGTGTACCTCTATACTCAGTGTCCTGGAATCAATGAATATATACTAAGCGCATTCCGGTTCTGGTCCTGGATGGTGTACCTCTATACTCAGTGTCCTGGAATCAATGAATATATACTAAGCGCATTCCGGTTCTGGTCCTGGATGGTGTACCTCTATACTCAGTGTCCTGGAATCAGTGCCGGCATGCTCTGTGTAGGCGCTGATAGCACAGCAGTCCCTTCTGTCACAGAAGGACCAAACTGGAAAGAGGTAAGTATAATAAGTACATTTTAAACTTCTAAATCTCCTACTCTATTAGTTTGCTGGGCAGAAGGCTAGGGATATTCTCATTTATATAAATTAATACATAGAATATGCTTCCTTTAATTTTCTAGATGAGCAGAGCTGAGGCTACTCCAGTACCTACACCAAGAAGTGTATTCACAAACCAGGGAACTGACATCCATATTGGAAACATAAACTCATTAGCCAAGCTGGAGAGACATCTAAGAGAATCTTTCTACAATCCTAGACATGTTTACTGCCACATAAATCAAAAATAAACCATTGTTTTATTGATAAAATACATTGAATGGATGTAGAAGACAATATAATAAAATACATTGAATGGATGTAGAAGACAATATAATAAAATACATTGAATGGATGTAGAAGATAATATAATAAAATACATTGAATGGATGTAGAAGATAATATAATAAAATACATTGAATGGATGTAGATATCCTGTAAATGCCTCTTTATTCATGAAAGATAGAATGGCAGGAATCTGAGTGTGTCGCTTTTCTCTGTAATGTTTGATTATTTGATGGTTTTAGGTTAAACTCCTATAGAGCTGGCACCCATTCATTGTATTTGATAGGTTTCCATGTGTGTCCTCCTTATTTTTATTTTGGTATATCTGGCAAATTTACTAGATGCAGCTATACATTATCCATGGTATTTATCATCAGCATGAGCAGCTCTACCAAAACACATTTCTTGCCACTGCTGTTGGCTCCAGCTCCCTTTTTTAAATACTTAAACTTACTATCACCATAACCCAAAAGACTATCTATGTCACCTTTCTTTTTCAATATAAAAACAAATCTAAGGAATTAAGGCCATACATAATAATAATAACACACAGAAGCCAGCACTCAGTGGTATGGAGTAGTGTTTTCCAAGCCTCAACCAAAATGTGCTTAGTCCTAATATGGTGAATCTTAACCGTGCCGAAACCAAATTCCTTATGAGGTTAATCACCTGAATACACTTTAAGTGTAAAGCATGAATCACCGTGACCCTTGTTATCACAATATAATGGAAGCCAGGAACCACTCCATTACTTTCCCCAAATAAATACAGCTGCCACTATTGGGAAACATTCCAACAATGTTAGTTTCTTTGTAAAACCCGCTTACACCCAATGATTCGGACACCACTTCTCTCTCCACAATATTGCAAAACCTGTGGAACCTGCAACATCTGTAAACAGTTGCAGCTCTTCTGATAATATACCATTTAAATGCCAGAAACATCTAATTTGTGATGTTATTAACACATCAGCCCGTGGGAATTTAAATTTGGAATGGTTAGAGCCATTCTCCTAGAATAGACCCACAATACAAAAGTTAATAGACTCAATGATCGAAGTACCATAACCGGTACCTTGATGTCGTCGATATATTCTACTCCAGTTGCCTAAATCCCATCGTTATGAATCAGTTGGTATACCCAGGGACTGAATAGTACAAGTGGGTAGGACTGTCTTTTATTTTGCTAAAGGAATTCCAAACCAATCTGCTAAATTTCTAAATGTCGCCAACATGTGTTCCCACTCCTGAGGGCATCCTTGACTATCATGTAGAGAATCATCCAAGTAATGCATAATCCTTTTTAGTCCAGATCCTTTTTCATCAAATCTGGCAAATATTTGAAAATCCAAATGAAATTAGCTTCTAGTGAGACTCATGAACACAACGGTAAGTGGTGAAAAACTATATTCAAAATATAGTTCATTGTAGAAAATGTAAAAACATCAGTGAATAAACTAGCAAACTTGAAAAGTTTCCACATAAGGAGGGCATAGAGAGGTGTTACCAACATGTCAACTTCACCTGACTGCTTCAAAAAATAGGCAAAATATTGAACAAGTAAAACTTTGTTGAGTCTTTCTAAAATACCCCAAAAACTAGGTGCGACTACACAATCCGAACATTCTTGTCTAAATTTGCAAATAGTGAAGCATTTACTCTGGTGAGTACTCACCTGCAGAATGTCCACTTGATAATGGTGTACAGCGGGACTGAAACATGCTGCTTTAGGGGCATTTGTGTAACCAGATTTTTGATTTTTTTTTTTTTTTTAGGTGTTCCCGGTCTGGTCAAATTTAAGTCCTCTATATTTATTTATTTTTTTGTACAATTTCTTTTTATTAAGATTTAGTAATATTCATAAGTGTAGAAAGAAAGTTACATACATATAACAATAATAATGTGTCTCACATAGACCTTATATATCCAGCAGCCAAGAAGTATAAATCCACAGGTCTTGAACAAAATTAATAACAGTATGTGATATACATATTCATATTGTTTGTTGGATCAGACTTGTATCTTCTGTTGACATGGAGATTGTAGTCCTCTCTGGATCCGTCATCATCTTGTATAGATTATTGGTTTGAATTATTTTAATAAATGTGAGATACCATTAATAATATATATACATACAGTAACCACACATATTTACACACATAAGTAGAGCGAAGAGATAGAGAAGGAAGAAAAAGGAGGTGAAACCCGGCCTATCTTTTAATACCTAATGAAAGGATACAGGTATTGTATGCGTCTTGCACGTCTCCAGATTAGTTTATCTGCATCATCTATATTTAATCAGAGCTTCTGCACCCCTTGTGCCTGAGAAAAACTCCATCCAGTAAAACCATCTTTGACTATTTTGATCACCCCTACCTTGTGCCGACATAAGGAGGTCTTCCATTAATCTTGTCTGTTCCACTAAGGACATCCACTCTCCGTATGTTGGTGCTATTTGTCGTTTCCAATATTTTGGAATCAGCAATTTAGCGGTATTGAGAAGATGTATCGTCAGTGATCTCTTATATTTGTGGAGTGATTGTGATGTGTGGTGTAGTAGGCATGCCTCAGGTGTGGAGGGGAAGTCAGGATTGTCCAACATTCGGATTGTGTCTATTATTGCATCCCAAAATGGGCGTATAGCGGGACAGTGCCACCAAATATGGATGAAATCTCCTCTATGGGTAAGGCACCTCCAACAGCGATCCGAAGTTGTGGGATATATGGAGTGCAACACAGCAGGAACCTTGTACCAGCGTGTAAAAATCTTATAGCTATTTTCTTGGGTTCTTGTTGCAATCGAACCTTTATGCGTTAGCATGGCTATTTTACTCCATTGGTCATCAGTAAACACTGTGTTGCAATCTTTCTCCCAGCTGCGTACAAAATATGGTTTTGTGTTATGTTTTAGATTCAATAGGATTTTGTGGATATCTGATATAAGATTAGTAGGTTGTCTGTCTGTGGCACAGAGTGTCTCAAATGGTGTCAGGGAGTTTTCCATGTTTTTGTCTTTAAGCATAACCGTAATGTAGTGTTTCAGTTGCCTATATAGGTATAGATTACGTTGTGTATTATTATGTGTACCCGTCAGGTCTTCTAGTGGGCGTATAGTGGAGCCTTTAAGCATGTGGCCCAATCTAGGGTAGCGGAACTCATTCTGAAATAGTTGTTGTATGTTTGCACAAGAGAGCCCGGGTGGGAATTCTGCGTTGGCTATGAGTGTGAGCATGGGGGAACGGGTTGCCTAGGAAACCTGTTACCGTAGCTACTTGTTTCCATGCCTGAATAGTAGGAAAGACTGTCGGGTGTTTGGTGTCTAATATGATTTGTTGAGAAGTTGGGCGCCAGACCGCCGTTGGGATTGGTACTGTGAGTGCCCTCTTTTCTAGTGATATCCATAATTTATTTGTGGGTATGGACCATTCGACGATTCGTGCTAGGGCAGTAGATCTATAATAGGTTTCTATGTCAGGTAGTCCCAGGCCTCCGTGTTCCCTCTGTCGTATAAGGTATTGGTAACCTAATCTGGGGGCTTTACCCTGCCAGATGAATTTACTGAGCAAACGTTTAAGGGATTTGAAAAAAGATGTAGGGACATGTATAGCTAGTGTTTGAATAATATACAATATCCTTGGTAGAATGTTCATTTTTGTCACCGCTACCCTTCCAAACCACGAAAGGTGCTGGGTGGTCCATCTATCTATGTCATGTTTAAGTGTGTGAATGAGGGGACTGTAATTTAGGTCAAATAATCTATTCAGGTCTGCAGAGAGTTTTATTCCCAAGTATGTAATTGAGGTAGTGGCCCAGCGAAAAGGGAATTCTGTTTGTAATTGTTGGGTGAGGTTTACATTTAAAGAAATGTTTAAAGCTTCGGATTTGGTCATGTTAATCTTGAAATTGGATAGGAGACCGAATTGTCTTAGTTCTTCTATTAAATTAGGTAAGGAGACCAAGGGCTGAGTAATTACAAAAAATAGGTCATCTGCATACGCAGCAACCTTGTGGTGATGGGGGCCTACTTCTATGCCCTTTATTGTAGAATTGTTTCTGATCGCATTTAGAAAAGGTTCAAGTGTTAAGACAAACAATAGGGGGGAGAGGGGGCATTCCTGCCTTGTCCCGTTTGACAGGGTGACTGGTCCAGATAGTGTACCATTTACACGTACGTGGGCCGTGGGAGAATGATATAAGGCAGTTATCCACTTATACATTGACTCACCTAAACCTATGTGTTTTAACACTGCCCGTAGGTAAGACCAGTCCACCCTGTCAAATGCCTTCTCCGCGTCGGTGGAGAGTAACATAGAGGGGATATTATTAGAGATAGATTTATATATAAGATTAATGACTTTAGTAGTATTATCTCTCGCCTCGCGTCCAGGAATGAAGCCCGCCTGGTCCCTGTGAATAATGTCTGGTAAAGCCTCTTTCAGACGGTTGCTTAGAATTTTTGCTAGTAATTTCACATCTACGTTTAAGAGAGATATAGGTCTATAACTAGCACATTGTTCTAAGTCCTTACCCTCTTTGGGTAGGATCGTGATATGGGCCTCTTGGGCTTGAGTAGGTAGTACACATCCCAAGACTATAGAAGTAAACATTTTTTTGTAGATGTGGGACTAAGATGTCGCTAAATGTTCTATAATATAGTAGGGTTAATCCATCTGGGCCTGGACTTTTGCCTGAGGGCGATGATTTGATAGCTTCTATAATCTCTGATGCGGAGATTGGAGTATCTATAGAGTCTGAAAACTCTTTGGTAAGTTTAGATGTCATGTTGAGTGAGAGATAATTTTGTATTTTAGTTTGGCAGGCCTCATCCTGGGCGGGAGACGAGTCAGTCGATATATTATATAATTCCCGGTAATACTGTCAGAAAGCCTCTGCTATGTGTTCCGTATGGTGTACCAGAGAATTTTGTTTATTCCCAATTTTAGATATATAAGATAGGGTTTGTTTATGTTTAAGAGCTCTAGCAAGCATTTTACCTGGCTTATCTCTATGGGCGTAAAAAATGCTATTCATTTTTTGGAGGGAATGTTGTGTTTTGAGATTGCATAGCGCGGTTAATTCAGATCTTAGTTTAATCAGTTGTTGGAATAAGACCGTGGTCAGTTTTTTTTTGTGCAATGTTTCAATCTTTGTTATCTGGTTTATGAGTTGTAGTATGGATGCCGACCTTTGTTTTTTAATATATGAGCCTATACTTATCAGTTGGCCTCGTATGACCGCCGTGCTTCCCATATGATTGTGGGGGTCGATTCTTGATTATCATTTTCCCGGAAATAATTGGTCAGAGTGGTCTTGAGTTTCAGGAGGTTTGTGTTATCCTTAAGAAGGGTTTCGTTCAACCGCCAGTTGGGCTTTTTTGGGGTAAGCGTGGGAATTTGCAGTGTTAGGTGTACTGGGGCATGGTCACTCCATGTTATATTTCCTATTGAAGTTGTATTTACCAAATTAAGATGTCTATGTGAAATGAAAATATAGTCCAGTCTAGAGTACCTGTTATGTGGTATCGAGTAATATGTGAAATCTCTGTCACGGTCGTGTTGGATGCGCCATGTGTCTGCTAATTGAGTTTTATGTAAGGCCTTTCTTACCTTGATAATCTTATGTTTACTGAGAGTGGATGTCCCACTGGAAGAGTCCAAGGCTGGGTCCATCACCATATTAAGATCGCCTCCCATGATGACTATTCCTTCAGCAAATTGTTCAAGATCTTTAAGAATAGAACATAAAAACAGGTGTTGGCGTACATTTGGAGAGTATATGCATGCAAACGTTATTGTATCATGACCCACGGTACCCTTGACAAATATTGCTCTTCCATCACTATCCTGCCAGGATCCCGTGACTGAGAATGGGAGAGATTTATTAATATAAATAGCTACCCCTTTAGATTTCTTAAAAGGAGAGTGTGAGTAGAAGACCTGTTTATACATTGAATCAGTAAATTTGGGTATTTTGTTTCTCTGGAAATGTGTCTCCTGAATGAGGGCTACATCTGCTTTGTTGGCTCTCAGTTCCCTAAATAGTCTAGATCTTTTGGAAGGCAAGTTTAATCCCTTTGCGTTAATACTCGAGACGTGCAAGCGAAAATTACTTACAGAAGTAGACATCAGGATATTTCAAAAACAGGTGGGTATTATTTTGGTTTCGGCCGGTCACCCAGAAAAAGAAAAAGAAATATTGAGGACATAGAGAAAAGAGATTTGTAACATCAGAGAGAATAAAGATCCATAACATTGAACAGCTAACATAGCTGTGCGATGGTGTTTGACAGGCACGCATGTTGCAGTGTCCAGCAGAACCCTTCGAATGACAGTGTTCTCTGGACATTGATAGATATTTAACATGAACCTGATGGGGAGTCATAGTGACACTGACCAACGGGGCCATGTGTAATCCGATACAACCGGTATCTAAATTGCTCCATTTCGCCGCTTAATGATTTGGCACCTAGGTGCCCATATAGACCTACATCAAAGAATTTTGTAAACACATTTGAACTTTTCCTAACCATGGTAAGAAAACTTACATGTACTATTAGTTTAGCATAGGGGTAATTGGCTAGTTGTTGCCACCAGGTGGAGGGGAATGCTCTATCCACTTTTTAAGAATACTAACCAGGTATTGTCGTGCTACATTATTGTGTCTGAGGGCCCTACAAGAGGGGTATACAACAATATTCCACGGTCGTGTAGGAATCTTATGGAAACCGACTAATAGGTCCTATATTACAACATCAGTTGTGACAACCCTATATCTACAAGCATGTTAATCATAGTAATGCTATCATAGTTATTATCAAGACGACATCAGTATATTACATTTTAAGAATCAATAATAATAAAGATAATAATAGTAAATAATAAAAATAAATAAATACATAAATAAAGGGGGGGAGGTAGGATTAAAAAAAAAAAAAAAAATATTATATTTGTATTATGTTAGTTCCAATGGGGGTCTTTGGGATCAACCAAGTCTCGTATAATGCAAGATAGGTGTGTCAGACGTATTTGATGTTCCAGTTGTCAGTTTTTCAAAGTGGAAAATAATATGGCCATGGCCCAGGAGCAATAATGTAAATTCCATTTGAGAGCATTCGGGGAGATGAAGGTAACAGCCAGATTACCGTTTGCTGTCCATTTGACTGATCGAGTTTTCATCCCTATCGGGTTCTAGGGTGTTCCTCCAGTGGAGGGTGTCTGTGTGGGGCATTTTCTCCCAGACCATCATCTTCTTGGGGGACCCGAGCTCTTCTACGCCTCTTGCGCATCCACAACATGGATGCGAGCATCTTGAGTTTTGATGTCGTCTTTAATCTCTGCAAGTTCATCGCGTACAGCTGAGCGAACTTGGTCTATGACCGCCGCAAATTCCTTTTTTATTTGTGTAGTAAACGTCGTGAAATCGGTTTTCGTGGGGATCTCCCTCAGTTGGGATCGTATATCTTCTGTAACTTCACTCTCCTCTTCTTCACCTTAGGTCTTCGTCTGAGGAGTTCAGTGCCTCTTCTATCCTCGGAGGTTCCGGCGCCATTTTCTCCTTTCTGGCGGGAAAAGTTTCCAGTGGTAATATGACGTTTTTTAACGGTCCCCCGTTGTCAGATTTTTTCCCTTTGCAGTGTCCTGGGGTTTGGGGTAGTTTTTTGGGAGGTTTGCCCATTTCTCCAAGTAATTCTAAGTGTGGTTTGCAAGTAAATAGCGCGGCGAAGCAGGAGCTGTCGGATCACACGTCTGGTCTCATCGAGTGTCAGCCACGCCCCTTAGTCCTCTATATTTTATGGTCAGCACCTTATGTTAGGTGATTTTTCTTACTTGTAAAGTGCCATTTTTTATGATGCAGACCATTTATAGCATTATTTTATTTTTTTGTTTTGGTTTTTATGTGTATCTCATTATATGTTTTTTTTTTATTATTATTATTTATATGTATTAAAGATTCTTTTTTGCTTATAGATTTTATTGGTATTGACTATTTTTAGTTTTATTTAGAATGATTAGCACTGTCCATTTTTTTTATTAATTACTAACTGAAACAAAACTAACCCTAAATTCCAACAATCCAACAATAATAAATGAATTTATTATCTTCCCATGAATGTAGAGGTACAGAACTGCCTGTAACATCTCTTGCTTCACTTGTGCTTGGCACTCTCCATCTGCATTGTGCAATACAGAATATCTTCCTCCTCTCCTATTCATCCTCACTACACACTGCTTTTTACCCATACTGTAACTACCCCATCCCCACTCCCTCTTCTCTTCCCAACAGATGCTCTGTCAGGGCTTTCAGTTCCTGCATTCCTGGTCATTTATAGATAACCATCTGTGAAAAAACAATTGAAGCTTTCATAGGGACTAGGAATAGTCAGATCTGTTACCGTGTTTTATTAACTTCAATAATATTATTTGCACCCAACCAAACTGTCACTGGTAAGTGTGGACATTATGCAGGTTAGCTTCACCGATGCACATGCTCACCATCTATCTGATGCACTTACAAATAGAGTCATATGGATTTGTAGAACATCCTGTATGATTCAAATCATTTCCATTAGGACATTATAAATCAGTATATAGGTTATGGGTAATAAAAAAGAAAAATATATAAGCAAGCAAGGAAAAAGACACGATGATATTACAATCCATCAATCAATATGATTGAAAGTAAAAAAAAAAAAAAAAAGTAAAAAGGAGCATAGAGGAAAGGGAAAGAAGGGTTAATTGAGAACATAGTATAGAAAGACAAGCCCCCATAACTCCACCTGCTGGAGTTGCTGGACATTCAACTGGTTGTATTGACAAGTGGTGTAGAGTCAGAGGCATTATTTCATGAAATAACTCAATACCCAAAAAATCCCACTGTAGCCGCACAAAAAACACCAGTATCCTAGATAGTTTGACATTAAGGAGACTGTTACAAAAATACGTCACCCATTTCTTAACTAATATATCAGGCCTTAAAAAATAAACATTGGCGCAATGTATGTTGGAAAACATTGCCCCATATTTCCTAGCACACAATTGTCTATGTGTGCAGTGACATAGTGCAGATACATGTCTTTGACAGGCTACGTGTGAAGACTATTAGGAATTTATTTTTGTATGAATGTAGACAGTACATACGAGTTTCTATGTATCCAAAACCTACTGCCACATACATTACATGCAGACACAGTCAGCTTTGATGAAAACCAAAACTTCTTCACTCAGTATGTGCAAGAATGCCCACAAGGTATCAAAGACACTAATCATTAGAAAGTCTCTACTATGTTATATGCTAACTGTGTTCACCTTGAAGAATAAACTGTAGTTTCTGAGTTATGTAACAAGGTGGGAGAATTTAGAAACAAAATTACAAGTGAATCTATTTGTTCTCTACATTAATTCTTTACCTGGGAGGACCCCCATATATAAATATATATAAATAGATAGGTAGCTTCCATCCACACCCCCTATTTATATTGTTCTATCTATTGCTTGTGATCAAAAACTGAATGCAAAACACCCAGGGGAGGGCTAGCTACTGGGGCAGGAGGGCAAATGCACACAGACTGTGACTGCAGTACTTTTAAATGCCCCAGTCAGAAACATTTTAGATTTTTCTATACGATTGTCTTGTCTGTATATCAGTCACCTTATCTGTCACTACATCTGTCTTGCATGTCTATGTGTGTCTATCCCTGTCATGTCCCTCTTACCCTTACCTGCAATCCCAGTCCTTTCCTGTCTCCATCCGTTATTCAAAATACTCCGCGGCCGAAGCCGAAGCCTGTATAAGTCCAGAAAACATCATCTGTCTCTCCCATCACCAAAGCTCCAATAGTCTCTATAGAATCCCACCCCTCTGACATCCAATCCAGTGAGGGGCTTGTCCAACATAGGGGAGTGTGGAGGCCCACAGCACAATAAAAAAAAAACCTCAAACTGTTACAACAGATCTCCAGTGTTCCAGAGCTTTGGTTCTTGTTCGTCCTTGGACTTCAGTTTCCTGTGATCTTATTTTTGCTGTGCTACAGTATTTCTATTAGATTTCCCATTACCTGTCCTTTGGCTTGTCTCCTGGATTACCCTGTTTGCCTGAAACCTGACCCTTGCTTGGAGTATCTACTATTCTTGATCGCTGTCTGCCCTGATCTATTGGACTGCTCCTGACTTCGCTTTTGGATTAACCTTTTATTATTTTGTGGTACTCTAGTGCTCCTATCCTTACTAGGGCGTTCTGCCTATGTTACATCTGTGGACCACCTGGTAAAGGTTACTAGCAAGAGATAGCATCCCCTGCTCTATGCTCCAAAACCTCAACCCTGACAATCCCTGATGATATCAGGAGGGCTGATGAATACACCTCATATAATACTTTTTTATAAATGTATCATATATTCTGTTTCTCCATCACCCCTGACCCCCAATGAGAACTTTTAAAACATATACAACAAAAACATTGTCCCATCGTTCATTTATAGTTAGTAATTTAATGGTTTGTCTTATAGCTAAAACAGTAGGCCTAAGCATTTACTGGCAAAATCACTAAGTAAACTGGAAAGTGGAAAGTATCTTGTTTCAATGAATCATCCAGTGTCTTTCTAAAGGGACTAAAGGGAAGGGCCTCATTTTCTTGAACTTTTTATTTCCTTCTAGTGGTCTCCACTCAGTCCATCCAGAAGGCATAATATGTTCGTAAAAGTTGGTAGGTTTGCGTGGATCCACTGGTGCCTGATACCACCACATAAATGATTAATACAATAGCAAAATCTTTTTAAAGATATTTTTTTATACTTTTTTTATTTTATTTTATTTTTGCTTTCGGTTTCTGCACTCTTTCCCTTGATCTTAAGGAGGCAATGAAGATGGACTATCAATAGATATAAGCAAATTCTGTTTTTATTATTTTGAATTTATTTTTTTGACATATTTTTTCCCAAGCTGACCATTTTCCATTATAGAACATGTTGCATACTTGATGTCTCTACCACTCATGTAGTATGTGCAAGTCCACTCTATTTATCACTCACGTCTCTATTCTTGTAATCTAATCTCTTTTTGTTATTTTGCTCAGTGGAAAACAAGAAGATTTTTTTAGAATATCAAAAACACAAATGTCCAAAGCTCATAAAAAAAACGGAAGAGAAGACGGGTTAACGAGAAGCAGCAGGCCAAAAAGTAATTAAAACATGCATTACTTGATGTCTGTCCCACAAGGTGCTTCATCAACATGCATATCATATGTCTTGTCTTGCCCTTTCAAATGGCTTAGTGGAAGTGAGTCATTCGAAGAAGGTACAGAACACTGACACATATTTCCTTTCCTTTTTTCCCTTTACAGGGCCAAGATAGTTCAAGCATGAGACTAATGTAATACAGCTTTAGGCTTTGTGTTATGGGCTCTTCATATTGTCCAGCTATGTGGAGGGTCTTGTTGGATATGGGCCTTGAACAAGTAAACTTATATGTACTTCAATTATCCTAAGATCTTCAGGTGCTATAGGATTCTTAGTTTTTACTTTAGAAGGGTGTTAAAAGTAAATACTATTATTTGATTTTTGTTGTGAGGAAAGCATCCAATTCTCTGGATTTAGGCCTAAATTTACATGATCTATGGTATCCATGGAAAATGCTCTATGGGCATTCCATAGTCTATATGTATATATTTTATGTCTTGGCACAATATGAGCATACCCGGAAACTGAAATTTACAGATTGCATGCTCCTATATTTTTATATTAGATGATCTAATAGGCCTCAGGAAGAACAAAGGGTCTACTCATTAATCCCAAATCTGGGGCCGTAATAGCAATTTACACCAATTTCTGGACGATCTTTGGCCATGATTGGTTCAGGGAACTTGGCCTGCAGAGTCTTATGGATTCCCCTTTCTCAAAAAGGGCCGAAATCAACCTGAAATTTCCCCAAATATGGCCAAAGCTGCCAAATTTCGGCGATTTGAATGTAGACGTAGTGAAGAATAAAATAAATTTTATTCTAAATAAAAAAATATTAATACAAATAATGAATATATTAATGTTATGTATTATAAGAGTAAATATAACATCATCATAAAGATTATTACTTTTTTTAATTTACTTTGTCTACTTAATTTTATTATTTATAAGCATTTTATTTATATTTAACTTTTTTAAATTTAAATTTTGCTTTTTAAAAACTTTTCTTTTTTTTTTTAATCGGCCCATTTCAGTAGGACTTCAGATATTACAAAAGTAGTCCAAGTCTTCGCATTGACTTCTATGTGAGAACTTTGGCTGTTACTATAATAGCCAAGGTTCTCCTGAAATCACCCCGAAATAAGCCTGAGTCCTCCCCATCGAAGACTATGAGATGGATCAAGGCTACCATTTCAGTCAGTTGAGTACTGGAAGGAATTACAAGGAACTTGATGGACACAAGTCTTTTTTTCAACCTAAACTACTATGTAACTATGTAACAATGTGTAATCTGACACAAGAAGACTTTCCAGCTATGTTTATAGCCGCAATATAATTAGTATGGAAAACAAATAAAATTCACCTCTCATGGTAAGCTAAACCCTTGAGTGCTTTATTAGCCATATTTCTAAGTATAGACATATCCTAACAAAAAGTAATTTAAAAATGTTAATCATTTTAACAGGGCTATAGTCCACATAGTTTATTTTCTGTATGATGTACATGTGTTTAATATATGAGAAATGCACTCATTTTTACTAACTGTATACAGTCGTCCTGTAGTATTACATTGAAAATAATTTCACTGGGTCTCTTAATTCTGCTCAGTCCAATAAAGGAGGTTTGGAAAGATACATTTTTTTGCAACATTGTAGATAAGCTAAAAATATAAAATGGATCCCGTCCAATGTTCATTGATTCATTCATTTGTTTCTCCATGTTTTTAAACGCAGTCTTCATGTTGTGTATTTGTCTACGATTAAGTCTCATGGCAAAATGCGTGAGACTATGTTCTCCTTGGATATGGGAATTAGTGATTGAAGAAAGTTTTATTTTGTACTTAATGCGAATACTTGGACAAGGCGGTGCACTTGCCTACTCAAGGAGGTGTACTTGCCTACTCAAGAAGGTGCACTTGCCTGCTCACATTGTTGTCTTTTTTTTTTTATATATATCGTGTCAAGGGAACACCGCTTATGACTGCACTCTGATTCATCCTAACGGGCTGCATGGCCGAAAAAGCATCTTTTAAAGTGGCTACCAAGGTGGTTTGCTCTTTTTAGCTTGGAAGGAAGGGTAGGACTTTTACAACAGCACTAAATCCATCACTCTTTATTTGCAGTTTTAAAGAGATAGAAAGATTTGAGGAAACAACTGAATAGACAGGTTTTTTCTCTTTAATTTATACGATGCTGCCTTTATCTAAAAATTTTCTTTAAACAAAGTAGGATGAACTGGCCTTTTAACAGCAACAATTGAACAGAAGAAAAAAATAACGATTAAAAAAAAAACAGAAAAGCAGAAGACAGCAAGGTAAAATATTCTGCATGATAATTTATTGTTTTTTTTTGTAAAGCTTTTTACTGTTGGTTCTTATTGACAACAGTAGAATTGGTTTTATTTTAGTTTTAATTTCAACCAATTTTCCAACATCAATGCTCCCCCCCGCTCACACTACAACAAATGGAATGTAAGCAATCCTAAAATGGGAACATTCAGTGAAGAGCAGGGAATTCTATTTTCACTAGGAAAAGTTTGAAGCAAGACACAATATTTATTGCTAATCATAAAAAAAGAATGAGGAGTGTGTCAGGGAAACCGGTAAAGATCATTATAGATGCAGCCAATTCTTAACATTTATGTCTTCAAACTTTGTCTCTTGACATTAATCTCTGGATTGTTCTTCCTGAACTTTGAACATGGACCTCATGTTTGCCAGTGATGTGTGTGGGCATAAGGACCTATTTCTTAAAATAAGTAAGAGTCACTACCGTCATTAAATATATTACCTTTGCACACAATATTTTGATGTCGGAGATCATGTCATTTTTGAATCTTATGGGTTTTTTCTCAAAATTTCATTTTATGGCTTTTGTTGGATTGATGTTGTAAAAGGATGTCAAAGAGTCAAGGAGATGGGCTGTCGACTCACTCTATTTATTATCACAGAGATGTTGCTGATTAAAAGAATGCCTATTGATCAGTTTTCTATAATACCATTTTGTGGTAGTCCCTTCAGATTCTATTAGAAGCACTTTTTAAAGAAAAACTAAAACTTTATTAAATTTTCCACTTGTGCAAAATTAACTGTGAAAATCAGGAAATAAAAGCGGAGTTAGAACATTTGCCCAATTCTCCTCTTTCCTTCTCAGCTATTAATGCCTGTTTTTTGCAGTTGAGTTATTTCACCATAATTTTCATTTTAGTGACTATACCCCATTGTCTGAGTCTCAAGAACCAATGGGTTAAGGATTCTAACCTGGGCTGAGACTAATGATCTTTCCAGTTGGAATTTGGAAAAACCCCCAAAAAACTAACACTTACAATGTTATAGCTGTTGAGAATCAGCCTATTCATGTCTCATGTTTGGAGTCAGCAATATTAACATGTGGGGAATAGGTTCTAGGATTTAGCTGCAGAATAAGGGTCATAGGTGCAATATGTGGTAATGTGACATAGCTTGTTAAACAATTTGTACCTTGTTAGCAATAACTTTCAGCAGTAATTATTTCCTGCCATTTTGGGATTTTCTGACGGGGTGTAAATTATGACTTGGCCTCTTATAGGTAATAATAATTTTGCTTCTAACTCTTGACTTAAACAGGATATAAGGCAGTTTTGGAAAATTGCTTCCAGTATACCAAACAGTGTTAAGACCTTGTAATAATGGGTAAAAAATGGCATATAGATGAGATTGATGACTCTAAACTTATAAAACAGGTTACTTAAATCAATAAATAGATAGATGGTGTTATAAAATTACCATATTTTTAGCATTAAGTTACAGGGGATGTTTTTTTTAAATATAACATTTTTTTTAACTTTAATGTGCATTTCTTTATTTCAAATAAACAGAATACAATTATGTGAAGTACCTGTTTTGCAGCCTTCCTGGAGATCCTCTTTCCTCTCTATTCTCTTCCATGAAAGTGCTAGGCCACCTTTGGCCTCAATATCTTCTTATTGTTGGTTCTTATCTGTAGTCAGAATCAATGTTGTTTGAGCAGTACACTAGTTTAGAAAAGAGATTAATTTCTGTGTATGAGCTGGTGGTTGATTTCTGCAGATTTTTTCCCAGCAGGCTAAATACATAACATACAGGTTGTAATATTGTAAAACAGACCTAATAAAGTATACAGCTGTGTGCTAGGAATTTCCATATACATGTCGGTAGATGAAGCAATGATTTACAAATCTTTATTTATTTATTTATTTGTAGATTGGAATACTAGATGCATTACTAATATCCTAGTTTGTGGCCTGTAAACAAATAGCAAGTAGAACAGAATGTGCATATTAAAACATAGCTGAGGTTATGCTCTGCAATAATTCACGCAGTCCTGAAGTGTCTTACTTAAAGTGTCCATGCCCCGTAACTAAAATCAGTCCCCTACAGTTAGGGTTGCCACCTGGCCGGTATTTTACCGGCAGGCTGGTAAGAAATTGGTTTCAAGCCGAAATTAAGTCTATGGAGACAGTGGCATGGCCGAAAGAGATTCGGTTTATAGACTTTCGGTTTATGTAATACATGTAATGCTATTGCTATTCTATAAACCGAAATAGAGTCCCCATTCATAAGAATAGGTCAATTGACCTATTCGTATGAATGGGGACACTCTTACCCACATTTTACTTCATTTTGCAGCCCTCTAGCCCTTTCCAGGACTTTTTTAGAGGCATTTTAGTGGTCAAAAGTTCGTGTCCCCATTGACTTCAATGGGGTTCGGGTTTGGGGTCAAGTTCGGTGTCAAGTTCGAGCACGGACCCGGACATTTTTTTTCGAAGTTCGGCCGAACATCCAGGTGTCCGCTCAACTCTACTACCGGGCTCTTAGACACCTTAGAATTGCATGTTGGTACCACAGCTATTTTTATTAATTTTTATTAATGTGTTCAAATCAGCTTTTTAAGATAGAATCCTACACATTGAGCTTATAAAGTTGGGCACATAGTCATTTGATTGTAATTTTATTCATTAGTCTAAAAAAAAACCTGTAGCTCAGAAAAGCCAAAATGTGATCTCCATAGGTTGTCAGAAAGAAGAAGATCAAATGGACTTCCATGTAAGGATTGTGATATGAGCCAGCTTGAGCATGATACCATCAAGGATGTGATACAATCTTTATTACAATCAAGTAAAACCACGCATGCATTTAAAGTTGTGGGTGAAACAAACACTTTATACATTTTGTGCCGTTTGGCTCTTAATGTATAACCTTCATGGCTTGTCACAACAAATCCAACAATATAGGTTCTATGCATTAGTTCATTTGTTGAACACCGGCTAATATGTGCTGTGGAAGGATGTACAAGCCACCCTGTCTAGCAGATAGACAATGCTGATGTTAAATAGAAAACATAATATTAATAAACACAGAGCTATAGCACAGGTAGTGAAAGTTGATATGCCAAACTAACACAATATAAAAAGAAATGCAAAACATCGCTACCAAATCTAACAATTGTGAAAGGCCCAGAGCAGCACTCAGATAATGATGCAGCAACTAGCGGTACATACTGATAGAAACATAGAAACATAGAATGTGTCGGCAGATAAGAACCATTCGGTCCATCTAGTCTGCCCAATTTTTTTTTTGAGTACTTTTATTAGTTCCCCGTTCCCGGTCTTATAGCTAGGATAGCCTTGTGTCTATCCCACGCATGCTTAAAATCCTTGACTGTGTTTACCTCTACCACTTCTGCTGGCAGGCTATTCCATACATCCACTACCCTCTCAGTAAAGTAATACTTCCTGATATTACTAAATAAATGACTGTTGGTGTGAATCTGACATACCATCTCCAGTCTCCTACCCTACAGTGCTGTTAATGTCAGTTTTCCTGTCGCCAGTGAACAAACTTTATTTTGCTGGGACAAAGAGGTTCATGGGGATTGTTAGGTGCACACAACAAATAAAGAGACCAGACACAATTATTTATTTTGTTGGAGAAAGCCTGTGATCTTTATTTCATTCATAAAAACAATGACAATCCATACAAAACCACCTTAATCATACTACAGAAATTAGGAAGGTATGTTATAACCACAGAATAAAACATAATAAGTTAGTTCATAATTCCAGGACAGTACAGGGAATACATTTTCGCATTATATGTAAGAGAAAAAAAAACAGAAACATAATATAGTGTAGTAGTATGTATATAATACAAGCTCCCAAGTAACCACTAACTTCTTACAGATATATTGTGCCTTCACCAGATTAAATAGCAGTTAGAATCATATGAATGTTCTGGTCTTCTCACCAGAAAGCAGCACTATATGTAAATAGCATAAAATTGTTTTTTTGTTAAATGTAAAAAGTACCTCCATGACAATGATCACCACATATGCCAGTCCTCACTATAATCACTTCTGTAAAGGAGCTGCCAGTAAGAAGTCTGCCCAGTAAATGTCAACTTCAATTAAAAAAAAGATCACCAATCTGCTGTCGCCTTTCACACACCACGTTTCGCCCAAATATCATGTTCAAGGCTTCCTCGTGCTGTTTTCTCTTACATAAGCTGAAAAATGTATTCTCTGCACTGTCCTGGAATTATGAGAAAAGTTATTATGTTTTATTCTGTGTGGTTATAGCACACCTTCCTACTTCTTAAATTATTTGGGGGATTTTATCTGGTATTGAGACACTAGAAGGTGTGGTGCCGCTGTTTCATCCTTTTACTGGGTGCAATGTATACTACCTGTATCTTACTTTATTATACTCAAACACTTACCAGATTAGCATTTGCCCTGAAGGCCTGAACTCTTATATTTATACGTTCATATATATCCAGTGTCTGTCTATTCACCAACAAGGTGACTTATATCCCCAAATAAATTATAACAAAATGGTGGGCTTGACCTGGAAGCTGCTCCAACTGAGTGGAATGTTATTCCTGTACTTTCTGAAATCATACTGTATCATCCACCTTTTCACAAATCCTCTTGACTTATGGAATCTGCTGTGTATTTGCTGATTTTTCCCCCCAGTACTGTGGAGAGGGGTGTGATCGTTTCCACTACATTCTCTACTTTATTGTGGAGATGTAAGTTTTTAAATTCGGCAATTTTCGACCATAAACTTGTCTAATTTCGGCTGGTAAGCGGTGCTGACATGGCTTCATGCATGACTGATGCTGTTTTACCAGTTTGTTTACTAGTCATTTGCAACCCATTCAGGTTCTCTCAAACATTAGCATATTATCTGTCACGTTGCCATTGGTGGCTACAGGTATGCAAATTTATGATGTCATCTTGTTAATATTTGTGGATAAAATCAGATTATTACATTTCATGTCCAGTGGTGAAAACCATAGATACTTTCAATGTAGTATTTTCTTTATTGCTTGACTATATGTTGTCTGTTTGTTGACAAAGTCCCTTTAAGACATTAACCCTATCCTACACATATTATAAGTAACATTGTGGGCCCCCACAATTCCTATGAAGACAGATCATGTATTCTTATTTTTGTCCCAACAGGAGACTTTAGTATATGATCAATATAAATAATGTATCAGGGTCAAGTTCTCAATCAAAAGACTTCCCTTTGCTAATGGGTGGTTTGTTCACCCTCCTGTGTGGCTGTCAGACAACTCCTCACAGACCACCAAGAGTTCAGGATTTATGGTTTAACAAATTGTGTCACATATCCATAAAACCTAGACTGCTAGTGTTTCCTGGGGATTGGTTTCAGAAACACTAAGCTAATCATGTCCCATGCCATATAAGTGGCTTCAGATTCTTTAGACTGGACAACATATAGTATTACACTCAAGGAATATACACTCAAGGAGGGCTGTAGGAACATGGTCATCCAAATAGTATTTACAGTGGGAACATAGAATGATATATATTGATATTGTAAAATTGTAAACAAGTGGAACGATTTAGAGAAATATTATTTTTACAAATTTCTGTGCTATCGTTTATGACAGTACCATGACAGTACCATGACAGTACCATGACAGTACCATGACAATACCATGACAATACCATGACAGTACCATGACAATACCATGACAGTACCATGTAGCTAGCGTTGCCACCTTTTCTTCAAGAAAAATAATACTGGCCATACTACTGCCTCCATAGACTTAATTACTTTTTACTAGCCTGCTGGTAATATACTGGCTGCGTGGCAAATGTACATGTATGATCACCTGCCTAATATTGTGGAGGTCCTCTTTTGACGGCAAAACAGCCCTGACCCATCAAGGCATGGACTCCGCTAGACAGCTGAATTTGTGCTGTGGTTCCTGGCACACAGACATTACCGGCAGATCCTTTAAGTCCTGTAAGTTGCGAGGTGGGGCCTCCGTGGATCAGACTTGTTTGCTCGACCAGATTGAGATCTGGGGAATTCGGGGGCCAAGTCAACACCTTAAACTCATTGTTGTGTTCCTCAAACCATTCCTGAACCATTTTCCTTTGTGGCAATGTGCATTATCCTGCTGAATGACGCCAATGCCATCAGGGAATACCGTTTCCATAAAAGGGTGTACATTGTCTGCAACAATGCTTATGAGATAAATATGAGATTAAAAAAATGCTTCATTCTGGACATATACTTTAAATGACAACTGTCAGCAAAAAGTTATGTTTAATTGAGAGATTGCATTAAGCTTAGACATATTAAATAGAAATGCTATAATGCAATAATACAAATAAAATACCTGACTCTGCTTATATAGCTCCAAAAGGGGATGGACATATTGTTTAGAATCCTTGGTCAGATAAAGGAAAATCTGACTGATCTGACTCAAGATGTCTGCCCCCGGGGTGCGGCTGGTAACTTTTGGCCCAGTGAGCAAAAAGAATTCAGTGACCCCTATTGCTCTCTAATGTGGCATCTGAGTGCATCATCACCATCACCCTAAAGGGAGGTAAGTGGAGTACATGGGAGGACACTGAGATGGGGCTATAAAAGAAAAGGTACCAGAAACAAAGATAATCTAGTACTCTCCTGTTTCCCCCTGATAGTGCTATATAAATAAAGAGAACTTTGTTATATATTTTTTCATTAAAGCATTTTTATTTAAAATGCCTACAATTGATGCAAGCTTTCAGTTAAACGTAACTTATTTCTTGCCTTAAGATCACTAGACAAGAGACACTTCAGATCCCTGTTTTTGCATTGATGACCAGGTGAATCAAGTCTTAGTTTATTTATCTCTGCTTCATCTTAAAGTATTACTATACATAAAGATATGAAACTGCTCAACACTGACTTGAGATCGGAAAGCTGCTCTATTTAATGCACAGCAGTATTTTAATTTGCAATTGAAACATTTGCTTGTGTAACAATTGTGTTGTCATTTATAAAACACCCGTTCATTGTGCGAGCCCTGTGTGTCTGTGTTCTACATTGATCATTTATTACATAACGTGCGGACAGAGAGTGGGTGTCTCCCAATGCTTGTTGCTCCATCAGAGGCGTGCCCCCGGGGTATGTAGAGCTGACAAGATGCTGAGATCCATCTTCACGTGGAATCCGAGTGGAGCAGTGATTCCTGAGTGGGGAGCATGTGAGGAGGGAATCCTGCAGGGAGAGTGTTGGGAATGTGCACACACTGAGCATGCTGTCCATGCAACAGTTTGCTTCCCTGCCTCCTGAAGACAACTACCGGCCAGTCATCTGCACAGAGAGGGTAAGATCAATACCAAAACCGGGCACAGTGACTATGACAGGATCTTCTTCAGATACCCATCAGATCAATTAATAACAGGTCCCTGCCCCGGACCAGATCATGGCATTGATCAGTAACATATCATGGCAAAGATGAATAAGCTGTGGCAGTTTTGCTGTTGCAGACTACATTTCCCATTATGCTCAGCCAGCCGGAGCATGTACAATAACAGCTGGTCTTCTGCAGGTTAGCCATCAGTGTATATACTAATAGTCGTGTATGATAGAACAGTTCTTCATCAGTTTTCCAATTAATGTATGTCATTTTGTGTCGCGGGTAATGTATTATAATGTTATAGGTTTTGTGTACTTAGGTGTGATAAGGCAGCGCATTCATTTAATGTATAATTATTTAATTAAACTGCACCCACTGCTGATTGATCTGACTGGTCAGTGACTGCTGACCTTTGGGACAACACCTCCCTTGATGCTCTGACAACTAATTGACCTAGCATCACAGGAATTGTAGTCCACAACACCTGGAGTGCCTGAGGTTGGTAATCACTAGTATAAATGGGCAGTTACCTGGATGATGTCGCTTTATGCAGTAAGTCATGTTATGCTCCCTGCTTGCTTAAAAAAATATAGCCCTCACCTTAGATAAGTCACTTACATTCTGTTGCTAGGAAAGTTTTCAGTAATGGAAGGGATTGAACTTGTGCCTTGTCTTTATGTGTTACCATTCCCAGTCCTTAGTGATTTACAATGTCTGTGCAGTCAATGATTTAGGATGGTGCTGACAGTAAAAATCTATTTTTTATGTGTTTATGCTGTGGATTAGAAGTTCCTCACTGGCAATCATTGCATAGCTGGATTCCTCACACAGAGTTCTTTTTTATTTTTTTATTTTAACAAGTTACAATTCTAGTTTTTGGGTATGTAACTTCAGTCATAGGCTGAGAATCTGGCATAGATGATTTATATCTCATTCCAGTTTATCTGCTGCTCCTAAAATGCGCAGCCAGCCAAAAACTACAGGGACAGTAGTAGTCCCTATCATTCTCAGGCAGATAATCTCTGGAACTGAAGCTGCTATAAAATACAGCGCACATCAGTCTCAGGCAGCTCACAGGAAGGTATGATATCAATTTAAGATTTAATATGCACCTTGAAAGAAGTACACTAAAATTGTACAAGTAGGAATTGTGTCTCAACAAGCACTAAATATACAGTAGGAAGCCTGGAAGCTATCCATGTAAAAACAGTGTCAGTGAATTAGTGGAATATTGCACATGATTACCAAATAACTATGATACTGGGGTGTAAAGTGGAGAAATCAGCAGAAGCATTCCATTCCTTTCTGTGAAGATTGCTCCACTTTTAAAACTTTGCCCTAGAATGTCTCATTGCACAGTGTGTGTATATGTATATATATATATTACTGTATTGTGAAAATATGCTCAGTTGTGTATTTTGAACCATTGTGTGTGCATGTGACTGGGATTTTGCTATGGCACATAAGATGTATTTCATTTCCCAAATATCCGGCAGGTCAGGTTTTCTGTATAAATGTTATTATTAAATGACTTTGAAATAACCTTTCGTATATCATTTCCCTGCCTCTATGTATGGTGCACAAAATCAATTTTTATCATCACAATCCTGTGGGAGTATAAGCTAAGTTATCAGCAGAAAGACTGGTGCTCTAAGAAAATCACATGAAACACCAGCAAAATATAACTGCTAATGAGTAAGACGTTGGTATAATGAGCACAGCAATCTGACTCAAGCTTTAACCCTTTGAATTCTACAGTTTGAAAGCTGATAGCAAATTAAAACCCTCTTACAGTCTATTGATTAAAGCTATGAAAGACGAACTCCCAAAATACTTATATAACATATATAAATACAGATTATTTGTTAGCTAATTAGACACTAGAAGGTCACACTATGTCAAAGGGAAGAGCTGCTTTTCTTTTGAATTAACCTCTAATATCCACCAACATGCTACATTTTTTATTATTCCAATTAGCATTTGCTGCTACATTACTTGTGATTATGTCATTTTCTAACTCTATAACTTGTTTTAATGACAAACTAACCTGGAGAGAGAGCGAAAGCTATGGTTACTTTGGGGGAAATCATGTACATGTGATAAGTAAGAGAATATTTATTCCACTTAGAAAATATTTCAAGTACTTGAGTTATTTCATTTATATAAACTATGCACTCTTATCTATATAGAGCCGTTCTAATGCATCATTCTAAATATAGATGAGTATAGATGAGTAGGAATTAATGAGTAGGATTATTGAGTAGGAATAGTCCATAGTTATTATGGCGATTGCTGTTTTCAGGAAAAGAATAAGTCTTTATACATAAACACATACCCATTAGATGGAAAGTGAAAATGATATTAAAGTAAAAGAAACACTTGTAGCAATCAGATCTGTTCTATTTTGTAAAAACTATAGTTTACATTTTTTTCCTTTTTTTTCTGTGTTTTAATATAAACTTACTTTTGGTACTAATACTTTACCTACCTTGGTACCAATTTTGTTCAAGGTTCTGTTTAATAAATATTGTCCATCTAGAATGTTCTGTATACTATGCATTTACTGCTCTAAATTTGCATATCTGCTTCTGAATTTTTATTTGATGGTTTTGTGATATGTTGGAGGTTTGCTCCAAGGGATTAAAGTGAGAAACCGATATATCACCTAGGATTTTTGTTTAATATTAACAATGTTCCCAGGTGCATTAACCTAGAGCTGCTGTCAGTATAGTATGTAGAAATCACAAAACATAAATGAAAACTTTTTTTTCCCCACTTTCTTTTGTGATTAAAAAGAACTCCAATTATGCCCCCAGCTACAAAACGTTTAAGGTAAATAGTAATTATTGAACCATACAGAAAAAAGTCAGGATTAATACTAAAATACATTGTACTCCTATATATCTGTCTGTCTGTCTGTCTGTCTGTCTATCTATCTATCTTATCTGGGGAGGCTGGCAACTTTTAGCCATTGGGGCAAAAACAATTTAGTGGCCCATGGTGTAACCAGCCCACCCGTTATAATCAGAGACACAGATAGACAAGCAAGAATGACATACTGACAGATAAAGTACAGATCTTTCTTTCTTTCTCTCTTTCTCTACCTATATATCTTTCTCTTTCTGCATCTATATGTATTCTCTCTGTCTATCTATCTTTCTCTCTCTTTCTGTATCTATATATATTCTCTCTGTCTGTCTATCTATCTTTCTCTTTCTATGTCTATATATATTTTATCTCTGTCTATCTGTCTACCTATCTTCCTGTTTCTCTCTTTCTCTATCTACATATCTTTCTCTTTCTGTATCTATATAAATTCTTTCTGTCTATCTATCTTTCTCCATCTATATATATTTTATATCTGTCTACCAGTCTTCCTGTCTCTCTCGTTTTCTATGTCTATATATCTTTCTCTGCCTGTGGATCAGTCTGTCTACCTTTCTTCCTCTGTCTTTCTGTCAATCTGTCTATCAATGTTGCAACCTCTCTCCCCACCTTTATTTCTATCTTTTTATAGTCAAAGTTGCAGAATTTTCCTAGTTACCGTTTCTTAAATTAATTTTTATCTGAACAGTTTCAGTTTCCCTATAGTGTTTAATAGTAATGTTTTACTCAATAAGCTAATCCATCATACATTTTCCACCTTTTAAGATACTTTTTTATTTTTTTTTACTGCTTTGTCTGTAATCGTTGTTCATGTTCATATTGGTTGTACATTGCAATATTCATTACATATTTAAATGTAAAGGGCTTAGATTTTTTTTATTTCTTTCCAATCAGATAAGTTGGTTGTAAAACATAAAATATTGGCATGTTTGCTGTAAGCCTGTTAATGTGTAATCTTTGTGGGATTACCGTATGTGAAATGTAAGCACATTTTAAAATAAATATAGATAGTATTCATTAAATAGTGAACTGCAGTGAATTTTCAACCAAACTGCAAAAATCATGCAATAATAGTTGGAAAATGATGTGAATTAAATATTTTTTTCCAGTATGGTTATATTGCAAGTCAGATCTCAGCTCACCACAATTCACTATTTCGTAAATAGACCGGATATATCTACAAAAATATCCATATATAATATGAGAGCTTAACATTGTCTAGACCCTAACAACTTAAAAAGGGATTTGTTTTTTTTTAAATGCCTTGTATTGACATGATCCAGGGAAATAAAGAAGATAAACAAGGTAGACAAGACAAACAAATGTGACTAGATAATTTACTATAATAATTCTTGTTTGCAATAATGTTTGTTCTATTAATAAAGAAACCCAATTCAGAGTGATATGCAGCAAAACAAATCTAAATGAACAAACAGCAGTATTCATTTTGAGGGAGATCTATGTATATATCTTTGTTTGGGGTAATTTAACAATGTTGATCATTATGTAAGGAAATACGTCTCTTCCTTTGCTCAAAGTAAATTTAACAAAGAAAACAGAATGAATACATGTTGTTTACAAGTAATAAACCATTGACATACTATGACAGTGACATTCCAGCGTTGCGAAGGTTAATACGTATGCTTGCAGAGGGACATGCATAGAATTCCTCTAGAATGTTCTGCATGCTGGTTTGGGTAGTGAACGTGTTCTAGGGCTGCTGTTCTCTTGTTGGTTGCATGGTCACTCTTGAAACGGAAAAAAGTTTCCGCTTTACAGTCTCAGTGAGATTATTTGGGACTGACAGATATGTAATCCTTCCTTTTTTTCCACGACCCCTAAAAATAACTGACTCCATGAGATGGGATTTCATATTTCCCCCTAAATGACTGTCTCCCCCTGACCCAATAATGCCTGAGTGGAAAGTCTGAATGTAAAAATACCTGTTTATAAATAGACAGGTTTCTCTCTCCACACAGGATCCTAATGCTTGATACACTTTGGCTCAGCCCTCGAACCGTTAAACAGGGGTTTTCAAAGGCGGTGTAATATGTATCCATGTTTGCCCATGAGCATGCCCACTGCTTATATACACAATCATGTGCTGCACCATGGGAATGTATACACCTGGTGAATCAAAAAAAGGAGGCAAACTTATATTCTTCATGAGCTTTGTCCACCGAGGCATTGCTCACCATTTTTGATCTCCTTGGTTTAGAGGGTACATGTTTTTCACATCTATGACTGGATTGTGTGAAGTATTTGTATTATGAGCCGTACTTTACCACAGGATTTCTTATTTTTGTACAGTGTGTACCCATTTGCTGTGTTGATGAGTGAAATAAGATAATATCTTAGATTAGAATATTTATTTTATTTTTTAAAACTTTATCTAGACCAAGGCGCGTCCAGCATGCAACTCTCCTGACTCTAGGATGAGACCCGCCTGACTTGACCACAGACATTTAAATGTAAGGCTTGCCTAAGAAACCAGGCCACGGGCAGCTGCCAGTATCTACAGCAATCTGGTACTGACAGTAGTCTTACTGTTCTGCTATCCAGTGAAAAAAACAAATCTTGTAATATGTAATATCAATATCATGGCTAGTGTCAGCCTATAAATAAATAAATATATAAATATATCAATATCAGAAACCCCATTTCACCAATAATTCAGTTGAATACAGGGCACCTCAAACATTGAATACAAGACAATTATGTTACAGCATGTAACCATGACATATTTGATATAATGCATTGACTGCATTTTAACATATCCAGTTTTAACATAAATATTCTTTGAAGGAATTTCCACTTTTTCAGAAAACATTTATTTGTTTTCAGCTTTTATGAAACACTATTTCTGCACCAGCAATAACTGCCTCAGAATAACTGGTAAGGTGGCATATAGGGCACTGTACATCCTTCGGTTATTGTCCGTTATCATAACATAGACTCATAAGATACATCGTAAATGTGTTTGCATTCTATAGAATGCTGGTTTGATTTTCACAGTATTTTCTTTACAGAAATGTTTCCTGTACGTTTACTCCCCCGTAATGTATTGTTTGTTTTCCTTTATTGGAACATGTCAATACAAGGTATTTATAAAGTCATTCCTGTTTAAGTTGTTATTCTGAAGAAAAATGTACGGGACCAAGATTACTTCGAATGTGACTTCCTCACTGGATAAATATATCTTTGAAAATGATTTCCCAGCATTCTGCAGACCCATCTCATGTAATGAGAAGAGTAGCAAGTTAGTGGAGGTATTCAGTAGCCTGACTTATCACTGGTTTTCATATTAATATTTTCTATGTCAACCTATGATATTCAATGAGCACAGATATATTTTTAAGGTCAGTGAAAATCACTTTGGGAGATATATCGTCTCTTTTGTTTTAAATGCTGAATGTATTAAAAAAAACATGTATAGACCTCAGGGTAAGGAAAAGAAAAGGAGAATAGAAAAAGAAGCTGCTAGACAGCACCTAAAGAGCCTTTCCTTAGAAAAAGTGATATGGTGAAGATCAGGTGCTAGTGTTTAGAAAGTGTGAAGGACCTACTGTTTAAATAAAATACATTTTAATAATGCGAAATACAGTAAGATGCAGTCAATTATAAAAAGATGCTAGCTTGATGGGGCTTCTGATGGAAGAACACCTGATGCGTTTCGAACTAGGCAAATTAAATGCTGAATGTCACTGGTGTAATTCAATCTGGTTTTTTGTTAGTTCTCCATTGATACATAAGAAGGTATATATAAAGAGTAGTCCTAGAAGTGGGGCAATCACTGTAGGAACCAGTGGACCTCTTAATACTAATGATGGAGATCAGAGACTAATAACGGAGTTTAATGGAAACCATTAAAAGGCAGCGAAGTTGAAACTTATTACTGAAATCACAATTATTGCACTGAAATGTAAAAAAAATAAAAAAATATAAAAATAATATATATATATAGTTATATTATAGCTGATGTATTTGTTAGTAGTCTGTAGCCAATATAACTGATAGGGCAGTGATTTACACAACCTCACCCTAATACTTTATTACTTTGTAACAGCCACTATCTCCTTTATTTCACAAAAGGATGTGAAATAGTGATTAGTGCACAGGCTTTTTTTCCCCAGTGTGATTTGATACACACATTTTTAATATTCTACACCAGCCCTTCTCTGCATCCTATCCTACAGGTACTGCAGCACCGATTGTGTGTAGTCACTGAGCATGTATCAGTTTCATTTCTATTAGTCACTTCTCATCTGCTTTTTGTTTTCTTGCACACTGCTGTGATTTCACAAATTCATCTAAGTGTAAGCAATGCAAAATGTAAAATATGCATTGTAAAGTTCTTTAATATGAATTAACATTTGGAAGATGCATTTTAGGAGCAAGACAGTCCTTTTAAGTGTCTGGATGTTATTCCCGTGCCTGCCTAGTTATGTCAGTGCTCATTTCCCATGTTAGTTGATGGATGCAGTGTATATATTTTGATGGGTGACTGCATTATCTATACTAAGGGGCTCCAGAAGTGTTCATTCAGGCCTGGTGCCCACATACACCACTCCCTTTTTATCTAGTATGCATCTTAATATCTATTTCTCCCTTAATCTAGCTCACCCCCCATCGTATTTCTCATTTTTATGTAATTATCACATCGGTAAAGTGGCATAGCATCATCTTTTTATTATTTCTGCTGGCAAATTCTGGTGCTTTACTAACACTTTCTGTTAATCTTTAAATTATCCAAAATAACAAATCCCTAATTTTTTTTGAAGATGTTGTTAGCAAAGTGTCAAAGCCTGTAATCTATTTGAAGATTTTTTTTAATGTCCTAGATACATTATATTTCAGTTTATTGCATTAAACTAAAGTAGAAGAAGTAGAGAACAGAAGTTAAGAGAAAAGGGGATCAGGATCAAACTATAAGGTTGCTTTATAACAGGGGTCACCAACCTTTTTGAAACTGAGAGCTACTTCATGGGTACTGAGTCATACGAAGGGCTACCAGTTTGATATGCCAATCAATATGCCAGGATTATGCCAATTAATATGCCAGGATAATACCAATATGCCAGAATAATGCTAAAATGCCAGGATTATGCCTCTCAATATGCCAGGATTATGCCATTTAATATGCCAGGATAATGCCAATATGCCAGGATAATGCCAATTAATATGCCAGGATTATGCCAATTAATATGCCAGGATTATGCCAATGAATATGCCAGGATAATGCCAATATGCCAGGATTATGCCTCTCAATATGCCAGGATTTTGCCAATTAATATGCCAGGATTATGCCATTTAATATGCCAGGATATTGCCCCTCAGTATGCTCGTAATGGAACCTTCCCCGGACGCCAGTATCGCCCCCCTGATCCTGCAGGCGACTCATGTGTTCCTTGGGTGCGACCTGGTGCCCACTCGAACCGTGTTGGTGACCCCTGCTTTATAATGTCGGTAGATGACCTCATAATGTTGATAGACGGCCACAGTTTGAAAGGGGAGAAACTGGGATGAAATGGAGCAAAATTAGAGTGAGGGAACAGAGGTAATGTACATTAAGGTTAATAGTATGTCGCTATGTTTTTACCAAGCCTAGGCCATAATGCATAACCTTTCCATGAGGCAATTTGGGATGCTGTGGTGGGGTGTTAAAATAGGGTGTGCCAACAGCTGAACTGACACAGCAGGTGTCATATACTGATTAGCGATCTTTGCATGCTCAGTTGGTGAGTAAGACTGGAGTGCACATAGGCTCTTTATTACTTCTATTGAAAGAGAAGGAACGGGTCCAAGCCTGGACACGGGTTCAAATCCCTGGACAACAACTTGCAATATAAAGTCCTCTTTATTGTGTCCAGGCAAGCATCATGTGAGAAAAAGGCACCACAAAACAGAGGGATTGGTGGTGCCTTTTTCCCACATGGTGCTTGCTAGTACAGAGAGAGAGTCCCTTATTTTTGCATGGGATCAGAAAAGAGGATCTAAGTAAGGTCCCCTCTAATGACATGGCAGCTGCCTGTGAGAGGAAAAACTGGCATGTACTATCAAAAGTACCTGCCAGTTTATCCTCAGACTAAGGAAAACGACTTCTACCCTTGTGGGTATCTAAGTAAGCCACTCATTCTTGTGTTACATCAATTGCAGCTGGCTAAAACCATGACCCCTGCACTCCAAGCATGGGAAATATACATTTTCAACACTGAGAAACAAATTTTCTCACATTAGAGCAGAAAAAAAAACTTCTACAGAGGCTGCCAGACCACCTGAGTACCCCCTCTCACTGATATCACTGAATTTATTTTAACATACCGAAAACATGAAATAAGAAAACAAAAAAGTGGAACTGCCCCTTTAAATTATAATTTGCTGTCTGTAGGCAATAAATGTATAAAGTCAGACACTTTTTGATCAGTATAGAATCCAGTACAGGATGATCAGTTTAATGATGAGCAGATGTGATCAACTCATAATAATGATTGACAAGTTAAATTAATGTTATTAGAAGCATGGTGAACAGATTACACTTGTGAGGAGAAGATAGAACTCATATGTTACAAAACAAACGTGCTACACAATGTTTCTGTCAATTTGTGTATCACCCTTCATGCCATTTAAATTGTGGCATACAAAAAGAACTATAATGGCATCTGTGTCAAATGTATATAAATTCTAAGAAAACATTTAAATTAACTCATAATTTCTTTTTATCTCTTTTAATAATGTGCAATAACCTTTAGTGATATTAAAACCTTACATAGTTACACGTTAGCTTTTAGTCTTTTTGGAAATATCTATTCTGTTGATGAAACTATACATACACTGACACAAGTTTAGGGGAGTAATTGTACTGATAGCAATCATACAATCAGTTTGGTATCATGAATTGAATTACACAGTTAAAGCAGACAAAGTTTGGATTTCTTGAATTTAGTAGATTATCTTTGTGCTAGAGAGTGTAAAGAGAGTACTCACTAAAATTTCCAGGGGAATTAAATCCTGATAAATAAAGCAATGTAATCCTGAGATTCATCCAAACAGGGACAAGAAAAGAAAAAACTCTTTGTATTACATTTCAGATCACATTGATGTCTGAAACTCTATCACTGAAAACTGATTCAGTTATGGAGGATGAAACCTGATCAATATTCTAGCCTGGCTTGAGTCTGCCCAATAATTCAATTTAAAATCAGCAGAGATACAAGATCCTTATCTTCTGATGTTACCAGAAATACATTTGTAAAATCCTTCCATATTGAGTATGTACGCTAACATTAGAAGAAAACATTCTTTGGAGGAATTAATAAATATTATTATTATTTTACGATCTACTGCAATCTAATGTTTTTGTTTGCATATGGTGAAGCATGCTGCATTGAGTTTAAAGAGAAAAGAATTGAGATGGGAATTTCAAACTTAAAGGAGCTGGAGAGTAAAAATTCTACCATTCAGCTGCATTGGAGAATTTTTCCAACTTGGCTACATTGGCCTAGAGTTTGAAATTCCCATCTCAATGCCATGCAATTCTCTTATTATTGAGTAGACCCTTCAGTTTGTGCATGCTTAGATACAGTTTTTGCATGGCCTGCATACAAGGCACAGAGAGGCATGAAAGCATCATTGTGGGAGGAGCTGGAAAAAAAGTTGGGTTTCAAGGTGTATTGCAAAAAATAATATAACACTAACAAAAAAATAATAAAACAAATAACTCTCGAGACAAGTAACTGCATTTCTCTCTCTAAGAACCGACCTGTAAATGGAAAGGCTGATTGTTTACTTCTATTTTAGTTATAATAAAATATACCTAAAAATCCATCCTGCGGCCACGCTTCTTTTCCTGGTAAACCTATATTATATTATTTCCAGATTGCAATAAACTAAAACATAAAAAAAATACATAACATCAACATGTCACAATCACTCACTGATCTGGTTGGTCTGTGATAAGTATACAATTTAATACAGTGTCTACTCAATAAAGAAGAGACTTGCAGGGAATTGAGATGGGCAATTTGAAATTTAGGTCAGTGTAGCTAAGTTGGAAAAATTCTCCAATGCAGATGAATGGGAGAATTTTTCAAACTCAATAGGCTTAAGTTTGAGATGACTGTCTCCATTCCCTGAGATTTTATTTTAATTGCAGAGCAAATCAGATGTACCTATCACTGATCATTTAACATTTTTAAACCTGTGTTCCCCAGCACATTTCCATTTGGCTACATGGGGCATACTGCATCATCTCCCTCCTTTGCACAGAAAGATGCAAATCCCAGCTCTGCGATTTCTATTGGATGCTGGCAGCAGCTTTTTTGGAGCCATATTCATGAGTGATGCAATTCTACATTGGTCGCCTCGACACCGGAATCAGTGACACCTTCACATGTTAATTACAGCTAAATTTACATTATCTTGATTAGATTGAAAATCATACTCATTTTGGATTCTCTTTAAAAATAACTTTTAATATGTACTTCTTTTGCAAAAGCAAACGTTATTTGCAAGAAAACCTCAGAATATTGGGAAAGAAGTGCACACTTTCTATTATAACAGCTGTTTTATGTCAAATGGCCCGTGTCTGTTTAGAACGCAAACATGCAAATGATAATGTCGGCGACCTGCTCCCTGCTCTGGCCGTGAGAAATACAGTTTTCCCCTTGCAATCAGCATATGAGATTTCAACTAGATCTCCTGCTTATCAGTTTGAAGAAAAAACAAGTGTCTATATTTGAACCTGTTCTTCAAGATGTACACTGGTGGAATCATCGACATGCCCACAACAGATCAACTAAGACATATCTGATCTAGCTGGGCTGACATAAATAATGCTGTATAACATACAAAATGCACAGCTTGTAAATAATATTTCCCATAGTTCTTGATTTTTACATAATGATCTGACCTTGGGTCCACTTGGGTGGCTATAAATATAGCTTTATAATGATAATTTATGTACTGTGGTCAATTGAGAAGATCAAGGAATGAGCATTGCTGGATGGTTACTAGCACCACTTCGAAAAACATATGGCTTAGGGATCAACGTGCCAATATGGTAATACAAAATCATTAACTGGTCATATTTATATAAGTACAGTTGATGCTGGCAGTTGTACTACTACCAGGAGATCCATTTACAATATATTCAATTCATTTTGCTGTGTTATATATCACTTATGAAATTGTTTTGGAATGTCCTGTCTTGAAAACATGCCCAGTGTTAAAAACCCTCGGAAATACGTGATGGGAGATTTTTACTTTATTCCAACGTGTAAGAGATCTCTTGCACTTCTTAATAAATCATATGATTACTAGGAACATAGCTTTCTGTAGTTATTGCTATTCTTTCCTGAACTTATCTTAACACACATTTAAAGTTGTGACCACTGAGCTTTTTGTTCATCACACTGCGGAAAATAGACAATTTTTTGTTTTAAATTGAATTGAGTGTTTATTAAACATACAGTACAATAAGCCAAAGTAACTTGAACATTGCTCAAATTAAATCTTTGTGAGATCTTGTCACGTATTACTGATGGTCTTATCTATTTAAGTGAATGTGTTACCCTCTCTGTGTCATGATGATAATGGCCATTATGACTTGTGCTACATCTTCATACATCAGGCTATATTTGATGCCACTAGACTTTCACTAGCAACTGTCCACCTGCAACATTTTCACCCCCTCTTACTCTCTTTGGCAAAACCTGTGATACCGTCAATGACAAATATACTATTAAGTATAAAAGTGAGACAGCGCTAATAGTAAACACAAACACAGTATGGCAAAATGAACTGCAAGGACAATAGGATATATAAAAAATATACAAAATTTATTGCAACAGAATATATATATATATATATAAATAAACATAAAAAGACACAATATGACAATCCAGAGTCACAAAATGGATGAGTGATCACATGGATAGAAAAAACACTGGGAATAAGTAACAATAAACAGAATAAAAAAGCCCTCTATGGCTACAAAAATAGTACATAAATGGTATAATACATAAAAACTAATAATGACAAAATCCCTTACCCACTGGGTCTGTTCGCCTGGCCAGGTCTATTGAACAGTTTAGGATATGCACTACGAAAAACAGCTACACCCCACAGGACGCGTTTCGAATTTTCTTCATCAGCTGGTGGGCGATAGTGCAATAACACCAGTGGGGAAGGGATCAACTTATATACTAAAAACATTAAACACACCCTAATCAACACTCATCTCCATCAGCTGACTGTAATTTAGCAGAGAAGAGGAAATGCAGGTCATAGAGAGGAGAAAAACGTGGAAAGACACGACCGTTGTCATGGTAGCGAGTATAATACAGGAAGTTCCCCTCTATGTAAAAAAGTGACCATAGAGAAGTATTTAAACAGAGAGAAAGCATTGTATCCATAGCAACGCATCCCCTTACGTTATGTCTCCGCCCCGCATAGCCGGCATAGCAAGGGGGGAGACAATCACAGGGGAGACCGCAGCGGTGCAAGTGCTTACTCAGAAAATAGCAGAAAGAAATATATTATATCTGCTAGATGGAAACAAGGATCATTGGTAAACATGCAGTATAGATAACAGCAGCATGTTGATAATATACAGTGAAAAAATGCGATCATGTGACCATCTTAAAACATATGTACATACAATAAATATTAGACACATAAGGAACAATTGTTTGTACCATACAAGAGAAAGTGCAAAGTATATACATATTCATATTTAGTAGTATAACAACAGAAATATTTTCTGTCAAAAAAACAGGACAGAAACGGCCCCATAAGATTTATTTTGCCATATAAATCCCAGTGGCAGCAACAGAAATAATAAATTGGATCTAGAGCAAAAAGACAAACACATATATAAAAAATAAAAAATAAAAAATAAAAATAAAAAAAAAGGAAAATTTTCTCTTTCCTCTTTTTTTTCTTTTTCTTCTTTTCTTTCCCTTTTTTCCTTCCCTTTTTCCCTTTCTTTTTCCCTTAATGGCTAGTGATGCATCTCGAGGGAGAGAGGGAGTGGGTCACTCCAAAAAGGGTATTAGATCGAATTTATCATTTAAACCCCCTGGAACTAAAGTTTTTAATGTGAGTATCCAAAAAGTCTCTCTCCTTCTCAATGCCAAGAAACGGTCACCCTTCCTGGGTCCCATAACAACCTGTTCTATGATCCAGGCCTTCAATAGGGTATCGTTTTTATTGTGAGTCTCCTTGAAGTGTCTGGATACAGTATGTTTAGGATAACCTGTTTTGATATTGTATCTGTGTTCGTACAATCTCTTTTTAAAATATCTACTTGTTTGTCCTACATATTGGAGGCCACAAGGGCACTCCAACATATAGATAACAAATTTTGACATACAAGACACATATCTATAGATGGCATATTTAATACCAGTAACAAAACAGACAAAGGTATCTTTCTTTCTTGGACACACATTGCAATGGCCGCAGTTACCACAGCGGTACCATCCTTTGTTGACTCCCATAAAATTACCACTAACTGAACAAGTGGAACTTTTGAACCTCTTAAATTTATTAGTCAAATCAGATGGAGCCAAAAATGTCTTCAAATTTGCATTTTTCTTACAGACAACCACACTTTTTTGTGGGAGAATTTTACTCAGAATTGGATCTGTCTGGATGATATGCCAGTGGCTGTCCAGAATTCGTTTAATTGTATTCGTTTTGTCTGAAAAGGTGGTGACGAGACTCATTGCAAACCTATTGCTCTCATTTGGCTCATAATACGTGTCTATCTCAATATCATTAACTTTATTTATCCTAAACTTTTTAAACCTTCGGTTGTTTGATTCTTGTGCCTGGAAGAATACATCCCTATCCATCTCTCTCGCACATATCTTACTTCTTTCAACTACCCTCTTATTGTATCCCCTTTCTAGCAATCTTTTTTCGATCAATTGGGCTTGTGTGTCAAAAAGTGCTACATTAGAACAATTCCTGCGCATACGCAAAAATTCACCTCTGGGAATATTATTCACCCACTTCTTATCATGGTAGCTTTTTGCATTGAGATAGGTGTTTTTATCTACAGTTTTGAAGTAGGTATGGGTCTCGAATATCTTGTTCTGATCGTTATTGGTAATAGTGAGATCCAGAAAGTTGATAGATCTCTGGTCTGCTTCAAATGTAAATACCAAGCCCAGCTGATTATTGTTAAGTTCCTCGAAGAAAGTTTTGAGAGTCTCCATTGAGCCTCTCCACAGAATAAACAGGTCGTCTATGTAGCGTCTATATAATATTAGCTCGGCACGACGATGGGGACAAAAAATTGTCTCGTCCTCCCAGCTACCCAAAAATAAGTTGGCGTAGCTGGGGGCGAAGCGCGTCCCCATCGCCGTGCCGCACGTTTGTAGATAATAATTTCCATTGAAAACAAAATAATTGGACTCCAAAATAAACTTCATGCTCCTGCCTAGAAAGTCTCCATGGGGACCACTCAAAAATTCATATTGATTCAGCATATTCAATACCCCTTTGACTCCATCTGTATGTCTAATCGATGTATACAGGGCTTGGATATCGGCCGTAACTAAAATGATATCCTCCTGCCAGGGGATGGTGGTTAACAACTTAATTAGTGACTGGCCATCTTTGAGGTATGAGGGCATTAAAGGGACAAGTACCTGCAAGAATAGATCCACATATAAAGATAAGTTAGAACTCAAGGATCCAATACCCGATATAATGGGTCTCCCCGGAGGATTTTCCTTATCTTTATGGATTTTCGGCAAATGGTAAAAAAGTGCCATTCTAGGATTTTTTACAAAAAGATAATTGTATTCTTCTTTCGAAATTATTTTCTTATTTTTCGCATCTTGAAGTAATATGCCCAAGGACTTAGAAAATCCATCAGTAGGATCGGCCGATAGACTCTTGTCTGATGTTAATTTCTACAAGAGGCTATCAGCTTCTCTAAGATAAACATCTGTGTTCTGTATCACCACGCCACCTCCTTTATCTGCACCTCTAATGACAACTCCACCAATATCCCGAAGGTCTCTCAGGGCCTTACGCTCAAATCTGGTGAGGTTGTCATGACTGCATTCCACATCTATTTCTCCAAGTTCCCTTTCTACGAGACTTTTAAAAACCTCTAAGTATATACCTCGACTTGCGGTGGGATTGAATTTAGATGGAGGTCTAAGATTAGTAGAAACTGAGAGGTTATCTATATCCAAACCATTTTCTCCCAATAGATCATTTAGGACACACATCCCAGGTAAATCTCTGACCGACAAACCACTGTTGATATCCCAGATTTTTTTTGGGGGGTGGTGTCTTATTAGTGGGAAACATTATATTCTGTTTGGTCAAAAAAAACCTTTTCACTGCTAATTTACGAATAAATTTGTTGAAATCTATTAGTAAGTCAACCTTATTTAAACGTTTACAGTGTGCAAATTTTAGACCCTTCAACAAAAGAGTGGTTTGACTCACAGTTAAAACATGGTCTGAGGTATTGTATATTCCAAGATTTTCCAGGTCTGTTATTGAGCAATTCTTAATTTTTTCGTTATGTCTCTTGGTTGTTGTTCTTCTTCCTCCTATTCGTCCTCGGATTCGAAATCTGACCATTGGTCTGTCGTATCCGTTTTTGAAGGTCTTTTTCTCAGGAACGGGTTTGCTTTCCTCTTCCCGAATCTCTGTTCTAAAAAAGATGGTGGCATAGAGGAGGATGTTGAGGAAGAGAAGGAGGTCGAAGGAACAGGAGTCATAGGGTTTGTAGAAGAGAAATTAGCATTAGTAAAGTTTCTTTTTCTGTTACTGGTATCTTTACTTCTAAATCCATCAAACCTATTCTGTGTTGTGACACCGAAAGTGACTCTGGTTTTACCACCACCATCTCTTTTCTGACTATATCTCTCCCTCTCTCTCTTATTTCTGTTTTTCGTATCAGTAATATATACTATTAAACTTACACAATTATAATCATTTCTCTATAAGGAATGGGTCTTGAAGTAGGATCATTTCTACTCCATGTAATTTTCTGGTTACCAATTTAAGTATGCGGTGGGGGCTCCCCAATAAAGTTTAGTCTCCTGCGATCAAGCTGACAAGGAGAAAATACCACAGACAAACACATAGAAAAAATGGGGCATGGAAGGTCCTAATTTCTGTACCGCTTATTTTCTTTTAATGAAAATTGCCATAGAGAAGGTGACAGACAGTGCTCATGACAGACAGATTTCATGTTATGCTGTAACAAAATATATGTTATAAACATAACAACCAGAGACCGGTTCTGGAGACAGTCTTTGAAGACAACAGTAGTGCAAGAGACTGGCTAAGCCAAACTGTATTGGACTGTGACCTGTGGTCCATGGAGCACATACTGATTGCACCGTGGGCTTCTCGACTGACTGTCTTAAGTAAAAAATGCTGTTCAAGTTTATTTCTTTTCAACTGACCTATACATTATTTGCTTCAAAAATAGTGGACTGTTCCCTAAAGTGAAAAATAACTAATTCTAAATCTAGTACTCAGAAAAGCTGTATTATAAAGTCCTAGATTGTTATACAACTCGAGCCCCATACCTCCAGTCTGCCTGACAACAAAAGGTTTCAACTATATTACAGTACTAATTTAACAGGATCCATCTGGTTATTCCACATAAAATACCGGACTCTGCAGCATTTAGGCCAAACCAATCTGTGTGGCTAGGAGAAGAGTTAATATAGTTACATTTGTTGATTTGCTTAAATGATCAAAAAATAAATGGTTGCAGTATGTTAAACATTGGGGTCATGTGTAAGGAACAATTGTGGGGCAAAATTATAAAAATTATCACAATTGTGGTGACTTGGTCCAGTCACCAAGGAAACCAATGGAATGTCCCTGCTGATTAGATCACTTACCCCCAGATATTACCATAATACATAACTCCCATAGTCTGCAACAGGTGCCAAAGTTAATCCGTTACTGCTTTCCACGTTCTACTCCGTATAACCCCAAACTGTAGCCATTTGGTAATTTGCTACACAGAATGGACAAGCAAGTTCCACAGTTTTGGCAATCAGTCTGAAAAGTCAGCGTGTTTGATACATTATTTTGCAACACATTCTTGCCATGTTAGATATTGCAATTGATCTGCCTCTAGATTTATAACACTTATTTTCTTCCACAGTGCCTCCAACAACATTCCCACTTACAGATGTCTCGTTTACTGCCTTGGCAAACTCCAGAATGTTAATGGCAGTGATGTTTGGGTGTCAGTCAAGCTGTTATAAGTGGATCCCAAAAAAATAATAAAAGAAAGCTGAAACAAAACTGGACTCATACCACAGTATATTATTATACTTTGAACCAATTTCAGTGATAAAAGGGAATTCTATAATTATGCCAAGTTTAATATGTGACTTTATATTCAGGAGCAGTCACTACAATTATTATTAGTGTACCTAAACAAAACAATTAGTGAATTAATAAGTTACATATACTAAATCACTAAAATAAACAGCAACAATGAACTATGTACTAGCACAGGGGGATATACACTCATATAATAGTGCTTAAAGTGGGATTAAGTTTCTTAAATAAATGGACCCATGAAGAAAACTAAAATGCCTTTTGATTTACATGTCTATGATTTATCTTTCCTGAGCTATTATTTATTTATGTCTTTAATTCTAATGAAATCATTCAATTTGAAACAAGTTTGCGCTTCAATGGATGATACAATGGGGGTCAGGTAGAAACATGAAATAACAGCACCATCGGCCTCTATATCCCTTCATATTTCAAATTTCGGCAGTCTGCACTGTCTTTTCTATTTATGTACGTTTTTGGTTGTGTCGGCACTCATTGCGCTGGGCCAGCCAATGTATAAAAAAATCAGGCGCCTGATTTAGTGTCGTGGAATCGCCGCCAAACAGATCCCTCTCCCACACTGGAAAGTGTTGTGATTTATAAAAAGAAACATGGCAAACAGCGATTGCACCTCTTTATACCCTTCCTTTCACTTGTGTGGATGTTTTTATACCTGACCTCCCTTGTTTAATGTAAAAAATATGGTGATGTTTTGAGACACATAGAAAGGTCACTGGGGTGATACTGTCAATCGACATACCATTAAAAAAAATATTTTTAAATAAGTTAAAGTGGTGATTCATTTAAAAAAAAACAGCATTTTTGCCTCTCCTCCCACTATAAATAACACATGGTTAGGTAATAATATAACTACTAATGTTATACTGCAGCAAACATTGACACTGGAAAGGAAACAGTTGGCCTTCATAAACTATTGTATCTTTTGTCAGCTGTTTGGTGTCTGTGGAATCTTTGTCAAAGGGCTAGTTCTTGTGTTATCCTGCCATCTGGGTCCACTTCAGAGATGTTCATATTCCTTATTTCAAAACGTTCTATATCTTTGCAATAATTAGTTCATGGAAAATTAGCTGGGAATCCTTGATCCTTCTCTGCTTCTGCTGCCTGTTGTTATTTGTAATTTACTTGCCTGTTACCAGTTTCTGAGGATCAGCCTAGTATTTAAAACACCGTTGGCAAGGATAGCAACCACTGAGGTCTGAGAGATGGCTGCATGATCACAATCAATATAATGGGATCCTTATAGCCAGCAGAGTGAAAAGAGATGTTGTAGAACACACCTAGCACAAAAAAATGATTACAAGTGTAACCAGGGAAGGGCTGGTAAAAGGGCCAATTGGGCTTGTTCCTAGCAGAATTAATGGGTCCAGGGCTTTGAATTTTTACTTCTAAATACACCCAGCTAAATGTTTGTAGGTAAGGTAGCCATTTTCCTCAGATGAGGCTCTAACTGGCTTCAATAGGATAGCAATCTGAGGTCAGATAGGCTTCAAATTCTAGCCTTCCTACCATCCTCATGTATAAGTGAGAGGAGAGTCCATGTGATTTATCAGCATATCTATCATCCCCATCTGTTTCTGGCTCCAAAGATATTGGATGTGCCGATGACATTTCATCCAATGTTACTAAATTATTATTGCTATCCGCTGGGTGTAATAATGGTAGGTTGACCCTTGATCCTTTAATATCCAATTTAAATTAATACTGTCAGGTCTAAAGACCTGCGCCGGGGGTCCTCTTCCAGATTATAATGTGGCACAACAGCAAGGTAAAGCCGAATTCCTTGCCTCGATTTACGCACACACCGCACTTTTAAAAGGCGCTCGTGGTATTGATGGTGGGGGGTGGTACTGTTGCCGAGCATCGAGGCATCAAAGGGGAGGACTGGGGTGCTGGATTGGGAAGTGCCATCCACCGCACACTCTCTATACCTTATGGATGAGGGCGGAAACCAGGTGCTGGGGGGGAAAGGCCTTGGATGGTCAACCTCTATAAATATCCTCTGCACGCTTATTAAGCTCCTTTAATTCCCTGCTTTCCTATTAAGTTGGTGCTCCTCTCCCTTACCTAATTAAAGCTGTGTAATTGATGTGGGTTAACTACCTGGCTTTTGACCCCTGACTGTTCACTGACTACTCACCTTCCATGCCCTGTCTCATTGACACCTCTACGGATGTTCCTATCTCCTGTATGAAGACCTCCCCTGTTTTGGGCTTCCTGCACTGTGCTCCAACTGAATCCTCAGTGCACAAAAAATACAGTAATAATATTAACTAGTATTTATGTAGCACCTTTCTCTCAGTGGAGCCCAAAGCAACTCTAGATGTTTTTGTATCCTAGTAAATAGTGAATCGAATTTCACAAAGCACTCACTCCCGTGCAGATGTAGGTTGTTTACTCACAATGTTAAAGGGGTAATCTGACCGTGAAACATCTGTGTATCCACCTGGTCCACATTCTATAATTGGATAAAGGTGGGGTTTATCACACTACAAGCTAATCTCCTGAATGTTTGGTCTTCTTTTGATTTTTTTGATTTTGTTTTGGATTTTTCCAAGAAATTCTATCATTCCTCCCACTGGTCTGTTCTTTTTTTCTTGGTATTTTAAACCTACTAAAAACTATTGAAGATAATTCTCTGGAATTATCCATGGTTTTGTAATTAATATCACATTTAGTGCAACATTAACTTATCCCAGATTAAATATGTGCAGATTTATTACAAATGTAATTAAACTGTGGTTTGTCCTAAGCAGAAACAATTCCCAGTAGTTTGTTAAACCTTGAAGAAACTATAACTGTTACTAAGTCATAAATATCCCGCTAAATGGATTTATGACCTGAATAAATACATTTGCAATTAAAAAGCTATACTGATCATTAAGCAAATTTCCTGTCTATTTAATAAAGTGCATAATGGCATCTGCTTCTGTTCATCTCCATTTGTTGGCTTCAGAGTCACTCTATTTTGATTAGTGCCACTATGAAGTCTGACAAGGCAAACAAACAATGTAAAATGCTATGACAGTCAAAATAGTAAATTAAGTAGAAGGATGGTTGATTGATAGGAGCAGGTTATCAGTGATTGGATGGCCCATTGGCAGGCACCGCTTATCAGTGATTTGAGATTGGTTGGCAGGAGCAGGTTATCAGTGATTGGATGGCCCACTGGCAGGCACTGCTTATCAGTGATTTGAGATTGGTTGGCAGGAGCAGATTATCAGTGATTGGATGGTTCATTGGCAGGCACCGCTTATCAGTGATTTGATATTGGTTGGCGGGAGCAGGTTATCAGTGATTGGATGGTTCATTGGCAGGCACCGCTTATCAGTGATTTGATATTGGTTAGCGGGAGCAGGTTATCAGTGATTGGATGGTTCATTGGCAGGCACAGCTTATCTTTGATTTGATATTGGTTGGCAAGAGCAGGTTATCAGTGATTGGATGGTTCATTGGCAGGCACTGCTTATCAGTGATTTGATATTGGTTGGCAAGAGCAGGTTATCAGTTATTGGATGGTTCATTGGCAGGCACAGCTTATCTTTGATTTGATATTGGTTGGCAAGAGCAGGTTATCAGTGATTGGATGGCCCATTGGCAGGCACCACTTATCAGTGATTTGATGTTGGTTAGCGGGAGCAGGTTATCAATGATTGGATGGTTCACTGGCAGGCGCTGCTTATCAGTGATTTGATGGTTACTTGGCATTGCTATTGGCTGAGTTGTCAATCACAATGAAAAACAAAGCTAAGAGGAGGATTCCTAATGACCGGGCTCCCCACTGAGCTATTTTATGTTTACAACAGCAGTCAATATGCTGGACAAGCCTGTGAAGTGCTCTCTGCATTTGCACATTTCTTTTTTTCCCTTTTTACCCAAATGCTGGTAAGAAGAGTGGCAGGATCAGTTAAAGCTGCAAACCTGATATGTACAAATTAACCAAATGTATAAAACACATAAGCAAATATCAATATGTTCCTGCTTTTTTAATTATTGCATTTTGATATACATTGCAGACATTAGGTCATGTTCAGGTGTTCATATTGATGCTTTGTAATGAATTAAAGCAGAGAATGCTTCCTTAGCTTTTATATCATATAGTATTCCTGTTTAAATGAAAATTAGTGCATCATTTACAGATCCTGTCTTATATTATGAGAAGTACTCCATGTAGAACATCCCACAAATAAATGAATTACATTCTGGCTCGGATCCCAACGAAGCATGTCCATAAGATGAATAACAACATATTTATGTTTTATTTTAATTTTCTTTCTGCTGAATTGCTTTATTTATCACTGATTATAATGTTTGCTTTATAAATCTAAGTGGAATACTTCAGGGCATTTTAAAATACTACCTAAAAGGGCCCTTTGATGTTATTTTAAGATGAAAGAATTCTGTTACTTTTTCTTAAATTAAGGCTTCTGTGGATTGATGTTGAAATCCTTATTAAGTGAAACTTTTTATTTTGCCAATACATAACAATAACTGTGTAGTTAACATGATAATACTTCTAAATGCCCATTGCATATATAAATTATTTTTCCTGCAAATAGTGGAGCATGCTTATTTTGTGTGACACTGTGCCCATGTACTATGGGGAGCTCCATTCCTCTATATGGGGGCTATCTAATTGGTTACTTATTGATACTGGACCTGAAGCAGTCTAAAAGCCTGCACAGGTATTCTACTTTTCCAGCAATTAAAAAATTAATCCAATTAAGATAATTAGTGCATCATTTTATTTTAAAATATAAGCTTTAATACATATATTTATTATTGGGGGGGGGGGGGGGGGGTTGGATGGGGTGAATGTAGAGTGGTACTTCAATGGTAAAAGCAATACAATTATGACTGCCTATGAAAATGTAAACTTTGGGAAAATATGTGCATTTCTTAAGTTTTTATTTAGTTTTAGATTTTGCAATAGCTTTCCCTTTGCATGCTTTCTTACTAGGATTGAACCTCCTGTGATAGTCAAACGTAATTAAAACTCAGGTCGTTGCATAGAGTCCAGTATATAGAGGTAGAAGATACAAATGATAGGGTTGTATGAAAAACATGTAATGTATGAAGAAGAAAACACAGACTCACAAACAAAAATGCATTGTTACACAGTACAGTTCTATCTGGCCTATATAAATCAAACCCGCAGATATGCACAAGGTAACAATTTTAGTTCAGCTTTAGTTTCAGATCACCTGTGTGTGTCTTTTAAGCCATTCATATAAATAATGTCACATAGGGGTTGACTCAAGGAGAAGTGAATATGTAGCAAGTGTCATTCTACTTACTGCCTTTATCCTCTGTTCCAAAGTACTGAAAGTACCATTAGCTACTTTATTCAACGTGTCTCGTGGAGTTGCATCCCACTGTATTTTTCTTGCTTTTAAGAGAATGGACCCACTTCTAAGCTGATTGTATTTGTCTTCCTCATTCAGATGTTTGGTAGAAGGTATGAAATGAGTGTAGAAAACCAAAAAATTATGAAAAAAATAATCTAAACATTGTGTAGACAAAATAGCTTGCAAATGCATAATAATAGAAATATATGCTTTATCTGTGGTGTGTTGTCTCCAACTTATGACATCACTACATGGCTTGACATGCAAATTACAAACTTCCCATTGAAAATTAGTTCATTTCCATATAGTTACAGGTGATGTCATAAACAGGAGACACATGTAACACAGTTTTCGCTTAATCTATCTGCTTTATTTGCTTGCAAATGTAATACAATGTATAGAAAATGTTTCATAATTTTGTATTCTCTACATTCACAGTATAAGCAATGTTTATAGTATCTTTAAACCTCTGGACCATGTTGGCATGGTATATAAGTTGCAGCCACATGATTTGTTGTTTGAATATTTCATTAATGAGCAAATGTACCAAATAAAGTGGTCACTGTGTTTATATATATATATATATATATATATTCAGTACTGTTTTGGTTTAGTAATATTCAGTCTTTTAGTTGTTTCTTCAGTTTTTCATCATGTAGTAGATTTGCATGAACATTCAAAGCAAGCAAAACATAGCATGTTTTCATTTCTCTGTAGACACTGATACCATTTCCCACACAGGAATAACCTACAGATAGCCTATCTACTTTGTTTTCCTGGCATAGAGACTGCTTACTTTCTGAAACTGAGGTCAACAGGTCCTTCCTGTCTGTGCTTTTATTTTCTGGAGGGCTTCCTTCTTTTCGATGTAAATCTGGTCATCAAACAAAACAATTCCTTAAGAGGGGACCAAACAGGTGGCTACCATTATCTACATACAGTCTGTGACTGCCAGCTAGGGCCTCAGATATTGTACACTCAAATATCAGATGAAGTCCAATGGGACTTCTGAAGAGAAATAAATCCGTGCAATATAGAAAAAAATGCCTCAGACACTGACATAATAATTATTGATGTCCAACTAAATTAAATAATCCTTGAAGATCCTCCTTTTATTTCTAATTACAAAAGAAGCACAGTTAATTTCCTCCATCCTATACTTCATTGTATATGCTGTTGGGTGGGTTCACTAGAGTACAATAAACAACATTGAGATGTTTTTAAATAATAGTAGTACTGTGCCAAATATTTCAACTTGCCTACAGCTTGTTTCCTTGCGTTGGCTGATTACTAGTTTTGGTTGCGATTTCATTTGTAGTTCTCTCACTCCTGAGTTTATCGACTTAGTGTGTGACAAAATAATCAGTGGTGTTAGATGATAGCTGTTCAAGAACAGTGTTTGTTATGTATCTAACTAACAACTGTGCTGTTTTGAAAGGACAGAGCTGTGTTGAGAAGAATACTAGTTCAGTTTTTATATGACCCTTAAATCCTATGATGTTGTACGAAAATAATTTGGTACATTTTCTTAAATTGTGTTTATTTTGAAAGCATAACCCCTCTTTTCAAGACCATTGGCTTTTATAGTTATCCAAACATGTATCTTACATTCCTGTCAGCAAAGTAAGGAGCTGAACTCTGACTCCCAAGTTTCCAATTTAGGAAGGATAGTTCATATTTTCCCCAAATTACTCTGTCCTTCTTTCCGCCTATGATGTCCCTATTTTCAATGAGCTCCGTATTCAATATGTATGAGTGTATTACAGAGATCCAATGCAATACATCATATAGTGTGTTGAAAATGCAGGAAATGTGATTATATATTCATTTAGTAAAAAAATGCATTATTCTTATTCACAAAAAAAGTCAACAAAGTTGCCTAAAATGCTCTGCCCATTCACATCTCCAGCCACTTCCCCCAAAACAAAAGTGATTGTTGAAAGCTAACAACTTTGAGGGCTCCAATTTGCTTCCTCGTATTTAGATATGACAGCCAGCCTGCATTTTACAGGCATATCAACAGACCTCACAACAGTCTTGATTTGCGTGGGACTGTCCCGCCGAGCTCCACCTCTGTTCTGCTTTAAGAGAGCGCCAGGGACACTGGAGGACGTCTACTATGCATGTGCAGCATTGTGCGCATTCAATGACAGTGCTACCACACATGCACAGTAGAGTTGACACTTGACCTCACAAGCTCCGCTCAATGTTCCAAATAGCTAAGCTATATATCATAGTTTTTCAGCATCCTTGGGTCGGTTTTGGCATTATTGCAGCCTATTCACAGTGCTTTGAAATGTGCTCCTGAGAACTGGTTGGGATTGCCCTCTGGCCTAGTCAATGTTTTACTGGCTTGCCAGGAAAAGACCAGCTGGGTGGCAACACTAGACCCAATACATGTAGTGGGGAGGCTTGAGCACAATCTTGTAGGTCAGGAAACATCATGTAACATCACATGACTCTGCACCTTTTTCTTAATACTAAGCCGTTCACTTGGGGAATTTTGTGCTTGGTACAAATGCTATTTAAAGACAAATCGTTGTTATTTTAAATGGAGTTCCTAACAGAGGGTAGATTTCCATTGCATTCATTTTTCCAAATTTAAGTAGGACATCCTAGCTCAGCGTGTGGTTGCTCTGTGTCCTGCTGTTTGCATACTGTAGTCAGTGGAGCACTAAGTCTTCTAAAATTGCAACATTCCAAAATGGTTTCTAAAGCTTCACTGCATATTGTATACACTCCTTTTTAAAAGTTAACTATGACACTTTTAGAACTACAGGGGGCAAATTGAATATTGCCTGAGAATAACACATGTAATTCTTTAATAAAGTAAAATATTGTCAAGTAAAATATTGTCCCATTTTCTCAAAACTGAATGAATAATTCCCTATAGCCATTTGACACCAGGCTGGTGCATTGTGCTTTGTTACCACAGCTGAATGGATGGAAAAGTGCAACAGGCTTTGGCAATTTATGAGCTTGTAAACTATAACATGGAGATTTACCCAAAACGTTATGTATAAAAATGTCACATGCCCTTCCTAAATCCAGAGGTGGCATAATGCTGAAGAAAATTGGGGCCCTTCAAATGCAAAAAAAAAAAAAAAGTTTTCGGAGAGATTGACTAGTCCCAAAAGACACTACGGCGACTTTGACTGGCCGCAGTCTGACAGGAAAAATGTAGCTGACAATCAAAGCGAGTGCCGGCTACACTTTATTAAAACACACCGTGCCCGAAAGTCCGGGTTGGGTGACATGGGTCTCATGATTTTCTTTTTGCAACTGTATCCCTGGCTACTGATCACCTTGTGATCGGGGCCAGATACAAAAAATGTTGTTCTGGTGCAGGGCTGTCTTCTTCCCCTGAGTAACATAGAATGTGTCGGCAGATAAGAACCATTCGGTCCATCTAGTCTGCCCAATTTTTTTTGAGTACTTTTATTAGTCCCCCGTTCCCGGTCTTATAGCTAGGATAGCCTTGTGTCTATCCTACGCATGCTTAAAATCCTTGACTGTGTTTACCTCTACCACTTCTGCTAGAAGGCTATTCCATACATCCACTACCCTCTCAGTAAAGTAATACTTCCTGATATTACTTTTAAATCGTTGCCCCTCTAATTTAAGACTATGTCCTCTAGTTGTTGTAGTTTTTCTTCTTTTAAATATACTCTCTTCCTTTACTGTGTTGATTCCCTTTATGTATTTAAATGTTTCTATCAAATCCCCCCTGTTACGTCTTTCCTCCAAGCTATACATGGTAAGATGCTTTAACCTTTCCTGGTAAGTTTTATCCTTCAACCCATGAACCAGTTTAGTAGCCCTTCTCTGAACTCTCTCCAAAGTATCAATATCCTTCTGGAGATACGGTCTCCAGTACTGCGTACAATACTCCAAGAGTAGTAGGTGTGCACTGAACTTGCAGCACACCAACGCGATATATATCAGAGATAACTTTGTATACTTTTCATACTGGTTGAATTGGCAACAGAGTGAGTGACTCTGATGCGGAATTGCCGAATTCGCTGCTGGGGGGCAGATTGGCAAATAAAAACAAGAAATTAATTTTTTTTCCATCACAGTTTTTATTAAATATGAAAAAATAGTTTACATGTGAATATTTACAACTAATACTTTTTTCTTATAGGGTAGTCTTATATTCAGACTTTTTCTTATTTTCCTAAAAGAATATCCAAAGTTATGGGGGTCGTCTTATAATCAGAGTAGTGGGAAAAAGTAACAAATAATACTAATTAGTATTCAAATAGTATCAGAAAAGAGGCAAAGTGACTGCAAAAAATAATAATAGAGATTTCAACATTAATTAAGCATAATTAGAAGTTTAATAGGGAGCCTCAGACTGCCAGGAAGGAGAAACACAAGGTAAATAAACTAAGATTCTAATCTTCAGTCATTTTATATATGTGAGTTTTATTTTTGGCCCATTGTTGTATGAAAGACATAATAATTAAAACATTTTAAGCACTTATGAGGTTCTCCCAGCTTTCTATTTTTCATAGATCCCTTAAACACTTCATAACTGGATTGTTTTGGTCATGTTGTACTATTCAGGACAATGGTTGTTTTAACATTTCTGTGGTGTTTGTGTTTAGCTGTAATTTTCTTCTTTTTTCATTTACTCTACCTACAGAAATTATATATCGTTTTTTTTCCAGTGGGGCTTTCTTTAGATACCATTATTTTGATTATATTATATCATATACTATAAAAACATTTAAAAAATACAGTGGAAAATTGAAACAAAAGACACTTTTTCTAACTTTTACTAGAAAAATATTTTACACATATACCGATGATAATGAAAACATCTGCTAAATAGTTTCTAATATTTGTGCTGAGTTTGGAAATTCTAAGGCATTGACTTTGACAGCTAAATGAAAGTGATCGCTGTAATTACCTATTATAGCGATCATATTCACAGAAGTTCGGGTCTCTGCAATTTTTGGAACTTTATCAGTATTGAGGCACCCAGAAATATAATTTACCACCTGGTGATTGTGCTATCAATATCGCACTGCAAATTTTATCACGTGACGCTCAATGCTGTCATTGGGCCCTGAAGGCGTAGAACGACATGATGGCACAGAACATGCTTGTGTCCTCAAAGGGTTAAAGGGACTGTCTACCTATACATTGCTTGAACTGTGAGTGTAGAGAATAAAACATGAATTTAAAAAAATGTATAAAATATGATCCATGCATTGCAAGTAAATGCATGAAATATAAGAACAATGTTATTTAAATGTATCTGTAGAGTCTCCTGCTTATGACATCATCTTGTGGCTTGACACATTTCTCATTAAAATTTAGTTTATTTGCAAATTAAGCCACATGGTGATGTCATAAGCACAGACCTTTAAAATAAATTTTTCTCTTATTTTATATAATCACTTTCAATTAAGCTAACATAATGTTTAGATTTTTTTTAACCATTTTTATTCTCTAGATTCTCAATATAAGGAATGTTTAGGTAGACAGAGTGCCTTTAACGATTGTTTAGCCCCCTGTTTACTAACTGATGAGTTTGGATACAGTATTTTTTTATGAATCATATGTAAATATACTTTGCAGCCAGGTCCTTGTGATGATATAGCCTAGGGTTCAGCTCCACTTACTCTGCCTCCAGCTATCTCCGATAAACAGTCTGATATATCCCCCAGATCATCCTCTTCTTTTAATTCCAAATGCTTTCAGACCACATTTCTGCATGACAATTTCCTTGAGAAAGAAAGTGATATGAAGACATGATGACATCTGAGTGTCCACAGGTTTGTTCCTGGGTTACCAGAAACATTACATTATATGGAAGAAAACTGCCCCACCACCCTGATGTTAAAAAATACATTATATACATTGATAATATATACTGCAATAATACATGGGTGGCACGTTCCCCGTGTAGTTTAGAGCATACTTTGACCAGAACCAATACATGAAACAAAACTGGTGAAACCTCACATGATGAGTTTTCTGATTTTCTGATTATATGAAGAATTATAGAGTCACTAGGTGCAATTATAACATTATATGAGTGTGTTATGTGGAATGGTGCTTGTCAAGCATGTACAATACACAAGCCACGGCTGTTTAAAGTCTCCTTTAGAGCAAGCACGTCTGGTCTCTCCCTACATGAAACTATTCGTTGTTCATATCATTTTTATAGGCCAACACCATTCCATCAGTAATAGATGGTGTTCCCCTTATATAAATAGTGCACTGGATGTTATTTTATGCGTCTCAAGGGCTGGAGGAAAGAGAGATCAATTACAGGCTATGTAAATAAATGTAAAAGGATCCCAAAATAGCCGGGGCACATTCAGCAACTAAATACTTTGCGGTGCCAATGTTTCACTTGTATGAGAGGTCATCACACTTATTTGCATTTGGTTCTATTAACTCTTTGTGCTGCCTCCTCTAAGAGACAGGTACACATATCACCTGGGGCAGGGGAGATTTCTCTGTTTTTTTTTTTAACCCGATAGAGAATGTTACAGCAGGCCTCTGGCTCACAAGGGGTTATCTGTGGGCCACTGGTTTTTGCAAATTGCTGAATTTGTATCAGATAGCAGCTGTTAAAATTATTCCTGGAAGCAAATGATCTTGATAACAGTAATCTGCTTCTCCTCCTCTGTTCTCCAGGTCTTTGGAGCAGATGAAGATAATATGGGGGATGGCTGTTCTCAGAAGCCGGCATCTGCCAAGTACCTCCGTCTCTTGCTGCTAATCTTGATCCCATGCATCTGTGCTTTCATTCTTTTGCTGGTCGTTCTGCTTACATTTGTAGGTGAGTAAAGTAGTGATTCAGTATTTGAAGACATAAGGCCTGAGAAGTATATGCTTATTTGTTTAATGCTAAAGAGGGGCTGCTGGTACTGTGGCTGCTTCCTCTCCGCAGTAAAGTATGTAAGGGCAAACAAAAAATCCAAATGCACCAGGAGTATACCAGAAGTGAAAAAACCTCGCCTGCCTTTATTCACATAGTGAGTGATTGGAGAGACAACAGTGCAGAGTAGAGCAAAGTGGTCTGTGCATCCTGCGTTGGCACAAACCATCTCATGCTGATGTCGTGGGGTTTGGAGCACCGGGATATCACATTACACCTGCCACACTAAGAGAACGAGAGGGGGTGGAGCGTTGGCAGTTCACTCGGAGGTTCGGTTACAGCTGCCAATCTTATACAGTCCACACCTCCATATCTGGTGGGCCCCTGTACTATACGATGTGTGCGGACCCATAGGGCAGCTGTTCTGGGTCCCCCGGAATAACTGGGCCCAGGGTAGTTGGCACATTTTCCCTGCATTAAAGACAGCCCTGCGTGGTAGTGGGTCAAAGGGCTATTTTCACATAGGAGTCAAGTGGTTTCTACTTACTGCCCTGCACACAAGCACTTATATTGAATTTGTGCCCTGACCCAGGACGTTGAATATTCCTGTTTCCTACCTGACTCGTACCTCAGTTAATGTTTTATGTGACTTTGGGGTTTATTCACTAAATGGTGAGTTGAGGTGAGATGAACATTTCATCTCACTAGTTTAACTATACATTGTGCTGGGACAAACCTGGTGAATTTCACCAGCCAAGCAAACTCACGGGGATTGTCCCTGCACAATGTATAGCTAAACTGGTCAGCTTAAATGTTCATCTCATCTCAACTCACCTCATCTCACCTGCAACTCACCTCTAACCGAATAGCCCTCTTTGTCTTCCCTAATGTTTTATTAGCTAGTCCTGCCTACCACGAACACACTTATGTTAACTAGCGTTTGAATAAGATAATGCAGGTTCATACTGAAGATCTAAGCACGCAGTCAGGACACATATGAGAAATGTTAAGCATCAGGAATCAAGGAGAAGAAGAGAAGCTTAGACAAAGGGAGTGTGGATCAACTCTGAGGGGAAAATGTGAGAACAAAAACTTAATTTACATTAAGTTATATGTATTGGACCTCGACTTATATGTCAATGTATGGAAAGCTATCACTCCCATTAGTTTAATTAAATCTGCTTATCCTGATTTAGTGAATAGTGGATGAAAAAATAAATGATGTCAATAACTCAGTAGAGAGCTTAGCGCTCGTTATCTCACTCTGTTCCAGGAGAAAGGAGCTGTATTAACTGGCAAAAGGGTAACAACAATAATCAAAGCTGAATGTAAAGTGTGCACCTGTGAAAGCTAATGCCACATACACACAGGATAGCTACACTGTGAGGAAAAGTAGTCTGTTTAAAAAAAAAAAAAAACATATCCACTGGGGAAGAGGGTAACATTTCCCCTAATCTCTTTCATATTTTCTGTACTAGAGATTGACATTTGGTTAAAATACAGGCAGCAGGACAAAGTGTTTCCAGCATGCAGCTTAATAATGTGGAGTGGAAGCACTCAGAACATGTACTTTCCATGTCTAGGCACAAATTGTTTTACTTTGACGAAGCAGATGTGAAGTCTTGGGATTCTCACAAAATGGATGCAGCAGTAGCAAAAGGCAACTAAGTGAACAGCCACCTCAGTGGAAGTTTCCTCTCACTTTCCAGATGGTATGAACATGAAGGCCGTGAAGGCAACGGAGATTTGTTTTCAGACATCCACATCCAGAGTCACTCTAGGCATCGCTGAGAGCTTCATATATAGGTGAACCTGCTAGAATTTTACAGGCCTCAGCTGTTCTCACAGGCCATACCCACCCTTGGTGGTATACAAGCCTTAAATCATGTCACAGAAAGGCTTCATTATTATTTACAACTGCTTTAGTCGCTGACTACTTCTATTAAGAGTCTTAGACATTTATTCAGAACTTTCTCAGGTGATTGGGTTAGATCTTTTATCTCAAAATTACATTAATGTGTCATTGAGTGTGTGCACATAACAGTTGAGATACACATCTGCATAATTGCCTCAGTTGCTAAACTTACTGCTTACAGTGACTGTGATAAATGTCTAAAACCAGCAACTATTAAGTGTCAAGTTCGGACTCCATCTACCAACCGCAATCTCAACATGTCTTCATCAAGAATTTACCACAGTTTTGACATGCATCAAACCAAGAATCGAGAAGGTTCTTTTCTACCTGGAATTTAAACCTTGTTCTGAGAAATCGGGTCACAATCTTAGAAGAAATATAATTAAATATAACTTTACAATAAGTCTTTCAAAAGACGCAATAGAGTTTATTACAGTGAAGGAATGTAAGTAAACACAAGGTGAGGATAAGTCTATCCCAGGTATAGGAGAAGGCAACGTTTTTCAGCAGATGGAATCTTTGTCAGACTAGAGATTTTCTGCCTGTTGTTAAATCATATGCATCTGTTTAAAACACCAATCTTGGGGATGCACATAATGGGTTAAGACAACATAGGGGGAGAATATCTGCTTCAGCACAATAGCACAAAATAATTAGAAATAAAGAAAATGCAACCATTCTCTACATTATCATCATCCATCATTGTGTTTAAATGCAATCTAATGTCTGTCCAGCTTTTGAACTTTTATTTATTCCTATATTTTTCATTATATTCATCAGTCATGTGTCATCTGATTCAGACATGTCTTATTTACTTTTATCTGTTTTCCTTGACAAAGATTAGGAATGATTTATTTAAAGGGACACTCCCACCTAAAAATGAAAAGGGTTTATTTTTTTAATTTTGTATTGTTGATTTCAAATATGTCTTTTGTTTTTCTAATGTGACTGTATGTAATAAAATATGTAACTAAACAAGTGTGACTTGGTGCTGCCATTTTGTGAAATATATTGTTTATGGGTGCCATCCCCTAGTGACTTTACAGCACAAATTTCTCTCTTTGTGATTGGGGACACAGAATGCTGTCTATAAGTCAGAATTCTGATCATAGACTTACATTGAATGGGAGGGTAATGTAACTATTACATCACAAGGGGGCGGAGTTATGATCCTGCTTGATCAGGTTTGCCTTTGTGTTGGAAGGCAGGTAAAAAAAAGTTGTACAAAGCCACCTAATCCTGCCCACTACAGGGAGTGCAGAATTATTAGGCAAGTTGTATTTTTGAGGATTAATTTTATTATTGAACAACAACCATGTTCTCAATGAACCCAAAAAACTAATTAATATCAAAGCTGAATATTTTTGGAAGTAGTTTTGAGTTTGTTTTTAGTTTTAGCTATTTTAGGGGGATATCTGTGTGTGCAGGTGACTATTACTGTGCATAATTATTAGGCAACTTAACAAAAAACAAATATATACCCATTTCAATTATTTATTTTTACCAGTGAAACCAATATAACATCTCAACATTCACAAATATACATTTCTGACATTCAAAAACAAAACAAAAACAAATCAGTGACCAATATAGCCACCTTTCTTTGCAAGGACACTCAAAAGCCTGCCATCCATGGATTCTGTCAGTGTTTTGATCTGTTCACCATCAACATTGCGTGCAGCAGCAACCACAGCCTCCCAGACACTGTTCAGAGAGGTGTACTGTTTTCCCTCCTTGTAAATCTCACATTTGATGATGGACCACAGGTTCTCAATGGGGTTCAGATCAGGTGAACAAGGAGGCCATGTCATTAGATTTTCTTCTTTTATACCCTTTCTTGCCAGCCAGGCTGTGGAGTACTTGGACGCGTGTGATGGAGCATTGTCCTGCATGAAAATCATGTTTTTCTTGAAGGATGCAGACTTCTTCCTGTACCACTGCTTGAAGAAGGTGTCTTCCAGGAACTGGCAGTAGGACTGGGAGTTGAGCTTGACTCCATCCTCAACCCGAAAAGGCCCCACAAGCTCATCTTTGATGATACCAGCCCAAACCAGTACTCCACCTCCACCTTGCTGGCGTCTGAGTCGGACTGGAGCTCTCTGCCCTTTACCAATCCAGCCACGGGCCCATCCATCTGGCCCATTAAGACTCACTCTCATTTCATTAGTCCATAAAACCTTAGAAAAATCAGTCTTGAGATATTTCTTGGCCCAGTCTTGACGTTTCAGCTTGTGTGTCTTGTTCAGTGGTGGTCGTCTTTCAGCCTTTCTTACCTTGGCCATGTCTCTGAGTATTGCACACCTTGTGCTTTTGGGCACTCCAGTGATGTTGCAGCTCTGAAATATGGCCAAACTGGTGGCAAGTGGCATCGTGGCAGCTGCACGCTTGACTTTTCTCAGTTCATGGGCAGTTATTTTGCGCCTTGGTTTTTCCACACGCTTCTTGCGACCCTGTTGACTATTTTGAATGAAACGCTTGATTGTTCGATGATCACGCTTCAGAAGCTTTGCAATTTTAAGAGTGCTGCATCCCTCTGCAAGATATCTCACTATTTTTGACTTTTCTGAGCCTGTCAAGTCCTTCTTTTGACCCATTTTGCCAAAGGAAAGGAAGTTGCCTAATAATTATGCACACCTGATATAGGGTGTTGATGTCATTAGACCACACCCCTTCTCATTACAGAGATGCACATCACCTAATATGCTTAATTGGTAGTAGGCTTTCGAGCCTATACAGCTTGGAGTAAGACAACATGCATAAAGAGGATGATGTGGTCAAAATACTCATTTGCCTAATAATTCTGCACTCCCTGTATGATACACAGGAGCCAGTAAGAGAGCAGGGGGGTATGAGAGGGGAGTGGGGGTGAAAATGTTTCAAGCACCAGAAGTGTGGTTTTACACCCTCTGGCAAACTGCCGCCCTAGGCGAGTGTCTTATTTGCCTTGTGGAAGATACACTACTGCATCAGAGGGGTACAACCTAGACCGCTATAAGGGGCCCAGCTGTCCTGGCTTTGTAAATAAATAAAAGCTTGCCAGCACAGTCACTGGCTGGGATGATCAAAAGATCTCCCCTCGCCAGCCCTCTCTGTGTGCGAGCAGGTAGCTGGATGTCTGTGTGCTGCTCAGGTGCTTAACATCCTCCCATGTTGCCTCTTGCGCTCATTGTGCGTGTTCTGACGTCATAGTGTCAGGGGTCACTTGATGTGTTGGTTCTCAGACTCCAGACATGTGCCAGTGACAGTATGTGAGGATGTCTGTATGCCTGGGCACGGCAAGACATCCAGCTGCCCACCAGTAGACACAAAGGGAAGTCTTGTGGATGCAACTTGGGTGCTTGAGAACTCCTGTGGATGCAATGTGGGTGCTGGGGCATGTCCTGGGTGTGCAATGTGAATGCTGGGGTATGTCCTGTAGATGCAATGTGGGTGCTTGCTGGGATAAGTCCTTCATGTGGAATGTGGGTGCTGGCACATGTCCTGGGTGTGCAATGTGGGTGCTGGTGCATGTCCTGGGTGTGCAATCTAGGTGCTCAGGTGCAAACTGGGGTCTGTTTAAAATGCCATGGGTGCTGCAAGGTGGTGTTATGGCAAGAGCTGTGGGGGAAATAATAATAGGAGTGCAGGCAAAATCATTTATTTATTCTTTCTGATTTCTGATGACGGCTCTGGCTTTGTCCACAGTACCAGCTTGGTCCCCACATTAAAGTGCCAGTGTTACCCCCATCATGTCCAACAGTGCCAGTTTTGTCCCCACATCACATCAAGCCAACTTTTTACCCATATCATGTGCAACAGTGCCAGTTACTTACCTCTCTCTCTGCATATAATGCCACTTAAAAATGCCCCCATGTTGTATAATCAGCATATGTACTGCAGTTTGATTATTGCATCTGTATTAGGTTTCAGAATTATTGGCATGTTATTCTGGTGATAATATGGATAAAAGTTACACTATAATTGAATTAGGCCACCATTCTATGGGATTAGTTAAGGGCATGTTTTCATTCTTACACTGCAGGTTTTTGGCAAGGTTTCTCTTCTAAGATATCCCTTTTTCCAGTGAGGTTAAATTAACAATATATAACATGCCACAGCTGTTCTCCTTACCCTCCAGTACATTACTCCTTCTTTGGTTTACTAGTTTCAATCTTATGGTAGCCTTATAGTTTCCCCAGTTCCTGGTCCATTTTATGATGCATTTTGAACAACAACATCTTGACACAACTAATCATTGTCTCCCATTTTCTGTAATTCATTTTTTTCATTATCCATTAATTAATTGTTTGTCTCGCACATCGGACCTTCCATGGGGTAGAATTCAACACATTAATAGGTCTAAAAAAAAAAACTGTACTCTTCAATCCATTGTATGTTAATGTTGCTGACTTTCAATTTTTGTTAGAATATCTTTTTTTTCCCATTTTCGTTAACCATTTTATTCCTTTCCCCTGTGACATATGAGAATTCACAAAAAATCTACTAAAGCATATCAGTGTGTGCAAAGAAAAGCTGTATAATATGTTGTTTTTCATGCCGAAATGTAGTCTACACGAATCAAGGCTTCACAAGACGTCTTGATTATCAACAACATGCTACCCGTGGAGCAACATGTATAGAACTCCAGATGGAGACACATTTCTTATTAAGTTTGATCATTTTTCCTTGAAGAAGAATAATAATAATGTAATGCAGCTCACCACCATGGAATACATATTGAATGCAACAGGTTCCAGAGTGCTGCTGTCAGTTCAAAGTAATAGCTTAGATTGTTGTTATTCAACTGGCGTCGCGCAGGCTGAATGTGCCCCTCGGATATAGCATGTGCATAAACGGGAAACCGTAAAGGGAAACTATTGCTGGATGCACTTCTTTACCACGTGTTAACAAGCTGTTCACTGGAATTTCATGTGTTTACTTTGTTAAAATCATTCTTTTCTTTTAGCGCTATGTTTTATTATTTTGCCGTAGTGCAACATATATGAAACTTTTATGCGTGACACTGTTATTTAATTCATAATAACAAAATTCTTGTTTTTCATCACGATTGGATACATTCAGATTTCCTGCGCGTCCTACTATCCTTCTTAACCCCTTGGTGACAAGACATTTTTACCTTGACTTTCCCTTGGTGACAATGGCTGTTTTGACATTTCTGGTGTGTTTGTGTTTAGCTGTAATTTTCTTCTCTCTCAAATACTGTACCCACACAAATTATATGTTGTTTTTATTGTCATAAGAAGGGCTTTTATTAGATACCATTATGTTCATCATATCTTATAATTTACTACAAAAAAATCATAAAATATGATGATTTTTAAAAAAAAAAAACAACACTTTTTCTAACTTTGACCTAAAATATAATTTACACAAATACAATCATTAAAATAAACCCCATCTAAATAGTTTCTAAATGTTGTCCCAAGTTCAGAAATATGCATGTTTCCATATTTTTCGGTATTTTTTGCGAGTTATAGGGCAAAAAACAATTGTGTTTTTTGTTTTTTTCCTATATTGACCTTTTGACCCTAACCCGAACCTTAAATTTAACCCTAACACTAAATTTAACCCCAACACTTACCCTTATGCTATCCCTTAATATACTGCACACTGCTTGTTGCTGCTTTATGTAACTAGCCTAGTCATGGTGCAGTCACAGGCCGGTTTGTTGCATTGTGATAAGACCAGGGCACAGAGTGACAGGGAACTAGCTTATCATGCTGTTGTTGCTCTTGTACACAGTAGGATCTCTAACAGTGCAACATGGTGGCTGATGACTTCACTAGAGAAACAGGAAATCTCATGAAAATGGGATTGAATTCATATTGGTTCCTTCAGCAAAAAAAAGGAAATTGACTTTTACTCAGCTAGAGAGTGTGGGTGGTCCTGATTTCTTGTAAACTTTTGTAATTTCACAAATTCACTTAACTACAAGTTTTTTTTTATATAAATATATTTTAAGCAATGTAAAATGTAGAATATGCATGATGGGTTTTGTCCTTGGTCTTGTGATCTGTATGCTTTTGGTGAAGGCATGATATGGACTCTTTGCTATGTGTCACTCGGTCTCATAGGGTTTGGATGTGCAGATCAGTGCCATTTGTTCTCTAAATGTCTTTTGGACATCTTGTAGAAGTGAAGATAAGTCATCTTTAGTGGGTAAAGATTGTATGAGGTTCTTCAGATCTCCTATGTCCCACTCTACTCCCAGGGAAGGTAGTGGGTTTGGTACTTTGCTGGACACAGGTGTTTAGCTCAGCGTGGTCATCCTGCATGGATGAGGATTGTGAAGATACAAAAAAACTTTTTTTTTTAATACATTTTTTATTGAGTCATATCCATCAGTGGATCGTAACAGATATTGCATCAGTATACAAAACAAACAATACACAAAATAACAAATGTTATTCAATCTAGAAGACTCAAGTTATATAATTTTTTCCGTGGAGAGTCTATAGGAATGGTTCCATAAATATACTTTGAGTATATAACATTGTGAAAATCATAAAACCAGTGGGTAAAGTGGAAACATAATCAAAAGGAAAAAAGTACATTTGACTGCTAATCAATCAAAAATTATATAACAGTTATGTTGAGTAAACTGCACTGAAGAAATTTGGTCCCCTGTCGTTCCCAGAGCTGTGTGTACGCAGCGCATACAAATGGATAATTCCAATAATAATAGTAATAAACACAACATATCTGAAATGAGATAAGAACCATTCCTGAATCTAACTAAACATTAGACATCTAAAATGAAAATGGTACTGCAAAGGGGTGGTGTGTAAAATCTGCCATTGAATTAGGGAACTATTGTAAGAGGACTGTGGGGTGTCCAGTATCAACAATATGACATATGATATCAAGAAAGGGGTCAAAAAATTATTGTTGTGGAAAAATAATTGTTAGACCAAGACCCTATGCAGGAGAATATAATAAACCTCTTAGTATAAAGAAAGAAAAAGAGCATGTAGTTGGTGAAAAAGGGAAAGAGTGGCGTGTGAATAGAAAAAGGTAGAGACATAGGTAGAGGGGAGAGGGGAACTCAAGGGAGAGTTACCGACTGCAGCAAGATAGTGCAGTACAAAAAGAGGGGGCCTACAGCCACAAAGTGAAAAAGGTAACAATGTCCGAACACCTTCCACCAGGATAATAGATATAAGTCCATTACTGGTTAAAAAGTCCAGAATCGATCAATTGACCATCGGGTAATGGTGGGAGATTCATGGATCATAGCAGGTTCACGGCATCCTCCCTGTGCTTGATCTGTATCTTCTTCCCTTCATGTGCAACCATCAAAGAGTGCGCTGGCCCCCCATCTGTACTTGACGTTATGCGCTCACAGGTGGGTGGTAAGAGGGGTCATCGACTTACGCCATAGGACTGTGGCTGGAGGGAGATCATCAAACAGCTGTAGATGAGCATTCTCATGCTGGAGCATGATGGACATGACTTTCGTGAAAGTCTCATTAGTGCAGACTTTGTGGTTGAAGAACGCGTCTTCAATAGAACATCGCGTGGGGCTTCGGTCGGAACCTTGCGTGCTTTTCGCACTCAAAATGCATCCAGGATTACATTTTCTGGGGGCTCTGGTCCGAGGTTGAGGGGAGTAAGGCATCACAGCAGGTATCCTCAAAGGTCGGTGGGCCCTACCTCCTCCGGGATCCCTCTGATTCGCACATTCGCCTGTCTCGTTCGGAGATTCATGAGAGTCGTGGTGCGATGTAAGAAGTGCACTTCTTGTGTCAACTACTCGACTTGCGGCATTTTCTCGTTTGAGAAGTTCCACTTCTTTCCTCAGTGAGGTAATCTCAGTACGGAAGGACGCTATGTCATGCCGGACAGCCTCCTTATCAGACTTAATTAGCGCCTGAATGTCTTTATACAACTCACGGAGGTCTTCTTTTGTTGCAGGAGCATTCCTTATCTCAGGATTGAGCTGCTGCTTGTCGAGGGTTGTCAGGTACTCCTGACGACTCCTCTGATTCAGTCAGGTAGTCAGAAGGCTTCAGTGCAGGCCTTGTAGGCCTCAGGACCAGAGAGCCGATGATCGGGCAATGCATGTGCAGTTGTCTGTCTTTTTTCTTTTTGGACTTCTGCCCCATGCTAGTGTCTAGGTTTGTGCGCCCTATTTTAGTAAGTTTGGTCGGTGTAGCCATTAAATTTCTTTATATTTAAGTAGTGGATTCGGGAGCTCCATCGGACTGCGACCTGTTTCTTCAGCAGCTGGCTCTGCCCCCCTCAAAAAATTGTTTTAAAGATTGAGAGTTTTCTTTCTTTTTGGATCTCAGAGCTTCCGTATCCGTATAGAACTTATTCTGGTCCATAGCTGTTTCTGTTAAATGGAGAAAAGCAGATGAGACAGAGCTCTTCACTCACGCGTCCATACATCGCGGCAAGCAGACCACACCCACAAGCATAGGCACATTTAATTTACATTTTATTTCTAATAGTGTAAGAATTTGTTTGCAATTCTGATAAAATAATGTATAAGTATGTTTTCATTTTTAATAATGTGACAGAGTCCCTTTAAATCTAATGGGGAACCTTATTACAATCTGTCAGTGAAGCTTGTGACTCCAGTTACCACGATTCTCTAAGGTGACCATATTCCCGTTTACACTTAAATCTCGATGGGAGAATGAGGAAAGAACTCAGGGTAATGCTGTCCTGTATCACACATCTGCCATCTAACAAAGACATCTGGTATCCCTACTATTTTTTAATGCGCAATATTGTGCTCGCTTACAGTTATTTGGGACTGGAATACTATCTGGTATGATGTAAGCAAGTAAACATTTCTACTTGTCTTATAGATTATTATTTTACTGCTCTGACATCAAACTGACTTTACTTTGAATGAATCTTCTTAATAAATAGAGCAAACCCTTACTGCCTGATTGTCAGGGAAACCTTTGTTGGGAGTCCTTTAGGAAGAGATGTTTTGTCAGGGCTTACCTTTGTTGGGAGTCTTTTAGGCAGAGATGTATGCTCACCCTTGCAAACAAACAAGGACCAGGGTGACCAGGTAAGAAGCCACGTGGCCTGTGAGTTTGTGCACGGGGGCTGGTCAGGATATCCAGGTAAAGTTACAGACAAGGACAAGAGCAAAAGAATCTTCGTGGGTAAGCCAGAGGTCAGAGGATGCCAGAATTCAGAATAAACGGGTAACAAATCCAAGGTCAAAAGCCGAAAATGATTAGGTATACTGGAAGTCAAAATCACAGGACCCAAACAAGGAATCCAGAGTCAATGAACTGACACTGCCCTTAGGGAGGGGCAGTGTCTTATACCTTGTTAATTAGGTATGAGATTCAGCTGGAGAGTTACTGACAGGTCTGAGCCTTTGGTGAAGTCCAGCCCCCTAGTGCTACAGGCAATACCAACATAAACAGGAGTATATCAAAGTTCTGAAATGGCTCAGAGGCAACACAGCAGGATTCGGTCCAGAAGAACCACAGATCAAATCCCCTGTTGGGCGCGTCTGGGGCGACCATGTCTGGCAGTCGGATGGCACGGCGGCGATCCTGACACTGATGATACATTATTAAAAACCTAATAAAAGACTAGTATCATAAATCTCTGATAAATACATGAATGATATGTCTCCTAAATGGGTGTACTTCTTAAGAAATAGTATTGTTTATTGTTCATCAGAAAGGCTCCAAAAGAAAGAACAGAATGTTGATAGTAAATTTCAAATGATAAAAGAAACACAAAAATAGCGCAGATTATACCAACTTCATAAAAAGGTATATCAATGTAACAAACAGATGAAATCCAAACACACAGACAGAATGGCAATCTCATCCTTCATGAAACCTTCAAAACTGTGCATCAATCGGGATCTCATCCGCTGGAAAGTCCTTCTTAGAAGATCTCAGTACTTGCCGGTCAGCTTGAAAGAAAGTGCATTCAGGCAGGTTCGAATGACGTGCAGAAATGCACAGTATTCTTTGTAGTGTCAAAAATGAAATCCTTTTTTTTTTTTTTTTTATGCGCAAATGTTATTTATCACAAACATAATGAAACTCTTTATGAATGTAATGCAAGTATTACCTCTTTGGGAGCTTCGACTTGCTGATTACAATCAAAATTCAATGGGGTCTATTTTAGGGATAGTTTCAGCTTTTAGTACCAGCTCTGGGATTGGCGAGAGTCTATGTGATGACATAGGGGGTCATGTACTAAACAAGTGCTGTGGGGGAAAAAAGTAGGTAAAACATGAGTAAGGAGCAAATTACGAATATATTTGTAACATTGCCCCCCCCCGGGCCGCATTGCGTCTCTTCCGTTTATTTTTATGTAGAGTGCTTTTTTCCGGTTGCGCTAATATATTGTGATTATATCTGCGTATGCTAAAGACTTGCAAATATTTTGTGAAAAATAATTCTTATTTTGCATGTGACAATTACTGGGTGTAATCACCTATGATTAAGTGCACAGTGTGCATGGAACGCATCAGTTTGTCCTGTCTTTTTTGTTGCCTCTTGTGGAGGAATGTGGTGTGAATTTCAACTTTTACAATAAAACATTCAAGTTATAAATATCCCATTCGTGGAGCAGCCTGATGTAGTTCACTATTCATGAATTGTATAATGATACTAATAGCGTCAGATTTTTTACCAGATGAGCAGTGAGATGTACTGCTTCCCCTTTCTACCTTTCACCTTTTTTTTTTTTTTGCTTCTTTCTGTATCCCTCGTTATGTTCTTGTGAATATTATGTTATGGTTTTGTCTTGTTTTATTACTTTGAATGACTTTATTGAAGGGTCTACTGAATATGCACCAAACCGTTTCCGAACTGGATTTGAATCAGTGTCATAGAGCAGTGTTTTTTAACCTTTTTTGGGCAAAGGCACACATGTTTCATGAAAAAAATCACGAGGCACACCACCATTAGAAAATGTTAACATTTTTTACTCTGTGCCTATATTGACTATATATAAAGTAATTCTCTTGAATAGGAATCAAATAAACACAAAGAAAGTATTTTATAATTACTTTATTATGAAATAGTAAGTAAACAGAAATATGAAAAATATATAAAATTATTGTGCCAGTAAGATACCAGTAATATTGTTCCACTCAGAGCCCAGTAATATTGTGCCAGTCAGATACCAGGAATATTGTGTCATTCAGAGCCCAGTAATAGTGTGCCAGTCAGATGCCTGTAATATTTTGCCAGTCAGAGCCCAGTAATAGTGTGCCAGTCAGAACCCAGTAATATTGTGCCACTCAGAACCCAGTAATATTGTGCCACTCAGAGCCCAGGAATATTGTACCATTCAGAGCCCAGTAATATTGTGCCACTCAGAACCCAGTAATATTGTGCCAATCATAGCCCAGTAATATTGTGCCAATCATAGCCCAAGAATATTGTGCCACTCAGAACCCAGTAATATTGTGCCAATCATAGCCCAAGAATATTGTGCCACTCAGAACCCAGTAATATTGTGCCACTCAGAACCCAGTAATATTGTGCCACTCAGAACCCAGTAATATTGTGCCAGTCAGAACCCAGTAATATTGTGCCAATCAGAACCCAGTAATATTGTGCCAGTCAGAGCCCAGTAATATTGTGCCAGTCAGAGCCCAGTAATATTGTGCCACTCAGAACCCAGTAATATTGTGCCACTCAGAACCCAGTAATATTGTGCCAGTCAGAACCCAGTAATATTGTGCCAATCAGAACCCAGTAATATTGTGCCAATCATAGCCCAAGAATATTGTGCCACTCAGAACCCAGTAATATTGTGCTAATCATAGCCCAAGAATATTGTGCCACTCAGAACCCAGTAATATTGTGCCAATCATAGCCCAAGAATATTGTGCCACTCAGAACCCAGTAATATTGTGCCAATCATAGCCCATAGCCAGTCGGAGCCCAGTAATAGTGTGCCAGTCAGAACCCAGTAATATTGTGCCAATCATAGCCCAAGAATATTGTGCCACTCAGAACCCAGTAATATTGTGCCAATCATAGCCCATAGCCAGTCGGAGCCCAGTAATAGTGTGCCAGTCAGAACCCAGTAATATTGTGCCACTCAGAACCCAGTAATATTGTGCCAATCATAGCCCAAGAATATTGTGCCACTCAGAATCCAGTAATATTGTGCCAATCATAGCCCATAGCCAGTCGGAGCCCAGTAATAGTGTGCCAGTCAGAACCCAGTAATATTGTGCCACTCAGAACCCAGTAATATTGTGCCAGTCAGAACCCAGTAATATTGTGCCAATCAGAACCCAGTAATATTGTGCCAATCATAGCCCAAGAATATTGTGCCACTCAGAACCCAGTAATATTGTGCCAATCATAGCCCAAGAATATTGTGCCACTCAGAACCCAGTAATATTGTGCCAATCATAGCCCAAAGTATATTGTGCCACTCAGAACCCAGTAATATTGTGCCAATCAGAACCCAGTAATATTGTGCCAATCATAGCCCAAGAATATTGTGCCACTCAGAACCCAGTAATATTGTGCCAATCATAGCCCAAGAATATTGTGCCACTCAGAACCCAGTAATATTGTGCCAATCATAGCCCAAAGTATATTGTGCCACTCAGAACCCAGTAATATTGTGCCAATCATAGCCCAAGAATATTGTGCCACTCAGAACCCAGTAATATTGTGACAATCATAGCCCAAGAATATTGTGCTACTCAAAACCCAGTAATACCCACACACACCTAGACACCCTGACACACACACACACCTAGACACCCATACACAGTCACACTTTTTTTTTTTTACTTACCTTACACTTGATCCGTCATCCAGGACCTTCTGCCGGATGTCCGTCCACCTGACATCCGGCAAGCAGCTGACACAGCGCGACGGGGCGGAGCTTGCACCCGTCGCGCTGTGATCTCTATGGCCAGGAGAAGAGGCTAGGGAGCGAGCTCCCTATAGGAGCCTCTCCTCCCGATCGTCCCTCACCCCCGCGTGAGGTTAATCCTCCGATTCTGGGTCTATGCGTTTTTCCCACGGCACACCAGGCAACATCTTGCGGCACACTAGTGTGCCGCGGAACATTGGTTGAAAAACCCTGTCATAGAGGAATTGGACAAGTCCCCAAAATCAGGTTACTCGATAAGCCACAATTCGGGTCTGAATCAGCCGTTCTGGCCGTTTGAAAACCGAAGCATTGGGGGTGTTCAGATTTGAACATTTTTGCCATAAAAATCATAGATTTTCGGCTACCCTATATTGCCCGATCAACCCCAAACATGCTGTAAATTTAGCTAAAATAGCCGCATTTTGGGCATTTAAATTCAATAAATTTTGGTAAACATTTTATTAAAAAAAAGGTAGGGAAATGTAATGTAGCATATTTGAATAACTTATATGGGGAATGGGGGCCTTTCGGTAGCTTACGGTCTCCAAAGGGGCCAGTTGCATTTGCAGTTCTGATTTCTGTATGCCTGCATGCCAATCACAGCGGATGTGTTTTAGCTGTCAAAGCTAGTGCCACAGCAGTTGTGGGGCAGGAAGAGACTAACTTTAATATGGGCAACCTGCTCCTGTCCTCCATTGCCAAGAAAAAAATAATCTTTTTTTTTTTTTTTAAATTTAGTTAGTGCTATGGTCAGAGTTAAAAACATGGGTTACTTGCAAACTGAGGACAAAGATTACAATCTGTTTAGCAGGTATTGTATTAGCTTTTGTAGATGTGTAAAAGATTGTTCACGTAAAAATTAGAAAGTGTTTAATTTGCAATCTCCTATCATTTTTATAAAAAAGATTATCGACAGACCAAGAAGTTCAAGCCCTATCTCTGATTGGCTGTGCGCCGACAGTGTCAGTGTGTGATAGCCTCCTCCCTCAACTCAGCCTCAAAGAAGAGAGTGAAAACGTGTATCTGTAAAGATACATGTCGGGTTTACTCTGGTCAAAGGAGACTAATTATTTTATCCTTATAAGAGTTAAAAAAAAGTTTAGTTTTCCTTTAAAAAGGAACACGTTCTGTTGACATCTCTCTCATGTATCTTCCAATGTTTTTCTATCTTAGTTCAATTAACACATGCTCTACTTGAACTGATTTTGTGCTGTGCCCTGGTATTGATCATCATGCACTTGAAACAGATGATGCTCTGGAAAAATATAGTTTTCGTATTTCAGAAAGTCTGTTTCCTTTAAAGTATGGCAAAACCAATTCCAGATTAATCGTTTCTTAAGAAAAATAAACTAATTTAAACCAATATAATACATTTCCACAATAAATACAATGCAGGAAAAGTGCCTGCTTGCTTCTTTAATTAATCCCCCAATATCATATACTTTATGGTTTTGGCGGGTTCGGCCGAACTTCGGAAAAAAGTCCGGGTTTGGGGTCGAACTTGACCCCGAACCCCATTGAAGACAATGGGGACCCAAACTTTTGGCCACTAAAATGCCTCTAAAAAAGTCCTGGAAAGGGCTAGAGGGCTGCAAAATGAAGTAAAATGTGGGTGAGTGTCCCCATTCATACGAATAGGTCAATTGACCTATTCGTATGAATGGGGACTCTATTTCGGTTTATAGAATAGCAATAGCATTACATGTATCCCATAAACCGAAAGTCTATAAACCGAAAGACATTCGGTTTATAGACTTTTGTTTTATAGAATACATGTAATGCTATTGCTATTCTATAAAAAGAAATTCTATAAACAGAATGTCTTTCGGTTTATAGACTTTTGGTTTATGGAATGCATGTAATGCTATTGGCTTTCTATAAACCGAACTAGAGTCCCCATTCATAAGAATTTCTGAATCAAAGTGTATCAGTGAGAGAAGGGAAGGATTTTGACAATCAGTGTTCACACAATACTGATTGTTGTGTACTGTATTTTTTTTACATCTATTGCATGTGATCAATGTGGTTTTCACATAGATCACATCAATAAATGCAAAAAATAAGGATTGATCCTGTTCTGTCTAACTGTTAAGGCAACCGGGATCAACTTACTCCATCTCTTCACCCAAATTTGGGGGAGGATGGCAATAGATTGTGATATGCCCCATGACATATCACAAAATCCCCTGCATTGGCTGGCTGAGACAACCTATCTCAGCTATTGCAGGCTAAGACAGTCCCTTTTTGGGGTGTTTCAGACTTGCCTGATTGACAGGTCAGTAGGGTTGCCACCTTTTCTTCAAAAAAATACCGGCCATGCTACTGTCTCCATAGACTTAACATTGGGGTTAAGCTAATTTTTTACTGGCTTGCCGGTAAAATACCGGCCAGGTGGCAACCCTACAGGTCACTATGGTAACTGGCCTGTCACTTTAAGACCTCCCATGGGCGGTCCCAGCGGCTATCTTTTTTTGCTTTCCTGGATGCCTTCATTGGTGAGGCTTCCAGGAAAGCTGTAAATAGCTCTAATTAATAGCGTCAAAATTAATCTATTTTAAAGGAAGCCCGTAGATATATGGGCATTGTCACCAATGTATTGCATTGGTAGCCCGTACATGTACGGGCATTGTCGTGAAGAGATTAATGAAGACTGCTAATAAATATTTTTAGAAAAGTGATTTTGATAAGGTAGTTGTGCATTTTATTTCTATAGTTTGTGTGCATTGGTTGAAAATATTATTTAGTCATCAATACATAAAATTACATTGTTACATATCTGCACTAAAGCAAATCTGTATCAGTTTTATAATATATCCTTAGCATCTATTCCCGCTACGATTTTTTTCAGTTTGACATACACATATTATAATGACCAGGTGGAAACATTATAGGATTACCAGTCTGTTATATTCCATTGTGATATATATGTCACATTCTAATATTATAATGTGAGTGTATGGTGATGCTGTGCGCCCTTGCTTCCTCACTCAGCAAAGTCTCTCCCTTACATCAAAATATGAAATCCAACAACATACAAAGGCTATGAATGTGGAAAAATTTGTAGGTAGCATAAATCAGGCTAGGAGTGAAGAGGAGTGTAATTATAAAGGAAGAGCAGGGATAGAAATTAGGAAGTTAATTTCCTTTATAGAACAGTTGGATGAATAAGAGCCGTAGGGATGTGGGGGAAAAAAATGAAGGGAAGAGAAAATAAGACATTTGAATTTGGTACTGCATTCCATTTGGTTTTTTTTTTATTCCTTGTCAATCCACACACATCAGATCATAACATGGTCAATGGCTAGAAAATACATGCATGCAAAGTAAGAAATGGCAGCCTCCATGTGCAGAAAAATCTAGACTTCTTGAAACAAAACAAATAAAAGCACACCAATCCCTTTAAACGTTTTGAACATCTCTAAATGTGCTATTATCAATAAGCTAAAATTAAACTTACACATTGTAATGTCTTTAAATGTAATACAGACAATTGGTTTATCACCACCATGGACTACTTCCCTAGATATTTTTAGAGGCTTTACAAAAACAAACTGATATTTGGGATGATCTTACAACTAAAATAAGACAAATCATTTTTAAATGACACGGGCAAATAGAAAAGTAAACTCATACAAGGAAGTGGTCAATCAAGATGGAGCAGAGGTACTTTTCTACCATGGGATCCTACACTTCTTTCTCTATAAACCTTCCCTGCTGTGTGTTACCTTGTTACAGATGTGATATTATGTTTATTACACATATTTCTTCGAACCCCTTTTGACGTTGCAGGAGTAATATCTGTGCAAGTCATTAGGTAGACTTCCCATAGCTATTTGAATCATGAATGCATTCCCTTCCATTAATGTCTTGCACATTATCCAGAGCAGAGGCCTTTTACCCTAACCAGTAGGGAGCCAAAGCACTGAATTAAGAAAGCATGTTGCTTGCGTGAAGAATGCATTCCTCTGGAACCATATAGTGGCCTCCAGGTTTTCTTTACCAACCCATTAATAAGTTTACATAGTTGGTCTGTCCATCCTACAAAAAACTGGTTTGGATTGACACATTTATTCTGCCTGTGGGCGCAGCATATTGCACATGCATATGTGTCATTGTTGTAAAAGAGTGTTAACTTAAGTTCTCAATGGGAAACATTTCTAGCAAGGAATGTGATCATAGTTCTTGTCACATTTTATTACAATGTCTGCTCACATCCCTCCCTCCAAGAGAGAGCTGCTTATGTGAAGTGTAGGGATGTTTACATGGGGTACAGTTACATATAACATCAGGAATGGATTGCATGGATTGTTACCATGCTGTGTTTAACCATTTTTATTTTCACTCATGCTATATTCATAAAATTCTTTAAATGTGATCTCCATCACCATGGGATGAACTGTACAAACACTGGAATTAAAGCCAACATTTACTGTCCTTTAACCATACACAAAGGACAACTAAAACTGTAAAACTTTAAAAAAAAAAAACCTTGATGATCTAGTTTGAAGAAAATGCTGGTAGATGGAGACCTTTAATACATGATCATGGAGGCAAAATCAAGTAATGTCAACCATTGTGATTCATCTGCAAATATCCATTAGCCACATCAAATTACAAAGAAATATTTTATGCTGTAAATGTATCTTCATAGCTGCCTCTGTTTCCACTCTTGTGTCCCGTGCAATACAGTGACTCCTGGAGCCAAATCTTATCCCAGTGCAGTTGAAGCCACAACTGGAGAATGGATATTAAGGTGGGGGCTTGGAGATGGGTCAGAAAAGTATTTCCAAGTCTTCAGATTTGTTTTATGTATAATTACAGATTCTACTAATTGACCTCTAGCTATTTACAGGCATACCCCACGTAAACATACATAAAGGGTACAGAGCATGAATAAGAGGAATATGTACTTAAAGTCTGATTTTCAAGAAAAAAGTGTGATCCTGGGTCGGCCAGGTAAACAATCCTACATCAATGGATCCAACATGAACACCCAACACTAGCTCTATTTAAAACCAAATTGCAAATACACAGCACAAACGAACACATGCCAACATTTTCTTTACCCTTTGGTCATTATACATAAACCAGGTGGATGCTGTGGTCACAGACTCACTTATAAATGCATTTCAGTACACAGACTGGTACTGTAGACAGGTCCTTAGAAATCGTCCCCTAATAACATGAACTTTTGAAACCCAACTTAGCAGGATAAACCCAGGTTATACTGTCATAGTTAGGGAAGGCAGGACAGAATAGCACTACAAAAGGGTAATAAAAAAAGGGGGAAAAAACGGGATGCTAAATGGTTCTAGAATTCGTGATTTATGTTTTTATAAGGCATCCTGTATAATAAAAACTGAAAATGATGAGTGTATATGTAGAATCTGAGCATGCGACACGTTAATGGTTTTAGAATTGTGTTACTCTGGATCTGTAGAAATAATCCAAGCACGTTTTGTTTAAAGTGGAATGTAGTCTCAGTTAAGAATGCAACTGAAGAAGGTTATCTTGACCTAGCCAAGATATGCTCCTCCATCACTTCAACATTCACTGTACTATTTTCACACATACTATTATATACACACAATCCTATTATACACACACAATCCTAATATACACACAGAAACCTAATCTACACACACAAACCAAATATACACACACAGTCCTAATATACACACACAATCCTAATATACACACACAAACCAAATATACACACACAGTCCTAATATACACACACAAACCAGATATACATACACAATGCTAATATACACACACAATCCTAATATACACACACAAACCAAATATACACACACAATCCTATTATACACACACAATCCTAATATACACACAGAAACCTAATATACACACACAATCCTTATATACACACACAATCCTAATACACACACACAAAACCTAATATACACACACAAACCAAATATACACACACAAACCAAATATACGCACACAATCCTAATATACACACACATTCCTAATATACACACACAAACCAGATATACACACACAATCCTAATATACGTACACAATCCTAATATACACACTCAAACATAATATACACACACAATCCTAATATACGCACACAATCCTAATACACGCAATCCTAATACACACAAATCGGGGGTTAGTATTAGGGTTTAGGGGGTTAGTATTAGGGTTCGGGGGTTAGTATTAGGGTTTAGGGGTTACTTTTAGTATTAGAGTTCAGGGTTACTATTAGGGTTTAGGGGGTTAGTATTAGGGGTCGGGAGTTAGTATTATGGTTCGGGGGTTCATTTTAGTATTAGGGTTTTATGGGTTAATTTTATTATTGGGGTTTTTGGGTTAATTTTAGTATTGGGGTTTTGGGGTTCATTTTAGTATTGGGTTTTGGGGTTAATTTTAGTATTGGGGTTTGGGGGGGCACTTTGGGGGGGAATAATTTATCAGGGGGGGTTATTTTATTTTTACTTTTACATTTGTAAGAGCTGACAGTTCAGCGCTGAACTGTCAGCTCTTACATAGCCTCGTCTGCGAACAAACGGCCGCGTTATTCTAACTGCCGCGCTGAACTGTCAGCGATGAAGATGCGGCAAAGAAGAGTCCTAGACCCTCCATTGTATACTAATGTCTGTAATGACATGTTTGTCTTTTTATACGTCTGTGTTACAAATAAAGGAGCTGTTCATTCTTGCTGTACCTAACTGCTAGTGGTCTCCTGTCTGCTATTTGGGTACAAAGAGCAAGGGTCCAGGAAAGACTTACAGGAAATCTTATCCTGTCTTCTGTAAACTATATTCTAGATACTATACAGCTATGAAACACATGCTGATGACTTAAAACCAAAATCTAATCTATGCATTCTTAATTAACGTATCCGTCATCCTATACTTTGTTCTAAAATACAGAAATGTTAAATGATAAAGTCCTTAAACGTAAACATATCCCTTGTTATACATTTAGATGCTGTGCAGTATCCTTTAAATGTATCAAAAAATCAAATCTACTTTTTGTTGTACATAACAGGAAATTATATTTAAAGAGTGAATTCTGACAAAGTTCTAGTAGTGGAGCAATCCGCATGGAAAAAAATGACATAATGAAAAAGTTTGGTCCTTTGCCCTGGGATTGCTCCTTATGCAATAAAAAAAGTTTAAATGGCCAGAGGATATCTATTATAATATACCCCTGAATGAGGATACTTATAGCTAAAACGTGATAGCGAAGAGCTTGGTGGTCTAGTCTAGCCCCTAAACTCACTTTGGTGCAAAATGAAGATCACTGCTTGTATACCGCACAGGCTTTTTCCCAATGTGATTTGATGCAGGCATTCTGCATAAATAATATTTGTAATATTTGACTCAAGCCCTCCCCAGGCATTACTCTGCATGTTTACTGCAGTTGCAGCAGCACTGATTACAGAGGATATAATTGTTTGTTTAATTTAGTCACTTCCTGTGTTCTTGGATAAACTTGCTCTTGTACACAGTAGGAAATCTTAACAGTGCAACACATTGTCTGATGACATCACTAGAGAGACAAGAAATGCCATTCATTTGAATGAAATGTTTCCAGTTGGAGCCTGCAGCTAAACAAACAAAGGAAATTACTTTTACACAACAATTGTGGGCAGTCCTGGTTTCTTGTAAACTGCTGTCATTTCACAAAGTCATCTAGCTGTATTTAAAATGTTATGCATTAACATTTGGAAGATGCATTTTGGGCACTAGACAGTCCATTTAACTCTGTAGTTTTATTGCTTTTGAAGGAAATATTGACCCCTAGTTTGAAAAGTGCTACACTATATAGTGTTTTTTTTCTATTTCGCCTTTTCTCTGTATAGCCCCACATAAATGCTTAGCATACCTCCCAACTGTCCCATTTTGGGTAGTACAGTCCTGTTTTTGGGGGTCTGTCCCGTGGTCCCACCCAGGATCGGCCCTGAGTGGGACAGAACCCCAAAAGCTGGGTGCACCGCCAAAATGCAACAGTTGGGATGTATGTAAGACGGGTGAGCACAGCACAACGGGTGCAAGCTGCACCCCGTCGCACTACAAGATTTCCGGATGTCAACTAACTTCTGGCTCTCAGAAGACGCCTGCTGACAGTGTTCTGCCTCTGCAGAGACAGGAGGCAGACACTGTCTGAACGGTCCTCCTCCATGCACATGAAGGTAAATAAGCAGGGAGGGAGACAAAAATCTTATTTTTATTTTTTTATTAAAAATAAATATGTGTAAGTGTGTATGTATGTGTGTAAGTGTGACTGTGTGTCTAAGTGTGTGTGTGTAAGTGTGACTGTGTCTAACAGTGTGTGTGTGTTTGTAAGGATTTATGTATGTTTGTAAGTTTGACTGTCTAAGTGTGTGTATGTGTAAGGGTGTCTAAGTGTGTGTGTGTGTGTGTGTGTGTATGGTAAGGGTGTCTACGAGGTTGTGCGTGTGTATGGTAAGGGTGTCTACGAGGTTGTGTATGGTAAGGGTGTCTAAGTGTCTGTGTGTAAGGTTGCCTGTGTATTTCTGTGTTTATGAGTGTAACAGTGTATATGTAAGTGTGTATGTAAGTGTGACTGTGTAAGTATCTGTGTCTGTGTGTGGAAGTGTGACTGTGTCTGTAAGTGTATGTGTGTAAAAAGTGTCCCACTTTAACATTTTGAAATGTTGGGAGGTATGTAACAGTACCTTTGAAGTGAAAGATAAATCCAAATTATTTTTAAATTTTTCTCATTTCTTTTACAGACACTGGTATTTGGTGTAGTCTGAAGGTTATGCACTAGAGCGATCTTTGCAGCAAAAATTAAATCACTCAGAGCGCCATTTGTTTAACTACTTTCTCACTTCTCAATATAAATGCTTCATGAAAGAATATAAATAAAACACTGTATTGAGTCCTCTCCGCTTGTATAGCTCTATCAGGCGGCGGACATTTTTTTTTTTTTAAATTGAAAGATTACATCAAATGTAGGGAGCTCAAATACAAATTCTTTAATGAAAGAATACAAATAAAGCACCTTATTAAGCCCTCTTCAGTCAGATGGCTCAGGTGAAGGAAGATCTAACCCATCCGACCCAATATGATAGTGCTATTCAAGCAGAGATGGTTCAGTAATGTGCTTTATTTGTATCCTTTCATTAAAGCATTACTATTTAAAATGCCTATATATGAGTTAATCTTTCAATTAAGCAGAACTTAATTTTTCCTGGCAGTTGTCCATAAACTCCGCCAATCCTGCGCTTAACTAGCATGACATCCTTCTCTGTCTAATATTGCACAAAAACATGTAGCTTACTCATACACTAACTAAGTGAAATAAATAAGTGAACTAAATATGTGAAATATATAAGGAGTGCCTCTAAATGCTAAGAATCCATTGGTTGTGCTGCATCCGACATGTCCAATGGGACCTTTCCGAGACCAGGATGAGAGCTTGGTCAAGTGAAAGATAATTACATTTATTTTATTGCAGTGTATATGTAATACATTTGTTGTTATTTAATCATAAATACATTTGCTTAGTAAAAATGTTGATATTTTGTACACACAAACCTATAGTAATTGTGTTTAGCCTATTTTTGATTGTACAGTACATGCTGATATTCAGCAAACAAATAAGGGCTTTCAGAGGTGCTGCCCGAGGAAGAATTAAACATTTGTAATGTGTTATTTATTTTCTTTGCACATTTTGTAAAAATGCTGATCTCCGTTGATCCGCACAATACCTAACCTTTTACTCACTTTTGAAGAAGCGTAAAATTTAATGAAAATTAAGGAGAACATTTTGTATAGCCTACTTAGCACATATTTAATAATGGGACATATATTATTGCCAAGTATTGTGAAATGTCAGAAGACTGTTTTGCTATGAATTTATAAATTGTATATGCCAGCTGTCAGCAGACTTGATAGTTTTCTTGAACCAATGAAAAAATAGTTTGACACATGTGGGGGATTTATTAATTGGAGGTCCAGTCGCAAGAGTGAAAAAGGGCTGCAATGGCTTCTATCATATTAATATCATTTCACCTGTTTTATACATGCCGATATTTTTGTGTGCCAGAATTTAGGATCGGTGATTGGCAGAGATTGTTAGTGCACATTTGCACCCTTTCTGTTGTAAATGAGGTAGTGGGGATACAAATGATGCCAGAACAACCTGGATCATGCACAGGCCACTACCTTGCACAATTTATGTGTGAGACACAGGGCCGCATTAACCAATGGGCAAAGTGGGCACTTGCCCAGTGCCCACTGGTTAAAGGGGCCCCCACTCACGCAACATGCCTCCCCTCCTCCGCAGCAGGCGGGTTTAGTCTTAGTGCTGCTAGTCATATCAGGCAGTTGTTTGTCCCTCCTACACGCGTGTCTTGCATGCAGTGTGCAGAGAAGACTGCGGAGGAGGCGGCCAAGATAGCAGCAGCAAGGTAAGTACTAGGAGTGGGGATTTTTTTATTGGGAAAACTGCCATTTCCATATTCCTGGGCATACTGGCTGTGGCATTACACTGGGCATACTGGCAGTGGCATTAAACTGGGCATACTGGCAGTGGCATATAACTGAGCATACTGGCTGTGGCATTATACTGGCAGTGGCATATTACTGGGCATACTGGCTGTGGCATATTACTGGGCATACTGACTGGCATATTAATAGGCATCCTGGTAGTGGCATATTACTGGGCATCCTAGCAGTGGCATATTACCGGGTATCCTGGCTGTGGCATATTAGTTGGCATACTGGCTGTGGCATATTACTGTGCATCCTAGCAGTGGCATATTACTGGGTATCCTGGCTGTGGCATATTAGTTGGCATACTGGCTGTGGCATATTAGTGGGCATAATGGCTGTGGCATATTAATGGGAAAACTAACAATAGCATATTAATGTACAAACTGGCTGTTGCATATGTAAATGACAAACTGATTGTGGCATGTTAAATTGGTAAATGACTGTGGCCCATTTTAATTGGCAAACTGATTCTGTGGCATGTTAAGTGGGGTTGTGTTAAGTCCTTTAGGTGCAATGTGGGGTGGAAAAAAAGGGAATAAAAACAAGAAATGTAATTTTTCAATAACATGTTTATTACATATACAAATAGTTGAATGTGATATGAAAATTCTTGCATATAATATTAAAAAGTTTACATTTACATATCATTTTTTACATTGTGACTTTAGAAAAATTGGTTCGAGGGGAGCCCTCTGCTAAAGACTTTGGCCAGGGCCCACTAGGGTCTTAAAGTGGCCCTGGTGAGACACATTAATACACCCTTCAACTGAGAGGCAGACTTCAGAGGAAACCTGCATGGATCTCTAAAGATGCAGACACGCCTTAAAAAAAAGTTTGTCATTAAACTATTTGGTTTTTTATCATAACCAAATGTTTTTCATTCTTCACAACATTTTGCTACGCTTTGCTAAAACAAAGCTTTTTTTAGATTCGAATTATGAAAAAAATCTCTTAAGCTAATTCGTACACACGCTCTTTTTCAGGATAGCAAGAAAAAACACAGGCTTCAAAGGCAGGCATTGGAACTTGCATGGAGTCTTGGTTAATTATCCGTTCTTTCAGGGGAGGAGGAGGCACAATTAGACTGATAATGGCAACATATGAATTTGACACTTTGTGAGTCAATTTCTTACACCTGTAAAACAAATTACTGCACCCGCTAAAAACCAACATACTTTCTATAGAGGTTCAGCAGAGCTGCAAAAAAATGCATTAATACACTGTTTTGTGCTGTAATTACTCCACAAACAGTGATTATTTTAAAGGGACAATAAACTTTATTTTTCCCTTGTGCTTCAAATATAGAAGCCCAAGTGAAAAGTTAGTTGCCCCTAGTATGAGGATAAACTGGCGTGTACTTTTGATAGTACACGCCAGTTTATCCTTTGACCGACAGCTGCGGGCGAGCCCCAGCTCTGATTGGCTGCTGTGTCTCGCATGTGAGACACAGCAGTTAGTAAACCCATGTGTATCTATTAAGATACACGTCGGGTTTACTTAATTCTATCTGGACATGGTTTGTTCAAGGAAGCAAGGGTTAAACAAAGTTTAATGTTCCTTTAAAATAGTAAAACAAATCCTGCTATGTGTTTACAGAAAAAGCCTTTCTGTCTTTTTATAAGAGAGGAAAGATAAAAATAACCATAACTTGAAAGGCCTGGGATAAATAAAGAAAACTTGTTTCTAAATAAATTGTGACTCAAGTAACATGAATGGAATTTCAAAAGCTTTGTTTATATGTAAATAAGGCATAATGAATGTTAAATTAGAACAAGAACTAAAAATATGTATTATTGTCATTTGTAAAAATACATATAGGATTTTGCCAGCATCGTAACTGTGGAAGGTGTGAGTGCGTGCAATGATCCTTAGTGGCTAGTGTCAGGGTCTAGCTGGGAGCCTATGGCAGGAGGGTAGTCTAGGAGACCAAGGGGAGACACTAGTAACAGTCGTAGAGCTAAGCCAAGGTCAGGACGTAAAGGGAAGGGACAAAACGGTAGGACAGTCCGAGATTGTTGACCGGCTTCAATGTAGAGGGCAAAGTATCCAGAGAATCAAGCCAAGGTCAAAATCCAGGTGGTCAAAAAAAAAGAATAGGGAACACAGGGTACTAAATTCATAACACTGGGAACTAAGATGGAATACATCTTAGCAGCTCAATACACAAGCACTGATTGAAGTCCATGCTTAGTATTCAAAGGGCTGCAGATCTAAACCCCTCCCACAACAATTAAGGAGTCCCTCCCCTCAGTGAAGCATGGGGAATACAACGGAGGTGCTTGCTGAGTTTTTTTTAAAAAGGTACAGGGAATACAGCAGAGGGCCAAGGACCAACCCATGTGGAACACCAACATAGAGCATAACGGGTGACGGACCAGCAAGCAACATGAAGGAGTGCTCACATAGATACATAGATACTACTCAATCCAAGGAGGAGGCAGTGGTCAACAGAGTCAAAGGCAGCATTAAGTTATTTCAGATGGAATTTTAATAGTGGAATAAAGAGTTCTTGAGCTGGTTATTTTTTAATTTGAATTTTATTGCTGCATAACTCCATAATACACTTATTCATAACATATGACCTGAGCTCTTTAAAAACAAGGACACCACTATAGAAAATAGTCACAGGCGTTTTGGTCGAAAACAGGGTCTGTCTCTACAAAAGAGGGAAACTTGGAAAATATGGTTTGTTTGTAGGGTGGTATTGTTTTTTTTACTGAGTCATCTGTAATTTCTGCTGACATTTATTTTTGTTGATTTCAAATGAAAATAGATTTATTTACAGTCTGGGTTCAAAGTGCAGCTTGGTTCATTAAACCATTAACAGCTGTTTATATCAGACCTCCAATTTTAGGCGCGGTCACGTTCCTCAGTGGGAAAAAAAAAAAACATTAAAAAAATGGGTACATCTATTAATAACGCGTATATGAGAAACACAACTAGAATCACTATTAATAAAACTTCCCCTGGTTACTGACTTCCTCTTGGTAGCTGCTAGTGTGTGTTAAATGGTATGGCATTTTCCTTGAATTTCGGCTAAAAATAAAACCTTTTGCATCTAGCGCACAGATTACTCTGTGATTTACTCTAAAAAGAACTATGATAAAGGGCAATTCTAGCCTGAAATATCAATTGAACAGGTAAATGCATTTTAAAGTTGACATTCAAAAAATAAGTTAATTTGCTTGCTTAACTTTTTTCTTGTTTTTTGTGTGCAATGCTTTCCTTGCAAATATAGCATTGAGCTAGGGTTGCCACTGAGGGCAATGTTAGGTGTATGGACGGAATGGCATGGCCGGTATTTTTTGGGAGAAAAGGTGGCAACTTTACCAGCCATGCAATTCCCACCATAGACAATTTTTACCCACTGCCTCGGTAAAATATTGCCTGTGTGGCAACCCTAGGTTGTGCCTCCAGAAAGAGGCATTTCGAGCAACTCTTTGGGATCTTCTCCAACGGCTCCCATAGAGATGCCTGGGTATGCTAGTGCCAATGTCACGCCTTCATTAGCACCCATATATCTTTACTGAAAAAGTACAGGGACATGTGTTCACAACATTATTTACAATGGGGAGAGCAATGGGCACTCTCTTCTTAGAGCATACAGCTATATGTTTTCAAGACATGGATATGGTACATTTTTGAGTACTCAGTTACATAGAAACATAGAATGTGTCGGCAGATAAGAACCATTCGGTCCATCTAGTCTGCCCAATTTTTTTTTTGGAGTACTTTTATTAGTCCCCCGTTCCCGGTCTTATAGCTAGGATAGCCTTGTGTATATCCCACGCATGCTTAAAATCCATGACTGTGTTTACCTCTACCACTTCTGCTGGCAGGCTATTCCATACATCCACTACCCTCTCAGTAAAGTAATACTTCCTGATATTACTTTTAAATCGTTGCCCCTCTAATTTAAGACTATGTCCTCTAGTTGTGGTAGTTTTTCTTCTTTTAAATATACTCTCTTCCTTTACTGTGTTGATTCCCTTTATGTATTTAAATGTTTCTATCATATCCCCCCTGTTACGTCTTTCCTCCAAGCTATACATTTTAAGATGCTTTAACCTTTCCTGGTACGTTTTATCCTTCAACCCATGAACCAGTTTAGTAGCCCTTCTCTGAACTCTCTCCAAAGTATCAATATCCTTCTGGAGATACGGTCTCCAGTACTGCGTACAATACTCCAAGTGAGGTCTCACCAGTGCTCTGTACAATGGCATGAGCACTTCCCTCTTCCTACTGCTAATACCTCTCCCTATGCAACCAAGCATTCTGCTAGCATTTCCTGCTGCTCTATTGCATTGCCTACCTACCTTCAAGTCCTCTGAAATTATTACTCCTAAATCCCTTTCCTCAGATGTTGAGGTTAAGACTGTACCAAATAGTCTATATTCTGCTTTTGGGTTTTTACGCCCAAGGTGCATAATCTTGCACTTGTCCACATTAAATGCCAGTTGCCACTGCTCTGACCATTTTTCTAGTTTATCCAAATCATTTGCTATTTGGCTTATCCCTCCATGAATATCAACCCTGCTGCAAATCTTTGTATCATCAGCAAAAAGACATACTTTGCCAACAAGACCTTCTGCAATATCGCTAATAAAAATATTAAAGAGAATGGGTCCAAGAACAGATCCCTGAGGTACCCCACTGGTAACAAGACCTTGCATCGAATATACCCCATTGACTACAACCCTCTGTTGCCTGTCACTCAGCCATTGTCTAATCCATTCAACAATATTGAAATCCAAACTCAAAGATTTCAGTTTATTGATAAGCCTTCTATGTGCGACAGTGTCAAAAGCCTTACTGAAATCTAGGTAAGCAATGTCTACTGCACCACCCTGATCTATTATTTTAGTTACCCAATCAAAAAAATCAATAAGATTAGTTTGGCATGATCTCCCTGAAGTAAACCCATGCTGTCTCTGATCTTGAAATCCAAGCGACTTTAGATGTTCAACAATCCTATTTTTTTAACAAGGTTTCCATTATTTTCCCCACTACTGAAGTAAGACTTACTGGTCTATAGTTGCCCGCCTCCTCCCTACTACCTTTCTTGTGAATGGGCACAACATTAGCTAATTTCCAATCTTCTGGAACTACTCCCGTTAACAATGATTGGTTAAATAAATCTGTTAACGGTTTTGCTAGTACACCACTAAGTTCTTTTAATAACTTTGGATGTATCCCATCAGGTCCCATCGACTTATTTGTCTTTACTTTAGACAGCTGAAGTAAAACCTCTTCCTCTGTAAACTTACATGCATCAAAAGACTCATTAGTCTTTTTCCCTAAATGAGGTCCCTTACCCTCATTTTCATTTGTAAAAACTGAACAAAAATATTCATTAAGGCAGTCTGCTAAGCCTTTATCCTCTTCTACATAGCATGCGTCTTTTGTTTTTAATCTAACTAATCCTTGTTTTACTTTCCTTTTCTCATTTATGTATCTAAAAAATGTTTTATCCCCCCTTTTCACTGACTGGGCTATAGTCTCTTCTGTGTGTGCTTTGGAAGCTCTTATAGCTTGCTTTGCCTCTTTCTGCCTACTCTTATAGATCTTTCTATCTTCCTCACTCTGAGTATTTTTATAATTACTAAATGCTAGCTTTTTATTTTTTACTATTTTAGCCACCTCTGCAGAGTACCACAGTGGTTTCTTCATTTTTTTGCTCTTACTGACAAGCCTTATGCAATTTTCTGTTGCCTTCAGTAGTGAAACTTTTAGATAATCCCATTTCTCCTGGACTCCATTTAATTTGCTCCAGTCTGATAATGACTCCTTCACACCTAATCTAATCTTAGAAAAGTCTGTTTTTCTAAAATATAAAACTTTTGTTTTTGTGTGGTGTGACTGCGTCACTGTTCTTATATTAAACCACACTGTCTGGTGATCACTAGATCCTAAACTTTCACCTACAGTAATATCTGACAACAAATCTCCATTTGTGAACACTAAGTCTAGTATGGCCTGCTTTCGAGTTGGCTCCTCCACTACTTGTTTTAGAGATAATCCAAGTAGGGAGTTTAGGATATGCGTACTCCTGGCGCAAGTAGCTGTTTTGTATTTCCAGTTCACATCAGGAAGATTAAAGTCACCCATGATGATCACTTCTCCCTTCATTGTCATTTTAGCTATTTCCTCAACTAGTAGATTATCTAACTCCTCTATTTGTCCAGGGGGTCTATAAATCACACCTACCCGAGTTACCATATGATTACCAAATTCTAATGTAACCCAAACTGACTCTATGTTCGCCTCACTAACTTGTATTATGTTACATTTTAAGCTATCCCTCACATACAGGGCCACCCCTCCCCCTTTTTTTACCTTCTCTGTCTTTTCTATATAAAGAATACCCTGGTATTGAAATGTCCCAGTCATGTTTTTCATTATACCATGTCTCAGTAACAGCCACTAAATCTACATTCTCAGTTGCCAATATTGCCACAAGTTCATGGATCTTATTCCCTAAACTGCGAGCATTTGTAGACATGACCCTAAGCTTATCATTTTTCAGCACACTGACTACAGGTAACTTCTGTACCTTTTTTGGGGGGCAATTGGATTGATGTTTTATCGCCATTTTGCCCCCCTCTTTTAGTTTAAAAACCTCCTAGCAAAACCTCTGAACTGCTCACTGAGAACATTCGTTCCCTTTTGAGAAAGATGCAAACCATCTTTTTTGTACAGTTCCTTTCTATCCCATAGTGAACTTCCATGAGAAACAAAGCCAAATCCTTGCTCCCGACACCATTCTCCAAGCCACAAGTTGAAGTCCCTAATACGCATCCGTCTATCATTCTGAATGTTATGCACAGGCATAACTTCAGAAAAGGACAGTGTGGACACAACCTGCCGTATATCATTGGCAAGAACACGAAAAGCTTCCTTCACCTCTGAAACCTCATTGCAAGCCAAATCATTTGTCCCTAGATGAACCAGTACATCCAATTCTCCTTTAGGAGAGTTAGGTCAAACCTATGGGTAATCGACTGGGCACATTTTTAGAACATGTATAATTTACTATCACATAAACAAAAATGGTGGGAATGGCATTGTGCCAGATAAATTACATACAAGTGTATAGAATTTTTTTTGTTTTTGTTATATTTCGTTTTGTAGATTCTGGGCACAACAACGAAAGAAAGATTTATAAATAAGATTTGTATAAATTGCTTAATGTGAATTGAAATATTACTGTTTATGGTTGAAATGTTCACTTTAAAATTAAACTCCAGGTTGTTGTTTTTTTATTACTTCATGGGCCATGCTGCATTGAACATTTTCTATTTCTTCCTGATAAATAGTGCAAGGTTTTTGCACAATTGAACAAGGAACTACTTAATCCACATTTAAAAATTCTGAGCAAATAGCTCTCTCAGATTTATGAATATCCCTATGAACTAACTTGACAAATTACTAGCCAAAATCACACATTTTATACCTGAGTTGGATGAACACACTTACCTAGTGAAAACTATTAGTGCCTGGTTGCTAGTTCACCACAGTTCATTGTTTAGTGAATAGACCTCACCTCGCCACATCCTTTACTCATCAGCCTACTGTTAGAAAAGTCAATGTAAAAATAAGAAAATCTGTGTTTGACAAACAACATTAGGTTACAGAACCATCTTCAAATGATGTAATAATTTCATTAACAATTTCCTGGCATGAAGCCTAGTAAATAATAGAAAGCAGATTTGAAAAGGCAGCAATTACATTAATTATATAATTTAGTATAAAAATATCTCTATATACCGGTAATGCACTTGCAAAACAGGTGTTCGTTTATTATTTTGTGCAGTGTATGTGATGCATAGGTTAAACATTTATTATAAATAAATGGAAAATAAATTATTTATAATGAAACCACATACATCTGTACAAAAAGAGATGTCTTTTTCAGGTTCCCTATCTGTATAACTGTGGTATGTAACGTCAACCAGTGTAGTTAACTAGATTTTATTCTTGACTTTTCTATTTGCCCATTTTTTAACAGGACTGTAATAGAGAGTTGTGGTGTACACAAATATGTCGTCCGTCCCGCCCCCCCCCCCCCCGTCCCCCCTTTGTCAAATTCCCTTCTTTTTCATTTATTCATATATTGAAGGAAGAGGTTCATGGTCCAATCTCTCAGGTCTCTTCTCTACTTATTTATATAGCTCTTCCCTGAAAGACAAAGGATATTACATCAAAATTCCAATAGTCCAAAATGCAAATCTCCTGCTCTTACTGTAGACTATGACTTCTCATAGTCCTCCTATATCTCATGGAAACTGGGGCCTGGTCATGACTTCACACCCTATTATTAGTCGACTGTTTGTTAAGTCTTAGATAATATTATTTCTTCTGAGGATGCAATCACATAGTAACAGATTGTAAGGCTATAGTTAGTTTTAGCATAATGATGATTAGAGTTCATTTATGTCAGATCACTCAATATGTGTAATATATCATTTTGAGTTAAAACCTTTGTTAATTAATAACACCTGACCTTTGTTATTAAATAGACCATAGTATTACTATTATTGGACTAATTATTATGGGAGGAGTTGCAGTAAATTTAAAATGGTAGGTCACGTGTGTTGTTTATTTCCTATGACTAAGCACTAGTTTGCAGTAGTATTCATTCTCCCCCTGTGGTTTGTGGGTACACTACTGGGAAATTAAATGTGCATTTATTAAAATATTCACTTTTGTGTTCTTCATTTCTTGAAAGAAGCGTGCCTCTTTTACTTTACACCAAAGGATAGGCACCAAAATCCTTCATATTGCACATTTACTGGACATTGAGACAGACAATGATGTTCTAGGGACTTAGACCTGATTAAACCACTCTTATTGTTGGAGCTCAGACTCTACTATGGGCAGGGCATGTTGTGGATCCTGTTCAACTGAGTGTAGTCGATTACACATATGTGAGGTTGGTTGACACACTGTACAATGCTGCACTCTGCATATAAGAGAAACTGTGCATGCGCTTACACACCACCTTCAGAGGCATTGTCGCTTCCCAGTCTACATAATAGAAACGCTAGAAGGGATGAACTTTTTCTCCAAAGTAGTTGGCATGTTGTATATCTAACTTTCCTAAAGAAGGAAAAGAATGTTTAATCTTTAAGAGGTTCTCCCCGTGGGTCTATTAAACTTTATTGTACTCTTTAAACACCTAGTCGCATTCTGCAGTGCAGCTGCCAAGTGGTAAACTATATCTTACTTTATTTCTGTTTACATTTATTACAATTCCTAAACATCAACTATGAATGTACAGCTGTAGAAATGATTCTTATTACTTGTTGTACTACAGTCTGTCAGAGCATTTTTATGCCAAACGTCTCTTTTAATCACAGGTTACAACAGTCAGATGTATATACCACCCAAGTGTCTCTCTTGGAAGTAGTTCCTAATTTGGACCCAAATACTACATCTGTTCCAAATTCCCATCTTGATGTACCCTCTTTTCTAGGAACTCAAGATGTGTTGTGAATATTAATGTATCAGTGTAAAAAAAAATCTGCAGTATAAGAACTTATATATTATCCATATATTATTTAAATATTGCTTGTTATAAATGATGGTACCTAATTAGACAAATAGCTATCAATAGATAACATTCTCCCAAATTTCATCTGAATGTACTATCGATCGCGTAAGCTTTAGCCACTCTCTTAGATATAAAATACCCTTCAATCTTGTGAATTATGGTCATTTGGGGAAAAGCAGGCTTTATATTAATATCAATATATAGATGGCTATACAGATATGGATAATAAATAATACAGGGCAGCAAAAGGAATGTTAATACAACTGACCACAGGACCCCCACGTGAAAACTTTAGGCTGACAATTGACCTCCTGAGCTGTCAAGATTCTAGTTTAACATGGGTACCAGGAGGAGGCCCATCAGCAATCTATTTATAAGTATAATCATATATACCAGTGTCAGCTTGTTTATTTTACTCTACAATACAAGCGACTACACGTTTGATTTACATTTCAACATTAAAATGGCTCCGTTGTGAAGTTAATCTGCCCTTGAGTTAGAGAAACACAAACAGTACTGTTCATATTAAGTTTTAATATCTATTACATGATTTAAACAGTGACCTTTTTTTTTTTTTTTACCATTTTTCCCTTTGTAGGTGTCATAGACAAAAATTGTTTTGACATTAATAGGACTGATCCAATAACTACTAATGAGATCGGATCTCCTCACATTCCTTTCATGGATGAAAACATATCAGATGGGACAGTAAAAAAAGACTGGGGTATGCATCCTCCACACTGGAATTTATCTACAACTCAACTTGACCAAAGTCATACAAACTTCAGTAAAAAAAAAGAAACTGTACCGCAGAATCCATTATCTCCTTTCACTCACAGCACAGTCGAGCAACACAGCTCGCAAAATGAGTTGACGCAGACCAAAGAACATCAAAAGAATGTCAACATATTTGAAGATACAAGTATTTGGCCCACACCAGCTCTGAGAGAAGCCACCATGTCTCCAACCACCAAACCCATTGGAACTGATTTTGTAGTCAGGGAAGGTAAGACACATATGTTGATTATTAAATAATGTTAGCTAAAGTCATTGTTAATGGTCAAAAAGTATAGTTTTCTAATTTGGAGGAGTGGAGAAAGAGAGTGGAGGGTAGAAATGTTGAAGAACACCATATACTAAGACCAAGATACTAGACATCGTATATATTTCATATCATAGGATTATAGTATTCAATTCGATGTCGCTGAGTTCTGCCTGGCAGTGTCCCCCACCAAGACGCGTTCTTCTGTCCTTGTTCTCTCTCCGTCTTTCTCTTTTTTTTTCTTTTTCCTGTCTCCTTTCTGTTTTGTCTTCCTGGTTCCTCCTGTTTCTTCCCTGTCTGTTGTTTAAATCTGTTTGTCTTAGATCTATAATATTATCTGGCACTCATATTACTAAAATCTCTTAATAATTACTACTCCTTCATAAAACTTTAAAAATAATCATACAAGGGAGGGAGGGAGATGGAGAGGAGGAGAGAGAGAGAGAAATAATAGTGATAATAAAGAAAGACAAAATAAGGAAAAAATACAACGAACACCTGGCACAAGGATGATCTCTAACTAAAAAAGAATATATAAATGCCTCGATTGACATCGAAGTGCCTTAGGATCTGAGTGCAAAAAAAAAAAAAAAAAAAATGTTGAAGAAGGAAAGGTTGAGAACAAAAAGAGAAAGCTGGGAAAGGATAAACATGTTTTAGCAAGATAGGACAGAATATGGTTATGTTGATTTTTCTATGGATTGTTCTACTTTTAGAACATTCCCAAGATGTGCTTTTCATATTCAACACCCATGGTATTCAACCAATAGCAGGCATAGATAACTGTGATAAGCAGACACCTTGTCTCAAAGATGCAAATACCAACCAGTCTACCTCTTGTAATTCTATTGTATAGCAGACACAATCATATGTTTATTGTTTAATTTGCCAGTACTCAAAGATTGTGAAAATATACATATTTGTGTCAGTATTCTAAAAGACAACATAGTCAGCATGTAATGTAATAGGAAACTCATATCGGTTCTAGTGCTGGCTCTCTGTGATCAAGCTGATCTCTTAAAATAAGTGCCTAGCTCCACCAATTCCAATGATCTGACGTACATAACTCTGCACATACACCATATTTATTTAATATGTCGTCCTCTAGTTTACATGGATTGAATATATTTACATTTCTCTACAGTATAATTACACAGAGGTCTTGGTAAGTAATTGTATTATTCTTTCACATTATGCTAGATCACCAAGGGGGTAGCTTCCAGGTTCTGTTTTATTGAATTATGTTTTATGTATATTTCCTGACATAGAATGAAACCACTTGAATGCAATTAATGTATGTTTCGTTGGTGCAGGTTGCATGTTTATTGACAGTGTTTTGATAATCTGGCATGGCACATGGTACTGTCATGGATGGATGGAGCCAAATACAACATGTGGAATAAAATATCTGAGACAAGGGTTTCTTCCAAACCTGAATCAATTAGGCCTGACATAGCTCTTCCCCAGAATTGAGTAATTGTTAATATGATGGTATTATAAATGCGCCTTCTAAATGTCAAGCAGTGCCATAGTCCTGCCTTAATCCTCTGGTGTCCACCACACTGCATATGCATACCTAGTAACCAATGCACAATGCCTGCTTACCAACTACAATCACCCTGACACAACACTCCTGAGGCCACAACCCCAGCATCCCCATCTTCCTCAAAGGAATTATGGGAAGTATGGGCTCATGGGTTACACACCCCTGTGGCACCCACACTGTTAAATTCATGCCAGAGTTTTAAATATATCAAAACCAGCAAATTAAATGTACATAAAAGAACTGCGACAAGATAAAACCAGCCCTGCATTGAAAGTGTAATTATCATTACTGTACAAATAGGTTCTTTTCAAAATCATCTCATTAGAATTCTCAAGTTTTCCATTACAAAGCCCAAAGCCATAACCTCTGCTTTTGCAGTATAACAGAACGATTGTTCTTATCCTTTGAAATATCTGACCTCTCCCTTCTTAGAAACGTCTTCGTGCCCCTATTAAACCCGAAACATAAATAGATGGAGCTTATAATTCTTAAGCACTTGAGAAGCACTTGAACTAAATAAACAGGAACTCCTGAATCACAATGTTATTGCACCTAATCCCTTGAAAATACATAAAACCTGGAAAAAGAGAATGAGGCGCCAGTAATATGATAATAAACTCTGGAACTAGGAGCTCAGTTATACTATAAGTTTGATGCTAATACGTTGCATGTGAATTCATCGTTCCAAAATATCTGGGAATACCAGGGGTGGACTAAGAGGCCCACTGCTTCCTCAGTTTAAATGAGTTTAGCATCATGTGTTTGTTTGGACCAATCTAACCAGTCCACTATAATATCTATAGTGCAACCCTAGAAGGATGCAGAGGAAGGGCTGTGGGACTATTGGCACAGACCTCTCCCAGTACTGTCTCACATTCCACTGCACTGTCTGATGAATTAAAGTGCCAAGTCACATCTTTCTCAAGCAAGAACATACAGCACTGTTAAACGCTGTGTCAACAGAATCACAGTCCAGCTACCAATATTACACCCCCCCCGTGATTTGACCCTGTCATGTGCCTAGAAAGGCATGTATTTGGATTGGTCTGTACATGGTATGATATAATGTATTGGCTAACTGAGAGTTTGATTGCAAGCTTTTAAGACCAAGTTAGCTCAGGCATTGATGAGGCTGAAAATAAATTCCTAATTACAAAATATAGTTAACAGCTTAAAAAAAAAAAGACAAGAAAAACACAGGGTTTTAAAGAATGTTCTCAGCAATAAATCCGCCAGTTCTACAGAAATCCAACAGAAAAAAACCAGTTCGGTCAAAGCATCTCTGAGCCCTCCACTCCCTGATTAGGGGGGGCATAAAACCATTACACACATGCCAGATCCATGAAGGTGTCAAGCTTTGTAGTTTTAAATAAATCCACTGAGGCAATTCATGGCTTGTAGAAAGAGTATTAATTAGTAAGAGTATATTGAGAAATGAATCACACCTTCCCTTCCTCACCAGCAGAGGCAACAAAACAAGATAAATAATAATGGTAATATGTTCATTTAACTAGGAGGGGTACAGGTACACTGAGATATTATGTCACTTTTAAGTACATCTCGTGGTGGTAATAATATCCCATTTAATAGTATTAATTTTATTGACCTCTGAGGGAGAAAAGTCTCAATCAAACTCACCAGGAACAGAACCTGTAAACAAAAGGCTTGAATAAAGTCTACAGTTGGTGCATTAACTCACTGAGCCATCTCACAGGCTATAACAAATCAAGCACCTTAGTGCAGTTATCTTGTGCCTCTCCCTCTTTTACATTGTCACTATCACTGAGTTCCCATCATCCTGACATAAATCCATAGGAAGCAGGCAGCTGTCGGCAACTGTCTTTCTCTGCCAGCTCAGAGAGAACCCCTCGTTTTTGCATGGGATCAGCTGGGGGGACCTTAACCCCCACTCTGATTGGCTGTGCCGCAACAACCAGGAACTGCTGTGTCTCAGATGTGAAACCTCGTGTATCTATTAAGATACACCACAGGTTTACACCAAGCTAGCGGGACATGTGTGTTTGTTTAATATGACATATGCTGGTGCTCTGTTTGTGACCTGCATGCACAGGGCCACTGTAGTGGACATGTGTGGCAGACAACTGTTGATCTCAGGTGAACTGCATGGTTGATAGGGGCAAGAAACAGATTTACATCCCAGTACATTCAGGGAGACGTCACAAGCCAAGCCCTAAAACCTAAGTTAGAATTTTTAAAAAAAATGTTTTGTTGTCAAGGCTAAGGCAAAATGTGTAGAAATAAATAGGAATTTTAGCAAAAATATACACCGATCAGCTATAACATTATGACCACTGACAGGTGGAAAGCCAGCAGAGGCAGTGTGATGCTTTGGGCAAGGTTCTACTGGGAAACATTGGGTCCTGACATTCATGTGGATGTTACTTTGACGTGTACCACCTACCTATGTATGCCCTGATGTCATTGGATAATGTTCCATGCCACAAATGAAAAAAAAAAAAAATGGTTCAGGCATGATTTGAGGAACACAGCAAAGAATTGGCCTCCAAATTCCCCAGATCACAATCCAATCCAGCATATGTGGGAAATGCTGGACAAATAAGTCCGATCTATGGAGGCCCCACCTCACAACTCATAGGACTTCAAGGAGCTGCTGCTAACGTCTTGGTGCCAGAGACCACAGCACACCTTCAGAGGTCTAGTGAAGTCCATGCCTGGACTGGTAAGGGCTGTTTTGGGGGACCTACACAATATTAGGCAGGTGGTCATAATGTTATGGCTGATTGGTCTATAGTTTACTTAAAAAGTGCAAAGATACTGAAGAAACCAAAGCCTTTAACAGTCTTTGTCTCCACTAAAAATGTCTAGCTAGTAGAGACCAGGGGTCATGGGAGACTGCAGGGACATTGCACCAAACAAAATTTGCAGTTTTTCCAAACCGTTTCATTAAAATGTGTTCAGAAGATATTGTATGTATTCTCCTTTGATGAGCCGAGGTGATTAATCATCTACAACTATTAATAATTAACTTCACACACACATCAGGTATCCTGACATGAACACCAAGCCTTTACAGCTTTTAGGAATGTGTTCACAGAGGTTAAAGGGCAATTCTTAGACTTTATGCAAACTATTTGCCCGTCCCTTCTCATCCCTTCATTCCTGTACATTCCTGGCGCCTGGCATTTTGATGGGAAACATTGTTACCATACTAGTAGCATGTACACATCATGTAATGGGGCACAATTTAATTTGTTAAAACCCAATGTGTAATGTAATTGCATACTCTTTATCCAGCTGTTGCTGTATCATGCAGACATGTTAACCCAAACGTTAACCTCTAGTTAAGATGAGATGAACACTTCACCTCATCAATTTAGCTGTACATTTTGCAGGCCCAAATCTGGTGAGTTCCCCTCACAAAGCAAGCATATAAGGTTTCTATCTGCACAATGTACAGGTAAATTGGTGAGATATAATATTCATCTCACCTCCACTCACCTAATCTCACTTGCAACTCACCTTTCTAGTGATTTTACCACCCATAGAGTTCAACTTTTAAAATTAAACATCACATTCATTTAAATTTAATATGACATCTCTATTTGACTAAAGTCAGCAGTTTAATATCCCCAGTAAGTTCATTAAAGATTAATTTCCCCCAAACAATTGTTAATGAGAGCAAAAAATGCCCTGTAAACTGTGCTCCAACTGTGCACCATTGAAAAGATGTTTCAAAAGTTGAGATTTCCAAGATGCAATGTCATAGAGTTTGTTTCCTCCACAGCGATTGGTTGTCTCTCTCACACAGTAGTGATGGAGTGGTCCTCCATCACAAGGCAGCCCTGCACTCTTACTTTTTGCACAATAAGCACCACTCAAAAATCAGGCAGATTCTAGTAAAAAGAAAGAAATTGATGTGAAAGAAGCAACAAATCCCACACCTGCACCAAAAACACAAGCATCCATGAGAACAATGCTATATACAAAATGGCACTTTACTCTGCAGGACAGACATATACATATGTGAATATAATATATGTGAAAACTTGGATAAAACAAATGTTTTTCAGCCTGATTGGATCTGTTTTTGTGAATGTAAAAAAGAGAAGCTTGACATTTATGCTTCTCTTGAGGGTCTACTCAATAAAGAGAGAATTTCAAGGAATTGACATGGACAAATTCTGCAATGCAGTTGGCCTTAAGGGAGCATTAAACATTGTTTAACCCTTGTTTCCTTGAAGGAAGCAAGGGTTAAAGAAAACATGTCCCAATTCAGTTAAGTAAACCCGATGTGTATCTTAATAGATACACGGGGGTTTACTATCTGCTGTGTCTCACATGTGAGACACAGCAGTTCCTGGTTGTCGCGTGCTGACTAAGTCAGCACGCACACAGCAAATCAGAGCAGGGGCTTCCCCTGCTCGGACAGCTGAAAGCGAGGGTCTTTCACTGCTAACACAGAGAGAGACCCTTGTTTTTGCATGGAATCAGCAGGGGGGACCTAGTTAAGGTCTCCCCCGCTGATCCCATGCAAAAACGAGGTGCTGATGGCCGACCAGACGGCTGCCTGATTCCTATGGAAGCATGGCAGCTGTCGGTCAGAGGATAATCTGGCATGTACTATCAAATGTACACACCAGTTTATCCTCTTATTAGGGACAACCAACTTTTCACTTGTGCAAAAATAAAGTTTAGTGTCCCTTTAAGTTTGAAATGTCCTCCTCAGTTCCCTGCAATTCTCTCTTTATAGAGTAGACCTTTGGAGATTACTATTCAATAGGAGTTATACTGTACTTCATGTGAAGATTACTTGTGTGTTAGTTTGTCTATCTGGAAGCCTGGGAGTGGGTCCAGACTTCTCTCAGTGAATGCACCATAGACTAAAGTCTGCAAGATATAACAAAATCGTTTGCCAGTATGTTAGGCAGAGGGAAAGTTTTGGATGATTGTATGTTGTACATTGCAGTTTCGATGCTAATTTATCTGTACATTTTTTCTAGATGCCTGTGTAAATATCACATATAACCAATGCCAAATGTTGCCATACAACCACACTGTCCCGAAATTGGTGTATTCCTTTGTGAAGAGCATTGAAATGGAAATGTTCTTAAAGTTCTTCAGCTATCTCAACCGCCTCAGCTGCTATCAGCACATCATGGTGTTCGGCTGCAGCCTGGCCCTCCCGGAATGCGTCAGTCACGGCGATGAAAGGTATTTGGGAACATTAAAGGGTGGATGATTACACTCATTAAAACCATCCACCACTAAACACTGGACTTAGCAGACTTGGTCTGTCAGATTCAGTATAACTATATGAATGTTATTATTGTTATGTAAATTGGATCTGTCGTCCCCAGATGATGTGTCTGTTTTGGATAGAGAAGAGAACTGGATTCTTACTTTGCGCTAGCTAAAATGCTTGCAAATGTAGAGCTCACATGATATGCTGAACTTCAGTTTATTAGTGTGTGTATATTTGGTATAATGATTTATGAGATTAAAACAAAGCACTGTGAATACAAGGAACACTGAACTATATTTAACAACAAGTGAGAAAAAAGTTTAGTGTCCCAATAAATGTGTGACGGATCCCCTGGTACCCCGACTGGGTACCTCCGTCAGAACTCTGCTTCCTTGTATCAGCCACCCCAAGCCAACAGGCAGAACCAGTGTTGTAGATGGAGCTTCCAAATCACCAGACAGGACCAGTAACTTTGAAACAGGAATACACATTTATTGAACAGTAGCAGAGTCTATCTACAGACATAATCCAGTAAACAGAAAACTCAACCCACATATTAACATATAATCAAACAGGAACTAAACAGAAATGAACCAGACATGACACAAAAATACAAGAACACATCACAATTAGTTTTAACAGTAAATATAATTAACACAGAACAATGGCTGAGTACATAGTAGAGGTGGGCATATCAGCATCGGTTTAAAATGGAAAATCCCACCTAAGCAGCAGACAGGTTGTCTGCACTACAGGCGGTAAACTATCAGCCATTTTCCTTTACTCCCCAGTGACATATTGTGATCAGAGTGGTCTACTCACAGAATTATGCACTGGACATAAAACCAACATACTAAACAATCTGAATAAATAACCATATTAAATATAGCACATAATCCAGGGTGAGTCAGGATTACAGAGTGCACTAGGGGTCCATGAGTAAAGTCAATGCAAAGTGCAAACTTACCCACTGTACCCAAATCCCAATGCCAGGGCCCATAATCTCTAAGGAGGAGGCGGCCACTACTTCTCTCCAAGAACCCCAGTGATTGAGGGTTCTGTCACAAAATGAATATATATTACAGAACAATTAACATTACATGTCATACATATCTTTTATCTTGATGAATAATTACTTATTTGGGATTTAAAATGAATAGTGATGGCAATCCCAGTATGTTTTACTCGTCCCCTGAGTATTTTCTCCAAGCAAAATAAAGAAAATGTGTTGTAAATGTAGAGAGCGGTCACTGTTTGCTTGGATAACCAATGACCATACGCACTCCTGTGTATGTGTTTACTTTGAAAGGCTTCTTCTGAGAAGGATTCCATACAGATAATAAATGGTCACATCTGTCCTCTATTATGCGGACTGCAAAGCTCTGTTAGCGGGAAGGCATTTAGTTTGCACAGATGTTGTATAATTCCTTGGGCTGTTAAACAGAGGACCGCCTTATGTTGCAGGATACAAAAATCTATTATGCGTCTATGGAAACCAAGTAAATGTTGAGTAGCCTCAGAAATGGCATCATTTGGAAAATAAATCAGTTATAAACTTATTATAGAATTTGTGTATCGAATTTGACAAACCTATAGGCCTCCTTCTGTGATTGAACCTCAACACCCACCATCTATATTTGGCTAACATCTGCCTGGCTTGGTGTGTCAGCAGAATTCGGTCTATATGGACCAGATTGTGATGACTTCATAGAATGTAATTGGTTCATTAATAAACTAGTACACTACCTTTTTCAAAAATCTGTTATCCAAAATGATCCCTTATTGTATTCCTTGCAAACCTGTCACAATAAATAGAAGTGAAGTGAAACCACTGTCAATTCAAAACAACTTATTCATACGTGAAAAATACAGCTGCTTCAGAAGTACTCCTCACAGTACTTAATGTAGAAAAAGGGTTTGGAAGGTGAAGTAGCGCTGGATTACACATAAAATGAAATAAACATAAAGAACATCATAGTGTAATATGTATGACACAAAATAATATTATTGACAAGGTGCAGTATCACACTCACAAACACAGGTGAATGTCAGGCCTTAATAGATAATAGTTGTCCAGGTGTTCTGGATGTTGTTTCTGTGCAGAGAAGTGAGAAAGGCACATACACCTGTCAGAATGCAAACGCACAGGTGCAGGTCTGACACACTGATAGCAGGTTCCTCACATCACTGCTACATTACAGTAAAAGTGATTTATTTGCATTGATGCAAATACTGTATTCCATGAGTGCTGAGAGGCTTTTATATGTCTTATTGGTGAAAATTATCCATTATAAGAATTGACCTGTTATCCAAAATACCTCCGACAATAATATTTAAAATACAGCATAATATTCAAAGAGAATTTAAATAAATGACCATAATTCCAGACACATTTGGGGGTCATATATAAACACGACGCACGTGCAGATTGCGCCAAATACTGGCTCGGCGTGTGCACCAATATATAAAGCAGACTCACAGGAGTCTGCGTTATCCATGCCAAATGAGTAGAATTAGGTTGAGTCAGTGCTCGTTGTGCTTACGCAGTGTCTGAAAAGTGTCTGATGTATGTCGGGGAACACAGTTTGACGGAGGTCCCTCTCTCCCTCACTGTAAAGTGTCAGAGGTTATAAAAGAAAGCGCAATAGCCGTTATACAAATCAAATGGCTATCGCGCTTTTTTTTTAAAACTCACTACACTTTGCAATACGGAAGTTTTTATACATGTCCCCTATGTATTGCGTATATTAGCAAAATATTTTCACTATGCACTGGGACCATTTACACCAAAACCTGTCCACAATGGAACAGAGGTCTATGTCTCAAGGTGCAGAAAAACTACTGCATACTGTATCCTTCTAAAACAAAACCAGATAAAGAGCTGACATCAGAATTCCCTAATGTATGTTATTTATAAAAAAAAAAAAAAAATTGAAAACACAGCCCCAAGCATCTGTAAGCTTTTTATATGTTAGTTTTTTAAATCAAACCAGCAGGAGAGCGTGGGATGAGATTGTGTTTCATTTAGGCTTCACACTACTTTGCAGGAATATCAACACTCAAGTGGTAACCTGTGATTTACTTCAGTAAATGAAAAACAAGTAGTTCTTTGAAGAACTTCTCTTTCAAGACATGGCATATTTCTGTGACTAGTTAATTTACTCATGGCCTTGCTGTCGTTAGGCTTCTAACTTATACCAGACGTTTACATTTGCTTGTGAACATTGGTATAGTGCTAGTATACAATGTGACACCCAGGCAAGTGAATACATTGGTTGTTCATATTGTGTTATGTGGGCAGAATTGGTGGGGTTCTGCTACTTTAGCCTAAAGTTTGAAATTCCCATCTCAATTCCCTGCAGCTGTCCCTTTTACTTGAGTAGTTCCTAAAGTAAATAAAATATAGAACTTTCCCTGTGATCACTACATAGAAAGGGATGAAATGCCAAGCTATGAATGAGCTGGTCTCAGAGATTCCTGCTCTAGCAATCCCTCTGCTCAGTGGCATCACGAAATCCTGGCATATTGAGGGGAAAATCCTGGCATATTAAATGGCATATTGGGGGCAAAATACTGGCATATTGAGGGGCAAAATCCTGGCATTTTAAATGGCATATTGGGGGCAAAATACTGGCATATTGAGGGGAAAAATCCTGGCATATTAAATGGCATATTGGGGGCAAAATCCTGGCATATTAAATGGCATATTGGGGGGGGTCAAAATCCTGGCATATTGAGGGTCAAAATCCGGGCATATTGAGGGTCAAAATCCGGGCATATTGAGGGTCAAAATCCGGGCATATTAAATGGCATATTGTGTGGGGGGGGGGGGGGGCAAAATCCTGGCATATTAAATGGCATATTGAGGGCAAAATCCTGGCATATTGAGGGGCAAAATCCTAGCATATTAAATGGCATATTGGGGGCAAAATCCTGGCATATTAAATGGCATATTGGGGGTCAAAATCCTGGCATATTGAGGGGCAAAATCCTGGCATATTAAATGGCATATTGGGGGGGGGGGGGAATCCTGGCATATTAAATGGCATATTGGGGCAAAAGCCTGGCATATTGGGGGGCAAAATCCTGGCATATTGAGAGCAAAATCCTGGCATATTAAATGGCATATTGGGGGGGGGGGGGGCAAAATCCTGGCATATTGAGAGCAAAATCCTGGCATATTAAATGGCATTTTGGGGGTCAAAATCCTGGCATATTGAGGGGCAAAATCCTGGCATATTAAATGGCATATTGGGGGGGGGGGGAATCCTGGCATATTAAATGGCATATTGGGGCAAAATCCTGGCATATTGAGGGGCAAAATCCTGGCATACTGAGGGGCAAAATCCTGGCATATTGGGGGGCAAAATCCTGGCATATTAAATGGCATATGGGGGGGGGGGGGCAAAATCCTGGCATATTAAATGGAATATTGGGGGCAAATTCCTGGCATACTGAGGGGCAAAATCCTGGCATATTGGGGGGCAAAATCCTGGCATATTAAATGGCATATGGGGGGGGGGGAGGCAAAATCCTGGCATATTAAATGGAATATTGGGGGCAAAATCCTGGCATATTGAGGGGCAAAAGCCTGGCATATTGGGGGGCAAAATCCTGGCATATTAAATGGTATATGGGGGGGGGGGAGAGGCAAAATCCTGGCATATTAAATGGAATATTGGGGGCAAAATCCTGGCATATTGAGGGGCAAAAGCCTGGCATATTGGGGGGCAAAATCCTGGCATATTGAGAGCAAAATCCTGGCATATTAAATGGAATATTGGGGGGGGGGGGCAAAATCCTGGCATATTAAAATATTAAATGGCATATTGGGGGCAAAATCCTGGCATATTGAGAGCAAAATCCTGGCATATTAAATGGCATTTTGGGGGGCAAACTCATGGCATATTGAGGGGCAAAATCCTGGCATATTAAATGACATATTGGGGGGCAAAATCCTGGCATATTGAATGGCTAAATCCTGGCATATTGAATGGCTAAATAATCCTGGGATATTGAGTGGCAAAATAATCCTGGCATAATGAATGGCTGAATCCTGGCATATCGAGGGGTTAAATACTGGCATATTTTAATTGGCAAAGTTATGCTGTGGCATGGTCTGTGGGGCAAAATAACATGTACTATGTGGAAAGTGACACTGGGTAGTTCTGTGGGACAAAGTGACACTGTGGCATGCCAAATCGTGTAGGTGCAATATGAGTGCAAGCCAAGTGCTGTGGGTGCAATATAGGTGCATGGCAAGTTCTGTGGGTACTGTATGGTGCTGTGTTAAGTCCTTTAGGTGCAATGTGGGTGCAGAGGAAGGGAATAAAAAATAGGAATGCAATTTTTCAATAACATTTTTATTAAATAGAATATTAAATATTCAAATAAGTATAAATGCAACTAGTTATAGAGAGATGTCTGTGTCTATAGATATGTATTGTTTTTGAATTGTACAATTGTCACCTTGTGGGGCTCCTGTGTGTCGCATAATTAATGGTGGTCCCATGTGTGGCATAATTAAGGGGCTCTTTTGTGTGGCATAATTAAGGGGCTCTTTTGTGTGGCATAATTAAGGGGCGCTTGTGTGTGGCATAATTAATTGGGCTCCAAGGTGAGGCATAATTTATGGGGCTTTGGTGTGGCATAATTTATGGGGCTCCTGTGTGTGGCATAGTTATGGGCTCCTGTGTGTGATATAATTTGTGGGGCTCCTGTATGTGGCATATTTAATGGGCCATCTAACTGGCATTACTAAGGAATCTGTTTGGCATGGTATTGGAGGAAATCCAGGGGGGTGACACCATGAGTTACCGCACCGGGTAACACCAACCCTAGTGACGCCTCTGCCTCTGCTTTTGCTTGGATGGCAAGAATGAATGGATGAATGGTTCCCTTGCAATATACACAAAAGGAGTAGAGTAGAAACGTTAAAAGAGATTCCTAAGGATTCCCTGCACATGCATTTGTAAGCAGGAAATGTGTACAGTATGCAGCATGGACGTTACTGGATCCAGAAAACATATCTTTATGTCTGGAGTATCCGTTTAGTTTATGTTGTGTTCTCTTAACGTGATGACTGGGCTGGATGTCACTAACTATCTATTTGTCTGCTAAATGCTCTTAAAGGACAACTGTAGCAAAAAATGAAGTTGTGTTTAATTTAAGTATTGTATTAAGTGTAGGCATTTTATATAGAAAGAATATAAATAAAGTACCTTATTGAGCCATCTTTACACCGTATAGCTCCACCAGGAGGCAGACATGTTGTTTAGAATCTTTGATCAGATCAATCTTCATCTGAATCAAGGTGAGTCAAGATCTGAACAAGATTCTAAACAAGATGTCTGCCCCCTGAGAGAAGGATATGTAAGTAAAGAAGGCTCAATAAGGAACTTTATTTGTATTGTTTCATTAAAGATTTCTTTGTAAATCATTTACACTTGATACAATCTTTCAATTAGTCAAAAGTTAATTGTTTGCTACAGTTGTCCTTTTAAGGAAGCCTTTGCCTAAATGAGATGCTGGCAGTTTCTCTGTTTGCCCCTTTGTTCAGTCCTTAATTACTTCACTGCTTATAATTTAAACCCAAAAAATAGGGTTTATTTATCAAGGCAGAATGTCTGCATGGAAGACCATATTCCTAAATATACCATAGAAACAAAACAATTGTGTTGTCCATATCACACCTTATCTAACTGTGAATCCCAAGATGGCAAAATCTTAAATGTATGCGTGAGACCTACAGCGTTTCCAACTATGAACACTTTTCTTGTTAAGCATATGCGTCTGTCTATCTGTTTGGGGGAAAATACTAAATCACCCATTACATATCGTATTCCTAGTGCTGGCTTAATGATTGCAAGATGGTAAATGTTAAGGATTTCCCAGTTCTAATTAAAACAGCTTAGGACATGACTTACAGCTTATTACATGACTCAAGCCACTAAATGTCTATCACATATGTCTATTAAAGGCACTGACTTTCATCAGCTGCAGGCCTTCAACTAAGTGCAAAAAACAATGAGGTCTAAGCCCATTTAAATGGCACAGTTATATTCTTACTGGATAATTAATATTAAACAGTGAACCATGGCGAACTAACAAGTGAGTTGCAAAAATCAGATAAAAACTTCTTTCCAACTCACCTGGTCTTTGCAGATCTTTTGTCAATTCACCCATCATTATATATCTCATATTGTGAATGTAGAAAAGGCAAAATTCTGAAAATAATCTGTACATTGTATTAGCAGAACTGAAAGCAAATAAATTAGGAGAAAAATATGTTTTAAACATGCCTATGGCGTCTCATGACTATGACATCACCTGTGGCTTGATATGTAAATGAACTACTGTGTAATTTGCATATGGCGACGGTGGTGTCCTAAGTAGGAGACACCACAGGTATTTAAAACTAATGCTCCTCTTAATATATGCATTCGCTTGCAATTTATCTAACGCAATGTATCGATCATGTTATATCCTTTTTTATTCACAAACTTCAGTCTGTTAATGTCAACATTGCTTTAAGTCTTAAGTCTTGCTTTATGAATTATAAATAGAGATGGCAAAACATCCACCAGCGAGGGCTGATACTGCAAGCCCACCCAATGATATAAATATAGGGGATCAGCTTTTTTTCCTGCCAGTTGGATTTTTTGCTTATTAGTTAAGCAACTGGAATTTTCCAGTCCAAATTACAAACCTCTAGAATACATAGAGTTGAATTGGATTTTTATAAACAAAGGCATTTCTTTTCTTTTAAAGGGAATGTAGCACAACATTGTGAACATTTTAATGATTCTCTTCTATTGAAAACAACATGTGATGGGAATGGAAGCAAGTTATTTAGCCTGGACTCCAGATGTAGTTAGGATTCATGGTTAAAACAGACACTTGATCTGTAGCTTTAAACTTACTGTGTACTGCTGCCCAAAGGAAGTCACTAACAAGTTGTGTTCTGTATTAAAAACTGGGGAAATGAGTTGCTTAGTTTGTGGTGCAACAAATATAGTCCTAACCACTAAACCTGAATAAACATAACAAATGCAAGAAAGACAAAAGGCTCTACTCAATAATGAGAGAACTGCCGGGAATTGAGACAGATTTAAGGCCAAAGTAGCTGAGTATGAAATTTTTTTTTCCTATTGAGCTGCATTGGAGATTTTTCTAACTCAGCTACATTGGCCTAAAGTTTGAAATTCCATCTTAATTCCCTGCAATTCTCTCTTCATTGCGTAGACCCTAAAGTGCAAACCTGTAGCTGGAGAAAACCCACAATGGAAAGAACAACAAGGTGGGTCATATTAGCCCCTTAGTAACCAAATTGTTTTGAAATGTTTGTACCCATGGTGACAGAGACAATTTTAACACTTCTGTGGTGTTTGTGTTTAGCTATAATTTTCCTCTTTCTCATTTAATGTACCCACACATATTTCATATTCTTTTTATTGAAATAAGAAGAGTTATCTTTAGATACCATTATTTTCATCATTTCAAATAATTTACTATACAATATGATGAAAAATTTCAACAAAAAAACACTTTGACATGAAAAATCTTTAATACAATTACAAATAAAAGACCCTGTCTATATAGTTTCTAATATTTGTACGTGTAACCAAATGGTTAAACAGGAGAAGAAATAAGACAGAGTACAGAGGAAAACCAGAAACAGAAAAGGAATATAACAGCAGGGAATAAGGAACATAGAGAAACAAGCAGGGAACAAATAAACATGAAGACAGGGAGAGACTGGATATAGGATCGACCAGCCTGGGTGAGACTCACAGCTATCAGTTTAACCACATGTTATCCAGAGTGCCCATACCAGGGCATGAGTTTCAGAACACCATTACACTGTCTGTGGCATAGTCTAGTAAATATCCACCATGAACAATGTTGGCGTCTATTCCAATTTGGGTAACGCTGATGTGTAGTCAGAGCCCTGTCAGGATGGTAGGGTCTCAAAAGCCAGTCTATTCTTCTTAAATTTGGTGATGTCATTTTAAGTATGAAAAATGTGAATCAAAAGATGTTTTTTAAAACAAGTACATTTCTGTTTGCAGTGTTTACTCAACCTTGAATCAATTTGCTATTGGCATTTAAGATTCAAAACAGTGATTGTAAGTTTTCTTAATAAAAATAATGCATTGTGTGACAGCATTTGTTGCATTAAAGGCATAAGTGATGACTGGTATAGAGCCATTATGACTGAAAGTATAGTTTAGTATTGCTTTAGAAGCATTACAAGTAGATCCAAGTGCAGACTTTGTATTTAAAAAAACATATTATAAAACAATGTTGGCAGCATATATTTTGATTTCTTAACTTAATTAAATCTCAGTGTGGTTTTTTTTAAACAAATTTTAAAACAAAAAGTAAAGTTATAAAACTCAAATTCTGTTTAAAACATATTTCTCATACCATCTCAGGGAAATCATACCAATATATAATGACTGGTATTACTTTGGTTCTCATGTGTAAATCATACCACATATGTATAGGATTAAAGGCTGTGTGTTCACATGTCTGTTTCATATGATGTTAAATAAACAGTTGCTTAATATTAAGTTATTTTTATTGCAACCAAATATATTAATCCAAGATGTATAGTGTAAAAAAACTTTTGTAACATTCAAAAAAAAAATAAATGGTACAATCACTGCACTTACATATCCCTCTTACATTTCCTCACCCCTTACCTATAGATACACTGAACAAAACTATAAACACAATACTTTTGTTTTTGCCCCCATTTTTCATGAGCTGAACTCCAAGACCTAAGACTTTTTGTATGTACTCAAATGACCTATTTCTCTAAATATTGTTCACAAATCTGTCTAAATCTGTGTTATTGAGCACTGCTCCTTTGCAGAGATGATCCATCCACCTCACAGGTGTGGCATATCAATATCCTGATTAGACAGCATGATTATTGCACAGGTGTGCCTTAGGCTGGCCACAATAAAAGTCCACTCTAAAATGTGCAGTTTTATCATACAGCACAATGCCACAGATGTCGCAAGTTTTGAGGGAGCGTGCAATTGGCATGCTGACTGCGGGAATGTCCACCAGTGCCGTTGCCCGTGAATTGAATTTTCATCTCTCTACCATAAGCCGTCTCCAAAGGCGTTTCAGAGGATTTGGCAGTACATCCAACCAGCCTCACAACCGCAGACCACGAGTAACCATAACAGCCCAGGACCTCCACATCCAGCATCTTCACCTCCAAGATCATCTGAGACCAGACACCCGGACAGCTGCTGCAACAATCTGTTTGCATAACCAAAGAATTTCTGCACAAACAGTCAGAAACCGTCTCAGGGAAGCTCATCTGCATGTGTACATAGAAAAAGTCTTAGATCTTTGAGTTCAGCTCATGAAAAATGGGGGCAAAACCAAAAGTGCTGCGTTTATAACTTTGTTCAGTGTACATAAGGGGCGGAGCAATAGAGGGTGTAGCAATGCAATGCACCCAGACCTGTCCCTTTAAGGGTACCATAACAGGCACTCTGGTGAGTATCACAGACACAGAGCTATTTTACTCCAGTTGTAGATTTAATTCATTACCATTTCACTCAGTCCTCCAAGTTTACATCTTGAACCAATCAGTTAGATTGGGAGAAAAATATTGACCTAGTGGGAGACCCAGAAATATTTTCTGCACACCGGCCATTTACGGTCTTGTTCTGCCATATATGTATACATTGCCATGTTTTGAACACCCCCAGAAGCCAGGGAGCCATGGCGCTTAGTTCTCTACTACTGGTTCCTGACTTTGATTGCTTTACATAGAACTATATGGAAGCCCATTAACCCGGCCCCCTAAAAGGTTGACTCCTGAATTCGTCTTTTTTGGCTCCTCCACTCTACAAATACTTGTCAAGCCCTGCATTAAACATTGCTTAGTTTACTCTATCCCATTCAGGGCACACTTGATGACATAAAAGTAGCAGGTATTGCAGTCTAGAAGGAAAACCATATTAGTATTGGGCTGCTTTTAATGAACGGAGTGAGCCGATGTGGTATTGAATATTCTATATTTAGTATATGGTATGCAATTAACTTATTGGAACCATAAAGGTTTCTTCTTAAAACAGAGCTTTATACTGTTGCCACAGGATGGCAGGAAATGTTGACACACTGATTATTTTTTAAATAAAATACTTTATTGGATTTCCACCATTAATTACAAGAACAGATTTCAGACGAGTACATTTTCAATGTAATACTCGCATGACAGTCATCGAGAGATTGGTAGAGATGCATTACTGAAAGGTTAGGTCAAGCCAGGTCATGTAATATACAGTCGTGCGAGTGAAATACAGTATTGGATACATAGAAAAAATATATATAACACATGAACCAAAGTAACTTAAAGAGCTTAAAACGGTCGACCCACTCTGCACACGTTAGGGCACTTGTTTGCTTCCATAGTTTGGGGATTAGCATTTTTGTGGCATTAAGTAAAGGAGGTAAGTAAACTTGTACTTTTGTACTTGCCCAAAGGTCGTGATGTGTGGTGTTGGAGTACTTTCAGGGGCTCTGCACAAAAGGTGGGATTGTTCACAGCTTGGATAGTGCTGAGAACCAGGTTTCAGAATGGTCTGTGAAGGACCATGGAACATCATTCAGTTGTCACAAATTCCATGTTGGTGCCTACCCAAATTTGAATAATGTTGGTGTGTAGTCAAAACCCAAGATGGCAGGGTCTCCTATGTCAATCTGCCCTCTACAAACCTGATTATGTCATTTTAAATGAGAAAAAAACGGAACTTTGAAGGCTGAACATAAAGAGGGTTTTGAAAATAAATACATTTGTGTATGCAATGTTTACTCAACCTTGAATCAATTTGCTATCAGTATTTAAGATTCCAAACAGTAATTGTAAGCTTTGTTCTAAATAAAAATAATGTGAAACAGTCACAGTGTATTCGGCATAGATAAAGGACTAGCTGATTTCCAGATGGATTTCCATCTCTCTATTGAGCTACAGTCTAGCTATATATGTTCCAGTGAAGTGTTTATGCACTAAGCAAGCAAGGTGGAGAGTGCGCCTGGAGGCAAGCGTCAGCCAGTTTAACTCTTTTAACATTTTACAGTGGTGAGTGTTATAATCGCATTGTAGTGCAAAACAACTCAATGAATTGTACATAGTGTAGTGTTTACCGAGATGGGTCTGCGGGGCAGAATCATACACAACATCTCCATAATCTAAGATCGACATTAACATTTGCTGCACAAGACGTTTCCTTACCGTGGAATCTAGGTTAGATTTGTTTCTATATAGAAAGCCAATCCTAGGATATAGCTTTGACACGAGCTTATCAATATGGAGATCAAAAGATAAGTTTGGATCTAGCCACATGCCAAGATACTTATATGAATCTACCTGGGTCAGGTTATAACTGGATTTGGTCTTGATGCTTAATTGAGGATTGCTTAATTTAAGTAGTTTGGCATTTGTCCCAAACAACATGGACACAGTTTTTTCAGTGTTGAGGAATAATTTGTTTCTAGCTATCCAATTTTCAACTTTAGAAAACTGATCCTGTAGCACGGATTCCACTTGCGATAGTTGAGTACCGCACGTATAAATGACCGTATCATCAGCATACATATGCACATGAGCCAGGTCACACACCGAGGGTAGATCATTTATAAATAGTGAGAATAGCAGCGGCCCAAGAACGGATCCTTGAGGCACTCCACACTTGATTGGCAACGGGAGGGAGGCAGTATCAGCAATGGACACATATCGAGATCTATCAGACAAGTATGAACGAAACCAGCAGAGCGACCTCTCATTTATACCGGAACAACTTAGTTTGTTTAGCAGAAGATCATGATCAACCATATCAAAGGCCTTTGCAAAGTCTAGGAAAACTACACCTGTGAGTTCACCACTGTCCATACCACTCTGAATGTCATTGGTCACCTTTAAGAGGGCAGTTATCGTGGAGTGATTTGACCTAAACCCAGATTGAAGCGAGGTTAGATAATTGGACCATTGATAACTCGCACAGTTGATGATGGGCACATTTTTCCAGGATTTTAGAAAGTATGGGTTGCAGTGAAATAGGCCTGTAGTTTGACACTAAGTTTACATCACCATTTTTGTGGATGGGGATAACTCTGGCTTTTTTCCAGGCTTTGGGGACATAACCGGAGGACAGGGATGCATTGATTAAGCAGGCAATGGGTCGCGCAGTAACAGGCCCACTCAGCCTCAGTAGCATTGACGGAAGTAGGTCCGGCCCACACTGTAATTTCATTTTTTGATTGAGGAGATGTGCTGCTATTTCACTATCTGATATAGTAGCAAATTCAAATTCAGCAATGTGTTTGGCCAGGGGTGATATCAGTGGTGACTCGTCTGCCATAGAAAAAGTGCCATGATCTTCATTGTGGTGATTTGCTATAAGAGCTGTGGCGCATCCTACAAAGTAGTTATTGAATTCATTTGCTATTGCCATTGGAGATTTTAGAACTTCATTATGTGTTTTAATTGTGGTAGGTTCTGAGCAGCACGGAGGGTCATACATGTTTTTTATGACGCTCCAAAATTTGGTCGGATTGGCTAGATTTCTATTCAGCTGTTCCGAGTATACATCAATACTTAAATTATACCAATAGCGAACATTTGTTATACATGTTATTTAGTAACCTTTGCTAACGATAACATAGAAATAATTCCAATGGAAAATAAGGAAGCCCTTTGAGAGAAGATAAAAGGGGGGTAGGTGGGAGGGTAGGGCAGGGTATATTGGTGTTGAGCTAATCAAATGGTACTTAGTTATGGTGTAGAATGTAGACCTGAAGTTCTTCAATGTCGCCCCGCCAATAGAACAACATATTCCTGTAGGTCGTGAGCTGATTTTAGTTTGCATCGCAAGTTCTTCTAAGTTTCTAATGTTTTCACCTTGTTTGATCCATTCTCTAAGCAACAGTGGTTTAGAGTCTTTCCAATGTAATTATATCAGAGCTTTTGCAGCATTTATCAAGTGTCTCACAGCTGATTTTTTTTTGTAGCTAGAAATTGGTTGAGAGGTATCATGGATAAGGTACATCCCGGAAGGAATGGTGGATTGTTAGTGAATTTGACCATAAGGTCATGTATTTGGGCCAAATACGGTCTTGTTATAGTGCATTGCCACCATTTATTTAACAGTGTTCCAGGAGCAGTGCCACATCTCCAACATTTGTCAGACGCGTAGGGAATCTCTTATTGAATACTTCCGGTGTCTTGTACCATTGGGTAAGTTATTTATATGAACTTTCCTGGGCTTTAGTGCTGAGCGAACTTATGGATTTTTTTGTAGTGCTTGTTCCCAATAATCCTGTAGATGTAATGGTAGGTTGTCATGACCTTTGCTATCTCTAATTTATAATGTAAAACAGGAGCAAAATATATTTTCGGAAAAACTGCCGAAAGACAGATAATGGCTATTGTTCCTCTTGCTATATCTAGTCGTCGCTTCTGTAGTTTATTCCCATTAAGGGCTAAAAGAGCTGGATAGGATGAATCTCTATGGTGCCGCTCCAATAAATGTGAGCATCTTGATTATTACCTACTTAGGTGTGGCATGGCTCAAATTACTCAACCCCACAGCTAAACCCTGAAATGCCTACAAATCATTCTCTGAGTAGGAAGTTGATAGCTTTCCTGTTACTTACGTGACTGCATTGGATCAGCAGCTATAGTGGAACCCTTTAAAGGTCATCAGTGCAATGTTATTTTAAGGCAGGTGACCTTTTAACTCTCTCAAATTAAATGTCCTTCTAGGAGACTTGTGAAAGGTTAGAGGTAATTATAATGCATTTTATTGAAAGTGATTATCATTGTACATTACCATCACTGTTTAAATTGCATTTGTGTTGGTTTTAAAAGATTCTGCAAGATTTCACGCAGGACCACATGGGAATGTGTCTTTATATTGAGCAGCTGCTCCCAAATGGCACAGTCTTGGTGAATTACCATGCTTCATTTTGATCAGAGAACAGAAAATGTGTGATTATCCATTGTGTCCTCATAGGGACATAATGCAGACTTTATGGGATATGTAAAATATAATACGATTATGTTATCATATATAGAAAGTATGTACCGTATTTATCGGTGTATAACACGCGCCGGCGTATAACACGCACCTAATTTTAAGAAGGAAATTTCAGGAAAAAAACTTAAGAACTTAAATTAAGAACTTTGAAGCCCAATATGCCATTTTAATATGCCAGGATATTGCCCCAATATGCCATTTAATATGCAGGATATTGCCCCCAATATGCCATTTAATATGCAGGATATTGCCCCTAATATGCCATTTTAATATGCCAGATATTGCCCCCAATATTCCATTTAATATGCAGGATATTGCCCCCAATATGCCATTTTAATATGCCAGATATTGCCCCAATATGCCATTTAATATGCAGGATATTGCCCCCAATATTCCAGGATATTGCCCCTTAGTATGCCATTTAATATGCCATGATATTGCCCCCAATATGCCAGGATATTGCCCCCATGACTGTCTCGGCAAACTTGAGTCTGTTGGCAACTATGGTATATACTTTGATTCTTCTTAAGTATTTTGTTAACATTATAAGTCCGGGTATTTAATACTCAAGAGGAACAAATACAATTACATATTTTAAAAAAGGTATAAAATGGTAACTAAAGGAAAAGGATATATATATAAATGTATTTAGCCCAGTCGTCATACTCTCTCATAGTATTCAAACTCAGCTATTTTGGACTAATTTTTGCAACTCGGTTGTTAATTCATCACAGGTAACGGGGCTCACCCAGGGCCGGACTGGGAACAAAAAACAGCCCTGGAAAAAATTTATATACCAGCCCCATCGCATAAGATTTTTAAACCAGCCCATAGCATAATATAATTTTTTATTAAAAAAAATTATATTATAAAATAAAGTAAAAATAAATTAATTAAATACAGAGGTTAAAAAAAAAAATAAACAAATTAACCCTTTCATTGCTGATCACAGTTTTTAACTGTGATCAGTTTCCTTCCACTTTATGGCCCTCATTTAGTTTTTTTTTTAACAGATTTTTTTATTTTTACAATTTATAAAGTTTTTTTAAATAAATAAAGGTAATTTTAATATATTTATTTAATAAAATTTAGCCCCTGCATGCCTGTTGCATGATTTTTACTGATCTGACATCGCACTCTTCAGAGTTTTTTTCTGTCTTTTTTGTTATGGGGGGTTTGGGAACCAATATTTTTCTTTTTTATTAGTTAGTTAATTAGGGGGAATAAGTGGGTTAGTGTTGCACTAGTTATGTAGGTTATTACTGGGAAAATAATGGAGAAAAACTTTTTTTTCCTCAAAAATTTCCTCTTTTATATTTATTTTTTAATACTAAAATGTAAATAATTTTTATGTATAGGGTATCAAAAGAAAGCTCTAACTGTCCTTTAAAAAACAACATATAACTTGTATGGGTACGTTAAATAAGAGAGAGGAAAATTATGTTTCAAAAACCGCATATTAAAAATTGAAAAACGCTCTGGTCCTTGGCCCAGGAAAATCCCTGGTCCTTAAAGGGTTAAAAAGCACATCTGAACAGTGTATTATTTATAGATAAGACTGATATATAAGCCTGTCTAGGGCAATATATATACCTCCAGTATGTACACAGAGTAGCCTGTCTCTCTCTGTCCTTTCTGTGGCGTCTCTCTCTGTCCTTTCTGTAGCGTCTCTCTCTCTCTGTCCTTTCTGTGGCGTCTCTCTCTGTGTCCTTTCTGTGGCGTCTCTCTCTGTGTCCTTTCTCTCTCTCTCTGTCCTTTCTGTGGCGTCTCTCTCTCTCTCTGTGGCGTCTCTTTCTCTCTCTGTGGCATCTCTCTCTCTGTGGCATCTCTCTCTCTCTCTGTGGCATCTCTCTCTCTCTGTGGCATCTCTCTCTCTCTCTGTGGCATCTCTCTCTCTCTGTGGCGTCTCTCTCTCTGTCCTTTCTGTGGTGTCTCTCTCTGTCCTTTCTGTGGCATCTCTCTCTCTCTCTGTGGCGTCTCTCTCTCTCTCTGTGGCGTCTCTCTCTCTCTCTCTCTCTCTGTGGCGTCTCTCTCTCTCTGTGGCGTCTCTCTCTCTCTGTGGGGTCTCTCTCTCTGTGGGGTCTCTCTCTCTGTGGCGTCTCTCTCTCTCTGTCCTTTCTGTGGCATCTCTCTCTCTCTCTGTCCTTTCTGTGGCGTCTCTCTCCCCACCTTCCCCCTTAGTGTCTTTCACCCCCTCCCCCTGTAGTGTCTTTCACCCCTTTCCCCCTGTAATCTTTCACCCCTTTCCCCTTCTAGTCTTTCACCCCTTTCCCCCTGTAGTCTTTCACACCCTCCTCTTCCCCTGTACAGTCTTTCACCCCCCCTTCCACCTCCCCCTGTAGTGTCTTTCACCCCCCTGTAGTGTCTTTCACACCCCCCCTGTAGTGTCTTTCACCCCACCCTTCCCCCTCCCCCTGTAGTGTCTTTCACCCCCTGCCCTTTATGTCTCACTCACCTTGCTTTCTCCGCTCCCCATCCCGCCGCCGGAACTGCTGCTGCAGCATCCGGCGGCAGCAGGCGAATTTCTTAAAGCGGCGACGGCCGCCGAATTGCTTAAAGTGGCCCACCGCCACTTTAAGCAATTCGGCGGCCGTCGCCGCTTTAAGAAATTCGCCTGCTGCCGTCGGATGCTGCAGCAGCCGAACTCTTAAAGTGGCGGCCGCCGCCGCTTCACTTTAAGCGGCCAAGGCGGCCCCGGGGCAGGCGGCCCACCGGGATTTTTCCCGGTATCCCGGTGGGCCAGTCCGGCCCTGGGCTCACCTAAAGATAGTTTGCACTGCGAATGTAGGGAATAAAAAAAAATGATCTATATTTTGCTTTAGCAGATTTGCTAAAGAAAATACATAGATTAAGAGAAATCTACGGATGACTTTGAAGTCTACTGCCTGACATCACCTTATGGCTTGGTAATCATATTACATGTCTGTTAATTAATTAATTTGTATAGCAAACCACATGGTAATGTCATAAAAAAGACACATTTAAAGCACATTCTTCTCCTACTCTATGCATTTGCATGCAATTACTCTGACAAAATGTATATTTCATTTTTCATTTCCCCTCACTCACAGCATAAACCCAACTTGCCACAAGCGGATCCATGATTCCGTGAAACCTTAATACCTGTGTGATCTTTTGTTCATCGAAGCAGAAGCTCATGTCGGTAGCATGTCCACGTGTAATGTGGGAATTGATTCCTGCTGAGCTGTCACTAGACAAAAGCCCTGTACAGTTAAGGAACGGAGAGGGTGAAGGCTAATTCTCCATGGATTTTTATCAGATCAGTTATAGGAGTTATGGGCTATATTTACAGATCGCTATTTCAACATTTGTGTGAAACTTATAGCTGTAAAAAATGAACAATTACAGTGGAGATGCAACAATCCCCACGCTTTATAACTCATCTGTTAACAGTCTTTGAATGCCAAACTATGTTACACATGCTAGAAACTGGAAACAAAACCTTTTATTTGATCAGAGCTACTTATAATCTACTAAAAATGGCAAGACTTTCTGTAATATCTGTTGAAGAAAATGGAATAAATAAAACTATTACATGCTAATATGAAACTATTTGTTATAAAGAATATCACCTCTTATAAACAATGTGACAAATATGTATCTGGGTATTTTAACTCAGAATACGACATTACTTTACCGGTGTAGATAGTCCTCTCAAATGCTGCAGTATTTATTTTTATTTTTTTTACCAACTCCTGGAACTTTTCTACTCTCACTAACTTGTTGCTTATCTGCCCAGATGATGTGGAAAAAAAATAATTAGAAATTATTTCATGTTAAAACTGATATTTCATGAAGTAGTACTAAGGTGAGTTTTGAGTTACTTTGGGAAGACTGAAAGCGCTAGTCACTAAAAGGTGAGTTGCAGGTGAGAGGAGGTGAGTTGAGATGAAGCTCTCCAATTTAGTTATACATTGTGCAAGGACAATCCTATTGAGTTTGCGTAGTGGGGTAAACTCACCAGTTTGTCCCTGCACAATGTATACTTGAGTCAGTGGGATGAAATGCTCATCACACCTCAACTCAGCTTTAAGTAAGTAGCCCCTCGAAAGTGAAAGCGATAGCTGAATTTGTTGTGGAGGCGAGTTCTAAAGAGTCAGATGAGGAGCTATCAGTAGGGTATGAGCTACTCGTTGGAGAGTTTTTGACTAAGCAGAGATAACTCATAACATTAACTTTTAGAAACATGGATGTTTATTCCAAATATGAACTCGTTTTGCCCATCTAGTCTGCCCAATATACAACCCAATGCGGTCCTTCAAACCGTTTGTTATTTTATTTTTTGTGTGATTGAGGTGAAGAACTACAGTTATGTCTATACAATACCATGCATGCTTAAATTCCATGATCTCTGTTTGAAGGTCTTCCCATGCATTCGGCAGCACCATATCAATTCAGGAATATTTTCACATATTACATCTAAACCTCTGCTTATAGTATTTTGTCCCGTTAATGTTGTGCAATCATCAAATCAAGCCAACACATTGTCACTATTGACAAGTTCTAGTATCATTAGGTCCCTCTGAGCTCCATCAAGAAGCATTCAGTAACATGACATGATAGAGGCAACAACCTCTCCCAGGAAGGAAGGTCAAGGAAATTCGAAAAACATAAAAAGGCCTGCTACTTGTGTTGTACTTCTCCAGGACTTAAAAGCAAGCAAGCAAACAAACAAACAAACATAGAGCATCCCCTTCACCACAGGACTAATAATGGGAGCAAGACTCGTAATTAAGAATTTTCTTTTTTTTTAAAGCGATCAAGTTCTAAAATGCCCTTTCTGATTTCTCCTAATTTATAATTTTTTTCTTCATTCCACCATTTACATAACCCAGGTATAATCCAAATTCGGGAATAATTTCAGAATAAATTGATATACAAGACAAAAAGTGCTAGCATTTAAATATACATTTGTTTCTCATATTATTTTTTGTTTATACAAGCAAACAAATTAAATTTTTTTGCACAAAATAATGAGAAGTAAAAAAAAAAAAAAAAAACATCAGGCGAACGGAAAGTAAAGAGAGGTTTATAAACTGTATAGAAAATTATACCTACTCGGTCAATGAAGTGTTTAATAAAGTATATTTTGATTGGGAAACTTTGTAACATTATTGGCTATTGTACATGTTTGTAGTGGGCTATACTTGTTTACAGCATGCTGTTGAGGAATTCTGGCTCAATTATCATAACCTTCATGGTATGATTTTTTTTGGCCAAGTACCTTGGCAAATAAATGCTTGGCAGTGTGTTGATCTGGGAATAGAAATCTTGAATTGGTTTCAGAAAATGAAACTTTAGTTACAGCATGTTTTTACGCTGGATATTTAATGCCAAATCAATCCTTTTCAGTTTAATTGAGTGTGTAAGTAGGGATGGAGACTGCAGCTATGTCAATGCTGATTGTGTTTATTTAGACTTCATGCTTTTCATACAAAAATAAGAGATATAAATCGAAGTCAGTGATGGCTAACCTTGGTGCCGCAGATGTTTTGGAAACTACATTTCCCATGATGCTCAGACAGCCTTAATTATGATATCATGGGAAATGTAGTTCTATTATGGATAACAGGAAATGGTAGTGATTTATAAATGAGGTTGGGAGGGTTGACTGCTTAGCATAAATGTCACAAAATAGTGAAAGAAAAAACTTGTTTTGGAGCAATCATTTAAATTCATGTGCAGTTCAAATATTAATTATGCTAAGCTTATCAGACTTAAAAATGTGTGAAGGTGACCTATTCACTGTTTGTTTTGTTTGCTGAATTAGATGGATAGATCTAACAGATTACATATATATAGGGTTGCCACCTTTTCTTCAAAAAAATACAGGCCTTGGTACTGTCTCCATAGACTTAACATTGGCCTCATGGCAATTTTTTACAGGCCTGCCGGTAAAATACCGGCAAGGTGGCAACCCTACATATATAGTGTATAGTGTTATTGACAGTGATGGGAAAAACTGCTTAGTACTTGGTACTTTAAAAAAATGATCATCCTAGATATAAAATAAGGCCAGGAACTAATTCATGTTTTGAGAAAATTGGGCAGACTAGATGGCCCAAATGCTCCTAATCTGCCAACACATTCTATGTATTGCTAAATACCCAAACAGTTTTCTAAATTACTTTGGAGTTGTCTGCTTGGCTATATCTTTCATCTGACTTTGACCTGTTCATTTTCCAGTATGGCTGTTAAATTAAGGTATAAATCTAATTTGATGTTAATCTCAATGTTAGAGTATTAGTTAATTATTAAATATTTCAAAATGGATTTTTTGAGTTATCAGGTGAGAATTATTTTTAAAGCACCATTATGTGTCTTTCAAATTATCTTGTGCAAAATTCAGTTAACCAGTTGTTGGCAGACACAGTTTTGCTACTATGCCCATTCTCTCTGTGGCCTTACCCAGGGACAAGTTGATGGGAATTTTATTTTGGCTCAAGGGCTACGCTGGACTAATGCTGGAGTAAAATGTCCACTTGATACGGAGATAATCTAGACTAGTATGCTAGTGGTCTCCCCCCCACTCCCTGGCATGCATATATAAGATGTATATATAGAGCAAAATGTATATATGACTGCAAAATGTATACCTTCTTATTATGCAACACTGCAATAAATGTGCTCAGAGAGAGCACTTACATATTGTAGGTTGCAATTAACATTAAATGTGCCCAAACACATTCCAAGTGGCACTTTTGTACCCAAAAAAGCTTCCAGTGACATCTCTGACCCCAAAATACTTGCCAGGTTAACTGGAAAAAAAAAGTAGGTGGGCGGGAGTCTTTTTATGCTGGGGGTGGGTTGGCAAAAAACACCCCCCCCCCCCCTCCTGCAAAGTGCTGCCCTAGACCCTGTCCTTGTTGGCCTCAGCCAATATACACCACTTCTCATTTTTGATTATGAGCACGTTATTTAGATTATTTGATCTCCAGAGTTTTGCTTTGTAGTGTGTCTTTTAAATATGGGTGCGCAAGTGATATATACTGATAAAGTAATATAAAAATAAATTAAAATGCACTTAGCTTATTGTTTGCGGTTGCACTAGAGTGGATTTGCAGCAATTATATATAATTTTATGAGTGCCTATTAATCACTGTTTTTTTTTCTTCTTTGTCTTTTAAATATGTAATAGGACCCAAGAATTAAACTTTGTTTAGGGTTTAAAATCACTCGAATTCAGTTAGTTACTTTTGTTTCACTGAGTTTAATGTATTTAGATCATGTTTTTTTCTTAATTTCTTTTCTTTTTTTGTTCAGTCGTCAAGTTATTACCTCTTCTTTTTGCTTGATTGTCAGTTCTTTTTTCACTATTGGGGCATTACATCTGTTTATATCCATTTGTACATGCTGTATCTGGACGACCTAGTATTTGTTAATGTGTTGAAGACGGAGGTTGGCCATACTTATCTCTTGGTTATTTATAATCAGTGTTGATACTGAGCAGGTTAATGATAATCCACAAACACCTCTAGTGTCCTCTTCAGTATCAACTTATTTATAGAAAGCACTAGATCGGAGATAAAGGGAACAAATAACAGACGTTTCTCATGGCAGGTGTTGCTTTAACATGTTATCAATAGTCATACTTTGCTTTTAACCACACTTGCACTATGTATTTGAACAGTCATGATATTTAATTAAGCTTTGTGGGTGTTTTCTACTCCGCTGTGAGGTCACTCCTAATTAACTCACTTGTAGTTAGGATGTGCGGTTGTGCTAACAAGTTGCCTATGATTAAGCGTTCCCTAGCGTGAAACGCGTAAGTTGATAGTGCTCATATCTCTGTACCCCCCTGTTCCTACCGATATTTAATTTTTGCACTATTTGGAATTAAATACATTTTTTTCATCCGTTGGGAGTCTTCTATTCTGTGAGTGCATGGAGATTGTATGTATATTATAGCTACAAAAACCTCTAGCACTTGGGAGAGTAAAATAGAATTGGTAACAGAAACACTGGTGAGCAATACTTAAGTTGCTGGAAAATAACCAGGAACAACAGATGGCTGAACCACAGGAACTAATAGCTCTAAAAGAGTGAACCAATAACTGAGTAATGAGCCTGAGAAAACTGGGGGCTTAAACGACCCCATGTAATTACTCAGGACAAACAGGTGTGAGAGCAGGTGTGAAAATTGCCACCTAATTAATAGACTGAGAACCAAGGGAAACTCCAAGGGTCTTCCAGCAGCAGAGAAGCCTCCTAGTGCCTTCGTGAGAAAAACAAAAACAGTGTCCCACTGTCCATAGCTCATATTTTTGGACCTTGAGAGAGAGACCTGGTGTGACTGCAACTATATATTCTGTTAAAATGTGTTTGTTTATATAAAAAAAATGGCATGGGGTGGCTTTTGTGAGTTCCATTAAAGTTATAAATAAACTAATTGCATAACATGCAGTATTCATTTGTTGACTTACATTTAGAAGAAAAGATTCTAATTGAAAGTCTTTATTTAGAACATTTTCAATAGGATGTTGAAGTGGAAGCACAGTAACAATGATAAAGAAAATTATATAAACCATGTTATACTGATGTAAAACACAGGCTAATGAAATATATTGTATACATTCTGCCTTATACCAGTTCCCCTTGCCTTTAAGTTCACTGTGGGGTTTTTTGTTGCTTTTTCACCATCTGTTAGTTGTGTTAAAGTTAAAGTATGTTAAATATTATTTCTTATGTGATATACATGCACATTTTTGATGTTTATGTTTTTTTTATATTCATAAAATTTGGTCAATCTGAGCAGATGACAGCAATAGAAAGTGCAATAGGGGCAATAGGAAAAATCATTAACTTATTTGGGTCTATTCACTAAAATTTGACTTTGGAGATTGACTTTCATTTTGAGACAAGTCAAATTTGGCACCCGAGTTTGACTTAGTCTCAAAATGAAAGTCGATCTCCAAAGTCGAATATTAATGAACAGACCCAATTAATGAAAAAGAAGGGATTTGGGGCACAAAATGATAAAGAAGAGAGAACGGCAGCATGTTGTAAATGATGGAGGAGGGGAAATGTGGATGGTACACATCTCTCAATATGTCTCCTGAATAAACCCAGTAGTTCACAGATATGCTCATCATTGCATCATTTAGAACATATCATCAGAAAGCCATGTGTTCTGTTAGAACATAGTAGCCATGTTAGGAAGAAGAGAGATTCATTTGATATTCTGTCATAAACGCTTACTACACATCATGCAGCCTCTAATACTCATTCCGGAATTTATCATTGTCACTTTGTTTTGGAGAGGTGATAAATTACTGTAAAACAGAATATAATATACAATATTGGAAACATTGTTGTCATATATAGGGCTCTTGGGAAAATGAGTCTTGGTTATAAAATGGTCCGTCCAACATTATTATTCCAGTTCCAGTATACTTCCAATGCAAGACTATAAACCATTAAAGACAACGAGTTCTGTTTACTAAACTCGGAACTGTAATAACCTGAATAATAATTAGCAAAAATCAAGCATTGATTGCTGGGTTGGAAAGATAGGCAAGTTGGAAAACAGCTCCTAGTATTGTCGCGGGAGAAGAGTAACTTTGGTCCAGGTAATGTGGTGTGGAAGCGCCGGCTGTTCCACACTACATTACCAGGTCTGAACTTCCTCTTCTCCCACGCAGGGCCGATCCTGGGCGGGTGCACGGGGTGCACCGCGCCCAGGCGCACGAGAAGAGAGGCGCAGAAAGCAGGGAGCTCTGTTCTCTATGGTGTCTTGGCAGATACTCTAGAGAACGTCCTCCTCCTTGTTAAAGCAAGCACAGCGCGATGGGTGCAAGCTCCGCCCCCGTCGCGTTCTGTGATTGGCTGCTACCGGGAGGAGGACGTTCTCTAGAGTATCTGCCAAGACACCATAGAGAACATCCTCCTCCCTGCAGCCAATCACAGAACGCGACGGGGCGGAGCTTTCCCCCGTTGCTCTGTGCTTGGATTAACAAGAAGGAGGAGGTAACAGTTAGGGTTTGGGGGGGTGTTAAAATATAAAAAAAAAAAAAAAAAAAGAAAGTGTGGAAGTGTCTGTGAATGTGTATAAGTGTGTATGTGTGTGTCAAGGTGTATAACTATGTGTGTGTTACTGTCTGTGTAAGTGTGTGTGAATGTGTATAAGTGTGTATGTGTGTGTCCAGGTGTATAACTGTGTGTGTTACTGTCTGTGTAAGTGTTTGTGTATAAGTCTGTATGTGTGTGTCAATGTGTATAACTATGTGTGTGTTACTGTCTGTGTAAGTGTGTGTGTGTGTGTATAAGTCTGTATGTGTGTGTCAATTTGTATAACTATGTGTGTGTTACTGTCTGTGTAAGTGTTTGTGTATAAGTCTGTATGTGTGTGTCAATGTGTATAACTATGTGTGTGTTACTGTGTGTGTATGTGTATGTCAATGTGTATAACTAAGCGTGTATTACTGTCTGTGTAAGTGTGTGTGTATGTGTATAAGTGTGTATGTGTGTGTCAAGGTGTATAACTATGTGTGTGTTACTGTCTGTGTTTGTGTATGTGTATAAGTCTGTATGTGTGTGTCAATGTGTATAACTATGTGTGTGTTACTGTCTGTGTATGTGTGTGTCAATATGTATAACTATGTGTGTGTTACTGTCTGTGTAAGTGTGTGTGTGTATGTGTATAAGTGTGTATGTGTGTGTCAATGTGTATAACTAAGCGTGTATTACTGTCTGTGTAAGTGTGTGTGTATGTGTATAAGTGTGTATGTGTGTGTCAATGTGTATAACTATGTGTGTGTTACTGTCTGTGTATGTGTGTGTCAATATGTATAACTATGTGTGTGTTACTGTCTGTGTATGTGTGTGTCAATGTGCATAACTATGTGTGTGTTACTGTTTGTGTAAGTGTGTGTGTACGTGTATAAGTCTGTATGTGTGTGTCAATGTGTATAACTGTGTGTGTTACTGTCTGTGTAAGTGTGTGTGAATGTGTATAAGTGTGTATGTGTGTGTCAATGTGTATAACTATGTGTGTATTACTGTCTGTGTAATGTGTGTACATGAGTGTCTGTGCAAGTTTATCCTGTGCCTAAGTGTGTAAAGGTGGCTGTGTGTGTATTTATGTATGTGTGACAGTGTGTATAAGGGTGTCTGTGTAAATGTATGTCTGTGAGGGTGACTAAGTGTATAACTGTGTTTGTGTGACTGTGTGTATTTATGTATGACTGTGTGTATTTATATGTGACTGTGTATTTATGTGTGACAGTCTGTATTTATGTGTGACTGTGTGTATTTATGTATGACTGTGTGTATTTATGTATGTGTGACAGTGTGTATAAGGGTTTCTGTGTAAATGTATGTCTGTGAGGGTGACTAAGTGTGTAACTGTGTTTGTGTGACTGTGTGTATTTATGTGTGACTGTGTGTATTTATGTATGACCGTGTGTATTTATGTATGACTGTGTGTATTTATGTGTGGCTGTGTGTAAGTGTGTTCTTGCCCGGAGCCCTCACTGCGCTAATCAATTTATCACATGGAGGGCACCAGCCCCCTACCAGCTGGCGTCTATTTCCCGCCTCCTGCACTCAGCGTGTACGGAGGAGACGGCCGGGGAGCGCGAGAGCAGCAGCAAGGTGAGTACTGGCGAAGGCAGGAGAGGATATGCTTTTATTGGGTAAACTAACTGTGGCATATTGGCTGTAGCCTATTAATTGGCAAACTAACATTGGTATATAAATGGGAAAACTGTCTGTGACATATCAGTGGGCAAATTGGCTATTGTATATTAATGGACAAACTGGCTGTAGCATATTAATGGGCTAAATAATTGGCATATTACTTGGGAAACTGGTGTATTTTAATGGACAAACTGGCATTTTTATTGGGCAAACTGTAGCATTTTTAATAGGCAAACTGGCTGTTGCTTATGTTAATGGAAAAGTGTACCCTAAGTACACCTCTGCAAATGGGCTGCCCATGTGCTGCTTTGCTGCCTCTCAGAGCCAGCTCTGCAGATCGGCGCCATGTTTCCCCTTAGACCTCAGTCAGCGCTTTCTGCTCTTTCCGTGCACAGTGATGACTTCAGTCATCACTATGTGCGGGGAGATCAAGGCAGTGCTAATTGAGTTCTGAGATGAGGCCAGTAGTGGGCATGGAAAGGGACATGGGAAGAGACAAATACATGGTAGGTAGGAGGTATAGGAGAAAGATATGGGGTGTGACAGACAGACATGGGGTATGAGTGGAGAGAGACAAACATGGGGTATGAGTGGAGAGAGAGACAGACATGGGCAATGAGTGGAGAGTGAGAGACAGGCATGGGGAATGAGTGCAGAGTGAGAGACAGACATGTGGAATGAGTGCAGAGTGAGAGACAGACATGTGGAATGAGTGCAGAGTGAGAGACAGACATGGGGAATGAGTGCAGAGTGGGAGACAGACAGACATGGAGTATGAGTGGAGAGAGAGAGACAGATATGGAGCATGAATGGAGAGAGAGAGAGACATGGAGCATGAGTGGAGAGAGAGACAGACATGAGGGAATGGGGAGAGAGAGACAGACATGAGGGTACGGGGAGAGAGAGACAGACATGAGGGTACGGGGAGAGACAGACAGACATGAGGGTACGGGGAGAGACAGACAGACATGAGGGTACGGGGAGAGACAGACAGACATGAGGGTATGGGGGGAGAGAGAGAGACACGTGAGTGACTTGGTGGAATATTATTTATCACTCTTTGTGTACTTCTTTTCAAATGATGCTCAGCCAGACTAATGAGAGACTTTGGCTGGTTGGCATCATGGGAACAGTAGTTCAAACTCATTCTGCTAGCCAGCAAAAAGTCTCCCATGTTGCTGGCTGAGCATCATAGAAATAAATAAAACCACTACACAGTATTATGGCAAAATATATATCTTTATTTAAAATAAACGTTGGTCCTTTACATTAAAATAAAGTTTTCTCCCTCCCCCTCTCCCCAATATTGAAATGGGCATGCCTGGAACAGAAATGTCTAAAGGGGAGGAGTTTATAATATAGCCACGCCCACACTTGGGCGCCAAAGCAAAACCTGCACCCAGGCGCCCGTGACCCTAGGATCGGCCCTGCTCCCACGACAATACCAAGATGGCCGGTAAGCTGTGTGTCAGCAACAAGTGTTGTGTGAGAGACCTTGCGGCTTCTCACATTATTAAAATGTAAGCCTTGAATAGCACAGTCCATTTGTTTTTAACTGAAGCTTGGGCTACCATTAAATGTTTTGTTTTACCTTTCTAATACAGAGATGGTGGTTCTCCATTATTATAGATACTGAGGAGTACTTGCCTGTTTTAGGGATAAAAGTGAATATATAATATTCCTTGTGAAAGGATATATTTGTTTAAAACAGTAAGCCCTGTTGTATCACTTTTGTCTTTCTACATGTGAGTAATATTGAGGAATACTATGGAACAACTGATCTAGCCTTAGTTACAGAGTATTCATTTTTATTGCATTTCATTTATTTTTAACAGTATACATACGTATATTTATTTTTCACTTATAGTGCTGTTACATGTATATGTCATACATTCTTAAAGGGACAGTATCACCTAAACATTGTTTTTATTGTGCATGTAGAGGGTAAAAAAATATAGAAAATGATCTATACATTGTGTTGGCAAAATTGCAAGTAATGCCTAAATTATAAAAAAATATGTGTTTTAAATGTGTCTCTGGAGTGTCCAGTTTATGGCATCACCTGTGACTTAATATGCAAATTACACATTTCCCATTAAAAAAACAGTTCATTTGCATATTTGGCCATAGGTGATGTCATAAGCAGGAGACACCTCAGACACATTTAAAACATATTTTGGTCCTAATTTAGGCATTTGCTTGTAATTTTAACATAATGTATAGATCATTTTCAATATAATTGTTTATCTTGGACATGCAAAGTAAAAACAATGTTTAGGTGATACTGTCCCTTTAATGGCAAATTAGCTCTAGTAACTAAGTTGTAAACAGTAAATTATTTTATATAAGTTGGAAAATGTATCCAGTTAGGCTAATAATGCCTAATTTTTGTGATTCTCTTGTTGATATTTCACTATTTAGTGAATAGACCCCAATGTGTTTGTATTTGCTTTCCATCCCAACACCAGTCTGGCAGAAGATTTCAATTTCGAGTTGGGGAATATTTCCCTCGAGTAAGAACATAATTTAATAATAATAATAATAAAACCACTTGGGACAAGTGCCACATCCTAATTATATTATACAACAGGAAGGACTTTATCAGTGCAATCAAAGCTAAAAGTGGATGCAGGAAATGCTAAGAATCTCAAACGTGAATTTAAAAATAAGCTTGCTTACCTCAGAGCAAAAATCATACAGACGTTGCTATCTAAAAGGTTCACCTGAAAATGTGGGTAAATTTACTGCAGTTAAACATTAATATATTTTATTTTTACAGCAGTACTGTAACTACAGTATATCCTATCTGGATTAGTTACTTGTCTTTCAGCTAACTCACATTAATGTAATGTTGCTTTACATGTATATGATGTAGTAATTACAGCACATCATGTTGAAAGTACCACAAACAACAAAAGCACAACAATTTGGTTATCTTTTCATTTGTATTGGACAAATTACAAAATCAGGGGGCATGACATTGTTTATAATCTTGGGTCAGATGAAGGAAGATCTCACCAACTGACACAAGATATCTGCCCTTTATAGTGCTATACAAGCAGAGAGGGCCCTATAAGGTAGTTTATTTGTATTCTTTCATTAAAGCATTTATATTTAAAATGTCTACACTTGACATCATTTTTGCTGCAGTTTCCCTTTAACTAATCACAATTTGAATCCCACAGAACCATGTTGATTAGTTCATTAATCTCCTTCAAATCACATATGACTACTGTATGCCCAAGGCTATTTTTGTCACCTTGGCTAGTTTTTCCCAGACTTCCATGCTTTAACTTTTGGGACAATAACATTTTTGAGGCAACATGTTAGTCCCACAAAAACTATTGCCACAGCACAGAAACCCCATTGCCAACATTTGAAACGATATCCAGGGACACTTTGGAGTACAGCTATCAAAAATGGAGCACACCCACTGCCACCCAAAGCCCCACCCACTGCCACACCCACATAATTAGCATAATGTAGTTCCACCTAGTTATTATAGTGCAGATTATATCACTAAATTCCCACCAGGGCCTATTTTAAGGAAAAAGTCTATTTGCTTGTTATACCATCATAATGCCAGACCCATAGCACTGCACCATTATTGGTTTGTTCAGAATAGGGAAATTGCATTTTCAAAGCATGCAGTTTATAGGTTGGACACTTATAAAAGCACATAGAGCTTTATATATGTTTCTTATGCATACCCCCACGTTGTGACAGGCACAGTGAGAAGGTATAGTTATGATATAATAAAATGATTTAAATGCATTCCTTGTTTTTAATATTCTTCCTCTGCCCCCTTTACTCCATTTCTCCTGCCCTTCATTATTGGAGAAAAGGGACTGCGGAATGACCAAACCAGGCAGCAAAAGATATATCCAATGAGTGCTATTTATTGCAAGTAAAGAAGTGGTTGGCACAACATAAAAACTCCACAATGTACAGAAGAGATCTGCCTTACGCGTTTCGTGGCGGCTGGCACTTAATCATAGGCTACGGAGTGGCAGGACACGCATGCTCTTTAAAGGGTTAGTAATTAGTCCTATTACATACACCCTATTTAAAAGACGATGAGGTCAATAACAAACGAGCTAACAAGTTATACGATGTTTGCGTCTGATGTCACTCCGGAAAAATGTATAACAATTTTGCTACTATTTTTTATTAAAGTGCAATTTACAAAGATTATTAAACAGTGAATAGAAATACAAAACATTAAAATAAAGCGAGCAATTATATATAGAAAAAAAAAAGGGTTTTAGGGATAACAATATTGACTCCACCAACTTTGATCATAATAGATCTCCCATGGTCTCCAACAGTACTATAAACGTAAATAAATAAATGGAGTCAGGATTAAATCCCCATAATCAATAAATGTTACTGAACCCTAAAAAGACTCAAAAAAAGGACTTTTATGGTCAAAAAAATGCTCATCATGAATTCAGGTTAAATGTTGGTCAAAATAACCTACAACCCTCCAATAAGTGAATTAAATAAATGTGAGCATGGATATGACCATACACAAAACTACAGTTGCAAAATTATAAAGTCACAAGGGAATAATTAAATGGAAACTCAAAGCAGTCATGAGGATGAATAAATACAGTGATACTGTGTTTATGTCAGGTCCCAGGACCTTCACTTACCTTGCCCAGGGGACCCTCACAGCCAAAGTCATCCTCTGTCCCTGTTTGCTGCCTAGCGCGACCGCGAGGTAGACCGAATCCCCGGCCTTGAGTTGCTATTCACCCGCTAACAGTGAATGCAACTACTTCCAAGAGGTTTAGGGGCGGAGCTTATTCGTGAGAAACGTTGCGCGATTGGTTGTTGGCAAAGGGGCAGGGAGAATAGGAAGAAGAGGCTGTACCTCTTCTCCCTATTCACAACATGGTGCAGGGGCGGTCCCCAGGTGTAAAGGGGAGAGGTCCTTAATCAACAGCTCTATAAAAACCCCACACTCACCTCAATCATTGCTTGCTTGTTGAGCTGTGGTGTCTGTTCTCAGTACCATTTTTTCCCATTTACCTGCTACATTTATTGAAGAACTTCCTGTGTACCGACCTTGGCATTTTCCCTGGACTATCCTTATTTCTGTATCCCTACCTGGACTTCTATACCAGTTTTGTGTATCCTGACTACCGGCATTGACTTTTTGGATTGGACTGACTACTCTATTGCCTTACCCTTTTGTTGTGTCACTTTTGGAGTCACCTCATCTCTCCACCCGCCACCCAGCGCTACGCTCCTTACCCCTGAATCATACAGTTTATCATGTGATCTACACCAAATTGACTCTATGTAATATACAAAATATTAAATACGAGATACAAGATATATACATATACAAATGTACAAAATCTCCAACAGCATGAACACTCATCTACTACCATACCCCTATACATCTTAATAGTGGGCCAGTCCCATAAATGTTTAATATGAGACTAATGATGAAAAAATACATTAACATGATGATTAGTTAATCATTATTAATACTTTTCGGGTAGCGTGTCGGTAATGTGAATATCCCAAAAATGTCCCTTCTACACAACGTTGCAAATATGACGCCCTTTTCGTGGAGGCATTTTAATGTTTTCGATAACCTGATATTTTAGAAAATCGGGGTTCGAGTTACTGCACGGAAGGAAATGTTTATGGCTAGAGGTCTTTGACTTTTTTGTCCTCTATATACAAAAGATGCTCCCTAACTCTCTCTTTAACGGGGCGTATTGTTCTACCGACATACTGTTGATGACAATTTTGACATGTCAACAAATATATGACAAAACTCGGATTGCAGTTGTAAAGGTCATGGATTTTAATTGTGCTCTCAGTCACTGAGATTTAAAGGTGTTGGCTTTAAGAATATGATGGCAGCTTGTGTAACATCTCGACCCACATCAAAACATCCCCTTACAAGTTAGCCAAGTCTCAGATTTACTCAAATTCTCCATGGGTAAAAAACTGGGAGATAGTCTGTTTCCCAGGGTCATAGCTCTCCTGGCAATGCCATTAATTTTACTTTTACATTAGGGTTTATTTGCAGCATCTAAACATAGAACTGGTAAATGTTTATTGATAATATGATTGATATCATCAAAATCAGTGCTATAATTAGCAAAGAGGACCCCGGTGACCTGGGCTTATTTGATATTAACCCCTTAACGACAGATGACGTGCCAGGCACGTCACGGCAAATCGAGGACTTGCCGACAGCTGACGTGCCTGGCACGTCATGCACTAAACTGAGTAAAGAAAGCGACCAGCGGTCGCTTTCTTTACTCTAACGGTGTTGCTACAATGCCTCTAGGTAGAGGCATTGTGCAACACCCCCCAAAAGTGCAGGGGCGCGCTACGATCACTCCACGGAGTGATCGTAGCAGCCATTTAAAAATGGCTGCGCCCGCGCAACACATGTGCTTAGAAAGCGAACGATCGTTCGCTTTCTAAGCATCTCCGGTGTTGTTAAAGTGCCTCGCCAGCGAGGCACTTAACAACACCGTTCTGCTCCCCAGAGCCGATGGTGGTCGCTCTCCTGAGCGACCCCATCGGCTCAGTAGAAGGGAACGCTGCCTATACAGGCAGCGCTTCCCTTCTAATGGCAAGAGCATCGGAAGTGAAAGTATTTCACTTCCGATGCTCTAGGGGGAGCCAATCGATGCCGGCACAACAGATCTATGTGATCTGTGTGCAGGCATGTATGATAAGTGCTCTGATGAGCACTTATCATACTGTCAAAGGCAATATTAGCAAATATTGCCTTTGACAAGTATTGATCTGCCTCCCTCACCTTACTAGTTATAGTAAGGGAGAGAGACAGATCAGATAAAGTAAAAAAATCAAATAAAATAATAAAACAAATATTTAATAAAATTTTAAACACCAAGGGCTTTTATAAAAGCCATTTAACCCCTTCCCTGCCATTGATCGCTGTGTACGCAGTGATCATACACAGCAGCACATTTTTTGCTGTCTGTGCATTTTTTAGGGGTTAATTTTTTTTACTGTAATTCATTACAGTATAAAAAAAAGCTCTTTTAAGAGAGATTAACCCCTTTCTTGCTGTAGATCACTGCCTAAGCAGAGATCTGACGCAAATGCAGCAATCTTGCTGCAGAAGCATTTTTAATTTTTTTAAAACTTTTTTATTACACCCGTCACGTGTTAATTATACCCGCTAGGGGACTACGTTTAACGTAATTTTTTTTTTAAATAAGAGCTATTAACCCCTTCCTTGCCGTATATCACTTCCTAAGCAGCACATATGGTCACTGCCTAAGCAGTGCATATGGTCACTGCCTAAGCAGCGCATATGGAGCAATCTAGTCGCAGAAGGATTTTTTTTTTGCTATCAGCATTTTTTTTGTCAGACTCGCTAGGGGTTAATTATACCCACTAGGGGATTACCTGTATTCCTTTTGAAGCTGTCTGAACACGTGTATAGCGATCAGTAACAGCCGATCAGTGGCAAAGGTGGTTTGGTGATTTCTCAGATGAGCATCACCATTCGTCTGGTTCGATCAATATTGGTAAATATTGTTCTGACCCATATGGATCTGCCTCCCTCTCCTCACTTGAGTTTTAGTGAGGGAAAGAGACAGATCTGTATAACATAATTTTTTAATTGTAATAAATTAAATAAAATGTTAAAAAAATTGTGAGTCCCAAGGGCTTTTATAAAAGCCATACCCTTTGTATAGTGTAGTGTATTAACCCCTTCCCTGCCACTGATCACTGCACAGCAGAAATTTTTTTCTTGTCTGTGCATTTTTAGGGGTTAATTTTTTTGTACAGTACTACAAAGGCTCTTATAAGAGCTATTAACCCCTTCCTTGCTCTACATGTTCAAATTCCAAGTTTGAAAATCAAAAAGCGCACCTCTCAAATGTAGCCTTTCAACACCCAACAAAGCTGACAAAGCTATGCATGGGTGGTATCCCTGTGCTCGGGAGATGTTGCTGAACATATATTGTGGTATTGTTTGTCAGTGACACATACCGAAATATGTGAATTTGTGTCTAAAGTACAATGTATGTGGGAAAAAATACACAATAAAATGACTACCACAAACTTTGACAAAGGCTGGTGGTAGAATTGGTGCATGGAAAGTGTTAAAATAACACCATTTAAAATAGCCTAGGGTGTCTACTTTTACAAAATATATACTTTTTGGGGTAAAATACACTGTCCTACTTTAAAAAAAAGTCCCAAATGAAAGATGGGCTCAGGCTGGCTACACGTCAATATTCCAAGTTGAAAATGCGCACCTTCACAATGTGGCCCTTTTAGCCCCCAAACAACCCAACAAACCTATGCATGGGTGGTATCCCTGTACTCAAGAGATGTTGCTGAACACTTATTGGGGTGTTATTTGGCAGTGACACATACCAAAATCTGTAAATTCATGTCTGAAGTACAAGGTTTGTGAAAAAAAAACACAAAAAAATGACTACCACAAACTTTGACAAAGGCTGGTGGTAGAATTAGTGCATGGAAAGTGTAAAAATACCACCATTTGAGATAGCCTAGGGTGTCTACTTTAAAAAAATATATGGGTTGATGTGGTAAAATACACTGGCTGGTTTCAAATATGTCCCAAATGGGACATGGGTGCAGGCTGTCTGCATGTCAAAATTTCAAATTGGAAAACCAAAAACTTCACCTCCCAAATTTGGCCTTTTACCCCCCAAACAATCCAACAAACCTATGCATGGGGGGTATCCCTGTACTCAAGAGATGTTTCTGAACACTTATTGGGGTGTTATTTGGCAGTGACACATACCAAAATCTGTAAATTTATGTCTGAAGTACAAGGTTTGTGAAAAAAAAACACAAAAAAATTACTACCACAAACTTTGACAAAGGCTGGTGGTAGAAATAGTGCATGGAAAGTGTTAAAATACCACCATTTGAGATAGCCTAGGGTGTCTACTTTTAAAAAATATATGGGTTGATGGGGTAAAATACACTGGCTGGTTTCAAATATGTCCCAAATGGGACATGGGTGCAGGCTGTCTGCATGTCAAAATTTCAAATTGGAAAACCAAAAACTTCACCTCCCAAATTTGGCCTTTTACCCCCCAAACAATCCAACAAACCTATGCATGGGGGGTATCCCTGTACTCAAGAGATGTTTCTGAACACTTATTGGGGTGTTATTTGGCAGTGACACATACCAAAATCTGTAAATTTATGTCTGAAGTACAAGGTTTGTGAAAAAAAAACACAAAAAAATTACTACCACAAACTTTGACAAAGGCTGGTGGTAGAAATAGTGCATGGAAAGTGTTAAAATACCACCATTTGAGATAGCCTAGGGTGTCTACTTTTAAAAAATATATGGGTTGATGGGGTAAAATACACTGGCTGGTTTCAAATATGTCCCAAATGGGACATGGGTGCAGGCTGTCTGCATGTAAAAATTTCAAGTTGGAAAACAAAAAACTGCACCTCACAAATTTGGCATTTTAGCCCCCAAACAACCCAACAAACCTATGCATGGGTGGTATCCCTGTACTCTGGAGAAATAGTAGAATCTATTTAGCATGTTTTTTCGTTCGCTATTGTCGATGAGGAGAAGTTGTTTCAAATAAAAACAAAGAAATTTGTGTATTTTTTTTTTTTTACCATATTTTATTATTTTTTTTTAATAATATGATAAGATATGATCAAAAATATGGCATCCATAGAAAGCCCTTTTTGTCCCGATAAAAACAATATATAATATGTGTGGGTACAGCAAATGACGAAGAAGAAAATTACTGCTAAACACAAACAGCACAGAAATGTTAAAATAGCCATTGTCCAGAAAGGACAAAAATGTTTCAAAGGCTCTGTCCTTAAGGGGTTAAATCAGAACAATATTTTTGTTTAGCAATTTTGTAACCTTTATGAATGACGTGCTTTTTAAAACCATCTGAACAATGTATTATTTATAGATAAGACTGATATATAAGCCTGCCTAGGGCAATATATATACCTCCAGTATATACACAAAGTTATATGAATTGCCCTGTGCAGAGGTAAATATCAGGGCAGTGTGTGAAACATATCCTTGTGTACATATTTCTGTAGCATTTCTTTCTCTCATTTCTGTAGCGTCTCTCTCTCTCACTCATTTTTGTAGCGTCTCTCTCTCTTTTCTGTAGCGTCTCTCTCTGTCTTTTCTGTAGCGTCTCTCTCATTTTTGTACCATCTCTCTCTCTCATTTCTGTAGCGTCTATCTCTCTCTCATTTCTGTTGCGTCTCTCGCTCTCTCTCTCTCTCATTTCTGTAGCGTCTCTCTTTTCTGTAGCGTCTCTCTCTGTCTTTTCTGTAGCGTCTCTCTTATTTTTGTACCATCTCTCTCTCATTTCTGTAGCGTCTCTCTCTCTCATTTCTGTAGCGTCTCTCTCTCTCATTTCTGTAGTGTCTCTCTCTCATTTCTGTTGCATCTTTCTCTCTCCTTTCTGTAGTGTGTGTTTCTCTCTCTCATTTTTGTAGCATCTCTCTATATCCTTTCTGTAGAGTCACTCTTTCCATCTCCGTCCCCTGTATTGTATCTCTCCCCCCCCCCCGCCCCCTGTAGTGTCTCTCTCTCACCCTCCCCGTTCCACTGTAGTGTCTCTCTCTCTCCCCCTCCTCCTTCCCATGTAGTGTCTCGCTCTGCCCCTCCCCCTACCCAGGTAGTGTCTCTCTCTCACCCTCCCCCCTTACCCTGTAGTGTCTATCTCCCCACAGACTCCCGTGAAGATTCCTCCTCCCGATGAAAACATTTTCTAAGGGTTAAATCTCTCACAAAGGTCCCGGTACAAAGTTCAGTCCCTTTGAAAGAAGGTCAATCTGTGAATCACTTAAAGGTGATAAATTGACAACATTGTCTACATCCACTTCTTGCATCTCCCAGCGCTGCACACTCTCCTCCAAGCCATCCCTCTCCCAGCTCTGCACTCTCTCTCTATCCAAGACAGCTCCCTCTTCCAGTCTTACACTCCACCAAGCCATCTATCTCCCCCACTCTCACTCCACCAAGCCATCTATCTCCCCCACTCTCACTCCACCAAGCCATCTATCTCCCCCACTCTCACTCCACCAAGCCATCCATCTCCCCCACTCTCACTCCGCCTAGCCATCTGTCTCCCACACTCCACCAAGCAAGCTATCTCCCCCACTCTCACTCCACCAAGCCATTTCTCTCCCCCACTCTCACTCCGCCAAGCCATCTGTCTCCCCCACTCTCACTCCGCCAAGCCATTTCTCTCCCCCCACTCTCACTCCGCCAAGCCATCTCTCTCCCCCACTCTCACTAATCCAAGCCATCTTTCACCCAACCTTTCACTCTCTCCCACTATGTTGCAAGCAAGATATCTTTCTCCTGGCCCTGTTCTCGCTCTCTCTCTCTTCTAGTCTTTTGGAGCGTCATAAAAAACATGTATGACCCTCCACGCCGCTCAGAACCTACCACAATTAAGACACATAATGAAGTTCTAAAATCTCCAGTGGCAATAGCAAATGAATTCAACAACTACTTTGTAGGATGCACCACAGCTCTTATAGCAACACACCACAATGAAGATCATGCCACTTTTTCTATGGCAGACGAGTCACTACCGATATCACCGCTGGCCAAACACATTGCTGAATTTGAATTTACTTTTATATCAGATAGTGAAATAGCAGCGCATCTCCTCAATCAAAAAATGAAATTACAGTGTGGGCCGGACCTACTTCCGTCAATGCTACTGAGGCTGAGTGTGCCTGTTACTGCGCGACCCATTGCCTGCTTAATCAATGCATCCCTGTCCTCTGGTTATGTCCCCAAAGCCTGGAAAAAAGCCAGAGTTATCCCCATCCACAAAAATAGAGATGTAAACTTGGTGTCAAACTACAGGCCTATTTCACTGCTACCCATACTTTCTAAAATCCTGGAAAAATGTGCCCATGATCAACTGTGCGAGTATTATCAACGCTCCAACTATCTAACCTCGCTTCAATCTGGGTTTAGGTCAAATCACTCCACGATAACTGCCCTCTTAAAGGGGACCAATGACATTCAGAGTGGCATGGAGAGGCGTGAACTCACAGGTGCAGTTTTCCTTGACTTTGCAAAGGCCTTTGACACGGTTGATCATGAGCTGCTGCTAAACAAACTAAGTTGTTCCGGTGTAAATGAGAGGTCGCTCTGCTGGTTTCGTTCATACTTGTCTGATAGATCTCAATATGTGTCCATTGCTGATACTGCCTCCCTCCCGTTGCCAATTAAGTGTGGAGTGCCTCAAGGATCTGTTCTTGGGCCTCTGCTATTCTCGCTATTTATAAATGATCTACCCTCGGTATGTGACCTGGCTCGTGTGCATATGTATGCTGATGATACGGTCATTTATACTTGCGGTACTCAACTATCGCAAGTGGAGTCCGTGCTACAGGATCAGTTTTCTAAAGTTGAAAATTGGATAGCCAACAACAAATGCTGAAAAAACTGTGTCCATGTTGTTTGGGGCAAATGCCAAACTACTTAAATTAAACAATCCTCAATTAACCATCAAGACCAAAACCAGTTATAACCTGACCCAGGTAAATTCATATAAGTATTTTGGCATGTGGCTAGATCCAAACTTATCTTTTGGTCTCCATATTGATAAGCTTGTGTCAAAGCTATATCCTAGGATCGGCTTTCTGTATAGAAACAAATCTAACCTAGATTCCACGGTAAGGAAACGTATTGTGCAGCAAATGTTGATGCCGATCTTAGATTATGGAGATGTTGTGTATGATTCTGCCCCGCAGACCCATCTCGGTAAACTCGACACTATGTACAATACATTGTGTCGTTTTGCGCTACAGTGTGATTATAACACGCATCACTGTAAAATGTTAAAAGAGTTAAATTGGCTGACGCTTGCCTCCAGGCGTGCTCTCCACCTAGCTTGCTTAGTGCATAACCACTTCTCTGGAACGCTCCCCCCCTACCTGAGCGGCATGCTCGCTCTTACTCCATGCACATCCCACAATCTCAGATCCTGCACCAACCCTTCACTAGCGATTCCCCACTTCAAAAAGGAAGCAGGTAGAGGTGCGTTCTCTTTCAGAGCGCCTCATATGTGGAATAGCCTTCCTGTTTCTGCTAAATCATCATCTACTATAAGATCCCTGAAAATAAGTATCTCCCAAATCTTCAAAACAGATTGTACCTGTTATTAGTTTACAAACTCTTTTGTATACTGTACATGTTGTTCCTTTTTGTATCAATAATGATTTACCCTGTATGTTCCCCTTCCAACTTGTTTAATATATATATGTATGTATGTATGTATTTTTGAATCTACTGTTAAATGTGTAACTCTGTGTAACTCCATTCTGGACTGGGTCCCCAGGACGTACTTGAAAACGAGAGAAATCTGAATGTATTTTTCCTGGTAAAACACTTTCTAAATAAATAAAAAAAAAAATAGTCCTGCTGTCTCATACAATGCTACTGGCCTCACACCCTAGTCACACACACACACACTCAGTCTAAATGAACTGTAATGCATAAGATTGGTAAAACATGGCAAAATCAGCAGTAATGTATAAACTTGGCAAATAATGGAAAAATCAGTAGTAATATATAAACTTGCCAATACAACACTTCCAGACTTCCCAATCGTACCCCCAGAATTGCCAATGCATCCCACACTTCCCAATCTGACCCAGACCAGCCAATGCATCCACATACTTTGCAATCCGACCCTTTCTTCCCAATCTGACCCCAAGAAGTGCCAGTCTAATGCCTTCTTCCCAATCTGAGGCACAGACTTGCCAGTCTGACCCCTTCTTGCCAATCTGACCCCTTCTTGCTAAACTGACCCACAGACTTGGCAATCTGACTCCCAAGATGTGCCAATCTGACCCCTTCTTCCCAAACTGACCCCCCCCAGACTTGCCAATCTGACCCCCCAGATGTGCCAATCTCACCCCCAGATTTGGCAATCCGACTCCCCAGATGTGCCAATCTCACCCCTTTTCCCAATCTAACCCCTAGGCCTCTTTATCTGACCCAAGATGTGCCAATTTCCCCCCTTCTTTCCAATCTGCCCCAAGAGCTTTCAGTCTGCCCCTTCTTTCCAATCTGCCAGTCTGCCCTTCTTTCCAGTCTGCCCCTCAGAGTTCCCAGTCTGCTCCCTTCTTTCAATTCTGCCCCTAGAGTTCCCATTCTGCCCCCCTCTTTCAATTCTGTCCCCCATAGTTCCCAGTCTACCCCATTCTTTTAATTCTGCCCCAGAGTTCCCAGTCTGTACCCTTCTTTTCATTTTGCCCCCCAGAGTTCCCAGTCTGCCCCTTCTTTCCAATCTGCCTCTTCTTTCAATTTTGCCCCAGAGTTCCCAGTCTTCTCCTTCTTTCAATTCTGCACTCCAGAGTTCCCAGTCTGCCCCTTCTTTCAATTCTGCACCCCAGAGTTCCCAGTCTGTAGCCTTCTTAAATTTTGCCCCCCAGAGTTCCCAGTCTGTAGCCTTCTTTCAATTTTGCCCCCCAGAGTTCCCAGTATGTAGCCTTCTTTCAATTTTGCCCCCCAGAGTTCCCAGTCTGCCCTCCCCCATCCAATCTTCCCTCCCAAATCTGAATTCACATCAGCTTCTATATCCCAGGCATGTCACGTGAGTCCTGTCTGCTTCCAGCAGAAGCGTGTGACAGGGCTGGATAATGGAGGCAGGGCCGTCCTTAAGTGTCCCGGCGCCCTGTGCAGGCTTCCCCCCGTGGCTCCCCCGCCTCTTTCACCCCCCTATGTATGTGTCCCTTTCCTTTTCCTTGCCATGTCTGTCTTTCTCTAACTCCCAAATACCTGTTTTCTCTCTCTCTCCCTCTGTTCTGTCTCTCTCCTCCTCTTCCTCGGTTCTGTCTCCCCCCCGCCCTGTCTCTCTCCCCCTTCCCCCTGTTCTCTCTCCGCCCCTTCCCCCTGTTTTGTCTCTCCCCCTTCCCCCTGTTCCGTCTCTCCCCCTTCCCCCTGTTCCGTCTCTCCCCCTTCCCCCTGGTCTGCTTCACAGGGTGGGGGCGTAACTACACCTCTCAGCCGGTTAGCTCCGCCCGCTCCCCGGATCCAGCAGAGCTTGCCGAGCAGAGGGCTGGTGAGGGGGGATCTTTTGATCTCCCCAATCCAGTGCCTCTACCGGATATTTTTTTTAAACTTTTTTTTTTTTGAGCTGGCGGGCGGGCGCCCCCTGGGGTGTTGCGCCCTGTGCGCTCTCACAGGTCGCACACCCCTTAGGCCAGCCCTGAATGGAGGCTGATGTGAGCTCAGCTAACACAGACCTGCTTAGGTCATGTAACGTGGCGCGATGATGTCACGTGGCCCGCGATTGCACTTAAATTAAAACAGGCAGCGCATTTTGCCGGGGCAATCCCGATTTTGCCAGGACTGTCTCACCAAAAATGGGACAATTGGCAACTATGTAATGTATAGATTATTTTCCCCCCAAAAAAGTATTTTCTACAAAAACAGTGTTTAGATGATAAAGTCCCTGTTACAGACTACATTTACCATACTCCTCTGCCAGCCTCTTAGCTGAAAGAGCATTATGGGAGATGTAGTTCATTAGCAGCTGGAGGGTCGCAGGTTCCCCACCCCTGCTCTACACCCTTAGTGTCCAACTTTTGGTTCTCCAGATAATGCTAAACTACAACTCCCACTAGCAGACCTCACAACTTTTCCCCTTGTTGAATCAGAAGGTCGGGGTGTGGGGCCTGTCATTGCTACCATGCACGTACGGTAGATCTGTCACCTTTTCTACAAACAAATACCAGCTTAACTGGTGGCCCCCGTAGACTTAACATTGCCATTTTTTTTACCAGCTGGGTGGCAACCCTAGCTGTCACTCAAACTAACAGGGGTGCTGTGCATGTGCACAATGCTGTACATGCACAGTACTGGTGTTCAAGACCCCAGAGGGTGTGATAAGAACCACAAGATCGCTGTCCTGAATCCCGCAAAAATCATGACTGTCCCATGCATAGTGGTCCAGTTTGGGTCATGCACTAGTTTCTGCCAGGCTGAAATGGTGGCCAAAAATATGGGAGCTGCCCTCAATCAGCAGCTGAAAAGTAGCTGCTGGACACAGATTTATATTGCATGATCTATGCCAACCTGAATGACCTTACTATCCCACCCTAGGATTGCGGCCTTAACCAGCCATAATATTGTCCCATATAGTTAGCATTGGCCTCAAACCAAATTTTTAACCAGCATGGTGACAAAATACTGGCTGGCAGATCTATCCCCACACCCTGATACAGGTACCGTATTTTCCGGCGGATAAGACAACTTTTTAACCCCTGAAAATCTTCTCAAAAGTTGGGGGGTCGTCTTATACGCTGGGTACTGGGATTTACTTACCTATTTTCTGCTCTGTCTCCTCTCTCGCTGTTAAGCCGGTCCGTGGCTGTGAGGGAAGCGTTGTGAGCTCCCCTCCAGCCGTGCGGCTTCAATAATTTTTGTTTAAACTTTTTTTTTAAACAAACTTTATTGACCGTGCGGCCTGAGGGGAGCTCACAACGCTTCCCTCACAGCCACGTACCGGCTTAACAGCGGGAGACAGAGCAGAAAGTAGCTAAGTACTGGGGATTGGGGATTGGGGAAGGGGGGAGGAGGGTGGCAAACTCTATATTTTAAGCTAAAAAGTTAAAATATAGATGGGATTTTTCCGGCTTATAAGACGACTTAGTTGGGGGGTCGTCTTAAACTCCCAGTCGTCTTATACGCCGGAAAATACGGTAACAAGGGGAGAGTTGGAAATAAGGGGCAGGAGGGGAAACGGAACAAAAAAATAAAATAAAATTGGATGGCAGTTGTGACTCTAGGACTAATATGAATGCAACTGTATAAAAACAAAAGTGCTTTTCAAATCCTAAAATCCCAGCATTAAATATCTCTGTGAACTATATTTTTCCATATGGAGTAATATTTTGAACTGTAAATGTACAGTAGTGACAAATATATATATATGGCATGACATCAGAATAGAATTATGACAGTGCGTGACATCACAATAGCAGAGCTGCATTACTTTCAAACCCAGCTCAGCTTCCAGCAGTTGGTGCAGTAGCAGATCCTGTTCACATGTGAAGGTGTGAGACTCCCTGACAGAGCCCTCCAGTTTAATACATCCTGCCGCGAAGTCTGACGCCTGGAACACTGTGATTCACTTTAGATTGTAAGCTCAGCAGAGCCGGTTAGGGTAGGGGTTTCCTTTCTCTGTATTCTATACATCTCAGGGGGGCAGAGTGGCTGAATGCCAGATAACCGGAGTTCATCTTTATTCGGGGCAGTGAGAGGGGGGATTCGTTGGCTGACCAAAGTGAGCGAGATGGAATATAGGGTGTCATTAGCTCTGTCATGTTCTGTGGCCCTGGATTGTTTAAGGCTCTGAAGGTCAGCAGGTCAGTTTTAAAATATGTTCACCATTTAATTGGAAGCCAATGCAGGGAGTGGAGAAATGTGACACGAGCTAGTCTGATTGGCCAGTCGTCTGGCTGCTGCATTTTGTACTGTCTGTAGGAGATTACAGGATTTCAGATGAAGCTTCAGTTGATTACTTTTAATCAATAAGATTTCTGAGTGTTTGGAAATTAAACCTAAACATTGCTGATCAACAACAGGAGGCGAGTTAGTCTTATTGTACATTGCTTGTGGTGATGAGGTAAAGGTATCTCTTCTTAGCAGCAGTAAGAGGGTCCCGGGGAAATGTATTTCAATTCACTGTGTATCTCAGTGTAAAGAACAAACCATTTAAGTAATGGTAGGGGAAATGTTATGGTAAAAGCCCTCCACTTCATTTCAGTGGATGGGGTTTTTACCATCACCTTTACCCGACCATTACTTAAATGGTTTGTTCTTTGTACAGCTCAAAGCCTCAAGCAGTAAGCCTGTAAATCCACCTCATGTTGATAAGTCCCATTAAGGATGCAAAAGCTGTCCATTAGTGGTATTCTGGCTTCTGCACCTATGGTTGATAATTGCATTTGCATATACATACCCAGAATCCCTTGCAGTGGTGGTAGCCCTGTAAATGTGTGATTCTGTGGGGTAAAAGCAGCCTTCTGGCTTGTTTGGTCTGTGTAGATTTGTGTTTAGCATTCCCTCTGTTATCTCAGTGTAGTAATGCCATGCATTGGATTTTGATACATTTGTGGAGTCGAGATTGGTCTTAGGGTATTTGTGGTGAATGTTGAAGGTAAAGAAGGTAAAATGAAGATAATTCCTGGAGAGGTCAGGAATATGAGAAAAGAGTGTCAGTCAGCTGGAGGGTTGGCAGTGGAGTATGGTAGAGATGGTCCATGAACAGCTGAATGCTTGACAGCCCTGCAGTACAATGGAAGCTCAGCAGAGCTGGTTAGGGCAGATCAGACACTCTGCAGGACAGGGACCTCCTTACTCTGTATTCTATGCTTCTAATTAGATTGTAAGCTTAGCAGATCTGGTTAGGGCAGGGACCTCCTTACGCTGTATTCTATGCTTCTTATTAGATTGTAAGCTTAGCCGATCTGGTTAGGGCAGGGACCTTCTTACTCTGTATTCTATGCTTCATATTAGATTGTAAGCTTAGCAGATCTGGTTAGGGCAGGAACCTCCTTACTCTGTATTCTTTCTTTATTAGATTGTAAGCTTTGTGGGGATAGATTTTTGTATTTTGTATAACTTACCTTAGACTGTAAGCTCTGCAGAGTTGGTTAGGGCAGATAAGAAGCTCTGCAGGGCAGGAACCTCCTTCCTCTGTATTATATCCTTATTAGATTGTAAGCTTTGTGGGAATAGATTTTTGTATTGTATAAATTACCTTAGACTGTAAGCTCTGCAGAGTTGGTTAGTGCAGATAAGAAGCTCTGCAGGGCAGGAACCTCCTTACTCTGTATTATATCCTTATTAGATTGTAAGCTTTGTGGGGATATATATTTTTTATTGTATAACTTACCTTAGACTGTAAGCTCTGCAGAGTTGGTTATGGAAGGTGAGTTGCTCTGCAGGGCAGGGACCTCCTTACTCTGTATTATATCCTTATTAGATTGTAAGCTCTCTGTGTTAATAGCTTTTTGTATTGTATAACTTACCTTAGATTGTAAGCTCTGCAGAGTTGGTTAGGGCAGGTAAGTCACTCTGCAGGGCAGGGACCTCCTTACTCTATTCTATCCTTATTAGATTGTAAGCTCTCTGTGTTAATAGATTTTTGTATAGTATAACTTACCTTAGATTGTAAGCTCTGCAGAGTTGGTTAGGGCAGGTAAGTCGCTCTGCTGGGCAGGGACCTCCTTACTCTGTATTCTATCCTTATTAGATTTTAAGCTCTCTGTGTTAATAGCTTTTTGTATTGTATAACTTACCTTAGATTGTAAGCTCTGCAGAGTTGGTTAGGGCAGGTAAGTCGCTCTGCAGGGCAGGAATCTCCTTACTCTATTCTATCCTTATTAGACTGTAAGCTTTGTTGGAATAATTTTTTTTTATTGTATAACTTTCCTAGACTTTAAGCTCTGCAGAGTTGGTTAGTGCAGATAAGAAGCTCTGCAGGGCAGGAACCTCTGTACTCTGTATTATATCCTTATAAGATTGTAACCTCTCTGTGTAAATTTATTGTGTCCAGCAATATGCAGTTCGATAGACTAGTTGAATGATCCAGGGACAAAACCGATCGCCATATTTGGGGTCAGGAAGGAATTTTTTTCCCCCATGTGAAACATAATTGGCCAACAGTTTCTCTGGGGTTTTCTTTGCCTTCCTCTGGATCAACCAGATATTAAAAAGAATATGAAAATTGCAGTAATATTTTAATTGCACATCTGCTTATTGCTGCAAAAAAATTAAAAAAAAGAATACATTTATCCCTGTCTGTTTCCTGATTTATTTCATGGCACACAACACCCATCTATCTACACATCACATGGTTCATAAAAAGTTGAAAGGTTTGGAAGATACACAAGGTCATAAGCTGGGCTTGCCTTTTACCACACTGATCATAATAAGAAAAGGTGAGCAGGTGATAGATATATGACATATTGATTAGAATAAGGAAGGAATAATTGCTGGCAACTATTCCTTCTATATTCTGACTTTTTTTTTTGGGGGGGGGGGGGGGATGAAATGTGGGGCTTTAAACTGTCTATGAATGTCTTCAATGTGCTCCAGGCAGCCACTAAATGCTTGTACCCATACTAGGAAAACTGGAACCCAATTTTGTGGGTAGGATTACCACACGGCCGGTATTTGACGACGGTAATGAAGACTTAAAAGCCGGTGCCGAGGATACTGGCAATGAAAAGACCGGCATTTTTGTAGCGGGGAGCATAGTATGACATAATACTGAGCACCAGGTCGTCCACATTGTCCCCTCTCCACTAGGCTTGCCACCTTTTCTTTAAAAAAAATACCGGCCATGCTACTTCCTCCACAGACTTAACAATGGGGTCAAGCAAATTATTTACCAGCCTGCCGGTAAAATACCGGCCAGGTGGCAACTCTACTCTCCACACTCCTGGTATCCGAGCACACGCGTCACTCATCGCACTTCAGCAGCACTAGGAGTGCGGCTGGAGCTGGTCTGTGCCTCTCCACGGGCCAGGCAGCAGCAGGAATGCCCCCTCCCCTGCAACAAGGTAATACCAATGACACGTCTCAGATATTTTAACAGGGAGAGGGGAGATGATGTGGGAAAGAGAGACAGACCGAGAGGGGAGATGATGAGGGAAAGAGACAGACCGAGAGGGGAGTTGATGAAGAGAGAGACAAAGGGATTTTGGGGGTTATCTGGGATAAGGGGATATGTGATTCAGGATATCCAAAATACTTTGAGAACTGAACTTCAGGCACCCAGTACCTCTACAGAGGAGCCTGAAGCTCCTTGAGTTGACCCATTTGGGGTCTCATCCTTTTGTGGCACTGCCCACATCCATTGGCAGGTATTTTTTTTTTAGTAAAAGGTGGTAACCCTATTTGTGGGTTCAACCACTGTCAGGTGACAGCACACAGTGTCATGTGACTCCTGGGATGTCCAATTACATGAGACAAGTGTTCTAGGTCATACCCAATATTGGGTTTACACCACAGAATAAAAATGTGAAAAAAATCCATCCAGAGGTATATTTATATTATACTGGAAAGAATAAAGGGGATATTACAAATCAATAATCATAGCCAGGGTAATTTTTAGAGATTGGGAAGTATGAAGAAGAGAATTCTGTGAAGTTTCACAAGTCAACTCATTAAAGAGGAATATATAGGTCATGTGATGTGAGAATCCTCAATGAATATTTGGGGATAGTAATCAGTTTGATGTAAGAAGCTTCAGATTGAAGAGGCATCTCCAAAATAAGGAGGGGCCAGTTTAGAGTCACTCTGAAGAGAGAGAGAAGAGTAAAAGGAATGATCGAAGACAGAGATAATTAGGTGGAGAAGACATCACATGGATAATTAGGTGGAGAAGACATCACAGAACAAGACAAAACAAACAATCCCACTGCCAGGAGATTTTTGAAAGGTGAAACATTAGGAACGGTCTAGTGCCCAAAATGCATCTTCCAAATATTAAAGCAAATGAATGTGCTTTCAAATTACTTTAAAATGAAACCCAATTTTATATCCTCAGTGTCTATATAATCAGTGCTGCCGCACCTGCAGTAAACATGCAGAGTAATCACTGGGGGAGGGCTTGAGTCCAATTTGCAGAATGGTTGTATCAAATCACACTGGAAAAAAAATGTGCGGTATAGAAGCAGTCAATTTCATTTTGCACCAAAGTGATTTTGGGGACTAGACTGTGCCTTTAAATAAGGAATACCCCTCTACTGTTCTTCTCCCCAAATGATTATTTTTTTTTTTTTTTTTTACTTTCATCCAAATTTTTAGGATACCTTATATAGATTCCCTCTGTCCAGTGAACCCCAAGACTAGTGTGATGGTTATTAGCAAGCTGGTGTATAATTCTCTTTAAATAACTAGAACGTTCAACTTTTTGATGCTATCATGAAGTGTACCATTGGCTACATAAGTCTACACTTCTAAACATGATAGGTGGGGCTTTTTAACCTAAAGATAGCTATTTATGTAATTAGTTTAGTCAATTAGAACACGCATTTTTTCTATTTGCACCAAAACTTATTTATAAAGAAAGACATTAGGTGCATTTAAACTCACATTATCAAAATATTAATTTGCTGTAGAGAATATTAAAGGGTAAGTTTCATGTAGTTTATTTTCTGTACGTTTTACATTTTTTTATGGTAAATGATGATATGTATATAAAATGTGTCGGTGCATTAAAGGTTCTACTCAATAAAGAGATAATTGCAGGGAATTGAGACAGGGACTTCAACCTTTAGTTCAAAGTAGCTAAGTTGCAGCTGAATGGGGGCATTTTGCCAACTCATCTAATAGGCCCTTTATTGAGTAGACCCTTAAATGAGAGAGAGGAAAATGACAGCTAAACACAAACCCTGCAGAAATGTAAAACAGCCGTTGTGACTAAGGGTACAAACAACACTGAGTAAGTACGCGCGCATTAACAAACAATTATTGTAAAAAAATAACAATTATTATTGTTATTATTGTAAAAATAAAAACAATTGGTAACTATGGGCTAAAGCTTAAGGAGAAGATTTTTTAAATAAGGGAAGGATGAACAAGTGATAAAAACATGGTCCATCTGCCCCCCCCCCCCCCCCCCATCCTGCTTTAACCTCTTAAGGACAAGATTATCATCTTACCCCTAACAATGTGATGCACAAGCCAACATGGATGTGATGTGTCACCTTTGAATTACAATGTGCCATCTGCAGTCCCTTCATCCTCCTAAAACCCCTAAACCAAATGTGCTGGAGAAACCTCTCCCTGTCAATGAGCAGTACAGAGCACATTAGTGCTAATCACACTTGCAGCACATTGCACATTACTGTTAATCACACACTACAAATACTCCCGATTTTATTTGTTTTTAATAGCAGTATACCACCCTTTGATTGCCATCAGGAGGCACTGACAGGGTTAAAAAAGAAAGGTATTCTTACCAGTTATCAGCTTAAATGAGCTTGGCAGAGAGAAAAGAAAAGGGAAAGGAAGAAGATAGAGAATTACTGAAGGGAGAGAATGGATGAAGATGAGGAGGAAGGATTGGGACGATAATAGGAATGTATTATTAAAAAAAATGTGAGAAAGTGAGAAAAAAAAAATAGAAGTTTTGCCGAGGGAGGAAGTGCAATGAAACTACAGAGAAAGTAAAAGATTGGCCACGATGGTCAAATTCAGAGTAAGAAGAGGATGCATCGGAGATACTTCTGTCCTAAAAATAAAAGTATTTAGATAAAAAATAAAATCCAACTTCCTGTGATTCTCTTATATTTTCTTTCCAAAAGGATAGAAAAGGCTCAGATGCAGATTAATGGTTGCCTAGGATATGTATGGGGACCAGTTCAGGGGCAAAGTTCTACGTGAGGCGGTCGCCATGGAAACCAGTGGACTGCTCCACTTTTAGAACTTCAGGGGTTGTGTATAAATGGCAAATGTAACACGTACATCTCCTTAGACAAGTTCATAATTCATGAGGGGTGACAGGAGAAAGCAGACTTGTTAAGTCTGAGTACTTGCATCCTAATGTTTCTTCCATGACCTTGTTTAAGAGCCAGATGAGTGAGAGGTGCATAGAACAGTTTTTCCTGGGCAACACGGACGTTTCACAGCGGCAACTGTCAGCAATTACAATCAGAGTAACCCCCCTCATAAATTAACCCTCCCCCAAAAGTTACCCGAACTGAACCCTAATACTAACCCCCCAAACTCTTATACTAACACCCCTAATACTAATACCCCTAATTCTGATACCCCTAATACTAACACTAACCCATAATACTAACACTAACCCCTAATACCTCTAATACTAAAACCCCTAATACTAATACCCCTAATACTAACACTAACCCATAATACTAAGACCCCTAATACTAACCCCCAATTCTAACACTAAGCCCTAATACTAATACCCCTAATACTGATACCCCTAATACTAACACTAACCCCTAATACTAAGACCCCTAATACTAACATCCCTAATACTAATACCCCTAATACTAACACTAACCCCTAATACTAATACCCCTAATACTAACCCCAAATTCTAACACTAACACTAATCCCTAATACCCCTAATACTGATACCCCTAATACTAACACTCACCCCTAATACTAAGACCCCTAATACTAACACCCCTAATACTAACACCCCTAATACTAAGACCCCTAATACTAACACTAAGCCCTAATACTAATACCCCTAATACTAACACTAAGCCCTAATACTAATACCAACCCCTAATTTTAACACTAACACTAATCCCTAATACAAATAATACCCACCTTGTACGCAATCCCGCCATGAACTGACCTATGATGAAGTCTCTGCGATGACTTCTCGCGCAATAAACTGGTAATCGCGCGAGATATGGACTGATTTCACTGGCACAAATTAATTATTAAATTATTATTATTATTATTATTATTAAAAGGGATTAACAAGAAGAAGAAATAGAAGAAAAAGCAGAAGATACTGTGTCTAAACAAAAAAGTTATACAAAATATTATTATAAATAAATAAAAGGAAGGCATGCATGCCCTGGAGCCAATAACTCTAAAGTCAGTAGCCAAGAACCTGTAAGCCAGCTGTTGCAATTTACCACACCCATTAGATCTCATCTAACCTTTGACTTTACTAAAGGCTTGCAGAGAATCATGGGAGTTGTAGTTTGGCACAGCTATTAAGAAACGTTTTGGGTTAACCCTGGTCTAAAGACAGTTTCACTGTATCTAGGGTGACCACTGATATTTTATGAATGGACACCTATAAAAAAATAAAAAAGCATACTCCAGGGCTGCATTGGCTAGAATAAAGACTAAACTGATTAGAGCCCTGGAGTAAGGATTACATGCAAGGCCAACAAGGAGCATAGTGACAGCTGAATTGCAGGAAAGGACACTATAAATATGGTTTAAAAGCCTTTTAGCAGGTAGGGTGCATCAGCATTTCAAATGGCCAAAAAGGGACACTTTTGTTTTTGGGGGAGGGCTGTGAGCGGGGCATTTTCAGGTCGTGACTTTTTGGCCAATCGAGAGTCGTTGATGTAATTTGGTAAACAATTTAGATTGATGTATAAACACGTTTACTGCATTCCCATACACATCAATGAAGTTAAAAAAAACAAAAACGCGACAGGAGCTTCCTTCCTCCGTGCAGGAGGGAAGATGCACGGAAGAGACGTGTAACAGGGAGCTTAGCGGCAGCATTAAGCTCCCTGTTACATCAAAGGCACTTTTTTTTTTCTTGAATGGCTGTCCGTCATAATGGACGGAAGTGTCGGGCAGCATGGAGGATGTCCAAATCTCTCTGGTGCCTAGTGGAGGCAGCCGGAGGATGTCTACACGATACACGCAGACATCCTCCCCTGCCACCCGGCACTTCCGCAGGGACTTTTATGATGTAGAGATTTTAGAGATGTATTGCTGTGGTGTAGAGCTTGGTGATACAATGATTTGCTTCAGATTACTGTGAGTTGAATTGCTGTGGAGCTCTGTGTTGTGACACTCCCACAACACACATTGTGATGTGATTGCATGCCAGGGTGTTGGGGGGGGGGGGGGGGGGGCAGGATCTGGGGGGGGGCAAGCAAATGCTTGCCCAGGGTCCAATCAGTATTAAAGACGGCCCTGCTTCTGTAGGGTCTCCTGTTTATTACATCACCTGTGCCTTGATATGCAAGCAGGTTTTCAATGCTGTGCTGGTTTTCAATAGAAAATGTGTAATTTGCATATCAAACCTCATGTGATGATGACATAAACAGGAGACCACAGATACCTTTAAAAAACACATTTTTCTCCTATTTTGGGTTTTTTTCAGAATTTTTTTTCTGAAAACTACCCCTCGTCTTATAATCGAGGTCTTCTTATAATCTGACCTCAAATTGAGGTCAGATTATAAGACATGGATCCAGGTCCCCAGCAGAGCTGCAGGGGACCTGGATCCCCCTCTCTAACAGCAGGGGATGTCTGCGCGATGAGCGCAGACTCCCCTGCTTCCGCCCGGCACGACCGCCGGGGCTTCAGTGAAGAAGCCGGGTACTTCCGCTTTCGTCACAGAAGTCCCGGCGAGCGTGCCGGGCGGCAGCAGGGGAGGTCTGCGCTCATCGCGCAGACATTCTCTGCTGCCCCACTAGCCACCAGGGAGAATCGGACAGCTGGGGGATGTCTGCACGATACGTGCAGACATCCTCCATGCTGCCCGACACGGCAGACTATTATGTCGGACCAGCTGTCCGTCATAATAGACTGCCGTGTCGGGCAGCATGGAGGATGTCTGAACGTATCTTGCAGACATCCCCCGGCTGCCCCCACTAGCCACCAGGGATCGACTTCCAGGTGAGGGGGAGGGAGGGGGAAGAGAGACAGGGGAGGGGGCAGAGACAGAGACAGAGACAGGGGGAGGGAGGGGGGCAGAGAGGGGGGGGGGAGACAGAGCAACAAGGGAAGGGAGGGGGGAAGAGAGCTACAAGGGGGGAAGAGACAGAGGGAGGGGGGCAGAGAGAAACAAGGGGGGGGGGAATCAAAGGGAGGGGGAGAGAGACAAAGCTGGGGGCAAGGGAAAGAGAGGCAGAATTGGCACATAAAAGGAAATAAAAACAAATGCATTTTTTTAATATAATTTTTTATTAAAAAAGCAATTTACATGTGAATATATACAAGTTTAACTTTTTTCCTAAAGGAATATCCAAAGTTTGGGGGGTCGTCTTATAATCAGGGTCGTCTTATAATCGAGCAAATACGGTATATACTGTGGTTAACCTGCATTCAGTTGTCTCTCTACTTTTTGCCAACTCTCACTTATAGAATTTTTGTTTTGCATAGCTATACAAAGTATACTAGTACTCTTCACCTTTGAGCTGCTTTCACTGCTAAGCACTAGATTATCAACTTACACCTGCTTTGTGATCCCACAGTTACACTCTGTTACCATGCCGATCATTCTGTGAGGCTGCGCAGGAAGGATGTGAGCCAGTGCTTGAGATGGTTAATTCCTCATGGCCAGAATTCCTCCGATGCTCCCAGTTTAAGAACAAAACAGCCGATAACAGCACAAGTCGCATGTGCTTCTCCCCACTGCAAGAGAAAGGAAAGCAATGTAAGTCGTGGGACGGTAAAACATGCATGCTTTAAGAGACTTTCAGAAACAAATGTTACTTCAGGATATGAATTCAGCTGTGTTCAAACCAAAATGGTGGACTGAAATTCTGAATAAAGATGTGAACCTCACCTGCAACTCACCATTTAGCCAGTAGGCTTCTTAGTCAGACCACTGTACAGTCTCCCAGGCTTAAATCGTCCCAGTAGTCACATTTTGTCCTTTGTGTTGTTCTAAGTAGCTTGTAATTATTATTGTTGCTTATTAGATAAATCCTTCACTTATTAATGTTATGAATACTGTTACAGGTCACTGTATTCCCCCTATTTCCCTTTGCCCTTAATATTTGGATAGAACTGTTATCTATTTTTTAATCAAATATTTTCCTTAAATAATATAAATATAGTATTTTGGCATGTCATGAACATTGTCACCTTTCCCATGACCTTAAAAATCACTTATATGGGCATGATAACTCATTTACTGTGCAAACAACAGTTGTGCGCAAATAATAATATACTTATATTTTAATGTGATGCTTCAAAACTTGTTTCCAGTTGTACATAAAACATAAAACATATAAAATAATGTTTCAGTATGTACATATCCAAAATCCAGATATATTCCCGGTTCAGTGAAAATCCACTCACGTGTAGGGTTGCCACCTTTTCTTCAGAAAAATACCGGCCTTGGTACTGTCTCCATAGGCTTAGCATTGGCCTGATGGCAATTTTTTACCGGACTGCCGGTAAAATACCGGCCAGGTGGCAACCCTACTCACGTGTAACAGAGGCTAAGGGACCCGGCTCTAAAGATAGCCTCTAAAGCAGTTCCAATAGCAATGAAAGTGCTCCTTCCTCTCATGCAGCAATGGGATCCACAGACAGAAGTCATGGAAAGAAACACTGTAAGCATCATATGCTTAACGTATATTTATTTCACACAACTAAAACAAACTTACTTAGTGTGTGGCAAGAATAACAGGCCAGCTGCTTCACACAATCACACTATAAAAGGATGCACCAGCACTGGAACACCAAATTTCATAAGTTACAAAATGTCAGCATCTGACTCCGCCCCTCGATGCATATACAATAATGGTGTTTCACCACTACACACCTATACTACTTCAATTTAACCCCATACTCTCCAAGCTTAGCTAGCATTTTACACATAATTGCATATTTCAATATAAAGATATAGCACTAGGCAGAAGAACATGCCTTAAAACCATGGGAGCCTCCTTACTTATATTCATGGTAAACACAGTTGCCTCACAAGTTCAGTTCTTATTGGTGGACCCCCTTGGGGAGCATGTAGTAAAACACAAAATCAATTTTAAAAAACTTTACACGTTTTCCATTTGCATACCATGCCACAGGTGATGTCATAAGCAGGGGACTCCACAGACACATTTAAAACACATTTTTCTCCTAATTTAGGCATTTGCTTGCAGTTTTGCTAATACAATGTATAGATCATTTTCAATAATTTTGTATGCTCCACATGCACAGTAAAAACAATGTTCACCTGATAGTCCCTTTAAAAAATAAAATAAATACTATATATATATATATTTATATATATATATATTACTAATATATTAAAAAATAATCTATATGCTACGGTATGTTTTAAAACCATTTATAGATATATTACAGCATTAGTCTCCATCAGTTAACATCTTCATAATGAAAGAACCAATAGATAATAAAAAATAGTTTATTTCAGCAGAAATGTCCAACACCATATACAATGGATTATAAAAAAAGCTTTTAGCCCCAATGGTTTTTGCATTCTCAATTCATATATCATATTAGATTTACTTACTTCTTAATAAGGTCCTCACACTGCCAATGTTTAGTGACCTTCTATATCGCTCTAAGTTCTAAATGATGAGGGTCACCTCCTCACTTTAAAGAAAAATGTATAGGAACACTGTGGCTTTTGTATTTACTCCTAATTAATCTGATGTGTTCCGCAATGCAAATATGTAAAGGCTTTGTAGTCTGGCCAACATAACTCAACTCACAGGGAGTGGTCAATATGTAAGTAACCTTCTTCGTATGGCATGTGATGAACTGTTTCATTCTATTTTGAGTTTGATTTGAAATCAAATCTCCTTCATTTTTTGCCAGAACCAGTTTCTCTACATGCCAGACAGTACCCAAAACAATAAAGCCAGAAGCCATGCTGATTTTTTTCTCTTCTTTGGATGTACTTTAAACTAGTTTTCAGTTCAAATTAGGTGCTCGCCAACAATTATTTGGCGTTTGGATATAACAATTCCATTTCATGTTGGATTTTCTGCCAATATTGGCCAATGTTTATTAATAATTCTCTGTACCTGTCTATTATTGCCTCCAAAGTGCAAAATAAGTGTTACTTCTCCATTCACTCTTTTAGGTTAACGGTTCATTCTGATCCATTATTTGTCCTCTTCCAGGTCCTGGTTAATCTCCATTTCCTCTTTCAATAAAATCACTTTTTTAAATATGTCTATTTAAGTCATACAGGTAGAGACTTCTGAACAGTTTCTCTTTAATCTCATAACTTGTTCCCAGGGGACCGCTAGAGTGTATCTACTCTGTCCGCATAGACATCCTCCAGTTCATCCTCTGATCCAGGCCATCGCCTCCATCGAGTCTATTGTGCCAGAACACTGGGCAGTCAGGTGACCCCAGTGTTCCGTCTCAGAAGACCAGCTCTAACTGTTGGGCAGCATCGGAAGATGTCGGTGTGCAGCGCACAGACATCCTCTGGCTGCGGGCTCCCCAGGACAGCCGGATCCCTTACTGGGGTTCCTGAACCCGCTATTTCACTGAAGTCTATCTCTATCCCGATTTTGTTATGGTTTGGGACTCTCTGTCCCAAAGTCAGAACTTTCCTGCGCAGATTTCCTGTTAGTCTTTGTGTGAACTCACCATCTCTTGCAGCAGCAGGGATCTATATCCGCATATTTGGCGCAGTAGCACTGCCAAAAGCCTCTATTACCATGTGTACCTCTTTTATACATAACCTCTATTGTCTAGAAATGTTTAAGACAAAACCAAGATTCTAAAGAGAATCTCCTGCTCTTTGGATCTTTGGTTGTTATACCATGTAGTAGGGGAATGTCTGTAAACTTGCCATGTTTACACTGAGATTCAGGTCAGCGGAACACATTTCTGGGGCTTATAACTCTTGTATAGCAACAATGCTTAAACAAAATAGCTTGCTTGCTTTCTTATTGTGTAAGAATGTTATCCATTTGGCAATGCTATATAACAGGATTATATCTAAAGGTTGGATAGGGGGAATTGGTACAGTGTTATACACACCAAAGACATCAGAATTGAAAATGTTAACAGTGTTATTTTGTGTTTTATGTTTTGTAAAGTTCAGTTTATAAATATTTGTTTTCCTTTTCATTAGATGACATGGAAAGCTTAAAAAGAAAGCCGGGTCAAACATAAATATTCTTTGCTGTCAAACTGATCGTATGGCCTTTTAACCTGCAACTGTACTTTCACATTGAGAAGCAATAACAAAAATTATTGAGCAGTAAATAAATTGTCATGAATTAATTTACATTTTGGTTGCTCTTAAACTGGTCATGGCTGTAAGTTTTCAATATAGCAGTTAGATTACATGTGTATATAGAGCATCATTATGTATAACATATATGACATTACAACTGGAAAACCTTTAGCAAGTCATAAATGAAGTCTCATGTCAGTGTCAAGTTAACCAGATTAACATTTGTGAAATTGTCACTAAAAACATATAATATGATCAGAGTTACATCTCTCATACATTAAAAGTTACTTCTCAGTAGCCAGATAGCTTGTGACATAGCAGTTACTGGTACATCCGACTCGTGGCCATATTATTTATTAATTTGATGGGACTAGGGGCGCTATTATGTATTAATTTGATGGTGCTAGGGGCGCTATTATTTATTAATTTGATGGGACTAGGGGCGCTATTATTTATTAATTTGATGGTGCTAGGGGTACTATTATTTATTAATTTGATGGTGCTAGGGGTGCTATTATTAATTAATTTGATGGTGCTAAGGGAGCTATTATTTATTAATTTGATGGGACTAGGGGTGCTATTATTTATTAATTTGATGGTGCTAGGGGTGCCATTATTTATTAATTTGATGGTGCTAGGGGTGCCATTATTTATTAATTTGATGGGACTAGGGATACTATTAGTTATTAATTTGATGGTGCTAGGGGTGCTATTATTTATTAATTTGATGTTGCTAGGGGCGCTATTATTTATTAATTTGATGGGGCTATGGGTGCTATTATTTATTAATTTGATGGGGCTAGGGGTGCTATTATTTATTTATTTGATGGGGCCAGGGGTGCTATTAGTTATTAATTTGATGGTGCTAGGGGTACTATTAGTTATTTATTTGATGGTGATATTATTTATTTATTTGATGGGACTACGGGTGCTATTATTTATTTATTTGATGAGGCCAGGGGTGCTATTAGTTATTAATTTGATGGTGCTAAGGGTGCTATTAGTTATTAATTTGATGGTGCTAGGGGTGCTATTATTTATTTATTTGATGGGACTAGGGATACTATTAGGTATTAATTTGATGGTGCTAGGGGTGCTATTATTTATTAATTTGGCAGGGCTAAAGGGGGACTATTATTTATTAATTTGATGGGGCTAGGGGGGCTATTATTTATTAATTTGATGGAGCTAGGGGTGCTATTATTTATTTACTGTTGCATTTTGACAGTCCCTTGCCACAGAAGTCATATGATTTAGTAATTTGATGTGGCTATGGGCATTTCACAGGCCCTAACTGTCAATTATTTATACATTTTAAGGGGCTAGGGGCATTTTGAGATGCTTGGGGGGTATTATTTATTTATTTGGGACCAAGGGCACTTGGGCAGTCCCTGGTACCCATATTATTGTAAGGGGTCAGGGCAATTTCAGCTGCCCCTGGCCACAATTGTAAGGGGGAAGCCATTGGGGGAGCCACTATAATTTTCAGTTTGGTAAACCCTTTCATTGCTGCATTAAGCAGCTGGTGCACATTAGCTGCTGCCCAGCTCTTCCATCGTGACTACTATGACGGAAGCTGGGAGGTCACCTGACCTTCCGGTGGTCCATCATAGAAGACGGAAGTGTTAGACACCATCGGAGGATGTCTGCACGCATCACCGGCTGTCCCCACTAGCCACCAGGGATATTTGAAGCAAGGAGGGGGCATTGGCAAAGTCTGGGGGCAGTAGGGGGGCATTGGCAAAGTCTGGGGGCAGCAGGGTGGAATTGGCAATGCCTGGGGGCTGCAGGGGGGGCATTGGCAAAATCTGGGGGCAGCAGGGGCAGCATTGACCCAGTCTGGGGGCAGACGGAATTGTCAGGCAGCATCGGAGGAAATCTGCACGCATCGCGCAAACATCCACTGGCTGACCCCACTAACCAGCAGGGAGGGATCATTGGCGAAGTTTGTGGGCAGCAGGGGGGGTATTGGCAAAGTCTGGGGGCAGCGGGGGGGGGGGGGGGGCATTGGCAAAGTCTGGGGGCATTGGAAGAGCCTGTCAGAAATCTCTTTCTGGCTGTTGTATTGTGGATAAAAATAATTTGAATACAGAACTAATAAACTTGTTACAATCTTCAATGCTCGATAATGCAGTTATTTCTCTAAGTAGCCAAACACCCTGTCTTGGTCTTCTGTGACACGGGCTTTTCATCTCACAGATTGAATCCTTCACCAAATCTTGCCACCTAACCTTAAGAAACAGTGCATGCATTCCATCCATTCCTTAACCAAGAATAAACCAGATAAACTTTAACACACTACCCTATAGCCTCCTATCTACTTTAAACCTCTGTACACCAACTTTGAATTCCTTTAACTTGATGCTACACTCATGGCAGGCCTTAAGTGTTCTGGCGGGCTTCCCCCCTTGGCGCCCCCGTCTCTTTCACCCCCCCCCCCTCCCCATGTATGTATCTCTCTCCCTTCCCATGTTTGTCCCTTTCCTCTTCATTGCCATGTCTGTCTCTCTCTAACTCCCCCTTACCTGTTCTCTCTCTCCCTCTGTTCTGTCTCTCTCCTACCCTTTCTCTGTTCTGTCTCTCTCTCTCCCCCCCTGTTCAGTCTCTCTCCTCCCCTTCCTCTGTTCTGTCTCTCTCTCTCTCCCCCCTGTTCTGTCTCTCTCCCCCCTGTTCTGTCTCTCTCTCCCCCCCTGTTCTGTCTCTCTCTCTCTCCCCTGTCTCTCTCCCCCCCCTGTTCTGTCTCTCTCTCCACCTTCCCCCTGTTCTGTCTCTCTCTCCCCCTTCCCCCAGTTCTGTCTCTCTCTCCCCCCTGCCCCCTGTTCTGTCTCTCTCTCTCCCCTCCCCCTGTTCTGTCTCTCCCCCCTCTTCCTTTGCCTGCAAAAGTGGATACAGGGAGGGGGCGGAGCTAACCGGCTGAGAAGTGTAGCTCCGTCCCCACGGGCAGCAAGATAAAGTGCTGCTAGGCTCCCCATGCTTAATGCAGGCATGGGGAGCTGAGCAGCACTTTCTCTTACTGCCCGCGGCTCCTCGTGAAGCAGATGCTGCTCTGCTTCTACAGGGTGGGGGCGGAGCTGCACCTCTTAGCCTATTAGATCCGCCCCTCCCCGGATCCAGCAGAGCTAGCCGAGCAGATCGCTGGTGAGGGGGGATCTTTTGATCTCCCCAGTCCAGTGCCTCTACCGGCTTTTTTTTTTTTGAAACTTTTTTTTCTTTAGGCGAGAGGGCGCCCCCTGGGGTGCTGCTTTCCCATTATGTAAAGTCCTTCACTAGCTTACCATTCGTTAACAGAAGACCTTTTTACACTCATACTTGGAAGATCTCTCAAGCTTTCCATTTGTCTCGAACTCACCAGGTCTTTTCGTTTTTTTTGCAGTCTTCAATAAGTTTCTAAAAAACCCACCTTAATATTCATTCAATAAGAATGTTACAATACACCAGAATTCTCCACTGATCCTACCTGTTTAGCTGGCACCTCCCCAGTGTGCCTTGTCTTCATCTCAAGCCTTTTCTAACACTTTATGATTCTTTAGTGTTAGAAGCCCATGTCATTTTATGTATTGTGAGATGGTAACAGCCTTCCAAGTTCTCTATCCAGGTCTCCATATATTTTTGGCGCTGTATAAATACAGTTTAATATAATCTAAGAGTCATTTGAGGCAGTAATTATGAAATAATGAAGCACTGGTTAGACCCAGGCAGAGCTGTATAACTAATTATTCATTTAGAAAGATGTTACTAATGTAATCCCTGGTGGCTCGTAGAGAATAGCACTGCTAGAGTATTTTTAAATTGAATAAGTGGGCCACCCACATGAATCAGTTCATGTTTACAAAAGCAGAGCTACTCTTTTAAATAGTGTATAAAAACCAAATGAATTTCTATGCCTCAAAGCTACTCTTTTAAATTGTGTATAAGAAACAAATTAATTTCTATGCCTTGCTTTTCAATCACTATGTCAAATAATGTTCTCCATATTACAAGGCTGGAACAATGTCACCGTGGAACTGCTGCCCTGTTCATTTTCAACGAACCTTAGATGCGGATCAGTTTTCAGTGTTATTATAAACATCTGAGTTTGTTCAGACAAGCTAATTAAATGCTTCTCCATATGTTCCTCTTGGTATAAACCCCCCCCCCCCCCCCCCCCCAAAAAAAAACGAGCAAAATGAAGCAATTTATGCAGCAGTAAATACAAAATGTACTAAAATAACATTGGAAGGGTGACATTTGCTTGTTTTCTTTTAGTCCCTAGAAGCAACTCATTCAACTAGAAGTGTTTAGTCTCTGGCTTCTGGTTAAATGGATACTGTATATCACTGGATTTGTTAGTCTTCCACACTGTATATTGTTACAGGCTTTCTGGTAACATTTGTAATATACAGACAGTCGTATCCCTCTGTGGATGAATAGCACCAAATTCAAGTTTAATTTATGATGTGCGTGTTTCTATAATTCTAAATAAACACTATGGGGGCTATTCATTAAACCAACCAACTGCAAGTGAACTGCACAAAAACTGGCATTAAGAGCTGTTAGAAAAATTATTTCCAACTCTGCTTTCAATGGCTATTTTTTTTCCGTTCCTCTGTTAGTTAACTTTTATTGAATAGACCACACTGTGAGCTGGTTTATTTATTTACAGTATTTGCTGCACTGTTTGTAGATGTAAAAGATAATAAATGAGATTTAATAAAATGGCTTTTTTTGCAGTATAAGAATGAGAGCTATGGCTTCCTTATATTATAAAAATGAAGGTCATTTGTTCTATACTGATATATCATTTTTTTATGTGTTCTCAAACAAAGAATATTCCATTAGATATATAATTACTTTATTACAGCGGTGTGACTTGGTTTCAGAATTACTGGAAGTAATTTTTATAGTTGTAATAACAATGAAAATAGTGGGATACTTCACTTCATGCGACCCCTATATTGTCTACTGTTTGGTTATGTATTTATGTTATTTCTATCAATTCCATAATATTAAGTGTTTTGAATTAAAACTAAAAATGGAATGCAAATATATTTAAATAAATATATAGATCAGCCCCATAAGAATGTATGACATTTTCTACCATTTACAGTCTACTCAATATGCGCTGACATTCAGGTACGAAATGGTGCCTCAGAAGTTCAGAATGATTTGGGGCACATCAGAGACATAATGGGAACCTAATAGCGAACTACCCAATATGCCCCATATGTCACTCCAAATACCTTTGCAATTTGCACATCATAGCCAATTACACTGTGGTATCTTCTGAATCTGAATGCAGCCGAAATATAACCGAAACACACGGAACCGAAGTGCTAGCCTTTAAAATCACCATGGTATCCTATGGGAGATTTCGGACAAGAAAAAAAAGCCCCGAAATACGGAAGAGAATAAGGATAGAAACAGAAGGAGAATAAGAAATGCATAAAGTTGAAACAAAATAATATTTTCTAAAGACTGGGAGATATCCACATTCCACTTGATTATATAATTGTCCCACATTGTCTGCACAATTTGTGTTTTGTGTTGATATCAAATTGTATTCAATTAGAACATGCAAATAGACAAGACACTTTAGTTTTGATGAAAATACAGCATTAATTAAGGAATTGTACAAATTTTACCATCAGGTAATTGAGGCCAAAGCCAGAATTACCAGCCAGAAGATGAGAAATACCATCTGGAATAGGAACATCGTGAATGTCAGCACAGTTGGATTGCAGGACAGATCAATAGCTGTTGTCAAGAAAAGATAGGAACATCACCATACGCATACACATGGGCCACATCATTAATTTCAATTCATATATAACAAACACACCTGTAGTTCGCATCATACTTCTCTTAGCCAAGTTAACACAATGGGTAAAGCCACATATCTGTACGAGGACACACATAACTCATCATGCCCTGCTGTCATATTGCATGTACTCAGATATCGGGAGACAGGTGCTGAAGAAGATACAAATAGAGAAGAACGACAGGTGAGGCACAGCAACTTTCATCCAACCTCAGTGGCTGCAGCCTCATGGCTCCAGCAACTACCCGCGTATCTGAACAGACCATTGATACAAACACAACAGCAGGTACACTTCATACATAAACATATTGAAATATTCATCACCAAAGCCACAACTGCCAAGTAAAGGTTCAGATACTTTAACAAGGTTTTAATATATATGATCAATAACAAAATAAATACTACGGTATACTACGTAGTAATACTACGGTAGAATGCACATGCTGCATGATAACAAAAATAGTAGACGTCAAAGGAAAACAATCGCCTGTCTTTTAGATCCATCTGTGGAGCAAGTGGGCAGAATCTTCCTGAGTGTGGATTATTCAGACGTTGAAGATCAGCCAGGCACATCTGGAGCTGTCCATGGTCAGGGTGATTGTTTTTTTTTTATAGCTCCCGACCCTTTTCAGTGCGGGAGAGGGAGCCTGAAACAAATCAGGCGCCTGATTTTTTTTTTACAACACATGTTTATACATGACCCCCTTTTTGTCAAGTTTCCCTCGCTGTGGAGGTAGTACTAGATCTATCACCATAATTGTAACAACAATAGAGGTAAACGTACCGTGGTTCGTACGGAGAGGTAGGGACCCCAATAGCAGATAGACTGTTCTTGCCTGGCACCACCGATACAGAGGACTACAGGGCAAGCAGACTTTAATTGATGGCAGCAGGCACGAACGTCCGTGGATCAGGTCTGGATGTGCTGCAGCCGTAGAGAATAGTCGAGGTATAAGCCGAGTCGGGGAGCCAGAATCGAAGCAATGTCAGAAGTACAAGCCGGGGTCAGGGGTTCCAGAGTCCAGGATAGTCAGAATATCGTAGCCGGGTCAGGGATTCCAGAGGGCAGCAGAGTCCAGGTGAGAGCCAAAATATAAGGGCAAAAGCAGAGGGATAATCCAAAAAACACGCCAGGTCAGAAGTCCAGTAAAGCAGAGTAACACAAAATCACAGAAAAGTCAACTACGGAAAAGCTAGGAGCAATCCACGCAGAGATAGCTTGTATATTCAGCAAGCAAGTTTGAATTGCGCGTGCTATGGATTTAAAGGGCTTAGCTCCGCCCCCTTGACATACGCGACGCACGTCTCTCTGCCCGTCGCCATAGTGACGACCGGGATAGCAGCGAACGAGTATTTCTTAGTGCACGCGCCTGTCTCCATTGACGAGTGCGTGCTGAAGAGGATCTCCGGCGGTGAGAGGAGTTGAGAGCCACGCTGTGAGGGACCCGTCGTGGGACAGAAATACCGACCTTACAGAGCCCCTTCCCCAGGCGCGGACTCCGGGTGCGATTCGGTGCAGGGCGCGACGCGTACCGAAGATGGTATGCACGTAAACAAGCCGGAGCATGAATGTGTGACAAAGGTTCCCATGAACGTTCCTCTGGACCGTACCCGCGCCAATGGATCAGATACTCGATGCGTCCTCTCCGCCATCGGGAGTCCAATACTCGTTGTACCACGTATTCCTCATGGTCTTCCACGACAACTGGAGCAGGGGGCGTAGGAACCCGACCGGTAAAGCGGTTGGCAATGTAAGGTTTAAGGAGAGCCACATGAAATACTGGGTGCACACAAAGTGGGAGGGGAGTTTGAGATGCATCGTAACTGGGCTGAGAATCTTTACGATAGGGTAAGGACCCAGGTATCTGGGACCCAATTTTCTGGATGGGCATGTTAACCGAATATGAGCAGCAGAGAGCCACACTTTATCCCCTATTTGGTACCTTGGCGGGGGTGAACGTTTCTGGTTAGCGTAATGACTTTGGGTGTCTTGAGCGGCCTCAAGGTTTTTACGTAGGGTTACCAAATGATGTGAGATGTGCAAGAGTCTGTCCTTGACCTCAGGTACTGAAGTGTCCGTAACTAGACCTGGAATCGAGATAGGGTGGTATCCGTAGTTAGCGAAAAATGGGGACATCTTAGTGGAAGATTGTTGATGATTATTGTAGGCGAATTCTGCTGTTGGGAGCAGTTGGAACCAGTCGTCTTGTAAATAGGTGGTGTAACAGCGTATATACTGTTCCAATATTTGATTCAACCGTTCGGTTTGACCGTTGGTCTGAGGGTGGAATGCTGTGGAAAGAGCAACCTGGATTCGAAGGTTATGACAAAAGGATCTCCAAAAACGGGAAGTGAATTGAACTCCACGATCCGAGGTGATGGACTGTGGCAGCCCGTGGAGGCGAAAAATAGAGGTGATAAACAAGGAAGCGGTAGTAGCAGCTGTGGGAACCCCAATGATCGGAATAAAATGGGCCATCTTGGTGCAGCGGTCCACTACCACCATGATGGTATTGTATTTCTGAGAAGGAGGTAGGTCCACGATGAAGTCCATGGAAATGTCGGACCATGGTCTAGATGGCACAGGTAGTGGATGTAGCAAGCCCGCAGGTTTGGTTCTGTTGGTCTTGTTCCGCGCACATAAATCACAAGAACGAACATAATTTGTGACGTCCTTCATTAACTTAGGCCACCAGAAGTGGCGTTTCACAAGTTCTGTTGTCTTCGTGATTCCACCATGTCCTGCCAGGAGAGAGTCATGGTGTAGCTGCATAACTGTTAAATGAACCGGTTTGGGTACGTAGATTTTGTCTTGGTATTTGTAGTATCCTCCTTGGAATGTGAGAGGAGGTATAGTACAAGGAGGTAAGGTAGACCGTGAATGAGTTTGTATCTTGTTAATCAGAGAACTCTGAGTTGTGAGGAATACGTGAGAAGGGAGTATCGTGTCAGGCGTGAGGTTCTCCACAGGCTGTATATCATAAAGGCGGGATAAGGCATCAGCTTTCGTGTTTCGAGCGCCAGGTCTAAACGTGATGTGAAGGTTGAACCTAGTGAAGAATAAGGACCATCGAGCCTGTCTGGGGTGAAGACGTTTGGCTTTCTTTAAGTATTCGAGATTGCGGTGGTCAGTATAAATGGTAACAGGATGCAACGCTCCCTCCAACAGATGTCTCCATTCCTCCAAGGCATACTTAATGGCTAGCAATTCTCGGTCTCCTACATCGTAACTGGACTCTGGAGGTGTGAGACGATGGGAATAAAAGGCTATTGGGTGGAGGAGAGCTTTTTCTCCTTGTCTCTGGGATAAGACAGCTCCTACCGCTGCCTCGGAGGCGTCCACTTCTAGAAAAAACGGTGAAGAGGACTCAGGCTGTTCCAATATAGGAGCTGAAGTAAAACGTTGCTTGAGCAAATTGAAGGCGTCTTGAGCTGCAGAGGTCCAAACGAAGGGGATATGTAATTTAGTCAGTTTAGTGATGGGAGCAACGATCTGCGAGAATCCTCTGATGAATTTGCGGTAATAATTGGCGAAACCAATAAATTGTTGAACCGCCTTTTTGCAAGTAGGTGTTGGCCAGTTCAAGACCATGTGGACTTTTCGTTGGTCCATCTGAATACTCCCTGGTGTTAGGATGTATCCAAGGAATTCAATCTTGACACAGTCAAAAGCACATTTCTCAAGTTTAGCGTATAGCTGATGTGTACGTAAACGGTCCAGTACCTTGCGAACGTGCATATGATGTTCCTGGAGGTTCTTGGAAAAGATGAGTATGTCATCCAAATATACCACAAGGAATACATCCAATATGTCTCTGAACACATCATTCAAAAAATGCTGAAACGCTGCTGGGGCATTGCAGAGTCCAAAAGGCAATACCAAATATTCAAAATGCGCATACCGAGTCCGGAACGCCGTCTTCCACTCATCACCCTTGCGAATCCTGACCAGGTTGTATGCCCCACGTAAATCTATCTTGGTGAATATGGTGGCTCCTCTGACCCGATCCAATAGTTCAGGAATTAAGGGAAGTGGATACCGATTTTTGATGGTGATGTCATTGATTTCTCTATAATCAATACATGGTCGGAGACCACCATCTTTCTTTCTGATTAAAAATATAGCAGCTCCGGCCGTGGAGGTTGAGGGTCGAATAAATCCTTTTGAGAGGTTCTTGGTGATATAGTCCTTTATATGAAGCAGTTCCGGTTCTGATAACGAATAGATTTTACCGAACGGGATAGAAGAGCCTGGTAATAAATCAATAGGACAATCGTAGGGTCGTTCTGGGGGTAGTTTATCAGCCCCCTTCTTGTCAAATACATCGGCGTAGTCAGAATACTGAGCAGGAATGTTGATGGTTGCTTCATTGGAAACAGGGTCAGTAGTTGTCAGTAATGTAGAGGGGGTGTTCTGACAATGGTGTTGGCAGAACTCAGAAGGAAAGGATAGAGAGCCTTTCGACCAGTCTATTAGAGGGTTGTGTTGACACAACCAAGGCATTCCCAGGATAACTGGGAATAGAGGTGAGGTCACCACATCGAATTTAAGGACTTCCACGTGATCAGGGCCAATATAGACTTGTAGAGGAAGGGTTTCTAGAGCAACAGGTCCTGAGCTGATGGGAGTGCCATCTATCACCTGGATGTGTAGTGGCTTCTCCTTCTTGCGGGTTGGGATATGAAGAAGTTCAGCCGTAGAATTGTCTATAAAGCAACGGCTTGCCCCGGAATCAACAATCGCTTGAACTGTGGCGGAGTTATGGGTCCACTGCAGAAACAGAGAGATGGACAAATGAGGGGAACCAGAAGACAAGGCTGGACTGCGACATATATCAGATTGGACACTCTTACCTCCAGAAGATCGGGGTAGCCGAGGACAGGAACGAATGAGATGGCCTGGCTTGCCGCATTAGAGACATAGGTTATTGAGCCGACGATGTTTCTTCTCCTCTTCAGTAAGCGGTCCTCGTGCGAGTCCTAGCTGCATTGGTTCTTCAGATGTACTGGTGGTCGGAGAAGGGCTAGAAGGCTCCGGAAAGGATGCAGGGCGTCTAAAATTGGGGGTGAGAGACGAGGCACGCTCCATTCTTCTCTCCCTTAACCTTTTATCTAATTGTACAACCATAAGGATAAGGTTGTCAAGAGAGGACGGCATACCTATGCGGGCAAGCTCATCCTTGAGGGTTTCTGATAGCCCTTGGCGGAATTGGTCTAACAGCGCTGGTTCGTTCCAAGTGCTATCGATTGCCAGGCTTCGGAACTCTGTGACATACTCCTCCACGGGTCTTTTGCCTTGTCTAAGTGATCGGAGGGAGGACTGAGCGGTAGCAGTTCTAAGGGGGTCTTCAAACAGAGCATCCATCTCTTGGCGGAACGACGCCCATGAATCCAGGGATGGGTGTTGAGAATGTAAAAGATGGTGCGCCCATGTTTGAGGTTCCCCCTGTAATAGGGAAATGACAGTCCGTACTTTCACAAAATCCGAAGCGTATGTCCTGGGTTGCAATGAGAATAGGAGTTGACAGGAAGTCATGAAAGCCCTGTATTTCTTCCTGTCTCCAGAGAAGCGTTCTGGCAGGGGTACCCTGGGTTCTGGAGTAGCTGCAGATGCTGAATCCAACGGATTAGGGGCAGGTATTGGTGATGTCCCTTCGGACTGAGGGTATTGACGGTGAGCTTGTAATTCATGTAGCTGATGTTGGACGTGAGAATGACCCGCTTGCAGGTCCTGCATAGATTGGGTCAGGGCCGTTAGTTCCCGGGATAGGTCAGTTACCGCGTCCATGACTTCTGCGGGGTCCATGAAATGTGCTTGCTGAATTGTAACAACAATAGAGGTAAACGTACCGTGGTTCGTACGGAGAGGTAGGGACCCCAGTAGCAGATAGACTGTTCTTGCCTGGCACCACCGATACCGAGGACTACAGGGCAAGCAGACTTCAGTTGATGGCAGCAGGCACGAACGTCCGCGGATCAGGTCTGGATGTGCTGCAGCCGTAGAGAATAGTCGAGGTATAAGCCGAGTCGGGGAGCCAGAATCGAAGCAATGTCAGAAGTACAAGCCGGGGTCAGGGGTTCCAGAGTTCAGGATAGTCAGAATATCGTAGCCGGGTCAGGGATTCCAGAGGGCAGCAGAGTCCAGGTGAGAGCCAAAATATAAGGGCAAAAGCAGAGGGATAATCCAAAAAACACGCCAGGTCAGAGGTCCAGTAAAGCAGAGTAACACAAAATCACAGAAAAATCAACTACGGAAAAGCTAGGAGCAATCCACGCAGAGATAGCTTGTATATTCAGCAAGCAAGTTTGAATTGCGCGTGCTATGGATTTAAAGGGCTTAGCTCCGCCCCCTTGACGTACGCGACACACGTCTCTCTGCCCGTCGCCATAGTGACGACCGGGATAGCAGCGAACGAGTATTTCTTAGTGCACGCGCCTGTCTCCATTGACGGGTGCGTGCTGAAGAGGATCTCCGGCGGTGAGAGGAGTTGAGAGCCACGCTGTGAGGGACCCGTCGTGGGACAGAAATACCGACCTTACAATAATCCTAAACATGGCAAAAGAAAAAGAACTTAAGGTGTTACAGTGTTTTGGAAAACTCTTGTTTCCTTATCTTATTTTTATTGCCACCCAAGCATTCCAATCCCCTGGTTTTAAGTTCTCTTGTCATTCTACCTATGTATTGTATACCACATTTACATTCCAGAAGGTATACTGCATTATGGATCATCATTGGATCAATTGTTTAATTTTATACAACCTTCCTGTCTGGGTACATTTAAACTCTACTAATTTGTTTCTTTGTAGTTTACAGATCTTCCACATCTGTGGAAACCTGGGGTTTTCTTAGACATAAACTGTTCTGAACCCAGATGTTGTAATTCTGGGAGAACACAGGGGGCCCAAAATAAGCTTTCAGTTCTCTGATTTCTTATATATAATTTGTGGTTTATTGGGTAGTTTTCTTTTAATATATTGTCCTGGTTCAATATTGGCCAACATTTGCTTTTTTAATGTTATAAGCTTTCTCATTATGTTTTGTTTGAAACAAGAAATCAAAGTAATTTTTTACTGTAGGACATCTATATTTTAAAAAGTCCATATTAATGATCTTAAATTGTCCTATGCTGTTTTTTTAGTAATTTGGTGGGATGGCGGCTTTAACATTTTTAAAACATTTCTGGTACACCAGGTGTGCCAAAAAGCACAGTATATGCAGAGTAGCAATCCAATAAAATGCAGGATAATGTGCACCGTCCAGAAATCTTAACTAAGTGCCATTTCAACCCATTTCTCCGGATGACGGGCTTCCTCTTTGCACCTTGCCCATAAGTTGATAGCTGCTTTGTGTAAATCGCGCCAAACAAGAAAGTATTCTTCCCTGATCGAAATGCAACTCTTTTTAAACTTCAACACCTACCCATTTCTGGTCACATGATTGTGATTGAATTTGATTAAAATATAAAAAAAATTACATACAGTATACATTCCAAATAGCCTTAAAATGGTGGGATAGAAAATGATAAAATAATCGAAAATCGACTCCTAGAACACAGCTAAGTAATGACATCATCAACATAGCGATACCAGAGCACCAAGCATGCGCTGAATGGGTTGCAGAACCAGATGGATTTGGCCTCCCAATCTGCCATTGAAATGTTGGTTTACCAATCTTGGTGCCCATGGCCGTCCCACATAGCTGCAAATAAAATTTGTCATTAAACAAAAATGTATTGACTTTTTAGAAGGAAACTGATTCAATCTAACATGAACTCACTCTTTGAGCCCCCGGACTTCACCAAGTAACATGTCACCCACTTCCCACAGTGTTAGCTTTACCACTGAACAATTTGTCAGTGCCATCTTTGTTCGAAAACAGATAGTCTGTGCCATATTTGTGCCAAACTGCTTACCAGTGCCATGGTCTTCCCCAAACAGAGTTTTAGTTCCATCTTTTTACTAAAACCGTAATATAGTTTTGTTTTTTTATTATACAGGGGTTAAGCATTTCTCCAAAGGCTTGCTGTTATATGCTTATCCTGTCTGATGCTTCAGTTTGGAGTCTGCAACATGAATCAAAATGAGGTGACACACAATAAAAGCTGCATCTAGGTTTAATGTGATTGTATACATTTCTAGGTATTGGGTCCAATAGTCTTACTTCTAGTCTGATTTACAAGTTAACATTTTATTACCCCCACTCCTGCATATCCTTTACTTACATATATGTGTTTGATTGAGAGGAGGGACGAGCCTGACGCCTGTGTGCAATAATTTTTTTAGGCACCAACATCCTGGTGTGGCTATATTGTTATCTTCTCCCATTCACAAACATAATACATCTAGCCACCCTGGGAGTATTTATATGGCAACCACTCCACCTCTGTGGGCCCCAGAGGCGGCACTAGGGTTGGTGTCACCCGGTGTGGAAACTCATGGTGTCACCCTCCTGGATTTCCTCCAATACAACGCCAAACAGATTCCTTAGTAATGCCAGTTAGATGGCCTATTAACTATGCCACACACAGGAGCCCCATAACTATGCCACACACAGGAGCCCCATAACTATAACACACACAGGAGCCCCATAAATTATGCCACACCAGAGCCCCAATATTTATGCCTCACCTCTGCCCAATTAATTATGCCACACACACACAGGTGCCCCATAATTATGCCACACCAGAGCCCCATAAATTATGCCACACCAGAGCCCCATAAATTATGCCACACCAGAGCCCCACTATTTATGCCTCACCTCTGCCCAATTAATTATGCCACACACACACAGGTGCCCCATAATTATGCTACACCAGAGCCCCATAAATTATGCCACACCAGAGCCCCACTATTTATGTCTCACCTCTGCCCCATAATTATGCCACATAAAAGAGTCCCTTAATTATGACACACATGGGGCCCAATAAATATGCCAGACATGGGGCCCAATAAATATGCCACACACAAGCGCCCAATAATTATGCCACACACAGGAGCCCCATGAGGTGAAAATTGTACAATTCTAAAACAATACATATCTATTCATACAGACATCTCTCTCTCTCTCTCTATAACAGCCAATTTGCCCAATTATATGCCAGTATCATTTTGTCCAGTGGTCTGTGGAAACTGGGGAAACAGGTGCTCTGGACTGATATATTTGGCTGTAGCAGAAGCTAGTTTGAAGGAGTGGAGAACGGTACAAGAATTAGTGTTTGCAGGCAACAGTTAAGTTGAGGTTCCTTGCAAGGCTGAATCTCTGCAAATGTACTTGGGGATTTGGTCAAAATTAATGGTCTCCTCAATACTGAGAAATACATTCAGATACTTATACATCATGCAATACCATCAGGGAGGCATCTGACAGGCCCCAAATGTATTCTGCCACATTTGCATAGCTCGATTCGTCATTCAAATTGATGATTTATAAGAAAATCAATAACTGATAGCTACACACAACGGCACTTAATGTGCAAGTGTGACCACATAGTGAACAGTCTGAATTAAATACACATCACAAACCAATACATGTAAAGGTAAAAACAATTAAGGAGTGCTTTTTTTATTATATTAGTACAATTTTCACTCATCCTTTAATTATCATTCACATCTTACAATTCTCTATTAGTAGGATATCATTTTATCTGCCATATTTTTCTAGTTGTATACACATTTGCTTTATTATTGAAATATTTATCAGACACGCTCTTGATATATTTATCAGCGTAACAAGTAGTCCGGGAAATTATTGTATGGTCCCACAGAGCCCTGATCTCACCATCAGTCTGTCTAATATTGCATGAAGAAAGGGAAGCAACGGAGGCTTCCTAAATCCAAAAAGGAACTGTGGTTAGTTCTCCAAGATGTTTGGAACAAACTACCTGCCGAGTTTAAAGACAAAGGGTTGTCACTCCAAATATTGATTTGATTTTTCCTCTGTTTACTCACTTTGCTTTTTATTAAATGATAAAAATAAACTACTAAGATTTCTTTTTAATATAAACATTTTTACTTTACAGCATTTTTGCACAGTACCATACCTCCCAACTTTGCCGTGCAGGCGAATTGGGACGACGGGGGGCGGAGTCTGGGGAGGGGCATGTCAGCGCTACCGCATATGTGCGGTAACACTGTCAGCCACTTTAGATCCTGGCATTTGAAGCCAGGATCGCAATTGTGCATTTGCACAGTGCCAGGACACTGGAGAATGCCAACAGGACCGTGGGATTGTGGTCCTCAGTCCCGCTGTCCCACTGAGCTCTACCTCTATCCTGAAAAGCTGTACAGAGGTAGAGCACGGCGTGACAGCAGGACATAGCTCCCAAATCTGGACTGTCCCTAGCAAAGCTAACTATATCAATATGTACATGTCTCTATCCTAAAACCCCTTCTGATTAAACTCTATAACTTGCCACTGGTACAAGAAAAGTGACATGGCATAACTTATATTCTTTACAACATTGTGAAAATAATATACATCAGAGGCAGAGGCTCACACACACAAGTTGAAAGAAGAATTTTGAGAAAATAGGGGCCGGTCTTTGGATAATGGAGGTGCGGTTTCCTGCTATGTCCTTGTGTTTAAAATTATTTTTCCTGTCCCCCTTTTTTCTTCTTCTTATCTGATCTAAATTATCCTAACAGTCATAGCTGGATGTTTTCATTCTGTTTTGCTAATGGTAAGCCACAAAAGCTGCATATAATCAGTTTGTTCCACCACATCACTTGAAGTTTAAAAATGGCATGAAAAAGTGTTGTATATTTTCTGATCATAACTGGCTTCTTCTGGCAGTTGTGTAGCACAACTCTTATCAGTATTATGGAAACAGAGATGACATCCTTCATAGAATTTCTTATAAAACTGGTACTTGATGAAAAATCCATTGACAAACTCGTCTGCAACATTTCATTCGATAATTATTCTATGGAGTTAGTAATGATTAAAAAGGGACAGTCTATTATGGAAAAAAATCCTTAAATAGGTACTATTTCATTGTTTTTATAATGTATCCTTTTGTATATAACTGGGAGTTTGACATGTGCGTAATCACGGATGATTAAGTGTACAGTGTGCACAGAACACGTCAGTTGACTTTCGTTTGTCCTGGGTTTTTTTTGCTCTTCACTGTTCATTAACTATATAATTAAATATGTAGTGTCAGATTTGTAACCAGAAGAGCAGTGAGATGTACTGTCCTAAAGTGGGAAACTTCTGTGACAAACTATTTGTGTGAACTACTGAATAACTCCATACCATTAGATCCATGGGTATAACACAATAATAAAACAAATGTATTGCGGGAGTAGCATTAGTCACTAGATGCTACATAGCAGCTTTAGGGAATAAAACTGAAATATCAGCACAATTAAAAAGAAAATTAAAAAGGTCATTGAAATGGACCAATTAACTGCAATGGTTCATTCAAATTTTAAATCTTTTGATAAAATTTGGTCATTTTGGCCTAACATAGCATAAAAATGTGTTCTCTCTCAGCTTGACCATAGTTATTAATATGGCTCTTTATAATACTGACTCAGACATTCAGTATTCATCAGATTAGTTTTTATTCTACATAACATTATGCTATGCAGAAGCAAACTGATAAACTAACGAAATCCGAATATACGAATGCTAAATGAACGAAAATCATTCGTCCATTCGTTCATTCAGATGCTGAAACTGGGGATGAATGAAATTCAAATTAAATTTGTATGCAATTCGTATGTAATTCGTATTAATTAGACTCTTTGAACCAAATTCTCCTACCTTATACTATTGAAGTTAGGTTAAATCTTTATACTGTATGTCTGTCTGTATTTGTCAGTTTTGTATAATGTGTTACTAAGCATTTTGATCATTATGGATGTGATTTTTTGAAACTTTGAAAAAAAAAAGTGTAATACAGATAAAAAAATAATTTAAATTTCATAGCCATAATTATCAAAATACTTAATAATGCAATCTATGTTATATGTTATATGCTTATATACACTGACTTTGCATCCAATTCACTCCCTGCACTTCACATACTGATTGTGAAGTACAGAGAGAGAATGACTGCGAAAGGACAGTGAAAGGAAAAAACAAACTAATTTCCTGTATGAAAAAAATTAACCCTTCCCCTGCTGATCACAGTTGCTTTTTACTGTGATCCGTTTCTTTCCAAGTTTATGGCCCTCATTTAGTTTTTTCTTATAATTTTTATTTTTTGCAATTTCACTATATTACTAATACTTTTTTAATGTATTAATTTAATTACAGTTAACTCCTGCAGGCCTGTGCTGTGATTCTGACCAGAGCAAACTTTAAATGTCTCCCCTTTTATATGTATTTTTGAATACTAAATTGTAGATCATTTATATGTACATGGTATCCATCCAAAGAAAATAAATTATAACATATAACTTGTATGGGTGTGTTAAATGAGAGAGAGGAAAACCAAGTTTAATCAACCATGTTTCAAAATGGAAAAATCCTCTCTGGTCATTAGCCCTGGAAAATCCCTGGTTCTTTAAGGGTTAATGCATGCCTTAGGAGTATCCCTGAGTTAATGGCGTAATATACCAGTAACATGCTCTAACAGTTTTCGCGGGACAGTTCCGATTTTTGAGGTTTGTCACGCTGTCCCATCAAGCTTTACCGCTGTTCCACTTTTCGGAAGAGGGGTAGAATTCGTCAAAACTGTGGAAATAAAAACTGTAACACCATGTTCTTGATCTGTTCTCTGGTGTCTGGCACACTGGAGACTGAATACTGCACATGCGCAGTGCAGCCTGGTTGTGTGAGAGCGCAACCGCGCATGCCTGGTGGCGCTGTCAATATACCTCCCAGGGATATTGTCAAAGCATGCATGAACCAAATCTCTTAAGAGGTCACTAAAGGGTATATTCCATGAGAGAAACTGTAGTGATTTGAGACAGGAATTTCAAACTTAATTACAAAGTAGCCTTAATAAAGGTTACTGGCCCTTTAAAGCCAACAAATAACGTGTGAAACGGTCAACTGTGAATATTATATAAACCGCAGGTTTTTTATTTTATTTTTTATTAATATTATTTTAATCATACTTTTGGGTTTACATCTACACCACTAAAATTTGACTTTCTATGTTTCTATCTGTTTGATTTCAACAAAATGATGTACATACGCTTCTATATCCGAATTCCCCAATCACTTAGAGCCAAATTTCAACAGCTCGATAGCATATGTAAGGGATGAAATTCGAAAATATTGACTCTTTCAACTCTGGCCACTCATTTATTCCTGGCTGACTGCTTGTGTAATGTGCTTGCATCCTGGGTAACTATAATGTTTGATAATGTAGAGGGAGGTATTAGCAGTGCTGTATTTACCGCGAGGCATCCTAGGCGGATGCCTATGGCGGCAAATTTTGGGGGGCGGCAGCGCCCCCCAAGCACTGGGGAAAAAAAAATGAAAAAAAAAAATCCGGCCCTTTAAAAAAAAAAAACCCCACCGCGCTTGCAGGCAGAGACGGAGGTGAGAGGGGATCGGAAGATCCCCCCTCACCATCGCTCTGCCTGCCAGGCTGCACTGGGAGCCGAACAGGCAGCACAGAGAAACCTCCGTGCTGCCTGTTCGGCTCCCCGTGCAGTGTGCCGACACGGAAGTGCCGACAGTCACGTGACGGGCGCGCTGATGTCATACGCGCGCCCGGTCACGTGACCTGTCGGCACAATCGCCGGGAAGCCGAACAGGCAGCATGGAGGGACCATGCTGCCTGCCTGCCAGGGAAAGGTAAGTGCTGATGGGAGACTGTGTGTGTGTGTGTGTGTGTGAGTGACTGAGTGTGATGGGAGTCAGAGTGTGTGTGATGGGAGACAGTGTGTGTGACTGAGTGTGATGGGAGTCAGAGTGTGTGTGATGGGAGACAGTGTGTGTGTGTGTGTGTGTGTGTGTGTGTGTGTGTGTGACTGAGTGTGATGGGAATCAGAGTGTGTGTGATGGGAGACAGTGTGTGACTGAGTGTGATGGGAGTCAGAGTGTGTGTGATGGGAAACTGTGTGTGACTGAGTGTGATGGGAGTCAGAGTGTGTGTGATGGGAGACTGTGTGTGACTGAGTGTGATGGGAGTCAGAGTGAGTGTGATGGGAGTCAGAGTGTGTGTGATGGGAGACAGTGTGTGTGACTGAGTGTGATGGGAGTCAGAGTGTGTGTGATGGGAGACAGCATAGGCGTGCGCACGGGGTGTGCCGGGTGTGCCTGGGCACACCCTAATCCAGGGCCGGCGCCACCAGTAAGGCGACCTAGGCAGCTGCCTAGGGCGCATCTTGGCTGGGGGCGCCGGAACCCTGCTTCCAAAAAACAAAAAAAAAATCCTCCTCCTTACTTACCTCGTCGGCGTCGCTGCGTCTCCGGTGCTGGGCCGCCTGTGGCTGAGAGGGAAGCGTTGTGCGCTCCCCTCCAGCCAATGCGCATTCAGTAAAGTTTTTTTTTTTTAAACTTTATTGAAAGCGCATTGGCTGGAGGGGAGCGCACAACGCTTCCCTCTCAGTCACAGGCGGCCCAGCACCGGAGACAGAGCAGCAGCAGCAGCAGCGACGAGGTAAGTAAAGGAAAGAAGGCCTGGCTGGCATATTGGGTGGCTAAGTCCAGGCATATTTTGGGGGAAAGTCCTGGCATATTGCTGGGGAAAGTCCTGGCATATTGCTGGGGACAGTCCTGGCATATTGGGTGTTTAAGTCCTGGCATATTGGGTAGCTAAGTCCAGGCATATTTTGGGGGAAAGTCCTGGCATATTGGGTGTTTAAGTCCTGGCATATTTTGGGGGAAAGTCCTGGCATATTGAGGGGCATAATCCTGTCATATTGGGTGGCATAATCCTGGGATATTGAGGGGCTTAATCCTGGCATATTGAGGGGCATAATCCTGGGATAAAGAGGGGCATAATAATGGGACATTGAGGGGCATAATCCTGGGATATTGAAGGGAATAATCCTGGCATATTGAGGGGCATAATCCTGGGGTATTGAGGGGCATAATCCTGGCATATTGAGCGGCATAATCCTGGGATATTGAGGGGAATAATCCTGGCATATTGTGGGGCATAATCCTGGGATATTGAGGGGCATAATCCTGGGATAAAGAGGGGCATAATAATGGGACATTGAGGGGCATAATCCTGGGATATTGAAGGGAATAATCCTGGCATATTGAGGGGCATAATCCTGGGGTATTGAGGGGCATAATCCTGGCATATTGAGCGGCATAATCCTGGGATATTGAGGGGAATAATCCTGGCATATTGTGGGGCATAATCCTGGGATATTGAGGGGAATAATCCTGGCATATTGTGGGCATAATCCTGGGATATTGAGGGGAATAATCCTGGCATATTGGGTGGCTAAATCCTGGCATATTGCGGAGCATAATCCTGGGGTATTGAGGGGAATAATCCTGGCATATTGGGTGGCTAAATCCTGGCATATTGCGGAGCATAATCCTGGGGTATTGAGGGGAATAATCCTGGCATATTGAGACTTAAGTTATGTTACTTATTCTCCACCATTCTTAATAGGGGGCTTTATTGCAACATGTAACTCTGTTAACTCTCTTTTAATTTAAATGCTGAGAAAGGGGTGGAACATGTGATGTCATGATATGGGAAAATAATATGATAATGGGGGGGGGGGGGGGGGACGCCGTGTGCGGCGTGTGTGTTTGTGCTTTAGGGTGCACACCCTAATGCAATAGGCTGCGCACGCCTATGGGAGACAGTGTGTGTGACTGAGTGTGATGGGAGTCAGAGTGTGCGTGATGGGAGTAGGAGTGTGTGACTGAGTGTGATGGGAGTAGGAGTGTGTGACTGAGTGTGATGGGAGTGTGAGCTTGATGTGAGTCTGAATGATGGGGCATGTCTTATGTGTGTAACGTGGGTGTGCAGCTTGGGTAGGGGGGTGCCCGGATTTTGTCTGCCTAGGGCAGCACAAAATGAAGATACACCACTGGGTATTAGCAGTAGAAAGAGGTAACTGTATTGTACAGAGCACTGGTGAGACCTCACTTGGAGTATTGTACGCAGTACTGGAGACCGTATCTCCAGAAGGATATTGATACTTTGGAGAGAGTTCAGAGAAGGGCTACTAAACTGTTTCATGGGTTGAAGGATAAAACTTACCGGGAAAGGTTAAAGCATCTTAACCTGTATAGTTTGGAGGAAAGACGTAACATGGATGGAATAGCCTTCCAGCGGAAGTGGTAGAGGTAAACACAGTGAAGGAGTTTAAGCATGCGTGGGATAGACACAAGGCTATCCGAGCTATAAGATAGGGAACGGGAGACTAATAAAAAATATTTAGAAAATTGGGCAGACTAGATGGATCGAATGGTTCTTATCTGCCGATATATTATTTTATCTGAAATCTACATGGTTCCCAAGACTTTCTAATAATTTATATAATTTCAAATGCATCCCTGAATGGCAGAAATAAAATGTGGTCACCTATCTGGGAACCAGGTCACTTGAAATAGAGATAAAGAGGCAAAATGGTATTTTAAAAGTGAAATTCTAATAATTAGTACCATAGACTCATGTTGCACATTTTGTGATAAGTTTGTACATATTGCACTATGTATATATATATATATACATATGTTCTTTTATTCTTTTATTTTTCATGCTTAAATCTGGATGCAATTTATGCTGAAAAGGTGCTATACATTTATTTTATTATATCATTTGTTTAGATTGAAAGCGCAAAATCCATTTGACCCTTTTCCCTCAATTGCATTGAATGACTTTATTAAATAAAAACAGATTAAACAACAAATAAACATATGACCAGGATAGCAACTACAACTGCTTTAAAGCAGCGTGTGGCCTGCTGTCTCATTCCTATAAATCTCTATCGCAATTACACGGTTCATGAGTCTCCAGATGATTTGAGATCCAGAAAGCACATTTTCTTAAGTTGCTAGCTCACTATAAATTTCAAATTTAGGTAGTTACAATTAACATACAATATGTCACAAAAGAATTAAATTGATCCCTAGTGCCACAAACATATAAAAAGTAAATCGTCGATGCATCCATCACTCCAATAGACACATAGTTACATAGTTACATATAGTTATAGTTTTTAGTTCTCCAAAGATATGTCACTATTACAACCATGATTTGGAGGGTGCTAGGCAAGCCCCTATGGCTCAGCTTTGTTACTGGAGGTAGAAGGTGCTGTCAAATAAAAGATAATTATGTTATGACAGGAATTCAGTAAATTCTATCAAAAATGTACATAGGATACCATGGAAATTTAGACAAGCAGAAACAATTTTTTCTACATGTTCAAATATAATCATATTCTACATTCAATAAGATTTGCTCACATGTTATGAATCACTTACTATAGTATCCCTTATACAAAAATCTGTTACCCAAAATGATCCGTTATCCAAAATAATTCATTTCTCAATTTTTTTCTGGATTTTGCCACAAGTTGCAAATTCCACACACACCTGTCAGAATGCAAGCGCACAATAGTTTATTCACTGACCTAGTCTGTCCTGGGGTTAAATGAGTGGTATTTGAGATCTAAGTTCACAAACACTGCTCAGACAGTAATGCATTAAGCATCACCGAAATTCAGGTGCCTAGGGCACCCGTGATCCCTCCATGGAGCGAATTACGGACGCCATATTGGAGAGCAACATGCTCTTCCAATATGGCTCCTGCCCTCATGTGGGAAGAGCGTCAGAAGTGAAAAAAATGTCACTCTGATGCTGTTGCTAGACTGCCCCTAGGGGCAGTCAGTAACATTGCAATGAACAACAGCAAATAAAGGCTAAATTAGGTTAACATTTAGGGTTAGAGTTGGAATAATGGTTAGGGTTACAGTGAAATTTGGGTTAGTATTAGGGTTTCAATTAAAATAAAATTAGAATAAATTAAGGGTTAGCATAAGGGTTAGAGTTAGGGTTAAATTTAGGGTTCGGGTTGGGGGTCAAAGGGTCACTGTTAGAAAAGAAAAAACACTATTTCTGGTTATTGCCCTATAGCTCGAAAAAAACCACAGAAAAACACGGAAACAAGCATAGTTTTAAACTCAGAACAACATTTAGAAACTATTTAGACAGGGTCTTTTTTACCGATTGTAATTGTGTAAATGATTTTTTTAGGTCAAATTTAGAAAAAGGTTTTTTTGTAAGAAAAAAATTCATTATATTTTATGATTTTTTTTTTTTAATTATAAGATATGTTGAACTTAATGGTATCTAATGAAAGCCCTTCTTATGATGATAAAAACAATATATAATTTGTGTGGGTACAGTATGTGAGAAAGAAGAAATGTTAAAAAAGAACACGAGTCATCAAGGGAAAGACAAGGTCAAAATGTCATGTCACTAAGGGATTAAACTGTGATATAGCCTTTCCATGCGTGTTCAGATTCCTCCATGCCCGCAAAGCATAATACATTGGTACATGTGCAGGTCTGACATACCAAAGTCCTCATATCACAGGTAGATCACAGTAAAAGTGATTTATTTGCTCTATACAGTATTCTCATTGGTACTATATCTTAATTGTGAAAATGATCCATTATCCAAAATACTTCTAGTCCCAAGCATGTTGGATAAAGGATATTTTATCTTTTTTTCCCATTTAATCTTTTAAAATTTTCATTACTAGTAAGTGGTTAGAAGAAATGTAGATGCCTCATAAAGCCTCTACAAAAGATGAATACATACCTATTATATCAATATCGTGAAATCTCAACTACAATGTAGGTCACTCTAACCTTAGCTTTTAAAGGACAGCTGTAGTGCTCATTGTTACTTGTTGTAATAGATATAAACACTTGAATACAATTATATGTGAAAATGCAAGTGTTTTACCATAGAAGCCTTTGTGTTTACTTTCCCCTTGTGCTTTCATACTGTTTTAGTTCAGGAGATTTAGATCTCAGATGCATGTTCATGCCATATAGGGTTGCCACCTGGCTGGTAAAAAATTGGCTTGAAGCCAATGAAAGTCTATGGAGGGAGTAGCAGGGCCGATATTTTTCTGAAGAAAAGGAGGCAACTCTACTTCTATATTGTATGGCCGCACATCATCAACAATCATCAACATGAAGGCCGCACATCATCAACAATCATCAACATGGAGAAACATAGAATGTGTTGGCAAACAAGAACCATTTGGCCTTTCTAGTCTGCCCAGTTTTCTAAATACTTTTATTAGTTCCCAGCGCTATCTTATCTATAGTCTGTGTTAATCTCTACTACTTCCGCTGGAAGGCTTTTCCATACATCCACTACCCTCTCAGTATAGTAATAATTAATTATATTACTTTTAAATCTGTGCCCCTCCTTTCTAAGACTATATCCTCTTCTGGTAGATTTTCTTCTTTTAAATATACTATCCTCCTTTACTGTGTTGATTCCCTTTATGTATTTAAATGTTTCTATCATATCCTGCCTGTTACGTCTTTCCTCCAAACTATACATGTTAAAATCCTTTAACCCATCCTGGTAAGTTTTGTCCTTTAAACCATAACCTAGTAATGTAACCCTTCTGTGATCTCTCCAATGTATCAATATCCTTCTGGAGATATGGTCTCCAGTACTGCGTACAATACTCCAAGTGAGGTCTCACCAGTGCTCTGTACAATGGCATGAGCACTTCCCTCTTTCTACTGCTAATACCTCTCCCTATGCAACCAAGCATTCTGCTAGCATTTCCTGCTGCTCTATTGCATTGCCTACCTACCTTCAAGTCCTCTGAAATTATTACTCCTAAATCCCTTTCCTCAGATGTTGAGGTTAGGTCTATATCAAATATTCTATACTCTGTGTTTTTTTGCCCAAGATGCATTATCTTGCACTTATCCACATTAAATGTCAGTTGTCATTTAGTTTAGCTAAATTATTTGCAATTTGCCTTATACCTCCAGGAACATTAACCCTGTTGCAAATCTTTGTATCATCAGCAAAAATACATACTTCACCAACAAGACCTTCTGCAATATCACTAATAAAAATATTAAATAGAAACAAGTAACAAGACCTTGCTTTGAATACATTGCATTGACTACAACCCTCTGTTGCCTGTCACTCAGCCATTGCCTAATCCATTCAATAATATTAAAATCCAAACTTAAAGATTGCAGTTTATTGATAAGCTTATTTTAGTCATTCAATCAAAAAAAAAACTACAAGATTAGTTTTGGCATGATGTCCCTCAAATAAACCCATGTTGTCTCTGATCTTGAAATCCATGTGATTTCAGATGTTCAACAATCCGACCCTTTAACATGCTTTCCATTACTTTCCCCACTACTGAAGTAAAACTTACTGGACTATAGTTGCCTGACTCCTCCCTACTACCTTTTTTTTGTGAATGGGCACAACAATTTATAATTTCCAATCTTCTGCAACTACTCCCGTTACAAATGATTGGTTAAATAAATCTGTTAACGGTTAAGTTCTTATAATAATGTTGGGTGTATCCCATCAGGCTCCATCAACGTATTTGTTTTTACTTTAGACAACTGAAGTAGAACCTCTTCCTCTGTAAAATGATATGCATCAAATAACTCATTAGTCTTTTATTCCTAAATGACGTACCTTTTGTCATTTTTCTCTGTAAACACTGAGCAAAAATATTCATTGAGACAGTCGGCTAGACCTTTATCCTCTTCTACCTAATCCTTGTTTTACTTTTAATCAAACTAATGAATGTTTTACTTTTCTTTTCTTATTTATGCTTTATCCCCCCCTTTTTTTTTTTACTGAATGGGCTATTTTCTCTTCTGCGTGTGCTTTGCAAGCTCGTATAACTTGCTTTGCCTCTTTCTGTCTATGTTTTTTATGATTTTGGACACTTCTGCGGAGTACCACAGTGGTTTCTCAGCAGAGAGGTGGAGGCTGCACATCATCAACATGTTGGCCGATCAATGATGATTGTGAGCATGTGTCATCAATATGGTGGCTATACTTCAGTAACATGAGTCCATGCATGGGCAATGCGACGTAGAACAAGCAGGGATCTTTGGTCGGACCAAAGATAGTTAGCAATATGACAGTGGCCAGGAATGTAAAAGTAAGGCTTGTAGAGTAAAAATAATTTCTATTAATTGTATTAAAGAAAGATTGTAAAAGTGAGCACTACAACTGTCCTTCCATATAGTCAGACAAAGACTGAATGTGCATTGTTATAGCAGTTCTCAAGCTTGTACTGCTAAGGGGCCACCTCAACCTCAAGACTTCTTAACCACTTTGGGGGCTATTCAAAGAAAGGTGAACTGCAGGTGAAATTAGGTGAGTTTAGGTGAGATGATCATCTCATCTTACTAAGTTAGCTCTATATTGTGCAGGGACAATCCTGGTCAGTTTGCTTAGCATGGGAAGCTCACCATGTATGTTCCTGCTCAATGTATAGTTACATTTGTGTTGTTTGTAATAATCTGAGGCAGTTATATATTATAATAAAGTCTTGTGCACACCATACACTCTCTCTATGTATCATCCTGTGCTGTGTCACACACATTGTGCCAGATTTATTAACACTGCTCTCTTCTTTAGCTCTTTGTGGAGATCAAGATAGCTTCCTGTGTAACAATGGAATCTGTGTACCCAAGAAACTGATGTGCAATGGATACAATGATTGTGATGACTGGAGCGACGAGGTACATTGCAGTAAGTGATTGTAATTTCACGATTTCTCTTACTATCCAAGCCTAAAGTGGCTAATGGGCAGACAAGGTTAAAACGTGTGTCATGCAGACAGTGGATGAGGATGAGACAAAATCCATTCCATCTCACATGTCACTTCCCTCTCCCTGTCCTCCAGTGTTCTAGGTTAAAAGTTAAATACAGGTATTACACAGCTACACATACATGACAGAACAACTCCAGATGCATACTGGTTTTGGGGACAATTAATACAATTATATTGATACGATTGATATATTTGGGAGATGCTTGTTAGTTGTCTACAGCTTGTAATGTGACCTTTTTGAACACTTCTATCTTCGGTGAAAGGTCTGCAGGCATTGCATATAAACATTGAGAGGAATGGCCAAAAAGAGGTTGGCCACAAATTATCCACAATCACAGGTCTAGGTGGATAGAAATAATCCTGATCACTTATTGGCACAGACAAACAATTCAAAATTTCCCAGTTGTACAGATAAGTCTTATGCATTTCACTCCTCTACTTGGCGCCTATTCAAATGGGGCTATTCACCAAAAGGTGAGTTGAGGTGAGTAGCAGGTGAGTTGAAGTGAATAGCACTTGGCTCTCACCAATTTAGCTATACATTGTGCAGGAATAAACCTGGTTAGTTGAAATGTTCATCTTACCTTAACTTACCTACTACTCACTTCAACTCACCTACTACTCACTTTAAGTCACCTACTACTCACTTCAACTCACCTGCTCCTCACCTCAACTCGCGTTTTAGTGAAAAGCCCCAATAGAGTCTATGGAGTCTATTAAAAAAAGTGAGTTTCAGGTGAGAGAAACCTCCGTGCTGCATGTTTGACTCCCTGTGCAGTGTGACGGGGAAGTGCTTGACAGGTCACGTGACCAGCACTCTGACGTCAGACATGCCCCGGGTCACGTGACCTCTCTGCATACACCGCAGCGGAGCGGAAGTGGCAGCATGGTAGGACAGCATGCGGCCTGCCACTAGCCAGCAGGGACAAGGGTAAGTCCTTGGGGGATGGTGGCATGTATTGGGGGTGATGGAGGCATGTATTAAGGTTGATGGGGGCATGTATTAAGGGTGATGGGGGCATGTATTGGGGCTGATGGGGGCATTTGTTAAGGGTGATGGGGCATGTATTGGGGTGATGCGGGCATGTAATGGGGGTGATGGAGTCACGTAATGGGGTGAGGGAGGCATTTAATGGGGCTGATGGGGGCATGTAATGGGGTGATGGTGGCATGTGATGGGGCATGTAATGGGGGTAATGGAGTCATGTAATGGGGGTGATGGAAGCATGTAATAGGGTTGAAGGGGGCATGTAATGGGGTGATGGTGGCATGTAATTGGGTGATGGAGGTATGTGATGGGGCATGTAATGAGGGTGATTGAGGCATGTAATGGGGGTGATGGGGGCATGTGATGGGGTGATGGAGGCATGTAATGGGGTGATGGGGTAATGCAGCATGTGATGGGGACATGTTATGGGGGCATGTAATGTGTATGTAATCGTGTGATGGGGGACATATAATGGAGGTAATGGGGCATGTAATGTGTGTGCATGTGGGTGATGGGGTATCTAATGGCGTGATGGAGCACGTTCTCAGTGTGCAACGTGGGTTATGGGTCATGTCATGGGTGTGCAACGTGGGTAGGGGGGGTGCCCACATTTTGTCTGCCTAGGGCAGCACAAAACCAAAATATACCACTGCTCTGAAGGATTGTCCCTGCACAGTGTATAGTTATAATGGTGAGATGAAATGTTCATTACACCTCAACTCACCCCATGTCACCAAAACTCAGCTGCAACTCACTTTTTAGTGAATAGACCCCTATGAGTAGAGCCAAACATAGATGCAAAACGTGTAATAATTATCTGTACCACTGGGCAATGTTGGTTTTGACCGACTGTTTGGAGCCTTTCTTTGCATGTGTTTAACAACTTGAGATTTATAGGGAATAACACTAGATAAATACATATATTGTTTTAGTGGGTTATATACAGCAGCATTGTTTCAATTTGATACTGGAAATACAGTCAAGGGGAATGATGTGAATTATTCAAGAACACCCGCTTGTCTATTTGACACTTTCCTTAATCCATTCTGAAAGCTTTATTGACCCTGTGATCTACAAAAGCCTGAATGACAGTAAGCTGTAATTGGATGGAAATCCCAATAAATGACTGTCTCTTTATCACACGTAATCCAGCTGTCACTCTTCTCAGAATACACCGCAGCTAATTGCCACGACGCAGACAGAAAGCTGCTGATTTGTATCAAGGCACCTCTAACTACTGTAATAAATGGATTTGATATGTAGACACCTTCCATTTAACAGATGACAAGTACCGGGCTATCATTTAAGGGGAAACATATCCGCTACCATTTTGAAGGTTTATATATGTATTTTTTCCAGGCAGATTTCTGTTCACTTGTCCTAAAACTGAGCTGTGCCTGTTCTGCTGAGGTCCTTTTGTCTGTTTCCATGTTGTATAGCTAAGTATGTGGATCATAACTGTGTCTATGATGTGTGTTGCTGCATCTCAGTGATATATTGAGATGAGGAATGCAATACATTGTGTATTCAGTTACAACAATAGAGTTTTTTGGGCTGTTAGCAGTGTTCTATAGTTTAATCATAACCTCTTCCTTAAAGGCAATGTGCCGGGATAGAACATCTGCTTTGTTTGGTTTTAAGAGCCATCAGCCTGCTAAAGACAAATACCAGGAAGATGGCAGGCTTCCTAAAGGAGTTGCATCTGCTCTAACAAACCACAGTTTTTCAAGACTATATCATCACAGTTCAGTAACCTGTTTCCAGTTCTTTGGGTGCACAGTCCTATTCGCTGATGCAGAAAAAGACAAACTCACCCAAATATGAGACACTTCTAATTTAACCTGTAAAGGAAACACATTATTGCTTAATGTACCTTTAATCACTGTAGATGCATTGTGTATACTACAAAGACAACCAACCAGCATTTTAAAGTTTCTGTCAATACACCCAAAGTACATATGTATCACCCCAATGCATAATTGTACCTTCAGCTATAATAAACAACTGCCATTTAACTGCCCATTTTCTAATTCTGTCCAAATCTATCCATCCTGTTCTATCTCTATTACCTTACATAATTGTATACCATCTACAAAAATTGAGACATTGCTTATCAGTGAAGGCACTGAAAACAAAGGCCCAAGAACAAAAACCCTAACTAAAAAAATTTAAACTAGACTTTTCTTGGCTATGTGTGTAGAAATAATGGAATGTTTAAATCATTAGATGATTTAGTACACTTCTGATGGTAAAACTATCATCTACCTTCTGATAGCCGATATGAATTTAACATCAGTGGCCGGAAATACTATCATCCAACTGAAGATAAAAACAGTGTTCTTTTCATTGTGTGCCCCAGCCTCTGCCAGCTTGCCACCTGTCAGTGGACATAATGTTATCAGCCGTAAGATTATGACCACTGACATGTGACAAACCAGCAGAGGCAGTGTGATGCTTTGTGCGATGTTCTGCTGGGAAACCTTGGGTCCTGCCATTCATGTGGATGCTACTTTGACATGTGAAAATGGAAAATGGTTCAGGAATGGTTTGAGGAACACAACAACGAATTTGAGGTGTTGACTTGGCCTCCAAATTCTCCAAATCTCACTCCAAGTGAGCATCTGTGGGATATGCTAGACCAACAAGTCCCCAGCTCGCAACTAACAGGACTAAAAGGATATGGTGCAGTAACACAGGACACCTTCAGGGATCTAGTGGAGTCCATGCCTTGATGGGTCAAGGCTTTTTTATGTCCAATTAAATGTGCTTTTTATATGAATGTAAAGAGTGATGTTCTTATTTTCCTTCTTGAACTAATTTAAGAACACGGATGATGCAGTAGTATACTTTTGTGCTTTTAAAGACACATATCAATATATCTAGCTGTCTTTATATCTGCATATGTTCTTGTTTTAGATTGCAGTGAAAATCTATTTCGTTGCAACACCGGGAAGTGCCTGAACCACAGCTTTGTGTGTGATGGGTATGATGACTGTGGGGATCTAAGTGATGAACAAAATTGTGGTATGTACATCAAATAGCAACAGAGCTATACAAGTTTCTATTGTTTAATACATAACTTCAATCAATTCACAGTTGCATTGCAGGGGATTCTATCCTATCAGTATCATAAATGGTCTCCAATGTATTACACTAATAGTACAACAGTCACCAGTCTCATCCTGCCATGTAAAAAATAGATATAATGTATTACACTAATAGCACAACAGTCACCAGTCTCATCCTGTCATGTAAAAAATAGATATAATGTATTACACTAATAGCACAACAGTCACCAGTCTCATCCTGTCATGCAGAAATAGATATAATGTATTACACTAATAGCACAACAGTCACCAGTCTTATCCTGTCATGCAGAAATAGATATAATGTATTACACTAATAGCACAACAGTCACCAGTCTCATACTGTCATGCAGAAATAGATATAATGTATTACACTAATAGTACAACAGTCACCAGTCTCATCCTGTCATGTAGAAATATATATAATGTATTACACTAATAGTACAACAGTCACCAGTCTCATCCTGTCATGTAGAAATATATATAATGTATTACACTAATAGTACAACAGTCACCAGTCTCATCCTGTCATGTAGAAATATATATAATGTATTACACTAATAGTACAACATTCACCAGTCTCATCCTGTCATGTAGAAATAGATATAATGTATTACACTAATTGTACAACAGTCACCAGTCTCATCCTGTCATGTAAAAAATAGATATAATGTATTACACTAATAGTACAACATTCACCAGTCTCATCCTGTCATGCAGAAATAGATATAATGTATTACACTAATAGTACAACAGTCACCAGTCTCATCCTGTCATGTAAAAAATAGATATAATGTATTACACTAATTGTACAACAGTCACCAGTCTCATCCTGTCATGAAAAAAATAGATATATTTTTCTTTCTAAAATTGAGTAGCTGTTTATAGAATATGCTTGGGTAGTGAAAAATTTATTTTGTTTCTAGTTTGTAGTTCAAATGTATGTATACATTGATAAGATCATAGAGTTGTAGAGGAAGAGGGGTAGATGGTCGGCTCTGTGCAGTTAAAAATAAAGACTTCAAGTAAATAGCTTTGCATGAACATTTATTAAAAACAAACATCACAGCTGACAAAGCATGAAAAAGTGAGAGACACCCGATGGGGCAGTAGAGCCTACGTGTTTCACACATATAGACTGGTGTTCATCAAGGGAATATTCATGCTTTGTCAGCTGTGACGCTTGTTTTTAATAAATGTTCATGCACAGCACCTATCTGCACGGAGGCAACCCTCTACCCCTCTCCATCTACAACTCTATGATCCAAACAATGGCAGAAGTGCCAAGAGGAGAGACCAGCCCCGCACAACAGATGTCGCACAGCACAGACTTAGTCGATTCCTGTCTTTCATTGTTTACATTGATAAGACCCAACTTATCTTATCAATGGGAATTCTGGAATACCTAGAATGGATTCAATAAAAGAATGTGATATGATACAACCCTTTCCATGCGCCAGACTTGTTCGATTACCTCCAGCATGTGCTTCTTCTGTCAGTCCTTTTCTTCACAGAAACCCCAGACTTTTTCCCTAAAGTAAATAAAGATATTCTACCTGAGATCATTTCAATTCTGCAAGTACCTAAGCATTGCACGTATGAAAGATCCAGTGGTGTAAAAATATTTGTTAACGGGTAGTTTCAAACTATTTATTTTTTAAAATCTCTTAATTACCCAGGTAAACTCATCCAGTAAACGTATTCACTAAGTTGATCTTTTGTTTTAAAGAGCAAAGGTTTTCTACAATCCAGTAGAATTGCTTAATATTTGTTCATCTCTGCCCTTAGCTGATGTCATTGTGAGGTAGGTTCCTAGAGAGATGTAATAATTTAATGGAGACTATGTAACTATGCGATTACCACAGAGCAGCAGTTATCTATGATAAGACTGAAATAATGATTTGTTAGGATTTACCTTGAAGACTGATTTAACCCCCACAGTCACAATAATATTAGGAGGTTGTTTTTTTTCTCTGGTACTGAACACTGTGTTAGTAGTGGGCTTAATCTGGCTTTTTGCATGAAGCAATGCATATAAATGCATATAGAAACTCTCTTCGCTTCTAAGTATGGGATTGTCCCCTGTCTGTGAATGGAGTGTGGCTGTGTCATGCCATTGTGACTAAGCAAAGGAGATACTAACGTCCCTTCGAGTAAAGATGTACTTTTACACTTAGAGGTACTTGAAACTTTCTACCCTATATCTCCCAAATGATGTTACCTGAAATCCCACGCTAACTGCTGATGGGTTAAACAATCCCTGTTGTGCCTATTGTTAGCTTGTGCTGTATTTTATTTTGCAAATTTTAACACAATGCTCGCAGAAATAGTATACATTTGTGTACTCCAGTCATGTATAATCTACAATAGTTACTAGTTCAGTTCAGTAACTAATTTTTTTTATGTACTGTTTAGTTACAGTAAAATATATCAAGGCCAGTAGCGAGTTAGGCCCTGTGACCTGGAGTAAAACAAAATCTCCCTTCTCACCTCTCTTTACTCAGATTGCAACCCGTTACAAAGTTATCGGTGTGGAGACGGGCGATGCATAACACTTAGATGGGTGTGCGATGGAGATCATGACTGTGTAGACAAATCTGATGAGGTCAACTGCAGTAAGTTACATTCAATGCTGAAGGAACTCCATTCCAGGGATTTTATAGAGTTCAGTGATCTCTTTTTATGTAGCAATCCTAACCACTGACCAGTACTATTACCAGTGATGGAAAAAGATTTGTAAACCACATGGCGGAGATTCCTACAACCATTTTTATTAAAATAATTATGGATATTCTTCTGTAATTTCTGTTTACCAATTAAAATATAATAATTATTATGGTGTAAGTTATACTTCAACATCCCCTGGATTGTATGTTTGCAGGCAGGGCTATGTACTTCTGTTCATCTAGCATAGTCTGCAATTCCCTTTTATACTCTGTACTAAGTGTCCCATCTGCATGTTTTTTTCTAGCCTGTCACAGCCAAGGTCTCACAGAGTGTAATAACGGACAATGCATTCCTAGTGCCTTCCGCTGTGATGGAGATAGTGATTGTAAAGATGGCAGTGATGAAGAGAACTGCACTGTTGATAAAGGTAAGGGGAAGATTCTGTTTCTTCTAAATCTTCGAGTGTAATAATGCCCAGGCAGGAGAACATGTGCTCACAATATGGTGTTAAATATGCACGGAGACGGGGAATTAGGCATAAGTTGGCCCAGGTTGATGTTGGAAAAACTGAGGCTTTGCACTTGATACAAGATTTTACACATAGAAGGCACATATAGTGTTGATTAGTGTTGAGCGAACCCGTACCGCACTGTTCGGGTTTGTACCGAACATTACGGGTTTTTGGCCCCCAAACACGGACATTTCACTGTATGTTCGGGTTGGAGTTCGGGGTTCGGCGATTTAATGGCGCGTTTTTAAAGGTTGCAGGGCAGCCAATCAGAAAGCCCATAGCATTACATACATATACATTGTATGTAATGCTGTGGGCTTTCTATAAACCGAAAGTCTATAAACCGAATCTCTTTCGGTTTATAGACTTTCCTTTTATAGAATGCATGTAATACTATGGGCTTTCTATAAACCGAAAGTCTATAAACCGAATCTCTTTCGGTTTATAGACTTTCGGTTTATGAAATACATGTAATGCTATTGGTATTCTATAAACCGAAAGTCTATAAACCGAAAGAGATTCGGTTTATAGAAAGCCAATAGCATTACATGTATTCCATAAACCGAAATTCTATAAACTGAATGTCTTTCGGTTTATAGACTTTCGGTTTATGGAATACATGTAATGCTATTGGCTTTCTATAAACCGAAATTGAGTCCCCATTCATACGAATAGGTCAATTGACCTATTCGTATGAATGGGGACTCTATTTCGGTTTATAGAATAGCAATAGCATTACATGTATTACATCTGAGAGTCAAATAGAACCGTCAAATACTGTGCTTACAGCGCACTTTGAAAAGTTCTAATAGTTTTGGGTGGTAAATAGTACATTTGCGTCTTGCGGTGCACTTCATATGTGAGAGTCAAATAGAACCATCAAATACTGTGCTTACAGCGCACTTTGAAAAATTCTAATAATTGTGGGTGGTAAATAGTACATTTGCGTCTTGCGGTGCACTTCATATCTGAGAGTCAAATAGAACAGTGCAATACTGTGCTTACAGCGCACTTTGAAAAATTCTGGCTACCTCCTCCTCCTCCTCCTGCGCCGCTTTCACCTACACCGCCACGGTCACCGCCTCCTCAACCTATGGGTCACTTAGTATAAACTGAAAGAGAATACCCTGCACTCCAACCCTCTCTCAAATGGAAAATTCTGTTGATCCTCCTGGCAGCCATGCTTAAGATTTAGATTTATGTTCTTCTGAAGCTAAAATCAAAGATTCCATCTAGTGCTATTTTATGGCTCAGCTGTATTTGTAATTTGTATGTATTTTATGTTATTTTAAGTTATTTCCCTATCCACATTTGCTTGCAGGGCACTTGTCCTACTCTTACCCACATTTTACTTCATTTTGCAGCCCTCTAGCCCTTTCCAGGACTTTTTTAGAGGCATTTTAGTGGCCAAAAGTTCGTGTCCCCATTGACTTCAATGGGGTTCGGGTTCGGGGTCAAGTTCGGGGTCAAGTTCAAGCACGGACCCGGACATTTTTTCGAAGTTTGGCCGAACCTGCCGAACCCGAACATCCAGGTGTCCGCTCAACTCTAGTGTTGATTTGATCAAACATAAAAATGTCAAAACCACCTATATGCATGTAATGGCCAACTTTGCACTAGTAGTTGACACTTATTCTCTCTGTGTCAAACACAAACAATATACTTAGCCCTTTTATAAAGTACCACTGTATTAGATTATTCAATTTTTAGACCACTAGCTTCTCATGGCAGTGAAAAAAATAATTTGCAATTTTTGACAATGTACATTACTTTTGGGGCCAAAAACTAAATTTGCATATGGACCACAGAAATAGCTCAGTGACTTTCTTCATTACACAAGCCATATTCTTAATGTTCGTATTGAAGTGAATTTCCCTGGAATCTCAAAATGCAATTTATTTCAGCTAGACTGGATTGCTTGTAGATCAGGATATGTTTCTGAAATAGTGGGCAGGTTGGTCCTCTTTGCTCCGCTGTCTGAAAGCAGTGCAACGATCCCTGTAATAGTCTCAGTTCTCTAATGCTACTTCATTCCCACAGGTCAGTTATGCCAAGATGCTGATCCGAGGTGTGTTTACCCAGCCTGCTCAGGAGCATGTGCTAGTGATCCTAACTGTGGACTACCTCACAACAAAAGCAACTGCAGTATGTTCTCTGACATTTTTCCCTTGGCTTTGAAGTGTAGCTGCCATACAAAACAACATAGGTCCTTTAGGTAGAGCTGCATCTTCGATGTAAAGATTGGGCTAGCCAAAATTGTGAGCAAATGGATCATTTAAAGTTGTTCCAGTTTTTTGTAGATTTAGGTTAAAAAAAAATGGCTTGCAGTAAAAAGACTAAAACTGGGCCCTCCAGCCACTCTCTGGTGTCTATTCACTAAAATTCGAGAATAGCTTGAGTCGAATTTGATGGTCAACTTTCCCAGCTCAACAGCCCTTGTCAAAATCAAAGTCAAACCTCCCATCTCAACCATCCAGATCAATAGAAAGCATAAAAAAATTGTATTCACTAAAAAATCTCAGGAGGTCGATTTGGTATGTCGAGATTGACTTCTTTCAATTCGCCTACTCTAATGCTGGTGAGTCTTATTATTTCGTATGGAGGAAAAATGACACTGACTTTTATTTTCTGAGTTACTAACTTGAATGACTAGTTTGACCAGAGGAAGTTTGAGTTTGACTTAGAAGAAAAAACATGTTTCGAAATCTTCCTAATTCAAAGTAATGAGAAGCGAAATGATTGAAGTGGGTCTCCACATCTCGACCTCCCAAAAAAGGTTAGTGAATATCATTTTGCAAGGTCGAAATGAGGCATCCAAGAGGGCGGAGAGTCTGGTTGAGGCTTTTAGTGAATAGGCCCCTCTGAATTGCTTATGTGAATAAGCTCAACAGTGTATTTCATAATCAAAATAATACATAAATGTCATTACATGTTGTAACAGAAGAAGACTAACTAAACATTGAGGTATTGTGAATTCTCTCTTTCACTAATGTGATTTGCTCATTTCTGTTGCATCACATCACCAATTATTTATTGGTTAATTAATTCTTGATTGAGGTATGCAGCTACATATTAATGGATCTGTAGTGCATGGTTAAATAAATGCATATGATATTAATCATTAAAGGTGAGGGCGTTGGTGGTAAAGGAACTCTTTCACCTAAGCATTATTTATACTGTGAATCTAGAGAATACACAATTGTCAAAAAACAAAATGTGTGTGTGTGCTGTCTACTGCTTATGACATCACCTTGTAACTTCCTAGGTAAATTGCAAAAAAAAAAAACACCAGGCATGCTTTTGCCTCCATAAACTCAACATTTTGTCTCAAGACATTTTTTTACTGACCTGTTGATAAAAATGACCAGCTGGTTTGCAACTCCATATGCAAATTACACATTCCCTTTACAAATGGTTCATTTGCATATCAAGCCACATGTGATGTCATAAACAGGAAACACTATACAAACATTTAAAGTACTTTTTTTTTAATCTTAATGCATGAACTAGCTTCAAATTCTGCGAACACGATGCATATACCATTTAGTCTTGTATTCTCTACATTTATACATTTATATAAGCAATGGTTACATAGTTAGTGGACAGAGCCTCTTTAAGACTAATATCCCCAAACTTAGTGAAATTCTCTACCTTACCTCACAGTCAAGACAATGTATTTAATACACAGAAATATATGATAGCGATGAAGTCAATAAATGGTACATCAGTTTCATGCCTGATAATTTCAGGAATAATGTATAAATGCACACATACTTTGCTTAGGTATTGTATATTACCTTCATACAATGCAGCACTGTTGGAGCTCCATAAGTAAGTTTAATCTTAATATTTTCCCTTCGTTTCATAACTGCTGGTACTATTTTTAAACAGTGTGTAGGTGGGTGTATAAAGCAATAAATTAAATTGTATACAAAAGATAGGCTTTTAATAACAAACACATCTACAGTTAATTTCACATAAAAGTAAAATTTGAACCTCCAAATCAAGAAGCAATATATATGTTTTACTGCCCCCCGCAAATAATCATCTTTAGAATGATATAAGAATGCATACTTTGTTTCGTGTGAAAAACAGCCCACCAGCTGTGAAAATCCCATGTTTCACATACCACGTCCATGCAGATAAAGCCACTGGAGCCACTTACACTAGAGCCAGCTGGACTGGAGACATGACCCTGGCATGAGACCAGGGGCATGCTGGTTATTCACGACCATACAAAACTGTGTGCTTCATCTGTAATGGTACGAATGGGAATTAAGTAATTCGTGGCAAAGTAGGGGATTTTTGCAACTTTTGGTTGTTGATGAATATATGATAAAATAGCTACCAGCTGTCGTTTCACATCAGCAAAGTAAGAAAAGTCTTTCCTGCATCTAAGTGATCAAGATTGTTTAATGTCTGTGTCTAGCACCTAAACAATGTAACATGAGCAATAGACAGTACATTTTTAACAGCAAGTCTAGTTGAGTCTGGATATCATAGTAAGAGTCTAACCATGTCTGGAAGTTATCAGACCCATTTAGGACATGCTACAGTCCTTTCTTGACAACATGGTATATGCAGTTAGTCCAAATTTCCCTTGATAGATATGATAACTAGTATGGTGGAATATTATATGCATGTTTTATGTATTTTTCAACAGTGCATACAGCTTTCTGCAAATATATTTGTGTTTCCAATGTTTTGTCCATTACCCACAGAGCAGTGTAACAGCATAATACATATGTTTATGGAGCATTACTACTAACTCAGTAATTTTACTTTCATTCATTTTTAACTTGGTTGTTATTTTAACACAGTTCACTATTTAGAGTTGTCACCTTCCCATCAAAAAAATGCCTGCCATGCTATTACCTCCGTGGACTAAACTATAGCTTCAAGTCAGTTTTTTACCGGCCTGCCAGTAAAATACCAGCTGAATGGCAACTCTATTCACTGTACAAAGACTAGACCTTAGATGTCCTGCGGATCATAAGATATTTACAAATTGTTGATTTTTCGACCATTTTTCCTTTTGTGAATAAATAACAAAAGGCTTAGTCTTGTGAGACACTAAAGATAGGAAAAGGAAGATTTCAAGAATTGGGCTTGGATTGGTGTTACATTATTTCTTAAATATTATGTCAATTTATGCCTGAACTAGAATTCCTAGTTTAATTGCTGGCTGAGGATGATTAGAACTATTTTAGTGGGATTATTTATTCAGCTTCTGCTAAACATGTCTCTTGAAATATCCACCAAATTTGCTAAAATGTGTTTTTTCCTTTTTCTTTTAGGTCAGTGTGAACCAATAACTTTGGAGTTATGTATGAACCTGCCATACAACTATACATATTTTCCAAATTACCTTGGTCACAGGACTCAGAAAGAAGCTTCTATAAGCTGGGAGTCATCTCTCTTCCCAGCTCTTGTACAGACCAATTGTTATAAGTATCTCATGTACTTTGCATGTACCATCCTGGTACCAAAGTGTGACCCTCAAACAAGCCAGCGAATACCACCCTGCAGGTAATACTGTATCCAGATCTATAAGTTCATTTTCATCAAATCAACACCTTACAGTGATAAGCCAAAACAAACAAGTGGGTTAACCGTGTAAATATCATAGTTCCATCCATGGCAAAGTGAAGCAGTATGTTCCAGACAGGGCAGTGAAAGCTAACCTTGGCACTACAGATGTTTTGGAACTACATTATTAATGAGGCTAAGTTGGCCTTATGACTGAATGCACATCATGTAGTTCCAACCATCAGCAGTGTCAAGGTTAACCATCACTGTAGTGCCACCTTAGAGTAGTTGTGGCTTAGTGAAAGTCTCACCTATTTAAATTGGCCTCTACCCATTGTTCACCAACTTTCCCCTATGTCTGGTGCCTGTCTTGGGATGTGCTTGCCTAATTTCCCTAGGTCTCACCCTGGCATGTAAAATATGTAAGCATGTCTCATCCTCCAGCAGCAAAATGGTTAACCAGTTTCATTCGTAGTGACTCTGCCGTTACATTTTGGCTGCCGTTTCCATAGAAGAAAGTTTTTGTTGTCCATTAGCCAAGGTAACCTTGGAGGCGATGCTGACTGTAGCATTGAAACTCTTTCCTGCCAAAGGGACCTGCAGTATATTGTTAATCTACATTTCCCTGATGTGGCTTTGCCAGTAAGTGCGCTAAATTGTCTCTGATAGCATTGGAAATATAAATGAATTACCAGCTAGCGACTGAAGAAGACATTTTTGTGCTGTGTAGATGATGATTAAAACTTCATTTTCAATCGTTGGGCATTGATGCTCCTTTTTCATTAGCCATTGGCCTCATTGTAACTTAGGGATAGTATGTTCACTCTTAGGAAGCAGGATCTGGCTCTCTGCAATTACTCTAGAGCAGTGATGGCCACCTTGTCACTGCAGGCTGTCTGAGAAGCATCATGGGATACGTAGTTCTGAAACATGTGCAGTACCAAGGGTAACCTTCACTGCTCTACAATTTACCAATATGTACAGTAAAATTGGCACTTGGTGATAAGCGGTGACTGGCTCCAGTCAGTGGGAGAGTTGTAATGTCATAGTAGTTAGCTGCTTCTAAAGTTTGTCACATTTTTAAGACAGACAAGTAAATATGATCTACGTATGGCTGTCTGTATTTCCATGGAAATAGAAAGTTCATTATAATGGTTGTTGCTCAAACAATAAATCTGTTTATGTTACAGTTCTCCTTCCTATACACCGTTGTAAACAGATCCAGTAGACTGTATAACTCTAGTTTCATGATAGTAATAAACAAGGATGTTTAGACCCTTTATTCTTTCCATGATTAGTAGGACGTATCAAAGGTAGCTAGAGTACAGGTGATGATACCATATAAAGCAAATGTTAGGTTTGCCAGTAAAAATTATTAAACGATTTCCGTATATATTTCTTATTCCATTGTCCCATCTTAACCTCTGAGGTACGGGGAGTTAATTTAGGAGTTTTAGTCGCTGTGGCTATATAAAATATTGTTGCTATGGACAATTTGTAATGAGGTCTGGTCAAGTGCGGCCAGCCGCCATGTTGGTTAGCTGTCCCCCCTCCCAACATTTGTAATTTAATTTTACACCCCCCCTCATAGTCACAGCTTTGTTCTCTCCGATGACATGTTATCCTGTTCCTTCACCTCTAAGTCCTGCTGAAATGTTTTTAAGATAAACTGTGTCAGAATGATCCTGACGCTAAACTAGAAATGTGTTGGAACATATTGAACTTCGAAGGGATCCCTTTAAAAGCAAATTGCAGAATTAGTGGGCTTGGTCTTATATCTTAGATTAAAGGGACTGTATCACCAAAACATTGTTTTTCCTGTGCATGTAGAGAATAAAAAAAAATATACTGAAAATGAGCTATACTTTGTGTTAGACTGCAAACAAATGTCTAAATTAAGAGAAAACTGTATTTTAAATGTGTATATGGAGTTTTCGGCTTATGTCATCACCGGTGGCTTGTATTAACTGGTTTTCAATGGGGAAGTTTTAAAAAAGAGTCTTCCTTCCAGGGTGTCTTTCATGACCACATAAACATCACAATGGAAGGCACCTTGTTGAAGCACTTCTTAACTAGCATATTGGCCATTTATTTATTTGTGTCACTGGCTACTATATATATCTGGGCCGTTTGCCAGTTCTGTGGAGTGGGAAACACCCTCATTTTCTCTTTTCCACATGTGAATGTACTGTTTTACCAACTACTTCAGGAACATTTTTAGTTACAATTTGCTGGATTCATTGTCATGACTGTTACTAATTATAATATGGTAACTACAATTTGTTTCTGTATGTTGCTGTTTTAATAACACTGGCCTGTTTCAATCTGTTGCCTGTCATATAAATTCATTAGGCTCAACAAGTTTGATTTATTTAATTTCTTTTAAAATCCCAGTTTCTGTTGCACATATATAACTTTTCCCTACTATTTTTTTTTTTGTTTGCTTTATTACCTATCTAATGGCTTTACCCATGCTGGTTTAGATGATTACTTTCTCTTCTACTTAATCCTTTATATTTTTGTATTCTTCTTCACTGAAAACTGTTTAGTGCATGAATGTACAGAGCAGGCATTGCTACGTCTCCAAAAGATCTGGGCTTAGAGCGTTGACAATAAAGTGGAATAAAGAATCTCACACTCTCATGCCGGCACACACTAGCGCACACCACTGTTCAGATTATGGGCTTTATTCACCAAAGGACAGAATTGCAGGGAATTCATAAGTGATTTTCAAACTTAAGGCCAAAGTAGTAAAGTTTGAAATATTTCCCATGAATTCCCCCTAGTTGAATGTGAGAATTTTTCGATATCTGTTACTTTGGACTTAAGTTTGAAATTCCCTAAATTAACATTATTTTCAATTTAAAACATCTATGTTAATGCCAAGGTGTTAATACCAACAATAGATAGTTCCAAGGTGTCCAAATATACCATAGGTTTATATAATATACTATAATATATATAAATATACACACACACATACATACCAAATGTATATATAATATACTATATTGTGTGTGTGTGTGTGTGTATATATATATATATATATATATCACAGGTGTATATAATATACTATAATGTAAACATATATATACCATACGTATAAAACGTTATTTGGTACTAAATTGGTCTCTACCCATTTTTATAGTTGCCACTATAGAAATGGCATGTGTTATTAAATGTGTTATTAAAAGTAGCAGTGAAAACTATAACAGTTTTCTAGTGGAAACTTATTTAGAACCAATTATGCCTGTTTACATTATTTATATACATCATATATGACTATAATATATATATACATGTGGATCAATAATCCCTGCTCATATTATATATACCGATGCAAGTATAATGCATATCATTTCTGTAATGGCATTTATTAAGGTTCAGTTATCAGACGTCACTATGCTGTCTAGTCAGCTCTGGGAGCAGAATTTATGTAGATTGCGGACCCCCAGGAACACCTCCCAGCGTGCTTACATCTTGTGGTGCTTTGAATCCCGCGAGAGAGTTTAAACCTCCGTTTCCAAGATCATGTAAAACTTTGAATGTGTGTGAGCAACTGTGGAGACTTGGGGCTAAAGTTATCTTTATCACCCAAGTCTCCATTCTGGTTTTAGCCCAGCTAACCCAAGCGCTGCCTCTGTCAGAGTGTGCCAATGACCTTCTATTTGCATGTTACACTCCTTAAAAGAGAGCAACAATTTGTGATGAACAAAATATGAACACGTTATATGTATATGATATAAGATACAACAGCACTGCTTCATTGAAAACTTCCCATGGCAGCCGTGGAATATTAAGCATTCATTAAGTATATTGAATTGTTTCTTTGCAGATCACTGTGTGAACATTCCAAAGAGCGATGTGAATCTGTACTAGGAATTGTGGGATTACAGTGGCCAGAGGATACAGATTGCGCCCAGTTTCCTGATGAAAAATCAGATAACCAGACCTGTCTTATGCCTGATGAGGATGTTGAAGGTTAGAATTTGAGAATTACTTAATACTTATATAGTTAAGAATACTTAACTTATCACATATGTTTCTATAGTAGACATTTTAATAATAAGCAAAAGGGTCTACACGATATGCCCTGATCTTTTCCGATACGGATTCGGATAATAGGTTTTCAGTTACACAATATGCAGCGATCAACGCAGAATGCAATTCGGATTCAAGAAGGCGAATTGAAATTAAGAAGTGAAAAAAAAACCCCCAAAAAACACCACCCTGGGACCCTTGGACTACGAAGCCACATTCGTAATACCACTATTTTAATACACCCTACTGTCCACATAAAAGCTTTATCCACACACCACTTGTAAGTGGTCTAATTTCAGTGGCAACCCCTGTGACCATTGTAAAAGTGGTGTGTGAACAAAGCCAGTACCAGGCCAGTGGAGGTGTATTGCAATGGTGGTATCATGTGGTGGTGTGCTACATGGTAAGTGGGCCACATGGCAATCTTACCACCATGGCATGGTGGTTTCTATTCATACCACTGCATAGCACACTCACAGTGGACAATGATGCATTGCCAAGCAATGTGGCCAGCCACTGTGATACAGACTGGAGGGTACATATAACCTAGCAACTGTTGACAGTGGACAATAGCCAGTGATGTGATGCCAGTCTATAGGTGGCATGATATCATCAATATTGTTATACCACAAGAGCTTTTATGGCGGTGTATACAGTTATATATGTGAATGTAAGTACATCTGTATAAATGACCATTCCACTAAGGTTATTAAGTGGCGTATGTGACGTGTATTCTTTCTTAGATGATGTGCTGATTGACTTGGTAATTGTACCATGGATGGCTTAATAGCATATTTCAATTTTTTTTAAATCATTCATTTTTTTTAAGAACTATGCTTTTATGGCATATTAAAACAATTACCATGGCAATTAAATATTGATTAATAATGTTTTGTATTATATTATGTTATATATATTATTATCTTATATATAACATCAATATATATATTTTTATATTATTTTCAATTTATTTTATATATATTTTTTAAAATACTTGTTTATTTTATATACATTTTTTTTATTTTATTAGATTGTATTTTAATTTAGTTTCATTTTATTTTTAGTTACTTTTACTTATTTTCTTTTGAAAACATTTAAAAAAAAAGTTTAGTAGTCCTTCAAGAATAGTTTGAATTCTGTGCCAGGGAATGGAGCCGAAGGCTGATAAATCTTGATAAATACAAAGCCACCATCATTAGGCTGCATGATCAACCAACTGTTAATTATCCCTGGCATTTATCGATGGTTATGTCTACCTGAATCATATAACATCAGGAGCTATAGTTTTCATTAGCCAGCGATAGGCTATACAAGGACACCAATGTCTGTGAAAGTTCATAGAGCATCATTAAATTGTCTGTCACTGACCCCAAAAAATATCAACCATGAACAATGTTGGTGCCCAACCATAATTCTGACGCTCTATTCCCTTTAACTTTGAAGACATGACAAATGATGAGGTTCTGTTTATCTTTTATCTTGTAAAAAAAAGAACTTCTCCAGTTTTTCATCACCACATGTTTTAATATTTAGGCATTCAAATAAAAGCACTTTATAGACGAGGACCTCCGGATAGTTGATTATGTTACTGGCAGAAATGGTCATATTCCAAAAAAAAACCGAAAGAAAGAATAATGAAAACTTTTGAAGTTTTAATACTAAAATAAATGATGTCATGTTAAGTAACAAGAAAAGATTGAATCATTTAAATAAACAGATGAACACATTACGAGTTATTTAATATTCTATCCAACATTTCACTGGTTAGGAACACTACATGTTCTCTGACTGTCAGTGGGCCTGGTCTGAAGGAGCACAGAGGAAAAGCAAACCTATAAAATAATCTGAATCTTGTACCAAAATAACCTTTAATTCATTCTTTAGACAAAAGGGCCCAGCTTAAACAAATACCTCCATGAGAGGCTGTAGGATCAGGACTGGATTGATACTGTATACACCCCTAGGCACAGGTTTACAATCTTTCAGAGAACCACAACTTTCCATGAGAGTCAGAAATAATTTGATGGAATTCATCTCATGACTGGTATATCAATGTCGTTTATTTCTAAATATAGCAAGTTTAACACCATGCACAGGATGGTCCGCAGCTTTTTTTGTCAGCAGATTTCCGAAATGAAGTCCAGGACCTGTTAGGAAATCATGTATCAGTTTGGGAAAAAGATTCAGATTCAGTGAAATCAACTGACCCATAAATAGTTATAATTATACAATTTGGGTATGGTAAGAAGGCACCCCCCCCCCCCCCCCCCACACTATAGTGCCTTAGAAACTTCATTGCCTCATGTTACTGAACTTGATAATAGATGAAAAGTGTAAAAACAAAGACATGGAAGGAGTGACAGCTGGAATGGAGAGTGGAAGGGAGCAAGACAGTATTATGACATTTAATTATCTATCTTCTGGGTTCATACCAACTTTCAACATAAAATCTAAAAGTAGTAAAGCTCCACCAAGACACGCATAAAAAAGTGAGTATGCATAAAAGCAATATCTAATCTATAGGTGATCCCAAAATAGCTATAATGCCAGCCCCTCCATCGCAGAGTAATGACAATGATTACATTACATTAACACCTATTTGTATAGCACCAAATATGTATTTAGCACTTAGAGCATAGATGGGAAATATACATACTACATTGGATACACAGAGACCGACTCATACATGAGATAGAAAGTCCTGTTCATTAGTTTGCAATCTAGAGGGAGTCGACAGTTGCGTAAATATTGGACAAACTGCTGTGGTAAATAGGTTTTCCAAGTTCCCATATTACACCGTTTGTCATGACAGAATGCTCACCTAGCCACTTCAAGTGCCGCTCTGGACGATGCATCCTGTCCTCCCGGAGATGTGATGGAGAGGCAGACTGTGAAGATGATAGTGATGAAGAAAACTGTGGTAGGTTAATGGAATATAAAACATTTTTATCTTATCACTAATCATATATATATATAATTATCTATGTCTTTGATATAGCTAAGCCAAAAGGTCTTTTGTCCTTGACGTTTGTTTTTTTGTGGACTGAATGACATTACAAGGGAGTAGGCCTTTATTATATCTTTTAAAAGGACCACATAACAACATGTTTAGAATCCTTATGTGCACCTACAGAAGCATGCATAAAAGCAGGTTGTGTGGCAAAGATTGAATTCATTATGAAATTCCCTTCTCTATAGCAAGATTAAATGTCCTTTCCAATAAATTCTTATCAAGTTCTATAAATACGGACGGGAGTCTGGCAGCGGGAACATTACACGTGTCACTGTGACATTATACTGACCGCATTACAGCCGAAGAACAGGTTGTGCCAGCACTGCTGAGCGACTCATTCATATTCCACATATGCAAGATCATGGAACGTCTCCTGTATAAATTGCTGGCTCACGCAGGTTGGATATAAATTGTCCCTGCTTCTATTAGGATAAAAGGATTGAGAGGGCCTCGCTTGGTTATACTTTAATGACTGTAGGAGGAATCCGTGCATCCCACAGTGTCAGTACACATACTCGAACATTAACCCTTTGCAATCTGTTCATTATGGCACAACATCATATTTGTATAACTCATCAAAGCACTAACATTTCTGTTCCGTTTTTTCCTTGCTTTTATAATCTTTTATTCAAGATTATGATTTTTTAAATAATTATTAAACACACCTATCTCTCTCTCTCTCTCTCTCTCTCTCTCTCTCTCTCTCTCTCTCTCTACATTTTGAAGCAACCTATGCTATGTACCATTCTAATCTTTGTTTCCATGTAAACATAGACATATCTGGGAGATTTCAAAAAAATGATAAACTTGAATTATATTAATCTCCTCTGAAGGCCGGTAGTATAGACCATGATTTATACAAACAACTGGTAGTAAGAATGTCTCTTGGGAAAACGCTAATTAGTATATAGAAGTCATATATATAAAACGGAACAAATGGGCACAAATGAACCGATGCAATTGCTAAAGTTGTATTGCTGTACGCCATGGCATGTTTCAGCTCCAGAGTGAGTGACCCTGAAAATCTGCCAGTTCATCCTGTGAGCAGGGGTAATCATGAATCATGGCGTTTGAGAACACAGAGGGGTCTGTTTACTAAACGGTTGACTGGGGTGAACTAAGAAATAAACAGCAATCTAGTGAATAGACAAACATGTGTTCTGTTGTCATTTCTAGTCCCAACACATTTTGTTTTACAGGGGAATTTGGTGCCCTTTCCAAGTTTGGCTAATTCCTCTCCTTTCCAGGTGTATATATTTGACACTCTTGTTACAAAAAACTATTTTGCATCTCCAAACTGCAGTATTCACAAAATAATTGGAATACAGTCAAAAGTGTTTTTAGGTGTAACATTTAACTTTTAAATTCCTGTTAGCGGACAGCTAACGTTATATTACTTAATCTATCAGGTTTATTGCAATCGCAGACAAACTATTATGTCAATAAACGGACAACATCTTTGCAAATGTACATGTGCATTAGAGGAATATCAGGCTAACTTTATAGGTCATAAAATAAATAAACCCCTTCAGACATTCAGTTAGATCCCCCACCTGTTTAGATTGTGAATGAAGACGGCACTTTGTAAAATGATTTATCCCATGCTATTTCCACACTTACTTTGGCAGGTTGCACAGAGAGAGGTCTTTGGGAATGTCCTGTGAACAAGCTGTGTATCAAACATTCAATGATCTGTGACGGGTTTCCAGATTGTCCTGGAGAAGTGGAAGAAAAGAATTGTTGTAAGTGTATATATATATATATGGATACATAGGGAGATACACACATGTGAAATACTGGTAGTCTACCTGCCAGATGAAGCAGTAAATTCATGATTTCATTCTTTTGCAGCATCCTGCTCCAGTGACGAGCTAGAATGTGGTAATCATGAGTGTTTATCACGAGGCCGATGGTGCGATGGCTACATGGACTGCACAGATGGTTCTGATGAATGGAAATGCAGTAAGTCATGTTTCATTGGACAACTTATGAAAAGTATAGAACAGGAGTGTCAAACTGTGGCCCTCCAACGGCTGATGGCCTACATCTGCCATAATACTTTGTCAGCTAAGAGGCTGACAGAAGAGTATATCAGATAGAGTTCTCCAACAGTTTGAGGGTCATAATTTGACGCTCATGGTATAGAATTTACTGACATTGCCAGATCATCCATTTTTCTTGAGGGAGACCTATAGACTTTAGGAAAGCCTTAGAGCTAATAACATCTAACCTTAATTCTTTTTTTTTTAAAAAGAAACAAATACATGTTAAAACACATAGAAATGCTCACTATAGCAAAGAATGTGAAATAGAGACAAACAAGTATAAAACGAGACATGCAACAAACCAAAAGAAAATGGTGGTAATAAATGACCTTGAAATAACTGCAGACATAAATGGTTGCTAGTAATTGTGAACCTAGCTTCTATGTCAGCTTCCTGATAGAGCTAAGAAGGCTCAATCAAGTACACTGTTTGTATTCTGTCATTAAACGTTTTTGCCAACAGTTGTCCTTTAAAGAAAGAGTTCAACATGGGTGCACATAATTAGGTTGACTTGGCTAATGGAGACCATAGCAATGTAATACTTGAGGATTAATAAACAAATCAGTTTATATGTGACATTATTTACTTCAGGGTACACCTCTTTTATGATGGTTTATGGATTTATCAGTACATTAATGTAAATCTTTTGTTTTTCATTCCAGTCACTGTGTCTCAAAATGTGAGCTCTTTCCTGACCATACATAGGTCAGCGGATGACTATAACGTGTGCTCCGATGCTTGGGAGGAGGAGCTATCTCAATGGGTCTGCAAGCAAATGGGTTTAGGGTAAGGTCAGTAGTATGTAGACATAGTAAATATTATATCTGAGCAAAAAACAACAACTGTATGATAATAAATACAACAAAAATACTCTTTCGCTGTGGTCTATATATAAAATGTTTTATATAGAAAAATATATTGAGATTTCTTTATGTTTCAAGTGTATCCTAAGGTGAATGCACAGTAAAAGTGTCTACATCACACATATATCTATACATATATATCTTTAGATACCGTAATTCACACACGCATACATACAATTATTTAAATATACTTACAAATCGATACAAGTTATTCCAAATATACTTTGATTTCCAAAGGCAGGCTATTTCTGGAATTGTAGACTAGAGAAAAATGTTATAATTTCTTGAGGTTTGTATCCTACATTTGCAGAGCCCAATAAGAGACCTCCGCTTGAATGGTATATGAACAGCCTGGGTGAACATACAGATTAGACAATGAGGGGGTGTCACAGAAAAGTGAAAAACAAGTGAGATAAAGGGTGCAGTGCAAAACCTTAGCCAGTTCATTTATTTGTACATAATACAATGGCAACTGCATGCTTACATCTGAGAACAAGCTGATATGGTTTATTATACAGAGAGGGGATATGCTATATAATGTGAGGTACTGAGAATTAAGCATGATATGAGATATGGAGATTATCATATCTCCCTCTTACGGAATCCTTCTGGAAGATTCCATTAAATTGCATATTAACTATATTCTATTTACCACAAGAATACATGTAGCCGTATTCATTGTTTAAATGGCCAGATTAGGCGCAGTGTGAAATGTGGTACTGTAAAATAAATGGAACATATATAGTAGTGTGGAAACTATTGCCATATATGACCTGTACATATAATTTTATAATTTAATTCACGAGGTGACTTTAATTCCTGTCTGTAAGGTAATATAAGATATTCAGTGAGTTAATATTTTTTACAAAATATAGAATACACTGCAGAGTGTTGAGTTTACTAAGAAGGATCTGCGAGTTAGATAAACACCTACATTCAATGACCAGCATTATTACTTTAGAATGCGGAAAAAAAGAATAATAAAACATCTATAGGTGCTGTTTTGGTAAAAGGTATGTAATACATAAGAAAATGTAAGAAAAGCACTTTTTTGCTGTGTAAATGTATTAACAAGCGTACCTTACAATACCCACGTTCATATTTTGATAATATTTTGAATATTTGCTTTAACAAGGTACAAAGAGTGTTTGTTGTTATATATGTTTTCATATACATATTAATACAGCTCTGATTTATATACTTTAAAGAAGAAAAAAAACACTTTTAAAGGACTTACCAATGCACTGCTTAGCATGGAACATAAAGGGTTAAAACGGTAATGAACAAAGATTCCTCAAGAAATAATGGCATTTTGTTAATCTCTACTGGGCACTTCTGGTAAAGAACCTTGCCGTGTTACAATAGAACAAATATGTTTGCAAGACAGTATGAGCAGATGGCAGCTCAGCTATTTTTTTTTTTTTTAAAAGCTCTTATTAGCATCCACACAGCATATCCTGGCGAGCGCGCTAAGTGATAATCATTTAATAAGCCTGGTGGGGATTATAAGAAATACAGCATGCAATGCACAGAGTGAGATCTGGGCACTCGAAACCAGTCAAGTCTGCCAGTTGAACTAAAAGTGTTTTCATGTGGCAGCCTTCCCTGCAACAATTGCCAAGACGTTTCATTTCTCTCTCTCAGTATCTTCCAGCTCGCACTCTCCTTAGCTAGCTAGGAGTAATGTATTGGATGTGCATTTCTTCACAGTACTATTGAAATGTGGTTTTACAAATACAAATAACAAATGCTCTTGACATTAAAATTCTGTAATGACAACAAAGCAGTCATCGGAGTGGTGCTATTAATACTATAATAAAGTATAATTTATTGCAGCATTCATGCTCATATTTGTTTGTTTTTTTGTTTGTTTTTTTGCTGCAATTTCAGGCAGGAGAAGAAGAAGAAAAAAACGTTTTGTTTGTTTATTATTTTTTTTTAATTTTTTTTACACAAAACATACAAAACATACATAAAGAACTTGTCACTGGGGTTCGGGCATAGCGCCTCTTTATTACTAATATTAACTACAACTATGTCCATTTAATCAAAGTTCTCCTAGAGCAAGCAGAGCAAGCTCCCTCCTGAGGAATCTGCATTTATTATATCATATTTTCTAATTTTGCAATCCATTCTGGCCAGTTTGTATTATCTTTGAATTTTATATCAAACTGATGTCCTATTCCTTTCTCCATTTTAAATTGAGTAAGTACTTGGTTTTTAATTTCCTCCCAAACAGGTGTAATTAGTGAGGTCCATCTCCTCGCTATTAGTAGTTTTGCCGCCGCCAGGATGTGGATTATAACTTGTTTCTGAGATTTTGTCATCCGCTGGTTAAGTACATGTAATAAAACCGCTCCTGGTTCCAAAGTGAGGGTTATCCCTGTTAGTACCTTGATTTTCTGTAAAATGTTTTCCCACATTTTCTTAATATTATCGCAACTCCAAAAAATATGAAGGATATCCCCTTTGTGTACGCCGCAACGCCAACATTTATCTGATTGTTTATTGCTTATCTTTACTAGCCGTGTAGGCACCAGGTACCACCGATTTGTTTATTGTAAATTTACTACTTAAGCAAGTTTCTTAATTAAGATTTTACTTTAGGTTTTTCTCAAGCGACAGTGATAAATAAGTGGTATTTAGAAATTATTTCAGAAGGTGCCAAAAGCTCAACAGTTGCACATATCACCTAATGTAGGCGCATCAAAGAAAAGACATAGTGGGAACTTGCCTCAGTCTAACAAAAATAAAATAGAGGGATTTTCATTAGATATTGAAGAACTAATACAGAGTTTCCATTTTTCTGGTCAAAGTTGGCTGTAGGCCTTGTAGAGTTCCTCAGGGATCTATTATTGACCTTAAATGGGGCAGAGTAGTGGACGATTGTTCTGGGACTCCGGAAGCTTGTGAAATGACTACATCTTTACCTTATAAAACAGCACCCAGTTTTTAGAAGTTGTTATTTGTTTCTCCCATGGGTGGTTTGATTATTACTCCAGTCACCCGAGCATTAAATTGATCTTGAATTTGTTAAAGCATGGAATACTAACTCTAATTTATACATGTTTTTTTCATGCTTTACTGGACACTGCACCTTTGAGTTATCACTACCTTCTCAGACTGGCTTGCTAGATATATATATTTATGTGTAAAGATATGCAGAAAACCGAGTTAAGATTAACATATTAATATGTTTTCCCTTGTTTGTTTTAGAGGACCCTCAACAACACAAGTTGTATTTGAAGCTGACCACTCGCAAAATAATCAGTGGCTTCATCTGAGGACAGATTGGAAAGAACAAAATGAATCTGCATTTCATGAGCTGCTCATAAAAGGGTAAGCAAGTTAAACACAGAATGCAGACTTTAACTCATATTGGTTGAACTGAGTAAGGATCAGGATCAGCTTCACTGTGTTACCACAACTTGCCAGACAGACGGAGTAACGTTTCAAATGCCATAAGCTGATACATCATCGAGCATCTATATGTCTTGGGTTTTCCTGAGGATTAGAGAGGCCGTGTATTACTGGGACACAGTGGCTCCCTAAATGTTCTACTTGAGAACATCACATTTTTACAAAAATTATTAGTATTATATAATTGCTATAACATTGGACATCACATTATTATGCATGACATTATTATATTTAGGTAAACTAGACAGGTGAACAGGACTGAAGCAACTTGCTGATCAATACATATGGTAGAGAGCCCTGCTCGCAAGCTTACAGATAGTTTCTAGTTTCTCTTTTTCTCCTTTTCTTAAGTACACACTGGAGATGGATTAAAGTATACAATTCCCCTCTATAGGATGAATTTTGTCGGTGTCCCGTCCACTTTTGATGGTTTATTAACAATGCCCAACTTTTCCCAACATTTCGCTGGATCCTACTTCCACATGCTGTATGGGCTCCTAATATGAAACAGATTTGTTCCACTACATCCCGCAGACTGCTATCTTAGGATCCTGCAGTGCACTGTTAATGACCGCATGCTTCCTTGCCAGAAACTAAAAGATTATTATACACATTTACCACCTGTGCTTGTATGACTGATTAGCTTGGAGTCATTACCCTATTACGTTCTCTATAGGATTATCTGCTTAAATGGTCAGGCTTTAGGAAGTTCATGAAGACATCCATGTCTGAGAAAACCTACAGCAATACATTGGTGTAACCTCTGATTCGTTTTGTATTTATGTTTCTTCTGTTAATTAACCAAACGATAGTAAACAGGCTTTCAACAGGTGAGGTCTACACTACCTTTTTTGCTCAACTGAATATGCAGTAAAACCACAGACACAATCAGAAGAAACACATAAACATTAATCTAGATACAGATTGTCCTTATAGACATAGTTGCTGTTGTAATACAGGGTTAGTGAAGGCTGATTGCTGGTCACACAATACATTCATGTTATTATTTTTTTCTTGATATGTCTCATAGGCATCGTGCCTGTAAATCCAAGGTAATGAGACACAATGAGGCTTATGTATAAATATTTCTGCACACAAACGTTTTGGTAAATTCAAAACAATGGCCATTGCCGTTTGTTATGTATAATGGTGATGGTGCATTGGTTACACTTCCCAACACTTCTGTGTGCAGGACTGGAATCTCCGCCAAACTCTCCCAAAACTTATTGTGTGCCGAAAATTACCGTAGTCTTTTTAGACATGGGATGCTGTGGCTCTAAGAGTGCCGGAGCAGTCCAGATGTTTGGGAGTGGCACATGGATGGCAAACTCCTGAAATTTGTTGGGTGTTGCTACTCTACATTGTTGGGCACAGTGATAGCCCACACTTCCTGACAAATGAAGAGCTTCCCTCATTCAGTGCACTGCTTAGTAGCACATGGCTTTGAATCAAATTTGCATTATGATTGGGTAAGTATTCATGCTGAGGGCTCTGAGCTTTGAATCATTAAATCATATCCAGCCTTGATAGTAATCTACCAAGAAAAAGGAACTGATCCGTCTTATTTGTTCTTCGACACATACTGCCTTCTAAAAAAACGCAAATAAAGTGTAATTTGTTATTCCTCCCATGCCCTCCATCTTGTGGTATCAGTACACAGCTCTGCATGAAACCACGGCCCTCTGCATTCCAAGCACTTGTAACCGCTGGGTTCCATAGATAGCCAGCCCACCTCCTGTGTTCTCCCGCTCACTGATATCAATGAATTTAAAGGGCCGGGTGAAATGATTCCCTTATGTAAAAATCCAGACGAACTGCAATTAGTTTTATAGTAAAGATTTTCAAATATATTAAAATCATGTATAACATACAGAACATAAGCTAGATGGAACACAGACAGAGTTAGTTCCAAGATGAGCATCGGTCCGCTCTGAACTGGACGTCATCCAACCACATGCCTCCAAACTGTCCCGGTTTGCATGGAGCAGTCCTGATTTTGGGAGGCTCTGTAGCGATTTTCAGGACAAAGGTATAGCTCGGCAGGACAGCAGGATTAATACGGCAAGCCTGGAGGAAAAGATTAATTCTAAACTGTCTGGGATTGGAGATGCATTATGCGCAGTAGCACTGCCAGCTTGAGTGACAGTACCTACCGCAGATTTTCAGTAGTGCCAGCATTTGACCTCCCAAGCTCCATTCCACGGCGTCCTGAGTTGAGGGAGGCATGCAACCAGGAGGGAGAGCTAAATTAGGAAACACTCTTCATTCTTTGCTGCACATACAGTTTACTAAAAACAGGCTGTGGCCATACACTTCAAAGCATTTTAAGCAGCACCTCAAGTCATTTTTGAAGTAGAACAATATCTTATTGAGCTTGACTGGCACTGTTGAATGTCTACGCACATTCATTAATAAAAAACACAATTTATACATTCGTTTTTCTAGGCAAACCTGTGAAAGCAGAAGCAGAGTTTCACTGACATGTACCAAAGAAGGTAAGCTGGAATTAATATTGTCATTATCCATTCTGTATTAATTCACGCTAATGATGCACTAATATTATTAATCATGCAATATTGATGTATTTTATTTTCAAGAACTAATATATATAAACACATATATTCATTTGATGTTGAAAGATATTGTATTGTATGTATTCCTCTCAAGATCTGTGATGCAGCCTGTAGAAAAGAGGGTCACCAAAGGAGGAACTGAGGGGCTTGGGTCCAAATAAGTAGTAAGAACACTTGGGAATATCATATGGAATAATGTTCAATACAAACAATCACTCATAAAGGTCATGTCATGAGAAACAGAGGAAGGTGAGAGGCAGATTGAATCTCATGTAAAAGGAAAACTTTAACTCAAATCAAAATTCACAACAGCAAGTTCACATTAAAGGGCCTTAAAATGCAGAGTTTTTTTTCAGATTCTGAAATATGGGAGCAGTGTTTTGAAGAACCTTTTTAATAAATGAAATAGGCTGACAGGAGATACGTTAATTAAAAAGGATTAACCTTGATAAGAGACACAGATACTAAGAAAATAAACATTTACCCTGTACCACCTAAAGCAAAAATCAACCAACTATCATTTATATAATGTATATTTATAAGCATGCTTTGTATATTCAGTATGTCTGGAGTCAGAGATTCCTTATTACCAAAATAGGGAGGTTTAACACATTAGAAGTGACAACTCGGGGTTTTAGTAGCATTGCAATGCTATGGAACAGTAGCAATATATTAAAGGTACATGACAATCATAATAAAAGCTGGACCTTCTAAATAAAGAATATTTAACTCAAGACATTGGTCTGTGGACATGGGAAACCAAGAAGCTCTTAAACTGAACCGAAAACTAGATTTAATAAGTCACAGTGCTTAGCATGCACACTGTGGAGTACTGATGTAACATTTTGGGGGTAGGTAGTTGTACTGCTAGACACTTCAGGTGGCAAGCCAGCGGAGACAGTACGATGATTTGGCCAATATTCTGCTGGGAAACCTCGTGTCCTGCCATTCATGTGGATGTTACTTTGACACGTACCACCTACCCAAGCATTGTTACAGACCATTTACACCCTTTCATGGAAACTGTATTCCCTGACGGCATTGGCCTCTTTCTGCAGGATATTGTGCCCTGCCACAAAGAAAAAATGGTTCAAGAATGGTTTAAGAAACACAAAAAAGAGTTCAAGGTGTACAAGTCCATGGAGGCCCCACCTCAAAACTTATAGGACTTATATTATCTGCTGCTAACATCTTGGTGCCGGATACCACAACATGGTTGTTGAGTCCATGCCTTAATGGGTCAGGATTGTTTTGGCAGCAAAAGGGTAGATACACAGTTTTAGGCAGGTGGTCATAATGTTATGGCTGATCGGTGTATGTTGCTTAATCTAAATATTTGTTGCTGATTTTGCAACTGGCATACGCCTGAATAAAAACGTGTCAAACACAGGTTTCGTGGAAGCAAAGTTTGCTTTAATCGTGCGTTGTGTTCAAAGAAGCACAAAAAACTGAGGAGGTATTATCTTCAGTCACAGGTATATGCACTACATGAAAATAACATATTATTGTGAAATTGAGATTAATATATGCAGTGCATATATATATACATATATCTGTGACTCAGACAAACTTTAGTGAGACTAAAAAGTGTACAGAGAGAGAATAAATCTCAGTTATGCCTCTTTTTTTTCTATATCTCTCAGCCAATTATGTCATCTTTATACAGTACATACCATAAAGGAACAGGAGCAACAGTAAGATTAAAGGTTTGACATAGAAACAGTATAATTATTTATAGATAACTGCCTCTGCGTTAGCCAAGGTTATGTATTATTTCAAAGTAATATAAAGCATGTGACCCGGGTTCAAGAGCATTATTATTTAACAAATAACAGTGTAGGATTATCTCTGACTGCATTTACACAGTACTGAATGTCTGCAATTATATTGCACAGTAGAAAATGCTGGGTACTTTGAAATACAAAGTGGTTTCATGAACTCATGAGAGATATAATAATGTACATGATGTATACAGTGCAGACAGGTAGAGCTGTATATGAAAATATAACCATGCTGTAACAGCAGTAGCATAGCAAGGAGGGGCGGAGAGGGCGCGTCTGCCCCAGGCAGCACTTTTTTTCGGGTTGGCACTTTGTGATGAGATTTGCATCAGATCCCACTGCAGGGATCTGCAGCAGGATCCCACCTGTCAGATGAGGCCACCTTGAGTCACTCTGACAGGGAAAATATAGCCGACACTCAAAGCGAGCGTCGGCTACATTTTGATAAAAATGCTTCATGCCTCTAACTAACGGGTTTGGCCATGTCTCTGTGATGTCACAAGGTCTTACACATTTTCGATATGGACCCATAGGGTCTATTTTGACCCTGATCAGGTCTCTGCCACTGTGTACATGGCTACATATAAACTTGTGATGGAGCCAGGAACACAAAAACAGTGTTTTGGTGCTTGCGTCTTCTAGGACACAAGTATCATGCATCATAGTATTTATTGAGAGGGGCGGTTAATCCAGAGACTGCCCTGGGCGGCAACAGTTCTAGCAACGCCACTGTGTAACAGATGGGAGTAAGTATGCATAGTAGCATAGCAATTTAGGTTAAAAAAGTACCTAAGTTGGTGAGATCGCTCAGTTGGTAAATGCTCTCACTGCAGCACCCTTTTGAAGTTGCTGGTATAAATCGTGGCAGGGTCAGTTCAGCCCTCCCTCTTTTTGGGTCGATACATGCATACCAGTAATGGTGAAAGGATGACCATTTCTTCATTGTACATTTCTGTTAATGAACAAGTCACTGGAGAGTTAATTATATTGACCCTACAGATATTTATAAAATGTTATAATATACGCTCTAATATGCTGTTATTCTAGCATATATATACTTTTTGTAGTCTCTCTTTATAACTAAGATCTTCCAATTCGCGTATTAATTTTGTAGCCCTCCTTTGCACTTTTTCTTGTTTCATAATGTCCTTTTTGAGAACCAGTGCCCAGAATTGCAATCGCAAATTCAAGGTGACTTGTAAAGAGGCAAGAAACAATCAGGTCAGATTCTGAAATATGGTAGCAGTCTTTTGAAGAACCTTTTTAATAAATTAAATAGTCTGACAGGAGAAGTCTGAATCAATAACCTGCTTTATACATGCCAATATCTTTTTGGCCATTGCGGCTGCTGACTGGCATTGAGCCCTGTTGCCAAGTCGGTCTACAATTATTTTAAAAACTTCTCATTACTAATTTAGTAGAAGCAGTGATTATATATGGAAACTGACTAAATTATGGGCAAACATTAAAAATAAACACATTAGTAGTGGAGCTTTGCAATCAAAGGTACCCAATGTTAAATGTATCTATGCTATACACTAATACTATGCTAAATGAAATGGAACAGATACAGGTTGTGTCTCTCTTATCCAAAATGCTTGGGACTAGAATTATTTTGGATAATGGATCATTTTGGATAATGGATCATTTTCACCAGTTAGATATATTAAAGCCACTCAGCACTCATGATATACAGTAGTATCATTGCAAATACTCTATTGAGCTAATGAATCACTTTTACTGTAGTGTAACTGTGATGTGAGGCATCGTTGGGAACCTGCTGTTGGCCTGTCATTCCTGAACACGTCATTGTGTTACCCTTTGTGGAGTCTGAGCATGAATGGAAAGGCTATATATTTTGGCTTAAGGGGGCTAGACAGTAAAAAAAAACTTGTTTTCTTGCATTCAGACAGGTGTGTGTGGAATTTGCAAATTGTGGCAAAACTCTAAAACATTTTTGTATAATGGATAATTTAGGATAACAGATACTCAACCTGTATAAAGATTTCAGTATGTAATGGCTAAAAAGATGCTCCTTGTATTCTAATTCTAAAAGAGATCATAGACCGATGTGAAAATCTGAAAAGTTTCTCAACAACATAGTTGACGTGATAACTCCCTGCCCCTGGGACCCTGTTTGCAGTGGCGGACTAAGGTGGTGTCAAGGAGAAAGGTACACCCTGGGTGCCACTCATTAGATGGGTGTTATTGGCTAGGGTGCCCAGGGTCTAAAACTGATTATTAGACCCTGGGCACCCCAGCCAATGGCACCCCTCTAAGGCAGCCCGCTGGAATAGAGGTACGGTACGCCTGCAGCAGTAACCGCACCTGAAACAGTCCCGGGAAACTAAGTTTCCCCAACACTGCATAATCCCTCCCTCCGCGATCATGCACATGACGTCATGCTCTAGGGTCAGATGGCTGGAAGACACCACCGGACAGCATGAAGAACTGTCCCATCTAAAGCCCACAGACCGGTAAAAAAAAATGTTTTTTAAAAATCTGTGTGTGTGTGTAAAAATGTGTGTGTGGAAGTGTCTGTGCAAGTGTGTGTGTGTGTGTGTCTGTGTGGTGTGTGTAAGTGTCTGTGTGACTGTGTGTAAGTGAGTGTGTGTGTAATAGTTGTATTTCTTTTAGGTGTTGAAGTAAAACAACAATGATGTTTATGAATAAAATAGGAAGGTGCACTAAAACCACACAAAATATCCACAATAACTTTGCTGAGTGTTTCCATTGTAGTGTGGGTGTAAATGTTCTGGAAAAAATGAAAACTGAATATAGTGTCGTAAATAATATTAAATGGCCACGCAGTTATTTTAGAGCAGCCCACTAATGCCCATTAATCAGACCCTTTAGGTATCCTCCAGGTTGTGTTCGTCCTCGTAGAATCAGTTCTCATTGGCATATAATGCAACGTAGGAGAAGTAGCAGTAAGAGCAAATAGTATGATGTATTACAATACATATAAAAAGTATCTACACATAGAATAGAATTCGTGCTCATATGAAAGGCTCTCCTTTGAATGTTGAACTGTAAATCTGTTCATCAGACTGCTGTCCCATCTTAAATAATGTGTTTCACCCAAATATCAGGTTTAGGGCTTCCTCACGGTGTGTCGTTGATTGCAAAATACATAAGGTATATTTTTTTTTTTAAATTTCCTGTCATTAATATTACGTTGTATATCTGATATCATATACTTTATAAATAATTCTGAAACATTTTATAATCTGTTATATAAATGACACACTGACATAAAAAAAATATTTAGTAGATCAGTTTATAACCTAATACATCAAAATAAAGATATATAGTATTAAAAAAAAGTGTGTAAGTGGGAGTCTCTCTCTGTGTGTAAGGGTTTCTGTGTGTGTGACTATGTAAGTCTGTGTGTGTGTGTTTGTGTGTGTGTAAGTGGGAGTGTGTATGTAAGTCAGAGTCTGTGGCTGTGTTTGTGTGTGTAAGTGTGAGTCTGTGTGTGAAAGTGTGACTGTGTGTTTGTAAGTGTGAATGAGTCTGTAAATGTGTGTGTGTGTCTGTAAATGTGTGTCTGTGTGTAAGTGTGACTCTGTGCATGTCTGTGTGTGTAAGTGTGAGTGTGCATATGTATCTGTGTGTAAGTTAACAAATGTGTGCCTGTTTGATACATTCAATAACCTGCATGCTAAATGACCTAGAGTTTCCTGAATTACACAAAAGAAAATGATAACTGACATTAGTTCCAGAATCTGATTCGATATCATTCAAATGTTTCCAGATTCTACTTTTAAGTTGGTGACATGTACATCCCACATACATTGATCCACATTTTTTACTTGTGATCACATAAATAACAGTAGTTGTGTGGCAAGTTGCATATTGGTTAATGGAATAGGTTTTACACTCAGAAAGGGATGTAACTGAATTAGTATTATCTATGTAGATTTTACATGTAGCGTGACCACATTTAAATGTTCCTCTTACATCTAAACACGTACAAGATTTACAGGTGGAGCCAATCTTATAATGACTATGAGATAACATATCTTTCAAGGTGCGTACCCTACGAGAGAACCTAATCCCCTTAGAAAGAATTTCATTATAGCCGGAGTCCAAGATAAGACAATCTATTTCTTCATAACCCCAGTAATATGTGAAAAGTCCTTACTGTAAGTTGTACAGAAGGTCACATGGCCAGTTGTTAAAGGAGTATGGGGTTTAGGTGACAACCATCATTCCCTGCTACTTTCCCTAACGTTGTCTGTAAACTTCTTGAATCCTGATAGGAACATAGCCTTACTTAATTAATGGTATTTCTAATATAACTTTGGAGTGTAAACACTATAGGCTGCAGGTAACAGTCAATTAGACAAACCTTCACCAAGGGAACCAATGCTAGAAACTATAGGGTGTCCTGGGGGGTCAATTAGACCTTTTAACTATGTTCAACACTTGGTAAATGCATAGTTGTCAACATTGGCCATGTTTCCAGCGACACATATGTGTTCCACATGCTGCAGACATAGCATGCAAAGTGCAGCCCAGCAGGATATAGGATGGATATACACACAGACACAATTCAATTAATTAATCAGGGTGCAGATCTCAAAGGACCTACCATGATTAATTAATTGGATTATGTCTGTGTGTATATCCTTCCTACATATTGACGGGCTGCACTTTGTATGCTCTGTCTGCAGCATGTGGGACAAATATGTGTCCCTGGAAACATGGCCAATGTTGGCAACTATGTAGATGGTGGTGGTAGTTGGATATTGCACAAGCATGTATTTATATTCATCAAAATGAATAGTCCCCACCCTTAAACCCTATTGTAATAACTCATTTAATTCAGCCAAAAATTGTGTAGTTGGATTTACTGAGAGTTTTTTTTAGTAGGTATTATTATCAGAATTAGGCTTAGCTCCTTAAGAACTCTCGAGTGTCTACCATCCGGCTCGGGAACCTTGTCTATCTTAACAGTTTTTAGTCACCTAAGCAATTTTTCCTGTGTCAGCCAGTCTCATGTTTGCTGTATCAGTTCTGTAAAATCAGCCTGCACTGGCTCGGCCATCGGTTCTTCCTGGGTATAAAAAAAAAAAGTATTTAAAAAATGTGCCTTCTCTCTCTGTGTTCACTAACCAAGTTTTCCCATTTCAGCTAACAAAGGGCCAACATTTTCTGCCTCTAACCATTTTCCATTTCTCATGGTCAGCACCACTAATTCACAGAAATGTTTCTAATATTCCTCACACAGTCGCTAAAACCCACATGAAATTTAACCCATACTATCGAAAACACTGGCTATGATAGCAGTATCAGAGAGGAATACATGTACTCAGAAATAAGGATTTTAGACACTAATGATAATTACATCAATTCCGTAGTTTTACCATGATAGTTTTCGGAAATCCAAACCAGTCCTTGTCTAAATCCAGCAAATTAACCAAATCCATGTGTTTTACAACAAAGTAATGTATAAATTACGCAAACAATGAGTGCAACAATTATTTAATTAATCCAATGAAAGGAACTAATTAAAATCAGCAGGGCCTATTCTCTATATAGTGAATAGACAAGTTCAGAAAAATCTGCCGTTAATAACTGATTTGGAAAGATAAGCAAGTTTTGGCCGGATTCTGCCGTTCTCTTCTCATGTCACCCCAATTTGACAGTTCACTGTTTAGTGAATAGACCCCAAAGTGTTTAAGTAATTAGCTGCAGTCAACTATATATCTTAAGGTTCTATGTAGAAATACAATGACAGGATGCAGATAAAGAAGTTTTTTTTCATTATGGTCACTATCAGATTGTGGGCGTCGCCCAGCTGCCCGAATGAGCAAGAGAATTCTCGGGGGAAGGACCAGTCGCCCTGGGCGTTGGCCATGGCAGTGCTCTCTCCAGAGTGATCCAAGCGGGCACATCTGCGGCTGCGTTCTCATTGGGAAAAAATGGCTGCTGACAGTGGCACACTGCTTTGAAGGGTGAGTACTTCACATGTGCAAAGAGTAGTGCACTTGCCTATTGTGTGTGTGTGTGTGTGTGTGTGTGTGTGTGTGTGTGTGTGTGTGTGTGTGTGTGTGTAGACTCCTGTAAAAGTACCTAGTGGATTTGGGATACTTTTTGCATTGTTAAAATACTTTAAATGTTGCAAATACTGGATAATTCAGTGGGTAAGTCAGAAAAAGGTTGCAAATGTGGTATTTGTGTGTAAACAAAACATGTTTAGAATCCAATCCAATACTTTTTTTTTAATATAAATATTGAACTTTAATACATGTAAAAAAGGTTACTAATTTTCAAGCTGAAGTGGTTCTTATAATTGCCATTGGTGGAAACACTTTAGGAATGGCTTTGTTGATGTCTCAGATGGATCTATGACCTTGAGAATGTTTCTCCTGTGCAGTCATTACCAAGAAATATTGCCAGTGCAGACTGTGCTATAAAACAAGGTAACTGAACACTATTAAACATATTACTGCTTGCTTTATATCATTCTTTGCAGAGTAAGGCTAGGGTTGTTAAAGGGACACTCCAACCTAGAGCACGTGCAGCTGAGTGGCACATAGCACACCAACCAATTGTGCATGTGCCATTGAGCTGGCATGCTGCATTCCAGTGATGATTAACCAACTGTGCATGTTAGTCAGTCTGCGCATGCACACTGTAATGGCTCCAGTTCAGAGTTTACATCATGTGACTTCCAGGCTTCACAGGAAAGCAGTTTTAGCCTTTTTACTAGCACACAAGACTTAACATATGTGAGGATGTATGTGATTTACTGTAAGTTGTAATCATGTTAGGCAGGTATTTTATGTTTGCGATCTTAGTATTTTGTATTGGAAATTAATAATAGAAAATATGTTTTTTTCTAATTTATCAAATCTTGAAATAATTTGCACACTCTGATTTACACTAAAAAAATATACCCATTTTTTTTTTTAAATTGTCACCCTATGTAATCTGTAATATGGGCGTTCCAGACACAGTGTTTAATCACAGGAACAATTTTTATGAAACATCCGGCAGATCTGAATCCGGTTACTGTGTCTTATTCTCTTAAGGAAACGATGCAAATTGTGTATCTCTAGTCCTCATCTCATTTAGCATATCTCCAGTCAGTACTATAGAGCATCTAGACCAATAAAGGAATTTAAATCCTTGGAGAGTAAATCTGGCCACTTGAAGACCATCAGGCATCATCCTATTCGTGCCTTGTAGTTTCAAAGCTGGGGAACTACAAATTGCTCATGACTAAGAGCCCCATGTGGGTTTGAAATGCATAATCCGTACAGTTTGTTACCCCCAAGCTATGTTCTGCTATATTGATTAATAAAGAACACTTGTTCTAAGCCATCATTCATGGTTCCTCCTTTTGAGATCCGACTCCAACATCTGCTTCTGTTTCTTTTCTGGAACTCTAATGAAATCTAGGAAATCACATTAGTTTGGAACCATTATTTTAGGATATGTGTAGAAGAAAGATTGGCACATAAAAAAAAATGTAATTGTAATCTGAAAATGTGTACGGAGTTGTAAAAGACATCACAAATTTATATTAACAAGTCAGATATGAAGCATATGTCATATATTTTATTCCTAGGAGAGAAAATGCTGCCGTGTGGAAGGTCATATTTGGCATAAACAACTTGGATCACCCATCTGATTTCATGCAGACTCGTCTGGTGAAGACCATTATTCTCCATCCTCGATATAACAGAGCGGTGGTGGACTATGATATTAGTATTGTGGAACTGGATGAGGACATTGTGGAAACAAGTTATGTAAGACCGGTGTGCTTACCAACCAATGGCCAGCTGGTAGAGCCAGACACATATTGTTATATCACCGGCTGGGGACACATGGGCAACAAAAGTAAGAATGATGCACCGATATTGGTAAAATGGTTCTAAACAAAGTATCTATAGATAGTAATGGAACCAGGTGGAAGATGGCTTTGTGTTTGACCCTTTTTTTTTTGTCTCCCCTACAAACGTTAGTGAATATGTGGGCTGTACAGGCGAGCTTGATAGCAAACCAGTGTACAGTTAGTAGCAACAGCTTATGGAAAATTGTTGTCTAGGTCGAATTTGATAAAACTCAGATAAAGTCACTTCTCTGCTTTTGAACCAGGTTTCTTTTTTTAATGCAGAGTTGGTTAGGTGAGAACTCCCTGGCACAGACGTTTCCTGCTCTGCCCAATTGCACTCCTACAATTGCTTGAGAGTCACAACCTTGAATGTCATGTGACAACCCAGCACTATTGCTCATTCAGGGGAAAATTTGGGGACAGTGTAAGAAATTCTGTGCCACGACGAGGGGTCTGATGATTAGTCTCCCAAGCCAAGAAAGGTACATATGTTTTTGAGAGTAAACTTTTGTTCCAACCCACGCTCATGTGCTTTGTTAATACTGGGCACTAGTTGTGCCCAAGCATATGCATACAAGAAATAAAACAGCTGGCATTCTAAAAGGACATTTGGCACAAACATGGTAGCTGGGCAGCTGCACCAGGTGGGCATCTGTGATGTAGAAGAACTAAACTCTTCTGCAATGTGCTCGGCAACACAACACATCGCAGAAAGAAAGGCAGGTATGGCACTTACGGCTGTTCTAATAAAGTATTTTATTATATCCAAAAATCGTGAGCAAATCAAACAACAATCACAGCATCCACAGTGACGGGAAGGTAAAGTCTAGCTATACAAAAGCCTGGAATACGAAAAGCATAGAGGTTTTGTATAGCAGAGATTTACTATCCTGTTGCTGTATTGATCGTTGATTGATTTGCACATGACTTTTGGATACAATAAAACACTTTATTGGAATAGCGTGAGTGCCATATATGCCTTTCTTTGTATCAGAAAAGGACATTTGTCAAAACTATCTACAAACCAGTGTTCTTTATCAGTTATCTCTGGTTCGGATATCAGAATGTACTATTTTATCCCATGGTATCCAATGACTACAGGTACTTTTTTTTTTTTTTCAGTGCCATTTAAGTTGCAAGAAGGAGAAGTTCGGATTATTTCCTTGGAACGCTGCCAATCTTATTTCGATATGAAGACCATAACAACCAGGATGCTGTGTGCAGGCTATGAATCTGGGACCATTGATTCCTGCATGGTAGGATGTATTTCCTTGTTAAGCTGTAATTACCTAGCAATAAAATGACATTGCATAATGGAATGGTTGAAGATGCAGCACTATATGGAGAGAGAATAATAAAGGCCAATGTAGACCAAGAATATCTGCCACATTTAATACCTATATAACTGCAACCATTAACAATATGTTAGAATTTACAACATCTGAATAAAAGTTCCATATGTATCATTATTATTAGCCAGCGCTTCCCACAGTTTAAAAAGTGGAAACCTTCTGTTAAGATGCTTTTTTTTTTCTATGAATAGATTCCACTTTTAAATAAAGACAAAATAGTGGTTTTCAAACTTGAATTGTTTCAGGTACCCCTAAAGTCTGGATTATCAGACCTTGATCAAACAAGGAAGCAATATATCAGGGCCCCTGGTCCTCACTGCTCCATCTCATGACTTCTCTCTATTATATATTGCACTGTATATAGTAACACAGAATGTGTCGGCCCATCTAGTCTGCACAATTTTCTGAATACTGTCATTAGTCCCTGGCCTCATCTTATCTATAGGATAGCCTTGTGCCTCTCCCATGCATGTCTAAACTCCTTTACTGTGTTAACCTCTACCATGTCTGCTGGAAGGATATTCTATAAATATAACGTTATATTTTGGAACACTTCATTTTTGCTACAGTATGCCAGAGCAGTATAAAAAGGATACAAAATAGGAGAGGAAACCAAAGTACTATTTTAACTCCACAGAGCTGAATTCAGAAGCATAAAAAGCAAAACCTGCATATCTTATTACTTCCCTTCTCATCTCTCTTGCACTGCTAGAATCAGTTTCCTCTTACTAGCATTCAAATAATTTGTGTGTGTGTATATATAATTTATATACACACACACTACTGCATGTAATATAGATAAAAAAAAAAAAAAAAAAGGTTCATTAAAGGGTTTACTGTTAATTTTTCCACTACTAATATGAATAGGATGATCCTTTTTAATGTATTTGAATCGCCATGCTGATCCCTCCCCCCCCCCCCCCTGTATATTTTTGTTACAGGGAGACAGTGGAGGTCCTCTGGTGTGTGAACAGGAAGGAGGACAGTGGACACTGTATGGTCTAACATCCTGGGGATCCGTTTGTTTTTCCAAGGTTATGGGTCCTGGAGTTTACAGCAATGTGTCCCACTTTGTTGAATGGATTGAAAGACAGATATACATTCACAGCTTTTTAATTAATCAAAGACACAGTGTTATATAAGAAGAAGAAAAAATACTCACATAACAGAAAAAGACTAGCAACGAAATTGCCTTAACCTCCAAGGAGGTTTTATGTGTGAAAATATTTGTCGTGGGTATCAATGAAAATGATATATATATTTTTTTGTTTTCAATATTCTGTATTTTAGTCTAAAAAGTTTGGACTTTTGTACATATCTGTTCACTTTTTTTGCTGTGTAATCATTCCTAAATGAACACAGCGTTTAGGAAAATGTTCTGTTGTTCTTATTTTATAATTGAGAGTGGATGATATGTGACATAGGGTTCGGTATCATTATGACCATTATTTTCAATGAATAGCCAAGTTGCCTCTTTCCCAGCTCTTAATACCTGATTTGTGCAGCTAACCACATTTAGTTGTTTGTTTTTTTAGCACCCCAGGATCCAAAACGCAGGATTTTGTTTTGCCAATATATTACTGTTTTAAATAGCTCAAACTCTTCTTGCTGACCACATATATATGTTGAGCCATTGCGATTGGAAAAACACACTGGAACATCACGCCCATTGTGATGCCACTCCCCCAAAAATGCCCTTTTGACTCATAGGTTGTCGCCATAGTGCACGTAAATTTGGGAATAAAAAGACCTTGCATAACAAAATGATTGACGGTGCAAAATGATATGGAGAGAGAATAGCAAAAGCCAATATGGTTTCTTTTTAAGCATAAGTTGCTGAAGGATTATAGATTATTCTCTTCATGCTCAATTTCTCACATAGCTTGTGAGTGAAGAAGTCACAATTTACAAGGTCCATGTGTTTTTCATACATTAGACTATTGGTATTTTTTATCGTCTTCCCATCTGCTGCACTTTCAATGTTATGTGATTTATGGATGCCTCAGAGGAATATAGGAAGGTGTCAGTTTGGAAAGTATTTGTTACTTTTGTACATTGTAGCTTAAGATAACAATACTGATAATGATCACCAGCCAATGTGTCATAAACTGCAGTGTCAGGGAAGACCTGCCATAATCCGAGATCTGGGAAATATCATTACACCAGACGCAAACTTGGATAAGCCAACATAGGAGGTATAACAAAATTTGTATTCTGTAACATTATAAATACAGTCTCTGCACATTTCAGCCTTCTGGAATGCACTACTAGAAATTCAGGCTCCAGGTACCTTGCTTATCTAGGCTCACATCAAAGCCAAACTGTATACACCACTAACGTCCTAAGGGTATCTAAGCCCAACTGCACATCGTAAATGTAACCTTGAACTCAGAATGGTGCCAGCTTCTAAGTAATTGCGCACACACATATGCAAGCCAATTGTATTATTCTTAAACTATTCTGCACTTGAGAAAATATTCCTGAATGAGGAATTCTATAGCCAAAACAGTAATGATTTCTGAAATAAAATGGCAAACATTGGATCAATTTATTAAAACTCAAAAGTGAGCAAAAAACATTAACTTTTTCGTGATGGCTGGTACCTTTTTCATTCTTTGGCTCTTGTGAGAAATGTATCCCTTGCAAAAAGTAGTTTGTTAAAGTATAGTTTAAAACAAAATGGATGCGCAATTTGGAAGAACCATTTCCATATGAAATGTGATTGAGGTGGCATTTTTCCTCCAATCATTGTCCAGTTGCCATGTACCATTTAGAATACAGTATAATCAGATGCAGTCTCTACATTGCACACAGCAGTGTACAGGTAATGGATACCCAGTACTCAACTCATAGATTTACCTGTCCACCAAGTGATAATGGAATTAGGGTTTAGTAATCCTCAAAATAAAGGTAAACCTTCAATATACAGCGCTTAATTTGTCCGAATGGTTTGTGTCCCCTCGACCTCCACAACCTTCTGCAATCATTTATATTCCCAAACCATTTTATTCCCTCTTGCAATATGCCTTTCCACTTCTACAATCTGTCTCCTGAAACATTATACAGCTCTAGAACCCCTACCTGTCTTTCTACATCTACTCCGTCTGCATCCAATGATCATTTTAGCTTACCGTATAGTGTATGTGTCCTGACCCACCTGTTTTACAAACAGTAACCTCGATTATAACCAATATCAATCAAATTAATTTTCTTGGCCTCAACAGCTTTCTGAAAAGCAAATAAATATTTTTATTGTGTGTGTGTCCTGGAAGCAGTCTTACAGAGGATCCGATTTGATTTAAAAAGAGAATAGAAAACAAAAAATACATTTGAGAAACTTTCAGCACCTTCAAAGAGAAATGAAAGAACATGTAAAACATAATATTTTTCTGAAATGTCCATTAATATGAGAAAATAATCAAATGCAATACTCCACAATTTCAGTAAACTTTTAATTTTGTTTTAAACAATAAATACAAAATTAAAGTGCTTGAAGGTTCATTTGTAGTATACACAGAAGGCATAAAATATTTATATAAAAGCAAAAACAAAGCATGAGAAATATCTAAGGTGCCTGTGTCCTGCATTGTTTGGCTCCCAAATGCTCTACCAAACAAAAAAACTGCAGATTACCAAAAATAGGATAAAAATTGGCCTAAAAAAAAAAAATCAATACATTTCAGTACCATACAAGAAATGCAGATTTCAAATTTAACAGTAATAGATGCGTTGCAACCCAGGGGGGTGGAAAAAAAAAAAAAAGAAGAACAAGCAGACATAGGGATGTTATCTCCCTGTACATCAAACTTCCACAATGCTCTAATGCTGTTAGGGAAACAGAATACGGATGTTACACAAGATCTCAGCAATGGAACTATTAGCAGGATCTGATTTTATGCATCCTATCGAACACGATAATGGAATGCACTATAGGACTTTTGAATTTCAATAAATTTTCAAGTCAGATAGTATGGCACAGTAAATGGTAACAGAAATGAATGTTTGTAGCTTTGGAGTTAAAAGATCACTCCACTCAAAAAAATATTTATATGATGTGAAAATGTATTACTTTGGGTATGGTAAAATATGCCAACTGCCCTCTGCCTACTGGGCTGTATTCGAAAATTAAGAATGTACTGCTGTATGCTCAGAATGGGGCGTACTTATGTCTTCCTATATGTGCTTGTTACACAAATGTACAGGTATCAAATGTACATCTGACAGGATTGGAAGAGGATTCTGGGAACCCGCCTATCCGCACAAAGGGGAAGATGGATGCAGATTTGTGAAGAAATCTGCAGTAGGTAAATTTCAGAGGGAAGTAACAGGGTGAAAAAAAAAAATGCATATATTTTAATGGAATCATATATCCATAAGAGATATTTTTTGAGCCCAGTGTGAACCCTCACCAGTGCAAAGCATATTCTTTAAAGAATATGGCCACAATTTTTTAACAATTGCAGGGTCTAAACTGTAATACAATCAATTTTCTGAAAATGTATGCAACAAATAAATAAATAAAATTGGTTTAAAATGCAAAGGAAATATATTTTTTTCATGTTAATTTTTACGTTGCGATATAAAAACAATGTGCTAGCAGGATGCTGATCACAAGAATAGATGTAATTCTTGTTATCGGCATCCTGCTATCCTCCTTTCATCGCCGCACTCAGTAAGGGGTTTCCTGCAGTATTAAGTATAGGCCCAGTGGGTATCCAAAGTCTGATTTGCACTCCAAGATGGTGTTACCACAGGGGAAAAGGGACAGCTGCCCTGGGCCCAATCACAAAGCAGGGGCCTACTGAGCCCTGCTACTGAAGCTCTATAGCCTCTGTCTCCTACTTAATTTTACCACTTGCCAGAGTGCATATTCTTTCCCTCCTGTACCATTACACCTATTTCATTATGGTATTGGCCAGGTTCCCTTAGCTCCATCAGATTGTGCAACTATGGTTTCTCCTTCACCCTATTAGCCATTAATTCCGTCTTTCATCCTATTAATAGCTGTAATCCAAGGGTCGACCAACATACTCCACAAATAATAGGATGATCATCCGTATAAAATATAGACTTTATTTCATAAGCAGCAAACAGGAGATGGCAATTCACCCAGTGGGGAAAAGCCAAAATTGCCTGAAATCGACCTTAATCATGATTAAGCGGCAGTTTCAGATATGAAATGTATAAGCAATTCCCCCGGTGGAAAAAATTCGCTCTCTCCTGTTAGCCCCTTAGGAAATAAAGTATATATTTAATACAGATCATCATCCTATTATTTGGGGACAAGCTGGTCCACCCTTGGATTACAATTACATGTACACAGCAGGAACGCCGTTCGACTTTCAGCTGGTGAGAGTGGTAGCCCTATTTTCCATTTTATCCTATTGCCAGCTTCCCTTAGATACCACTTTTCATCCTATTGGCATCTCTCTCATCCCCTCTGATTTCCTTTACTTTGATTAGCTGGCTTCAGTTTGTTGCCTCCCCTTTATTTCCTGTGCGGGAGCTGCTACACTGATAAGATCAGCTTTCATTTTTAGCCCTTTCAATGCAAGAGTAGGCATTACACATCATTCTGGCAAAATTAAATATGGTATGATCAGCATGTGGTCACACTGTCCTGAGTGATGATACATTGCAATGAGGTCTCAATCTATAGTGCACATTGGCAGGGAGAATTTTGTTGTGCACATTTAGTTTAGGGGTTTTGGGAGGGTGAGGGGGATGCAGGAATTCAATGCAAAAGGTGCAAGGGTGACACTTCAATTACATAGTCAGTGCATCACACTGAAATTGGAAGAATGTTTTGGTGGAACACAAGGCATGGACCAGTGTGTGTTTGTAGGGCACATTTGGGCGAGGTGAAATTCAGTGGTACTTTTGTAGGAAGTGGACATTGGAGGCTCATTCTGTGCGAGAGAGAACTGGGTTTGAAAAGGAGTGGGGACAATGCACTATAATCCTGAAACTATTAATAGTGTCAATACAAAGTTATTATTATGGGGGGGAAAAAGCTCACATGTGTATGATGCGGGAAGGATTGTAAGATGGGTACTTACATATCAATGCTTACCTTTAGTCCCATTAGACATGGCCCTATTTTTCACTGTAAAAGAATATTGCATATGATGGTGCTATCTGAATATGTAAGTAATAAGCCCTCTTTTGACACACTAAAACTCAACGATGTCAGAACCTACTAAATTTATCATCTAAAAACAGGACAGCCAACTAGAGGTGCAGCTTTATTAAATTTCTGTAATCATCTAAGGAAAAATTTGTTATACATACAGGTCTATATTAGGACATCAAAAAGATCCAGTAAAGCAGCTGGCTTATGAAATTAGTTTATGAAAAGTCATACCAACAAAAGTATGATATTTACTCATCACTGGGGTTCTGAGAAAGCGATAAAAGCAAAAATGAATTAAGCAACACTTAACTAGTGCAAAATGTGCAGTTATGTAACATGCAAAACCAGTATAAAATACATAGTTCTCTTGATGAACAAAACAAAAATATATAAAAGCAATCAAGCAGTCCTGAATAGTGTAGAGCAGGGCTGGACAATATTTGATATATCAGCTATACTAAATTACAATCACCACAATGCTAAGGCACTGAAAGATGTTGTTCAGAGTGTTGTCCAGCCGCGGTATAAAGACATACGACGTAAAACAAAAATTTCTAAAAACAATGTAAAGCTCCGCTTTGAAGCCTGAAGAAAGAATGCACAATCCAACGATATCTAATGGGTAAGCTTTTATTAAAGGCCATTTCCTAAAATATATATAGATATAATATCTAATTCTGATTCCAGCATTGTTTTTTTTTTCAAATTTTAGAACTGATTAAACAAAACTTAATATGAAAACTCACACAAAGATTGTGCAACATTACAGGGTCAGGTAATAAGCGATCTCCAAAGGTTGGGTATTTGCATAGCTGGACTTTAGAAACCAAAACTAAGGGGATATTACAAAAATGTTTAAGAACAACAACTAGCTATCCAATGAAGCCATGGACAATGTATTCAGTCAACAGTAACAATACATAACAGATTTAACAGCAGTGTTTGTTTGGAGTTCTATGAATACATTGTAGTGGTATTGGAATGCCAAAGAATGCTTTATAAAATCCACTTCATTAAATGGAAAACTCTGAACAAACAGAAAAGCTACACAATGAAACATCACTTTATATAGTGTGCCAAGCTGCATAATAAAAAAAGGGTAACACTGCAACAGTCAGAATATTGAATAACATCAAAATGATTGCTTTAACACTGAAATTCATTTCTTCAATTTATCCAAATGTTTATACTGACAGAAAGTCATATAAAACACCAAAAATAAACACTATTTTGAAATGCACAAATCTCTCTTCAGTCATTTAATATAAATAACCGATTCTGCATAAAGGTTATCGGTGTCTTTTGTATAATAAAACCGCACAAATACCTATAAGTGAGAGGAGAACTGCATCTATAATTAATTCTTTGGTCCCAGAATACTAAAATTTAAACATTGCTAATCTTTGCAGCAGATCTGGTTACAAATGTAACACGCGTGAGAAGTAAAAGGCTTTTGATCAGGTATTTTTTGGGGGGTAATTAGATGGATTTCTCATCTCTGGTCAATGATATTGCGAAGTACTCTGTATTTATATATACAAACATACTATTAGTTAATGTGGTGCACAATTCTGCAAATGCATGCAAAGAGTAAATATGACCAGATAATAAAGTCCCACTACTATATAAATGGTCTGAGAGTAAAAAAAAATGTAAACGTGCGATAAATTCATGTTTTCACGCAATCACGCTAACATCTGCATTTGTAATTAAAAACAGGAATATATCTATATAAAAAAAAAAAAAGAAAAAAAAAAAAAGCAGCAGGAACAGTCTAGAACCCTTGTACTGTAGAATATGGGCGTCGGCATCCAGCTACTCTCGAATACTGATCGCAGCATGCCTTGGACTCCTCCAGCTGCTGTGGAATATGGGTTCCAGTTGTCCTTCATATCCAGCTGTGGAGGATTGTTGGTGTCAGCATGCCTCAGCACACAGCTGCTGTTGCCTAGCACAATCCACAGCCACTGGGATGCTAAGTCTATCCGATAACTGCAATGAAGAGGATTCTTTAATTGTTTACCAAGTACAATGCAATTCCTTACACAGCATTGGATGATCTAAATGTGAAAGGTTAGTGTGGACCCATTTTATCACATGAGAGTACTAGGAATGTAAAATCATACCAAGGTTAAAAAAAGGAAACAAAAACACTGGCAAAACCACAGCTTGAAACCATTTAGGAATAGATGTTATGTCCCATTGTTCTCTTTCGAATTCAGCATAAGAAAAAAACAAAACAAAAACAAAAAACAAACCCAAAGTTACTACTATTAAACAACCACATGGTCCGAGTGTGTGAAAACATTCTCCTTGGACAACATGCATGCAGCCTCTTCATTTTCCCTTGCAGGCATGCTGCCCTCTGCTGGCACTCCATAGAAATCCTCATCTTCATTTTCTGGCTTTCTCACACCCTTCCAAAATGTCATGGCCTGTGAGCGTTGACTGGGGGTCATTACATCCAGACGTTTGGCTTTCAGTTGCGGAGTGGGAAACACTGTGCCTTGAAACACTCTGTAAACATACCTAACAAACCAAAAATAACAGATTATTTTCACTCAAACCCCATGTTAGGAGTACTTTATTGATATTTATTGTATAGGTTTTCAGAGCTCTACTTAACTAAAAATCAAAGCATAAATCATGGACGTGCAACCTGAATACATGTATAATTGTCCAATAAATTATTATATTGTTTCTGTAAAGGTTTCTGGAGGCATGGCATGCATTCATTTGCCAAGAGGAAACCAAGTTTACAGATTTAAACATACACAAGACAGCTTTAAGAAACAGAACATCAAAAACTAAAAATATCTGCAATCATGGAATAAAAATGTCAATAGAAATCAAACACTCCACAAAGTTATGCTATATTAATGTAGCCTCTAAGGAGAGAGCAGATTATATACGGTACATACGTACACCCATATATAAACCCACACATGTAAATAACAGTAGGATAAGAAACCATGGCACATACCGTGGCAGGAGTGCAACAGTGACAGACATAACAGATACGAGGTAGAACGCTGGATCCATTACATGCGTCTGCATTATCCAGAAGGGGTTAGCGGGTGGGTTGCACTTAACGCAAACTGCTCCAAATGCCAATGAAAAGAGAAAGTATGAAACAACGCTAACACTCATTACCATCCAGTGAATCCAGATCTGAAATTCCAAAGAGGTGCAACAGTAAATGAGCTGCTCATATCCAAAGTGATTAGGAGTTCAACAGAAACAGAACACAGGTACACGCGGACAAATTCACTATGATTGGATAGAAAATCCTATGTGCTGAATTTCCATTGGGTTTAAAGGATTAATGACTGGAATGGATATTAGAGCAGAAATGTGTAGAACTACAATTCCCATAACCCCTGGAGCAGGATACGGACTGCTCAGACACCAATAGCAAGGCCTCAAAGTTTACATATTGGACATATTGTACCGCTTGCATGTCATCAGCTATAACTAGACAAAAAGCTGATCGGCATTAAATACATTTTATTGCAAAAGGAAGGGAAATTTAGACATTACTCCCTCTTTAAAATGAAAGATCATAATTAAACAAACAGTAGTTATATGTAATTAAATAGTAGTGTTCACAAGAAGGATAAAATATATATATATATATCCATGTTATACTTAAGGGCCTGAACTCTTCCTGCAAAGAGAAAATGGTTTTCTAATTAAAATGTATATTGTTCCTCTTTCCAAGAATCAGAAAAGGGCTGCCTACCACTGTTCAAATGCATTTTGTTATTGTGCCGTCTCTCAGCATCTCTGCTTGTGTTTTGTTGGACTCACCATGCTTTTACTTTCAGTCAGAAGATGTAACAAAACCACAAACAAAGTCGGTGTTATTATGAGGTTTCCAAATGAAAAAATATGCAGATCAGAGCCCAAGTAGGTCTAAAAAAAAAAATAATACAGAGAATTACTCCATAGGGAAGGACTGGTTATATAGAACATCATGCAGGACAAGTATGAATATTTAGAACAATACTAAATAACTTTACAGCAATTCAAGAAAAAATAAGGCAGAGGTTTTTAAAATTAAGAGCAGTGCCAATCAGAGGCGTCGCTGGGGGTGGGGGGGGAAGCCAATGGGCTGACAGGGTAACAATTAGGGTTAACTCTAATCATTTCTTCAACCCAGATACATGCATTACTCCAGGGGGTTAGGGTAAGAGTTAGCTGTAATCTATGTTAACAATAATCCTTACCCTCACTGTAATATTAACAAGCAAAGAGCAGTAAATACATTATATATACATTTTTGGCATTATAATATAAATCAGTTATAAGTATTTATTAACTAGGGCCATTCTTAGATATCAAGGGGCCACTCCTACGGCATCCCTCCCCCCCTCACTGCCAGTCACAGCAAGCTGTTAAATTCACTGCCTACAATGGTTAAAAAGCAATTTTTGAAAAAAAGGCATTCCTTGTTTTTAATTCTTTCCTATGCGCCCCTTCAGTCTATTTCCCTACCCCCCTTGTTTTATTATTGCCCCCTTACCATTGCACCCATAGCATCTGATTGAACCCACATAACTTGCCGCAGCACCCACAAAACATGCCCCATCATGCAGTCTGCATCCACCATGTCCTGGACTTCCATGATGTCTAGCGGTCAGCAGCTGGATGTCTGTGAGCTGCCCGGACACACATCCTCACAGGCTGCTCTCTGCCTGCCCTTATCAAACTGCCCCAAAAAGAAGGCTGGTGAGGGGAGAACTTTTAAATCTCCCCAGCCAGTAGCTCTGGCGCACATATATTATATATAATTCTATGCAATACATTGGAAAGGAAGAAAACCTTCAGGAAAGGAAAAATATAACCTTTCTCAGGATAAAGGTCTGTGTAAAAAAATAAAAATAAAAAAAAACAACACATGCACAAAATGGCCAAGCGAGTCATTATAATGGTGCTGCCAGTAACCCAAATGGCCGCTGCACATGTGCATTACTACAAATAAATGGCGGGAACGTGCATCTTCGGTCACCTCCAGCCAAAATACATAAGATGGAAGCACCCAGCAAGGTACATATGGATGGTAGGTAGTAAAAAAAAACAAAAAACCTGAATATTAATATTTGCAATATTTTAAAGAGACTACAATTGTCCTTTATTACTTGATCATGGTCCATGGAGATGCTTGCCTACTGCACAGCAGCTTCAGTACACTGTTTGTGCACATGCACAGCACAATTCATCCTTTGGTGTAGAAGACCAATAAAGTGAAAGACTAAGAGCTTGTCCGTTGCAGACAGATCATGCCTATCATTAGCAAGGAAACCAATTACCCTAACTTCTTGGTTTCTCCTGTATTGAATCAGTTGTGCATTGGCAACAAAAAGGTGATAGAAAGGTATTTTGAAAGGAAATCAATTCTGCAAGACATGGATTAATTAATTACAATTGCATGTCTGCCAATATACCAAGGAATTTTTCAAAACAATTCAGTATTTAGTTTTCTGCTGGAAGTTCCCATTAGAGCATCACTAATACATTGTTTGCTGCATGATGAAGGTTTATCAATAAAAGGTGTTGTAAAAAACATTATACAGATCATTTAACTAAAAACTGGTCTCCCTCACAGTACTTACAAAATATGGGATGAAGAAACATGCCAGGCTTTGGTAAAAAGCATCCAAAATTGTGAACCAGAATGTTGATGACCGATATGCCTATAAAGGAAGTGAGAATATAGGTCAATGGTATTCCACAACTGTGCACTATGAACGAGGAAAGGCTGATGTGACTGTCAAAGATATTTTTAAAAATAGAGAAAGTGTTTTGGAATCTGTAGAATAATGTGCCATCTACTAACAGATTGATCTCAATTAACAAAGGGACTTCAGAAGAGGGACAGTGCTGTCAAGATATCTTACGTCTGAAGTCTGGCCAGATTTGTAGAGCTCAGGGAGCTGTATTAGGGTGTCCGCAGAAACATCTTGGTCAAAAATCCCATATAGAATAGGTGGCACGGACGTGAAAAGAAGGTTGAATAAAATCAACATCCAAAAATCTGTCATCGATGTTCCTGAGAATCCACAGAAAAACTGGTACCAGAACAAAAGGTTCACAAACATCTGGGGAAAAATCAAAGTAAATAGGAATATTACAGGGTGTGCTTTTTATTACTTGTGACCTTACGCCATCACTCTCTTTACTTTGCTGTACTATCTATATATAGCTTAGAGGAAAGTGATCCATCTGAGAGATAAAAGTTTGTTGCAGCAATTTAGAATTCTGGTGTTAATTCTGGAAAAATACTAATGTCAGTTTTGAGTGAATTAACATAGTAACTTAGGTTGAAAAAAGACACAAGTCCATCAAGTTCCACACTTCTACCTATCATTCCAGCTTTTGATCCAAAATAAGACAAAAACCCCTAAGGAAGTTATATCGAATTTTGCCTCCTAGGGGGAAAAATTCCTTCTTGACTCCAAAAAGGCAATCCGATTTCTCCTTGGATCAATAAGCTCTATCATTAATGCTTATTCTATTATTAATAGCCCTGTATGTTCTGCTTTTCTGAAAAAAAAACATCCAGACCATTAAATGCATCTATTGTGGTTGATAGCACTACCTCTCTTGGCAGTGAGTCCATAACAGTATAACCGTAAAGAATCCCTTCCTTTGCGGTCTATGAAATCTTTGCTCTTCCAGTCTCAGGGGGTGACCTCTTGTTCTTTGTACATTTCGGTTAATGAACAGGTTACTGAAGAGCTCTTTATATTGGCCCTGCACATATTTATATAATGTTATATCTCCTCTGAGACGCCTTTTTTCTAACGTATATAAATGCAATTTTTTAGATCCTCCAATCCCCTTATTAATTTTGTAGCTCTGCTTTGCACTTTTTCTAGTTCCTTAATATCCTTTTTAAGGACTGGTGCCCAGAATTGTACTGCATATTCAAGGTGAGGTCTTAACTGGGAAATACCAGTTAAAGTATATGCATCATGGAGCCAAAATAACTTGTTTTACACAGAGGTCATACTATCAAACATGGTTACACATTACACAGCAATTTACATACTACACTAATTATTCCACAAAATAGCTCATCTGAAGACAAAATGATAAACAATTATGTTTCAAAAGAATGGTCAGCCCAGAGCAGACCTTGCTAAAGGTAGGCTTGGTGGAAAAGTTGCTTCCTGAAACCATGTTCTACTTGCAAGGATTGTATTGCTTACTTACCACATTCTTATAGAAGAAGTACAGGATCATATTAGCAAGCCTGGTATAACACCAATGGCCATGAACAAGAAGAAGCTTTCTCAGATGTTTGAAATGGGAAACCGCAAAATCACTAGACATGACTGCCTTTAAATAAAACAAAAAGTGGTAACCGTTCAATATATGTCTTCATGGATGTTAAAGCTACATTTCTATTCCCAGCATAACCAAAATATATGGTTTTCAATTTTCTATTATTACAATAACTTAGTTCATCTCTATATCCATTGTAATGCAGAATGGACTTTTCATGGCTGTAGATATTTAAAAGGCCAATAGCGACATCTACAGGAAAGAATAGTGTATTGACCCAAAAAGAAACACTTCACACATTTAAAAAGGTAAATCATGCTTATATTGTGAAAGCAGAGAATTAAAAACATGATGAAAAATGATCTATACAATTATAGCAGAATGGCATGCAAATGAATAACATTTAAAAATGTGTTTTAAATGTCTGCAGACATCACCTGTGGCTTGATATGCAAATTAAATAATTTTCAATGGGAAATGTATAATTTGCATTTCAAACCACAAAATTATGTCATAAACAGGACACTAAAGACATTTAAACAGATAGCACTTGTGTGCTACTCAAATGAGATACCTTCAAGTTAATTTCTCATCTCACGATGCAATCCTTACCCTCCCCCTTACCACCTGTCGTCCCCCCCCCCCCCCCCCCCCCATTACATGATCCTATAGCCAACAAAGTTTTGATTATGTTTTATACTGCACTAAAATAGGACCTCTCTGTTAATTGCCTATGGGGTTTTTTTCGTATCAGAAAATTGAAAACCTTTGAAAAATAAGGAATTAAAAAAAAAAAAGATTTCACTGTGGGGTTTTTAAACACTTTAGAACAAAGATTCACTAAAAAAAACTATTAACCTATACATCGTCACTTGTAATGAAAAAACTTTGGTCACTAAAAGAGTGCCGAGTAGTATGGTCTTTATTGTAAAAAAGGTCAGTTTGTATAAATATATTTGTTTACCCTGCACTAATCTGAACTAACTGAAGTTAGGTGTGCTGAGGAGCAAAACAATTTTGCAAAATAGAACAAAAATTTAGTGCTAAAAAAAAAAAAAAAATATCTCTATAATATTGATGTTACCAGTATGAATGCTGTGTATATTTGCAATAACTTATTCCTTATGAAAAGGCATTCTAACCAATTACTTTATACACGGCTTGGTCATGATCACTTTTTGCCGTTTATCAAAATGTTGTACAGGGGAAAGAGAATAAAAAAATAAAAACAAAATAGTACCTGCATGCCTTCTTGGCCTGATATGCCCACGCCAACATCAGCGACCTGAATCATACTTACATCATTGGCACCATCACCTTGAGGGGGAAAAAATGTCAATATTTGCAATATTTGTAAGTGGTTACATTACACTACACAAAATTAACTTTTTTCGTTTTAGCACTGCAACCGGAGAGCATAAATTTCCGATTTTTTAAAATGCAACATTAATGACGCAGGAGGTACATGTATGTCCCGTGTCTAAATGCGCTTCCTCCACTCAGCTGGTGTTCCTGTAATGCCTCCATATTGAGGCATTACACCGGGCAGCCATGTGATGCTCTCATGTGTTCACGTTCGCCATAATGAACGGCACAATGCCTTTCCAAGATGGCAACAGATTTTTAAGTGATCAATGATCGCTTCTGTCGCTCTGGGGTTGTTACTTGATTGCCTCTAGAGGCAGTCAGCAACACTCAAGTTCAAAAAATAAAAACAAACCTTTAGTTAGACTTAGGTCTAGCCACAGTAAAATGTTACCATAGGAGAAAAAGGTTGGGGGACGGGACAGCAAAACAATATTCCTGCACTGGGTCCACCAGATCTCCTTTCCCCTCCCTCTCCTCCAGCCCTGCCTGTATTTTGTCAGCTGACACTGCTCACCCCACAATTTCCTTGGCTTCACACAAGCATAATATTGCATATTATCCCCTTTACTGCTTACCCAATAGATGTATTTATTAAAAATGCAGTCACCATAGCGTCTTCACGTGACAAGTTTACAATATCCTATCCATACATTTTTTTTTGTACACCAAAAATAAATCTGCTTCGCCAAAACAGAAAAATGCTAATAATGTTTGCACATGCCAGATAAACCAGTTTAAACGAATTCCAGCATTAATCATTATAATTAGAGTAGTCTCAGAAGGCGTTTATTACAACTGCACACAGAAATTATTCCTTGCTATAAATAAAATTCCCTTATAAAATGTTGCTATAAATTTTAGAAAAAAACCTTTTATGGAAACTAAAGAACAGAGGTAGGATAAGTCAAAGGGCACACGTGATCTCCTACTGTGGATGCCAACATATTAATTAATAATAGACTGTAAAACCGGTCAGAAAATTCCTTCATCCCAATTTAGTATGAATTGGCTTTTTCCATGCATTATACACATTTTACATACATAATATTTGTAGCAACAATTGGGGATGTGTTGAGAACAACTTTGATGTAGAGAAATTACCATGGAAACCAATGGAAAGTCCCTGCTGTTGCTTCACCTTTAGACCTTTGCCTCAGAATTACCGTATTTATCGGCGTATAACACGCGCCGGTGTATAACACGCACCTCATTTTAAGAAGGAAATTTCAGGAAAAAAAAAACTTAAATTTCAAATAAAGAACTTTGAAGCCCAATATGCCATTTAATATGCCAGGATTTTGCCCCCAATATGCCATTTAATATGCCAGGATTTTGCCCCCAATATGCCATTTAATAATATGCCAGGATATTGCCCCCAATATGCCAGGATATTGTCCCCAATATGCCATTTTAATATGCCAGGATATTGCCCCCAATATGCCATTTTAATATGCCAGGATATTGCCCCCAATATGCCAGGATATTGCCCCTTAGTATGCTCGTTATGCCACCCTCCTCCCCCCCTTCCCCAGACCCCAGTACTTACCTCGTTCCTGCTCTGTCCCCCGGTGCTCTGAAGGTGCGTGGCTGTGAGGGAAGTGTTGTGAGCATCCCTCCAGCCGCGCGGAACAATAAAGTTTGTTTAAAAAAAAACACACTTTGTTGACCGCGCGGCTGGAGGGGAGCGCACAACGCTTCCCTCACAGCCACGCACCTTCAGAGCAGGAACGAGGTAAGTTTTAGATTTTTTTTATTTTTTCATTATATCGGCGTATAACACGCACACATCATTTGCCCCCTACTTTCAGGGAGAAAAAAAATGTGTGTTATACGCCGATAAATACGGTACTCTTTATGCACAACTTGTTTCCTTTAATGCAGCACATCGTATTTAGCATCTCTAAAGGGGCATCAGGTCATCCAGCTATAGCGAGAACTGTGGGGTGATAACGTATGGGTTAGTGTGCCCACATTGTCACTTTATACACGGACACGTATAATAAATGTATAATTAGTAAAATGTAGGCCAGCCTTCAGTTTAGTCTATGAGGGCCCAAGATATGTATTTTTCCAAAGTGTCCTTGAATAAAAAGGTTTATGTAGTCATCCTAGTATGTGCTTGCTAGCTGGAAAAAAAAACAAACAACCCACACACTCCACCAATGCAGCAAACCACTTACATCTCTATAAATAGCTGCAGTGCCAGTCAGACAACTGGATGTGAACTCCTTGCCATAAACAAATAATAATTAAGAAGTAGTACTAACCAATGGCCAATGTCATGACTTGCAGATTGCTCCGGACCAGTTTAACCACTTTGCTTTTTTGGAGGGGTGTTGCCCTGCAACAGATGACAGCTCTGCACCTCCCGGCAAGCTGGAGAAATTTACTCTGCAGGGTATCATGCAGTGCGAACTCCAAGGTCTTTCCATCGATAACAAGTCCAAAGTGCACCTCGGTCGAACTGGGAGAATCGCGTGAACGCTCGCCATCTTTTTTGCAACCGTTTTTGGGAACGCAGACTTCAATTTCTTCAATAAGGGTATTGATCAAGATCTCGCAGGTTTCCTTAAATAATATAAAGAGATATAATAGAGGAATAGTAGTTACAAAAAATGAGGCCAAGTACTGTTCAGGATAGACATTAGGTTAATGGACTGGCAATCCTGGAATGTGCTGAATGCTACACTGAGATTAATCCCCCACCCACATAAGACCATACATTACTATGAGTTTTATTTCTCTGGAGGGCTGGGATATAAACACTGCCTGCTGCTGTGAAAACTTTTCCTATAAAAGGCTCACCCAACATCATGGAAGACTTTTTGGGAATTGTGGGAGTTTTAACAGGCAATAGTGGTGAGTTACTCTGCCTTCAGTTAATTACAGGATTGCAGGCTGAGCATCATGGGACATGTAGTCAACAGGAAACTGAATGGCTGATGTGAGCCGTGATCTACAGTTTCTAAGAGGCTCATCCTGCCGAACGTGATCCAGGCGGATCATCATAGGAAATGTTTCAGAAGTGGAACAAACACCATGGAAGACATATGCCCCATATGTAATTAACAGAACACAAAATCATTTTATAATGATATGTTAAACATAATTTGAATGACATATGTATTAGAAGGCTGGTAATGCCAACACCAAGTCACATATAATGATTACTGTAAAATAAGATTCCTTCTGCCAAGTAAACATTAGGATTGTGTTGGTCATTATGTGACTCGTTCTCTAACCAGTTTATCCAAGAACCTTGTTTTAATGGTTTATAATGCTTTGGGAATGTAAGGCATACAATCTTATAACTTGGAGACTTATTCTATTGAACGAACCCTCTTGGGTTACTATTGTATGGACTGGATCACAGTGACTTAAAAGGGGTTTTTAGTAAATAAGTTTAAGAAAACAGCAGAAGAACTAAATAGATTTATTTATTGGAGTGACAGTTTTTGTTTTAATTTACATCACAACTTGGTTACACTTAAATGGCTGTGAGAATTTTATTTGTGCATTACATTCTGCTCAGCAAAAAGTTATTATTTTGGTTTGTTTGGCTATATTACATTATTCGCTTCCACTTGCCTGCTATCTAAGCATGTGACTTGTGTGCCTGCTTTAATCCAGCAAAAAAAACACCAAACTACAGATAGATCTAATTTTATTGCTGAAAATCTGCAAAAGATTTTTTTTAGAGAGAAGACAAAGAGAGAAGACAAAGTGACCCAAATACACACAGTATCAAAGATGAAGAACACTGCATTTAAAGGGACTGTCTAGTGCCCAAAATGCATCTTCCAAATTTTAATGCATATTTATGTGCTTTCAAATTACTTTAAAAGGCATGTTTTACATACAAATAAATAAAAATTAGTTAGATGGAATTGTGAAATTACTGCAGTTTTCAAGAAACCAGGAATGCCCACACCAGCTGAGTTTTTCCTTTTATTTTGATGCAGGAACCAATGAGCATAATTTCATTCAAATTAATGGAACTTCCTGTGTCTATAATTTTGTCATCAGACAATGTGTTGCCCTGTTAAGAGATGCTACTGTGTCCACGAGCAGGTTTGTCACAGTACACACAATGTATTCAATACGAGGAGCACAGGAAGTGACTAAATGAAACAAAACTTTATATCCTCAGTGTCTATATAATCAGTGCTGCCGCACCTGTAGTACACATGCAGAGTAATCACTCGGGAGGGCTTGAGTCGAATATAAAAAAATTTGATTTATGCAGAACGCCTGCATCAAATCACACTGGAAAAAAGCCTGTGCACTGTACAATCTTAATCTCGTACCAAAGTGAGTTTGGCGACTAGACTGTCCCTTTAAGACATCGCATTTCTTTTTATATAACAGTTCAATATTATTAGAAATTTCTTACCAGACTGCAAAAGATTAAGATAAGCCGTTTGTAAGATGAAAAATGCTCTATTCATTGTTTTATTAGAATTGCAAGCAAATGCATAAGTTAAGAGGAAATATGTTATATGTTAAATATGCGTTTGGCTATCAAGTCACAAGGGGGGGATATTCACTAAAAGGTGAGTTGCGGAGAGATGAAGTCAGATTAACATTACAGCTCACCATTTTAGCTATGCATTGTGCTGGGACACACTGGGTAAATGTGCCCTGCTTAACTAACTCATCAGGATTGTCCCTGCACAATGTATAGCTAGACGGGGGAAATAAATGTTCATCTCACCTCAAATCACCTGCAAGTCACATTTTAGTGAATAGCCCCCAAAGTGATTCCATAAACAGGAGGCACCACATACATTAATTTAGCCGCTTGCTGCAATTTAGCCATCACAATGTATAGATCATTTTGGTCTTTTTTTTTTTTTTTAATTCTCTACCATTGGAATAAACACATTGCATGTCAGTGCATTAATCAGCATCATTGTCACATGGCTGGATTTACTGTACAGAGTACTTGCACTCACTTTGCTCTGTAGGTTTAGGATGAATATCTTATCACTGTGCTCTAGCAGTTTGCAGGCATAGCCTATGTTGATTGCAGTCTCTTGCTTGTCCCCAGTCAGCATCCAGATTTTGATACCTGCTCCTCGTAGTGACTCTATGGTCTCTGGAACACCTTCTTGCAGGCGATCTTCTATTCCAGTAGCACCTGAAATATATGTTTTACTTACCAAGTAATGCTAAAACCAATTATATAGTTTCATAGTAGTTTAGGTTGAAAAAAAGACTTGTGTCCATCAAGTTCAACCCGTTTCCTATCCCATGTTTACCGCTGATGATCCAAAAGAAGGAAAAAAAAAAAAAACCCTTTAGCAATTCTGAATTCTGCTTTCAGTGGGGAAAAAAAAATAATTCTTGATTCCAAATGGCAACCAGATTTCTCCTTGGATCAACAAGCACTAAATAAATATCAATGCCTATACTAAACATGCATATCCCTCTATGCTCGGGCTCACTAAAAAAGTATCCAGGCCGCTTTTAATTGGCATCCAACGTATTTACCAGAACCACTTCTTCAAGCAGTGAATTCCATAACTTTACTGTCCTTACTGTAAAAAAAAAAAAAAAAAAAAATCCTTCTGCTGTCGTAGACTAAATCTCCTTTCTTCAAGTCTTAGCAGGTGACCTATTGTCCTTTGTACTGTTCTCTTAAGGAACAGGTCTTTAGAAAGCCCTTTGTATGGGCCCTGTATATATTTTTATAACATTATCATATCCACCGTTTCTCTAGCGTGTACAGATTTAACTTTTCCAGCCTTTCTTCATAACTAAAACTTTCCATTCCAGATTAGTTTTGTAGCCCTCCTCTGCACTCGCTCTAGTACCATAATGTCTTTTTATTTTAAAAAAAAAAAAGGCGCTCAGAATTGAACAGCCTATTCAAGGTGAGGTCTTACCATGGACCTATAAAGAGGCAGAATAATATCTTACTCCTGTAAATTAAATAATAAGATATTGGTAATACGGAAGCAATGAAAAGACAAAGTATGGCAAGGTAATGCATGATGCTAACAACTATTCAGATGCCTGCATTATATATACACATGTTTAAAAGGGTGATTTCTATGTGACGCTGCCTTGAGCTAATAAGGGATTGTAGATTATAGGCAGTTGTTATTTGCCAATAAGCTATCTCCCATTTTTTGGCCGCATTTCTTGTATATAATAATCAATTGAATCAGTCAACGATAGCAAACTGCCATCGTCTACTTTGCCCTACAGTTTAATTATATATATTTATTTATTAAAATAATGGTGACAAGCACTATGCTTATATAAATGAGATACAATCTGTTTATAGATCTTTTTGGTCAATGCTCATTTTTCTTCAATACACTTATAATTTTTACGAGTAGATTTTATTTCTATACATTTTTTATTTTTAAATCAATAAAAGGTTAAAGTTTTAACTTGTCCAAGAGTCATCTCTCGTTTTACTCTTGATTTCTAATATAAATTGATATTGTCCTATCTTTTATTACTAAAGATTTTTTTGTTCCCTAACTTTATAACTCAGATGCCTCTCTAATTCTCTCCTCTCTCTCAGAACTTATTGTATTTTATATAAATGTTTATTGAAAAATGGTATTCATACTGCATGTTTGTAAAAATGCTATTTATATGTCCGTCACCAAATTTTTATTTATATGCTTATTGTATTGTGTATAACCAGAATGTTTTAAGTAATTAATGTATTTTATAGATTTGGAATGTAATGGTATACACTGAACTGATTGTCTTATGTTCTTGTTTAAAACAAATTGTATTATGTTGTCATGCTTCGATAATTATTATCCTGATTGGTAGATGCACGCACAAATTTGCATGTTCAACTGGAACAATGGAATGAAACCAAACAGACATTCTATACGAAAAGGGTCATTCCTACCCCAATTGCATTATGCATATGGTGGCAATAACGAATGCAGTGTGTCCCCATGCATCCATACAGATACAATGTGATGTAACACAGTGGGATTCGCAAGTAGAACCCCTACGGTTGGTTCAGAGAGGTGATTCTAATAAAGCCAGGATTAAAGATTCATAAGTATTAGTGGAAATTTGTTTGTTTAAAAAAAAAAAAAAATATGAACTTATCCTATTTAAGCTTGGCTTTACAATACATTATTTAATTTTTTTCAGGCTGTAGCATTTAACATTTATTTTCCTTTTTTCCCAATACACAGTGTCAATTCAATGCTCTGCTGAATACATACCAAGCAGGGTTAGTTTAGTTTCCAGTTTCAATGCAGAATCATAAAGCAGCTCTTCACGATTATCAATACTGGTCTCTGCCAAGAAGTGTGACTGTAACCACTCTGCATACTCTGAATCAGTCATTACCTGTATACAAAGCAAACAAAAGCAAACACAGGCAGCAATCAGATTACTGACTGCTAGAGAAAGAGCACGTAACAGCACCACTACACAGGCACATGTCAGGGTCTAAAAGCAGCCCACGTGCATTAAAAGGCTTCCTAAATAAAGCCCTGGGGCATATCCCTGGGAGGAGCAATTAGGAAAAACAAACAATTCAATTACTACACAAGACAAATACATGTATCTCAGATGAGATGACCAGCGTTAGCATTTGTAAGTGAACTGCTACAGAGAATACATTCAATTCATTAAGTGTGCTAGTCCTGGAGACGGAGGGATTTATTCAATGACCTGAGTTAATTTATCTCAGGACACTGAATACCACGGACTGCAATAGAAAATTATTGGTTAAAAGCCACTGCTAAGTGATAATATCAGACAATGAATAGGACATTGAATAGAGCTTTGACTTTAAAAATAAATAAAAATAAAAAAACAACCAACCTCTAAAACCTGTGAGGTGGCAGCTTTATAAAGTGCAAAGTAACCATTTGTACCGAAATGAATAAAATTCTAGGCTTAGTAATGTTAAAATAAGGTACAGCATGCCCTCCCCCCATTTATTTATAAATAATAAAATGATTGATTATATATATATATATATATATATATATATATATATATATATATATATATAATATATATATATATATATATATATATATATATATATATATAATCATTTTTACAAAACTCATGACCAGGTATTAAATTATAAGAAAGTTAAAAAAAAGTTAAATATTTTCGGAGCTCTGCATTTTGTCCCAATTGGTGATCCTTTATTTTGTGTAATTCAGGAATCACTGTCATTACGCCCAATTTCTGTGAAGACATTTTGGTGGTCAAATTCCTCGTACCACTAGCATCAATTGTTAGTGCACTGGTTATTAAATTTGCCAACAATTATGTCAATTAACCATATAAAAATAATTTTTACTGTATTTTTCTTGATTTTAAAGTTCAATTCACCACTAATGCTGGTGAATTGTAATGCCCGAAATTCGGATATTTTAGGGGATTTCATGTCCTTTAAGAATAGAGGGAACGCTGTGGATTCCCCAGGACAAGTTCCCCAAACCGAACAGGCCGAAAAAACGGCCAGAAATGGTCGTAAATTGACAGATTTCAGGACAAAATGAATGAATGAAAAGTGAATGAATTGCCGATTTTGGTGTAATTCAACTAATAGAATCAACTCCTTAGTGTTTTAATGGTAGGTAGGCAGATGGTGTGGGGAGGGAGGACATTAGGTCTGAAGTTGAGGTGTGGTACATTAAGGTATCAGCTGTTATATATAAAAATACTGAACATAAAAGCACGATAAAGAACAATAGCAACCACAAGGAAAATCCCTATGAGAAATCAAGTGAGGCAGTTTCCAAAATCCGGCAAAATAACTAAAGCTTAGCAACACAATGAGGTCAGTGGGGAGTTCTGCATGTATACCCACGAGGGAATTTTCATTCTAAAGAAAAAGTGCCTACATTCCATAGGAGAAATCTAATGCTTTGCACAAATACCAAGTGCTTCACTGTAATCAGACTGTACAACAAAAAAGGTTTGATGAGTCATCTAGGGAGATTTGGCTGCAAAAAGGGATTGCTTGTAATAATACTGGGAAAGAAACCTGAGGTTACACAGTTTGCATAAAATATGCCAAAGAACCGAGTACAACGTGAGAGTAAATTCCACTAAAGGCATACAACAAAATGTTACATAGTGTTGTACTCAATGTGTGTGTCTGTCAAATGTTTTCAAATAATTAGGCCCCCTTTGAAATTGCTATTATTCTCTTAATATAAATTGATGCACTCAAAACAGTTATGAGTGTAAAGCACAGAGGAGTACAATGTATATAATGTAACACAAATTTTACAAATTGTTGCAATATACCTTCAGTTGGTACTTCTGTGAGGTCAGAGGAATAATTCTCACACGTTGAAACAAATGGAAAACCACATGGAAAGTTTATTGCTTGGTGATAATTTATGAAGCAATAAACTCACCATGTGGTTTTCCATAAAGAACTGAATACCATCGTCATTTTAGTTTCAACGTGTGAGAATTATTCCTCAGACCTCACAGAAGTGCCAATTGAAGTTATATTGACACAATTGTAAACTCTAATTTGTGTTACATTATATACATTGTACTCTTCTGTGCTTTACACTCATAACTTTTTTAAGTGCATCAATTTATATCTATTGTGTCTTCTAACATAAGAGAGTACCAACAAAGTTTCAAGATATTATCCATCCAACTTGATAACTGTGCGGGGATGGGACACTTCATCGCGGCTGCTTCCGCGCAGCCGCTTCACCGCCGACTCTGCACCACAAGACAGCTCGTCGCTGGAGATTTCATCGCGGGACATTTCATCGCTAAAGGTAAGTTTATTTCAGTATTTTAGCTATTTTAGTTTATTTTAGTAAGGGTGGTTAGAATTAGGGTTCGGGGTTAATTTTAGTATTAGGGTTTAGGGGGTTAGTATTAGGGGTCGGGGGTTTAGTATTAGGGGTCGGGGGTTTAGTATTAGGGGTCGGGGGTTTAGTATTAGGGGTCGGGGGTTTAGTATTAGGGGTCGGGGGTTTAGTATTAGGGGTCGGGGGTTTAGTATTAGGGGTCGGGGGTTTAGTATTAGGGGTCGGGGTTTGGGAATCATTTATTAGGGGTTGTTATTTTCTTTTTACTTTTACATTTGTAAGAGCCGACAGCGCTGAACTGTCAGCTCTTACATAGCCGCGGCCGCGATCAAACGTGTTATTCTTCATTGCTGACAGTTCAGCGTTCTAACTGCTGCGCTGAACTGTCAGTGATGAAGATGCGGCGAAGAAGTGTCCCAACTGTGCTACATGGACTTTGCTGTATTTGTACTACAGTTCAACGTGGCTGCATTAACGCAGCCGCTTCACCACCCCTCTAGTGCGATTACCAGTTCATCGCGTGAGAGGTCATCGCGGGACATTTCATCGCTAAAGGTGAGTATTATTAATGTTTAATAGGTATATTAGAGTTCGGGGGTTAATTTTAGTATTTGGGTTTGGGGGGTAGCATTAGTATTAGGGTTCATTTTAGTATTAGAGTTCAGGGTTTAATTTTAGTATTTGGGTTTGAGGGTAGCATTAGTATTAGAGTTCGGGGGTTAATTTTAGTATTAGGGTTTGGGGGGTTAATTTATTTGGGGGTGTACGTTTGTAAGTGCTGACAGTTCAGCGCTGATCTGTCAGCATTTACATTGCCGCGCTGAAGCGGCTGCGTTCATCTTCACTGCTGACAGTTCAGTGTTCAAACTGCCGCGCTGAACTGTCAGCTGTGCCGAACTCCTAGACGCCAGCAGTGTGGCATCACCACCACACATTCTTAAAGAGTGCAAAAACACCTTATATAAAAAATGAAACCCCCTATCAAGGATTGGAGAGTGCCCATTATCCTGCTCAGTTTTGTTCTACTGCTCTTGTGTTATTTGACCCTGGTCTCAGACTGAGATCCTTTGTTGCTCTGCCCCGATGCTAAACGGTCGGATGTCCCCAGCATTTTGGAAATTCTTTGAACGAGCAGATGTGAATACCTGTGGGTATAGCTGCTGTTCAAAAACCTCCAATTCCAACCAGTCGATATCTTCTACAACATACCAACTCTTATGTAACATAATTGAAGAAAATTCAAAAGTAGTTCTCCTGAGAAAAAAACACTATATAAAAAGGTCTGTAATTATCATTACAATTGCATGCAAAAATCATTCACCTAAGCACGCACAATTCTTTACCTTTTTGGCAATACATAGTGTGCGCAGCCCACATTTGGCATACTGATCCAAGTGTTTTTGTGTTATCGTTTGGATATTCGTCTGCAGCATTTCGGTTTTGTTATCTGGAATAACAGATACAGACATTGAACAAATACTTTGTCAAAGCTTGAACACAGGTAAACAAAACAAAGATCATGAATGACAATTAGAGAGAGGTCACAAACCAAGTGAGAAAGGTTTGTGCGGGGTGAACCTCCAACTTTCATAATGAAAGGCTTAATAGAAATCTCCCATTTCTTAAATTCTCCCAGTGGGAGATAAGAAAACACGAGGCATGAGTCAATCAGAGAAGATAAGATTTGATGGTTTTTCATAAAGAGCTGAAAAGGTTTTATTGTCTAAAAAGGTTCCCCCCCCCCACCTCATGGAATGCCAAGGAAGGATGGGATGATTTGGGGTTCAGTGGTTCACATGCAGTTCACACACTGGAAGACTACATTTTGGTGGAATGTTCTAGAACCAGAGTAAAGAAGAAGACAAGTCTGCCCAGTGTTCTAATTTAAAATGCTGACAATTAAAGAGATTGCGTGTTACACAGAAAAAAATCATAAACAGGAAAAGGTCCTGAACAATGCGGGAGGAAGAGCATGAAAAATATTTATCAACCAATTACATATCCAAATAAAATGGCATCCGTACCTCCAGAAGAAGATACTAAAAGATCCATTATGACAGAGTCAGCTCCTTTTGTATACACCACCACTTTATTGGAAATGGGGTGGCGCACTACTACGGACATCCTTTTCCTCACAGAGTCAAAGGGCAAAATGTGCAAAAGTTGAAATGTTAAGGACCCCAGAAAACCGATGTCCACAGTGACCTGATCGGGTGTCCGTGACTGAAGAGTGCATCCGTAAGCTCTAGCAGCATAAACCAGCGCTGCCTCATCTGGAGACTCTGCTTCATAGTAGAGCTCACATGCAGCAGCTTTCTCCGGACTTTCACTTGGCTGGTCAGATTTGTCCAAAATCTCAGGCTCCGCATTATTCATGGAGTCCAAACCACTCGTGGCTTGAAGTTCGTTCACAGTTGCATTGGGTTCCTCAGCAGTGGGTGACGCCAGCTTCATCCTGCCGAAAAACGGGAGTTTGCTCACAAAGTTATTGGCATTTTCGGAAGATGACTCTCTTCCGCTCGAAAGGGAAGATGAACTCCTACGGACACTGAACCTCTGGAACATCTGCTTGAGTTCTTCTAAGGATTTCAATGGTGTTCTTAATAAGGATGGCATTCTTACCTGAAAAAAAAAAATTAAGTTTATACTCTCTCTATAAGTAAGTATTTATAATGAAGGCCTAATATTGGTGCTTTCCCCATGTGCACATATGCATGAAAGTCAGGAGACGATTGAAGATTTAGCAAAATCATGCAATGGCTTTGTAGGACATTAATTGATCCAAAAAAAAAAAAAATAGCATAACAAACTGTAATTTTAAAAAAAACTTACCAACTACACTTTAGTGTGTGGGAAGATTTAGACATAAGCCCCACTGTATCTCACTCCCCCATTTGTACAGTAAAAGTTTTCCTAAATCACTGTCCGATTTGGAACCATCTTTCAAACAAAAACCTGCTTCTGACAACCCAGGGTCGCATTCTGCCAAATGTTCCACACAATCGACACGAGACGTTACCTTCTCACGTGGTTGATTGGGTAATGACACCACTACGGTATTACAGATGGCTAAGGCAAGAAAGAAGTCCACAATATAAGAGATCTCGTGGGCGGCTTCTTGACTTGGAGCAGACAGGCAGAGTGACTGAGGTCTGATCTGAGAAAATTTCCTTAAGAGTCCTGGGTCAGGTTCCACGTCTTTCTCCTAGCAGCCACACAAAACAGAGAGAAACCAAGCAGTCAATACAGGCAAAGGCATAACCGCAAAATAAAAACATATGCGACACACAAGAATTATGTCATATTACTTTCTTTTAAAAATGCAGCACTTATATCAACTTACTATATCAACAAAAAAATGCTATGGTTATGCTCCTACAGAAAAAAAAAACACATTACAACTACATAGAAAATAGTCTAGGAATGAGATGTAGTCCTAGGGTTGTCAAATTGAGAATTTGGCAATAGAGTGAGGAGGGAAATGTGTATTTGCAGTTATGGAGTGGAAGGGCCTTTGTGATGTCATGATTCCACTACAAAACCATGTGGAATCATGGTGGCACCTCACTGAACATGAGAACTCAAGAGTGAAACGTTTGTAACTCAATAACTATAAAATACAAGAAATGTTATACAACTAATCCTGCCTCCAATTACTATGGGCTTTAATTCTTGAAAGAGGAAATTGCAGGCAGAGTTGGAAAAAGGCTACTTTAGCCTTAAGTTTGAAATTCCCTCTTTCATGTATAGAGTCCGATGTTTTTCAGACTTGTGAACATTGACAGCAAAAGTGCCGACATATTCATGAAAACGCGACTACATACCATTGGACTGCTAAAAGCAACATGTCTGGGGTGGGGTTTACCACTGGTGTCGTCAACTTCAGCATCCCCCTCTAAACTGCTACACGATAGCTTGTTCAGAGATTTGATGCTTGTCCCTGCCAACTTGTGACTGGGACTTCGATGTTTGTATGAATTACTCCGGGGGCTGTAGGCAGAGTCACATTGGTCCTCACATTGTGAGTCATATTCCTGATAGGAGTCCAACCTCTTCGCTGAAATACAACAAAAAAACAAAACAAAAACACACACATACATTATGTTCCCAGAAACTTGGATTGAAATCAAGCCAGTTAACTCCCAGTCATGGCAAGAATGGTTATAATCTGTATAATAATACTTAATTTTATAATCGAAAAAAAAAAATAAAAAAAAAGAAGAACAACTTATCAGCTGCCAAGCACAGGACATGATGAGTGGATCACAGCTACATAACATTGAGATGCTGCAAATATATGTGTGTTGTATTTATCAATGAAAAATGAACATATTGTTATATAGTCTTGTTATAGTTATTGTTGTCAAAGTCTTATTATAATCATAGAATACAACCATTTTTTATAAATAGAACAAGAGAAACAAAGGATGTATCACTCCAATTCACCAGTAAATAAATAGATCCATGGAGACCACGTCTTCAAAAATGTGACTGACGCTTTCATCCATGGGGCAAGTGAGCGCCCTTCAATATATACACACACACACACATAAAAAGAAATGCTCACCATTCGCTTCATGGGAATACTCCGTGCCAGCTATACTACATCTGCGGAAGACCATTTTATTCTCGGTCAGTGTTCCGGTCTTGTCTGAAAAAATGTATTGCACCTGGCCCAGGTCCTCCGCAATATTAAGTGCTCTGCACTCGATCATAGAGTCCGATTTCTCACAATAGAAATCTTTGTCATTCTGTATAAAATAAACTTGTCCCAGTTTAACTATTTCAATAGAAACGTAAAGGGAAATTGGAATCAGCACCTGAAAAAGAAGAGGGTGGAAAAAGGTGTTAAATAAAGCTGTGGAAAAAAAAAATATGTTTTAAAAAGTAAACGCCTTTTATTTTGTAATAAAAGCTGCTTTTCCAACACCACAAGAAAGGAGTATTTTAAAGTATACAAAACAAGTATCAATTAGTCCCTTGTCCTCACTGCTTCTAAAACCTAAAGTACATAGGACATTGTAAGAGCTTGTGCCTTTTTCTGGGGTCTAATCAAGAGCCACCTAAAAAGTCGCTTCCTCCAGAGATGGGGAGGAGGCGTTTCCTTCCCCCACATATTAGCATTTTATTGATTTGATTCCATTCTCTTAATGAAAGTCAGCATTACCTGTAACAGGATTATCATTGTCCAAAACATATAGAAGCCTGCCAGCGCTGGAGAAATGTGCTGTCCACTGGGATCTGGTAAACTGAATACAGGCGTTTCATGAAAGGAGGCCAACCAAATTCCATGACCTTGGTTTACAAATAGAACAGAAGTGTTAATATTTTGTAGAAAAATAAATCAGGATACGTTAAAAGTATGTTTTTAGGCTACCAATTCTAGGGCTTTTGGCTTGAGGTAGGCCTCAAAACTACCACCTAGTCTGAGTCGGACAAAAAAACATGTCTGTAGGATTTGACGGGATATATTCAAATCTTGTGCGTTTACCATAACAATTTGTAAAACATTCAGTTCATTAATATTGTAATCATTGCAAGCTTTTGGGCATCGATTATTTAGGCAGAAAATTGCATTTCCAGTAATTTATATACTCTGGCACACAAGAAACACGGAGTGGTAGGCAAATCCAACCAGAAATAACATGTTAGAAAACTTAAAACTACAGATTCATAACAAGTTCTGCATTAGTTTAGGAAACTCTTAAGACAGCGAAAAGGTAAGAGGAATATTTTTAATTTTTACTTACCAAAAGCTCCAATGAAACACATCAGTATTAAAAGCAGGACACACCACAGTATATCGGTATTTAGCTTCCTCTCCAACCTGCTACGCTTGTAACGAGGACCACTGTTGTTCAGCATTGTTTTGGTTTCATGACCTGAAACAAAACCATTTATGTACCATAAATAAATAGTGAAAGAACTAGATTCAATACAGACTAACTGCATTTTTAACTCCAAGCAAACAGCATGACATCATACATTACCAGAACAGCATAAAAGGAGGAAGAAAACATACAATGAAGAAAAAAAACAAATAAAGTGAAATAAAGTGTTCTTCCCAAAACACAATACAATGGGAATATGATAAATAAGCCTTGCGTAAGAGAAAAACACTGATCAAATTAAGTATGGGGACCATTACGCTGTTTTAACCAGAGCCTGGTGTTTAGGATCTGGTAAATGCGAGTCACGACCTAATTATTGTTTATATTGCTCATACAGGTTTAACACATCTGTTTTTTTTCATGTTTTTTTTAAATGTTTGCTACATTGAGGATTTTTCCATGTTTTAAATAATAAAGCATGCCTGATCTCCTAATTCCCATCATTATACTGCGCACATGAATGGACGCAAGGACACTGCAGCACCCAATATGGTAAGGTGGACGGCAGTATATATAAAAAGCACACCATTGCGTGGTCCCACAAAACACAACCATAGACCAGGGATGTCAAATATTTTTCTGAGGTGGGTCACACCACATTATTATTATTATTTATTTTGACTATAATTGTGAAGAATAGGTGGGTGGTCATAAATAAAAAAGGTTTTGTTATTAAGTAGTAATACAAAAGCAGTTTAAAAAAAAAAACAAATCAACAACAGAAAAACTGGTTAAACTTTAAAAGGTAACAATGTGTAGCATTGTTTGAATGATGTGAAACAAAGACTTAAATCAGCCCTAGATAATACGGTATTTGCAAGTATTTTGAAATGTTTGGCCCAAACAGAGGTGGCAACTCACCAACACTAAAAACAACGCACAAGTGAACTGTAAAACATTCTTAGTTATCTTTACAACTCAACTATTACAGAACCATTAACAAAAATCATTTTATTCTGAGTTATGGGTGACATATCGGAAGGACTTATTAAAGTAGTCATGTATTTTTTTTATGCAAGTGTCAATTGTAATTGTTTTAAAGTTAAAATGTAATGTTTTTGATAGAAGATGTTTAATACATTTTGCAGTCTGGCATTTTTTTTTGGTAGATAGTAAATCTCTCTCATAACAGAAAAGGATGAAAAGCGCCTCTCACTGCATAGGCATAAAAAGCGGAGTAGATTCAGAACGCGAATCATTGTGAGCAAGTGAACCATTACAAGTGACATAATTCTAATACATGGTAGAAGCATTAGTACTTCTAACTTAAAGCATAATCTATTAGACATTGTGAAGAACCAGGGGAAGCATTAGGAATGTAGGCGCTTTTCTGATTGGTCACTTCTAGGCCACCTCTGTCAGCAGGTTCCCCATTGGCTCTCCTTGCTAAAAGTGTTGCCGCCTGCACCTCGTGTCCTGATTGGTGGCTGCTTTAGAGGTCCCCTCCGATTGGTGCCTTACCAAGCCAAATTATGCAATCTGCAAGTCTAACCGTTTACCGTCAACATTACCTATTGTTCAATCAAACGTTATCTGATATTTTACTGTATAAAGAGTCTCCTATTCCCTGGAATAAAGTTCTTGTATTTACTGCTGTACCTACAATGGTGTCGTGTGTGATTCTTGGGGACAAAGAGCAGGCGAGACAGTGAACTATTTGGGACTCTGGCTGATATCCATTGCAGGCTAGGAGAAAAAGTAACCCCGGGAGGAGACGTCTCTTTACAGACATGTTGTACAACAGTACATCAGGGCTTCTACTGCCGGTTACAACTCCACTTTGCAAACCACTATAGTGATAGATTAGATAGATAGAACATCTTCCTGGCTCTGTATTGGCTTTAGTCCTGTTCACCTTGTGTTTAATCCAAGGTACAGCTCAATGTACTAGGTACTCAAACGCGTATTACCAATAATCGAAAAAAGACGTAGGCGCAAAATCAGCTTGAGGTTAAAGCCTTCGTTAGAAAAACGGGAACAGATCAATAAAAGGTCAATCACGGCATACAGATAAAGAGCCAGGTTGCAATGATAATTTTGAAAAAGGGAAACGCCACAGGAGCGTCATCATTGGCCTATGACCTCACAAGTTTTGCATCAGACACACTTATTCATAGGCTTATAATTAAGCACCTCTAGCATGAAAAGCATCAGCCTTTTTTAGTCGGGTCCTGGCTATTTATCTATTGGCTTTGATTTACCTTATTTGATATAGGTTATTGATATGTTCTGGTCTTTATTAAAGCCAAGTTTTAACCACACGAGATTTTGCTTAAATTTTAGTAACAAAAAAAAAAAAGATTCGCAAAGCAGTATACACTGAAACCCCCCCCCCCCCCCTATCTATCTCGATACAAACCAATTTCAATAATAAATGTGGATAATGACTGAAGGATAACAAAAACCAGCACTCTAAGGGTTGCAATCTAAAAATAAAATGTACTGCTTGACAACTTAATACAGTGTCACCTCCCCTGGACAGCTTGCCAGGAAAAACTATAACTAGGTTCTTCCGTCTTAAGGTGTTTAGATCAGTACTAAAGTTACTCATCACGATTTAATTATGCACAGTTATTATAATACACTATATAATAAATTGGTAGCATGCAACATTTGGCTAGTACAAACATATCACATGATAGATGCTTAGAATGAAGGACTCATTTTTTATGTATAGTAAAATCAAACACACACGCACACGGGCAATGCTTAAAGGGACACCAAACTTTTTCTTTTTTTTTTTTAAAAACAACACTTGCTTCCTAAGAAAAAGTGACTTTTAAAAATGCATTTTGTACTGGTCCTTTTCCAGAGTAACCCTGACATATCTGTTTAGACACACATGCGGATTTACTCTCAGCTGAGGGAGAGCTGATCTGGAGGTTGGCTCGCGCTGTCAATGAGCATCGTCAATCAGAGAGGGGCTAGTCACTTATGCCCGAGGGAGGTCTGTCAGGTGACATGGTCTGTCTCTGGTTGTGTAGAGAGAACTTTGATTTTTATTACATCAGCAGAGAGGTCCTAGTGTGTTGATGCCAACAGAAGGTACTAGCAGCGAGAGACGGGCTGACCAGATCAGCCAGTTCGCTTCTCAGGGAAGCTTAACGGCTGCCAGTCGGAGGATACGTTTAGGGTCACTTTGAAAACGAAGCATGTTACACCATCAAGCCCACAATTACTAGGATGTCTCCAACTGGCCCTAGATTTATTGGGAGCACGAGCCAAAGTGTTTCAGAAATCATTAAAACAATATTTGAATTGGAACATTATGGATCAATATTATAGATCAAGATCTAACCAGCTTCAATGAATTACATAAACACGCATGCTTTTATTGTACCATCTAAAACTAAAATTAAAAAAATTCACCAAAAATATATTGAGGGAAAAAAAAAAAAAAAAAAAAAAAAAAAAACGGAACCACAGCTCCCAAGATGCCCATTACAATGTGCAAATACCAGTGACATCACATACAATTTTAATAGGTTACTGCACAAACTCAGTGTAAGAAGACTGTTTATCGGCACTGATCCTCTTGCAGATTTTACATTTGCTTATATCTATAAAGAGCAGAAATTCTGTACTGTTAAACACTACCACATGCTTTAAACTTAGTTTGATGCCTGGAGTGTGCCTTTAAAAAAGGTGTTACAAAATGCAAATAAACTGCTCATAAGCAAGAGGATGTGGCGGACAGAAGAAACACAGGATGTTAGAAAAGGCAGCAAAGAAGGTGGTGCTTTGGTGACTGTCAGGTAGATGGGTCGGATAACATATTAGTGAAGAGTGAACACCTCCTTGGAAAGGTACAAATGGCATACTTTAATACATGCATTTACTGTCAACAGATCTGCATCCTGTGCATTGATTGTTACCAGAATGGCTTTGTTAAACCTAGCATAAAGTAAAAACTTGAATAAAATAAAAAAAGGGAAGTATATGAAATTGTACCTGCATAAACCACAATGCCGACCACGGTTTCAGTATTCCGTACAACGCATCCTCTCAACAACAAATTCTGTTTGCCAAGGCCGATCCTCTCTTTATTTGGATGTTCTCTTTTACGAATAAATAAATAAATATATATTTAAATGACAGCAATATAGTGAACATGCTAGAAAAGCATTAGAAGAAATGCGGCATTGATGTGCTCTCCAAATCAGCAGTGTAGTTTAATCTATTTGATTGCCGTCACAATCTGCAGAACATATTTAGATTAAGCTATAACCTTACCCGTTATAGGATCTCTTTCTGGAGACTGTCATTGTGTTCAGTGTGATCATGCACAATCCCACAACTCTCTGCATTCATTTCCCCATTGTCTACAGCACACCGGAGCACAAGGAATATTGGGATTGGCCCGAGCATAGTGGATGTGGCATGCAGTACAAAGCACAGCCTTGTATGTAGTTTGCCTCTATCAGCGGTTAGTATGTCAAACATGCACACATATGCCTGGGAACCTATTCTTCAATCTGCACATCCACTAGCATGTTATCTAGCACGATGTATAAATGAACAGTTATCTGCTCTATTCAATTGCCCTGATAAAATGTATAAATTGTAGAACAGACTTAAACAGAAACTTCTGAGAAAAGAAAAAAAGTGACAACTGAGGTCATAGATTAGAAGTTATTAGGACACATGCATTTTAAAATAAAATAGTAAGTAAATAAAAATGCTGGTGTCCTTCGGGTTACATCAAAAGTGCATTTGCCCCAACGTTAGACAAGGTTATGTTTTGATTTTCATACACGTTCAATTACTGAATTAAAGGAATATATTCACCTACATTATATTAATTCCATATTAATGACTTGTTAACTGTTCTTTTAGATAACTTAATTACAGAAAAAGACAAAAAACCGACAGTGAAGAGTAGGAGTTGGAAGATGAAGAGATGCAAAAGCCATGGTGCAGGAATACTTACAGGAAGCCCTTGAACCTGCCAATGTCACTGTTTGGACTTTCACACTGAATTCTGCTGAAAAATCTTTCAGGATCAAACTCACAATCCTAAAATAAAACCAAACAAGATCTGAAATGACCTTTCCTATCCTTAGAGTAGGCAAGTAATCAAATCCCAAACCGAGATAATACTAAACAACCTCTATTATACAGTACATTACGGGCAGGGAATACATGATATATAGGGTATATCCAAACAAGTGCAACACTTTGTACCTAGACCTTTTATGAACTGTAACAAATAAGATTGCTCTTCACAAAAATCCAGTTTATTCTGTACAAGTATAGTGAAGTATTAGTGCAAATGAAACACACAGAAGGTCATTTTCTGATCTTTTTTTTTTACTTCAAGTTCATCGGTTAAACTATTTTTGGTTTAGTGTTGCAGCCTTCCCCTTACACCTTTATCACAAACCAGGAAAAGAGAATGATTGCGATTTCAGTCTCCCTATGTAACCGTAGAGAGAAACAAAGTCTCGAATTCCTGATTCATTATAGTTTAACAAAGGACAGTTCATGTCTCTCTCTATTAGATAAAGTGCAGAATTTTTTACGTGACACCTGAGGAGCAGATTCAGTGGAGTGAATTCACCGTGAAAAAAGAAATAGTTTTGCTTAAATGAATGGGCCAAAAGTGATTCAATGCCCTCCATGAAATCCATTAACGGGTAAAAATTCCCTTCTAAGCAGCCCGATACGGGATGAGGTCACTGCTCAACCTCCTGGCACACAAAGGGTTACTTGAATATCTATCAATGATCACCAATCCCTTTGCCCCCCCCCCCCCCTCCATATAAGTGTGGCGGGGGTTCCCTTTGCCCAACCCAACTTTGGGCTTTTAAACACCCCACCACAACATTTTTCAGGATGGGGACCACAGTCCTCGTGTAATTTTAACAGATGGGCCATAGTAACAGAGCTACTGGGGTTTAACGCACAGTAACTGGGAGCAGTGTGTTTGAGCGGAATCGAAACATTCTTCTTTCCATAAAAGACTCTACTGAAGTCAGAAATATCAAAACATATTTATCACATTAGGACAAAAGAATCCAATGTACTATAAATCATACATTCCACTACTAAATAACAATGACATCAATAAGAATGCATTGATTGAACCATCTGAAACTGTTCTACTCAAAGTAGTTCAGGAAAAGAAAAATAAGAATAAGAATAAGAAAAGGATGTTAATATTAAAAAATACTGTCATTTTTGGGGAGTTCCGGTATATTAAACAAGTTGGGTCATTTATGCTGTCCACTCCGCATTCTACATATAGATTTCAGGAGAAATGACAAAACCGTAACACGCACACCTCATCTTCAAAGTGTGGATTTCCAGGGATATCATTTATTAGTATGTACATAAAATAACTAGTATGCTTTTTGTGCTACCGAGCAGCAGTGGAATGTCTGACAATTAACCAAGATGGAATTCACTGGACTTCGAAGGTCGTTTCATTAAATAGTTAAATTGCCGAGTGGCAGCTAGTGAATAAGAGGCCATTCATTTATAATAAGAAATGTAGCTGCAAGATGAGCACATACCGTGGCGTAGCCTTTCAGCACTTGTCTTTGCTTCAGGTTGGTTTCACCATCAAGACTAGAGGTTTCAATATGACAAATCCCATCAGGGTCCGATGAATGTAACAGGACCATATCACCTGGGATTATCTCATCGCACCGGAGTTTTATAAAGTTCCCCACATATACATCTTTCCAACATGTTTCAATGTATTTCTTTTCTTTCCTATAGAACATGAAAGGCAATACACAAATTAAACATATAAAAAAATATATCATTGTATAGAAACCAAGCATGCCATTTTTATGTGTAAAATTATCAAATATTATTTTTAAATGTCTTTCACTTCAATGAAATGTGTCAGAATACCAAAATTATTTTGAGATGACCGGTGTATTACAAAAAATAAAAATAAAGAAAATATTGTACAAGAATAGCCACACAACATGACTAATCCTAGGAGTTTTTAAAAAAAAACTGCTGCCATCTAAGTTTCTTTGAGCATTTTATACAAAACTGTATTGAAAATTGTAAAATAAAAAGAAAAAATTATCCCACACCTCGAGTTATATATATTTTTTTCCCTCAATGCCGTAGTGTCATAAAGCCTCCGTGCATGTGTTTTTGTGAGCAAAAATATGTTATACAGTACTTATTTTGATTACCGTATTTGCTCGACTATAAGACAACCCCCCATACTTTGAATATTGATTTAGGGGGGAAAAAAGCCTGAATAGAAGACTGCCCTATAGGAAATCTATGCATCCCCCCACATGTAGCCAATGCATCCCAACACAGCCACCTGCCCCCCAGGCTTAGCCAATTCTGCCCCCTAGATGATGCCCCCCCCTATTACTACTATTTTTGCTGATTGTATGTTGGAACACTTCTTTCAATATTTCTTTCAGACATCAGTGGATTTTGAGTTAACATACCTAGAAAACATTAGCATCACTGAAGGGTTCCTTGTGATTTGCGATGTGATAAATGTAAAAGATTGACTTATGTGCACTTTGTCCATGCTGCCCCCCCCCCCCCCCCCCAGATTTAACCCTCCCCATGCTGCTCAGTCTCCCTGGTGTCCAGTGGGGGCAGCCGGAGCATATCTGTGCACATCACACAGATGTCCTCCGATGCTGCCTGACACTTCTGGGTCTTCTATGACGGACCGCGGGAAGGTCACGTGACCTTCCGGTGGTCCATCAGAAGTCCCGGACAGCAGCAGAGGATGTCCGCGCGCAAACATCTACCGGTTTCCTGCGAGGGGATTCAGGTCTGATTATAAGACGAACCTCGAATATAAGACTATAAGACTAAGAATTTTCTCTGAAATAAACCTAGTCTTATATTCAAGCAAATACAGTAATTACTTCAAATGTTAATAACACAGAGCTCATGGTCTTTTCAACCAGAATAAATAGAATATAATCTTTGAGAGCCCCTTGCTATAAATTAATGTCTTGGCAAAACTTGAGTTTATTCTGTACAACCAAGCACATGTCAATGTATAAAAATACACAAAAACAACAATACACACCCCAGAATAAAGTGAAGTAAATAAATGTACATCTAGCCCTATGGGTTATGCACCTTTTTTTTGAAAGCCACAAACATTGAAGACTTTGGTGCTTATTTCATTTTTGCTTTCCTAACGTTGCAAGTTATTTAATGCTGTACAGAAAAAACGTTTTATGCATCACAACAAAGCCAATGCATCTGGTAAAATAAATAAATATATAGCAAAAGCGCTCACCTGCAATATACCCGAGTTAATAAATGGTTAATGACTTTATCAAGCTTGTACTTCCTGTAGTCTTCAAGAGCATCTTTGATGGCAATGATGGTGAGTACTGCCACCAGTGGTAGCATGGTAATCTCCTTCTGAAAAGCCTCAACCAGTGGGACCCAGTTCAAAAAGACCAGGAACAAGAAGTACAAATTGGCAGCTCTGAAACAAAACAAAACTAGTCTGGATTGACAGCAAGAAAAAAAAATAATGCTCTACTTTAGAAATGGATGGGAATTTTTAATATAGCAAAATGTATATTATTAGTTGTATACTAATAGGCAAACCGCGGCTCGTGAGCCACATGCAGCTCTTTGGCCCCTTGAGTGTGGTTCTTCCACAAAATACCATGTGCGGGCGCGATTGAAACTTTCTTATTTAAATTTTTACATAGTTAGTTGGTGTTCGTGTGTCTTTATTTAGCCGATCGGGAGGAGAGGCTGCTATAGGGAGCTCTCTCCCTAACCCCTCCTCCTCGAGGCAAGTGCCTGTGGTGACCGCACCTCCTGGCCATACAGAGCACAGCGCGACGGGTCCAAGCTCCGCCCCCGTCACGCTGAGATCTGCTCGCCGGATATCAGGTGACATCCGGCAGAAGATCCTGAAGACACCACCGAAAACCACATACTCCCTGCAAGAAAAAGGAAGGTATAAAAAAAATAAAAAAAATAGAAGAAATATGTGACTGTGTTTGGGTGTCTCAATGTGTGTAAGTGTGTGTTTGGGCGTCTCAATGCTTAGGAGTACCCTAATTAAGTTACTAACAATGTACCTACCTATATAGGTTAAGTTGAAACTTTCTTTTGAGAGCCAAATTTTTTAAATCGTTGTACTGTTAATATTTGGCTCTGTTGATTAATGTGTTTGCCAACCACTGACCTAGGCCATTATGTTCAAATCATAACCGAAACTTTTAAATTATTTTACATTTATACACTTGGTGCCAATTTTAATGGTGAAAAATGCAGTCTTCTGTATACACTACATACATATAAAAGGTATTTAAATATAAATGTGCCTTTTTTTGCTTTATTTGAAAAACATTTTTCTAGAAGATTGATCCTTCCCACAACTACATCTCTGCTAGAACAAACACACAAAAGGGATTCAGTAATTAGTTTCTGATTGAAGCAGTTATGCTGGGTGCAAGAAAACCAATTCCCCTGAACTAAACCTCTTGCAATTTAAACAAAGCAAATAAAAGCTAAAAGAAGCTAAGAGCAAGAAACCTTGGAAGACATTGTTAAGAGTTTCCGCTATGCAAAAAAAAAACCTTAGTCCTAGCAGAGAGAGACTGTGAGCCACAACAGAACACAATCAGCTTGAATTTACACATTGGAAGTCCCTATTCACCTCTATGGGAGTCCATTTATTGGCTCTGGGAAGAAGTCTATAAAAGGATAAGTCAGGGCTCGACAAACCCCGGGCGCCAGGTCGCCAATGGCGACTAGGAAATCAGACCTGGCACCCAGTTAGCATGAGCCCCGCATGGTGTTCTCGTCGCTGGAATCTTTTAAAAAAATTAAAAAAAAAAAAACTTTAATTCTCCGGCGCGCGAGGGAGCAGATTGTGTGCACAGGATGCGCACACTTCCTGCTCCGCCCCCTCGCGCACCACGCTGTAGTGCCCGAGTGCACAGACCAACGTGGACTGAGGTATAAACCAACGTGGACTTAAAATGCCCCCCTTTTCTGCAGTCACACCCCCGCTGGCCAATCAGCGCACCGGTGGGCGGTTCCAGAGGAAGTGACACGCCCATCTGCCTTCCTTATTTCCCTGTCAACTCTGACCAGCTAGGAGCAGTACTGTCAGGTGCGTGACGTCATGAGCCAGGGAGTGCAAGTAAAACCAATGCCTCACAGTGCCATGGACTGAAAGGGTTAACAGCAGCCCTCTATGCTGTGGTTCCCTCTGCATAAGAAATGTCACCCCTAAATGGCTTCCATTCCCCCTAGAGACACCATGCATGGCAGTCTGGGCATTGCAACCACTGTCACTGGCCAGGTTTCTAGCACTTTAGGCCTGTGACTCACTTGTATGTATGTGTGACTTTGTGACTGACTGAGTATCTATGTGTATGCGCGTGTGACTGACTGTGTATGCGTGTGTATGTTTGACTGACTGTATATGTATGTATGTGTGTGTGTGTGTTTGTTGTTGTTGTTGTCTGGCTCCTAGATTTTTTTGCTGGCTCCTAAAAGTCAGTTAACTTTGTCAAGCCCTGGGTTAAGTATTTTGACAATAATTTTTTTTTTCTTTAATGACAGCTTTAAAATACTTTTTATTTTAGAACACAAGAGTACAAAAGGACAGCCTTGTACTCTTTCTTATGGATAACACTGGCATGCAGTACTCCCATGCATACCCACACTGCAGGATACACAGACGTGCAGCATGGGAAATATAGTCTACAACACTATGCCATTCCTGGCTTCCTGGTATAGCCATGTTTTAGGTTCTATGTAACACCCTATTCTACAGAAGCCAAGAGTCATAACCTTAAGATTTGTTTTTGATTCATCAGTTGGAAAGCTCCCAGCTTTATAAACCGTATAAAGCTTAAGGCTAGTCAACAAACTTGGGCAACTTGTTTTCTTATATCTACAGAGCCAGGTTGTGTTACGCAGACGCTATAATTTGGTTCACATATAATTTTACATTCACGTGTATATAGAAATATTCTTGAACAATAAAAAGGTAAATGGGACCATGCGTAGCATTCTAATTTCTGTATTCTTAATTATCCAAAAGCTATAGTTAAAAAATAATGTCATCCTTTTAGAGTGGACCTTGTAACTAATAAAATGAAATGGTGATTACGATCCTTGTAAAACAAGCATATACACGGCCTGTCTCTTTCTCTGTAGCGAACGTCCAGAATAATGCACATACCTATGGAACTGTTCAAATAAGTTTCTCGGAATGAAGTTAATCAAGGTGTATTTAGTAGTCCGTATGCGGTTGTTCTTGTATCCTTTGGTTAGCTTTTCATACTCTTCTTTAAAGTAGTCCAGACATGGGATAATAATCCTGTGCTTAGAAGATATCCTGTCATTGTTTCTACTGAATCCCAGTAACCGCCGTGGGGTAGAGAAGTGCTCATTGTTTACAGTTTCATTTCTGCTGCTATCTGCAGAAGTTACATGCTGCCATCGGTATCGTGCCCACTGGATGGGGCCAGCCATGTCGAGTCAGGTGGTGGTATACTGCTTCCTTGTTCTAAGAGGAAGATAATACAAATGCTTTTTAGAATTATACTAGACAAAAAAAAGTTTTGTTTCAGGCAAGTATAATGCAAACGACAGTAACAAAAATTGAAAGGGGCAAATACTGGCGCCTAAAAACGCCTACTGCTGGCGCCCAACTTTTGTGGAAAATAATAATAATAAAGGATCGACAGATATGATAGAGATATAGATATAATAAAAATTCTGTAGATGTACCATTTCCCTGACTCAAGAATTGTCAGCCAATATGCCCTTTGCTCAGATCAATGTAACATTCAATAATCAAATACAAAATTGGTGATGTTTGAGGTTTTATATCATTCTTTTCGGTTACAATATACCAGTTTGTTTGCAGGCACTCAACAAATAACAATGGTTAGACCAAGAATTTAAACAACTGCTACATTGGAAATAATCATTTCTAGCATCCATCTGTAACATCATTTAAACAGACAAATTAATATAGAACTACAGGTTAAGCACTTTTTGTCCCCCGCTTTGAACATATTAACTCTTTAGGGAGTTACAGGCCTACAGACAGTAGAGACAATTTTACATCAAAATATTATTCCCCTTGTCCCCAATGCTGCATTCCTTTGTTTTATTTAATGCATTTAAATTAAAGTGATATTACATATTACTGTGTCCACTGATGTAAAGTCCTTAGACCTTAAGGAGGATTCCACACCATAGGTTATCCTGTTTGGCATATTAAAATAAAGTCTGTGGTATTTCTGCCTAGCTCCTCAACGCAACGTGTTTCCATAGCTACTTATGGAAAGAAGATCATCAAAGATTAAGATACTGAAACACTGTGCTAGCGTAATCTTATTACAGTGAGTGAATGCATTTAATCAGTTATCTGCATTGTAACATTTGTGTTCGAGATAAAGGCAACTTGGAAGCAAGCACAGCCTTCCAGACTGCTCTTAATGTGATAAAGAATATCACACAATGAAGTTATAACCAAGAACTCAACATTCCTTAAAAATGTGCTGACCTTGCTTTACATCAACACGTATGTATGCAACGTTGTTTGCATGCATGAAAGAATAAATTGTAATGTAGTGTTATTCTTAGTAGACTTTAATTAATAAAAAAAAAAAAACATTGTACAATACATAAAAAATACTGTTTAAAATAATAATTGCATCTGTGAATGAAAAGTCAATATGTTGACTTTAGTGCCACTAAACATTTCCCACTTGTACATAGTTTTTAAATGCCACAGAGGGGGACCTTAAATAAAGAGAGACTTAGAGCACCAACATACCCTGAACTAGATAGATAGATAAATAGATAGATAGATAGAAGTTTAGTTGTCATTTAACCTCTTTTCATGAAAAAGAATATTATCTAATAAATATGTAGGGAAAAAAAGTTAGAAAAAAGGTGTGTTTTTTTTTAAATTGTCCACCATATTTAAAAAATATATATATAACAAATATGATATGATTTAAGGAATGTTCTGCTTATCCTTAAAACAAAATATATATATATCCACAAAAATTTTATAGAAATCAATGTCCAGCACAACAACAAAAATTGTAGTCTGGTCAAGAAGTGGTTAAACACACACACACACAAACAAACAATAAAAAACACAATTCCACATTTCCCTCTTTCTTGGCTGTAAGTTTAATAACAACCCCCCCCCCCCCCCCCCCCTTTCCGGTCACATTTTAAAATATCCTTTTTTGGCACTGATGCAAGGTGGTGACAACGCATCACATGAAGAAATCCAGGAGGGATGGGACTTATGGATACTAATTCAGTGCAGTACAAGAGCCGGACCAGTCCCTAACTAAATAGTTGTTTGGATAGAATATGGCCTTAAGGATGTTTTGCTTTTGGCCTCAAGGTAGTCAGCTGGACAATACTATAGAACATAATAAAAGTAATAGAACCAATACATGTGGATTACAGAACAGTATGTTTGTTTGTTTGTTTTAAATACATTAGGTGCAATCCTACCCCAAGGAAATTGAAGTCTGTTTGTTAAGCAATTAAAATGTAAGGAGCAGTAAACAAATGCTTTAATTAGTGCGGTGTAAAAGGTGCATAGGGATGGTCTGGTTTATACAAAATATAATATGACAAAACAAATCTACCAATATATCTTTTCAATTTAAAGCATTATTATTATTTTATTAATGTCTGGCATTTGTGTAGATATATATATATATATATATATATATATATATATATATATATATATATATAATTTATTTTAATATATGTTTTTTTAGAGCCGTCATGTGTCACACATGTCCGTGCTATAAAGGGGAGTTTGCAAGCCTAGAATAATTTCAGGATAGTTCAACTCCTACAAAACTCAGTTGTTCATAGTTCTTGTATAATTGAGCAAATACTCAAATAGGCAAGATATTCTAAGTATATATAGCGGTTTACTCAGAACAGAACATACTGAGCCACTGTATGTTCATGATTCCTAATGTGCATGCATACAAAACCTGAATCTCACACATGAGCATGAAGATGCCCATTTCATAAGCATGCTTTTAACAAGCCTGGGGATCTTTTAATGTATTAGTTCTGATACTGGATTGATAATATGATTTTTGACATTTAAATCACAGTAGGTCTTCACTTAATCCAGTTTGTTTGGAAAATGTGTGTCATGGCAGTTGTCCAATCATGGAAAAGCTTCAAGCTCACTGTAACTAATGTAATTTTAGATGCTGTACAATAATAGTAAACAGCCATGTTTTTATTATGAAACAGATCAGAAGGGTGGCTAATGTACTTTTACATGGGAAGTTAAAATAATAGAACTATGCTATGTAGGTCTTGAAACTACTGAAAGAGAAATTGAAAGGCTATCAATGCATAGGAAACGACACTATGCCCTGGTGACTGCTGGGTAGGAAGGGTGGTCTTAGCATGGAAGTATTACTTCACATACTTGTAAAACGCTCAAAACAAACAGTAAGAGATTAGTTTTCAAGCACATCACCGATACATTCCTCGGATGGACACAAACACACTGCTTCAACTATAATGGAAACACCTTTTAATAGTTCTTTTTATAGGTCAGCGAGTGCAGAGCATATATGATTAGGACTCCAGCTACTGTCATTATGGAAATAGCAGCTGGAGTGCCAAAGGTTAGCAACCACTATACATTTACACACACACAAATAAAGACTATGGATTAACATTAACCCTTTCCCCATCAGAGAAGTTGATATAAATAATCCTTACAGTTAATAAAAGCCGAGTAGACACTCTCAACAGCTGCTGTGTCAGCGTAATACAAAACAATAAAATAGTAGTAGTGAAGCCGGCATATTTATTACAAGTTACTGCAGTACGTCGCATTTTGCCCCGATTGGGTTAAATGGACACATCGCTAAAACCCTCCATATGACGCCGAACCAATAAAAGCTTAAAGGGACCATGTATTTCTCTTCACATTGGAAGAAAAGTTCCAAAAAGTAATCACCATGGAATTGTTCATACTGATAGTTCCACATTTAGAATGTGCCTGAATGCATTACCTTCATTAGTTCACCATCAATCTCCCAAACAGAATGCTCACATGCAACCCTTCCCCTTCAGCTCTACCCCCACAACGGTTACGAGAGGAGATAGATGCGCTCGGGAGATCTCACCATTCCAATATGTATGTATTCAGCCGCAGAGGGTATCCCGGTGCATTGTTAATCAGACGCTGGCGATCCAATCCACAGACAGCCGGGCGAGTGAAGGAAGTCTTACCCTCTGTGTGCTCCGGTTTAGGGAGGAGTGTCTCAGCCAATCACAATCCTAGGCTTCGTGACGAGCGTTCGGTACGTGCTGCAGGATAGGGGGGCTGCTATTCTAACGCATCTACAGACAGGTGGAGGGAGGTCTCTGCATGATTTGAAGACAGTTCTCGACTGGGAAGTGAAAGCATTTCAGTTTCGTTATTTCCAGAATATTCACATACGGTATATTCATAATAAAAATGCAGGGGGCAAATACAAATTATACTAAATAAATAACTTGTCATTTTAAATAAAAATGAATATGGAGTTTACCACTTAAAACGCATTTAATGTGAATGTAAGATATACAAATGATTTACACATTACTTTGCAAACTTTTATTAAAGGCACTCCAGCATTGTTTATTCTGTGAATCTAGAAAGGACGAAAAATATGAGAAATGGTCTATAAATTGTGTTAGCTGAATTACAAGCAAAAAACATAAATTAAAGGAGCATTAAACATTGTTTAACCCTTGAAGGAAGCAAGGGTTAAACAAAACATATAATTAAACCCAACGTGTATCTGAATAGATACCCATGGGTTTACTAACTGCTGTGTCTCACATGCAAGACACAGCAGTTCTTGGCTCGCCCCGCCCTGACATCCTTAAAGGCTCCCACCCCCTGCTGATCCCATGCAAAAACGAGGGGTTCTCTCTGGGCTAGCAGAGAGAGCCGGTCGCAGACCAGATGACTGCCAGCTTCCTATGGAAGCATGGCAGCTTTAAGTCGGAGAATGGCGTGTCCTATTAAAAGTACAAGCCAATTTATCCTCATACTACGGACAACTCATTTTTCACTTGTGCTTCTATATTAGTATGTAGGATGGAAATAAGCACAGACACGATCCAATTAATTAATCATGGTGGAGAACTCAAAGGACCTACCATGATTAATTAATTGGATTGTGTCTGTGCGTACATCCTACATTCTGCCGGGCTGCACTTTGCATGCTCTTTCTGCAGCATGTGGAACAAATACCGTAATAAAAAATAATAAGTTATTCCATAGAGGACCAGTGACATGTTAGAACTGCCAGTGGTCCACTACAGATATTTTATTTTAAAACACACTGGTAGTGGAGCCAGTGCTACTGAAGGTAAGTGTGTGTATGTATTGGTCAATGTGCAAGTCATAACAGAGCTATGCCACTCACATTCCTGAGTCATCCTTTCCCAAAAATGCATGGACAGCACCAGCCTAATAAGGGCTGACAGGAACAGCAACATTTATTGCACAGAAAGGCATTAAATACAAAGAGAGATCAAGATAATGGTGAGAAAACAATGGGTTTTCAAATGCATTAACTCACAGACAATTGGGAAACATAATTATATTTGAATCAAAAAGATTGGCGACCAATAGGAAAATATTACTGGCAGTAGTGACCAATGGGAATCAACGGGGTGTGCCTATGGCTAGGAACTGGCGCAGATGTTCAGATTATGCCCTTTAACTGAGCGACCAATCAGCACAGCGTTGACACGGCTCTGTAACCAGTATCCAGTAACAGAGAAACCAATTAACTCTGTGCCTACCATGACCCAAAATAGCCTAAATACTGTCGACATTCCACTGAAATCACATGCATTAGGCTGCCCTTTAACTAGAGCAAAATTTTGCAATTCCAATGCAGAATGCCATCTAGGACAGTTCAGCGCGGCAGTATCAGCACTGAACTGTCAGCGGTGAAAGGCAACACAGCCGTTTCACCTCCACAATGTAAGGACTGACAGTCACAGTAAACCCCCCTAATAAATTAAACCCCCCTAAAGGTTACGCTGAACCCCCATACTAACACCCTGAACCCTAATACTTACCCCTCAAACCTAAAAACTAATTCTAACACTTACAACTAACCCCTAATACTAATATTACTCACCTTGTATGTGATCCCGTGAAGAACTCTCTGTGATGACCTCCCGTGTGAGATGTCGCTCTGAAGTGGCTGTGTTTAACACCTTAGTGACAAGACATTTTGACTTTCCCTTGGTGACAAGGGCTGCTTTTACATTTCTGGGTTGTTTGTGTTTAGCTGTAATTTTCTTCTTCTTTCTCCCATACTGTACCCACACAAATTATATGTTGTTTTTATCATCATAAGAAGAGCTTTCATTAGATACCATTATGGTCATAATATCATATACTTTACTATAAAAAAAAATTCATAAAATAAAAAAACACTTTCTAACTTTGACCTAAAAAATTATTTACAGAAATACAATCATTAAAAAAGACCCCATCTAAATAGTTTCTAAAGGTTTTCCCAAGTTCAGAAATATGCTTGTTTCCATGTTTTTTCTGCAGTTTTTTGCAAGTAACTGTGAATAGAATAAATTAAAAACTTTGTCATGTGCAAAAATGTCAGTTTATTGTAAGTCCATGATCCACCACACAGACATGCATATCCCAGATGGACAGTAGGAAAAATGTCTAATGCATTTCCCGCTACACCTAGTGGTGCATCCCACATACTGGCTGGAACACGTTATTAACCCCTTAGTGACAAGACATTTTGACCTCGACTTTCCCTTGGTGACAAGAGCTGTTTTTACATTTCTGGGTTGTTTGTGTTTAGCTGTAATTTTCTTCTTTCTCTCATAATGTACCCACACAAATTATATGTTGATTCTATCATCATAAGAAGAGCTTTCATTAGATACCATTTTGTTTATCATATCTTAAACAAACTACAAAAAAAATGATAAAATATGATGAAAAAATACACCCCCACACTTTTTTTTAACTTTGACCTAAAAAATTATTTACCAAATACAATCATTAAAAAAGACCCCATCTAAATAGTTTCTTAATATTTTCCCGAGTTCAGAAATATGCTTGTCTCCATGTTTTTCTGCAGTTTTTTGCGAGTTATGGGGCAAAAAACAAAAAAAGCCTAAATTTAACCCTAACCCTAAATTTGACACCATCTCTAACCCTTAATATATTTTAATGTAGTTGTAACCCTATCCCTTATGCTAACCCTAATTTAATTGTAATCCTAGCTGCTATGCTAACCCTAATCCTAGATTTAAGCTAATTCTTTTTTTTCATTGCAATGTTGCTGACTGCCTCTAGCAGTCAAGCAACATATTCAGAGCTTCAGAAGTGATTTTTTTTTTTCACTTACGCAGTTCTGACCACGAGAGGGCATGACCATATTGCCGGAGCATGCTGCTCTGGCAATATGGTCCCATGATCACTCCGTGGAGCGATCGTGGGTGCCCCAGAGCCAGAATTTTGGTGCTGGCTATGGCCTCGACATCGTCAGATCGTTGATCACAAAAACCGCTTGTTTCACCGCAGGAGGTGTCAGGCACGTCCATTGTCGGGAATGGAGTTCCCGGCTGGATGTGCCTGACACGTCCATTGTTGTGAAGGGGTTAAATAAACCATAAAATACTTGTTACTGTTCAAAAAAACTGAACATTTGCATCATTTAAAGCCATATCTTTAGCCTTATTAAACGCAAAACTAAAGTAAAGTGTCCTTTTCCACATATTGTATGTAATTACCAGTTCTGTGGTCTTCCAATAAATGTAAATCTTCAATTTTGATTACTTACCACGTAAAGTCAGTGGACAATTAAGCACCCATTTTTACATAGCTGCACCTACATTTATCTACACTTACTGTCTTGTGAGCAAATTGGAGCGCAGACTACCCATGATGAGGTTTTTGTTATACAATTTCTAAAATCACCTATGGGGATGCCCCTAAATGTATGCCGTGAGTGGCATCTGGGTGCCAGCAGAATAGTATTGCCAGTTGTAGACTTCCTGAAATTTCTTGTCCAATCTATGGGATCACCTGTAATAGTAACATCCAAGAAAGAAATGCTATTGTAATTCACCAGTAAACTTTAGACTGAAATCATTTATTTATTTTTTTTTCTTTTTCTTTTTTTTTTTTTTATAGCCATCAGACAATAAATGTTTCTTAGGTTCCTCATGATTGAAAATTCAATCAAATTATTTTTAATTGCATCCTTTGGCCATTTTATTTATTACCAAATTGTTATTTTCATATTTTCTGTCATTATTCTGCCCTATTGGTCTCTTCTCTTTTCTTTTTTTCTTTATAATATAAAATCTTTTTCTTTATTATTGTGTGATAGACATACACAAAATGGTAAAATTCCCATTTTTCTTCCTTGAGGCAATTAGACTAAAACATTCAAATCGGTTGAGTTCAATGTGATCAAGTCTTTTCTATGGTTAATTTCCATTCCTATTTTATCACAATCTCTCAACCAGACCCCATTCATTCCGTTCAGGGGGATAAAGAGAGCAAGGGGGGGGGGGGGGGGGGGGGCTTTGGATGAGGGAGTCAGTCCATCTAATAGTTGTTATATATTTTCCAAGGTGCCCAAATTTGATGGAATTTGTCTAATTGGTCTAGCTTTTGGTAAAAAGCTACCTCCATTTTATACTGGAAATCTATTTGCTGCTTAACCTCTGCCCATTGGATACCTCCTTTCTTTTTCCATTGTCTAGCTATGCATATTTTGCTCGCTAGCAGTATATGCAAGGTAAGTATTCTCTGACACTTATTTCCAATCAACTGGATGTTAAAAAGAAAGGATTCTGCTCCAAGATTAATGTTAAGGCCCATCAAGCTACTCAATAGATCTTGTAGCTTCAGAATGGTAGGTTTTAGGTATGAGCAATGCCACCATATGTGGGACAGTGAACCTATTTCTCTATCACACCTCCAGCATGTAGAGGTTAAGTCTGAGTTTATCCTATGTAATCTAGTTGGAACTAGGTACCACCTTGTATTAATTTTATACTGTAGTTCCCTAAGCATAATACAGCAGGAGGATCACAACTCCCATGAAGATGAGCCAGCCCTCACCAGGGTGCTTACCTCTCTGTTGGCTCCTTATGTCCCCCCCCCCCCGTGTTACTTACCAGCGTTTTGTTTGAATCCAGCCACGGACACAGCGCATTCCCACACGGCTTGATAGCCGCGCGCATGCGCTGTGTACCGCCGCTGTCCGATCAGCTGGTGAGAAGGGGTGTGCGGGGGGCGGGATGTGGGTTGGTTAGCTCGCGCATGCGCGGTGGACATAAAGTTACAGCTGAGTTATCAGCTGTAACTTTCTGCGCATGCGCAGGGAGCAAATTCTCCTGCGATTGCGCAGGAGAATTTGCTCGAGTAATTCGTCAGAACACCGGTCTGAGCTACGGAAGTGAAAGTAACTTCACTTCCGTCGCTCTGAATATGCTACTTGACAGCCCCTAGTGGTAGTTAAGTAGCATAGCAATGGAAAATATGTAAAATAAATATTTAATTAATTAAAAACTGGTTATATAGTTAGATTAGCCTATAGGGTTAAAATTAAATCATTTTTAACATAAGGGATAGGTTTAAAATTAAATTAAAACATATTAAGGGATATGATAAGGATTAGAGTTGGGGTTAAATTTAGTGTTAGGGTTAAATTTTGGGTTGGGGTCAAAAGGTCAATATAGGTTTTTGCCCCATAACTCGCAAAAAAATACCGAAAAATATGGAAACATGCATATTTCTGAACTCGGGACAACATTTAGAAACTATTTAGACGTTGTCTTTTTTAATGATTTTATTTGTCTAAATTATATTTTAGGTCAAAGTTAGAAAAAGGGTTTTTTTTTAAATTTATCATATTTTATGATTTTTTTGTAGTAAATCATAAGATATGATGAACATAATGGTATCTAATGAAAGCCCTTCTTATGACGATAAAAACAACATATAATTTGTGTGGGTACAGTATGTGAGAAAGAAAAAATTACAGCTAAACACAAACACCCTAGAAATGTCAAGACAGCCATTGTCACCAAGGTTAATCCTGATTCTTTTCCCCCTAGGGTATCAATAACTTATTCACATCTTAGTTACCAGGTATTGAGTACTTAATCACACATGCATGTATGTGCATGTACATGCATTAATAATGAAGAAAAACTACAACACTGACTTTTGGCAAGCTAGTGTTCTAATCGAAATTCTCTGTTTTAGTTACTCTCCCTGCCTTATATGATTTCTTACGGAGTCTATGCTCTCTAATAAGCAGCAATATGCTCGTTTCTCTGCTACATTCGGGTCAGAAGTAAATTAGTGGGGTATTAGCGGATCACACAAACAAATATTTCTTTCTACGCTAGCGTCGTCACGTGATCCATCCGCATCGAGTTCTAAACCCTAGAGATTTAGACGCCATCATACGTCTTAGCGAAAGTCGTCATTTTGGTGTAGACCATTTCACAGATTAAAAGCAATATTGAACTTCAACAGAATGGTCGCATGTACACAATTCCGTTTGGGGCAGACACGCAGTTCACCACTAGTTTACTTTCTACTCACAAGCAGAGAGCTGAATGGTCGGGAAAATAGGAACTGGGCATAGTCATGTGACATATACAGCCAGTTTGAGACATGGAGAGCCCAGAACTTAACGGCCTTCAGCTGATTGGGATGCTCCCGGCTGCACAGTGTATGCAGGTAGGACGGAGTTACCAGTACGGGGGAAATGTATTAGCGAGCACTGCTTAGGCAGCGTTGCAAAAGTGAGGCTATCACCATGGAAACCAATGGATTTGCTTCTGATCCTGTAATGTCTAGAAGTAAACCTCATGGATATATTCATATGCTTATATGATGTGCATAATGAACATGCATATATATGATAATAAGGAATATATTGTTATGCCATGGTTGACTTTACATGTTTTGTGACCATGTACCAATCACTTTCCAGTCTAATATCTTTCAGCCAAAGTGTCCCATGTACTGTGCACTGTCCTGACTTCTGTACTGTGCACTGTCCTGACTTCTGTACTGTGCACTGTCCTGACTTCTGTACTGTGCACTGTCCTGACTTCTGTACTGTGCACTGTCCTGACTTCTGTACTGTGCACTGTCCTGACTTCTGTACTGTGCACTGTCCTGACTTCTGTACTGTGCACTGTCCTGACTTCTGTACTGTGCATGTGCACTATGCAACCAGGATTGCGGTCCTGAATCTTGCGGTCCTGCTCTACATCTGTCATAAAAAGCAGCAGAGGTAGAGCTCAGTGGGACAAATCCGTGCAAGGCTCCTTTGCTGCACGAGTGTGTTACCAATTGATTGCACTAGATTGCGTTTTATTTACATTAATTGTTCATATTTACCTTGTGGTATCGCCGCTTTGGCAATGTTATATATAATTATTTTATCTGAGCACTTTCATTTTTTCATAGTTTTACACATCCTTAACCCCTTAGTGACAAGACATTTTCACCTTGACTTTCCCTTGGTGACAATGGCTGTTTTGACATTTCTAGGGTGTTTGTGTTTAGCTGTAATTTTTTTCTTTCTCACATACTGTACCCACACAAATTATATGTTGTTTTTATCGTCATAAGAAGGGCTTTCATTAGATACTATTATGTTCATCATATCTTATAATTTACTGCAAAAAAAATCATAAAATAAGAAAAATTTAAAAAAACACACTTTTTCTAACTTTGACCTAAAATATAATTTACACAAATAAAATCATTAAAAAAGATCCTGTCTAAATAGTTTCTAAATGTTCTCCCGAGTTCAAAAATATGCATGTTTCCATATTTTTCGGTATTTTTTTGCGAGTTATGGGGCAAAAACCAAAAATAGTGTTTTTTGTTTTTTTCCTAGATTGATCTTTTGACCCCAACCCGAACCCAAAATTTAACCCTAACACTAAATTTAACCCCAACTCTAATCCTTATTATATCCCTTAATTTTTTTTAACTTTAATTTAATTTTAACCCTATCCCTTATGCTAAAAAATATTTAATTTAAACCCTATAGGCTAATATAGCTAAATAACCTGTTTTTAATTAATTAAATATTTATTTTAAATATTTCCCATTGCAATGCTACTAAACTACCACTAGGGGTAGTCAAGTAGCATATTCAGAGCGACGGAAGTGAAGTTACTTTCACTTCCGAAGCTCAGACCGGCAGAGGACTTAGCCATATTGACGGAGCAGCATGCTCCGTCAATATGTCTCCCCACGATCGCTCCGTGGGGCGATCGTGGGGGTCCCGAAATAGAAATTTCGGTGCTGGCTATTAGACCAGCACTGTTAAAGCGGTTTTCACGATCGTTGATCGCGAAAACCGCTTCATTCAATGCAGGACGTGCAAGGCACGTCCTTTGTCGTTAAGGGAGTTTCTCCCAGGACGTGCCTGGCACGTCCTTTGTCGTCAAGGGGTTAAAGGGACACTTATTTTTCGCTTGTGCTTCTAATTTAGAAGCACAAGTGAAATTGTAGTTGTCCCTAGTATGAGGATAAACTGGCGTGTACTTTTGATAGTACACGCCAGTTTATCCTCTGACCGACAGCTGCCATGCTTCCATAGAAAGGGTCTTTCTCTGTACTAGCAGCGAGAGACCTTCGCATACGGATGTCAAAGTGGGACGTTTGTCAGCACGTAGCAACTAGCGATCCCTCACTTCAGAAAGGAAGCTGGTCGAGGTGTGTTCTCTTTCAGACGTTGTTAAATGTTGAATAGGCTCCCTGATTCTGCCAAATCAGCATCTAGTCTAAAATCCCTGAAAATTAGTGTCTCCCAAATCCTCAAAACAGATTGTACCTGTTATTAGTTTACAAACTCCTTGATATACTGTACATGTTCTTTTTTTGTATTAATAATGATTTACCCTGTATGTTCTCTTTCCAACTTGTTTAAATATATGTATGTATGTATTTTAATCTGCTGTTAAATGTGTAACTGTGTAATTCCATTCTGGACTGGATCCCCAGGACATACCTGAAAACAAGAGAAATCTCAATGTATTCTTCCTGGTAAAATAGAATTTGCCACTAATGACCACTTCCTATAAGAAGGTTCCTCACCGTAATGCATATTGCACATTAGTGCTAGTGACACACTGCAGCATATAGCACAGTAGTGTTAGTCACACACTGCCAACACTGCAAATTGGATTTGTTTCTAGTAGCAAAATCCCACAATTCCAGTGACAGAATGGCTGTGTAATGCCTCCTAGCTTTGAAAGGGTTCAAAATATACATGTTTTCACTGCTCCAGAGTCCAGTGGCCACGTGCTTTACAACATTCGATACAACGCTTGGTATTGTATTTGGTGATGTGAGACTTGCATGCAGCTGCTTAGCCATTGAAATCCATTCGATGAAGCTCCCATCTACGTTTTTGTGCTGATAATGCCAGTTCAAGTTTGGTACGCTACATCTATAGAATCTTTAGGTGGTCTTCTGCTTCACAACTGAGTTGCCGCTCTTCCTAAATACTTCCACTTTCCAATAATACCACTTGCAGTTGACTGTTGAATATCTAGCAGGGATGAAATGTCATGAACTGACCTATTGCAAAGGTGGCATCCTATCACAGTACCACTGTACCACACTTGAATTCATTGAGCGCTTCAGATTAACCCAATTTTTTCACAAATGTTTTTTAATGCAGACTGCATGGTGCTTGATTTTATACCCCTGTAGCAATGGCATACCTCCCAACTGTCCCGATTTGTCTGTCCTGCTGGCCCACTAAGCTTTACCTCTGTCCCTCTTTTCAGGAGTACAGAGCGACTCGAAACGCATTTCCGTGGTCCTGATAACATTTGCGAAAGGTGAATGTATATCATGAAACATGATTAAGTTCTGCAGAAAATTACAAGTGAAAGCTGTTGTTCTATGAACTGAGCAGAGCTTTTCAGTTTGTATTTTCTATGTTTGGTTTTGCGGCTTTCCTTTGTTTTTATTGGTTTTAGTTTTGGTGTTGTCTATAGTGCTGAGATGCTTTTAAGTCTTTTTGTATGTAATTGTGTTTTTTTTTTTATATATCTCTTACAGTTTCTACATAAAGTCATTGATGGAATATGTGGACGCGCACAGCCTCTTTTTCAGGATTATAGCAATGTCTGGAACTTAAGGGAATGGCTGGAAATTCTGGAGGACTCCTCAACGTTTTTTAAAACTAGCGTTGGCAAACCTCAATCGTCAGAGGAGGTATATTTGTGATGTTTAATATGGGATCTATTGAAAGAGCTCTGTATTTTCTATCCAAAAATCAGAGCTTCGAAATTTAACCTAATTCAGATCACTTCAGGGATCCGAATGACCCTTTAAAATCAGGCCATTTTGGGACAACTTGTTTGTCCTGAGGGTACATTAAATGCCAGACGTCCTATAGCACAGATTCTTTTCAAAATAGAAGAAAGAGCCCTAGCTTTCCTAAGGAGGGACACATCAACTCCAGCATCTGATCTAGTTATCCATAGTTATATCTAACATGCCATTGCAATCCCCAGCTATGATCAAATTACCTACAACTATTTTCTATAATGTTTTGAATAAAGTGTACCTTCACACTATTAGGAACATACACATTTACCAACGGATATAACTCCTTATCTAGCCTACAAATGAGAATTCTGCATGAATATCTCACTTTTGGTAAATTAATTCAACATCTATAGTTTTCCCCATACAGAAGCCACACCCCATTTTTATCCCTTCTTGTGAAGGTGCATTAATTTATGACACCATCTGGTTACCTAGAAAAAAAATGCCTCTTGGTTTTTACACAATGAGTTTCCTGAAGAAAACAAACTTGAGATTTTTCTTTCCTAAAAAGTTCAATCAGGGCACACCATTTTTGCGGTTTATTAAAGGGACAGTCTAGTCCCCAAACTCACTTTTGTGCAAGCTGAATATTACAGCTTGTATAGTGCACAGGTTTTTTTTCCAGTGTGATTTGACACAGACTTTCTGCATAAATCCAATTTTTTTTTTTTAATATTTGACTCAAGCCCTCCCCAGTAATTACTCTGCAGGTGCAGCAGCACTGGGTATATAGACACTGAGGATATAAAATTGTGTTTAATTTAGTCACTTCCTGTGCTCTTCCAATTGAATACATTGTGTGGACTCTGAGTGACCTTGCTCTTGTACACAGTAGAATCTCTGAACAGTGGAACACTAGAGAGACAGGATATTCCATTCATTTTAATGAAATTATTATCATTGGTTCCTGCAGCAAAAAAAAAAAGGAACTTACTTTTACTCAGCTAGTCCCAGCTTCTTGCAAACTGCTGTAATTTCACAATTTCATCTAACTGAGTATTTTAAGCAATGCAAAATGTAAAACATGCATTTTAAAGTACTTTGAAAGCACATTAATATGCATTTTGGGGACTAGACAGTCCCTTTTTAAGGCCCTGGGTATTCAAACACTTATGGTGTAATTACCAATTTAAAAACTTTATCTCCACCTATCTGACGTGTACACAAAAAATCCAACCAATGTAAACATTATACGCACAAACATGGTTTGTTTAAAGAACCAACAAACACCTCTACCAGTGATGTCCAAGACCCATTTCTCTGGCATCCAGCATGCAAATTCATAAATTCACACTACACATAAATGAAGCCACTCAAGATATACAGTCAAGTGGCCACTCTTGTTATGTAGCAGGCAATCAAAGGCTCCAAATGCTGAAAAAAATAATTCCTTCTTTCCTATATATTTCCTTTATCTTCTCCTTCCACTATAAATGTTGGCCCAAATTCAGCAACCGATTACACCACAGTCAGACAACAGCTGATTGACTTGATGACTAAGCAAATCAGTCAGCCTGTCTCTGGCTATGGTGTTATAATAAAGAAGACTTGCAAGGCAGGGAGTCTTTGTATTGAAATCTTTCACTTAATATGGCCTTTGATCCAGAGGTTTGTTTCTTCTTCCTGCTTTTCCTGTCAAGCAGGCTACTTTATATCCCCTTGGTGTGGATTGCCCAGGGGTTTGGTGCTCCAAATCTAACAGGTTTTACAGACTCTATTGGAAATGTGCAGTACAAACATGAGGAGATATGATGGTAAATTAGGTTAATTGTAGGTCAGGATTCAAAGCTGGTTTATAAAACTCTGCATTGACAGTTGGCTGATTGTCTGTCCTGTGGATTATAAGCTGTTGTATGAAGAGCTAGTGTGGCAACAGTTGGATGATTACGGTACAAAACATTGCATAGTCCCTTTAGCATTCAACTATGGAAAAACTTGCCCAGATCCTCTCCAGGCTCGCTGCTGCCCCTGTAGCCACCCAGAGATCCACAAATGTGTGTCGCTGCCAAAATTCTCTTGATTTCAAAGCATTTCACCATCCTCTCAGCTACAGGCAGCTACTTCTTCTGCTTCCAGCGCAGAGGCAGGCTTGGAGTTGTAGTTAAAACGCACAGAACATCACTGGTGCTTTACTCTGCTTCACTGGGGCTCCAAGAAGGTGAACATCCCTTATCTGAACTGACCTCTTTGTGGGGGGGAAAAAAAAAACATTTTGGGTAATGGCTCTCCGGATAAGTGATACTCAGGGGTAATGTAAATATCTGAAAATGTGTACATATGTAGTTATTGTCTTAAATGTATTCTCTCTCTGCTTTGTTCATTTTAAGGTCAATAACCAGTTAAATGGCCTAAGTCCTGAGCATCAAGAGGTATTCATGAAGTGTTTAAAAAGCAGAAAGCCTGAAATATCTGAAGCACTTGTGGAAAAGGTGTGTGCAATGTCCTCTGCATACTTGCAGGACTTTGACTGGCAGCTCAAGGTTCGTATTTTTTTGTTTGAACAAATTCCTTTAATGTTTAAGGGAAAGTGTTCTCTTTAGAGTGATAATATGACCCATGTGATTAAATTTAGACAATAAATTATGACCATGCCTGACAATTTTTCAACATTTGATAAATTACATTTTTATCCTAATGTTTGATTAAAGATCTGTGGATGTATTTTGTATTTTTTTTTTTATTACAAAAATAGAAAAAAAGACATACAATATACATATCACAGTACACAACGTACAAAACATTAGCATTTAGGACCCCCTATACAAGGTATCAAAGCAGTGAATCTTATACATAAATCTGCTAAAGTGAAAAGAATCAATCTCCAGCCATGAAAAATTCTGACTAAAGTGCAAATAACGGGGTCAATTAAAAAAAAACATTTTTTTACGGGAGAAAAGTCTTACGCTTATAATTAGTTCTTCATATTTGCCAGCCAGAGAAAAGGAGAGTGTAGATGCTAAGTTCAACAGGGAGAAAATCCATTATAAAAATGTGTGTGTATACATGTGATTTTGAGATGGGAATTTCATCTCAAGGCCAAAGTAGCGTTGGAAAAAATTCTGCCAGGCAGCTGCATTGGGGAATTTTTCCTGGCATATAGTGGCAGTACACATGGGATGTAACTTTCTTTTTTTTTTGACTCCTCCTTGCTTACCAATAAATACTTGAAGAACTTCTGCAATCTCTGTTCTTTCTTGTCCCTCACAGGGACAGATAAGTAGCAGGCTGGTATAAGATCTAGTTTTTGAACTACCCTTCAAACCTGAAGAATATCACCCTGTTGTCCGAAACTATGGAGCTTTTGAAAAAACGAGTCATCGAGCAAGTTCCAAGGGACATATTCAAAAGGTTTTTTTGATTTCCAAGCCCAGACGGTGCCGTTCAACCAGTTATGGACCCAAAAAGGGTAAACTAGTGCATCCAATACCAACGTTTCAGGAGGGAAGCAATTCTTTAAATTACCCATATTCATCAGAGAGGCGTCTTAATGGCAACATTAGATCGGAAAGATGCATATTTACATGTTCCCATGGACAATGCCTTAGAAGATTGCTCAGATTTGCGGTTCACTCGGGAAGGAAGATCTTACACTTCCAATCCAAAGCCCTCCCCTTTGGCCTAGAATTAGTGCCAAGGGTTTTCGTTCCTGAAGGCGGAATCTCACAAGCTTCTCTGCGCCAACTTCCAGACTACGATCCGTTTTCTTCAGGAACATGGTTGGATTACCAACCAGGAAAAATCGATCCCTTTATGCTGATTCAGTTTCTGGAAGTGTTAGTAGATTCCAATTCCCTTCCTCTTTTTTGCCTACTCAGAAAATCAGGTGGATCAGGGGAACAAATGACATCACTCCAATCAAGTCCAGCCTACATAGAGTAAGCCATGAGCACCTTGTGTATCGACATCTGCCATCCCAAACACGTGGTGGGCAAAAGCACAGGTAAAACTTCTCCAGTGGGACATTTTAAGAAACTGGTTAAGAAAGGAGGAAGACATGGATACAGATTTCAGCCTTTTTATCACATCTAAGCTGGTGGAAGGACTTCCACCACACGTGGACACCTCAAACTTCAGATGGGGCACACATCTTAAATCTTATTTCTGTCAAGGAATATGGTCACCAAAGGAGGTGGGCCACTCTGCTAGGCAACTACGTGGTCTTCCTTTTACACCTTCGTCAAGCATTACAGGCTAGACATCGGGCGTATGGTGCTCAAGGCGGTTATTTCCTGAACTCCCACCCTTTCTATGGGATCTAGCTATAAGCTGTGTGTACTGCCACTATATGCCAGGGAAAACTAGAAATTTGGCTTATTGGAATTTCTTTTATCCTTTAATATAGTGACAGTACAAGTTCCCTTCATTTTGTCTACGATTACTTTTGCAAGCATTGTATGTCAGTCACTTGTTATGATTGAGATTGTGGGGGTTCTGCAAATATTTATCGGTAAGTGGGAAGGAGTCTAACAAAATGTATGCATTTTTTTTTCACAGACTTCTTGACCCATAAGAAAGTTACTGCCCCATGTATACGTCCATTATATTAAGGGAAAAAATATATTAACCCCTTCGCGACCTTATGACGAGTTAACTCGTCATAAGAGCCGCAGCATTAGCGACCTTATGACGAGTTAACTCGTCATGCAGTCTAGCCGGCCAGCCAGTCTGCAACAGGTCCAGGACTAAGCCTCGCACCCGAGGCAAAGCTCCTGGTCCCGATCGGTGGATTTCCGGGCACGTGATCGCAGTGATCGAGTGATCACCGCGATAACATGCAAATTAGATGCAAAGTCACTGTGTTCACACACTGACTTTGCCTCTAATTCACTCTCTGTGCTTCATGTTCTTATAGTGAAGCACAGAGAGTGACCTGTAAATAAAAAAAATAAAATAAAGAACATTGCCAGATAAAAAAATTTTTTTAATCCCTTTCATTGCTGATCACAGTTTGTAACTGTGATCAGTTTCCTTCCACTTTATGGCCCTCATTTAGTTTTTTTTGTGCAATTTATAACGTTTTTTTAATAAATAAAGGTAATTTTAATATATTTATTTAATAAAATGTAACCCCTGCAAGCCTGTTGCGTGATTTTTATGGATCTGACATCGCACTCTTCAGAGTTTTTTTTTCTGTCTTTTTTTGTTTAGGGTAGTTCGGGAACCAATATTTTACTTTTTTATAAGTTAATTACCGTATTTGCTCGATTATAAGACGAGGTTTTTTTCAGAGCAAATGCTCTGAAAAATCCCCCTCGTCTTATAATCGAGGTCTCTTATAATCTGACCTCAAATTGAGGTCAGATTATAAGACATGGATCCAGGTCCCCAGCAGAGCTGCAGGGGACCTGGATCCCCCTCTCTAGCAGCAGGGGATGTCTGCGCAACGAGCGCAGACTCCCCTGCTTCCGCCCGGCACGACCGCCAGGGCTTCTGTGAAGAAGCCGGGTACTTCCGCTTTCGTCACAGAAGTCCCGGCGAGCGTGCCGGGCGGCAGCAGGAGAGGTCTGCGCTCATCGCGCAGACTGCCTCTTCTGCCCCACTTGCCACCAGGGTAAATCCTCCATGCTGCCCGACACGGCAGACTATTATGACGGACAGCTCCTCCATGCTGCCCGACACGGCAGACTATTATGACGGACAGCTGTCCGTCATAATAGACTGCCGTGTCGGGCAGCATGGAGGATGTCTGCAAGTATCGTGCAGACATCCCCCGGCTGCCCCCACTAGCCACCAGGGATTGAAGTACAGGTAAGGGGGGAGGGGGGCAACAGAGAGACAGGGGGAGGGAGGGAGGGGGGCAGAGAGACAGAGGGAGGGAGGGAGGGGGCAGAGAGACAGAGGGAGGGAGGGAGGGGGGCAGAGAGACAGAGGGAGGGAGGGAGGGGGGCAGAGAGACAGGGGGGACAGAGCAGGAAGGGGGGGAGAGACAGAGGAAGGGGGGCAGAGAGAAACATGTGGGGGGAAGAGACAGGTGAGTGGGGAGTGAGACAAAGCTGGGGGCAAGGGAAAGAGGCAGAATTGGCACATAAAAAGAAATAAACACAAGAAATGCATTTTTTTTTTTATATAATATTTTATCAAAAAAGCAATTTACATGTGAATATATACAAGTTTTACCTTTTTTCCTATAGGGTAGTCTTATATTCAGGCTTTTAGTATTTTTCCTAAAGGAATATCCAAAGTTTGGGGGGTCGTCTTATAATCGGGGTCGTCTTATAATTGAGCAAATACGGTAATTAGGGGGAATAAGTGGGTTAGTGTTGCACTAGTTGTGCAGTTTATTATTGGGAAAATAATGGGGAAAACCTTTTTTTTTTTTCCCAAAAAAAATGTCCTCTTTTATATGTATTTTTTAATACTAAAATGTAAATAATTTTTATGTATAGGGTATCAAAAGAAAGCTCTAACTGTCCTTTAATAAACAACATATAACTTGTATGGTTGCGTTAAGTGAGAGAGAGGAAAATATATGTTTCAAAAACCACATATTAAAAATTGAAAAACGCTCTGGTCCTTGGCCCTGGAAAATCCCTGGTCCTTAAAGGGTTAACGGAGAGTAACATTTCTATTTTTCCAATTCTGCTACATTGGCCTAAAGTTTGAAATTCCCTGCAATTCTCTCTCTATTGAGTGGACCCTTTCAATCTCCTTTATCTCGCTCTCTAAAAGATAAACATACGAGCACAAACCTAGGTAATCCAAATGAATCTTACAGTGAAACCTGCCCATTCTTTTTATCTCCTACAAGGCCTCTTTCTTTGTATAGACCCCAGGGGTCATCTGTGTAAGATGTTTTTTACACCTGTGAAATACAATGACTACAAATGGGTTCCTTCATAGTGGACAGTCATTAACTTAAATTGAAAACTGCATGCTCAAACAGTGAACCTTAACAGAGATTATCAGCAAAAGTCCAAGCAGCCTGATAAGAAACGTTGGGAACAGAGATTTATTCACACCAGTAAATATTGGCTATTAATGGCCTCCAGTGGCCTGCTTACAAATTGCTCCTATCTGCTTTTACAGAGGCTACAAATGTCCTGTGGTGTAAAGTGGTTTTGTTGACAAATGCATCATTCTGTCTTTGTCATGAATGGTACAGTATGCATGTATTTGTACTTGGTAAAGTAACAGCCTATTGCTCGATAAGCAATGAAATGATTTTCCATTGTGCCCATAAAGAACACCCTAACAATTATCTCTGACTATATAATGAAATGAAAGTTCTGTTCGGATACCAGGCAAATACAAAAAAAAAATATGTATGTGGGGAATTATGTATTTGGATCAGAGCTTTTCAATGCAAATATTGAAACAAACACTCAGATTGGTAAGCCAGGACACTCCTGTATAGCAAAAAGTTTGTGTTTTATCAACTATATTGTTTTCCTCTTGCACTGTCTTTCTTCTTTTTTTTTTTTTTCCTGTACATTTTTATATGTTTTTTTCATTTCTGATTTATTGTTCTTTTTGGACTTACTAGTGTTTATTTTTGGGGTAGTGCTACCTAGTATTTACTTTTTTTTCCCATATGCACAGACTCCAGGTCTCTGTATTATAGAGGCCTATGATTACATACCGCAGAGTAGCATGAAACACACTAGGTTTGATTTTCTATTGATCTTTGATCATGTTGCCCAATGGAATGATTTGGGAACTTTAATCCACATACAGTTGTACCTTTTTTGATTCAACGAACGGTAAGACCAGTTTGTGCAGGTGCAAATGATGGTGCACAGTGATTTGGGAGTGCTGTGTGCAGAGGGGATTGCATATGACCCTGCAGCCTGTGAAAGAGCAATAGGAGCAGAGTTTAGCCAGTAATCTTGCTGTTTCTTACAGAAAGCATTTTTGCAACACAAAATATATTGTCTCCTAATCTCAATGGCAGCAGAGAGTCAGTCATCCTGTAATCTTTCTGATATTGAAGATAGGATCCGCGATGCAGAGGAGGCACCAGACACTCTACAATACACATTACTGCTAGTGAGGGATTTCACCTTAATGGAAACACGCCTTTGATTGAGCCGCAAATGGTAAACCACCAACGACTTGGTTGCCCCCACACACTGTAATACTAAAGGAGAGGAGGTGTGAGATGGATTTGGGTCGGAGGACGTGTCAGGAATATACAATTCAGACAGGATTGTCAGGAACGGGCGCTAGGTCAATACAAGCGGATGGCAGGCTAGGTCAGAATACAGACTAGGATCGAGGCTACCTGAGAACATGCAGAATCAACAAGCACAGATCTGAGATCAGGATAATCAGAATAATACAATAGAGTAGTCGGGTAACAAGCAGAGTTCAGGACTGGCAGGAATCATAGACCCGGTCCGAAAACGAGCAGGAATCTGCAACGGGAAACCAAACCAATTACAATGCTTGTGAGGCTACGAGCACTACCACAGGCAACTAGCAGACTCTCTAGTGAAGTTTAAATAGCCCTCCACTCTTTGGACCAACCCCCAGGTAGAAGTGAGAAAATGACCTATAGCCCTTTAACTGGGCTTTATTATTATTTGTCAGTCCGCACAGTGTGATAGTTCTTGTTCCCTGCTGACACTGCGGGATGGGCGCCGACTGCGCCACATTGTCTCCCCGAACTGGTGGTGCCCACGGCGACAACAGGAGTGCCACCCGCTGGGACTGCTCCAACAACCTATTAGACAGCTTTTATTTTTAATTTGTGCTTCTAAAATAGGCCCTTGTTTTTGCATGGGATCCACAAAGAGGACCTTTCCTAGACCCCCTCTATTGAACCTGTACAAAAACAAGAGCGATACCTCACACATTGCAGACCTTGGGGCAATCCCCCACTCTGGCTGTGCGTACACTGTTGGCACACGCCAGGCTGCAGACCAGCTGTGTCAGTTGTGAGAGAAGCAGAGAGTAAAGTCGCATGGATCTACTAAGATATATGTTGGGTTTACATTGAAGTAGCGGGCATGTTTTTCAAGGAAGCAAGGGTAAAAGGACAAAAAGTGTCCTTTTATTATATGCATTAAAAAAAGTCGTAATTTTCAAGTCAGAGTGGTCCTTTAATTAGAAAAACAACCTGGTTTTAATACTAGGCTTTAATTAAAATTTTACTGAACAGTGCTGTAGAGGCCAAGGAAGTTCAGTGTATAACTATGAGCACAGTATATGTAATAGTGAATGCTAAGTTATTTAGTGCAACCTAAAAGACCCAATACCTGCCTGTCCCGAATCTAGTAACCTAATTTCTAAAAAAAAAAAAAAAAAAAAGTGTCACATTTCACAGCAATATGTTTTCATTAGTGGGTTACTCACTGTAATATGGCAGTAAAACAAACAAAATGACTTGACAAACCTTCCTAGATTTTCAGTTTCTGATCATCTGGTTTTCAAAGCTAAGCCTGTGTTTCTCCACTATACCTGTGTTTCCGTTATTAGAAATGCTCTTTCCATGTGTTTTGACCTCCTGGTAATGAAATGGTGAGTCCCTATGGAACATGTTCCTTATTTTCCTTTCATTTATGTATTAAGTTTCCAATCTGTTTCACTCTTCTGGAAACAAATTGATAATGTTAAAGCAAGGAACGCTCCTGTGAGTTCTTATTGCATCTGAATTTTCACACTTGGCTAACTTGATTTTGTGTTTGTGCTCCTTTTTCTTCCCTAATTTTGAAAAATGTTTTCCAGAAGAATTTGTATTTTGTTTGTTTTTTTGTTGTTGTGTTGTTTTTTTTTTTTGCACAAATGCGACATCGCAAAACTGTTGCATTTTAGAAATGAATTTCAGAACTGAGAAGGCTTGCACAAAAACCGCATGTTCTGCTAATCCTTGATATCGATTTTTCTCTTCTGGGTTGACTGGCTGTGATGGCTGGAATGTGAAATGGAAGAATCAGAGCAGCAGTGAGAATTCTGGGTATATTTAAGAAAACCCAATGTGTCTTTTATATTGATGAAATTTTGAGTAATGTTTGGCTCAAGTCCTAGAAACCTTTTAGATAGACAATTTTCCCCACTAAGATAAGGAACTTCACATTCCGCTAACACTTTGTTAAACAGCAAGGGATTTGGTTTATTTTTATATACGTTTCAAAGACCTTCTTTAGCGAATGTTCTGGCATGTAGAGATAAGTTTAGTGTATATGTACTGCTCTATCTCTGCTGAACTTGTTTTTGCTTGGATGCTGCTACACTTAAATGTACACTTTGTGGGAGGCAAGCCACACACAACTGATGTTGGAAGCCTTACCCAGGCCTCATCATATTGGAATCAGCTGTGCAATCTGGTTAACTAACACAGATGGGGTGACCTCAATGTCCACACTTTTTTTTTTTTTATCAAGTATAGTGTATATTCCAAATTTGCCTTAGGGGTGGATCATGCATATTGCATACTCAAACTAATAAACGCATGCTTAATTCAGCTTGCTCCACCCAAAAAAAAATGGGTCTGGAATGTTCCCTGGAAAGACCAAATCTACGGTATGTGTAGTGGAGTGTATTTAATGTGTATTTATACACTATCAGCAGAGGGCTATTTTCAGCTTCTATACATGTCTTCCTACAAGCTATGCCTCTCTTGTTTAGGGGTGTTTATTGGGTTAAAGTTCTTCTCTCTAGCACTCAAAATGTTGATGATTATTCTATGCAATCCATGCTAGTCAGATATTCCAAGGAAGAAAAGTCATAAATCCCACTACCTCCCTCCTGGAAAAAAAGTAATTACTTTATGCCACAGGACTTGCAAACAGAAAAATGCTAGAGAGGAGAAAATTCAGTCCCGGGTTGTAGACTAAGGTCTCCAAGGAGAACTCTGTTATTCGCACTATAATCCAGTTTGATATATGGTGTTGTGCCTGAATGGCATCATTTGCTGTTTAGTTTGCATTCTGTCTAATGTGAACATGTCCAGCGAGCTTCATTGCTCATCCTACAATCTCTCTGCTTTCATTTAAACAAGATATGCTGGGAAATGTTTAGTTAACCCGTGTTTGTTGAGTCAGGTAACCCATTAACACTACTGAGCGTCAGATGAGTTAAATACCCTGTATTGTGTGTATGTTCCTGTACATCAAAATGGAATACAAAAAGAGATGGTGCAGACGACACTAATGGTTTTGGAAAGAGGTTCTATACATGTGTCTGCTTTTCCTTTAGAGAAGAGGGTCAATAATAAGCAAAGACATGCTCAGCAGAGGTGCATCCCATGTAAAAATAGTATTTTGTCTTTATTGTAACTCAAAGCTCAGGACTACGTAAAAGGTATGGAGACAATCCACCAGTGTGATATCATGCTTAGGTGTAGCACATAGCGCGTTCCGTCCACATCATGGACTTAGTCATTGGCAAACACCACTCTTCACTAACTCCCTTTCACGTCCGTGGACGAGAGGTGGTTGCTGACATACACCTTGTTAAATTGGTACATTTAAATATAAAACCATTTTTTGTTTGTAGAAATAGTGTAGATTACTGGTGGTCAATCAAGTGCAGGACATGCACATTAAAAATGGTTCAAAAGCATTTTCTTAAAAAAAGGAAATATTTTCTTTAAAAATAATATTGGTCTATATCACCCCAATATTTTCAGTCATCCCAGTCTCTGTAAACATTAATCATCATGACTGACAGATTGAGGTAACTGTCGGCTCTACTCTTTCTTTCAAGCTTTGATTTCAAGAAACCTATTTAATGTAAGTAAAGTAGAATGTTTGTTTTTTGTCCTAAACTCTTAGTTATACCGAGAAAGTGGTGTAGCAGGAACTGCAAACCAGCAGCACCTGCCTTATCCCAAGTCCCTTTAAGAAAGCAGTACAGAGACAATAGGCATGGCCAGGATTAAACTTAAGGCTTGCTAACCTTCTCCGGTTGATTTGTTCTAGTCATATTGCTTAAATGCCCAGTTAGGCCAGACTAAAAGTCCATCCCATCACACTCTGGTGCCATATGACCTCTGATTAGCTTGTTTTACCCCTTTCAGATTGCTTGCTTTCTGAAAAGTCGCCATTGATTGGTTCTCCTTGCCGAGACATATGTATTTCTCTTTTGTGTGTTTATATTGCTGTGATTTTTGTCTCCAAGCCATATCCTCTGGAGTACTAGTTATGACCATACCACTGTAGGGAATGCTACCAGAGGGTCGTTGCATGGGAAATCACTGGGATCATATGTGTACTATCTATATGTTGCATGGCAGAGACAACTTTGTATAATGGCCTAGTCTGTTACACTTTGTCTGCTACAGCAAGAAACCTAATCCTGTGCACTCATTAGTATCAACCTGTTTTTTTAATTTTCGCAGCTTGCACTCTCTAGCGATAAGCTCTCAACATTACAGATGCCACTTGTAAATCTTGATCTAGATATTGCGGAAAATGGCGCTATTACACCAGTGTCAGTTGAGATGAATAAAGAGGAACTGCAAAATCTTATAAATTCATTGGAGGCAGCTAACAAGGTAGGTAGTAAACATAATTTTTCATAATAGCTCAATTGTTTGTGAAATAATTGGTTCAGCCTCACTGAACTTGGCTTTCAATAATATGTAGAATTAAAAAAAATATTTTTGAATGTATTCTTCTCCTCCATCCAGCCCTGTCGTTCATAAAGCTTTGTCTTTTGTTTTCTTCTTGATAGCCTTTTCCTTATATAACTTCCTGTTTTATGTTTCATCAGAAGGGAGTTGCAGAACAGCTTCTCCTGATGGCCATTGTTAAAGTTCTATTCTCTATTCTCAACTGTTATTGTTTGTTTTGTCACAAAGTGAAGCTAAATATTACACTTGGATAAAATTGCACATTTGCTGAGGTTCAGGATGGCCCCTTTCATTTTCTCTGCTTCAGATTTCTTAGGGGTTTTTTTTCTCAGCAGCAACCAATAAGCATTTGCATGGGATTTCCTGTTTCCCTAGTGTTGTCCTAGTGCAGTGGTGGCGAACGTTTTTGGTCCCGAGTGCCCAATTTTTGACCGACACAAATTTGCAGACCACAAAGTGCCAACACCGCATACTCACACACGCTTATACTCATACACACACACACACACACACACACACACGTTCATACACACACACGTTCATACACATACACACTTATACTCATACAGACACTTATACTCATACTCACACACTTATACTCACACACACACACTTATACTCATGCGCACACATTTATACTCACACACACTCATACTTCTACTCATACACACACACACACACACACACACACTTATACTCATACAGACACTCATACACACACACACACACACACACACACACACACACACACTTATACTCGTACACACACACACACACACTTATACTCCATACACAGATACTCATACACAGATACACACACTTATACTCATACACACACTCATACTCATACACACACACACACACACACACACACACTTATACTCACACACATACAGGTTCAGCTCTCACCGGTAATCTGCTCCGTTGTCCTGGAGGTGCAGGCATCAGTGTAATAGACGGGCGCTGCCGGTCACCTGCTTCTTCTCCAGATGGGTGCCGCATGTGCGTTATGTGAAGAAGCGTTCAAGTCGGAAAGCAAACAATTAATTGCTTTCCGACTTGAACGCTTCTTCACAGAACGCGCATGCGCCAATCATCTGGAGAATAAGCAGATGACCGGCGGCGCCAATCTATGCTGATGCCTGCACCTCCAGGGCAACGGAGCAGATAAGAGGTGAGAGCTGAACCTGACCGCGTGCCACAGCTGAGGGCTCGGCGTGCTAGCGTGCCATAGATTCGCCACCGCTGTCCTAGTGTCTACAAGAGTATTATAAGTTCGTTTCTGGTCACTTCATAATGTCAGTCATGTCCTCAAGGCATTCCATCTCTCTCTTGTAAATGCGAGCTGGCTGAGGGTGATAGGCATTCCATCTCTCAGTCTCATGTAAATGCTTAAATTAGAAGAAGGTTTTTTTTTGTTTTTAAATGTGTCTGTGGAGTTAACTGTTTATGACATCACCTGTGGCTTGAAATGCAAATTAACTGCTGTTATATGGGAAATGTAGATTATTTGCACGGTGATGTTGTAAACAGGAGATTCCACAGACACATTTAAAACACATTTTCTCTTAATTTAGGCATTTGCATGCTGTTATGCTAACACAATGTATAGATCAGTTTCGATCATTTTTTATACTCTACATTCAAAGTAAAAAAACAGGGTTTTGGTGATAGTCCCTTTTAAAATAATTTTGTGTTTGAATTCTAACAATAGATTAAAATACTTAATCATAAATGAATTGTTTGCCTGATGTTGTCCTCTTAGTTCATTATTCCCGGCCAATGCATCGTCTTCTTTTAACCCAAAAGCAGAATATAGACTATTTGGTACAGTCCTAACCTCAACATCTGAGGAAAGGGATTTAGGAGTAATAATTTCAGAGGACTTGAAGGTAGGTAGGCAATGCAATAGAGCAGCAGGAAATGCTAGCAGAATGCTTGGTTGCATAGGGAGAGGTATTAGCAGTAGGAAGAGGGAAGTGCTCATGCCATTGTACAGAGCACTGGTGAGACCTCACTTGGAGTATTGTACGCAGTACTGGAGACCTTATCTCCAGAAGGATATTGATACTTTGGAGAGAGTTCAGAGAAGGGCTACTAAACTGGTTCATGGGTTGAAGGATAAAACTTACCAGGAAAGGTTAAAGCATCTTAACATGTATAGCTTGGAGGAAAGACGTAACAGGGGGGATATGATAGAAACATTTAAATACATAAAGGGAATCAACACAGTAAAGGAAGAGAGTATATTTAAAAGAAGAAAAACTACCACAACTAGAGGACATAGTCTTAAATTAGAGGGGCAACGATTTAAAAGTAATATCAGGAAGTATTACTTTACTGAGAGGGTAGTGGATGTATGGAATAGCCTGCCAGCAGAAGTGGTAGAGGTAAACACAGTCAAGGATTTTAAGCATGCGTGGGATAGACACAAGGCTATCCTAGCTATAAGACCGGGAACGGGGGACTAATAAAAGTACTCAAAAAAAAAAAATTGGGCAGACTAGATGGACCGAATGGTTCTTATCTGCCGACACATTCTATGTTTCTATGTTTCTATGTTTCTATTATTAGCCCATCATGTATTATTTAAACTGTTCTTAGTATTTGTAGTTATTGCTATCTACCCAGGTTGGGTATTTCTGTAAGTCCCCTGTTATGGTAAAATTCCTATAAAGTAATTCCAAACAACAACAAAAAAAGAAAACTTTTCTCCTTTTTACAGGTTGTGCTGCAAATGAAATGAGAATATATGGAAGATAACTTCTCTAATATTTTGTGAAACATTGACAACTGCTCATCTGAAAACGTATCTGGGTGTGGTTGAATAACAAGCATTGGAAGGAAATTTTAAACGTTTATCATTCTTAATTGAGTAGTGACTGACAGAACCCGACGATCAGAGATTGAAGTTAAACACAGATCAATAAGAATTCTGTAACTTTTGTTTTTTTATTGTTGAAGTGGCAGGAGCCAACTAACACCTGTTACTGTATAATATAGTACACTATGTCTTTTTATTCTGTGTTCCAACACATTTCTTCACATTGTTATGTTACCTTTTTTTGATAAGAGAACTATATGTTGTCATGTTAGCCACCGCATTGTGTTACCTGATGGCTTTAAGCACTGGATGAGAAATATCCCCCAAAATCTAAATAATTTTTTTTTGTCTTTTTTTTTTATTGGGAGAATATGAACATAACCTTTTCTCTTGACTAGGATAGACTATGAAAATAAACACCATATCTGATTTGAGGTAGAGGCAAAAGCCCACGTCTCTAGACTAGACATTAATTTATATGTGAAACAGAATTGTACAAAGTATTGTCTACTTTGTGTCATACAGACAGGGCTAACGATGATCAGATGTGACCATGCTGGCCTTTTATGTCAATTGTGTTTTAAGCACATGACCCCTCTTTAAAACCGTTACATCAAAACCTGTTTTATATGGTAAAAATTTGTGCTTTCAAATAAAAAAATATATCCATGTTGGGGGTTTTTTCTACCTTTTTTTTTTTTTTTTAAATGTATATTCTATAATATGTGATGTAGAAGTTTGTATTAGTAAAGAGACAATGTACAGTGTATCCATTTGTGTGTCAGTGAGAAATGTATTATTGTAATATAAAGACTTACATAACTATGCAATAATGACGTGTTCATTAATATAGAAAACAATCTACTGCAAAATAGCTTGCTTTGTCTGCAAATTTTTTTTTTTAGCAATCCAGATTTTAAAATTTGGACCTAAGCATTCAAAATGTATTTAATGGTGAAAGTCAAAACATGCAAGCTATTCTATAAAGTTTCATCTCATTTCTCTAAAAAAATGTTAGTAAGAACTTTATTACCTTCCCCACCCTCCATGAAACTGCTCCAGTTCAGATTTTACATGTAAATTCCGTTCTCTGGGAATTGTTTCTTAACTAACACATTGGATAACATATAACAGGCCAACTAACGTCTCATGATTTGACAAATTAAAAACCGTATCTACAAACCTAGGCCTTTGCAATCTATTACTATCTGTTATACCTATTTTGCGCATGCTTTTGTCAGTCAGGCGAGTAGATCTTGAGACACTCCAACAATATTTAACTTTTTTTTAAAAAAGTTAAAAAAAAAAAAGATGTTTGTTCTGATCTTCTTCTCCCTCCACAATCCCAACGATGTCTGACCTTCCCCATTTATTTTTATATTACTCTGATTTTCAGACCAGATTGATCAAACTAAAGGAATCTCCCTTCAAATTTTGACATTACTCCCCTCCCCCCCCCCCACACACACACCATATTCAATCTGTCCCATCTTGTCTCCATGTGGTGAAAATATAAATTCTTGACAATCTGACCTATCTCCTCCTCACTATGCCAAACCCCATAACAAATTTATTTATCACCTCTTTATGTATGGCCCGTCAATCTAAAGACTTCAGCTGGTGGGACTTTAAAGGAATCGCTAGACTATGCCTTATCTTAGATGGTTCAGTTGTCACCTTTATGAACCTCCAGAGTATGTACGATATTACATCTAATGAACATTTCCAATACATAAGATATGTAGCCCAGACAAGCTTGCGTAAGTACCCAACTGGACAATGACTGTATTCAAATGATGTTCTTCATGATTGGCTAAGGAAATGGGATTCCTATCTCAACTCTAGCTACATCTTCTGGTTATTCAATACCTAGGCTATCTCTTATATAGGTCCTGAGGTAGAAGTCTATGATTTTTTTTTTTTTTAAATAGCCTCTTTTCAACTTTAAGAGAATGGATTTAAACTAATAGCACATTATACCCACCCACAAAGACTGGCATACATACATGAATCAGTTTCTAATCGATGCTTCAGAGAATGTGGAGGGCGGTATGATTGTATATTGTTAAACTGGAAGCTTTCTGGGCCCACCATTCCTCAGAGCCAGCACTGAAATTTCTGATCTGGGGCACCCACGAACGACCCCGTCGCTCTGAATATGCTACTTGACTGCCCCTAGCATAGCAATATAAAATTAAATATTTAATTAAATAAAAACTGGTTATATAGTTAAATTAGCCGATAGGGGTAAAATTAAATAATTTTTAGCATAAGGGATAGGGTTAAAATTAAATTAAAATTAAAATATATTAAGGGATAGCATAAGGGTTAGAGCTGGGGTTAAATTTAGTGTTAAGGTTACATTTTGTGTTTGGGTTGGGGTCAAAAGGTCAATATAGGAAAAAAACAAAAAAACACTATTTTGGGTTTTTGCCCCATAACTCGCAAAACAATACCGAAAAATATGGAAACATACATATTTCTGAACTCGGGACAACATTTAGAAACTATTTAGACGGGGTCTTTTTTAATGATTGTATTTGTCTAAATTATATTTTAGGTCAAAGTTAGAAAAAGTTTTTTTTTCTTTAATTTTTCATCATATTTTATGATTTTTTTTGTAGTAAATTATAAGATATGATGAACATAATGGTATCTAATGAAAGCCCTTCTTATGACGATAAAAACAACATATAATTTGTGTGGGTACAGTATGTGATAAAGAAGAAAATTGCAGCTAAACACAAACACCCCAGAAATGTCAAAACAGCTATTGTCACCAAGGGAAAGTCAAGGTGAAAATGTCTTGTCACTAAGGGGTTATATATGAAAAACCTGTTTACATGTGAATATTTACTTTTTTTTTAGGGAAGTCTTATATTCAGACTTTTTCTTTTTTTCCTAAATTAATATTCGAAGTTTTGGGCATCGTTTTATATTCGAGCAAATACGGTTCAACCTTCATACTCCAGTTGAAAAACACTGTAATGGAAATGTGATGATCAATGCATTCCTTTATTTGGGAAATTTACTTGAATCTATTTTACTATCAGGGTCACTTAATCTAGGTAACCTAGTTTATGTAACCCTCACGCAGTTGTTAAACTACATTTTAAGAACAAGAACATGTCGAGTGTGTGTATGAATTAAGAATCGGATGGGCAGGAACTTGATGCACACTTTCAATTTGAAAAATATTTTCTTTTTATTTAAAATGTGTGGTGGATTGTTTTAAGTTCTAAGTGGGCATCATGTTCCTGTCTATTTAATTCCTATATATATGTCTTTAAATTCTATTCACTCCCACTATTTTCTTAGTTTTTTTTCCTGAGGGTTAACTGCAGAGGTGAAAGCTACTACTGAAATATGTCCAACATTAACAGCTAGGTAAAACAATATTTTGTATCATATGTACCTGAGTATTATCAATAATCACTGTTAATTTGATTTAATGTAGCTGATTGTCATTAGAAGAAGCTAGGTTCCTAACCCAATGGTTTGCCTGAAAATGCTAACCGGTGCTGCCCAGTGGAGACATTTACAAACTATGAATGAGGCTGAAATCATCAAGGAGCTTATTGGAAGAATAATTTACATGTATCTATCTATATTGAGGTATTCACAGGGTTTTTCCCACAGCCAGGGCTGAACACATTAAATCTGGACATAACAGATGGACACACTGAAAGCTGGGCATGAGTAAAAAAAGATTTTTCAGGAGCAATGGCTACCTGGGATTTACCAGCCCTTATCAGGACCACTATCAGAAATTCTGGGCCCCCTTACAGAGCAAAATGCTCTAACAGGACAAGCCAGCACCCAGATAGCACACCTAGGACATGCCCCAGCCAGCACTCACATTGCATACCCATGACATGCTCCAGCACCCACATTGCACACCGAGGACTTACTACAGCCAGCACCCACATTGCATCCACAGGACTTATCCAGCACTCCAGCTGTGTGTTAAAGGTTTGCTATCACTGCCCTAGTAGCAGCAGCAATTCGATACTGTAGCTACAAAGGCACTTGTTTATTGCTCTATTCTTTGTAACCTGTCCTGTTATTTTTATTATTATCTTTGTTGATATAACATATTATTATTAGATCAATCTTCTATTTCAATTGAACCCTCACAGAGAATTAACATAATTAAATCTTTGAAAACAAATGTGTTTTTTAGCTGTTCATTTGCAGACTGGTGAACTTTATTTGTTATTCCTGTTCATTTTTGATGTTATTTTAATATCTTATTTCCTTTTATCACTAGATGTCACTGTTCCCTTGTTCTTGGTGCTGGTCCTCTCTTTCTGTATTGCCTGCTTGCTTAATAGAATCTGTATATTGTTCTCATCTTGATCAAAGTCTGAAGGTTCTATTCAAATCTACTGATTAATAAATGCATTGTATAACAAGCTTGATCATTCACTCCGAGATCAGTTTTATGTATAAGTGCATCCTCACATGTATTTCATAAAGTGAGTGTGAGATAACAGCTTACATCGAGCATCATAGTAAGTAAACTAGCAATGAAGATCAATAAAAGTATATTTATGATTACAAATTCATTAAAATGGAAAAGAGAGACAAATCTTCAATATTTCTTCCAGGGGCTGATGGGGGTCTATGAATAAACCTCTGGGTGAAACATGTAAGTTGCTGCTCTCTTCTGTAATTTCAATCCATTTACTTTTATGTTTACATCATTTCCATGGGTGATTTACGGACTATGAAGTCCAGAGGTGAGTTTTCCAGCTGGCACTCATTCAGTATACTGGTCTGTCTTCTGTTTTCCTGTTGGCCCTACCAATTTCACCCTTTTAAAGTGCACACTTTCTGCAATTAGAACAAAGGACAATTGGTCTTAAGTACTAATTACAGCTATATATTAAACTGTTGTGCAGTATTCATTCAGAGCCAAACACTGTCACAGAAACGGACAAAGCAATGTGTGGCCCTATTTGTTGGTGCCATATTCTGGAAATAGGATCCCCAGGATCCTTACAATTACTTATGCCTATGACTAAGAGCTGTGTTACAGCTTGAGATGCAAAAGACATTCTTTTTTACTATTTTTGCAAACTGTTTCCCTCTTTTAATTCACAAATGAAATATATTTTTACACAGCATCTGGATTCTGCTAATTTTGTTGTCTACATTTCCCAGTGGAGCTACATTTGTCCGATACTTGCATCAGTGTCCGAGCCCTGAAGATGTGTGTGGGCCACCTGGTATTGGTACAGTTATTGGATTTTCAATGCACTGCTGCTGTTTATATTGTGAAATTGCTTTAAACCCTAGTACTTCGGTGTCTTACTGTGGCTCTGTTTCTAGACTACAACTACCATAACTGCATGCCTTTTTATGTGATATGTAGTACAGCAGCAGCTTGGGCGCCACAGTTGGACACCTAGGCCCTAGTACATTGCACTCCCTTGTATCCCAGAATGCTTTGTGCAAGGGCTGATTGCATGACATGATGGTTGGATGTGCAGATGCACCAACAAAAAGCAGGTGTGTGCTTTGTAAGGCTCCTGTGAAATATATTTATGTACACGTTGCAAGTTTTCCTTTGGGAGACTTTGCTTTTATAAATTTTTTCTTAAATGATGCTTTTTTTGCTCTGAGTCGGAGGGTCATACATTTTTCTAATTATTTAACTTTAAGGCCTAGTTTCCACTAAAACACAAATGTGTTTTTTTTTTGTAGTGAAACAAGGAATACGTGGAATAGTAATTGGCACCCTACATAGGGTAGGCTACAGATTCCCATAGAAACTAATGGATACATTACTTTTTATTCAGCTGACTACAATGCTAATCTTTAGCATTATCGTGCATCTGAAAAGCTTTACTAAATAATTCTCATACTGCATCTATGTGACCTATTGTAAAACAGAGTGTTTACTGAGCTAAAAGGTGCAAGGAGATAACCAAAATGTGGGGTGCAATGTTGTATTGTCCCCCCTTTCTTTTATTTAGATTGTTTAATTTGTCCTGGTTATATAGAAAACTTGCATTTAATGGGTTGTAAATGTTAAATGAAAATGACCCACCTTCTCCAATGTCACATCCCATCCCATTCTGAGGCTGCAGGTTCAACTTTTGGGAGGGATGCACATGTGCATTAATTGTCTGTAGAGTGGCATGTGGACTGTGCTCATGCACACTGATATGTCCCCACTACTTTCCTGTATTGTGTTCCCTATCCCCCCTGCCCAGTTATTTTCAAGGCATGTACTGGATGTACAGCTGTATGCTTAGAATTTTCAAAATTGAGCTAAAGGGGGGGAGCATGTTATTTTTTTTCCATACTCAGATATACAAAAACAATGCACATTTATAATGCAAAAAAACAAAGAAAAGAAAAAGGGAATGCTTACTGTAGAAAATGGGGTTGGAGTGGATGTTTTAATATGCTATACACATATTGAATATGTATTGCATTATTTCTATTAAAAAAAGATGCAAACAACTTAACAGAAATATTTTATATATTATTATCATTATAAATAGAGCAAAATTGAGCGTTTCGTGCTGGATGCATGTAGTCTTAAGTAAAGGTGGCATTTCAAATCTGAAGTAATATAGAGTGTAGGTTGAAAAGGTAACACAGGACACCCCTCTAAGAAGGAGCTAGAGGGAGACAATGCCGTCTTGTCTAAGTCTGTGGCGTCTGCTTCAGGATTAATCGATTGTGAAACAAAGAGAAACTGCTTCAAAGTTAGAGAATTACCCCTTGTTTTGGTGCCAGATGAGCGAAGCTCTCAACTTATGCGTCCATATAGCGAGGCAGACCACGTCTCTAGAAAAAATAATAGTCTTAACACCATTTATTTGTTTTAACACTTGTTCTTGTTTTCTGCTGTGACTGTTCTGTAAAAGTAGCTTGTAGTTTCTTGTCCATTTGTTCTTCTTTGGTAAAAACAGTTTAAAATAAATGATTTAACCCCTTCGCGACAAAGGATGTGTCAGGCATGTTCAGCCGGCATCTCTGTTGCTGCATGCTCCTCCAATATGGCTGTGCCCACTTGAGGGTAGAGCTTCGTAAGTGAAAGTAAGCATGCTGCTCTGTCAATATGGCGCCCATGATCGCTCCGTGGGGCGATTGGGGGTGCTCCAGAGAGGATATTTCAGTGCTGGCTATTGCCTCTACATCGAGGCAATAGACCAGCACTGTTAAAGCGGTTTTCGCGAACGTTGATTGCGAAAACCGCTTGTTTCACCTCAGGACGTGCCTGACATGTCCATTGTCGTGAAGGGGTTAAATACAGTCGCATAACAAAAAGAAAAATCAACGATGAAAATAAAAAATAAAAATAAAAGGTTTACATTTTTTGGTAGGAGTGTCCCTTTAACGTATTTACTATGGATATGCTGCCCACTGAATGTGCATGAAAGGAATAGTAATCAACCCTCTTGTCAGCATAGCACAACATTCACAGGATGTCTGTCTCTTTAGAAGATCAACTGTATTATCACTCACTGCCATGTTTAACGGGAGAAGGACAAACAGACACTTGAAGGGATCTCTTTTAGCAATTGTAATCTTGGTGCAATGACAGGCATAAATCACCTTTCCTGTCAGCAATTCCAAACTTACTACAGCTGGTCAGGCTTCAGCAAGCTCTCTAATTGGCCTCACAGGCACCAAACCTTTGTATTTACAAAAAAAATCTGCAGCAGCCTTCTTTCAGCTCCTGGTAATACTAAAGAGAACCTGTCACCTGAAATTATTGAGGGGCTGGTTGAAGAGAAGGGAAAAAAGATGCATGTCGTGTGTTAGAGGTATTGCTGTGTGAGCAGACTTTGGAAGGTGGACATATGGGATGAACGCACTAAAGAATTAGAAATTACATATATAAGAGACTGTTTTATTGAACTGTAACATAGATGTAGGAGGAAATTCCAGAATAATATGATTCTATACCCAGCATGCAGGGTTCTAAATAGACGTTTTACCCAGAAAAAAAGGGCAGTCGAAATCTGGCCTTTTGTAAAAATAGGTTTACAAAAGGCCTTTGGGACAACCTGGTGAAAAATTAGCAGGAAATCATATACTTTTAGTAATCTGAGGTAGGAATGAGGACAAATGTGACTAGTGCAATGACAGATCAAAAAAGTGAAAAAGTGCGCTTTAACCAACACTCAATACACAACATAAAAGTGGATTACCCTTAAATATGTGGCAATCCGCTTGGTATATGCATGGAGGGAAAACCCCCCAGAAATAATAATATAGTGCAGTATTTAAGTGCAATATAGGAGATGTGAATGAAAGATGTAAATACACTCACACATCCCTGAGCAGAATTCTGCTCAGTATAAAGTGCATCATGGGAGCCCACGCTGGGTAGATGATCCAACAGTATCCCAGGAGGATGTTCCACAGTAGTAAGAGAGCAAAGGAGAGACCTTTAGCATGGATAAAAAAATTATTATAACAAAGTATAAAAAGTTTTACATTAAAATATACAGGATCCAACAGGTAAATGTAGAATGGTACAAGTCCCTGTGTCCAAAGATAGTCCCAGCAAGTCTCTTCCTTTCCACAACGCGTTTCACCTAGTAAAATGGGCTTTTTCAAGTGTGCTCTCTCCATACTTGCATTACCACTTTTAAATCTCCCGCTACATGTGACTTCCTCATGTAAAGTGGTTTCATGTCTCTCCACATTATTTCACATTGTGAGTAAAACAAGCAACATAATAAAAACGTTAAGGGTATTAATAACTTTACATACAATAAATATATATAGACCTTAGTAGGCATCTAAAAACATTTAAAAAGTGTAAACATAAATTGGCTAATAAAAGAAAAAATATTATAAAAAATATGAATAGCAAAATAAAATAAAGTTCTATTCTGCTCAGAATCCAGGGCAGAAACCAGAGTGCAACCAGCATAATACACAATATACAGATAATAGTAAAATAAGATATGGATTGCAATATGTCCCATAGTCCAGTATTCTCACCATTAAAACAAAGATTAAAGAAAATTAAAAAGGTCAAAATCAGCATTCAGGCCAATGACAGATACCTACAGAGTAACCTATGTGGAGTACATGAGAAAAGCTTTCAACCAATTACCTGACAACCTCCCCTCTCTATACACAATCATTGGCAGTATGTTTAGTTGGCTCACATAATAATCACCTGCATTCTCCAACCACTTTCATTGTCTGTGTGGCTGGAGTCTGTAGATTTACAATGCACCCACCTAGATCACCCATTTATTAACCTCTGGTGTGACTCACTCAGCTGTCACAGCACCCAATGCCTTCCATTTAGGGTTGGCCACCTTTTCTACAAATAAATACCGGCCTTGCTGGTGCTTCCATAGGCTTAATATTGTCATTAAGCCAATTTTTAACTGGCCTGCTGGTAAAATACCAGCTGGGTGGCAACCCTACTTTCACCCTGTCTTTTCAACCCTGTCTTTCATGTTCCCCATCCTCTCTACATTGTCAGTTTGCGAGCAGGGCCCTCTAGCTCATGTTTTAGTCTGAATATGTTTGTTTAACTTTGTATGCAAATCCCTTTTTATGCTCTGTACCAAGCGTTGCGTTAATTGTTGGCGCTATATAAATAAATGTAATGTTAGAGTTAAAAGGCAGCATGAGTGATTCCCGTCATAGATAACAGAGATCTTGGTGCTTTATGGGAAAACCTCAGTGCTCAGACTCCTTCACATCACACCAGACATAGTACCAGTAGTATTTTTTTTTCAATCATGAACTTGACAATTGCATTACTTGAGGAGAATGGGCGCTGAAAAAGGGCCCCCACTACCCAACTCTCAACTCTCATTAACACTGAGGTTGATTCCAGCTTTGAACACATTAGAACCATTGGTCAGCATGTTTATAGCAATGCATTCAACCACATAATCAGTTTTTTTGGGGTTTGTTTTTAGCAAAAGGACTACAGGAAAAGAAACAGTACCAAGCTATCAAAACACACAGAATTTATTTATACATATATATATATATATATATATATATATATATATATATATATATATATATATAAAAATATATACATCTATTTCACCTGCTGACTAACAATAAAATACTTTTTTTTAATATTTTACAATTTTCTCTCCTTTCTTCCCACCCTTGAGAAAGGAAAAGGGATTTGTGTAAATATAGGAGTCCCACCTCAGCCATGTTTTACCGACCACATATCACTTTTGCATGCTGCCTTGCAGTATGTAGAAGTCATATGTGACCAGAAGGAAATCAATTAACTAATCAATGTGGTTCTGTGAGATCCACTACTTGATTAGGGGATTGATTTCCTTCTGATCACAAATGACTTCTACATACTGTAAAGCAGCCTGCAAAACTTATATATGGCCGGAAAAAATGTCCGAGGTGCCAACCCTAACAGCATACCTGGAGTAAAGTGTTGATAATGCAAAAATCATCAGGTAAACAATGGAATGTGTTTAGAGACTATTTTAAGGAAACTTTTTCACTGCATGTTAGATCATCATTATGCCAGCCCCACAGTTCTGCACTATTAAATGTTTGTTCAGAATAGGGAAATTACATTTTATTTTTCAGGTACATTTGAAAAATGCACTGCTTGTAGATAGGACACATAGGGTTGCCACCCAGTCAGTATTTTGCAGGTAGAGCGGTGGTGAGGGAAGATCTTCCGTCTCTGCCGGCAAGTGAGTTTTGGGGGGCAGCTTTTTAAAAAAAAATTGTGCCGCCCCCCCAAATGTATACAAGACAATGCCGCCCTATGCATTTGCCGTGTTTGCCTCACAGTTAGTACAACGCTGAGTTTTAGGGCTACAAATTCATGACTGCCTATGTCATAATTCTTATCCGCAGAAGAAGATGACTTTGAAAAGTATGAACAAGGATGGAGTTTGTTGCTTCTTGATCTTTGTGAGAATATAGCTCTTGCCGCCATCCCTGAGGCATCTACCTCTAATGTGAACAGTTTACTGGGATGGCAGCTTTAGCTTTGGGCGTCCAACATTTGGGGTTGATTCCCTTTTTAGTTAGCTGGCAAAGTATAAATACAACATATAATCTTAATAATTTTAAACATTTTTAATAATTTTTAAATATTTTTAAAAGCACCTAGCTTAGATGAAAAGAGATTTAGTCACAATATATGGCCATATATTGTGTTTAAAATTATTAAGATTATATTTTGTATGGGTGCACACTGCATTTATTGCCTTTATTGTAAAAATTGTTTTTTTTGCTCTGTGCAACATATGCCGGTTCTGGGGTGCTGTCCAAACCATTGCTTTTGCATATTTATGAAGCCTGACCAGCTTTTGGGCGTGCACTCCACCTACTCACAGGTGCTCTGTGTATGGTGTCCAGTGAGATTTGTATAAATTCTAGTTCAAGACAGATTCATTCCAAGTAAGTAGCTAGAGATAGGACTCACCAAGTTTGGAGTACTTTGGCATAGTGGTGGGCTAAGTAAAATATGGCCATATATTGAGACTAAATCTCCAATATTTTTTCATCTAAGCTAGGTGTTTTTAAAAATATTTAAAAATTATTAAAAATGTTTAAAATTATTAAGATTATATGTTGTATGGGTGCACACTGCATTTATTGCCTTTATTGTAAAAATTGTGGTCGCCTTAGTGGTGCTCTGTGCAACATATGCCGGTTCTGGGGTGCTGTCCAAACCATTGTTTTTGATGATTTATAGGGGTCCATTTCCAACCGAGCAGCAGATATACTATAACCCCCAAAATTGACTCTGTTGCACTCAAATTCACAGTTTTCTGCCTTAGCGTAAAGTGAATGCTCCCTGAGACGTTGCAAGACTTGTTTGACGTGTCTGCGGTGTTCCTTTAGAATTTATTAAGATATCATTGAGGTATCATTAGGTGAGATAAGAGCATGTCTCTGAAGACACCATTCATGACATTCTGGAAAACAGCAGGCGTATTGCAGACGGCATTACTAGATGCTCCTAGTGGCCATATCTGGTGTTGAATGCTGTTGAATCTGAACCAAATTATACCCCCCGTAGGTCAAGTTTAGAAAAAATGGTAGCATCACTGAGCTGATCATAAAGTTCTGTGATAAGTGGTAAAGGATATTTATTCTTCAAAGTGATCTTGTTACGTCCCCTATAATCAATGCGTGGACGTAATAATTACTCATTTGGCAACAAAGAAAAAAATGGCTCCTGCTGGGGATGCAGAGGGCCTAATGAATACTTATTTTAGATTACTTCAATTTTACTGATCCAAGGTTTGATTCTCTGGATGGGACAAGGGGTATGGATGAACAGTGGAAAGAGTGGATCCACTTAATAGTTCTATAGAACAATCATAGTCTCAATGTGGAGGTCATGATTCAGATTTCTGTTTAGAGCAGTGTTAATTTCGCCGAACATTTTCGTCATAGTTTTCGTCACCCTCCTGTTTTCTAAAACTAAACAATAACTACATGAAAACTAAGTTGATAAGAATAAAACGATGACTAAAATCCATTGCAATTTTTGTCAACTGACTAAAATGTTAGGGAGGGACTATTGCATTTGTGTTTTCCCTCCCATCTCCCTAGCAAGTTACCTTAACACTATGTAACAGCCTTCTGAGAACTGTTCCCTCCCTCCCTGCTGGAGATTTCGTCGACTAAAATCTATCTGAGATTTAGTTGACTAAAACTAGGCTAAAAAAAAACCCCCAATTCAAATATGACTAAACTAAAATGGCATTTTAGTGAAAAGACTTTGACTAAAACTAAATAAAAAATTGTTGTCAAAATTAACACTTGTTTGATAAAAGACATCTAAGTAGTCCCAGTATTGAGAGGGTACAAATTTCGGGGGATTTTCAGCAGGTAAATCGAGGTTCACTCTGTGTGGAGACATATAGCAAGTGGACTTACATTGATGTTTTCTGGGTTCTGTTATGCAGTGTGCTTGACCCTTGATAGCTCAGGTTTCCTCAATGAAATTCCTGGCACCACTCCAGTCTGTGAAGGCCTTCATGGAGACTGATGGGAACATACATTCTTGGGGAGTCTGGGTGCATGATCATAAAAGTGCTCAGTGGAGAAACATTTAGCTCACCAACCTTGGACATTTCTCGACTTCTTGGGGCAGACTGTGACTAAATGTCCCGTTTGCCCACTGTATAGACATAACCCTAAAAAACCTCGGCATTGCTTTTCTTCCACTGTTAAGTGGTGAGTGACAAAAGACTTAACCTAGGTGACATGGATTGCTTTAACATTTCTGCAATGTTTGTGTTGACCTGTAATTTTCTTCTTTCTCATGTACACACACACATTTTAGATGTTTTTTTTTATCAGAATAAGAAGGGCTTTCTTTAAATACCATTATTTTCATAATATCACGAGTCCACTGAGTTCCCTTTTCAGAGCATCCATCAAAGCTAACAGGCATTGCCAAATTGCATGGAGGGCGGTTTCCTCTGCCACATAACAATGAGTGTAATGTCTATATCTGCACAGCCCCATCGCATGCATAAATGTCCTGAGGGTTTTTTTTTTAAATAACCAATTAATGGTTATTACAAAGATGGATGGTTTCTCCATCTTTGAAGAATTGCTCTTGCCTAGTAGAATACAGCACGGTCAATGTTCTAAATAATGATATCACATGTTGCTAGCATCTTAGTGTGCTACTACAAACTATCTTCCTTGTTATTTGTTTATAGATAATAAGGCTGTAAGCTTGATAAGTCTAGAAGCACCTTGACATATTCCTTTGATTGACATAGCATTCTAAGTACATTGACATTAATATGTAAGTTATGCAGCTGTAACAGCTTCCACTTTTCTGGGAAGGCTTTTGATGAGAAGGCCTGGTTCACAATCTCCATATCAGTTCATCCCAAAGGTGTTCGATGGGGTTGAGGTCAGGGCTCTGTGCTGGCCAGTGAAGGTCTTCCACACCAAATTCATCCAACCATGTCTTTATGAACTTTGCTTTGTGCACGAATTTGACGTAGTCTCCAAAATATCTTTGATAATTTTGCCTCCCGTTACTTTCAATGGGGAAGATTAGAACCTGTTTTTCTTTCTCCCAAGCTTGGGTGTTGAATTTTACTTAGTCTCAAAATGAAGATTGCCATCCTCGAGCTATTTTCGAATTTTAGTGAATAGACCCATTACGCTTTTGACTGCTACTGGATCTATGAAAGTAGATTAATTTAATGACAATTAATATAGTTAATTTAGTTAGCATTGTTTTAATCAGTGCAGAGATATTTGTAAGATAATGCATAAAATTAGAATGCGATAATTTTAATCAAAATCAATGAAAATGGTATTTCCCTTAATATAAAATATATAAAAATTAAAAAAAACTTGGTTCTTCAACTTCAATATATTAATAAATTAAACCTCCAGATTTGTGAAAGATCTTAAACATCAGTCTCCTGAGGCAAACAAGTAAAAGACATAATAAAATTCTCCTACGACTACTGGTTTAAAGAAGACACTTTTAGACAGGCTGAAGAACAAGCACAAACATATCTTTAAGTGATAGTATAATTGAAAGGTAAGAAATAAAATATTGATTTCATTTATCAAACGAATGTCTTTTCAACCCAGTATTTCATCTAGAATTAAGGAACCAATTTCTTGTAAAAATATAATTATTTTGATCAACCAAATATTTTATCTCTTCAAGATGTTATTAAGAGAAAGACATACAAAACTATGTATGCTCAACTACAAACTCATAATGGTTTTTAGTCAAAAGGTCACTTGATTTTGTCACCACTTTCTTTCATCACATTCAAAAATGTTGGTTCACTAGCGGAAAAGCCTAGAAATTAGTTTTGTAGCACCAATAATCCAGCAGATAATTCCATCTTTTAAAAAAAAAAAAATACTAATGAACCTTGTTTCTATATTTTAAGATCTATGGGAGCGATCTCTGTCTGTAGTGTACACGCGAGAGGCTTGACGGGGCTATTACATACATTGGTTACATAGCAAATGCTCAACCATGAGGAAATTATTTGATTATTGAATGGAGAAAGAAGCATACAGATCCTCAGGATTGATGGAAACAGTAGTGCTCCATCAAGTACCCATCAAATGTGTATGGTAACCACTAAGCACGTATATGCTGCATTTTGGATGGGGGAACTGAACCATCATTGTGATTATCTGAGATGACAGCTGGGCAGCAACAAGGAAGCTTCTACTTTTACATATGATAACATGTGCCGTAGAGAGTATTGTGGTACATACAATATCCAATAATACCTAGTGGGAATTATAGTCTCCAAGGTGGCTGCACTTAAAGCTTTTACTGGGTGTTAACAAGTAGACATGTGCATTTCTGTTTGTCCTGCTTTGTAACTGTCATTTCAATCGATCACCATGTTTTGGATCCCTGAAGTGAGGTTATGTAAGGCCGGTAAATTCTCGTCACAAAATGTCTGCCACATACTGGAACAGTAATTACGAGGACAGCTATTTTTCAGGCAGCATGCAGAGACCAGGGTCTCATCAGTCTTCTCAAACCAATTAACCTAAAGCAATAGCCCTAGCAGGGTTATTGGTTTTGCTAGCAAAAATATTTACTTTCACGCTATGACTTGTGATAATGATTTTGTCTTTTAAAGATACACATTCATCAGGATTAGTATTGAAAAATGCAGACATGGCTGAAGTAAAACTTGGATCTAATAAATCAATCCTTAACCCTGACTTCTAAACTTCACACCCAGGAACATCTTAAAATATGGTAAACAATTTAACAGAATCTTAATAGAAACTGTTATTGGATTAACCTATATAATTATCTATTGATATTTTTTTATATGTTTAATATTATAGCATCTTCAAATATTTTATGGAATTCAAAGGAACATACATTGTATTTGAACGATAATCCACATTTGTCGCATCTAGTCAGAATCAATGTTCACTAACACCTTTAAACAACACCTAAATTAGCTGCCCGCGATCAGTTGCATTGCCCATGTCAGTTGCATTGCTGCGTAATATGGTTGCCGTGCTCCGGTACCTTTGTGTTTCTGATTACGAACATTTACTGTTCAGTGCAGCATTTTCTCTGGCCTTTTTTGGGAATTCCTTATCTTGAAATTGGTCAGCCCCTCTAGGGTCCTGGGCAGGTGGTATCTGGGTGGTGGACGTGGTTTTCGAGCCCCAGAAGCTGCTGATATGGCTTTGGTTCTCCAAAACTGATGTGGCTGGGCTGGGCCATTTGATTGATCTCTTTCAGGTGCCAGGAGAATGAGTGTGCCTGGTCCGCTTCACCAGGGACTTTTTGGCGGTCCGGGTGCAGGGGTTGCAAATCCCTCTTGGTTCACGTGGACTCCTCAGGTGTGTCATGCTTCCAGTTTCTCCAGGAGATAAGGATGACGTTGGGTTGATTGGGTCTTCCGGATTGGGGCTGCCACGGAGGCTGGGCCTAGGGGAGGCCTTGGTCATAAAAATCGGCCATTGGGAGTCAGGAAGGTGTAAATCCTATGTTCGCCTTCACAGATTGTTGTAAAATGTAACCTTTTTTGCACACAAAAAAAATGTGGTCCAAGGGCTGTTCAGTTTATGCTTGTTCTTTCCATTATAGGCTCATGTTTGGAAGCATGGATCGTCAGCCATTCCTACGTATACTGGGCCAGGAGGAGAGCTGCAGTTCATGACAACGTGATTTGGCTGGGCTTTCCTCCTGAACGAGTTCGTTTGAAGTGGTTTGGTGTTGTGGGAGACTGTTCTGTTGACTGTGGGACGAAGTGTGAGTTTAGGTTGCTGCCCTGACATCATCCTCATTCATGTGGGGGGGGGGGGGGGGGGATGACTTAGGGGTAGTGCCCCAGAGGGATCTAGTGCAGATCATGCAGCAGGATGTTCTTCGCTTGCTGTATCTTGTACCCATGGCTAGGATTGTGTGGTCTGAAATCCCAGCCGATTTGGCGGCACACCAGGAACCCGGCAGTCCCTGGCGTGCCCGGCGACCCTGTACCGGGGCGGGGAAAAGTGGATAAATTAGTGTCCAGTTTTATAGTTTTATTCAAGAATGGGGTGGGGTGGGGTGGTGTGGCACTTCAATTTGCAAGGGAAAATTGGGGCTTTGTTAAGAGCTGACGGGGTCCATCTGAACAAGTTTGGTTGGATTTCTTCAACCTGATGTTACAGGAGGGGATCGAAAAGGCCACTGTTCTTTGTGGGGAGGGAGCCCATCCAGGATAATGGGCACGTGGCAGAAGCTTGCCGAGTATCCATCAGGGTTAATGGAGGAACCGAATGCGGGGAGTCAATCAAGACTCTGATGGGAGGTTTGAGGGGAAAGTGGTACCTTGAATTTCAGGATATGAGGGCGCATTAGTATATGCCCAGAACATGGAAGTCATTCGGCAACCACCTGGATACTCGTGCATGCTGGGTTGGTTTTCTGAAATGTTGATGTTATGTGAAATGTTATGTTAGTCATTGTGTAATACTAGAATATTATGTGGAATGTTATAAATGTAATGCAATGACTATTTAAATAAAGTGCTGTGGCCGTTATTTCTACTCCACAGTCTGGTTTTAAGTTATTAGTTATTTCTAGGCAAATATATGCCCCAATGTTAGAAGCTACTCCTGTCATGTCTGGGATTACATGACGAGAGGAAAGCAACTGAGGCTGCCTAAATCCACAAATGAACTGTGGTTAGTTCTCCAAGATTTTTAGAACACACAACCTGCTAAGTTTCTTAAAAAACTGACACAGTTTTGAAGGCAAAGGGTGGTAACTCATAATTTTGATTTAGAAGTTTTCCTGTTTACTCACTTTTCATTTTGTTAATTGGTAAAAGTAAACTATTAACATGTCTATATTTGAAAGCATATTTTTCATATCTGCCTAAAACGTTTGCACAGTACTGTGTGTATGTATAGGTTTGTATAAGCCAATGCTGTGTGGTATATGATGGTTTATTTGGTGTTCAGTTTCTTTGTATTTCTTTTTTTAATGACTCTTTAAGTTCAGAGTTCAAACCATAATTGATCTATGACACTGAAGTCTGCAGGCTGAGATAGCAGGTGGGGTACATTGATTTTCTGCTCACTTATGCTTACTTTTTCTTCTCAATTATGTGGCATGGCTTTTATAATTATCCTGTTAAAATGTCTATTTACAATTTTTTTGAATATTTGTCTGGTCAAGCTCACAACCAAACATTTATACTCCATACTTTAACTTAAATTTAATGAGAAAACCAGTTCTAGATGATAATTTCCATATTCTAGACCAAGACCTTTTTACTCAGCGATTGGCTTTCCTTTGTGGTGAAAAAAATATTCCATTACACAAATTAGGCATTTACAGCCAGGAGAGGGCTGCCCGCAAGAGACAACGGGTGGGCACACCGCTGCCCACTCGAGGAAGCGACCAAAGAACAGGGCAACCACGATGGAGCCAGAGGGCAGACCTCCATAGCGGGGAATGGGTCGCACGCCGCTGAGGCATGGAGGTACGGATATGATTTTAAAGAAAATGTATAATGTTAGCGTGCTTTGCTAATTATTTTTTTGTTTGAATCATTGTGTTATTACTAGCTAACATTTACCATATATTTTAAAAAGAGGAAAGACAAATAAATCTCTTCAAATGGAAATATTCACTGGTTGCAGCAGAAGTTTTGTCTGACAAAGGTTGGGATGATTTTAAACTGGACAAAAAAAGTGTCCCTAAATTACCATTAGTTTTTTCCTATTGTAGTCCTAACCCTAAGACCAACTTTAACCCCTTAAGGACCAGAGATTTTCACTGGGTCAAAGACAAGAGTGATTTTTCCATTTTTGATATGTATTCGTTTTAAATGTATTTTCCTCTTTATCATTTAACACATCCATATAAGTTGTATATATTGTTTTTAAAAGGACAGTTAAAGCTTTCTTTGGACACCATATATATGTACACAGATAAGCCATAACATTATGACCACTGACAGGTGGCAACCCAGCAGAGGCAGTGTGATGCTTTGGGCATTGTTCTGCTGGGAACCCTTGGGTCCTCCCATTCATATGGATGTTACTTTGACATGTACTACCTACCTAAGCATTGTTACAGATCATGTACACCCTTTCATGGAAACAGTACTCCCTGATGGCATTGGCCTCTTTCAGCAGGATAATGTGCCCTGCCAAAGCAAAAATGATTCAGGAATGTTTTTCGGAACACAACAAGAAGTACATTGTGTTGACTTGGCCACCAAAATTCCCCAGATCTCAATCCAATCGAGCATCTGTGGGATGTGCTGTACCAGGACCGGCCTTTGGGGTGCGAGCACACAGGGCACAACACCCCAGAGGGAGCCATTTAGGGAAAAAAAAGTTTGCCTCTGCAAGGCCGGAGTGGAGGATCCTGGGAGGGGGCGGACCTCACTGGGTGAGAGGTGAAGGTCAGCCCCCACCCTGTGAAGCATAGCAGCGTCTTCTTCACGGGGGAGTCGTAGGCAGCATAAGCTCTGTGTGTTACACAGACACGGAGCAGTAAGTGCTGCTCCCCCCCATGCTTAGTGATGCTGCAGGGCATCATATTTCCGATGCCCTGCATTATCACTTCACACGGGTAGTATGAGCAGAACTTACTGCTCCATGTGTGTTTAACACATGGAGCTTATGGTGCCCGCTTCAATTAAGAATCCTAGGGGGAGTGAGAACAGAGGGGGAGGGGGGAGAAAACAGGGGAGGGGAGGAGAAAACAGAGGAGGGGAGGAGAAAACAGAGGAGGGGGTGTAGAGAGACCAGAGATGGGGGAGGGAGAGAGAACAGAAATGAGGTAGGGAGAGAGAACAGAAATGGGGGATGGGGGGAAGAAAAGAGATGGGGGATGGGGGGAAGAGAACAGCAGTGGCGGATGTACCATATGTGCTAGGTGTTCGCCGCACACCTAGCATGGAGCACCTGCATTGTGTATTTCTGGGGTTTGTGTGCTCCGAACAGAGAGCACACAAACCTCAGAAATACATCTAAAAAAGGTGACGCCAGCTACGAATTCAGCAACAGAGTCACTCACTCTGTTGCCAATTCGACAAGCACTAAAAAAAAGTATACATATTTTTGCCAAATTCGTAGCTGGTGTCGCCTTTCGGATGTAACTCGTGTATTTCTGGGGGTTTGTGTGCTGGCTGTTCTCAGCACACAAACCCCCGGAAATACACGAGAGACATCGTGCCTCCAAGTGTCAGGCGTGCACCGTGCTGGCAGCATGCATGTCACTCAGGGGCACTATACGCCCCTGGAGAACAGAGATGGGAGAGTAGGGGGAGAGAACAGAAATGTGGGAGGGGGAGAGAACAGATATGGGGGAGGAAGAGGAGAGAGAACAGATATGGGGGAGGAAGAGGAGAGAGAACAGATATGGGGAAAGACAACAGAGATGGGGAGGAGGGGGAGAGATAATGGATATGGGGAGAGGGAAAGATATATGGGGGGAAGGGGAGGGAAAGATATATGGGGAGAGGGAAAGAGATATAATCAATATGAGGAGAGATAACAGATATATGGGGGGAAGAGAGATAACAGATATGCGGGAAGGGGAAAGAGATAACAGTCTTGGGGAGGGGGGGGGAGAGAGAACAGATACGGGAAGAGGAGAGACATAAAATTGGGCAGTTGGAGAGAGACAGACATGACAAGGAAGAGGAAAGAGACAAACACGGGAAGGGATAGAGACATGCATGGAGTGAGAGGAAAGAGACAGGCATGTGGAGGGAGAGGCGATAGACAGACATGAGGTTAGAGAGGAGGGGGTGCCACAGGGGTGACCCGCACAGTGCGCCTGAACATGTAAGGCTGGCCCTGTGCTGGACGAACAAGTCCGATCCATGGAGGCCCCACCTCGCAACTTACAGGATTTAAAAGGATCTGTTGTCAACATCTTGGTGCCAGGTACTACAACACCACTTTAGAGGTCTAGTGGAGTCCATGCCTTGATGGGTCAGGTCTGTTTTGGCATCAAAAGGGGACCTACACAATATTAGGCAGGTTTTCATAATGTTGTGGCTGATTATTGTATATAATGTACACTTTAGTATTAAAAATACATATCAAAGGATCAAACATTTTGAATTCACTACTTCCACTAACCCACTTATTCATACTAAGTAATAAAAAAAATAACCAAGGTTTCCTGACAAAAAACAAACAAACAGAAAAAAACCTCTGAGCAGTACATTTTCCAGTGACATAGCATTGTCCTCAAGGTGTTAAATGATGGTACAGTGATTAATCAATATGAAAGTAGTTTTTTTTTTTACCCATTACAGTTATAATTGCTATGGGGGTTTCCTTTGATTTATTCCCTGCTGGATGTCAGAGCCTCAGTTAAAAATGTGTTAATGAATTGCTTGTGTTTAGGATTATTTCGGATTATGCTGCTGGGTTGAAATGGATTTTGGCACTTGAGGTTCAGAGTACAGTGAGGGTATGTGGAATACATCTCTTCCATTTGCCATTAAGGCCCAAAATGTGTGTGGGAGAAAAGTTCTATATTTTCTTATATGACATGCAAAGAGGCCCTTTCTGGCTATTTGAATGATCATTGCATATTGTAGCTGGTGCGATAGTTCAATACGCTAATGCGTGATCTATGGAAACTGTTCAATCCTCCAACATCCCAAGAACGTAGTTGAAAATAAGAGCCTATCTCGATGAAACTAGCTGGCAAATGTTTCTGTTCTGTTTTTATACTATACATATTTTATACCCCATAAACATGAACCACACATTCTAAATAACCTTATACAGGTTGAGGACTAAGGACATAGTTCTTTAGTTGGAAACAATTGTTTTGTCTCATTTTATTTTTGGGACAAGCCGGACACTTTTTCTTGCCCACAACCACCTATTATCATCAAATAGACCACTAGATTGTCAATAGTCTCAAGTATATTATATTCCTCCTATCTTGTTAACTCTGAAAATTCCAAACGCCTGCATGGAGTAGTTTATTAAGGAACTACTTGCTTTGCAAAGAATTTTCTTTAAAAAATGCATAAATTATATTTGATTTTAATCAGTCACCAGGTACCCAAATGTTGCACAGTTTTCTGTGGGTTTGGCATGCTATGGGCTGGGTAGACCAATTTCTGGGATTGGAATTGGATGATTTAACGCAAGTACCCAGCTATAGATTGGAATTGTAGATGTATGATCTGATATTTATCACAGAAACATGGTGGGAGGAAACTCATAACTGGTCAGATAACTTACCAGGGTATATACTTTTTTTTAGAAGGAAAGGGGAAATAACTTGTTTATATATGAATGTCACGGAACCTCTGTTGACAAAGATGTTTGGATGGCCTGGCTCAGTTCTTTTTCCCCCAATCATGGACTGTTTTTCACTCCCCGCCCTGATTCCCTGCTTTTCTGAAGAGAGTGTCTCCTTGCCCCCTGTGCCATCTGGTGGCACTCTGCAACCACGCCACCACTTCCATAGCCTGTATGAAGTATAATAGAACTCTTGAGTGGATCACAAAGCTGTTGTGGTCCACTAGAACTGTAACTCTCTGCCCATCCTCTCCAATGCATCTGATCACACCGCTATTTGAGGAGGGTGTTGGCAATTACGAGTGGTATCCAGGGATGTTTTGGGTTGGGTGCTAATTCCCTTTTGAAGAGAGCCAGGAAATTCTGTTTGGGCACCATAATCTTCAACAAAGGGTGCACAGGAACAGACGCAAGGCAGGCGGTCAGATGTTGGTTGTGGGAAATCCATGGCATGTCACATTGCTAAATATGTTTTGTCTGCTGTATGTCAGTTCTGTTCAATTAGAGGACCTAGTGGGTAACTGTAGCTGCATCCCTTAGCCATTGTATGTTAATTAATCCCTGATTCAATCGTGTGCAAATATAAGTCATATGAGTCATTTTCACAATAAATGTTCTTCCTGATTTACCCAATATGATCCGTTTCGTGGAATATTTTCATGTTACAGTATCCAGAGGTTCCAGTGTGTTTTGCTGGCAGTTGCTCCAGGGGACTCAGGAGGATGATCATTTACAACGGGCAACCTTGTTGTCCCATTATAATGAACTCTGAATTAAAGCCCAGTATTAAGCAATTTGTGTATGATGACACTGCTAATAATATGCAGACACTCTGGGTGAAGATTAGCAAAGGCAGGCCCGAACTGGGACAAAAAATAGACCCGGGCATTTAAGACTGAGCAGCCCATTTTTGTTTTATTTTTATGTTAAACCAAATGGCCAATTATGACAAATATAATATACTGGTGTCTTGCTGTCTATTAGTTTTATTTAGCATGCTTCAGTCACTGTAATTAATCAGTTGGCATTATATAAATATATGATAATAAATGAAACACAACCTAATGCAATGTATGTAGTGCAACATCTTTAATGAAAGATTCAAAACAATAACAAATCTTTGACTGTTTAGTTGGTTTTTAGAGATGTAGAATATGTGTAAAAAAAACCTCTTACTTAGAAACTAAGCCCTGCTTACTAAAAAGGGTACTTTAAGCATGGAAACAACGGTAGCTTAATGAAGCTTAAAACACTCACTTAGAAACTAAGCTGTGGGAGTCTGAAGTGGCCCCGTTGGGACTTTGAGGTTGCCACCTCGGGACTTTGATGCCCACACCTTCCTTTGCTGAGGTCGCTGGGGTCTCCCTTCCTCTTGCCTCTCCTGAGACTGCCTGCTTCCCTAATATGCAGCAAAGAAAACCGCGGCGTCAGACAGAGAGTCTTGAGATTATGTGGCCTCATGCGCAATTGTGCCGCTCAGCCCACCCTCTAGGCGGAGCATGATGAGGTAAGTAATACCGACCCCCCCAGGACTATGAACAGGGCCGGTGGAAGTATTTTTTGGTGCCCCCCACATCCCCACCACAATCCAATGACTCCCCATCTCCCCATATCTCTTCTCTCCTTCCCCATATATTTTCCCCTCCCCCATCTCTGTTCTCACCCCCTCTTCCTTTGTTCTCTCCCCCTCCTACCCCATCTGTTCTCTCCTGCTCATCCTCTGTTCTCTCCCCCTCTTACCCCATCTCTGTTCTCTCCCCCACTTACCCCAGTCTGTTTTCTCCCTCTCCTGTTCTCGCCCCTTCCACCCATCTGTTTTCTCCCCTCCCCTGTTCTCTCCCCATCCTACCCAATTTCTGTTCTCTCCCACTCCCCCATCTCACCCTCTTACCCCTTCTCTGTTTTCTCCCCCTCCCCTCCCCCAATTTCTGTTCTCTCCCCCTCCCCCATCTCTTTTTTCTCCCCCTCCTGTTCTCTCCTCTTCCACCCCATCTCTGTTTGCTCCCCTTCCCCAATTTCTGTTCTCTCTCCATTCTTAATTGACAGATCCTGGGAGGGGGCGGACCGCACCGGGTGAGAGCAAGTCCCTCAATTAGGAATAAAATGTGTTTTAAATGTATCTATGAAGTCTCCTGTGAATGACATCACCCGTGGCTTGACATGCAAATGACACATTTCACATTAAAAACAAATTCATTTGCATATCAAGCCATTGGTCATAAGAATGAAATTCCACAGAAACATTTAGAACACATTTTTCTCCTAACTGAGGCATTTATTTGCAAATTTGCTAACTAATGTTATCATTAACAATAATATTTTATTCTATACATGCACAGTGACAATGCTTAGGTGATACAGTCTCTTTAAGTTAAAATTTTCTTTTGCTTGTACCAATAAAGAACCAATGTCTGAATACCTGCAAGCTGATTTTACGAAATCATTACAGCAAACGGGACTGACTAATGCAGGAAAAAGTGCTCAAGCAATTAAACACTGTTAAAGTAGGCAAGGCCCCAGTGCTGGATGTTATACACCCAAGCTTACTTAAAGGAGCTAATGCTAATTCTAGATATGCCGTTATTTTTCATCTTTAGGGATTTTTTTCAGTTCAGGAATAATGCCAATAGATTGGTGTAAGGCAAATGTGATGCCCATATGTAAAAAGGGAACACAATCTGTATTGGGAAGTTATTTGAAGGGATGCTACATTCAAGAATAAGCCTTGAATCAGAATATAACTAGTAGGAGTTCAAATGGAAGATACCAATATTGGCCAAATCCACATTATAAATACAGTGCTTTAACTTAAAGTGACTGTGTCAACCTAAATATTGCTTATACTGTGAACGTAGAGAATAAAAATGATGAAAAATGTTTTATAAAGTAAGGTAAATATATGATTTGTATGTATCTGTGGAGTCTCCTACTTATGACATCCCCTCGTGGCTTGATATGCAAATTACACATTTAACATTGAAAATCAGTTCATTTGCATATCAAGCCACAGGTGATGTCATAAGCAGGAGACTCAACAGACACATTTAAATCATATTTTTCTCTTATTTTATGTATTTGCTGCAGTTCTGCAAACACAACGTATAGACCATTTGTATTCTTTACATTCACAGGATATGCGATGTTTAGGTGGTAGAATCTCTTTAACATGAACCAGTTGTTCCAGTTTGTTCTCAGTGTATTACAATATGGTAAAACTGGTGCATTGATTGAATAATATCTCCAGCTTATGCAGATTCAAGTAAAAGAGCTTCACTCTTCTTGTGAGATTAACATAAATGAAGTATTCATAAATACCTCAGGAGAAAACCTTTTTTATTTTGTTTGCGGTTTGCTGGCTTTTATTAGCTGGCAGTTTTTTGTTTTTTTTACCATTTCTATTTGATTTCAATCACATTTTTTTTTTATCTTCGCTGTATATATTTTCGTTATTGTGTCAAATTAGAAATGTTCCTGTTGCCATCTATTTGTGGTGGTCACTGTGAGGTTGCCGTGGATACCAGCAGTGACGTGAAGAGAATTTGGATTGTCTCAATGTTTTCCAGTTCATATGGTTTCAATGAGCCTCGAGAACATTCTCTGTGGTGTCAAACAGCTGTCCGCTGCGGGAACGTAAACCTTTAGATTATCAAGAAAATGACACTTTTTTTCCCCCCCGCAGATGCATAGCTGGGTGAACATGGGCCTTTCAGATAGGCAGATTTGTTCATTTCGTGGATTTTAATTGTAAGTTATGAAGGGTAAACTCATTTACATTGATTACAAGGCATGATTACTGCATCGTCTCTTCCCCCTGCATTGATGGATCTTGGCTTATTATAGCCTGTTGCATCAGTACAGCTGATTCATGATGTTTTTAGAGAAGAAAAACAACCTGCATTTTGTCCTGCATTTTATCCTCTCTTGGCACGTGACAGCTCTGGTTATGTAATCAAGGGAGCCTCAGTCTGCATATCCAACCCATCCAGCATATCTGCTTTGCAAACTCATTGTTCATTTTCTCCGCATCCGCTACTCCAATTATGACCTTCGACCCATAGGCCTGACACTTTTTTTTTTTTTTTAAAAAGGGACTCCATCACCTAAACGTTACTTTTACTGCAAATGTAGACACTATATTAAGATGTGTACATTGTGTTAACAATTGCACGTTATCATACAAATATGGCTTAAATGTGTCTGTGTTCATTATGTGGCTACAGCTGTAAATTAACTACTCTATTAGAGCTGGCGTAACTTTCATATTGGATCACAAGGTTAGCATACCTCCCAACGCTTCCAATGTCCAAAGAGGGACACGTTTATTTTGTGGGAGTGTCTGAAGGTGTGGCTTTATCAGAACATTTTTAGCGACTTTATGGCCATTTGGTAACCATTTACGTTATTTGATAAGTCACTTAGAACAATGGTTAAGTCTTGTATTTAATAATATAAAATCACATTTAATGCAGCGTAAACTCACTTTGTTGGGGGTTTTATTGCTCTGGAGCTCTGTGATATAGTTATACAAACCGAAATTGCATACTAAGGGGCAATATCCTGGCATATTACATGGCATATTGAGGGCAATATCGTGGCATATTGGGGGAAATATCCTGGCATATTGGGGGCAATATCCTGGCATATTGGGGGCAATATCATGGCATATTAAAATGGCATATTGGGGGCAATATCCTGGCATATTGGGGGCAATATCATGGCATATTAAATGGCATATTGGGGGCAATATCCTGGCATATTGGGGGCAATATGCTGGTATATTGGGGGCAATATCATGGCATATTAAAATGGCATATTGGGGGCAATATCCTGGCATATTGGGGGCAATATCCTGGCATATTAAAATGGCATATTGGGGGCAATATCCTGGCATATTAAAATGGCATATTGGGGGCAATATCCTGGCATATTAAAATGGCATATTGGGGGCAATATCCTGGCATATTAAAATGGCATATTGGGGGCAATATCCTGGCATATTAAATGGAATATTGGGCTTCAAAGTTCTTTATTTGAAATGTAAGTTTTTTTCCCCTGAAATTTTCTTCTTAAAATGAGGTGCGTGTTATACGCCGGCGCGTGTTATATGCCGATAAATACGGAAGTTAAAAAAAATATCTTTAGAGATCTAATACAAAAAGTTGCAAGTGCACTTAATCTGCATTAGGACAACATTGACAAAGAATTATATTTTTTATAGGACATTCACCTTGTTCTTTATTTACTGTGATATAAATACAGAGATTGTCTTATCCCAATGGACTATAAATCCCATAAACCTAGCCAGTATGTTAGGACATCTTCATGGGAAGTGTTGCGCAAAAAAACAGATGAACATCCAAATTCTATTACCTCTGTGTCAAATGTTTGGGTGCAAATTATATTTTTTAATAATAATATGCATTTTAAGTTGTATTTTTTTTTTTTTTTTTTACTTTTAGAAACCGAGCACTGCATAAGTACAATGCCTGTATTTATTACATATTTTAAGCTGTCAGTGATTAAACACATACATTTAAGACCACAACTATTTAGTTCGAGCACCATTGTTTGTATTGAGCCAATAACTTCTTGGAAATAATAATTTCTTGTAAAAGTAATTTATTTCTTTTCTGCTTGGCTAACAATGTCACCTTTTATCTTTTTGCCTTATTTAGATGTAAATTCTATATGATCGGCTTATTCTTGTAGCAAAAAAACAATTAAACAAAATAAACCAGAGATCACACAATTGGAAGTAGAACACACAGATCAAGCACTTATTACAGAAATAACACAATGGAAATTGATGATTATTTTTTTTTATATATGATAATTTTTTAAACAAGTGCATAGAAAGCACAAGTGAAAAGTTGATTTCAGTACATAAAAATTACCTACATATGTTTGCAGGTCACCAATCAATCAGTGATTTCAAATGCAGCATAGTTTTTTTTTAATACGAAATAGAACATTTAATTAGAAAAGTAAATCAATGTGGACATTCCTTTTCCCTACATGGACAGGTATTTAATTTATATTATTAAGCTGTAAAAAGTTCAAAAGTAAAATCCAAACATCACAGTTTTGTTTGTTTGTTTGTTGCTGTGATATCCTATGCATGATGTATCCACACAAAATAAGTATGGAAACGATTACCCTGCTTTTGTAAAATAGTTCATGTACAATAATATTGTAGAAAAAAAAGAAAATAGAAAATTAACAATGCACTGCAGACAAATAAAGACGTTAAAATATTCATTTAAAAATAATCTTTACTGTGCATGAACAAGTATTGTTAAGAAAGAAAAAAGTAACGTAGAACAGATACATAAAAATGTATTGAAAAAAACATTTTTTTTTTTAGCAATCCTGAAATTTTGAGGCTCGCCTTTTAATTAGTGTCCTGAGTTACTTTTTAGGCAAGATATTGCATTACATCATATTGTTACTCAGTAAACCCATTGATCAGTGAAGCCCAGACAAAAAAAAAAAAAAATCTGGTTATAAAAATAGCACTCCATTTATGGACTACAAACATAATAATTAAAAGAATTCATAGTGGAGCAGCTGTTTGGTCTTTTGGTTTTCTGCACTGGCCCAATTAGTTCTTACTGATTAAGCGCACAAGGCACAAACAAATTCCTGTAAATGCACAATGACAGAAATGACTATAAATAATAAATTGAACCTTAAAGTTGCATGTTGGTTGAGTTTCTCATGCTGGTTAGTGCGTGTGCTCATTCAGTACCCCTTCCATTACATGTCTCGTTTGTAATATTTTTCAAACATGATTGGAATTTGAAATCGAACCTTGCTATAGTTTTGGCTGTGTGCCCAATGCTAGAGGAAACTGTAGTATGACCAATAATCTGACTACAGTGTGATCAATATTGATCATCATTCATCTATTTATGATAGGCCTCGACTGAACTTAAATGTAGCTTTAGTCGGTGTTCATCATATAATTTACATTTTGAACAGTGTCACCATTATACCCAGTGCCCATCTATTATTTAGTTAAGACTGGTTACTTACAAAAGCACATTGAAATCATGTTTTATTCATTTTACTGTCCTGTTCCTGAAAGGTACTAATAAAATGTGCTTAATAAGTATGCAGTGATGGCTTTCAAATTTTAGCTATGAACAAATTATATATCTGAAAGTTTCAAGGCAAAATCTATGGAACAAAGTCAATTATATATATTTTTTTCGTTAGTTGTGATAGTATAAAATGGAATAAAAATAAATACAAATGTAATGTAATCCCACATTCTTTTTGCACTTTGTAAACAATTGATAATATTTTATGAGAATTCTAAAATACCAATAAAAGATGGTAATTTGGTGTTCAAATTCCTTTTCTTGATAATCCTAAAATACCATTAATAGTTATCATTGCATTCCTTATATTTCATTTTCCACCCTTATTGTAGTGGTTTTCTGAAAGTATGTGATAACTAATTTGTGTTTTATTGATCCATAAATAATTTTCAGGAAAGTAGTAATTATAGTCCACAGCATGTGGAGTGCTAGAGGTTGCTAGCATCAATTTTTATTTTACACATTTTTAATATGTTTTAATAAACAAAATTGCTGTACAATAGCCCCCCAAATAGTTTTTGCATCATTTCACCACTCTTGCAAAGTTAAATACTTGAGGTTAATCATCTCATCACAACTCAGAAATTTTCTGATTGGCTATTGGACACTGCCTTGTCTTTAACAGTAAATGCCTGCACTTGATCTTTCAATTAAACACACGTTAATTTGTTGCTACAGTTGTGCTTTAACAAATAGCATTCGCCTAATGTTCGGGAATAGTCTGTAGTCAGGCATACCAATCCCATTAGGGAGGGTAAAAGGGAGGGTCTGGGTGTGGTTGTTTTTTGGGGTGGGCAGGAGGGGATAAGGTGTTTTTGTGAATGTCTCTTAACTGTCCTTGTATAAAACTGAAATGTCAATAAAACTAATCCCCCCCCCCCCCCAAAAAAAAAAATGGTGATGCAATTATAAGATGGTAATTATTGAAAAAATGATTATAGACTTGTTATAAATAATGAATCTGCTGGGACCAGAGGCATGGCATGGGGTAGCAGACTGGAGAGAGGTGGCAGCAGACTGAAGGGGGCGAAAGTAGATCAAATCCTACCATAATTGGTGGTACATCCTTCCTTCCTTGCTCACACTGCCTGCACAGACTCACTAAATGAATGTAACAAAATAGTTTGGGATTTAAATTAGCATTAGAAGAACATTTTTGATTATCTCCTTATTGTTACTATATATATAATGTTATGTACAATATTCCTCACTTTATTGATAAATTGATAAAAAAATTTCAAACACTCTATTATAACTGTTAAGTATTTACATAAAATATATACACATTTGACCGTGTAATCATAGTCTGACAAGCCTGTTGCGGTCACATCACAGTGTGCTCACCTGGGTTGCTTTGACTAAAGCACCAGGCAGAAGTCTTGTGATGTGCAAAGGGATGTGGGGGCAAGCTAGGTTAGTGGAAAGGTTATGTGTCCAGTGACAGTTGGACAGTGGATTTTAGTCAGGCCTTGGGCAGCACAAAACCTAAATACTCTACTGACTGGGATTTTAGTCAGGCCTTGGGCAGCACAAAACCTAAATACTGTACTGACTGGGATTTTAGTCAAGCCTTGGGCAGCACAAACCCTAAATACTCTACTGACTGGGATTTTAGTCAGGCCTTGGGCAGCACAAAACCTAAATACACTACTGACTGGGATTTTAGTCAGACTTTGGGCAGCACAAAAGCTAAATACTCTACTGACTGGGATTTTAGTCAGGCCTTGGGCAGCACAAAACCTAAATACTCTACTGACTGGGATTTTAGTCAGGCCTTGGGCAGCACAAAACCTAAATACTCTACTGACTGGGATTTTAGTCAGGCCTTGGGCAGCACAAAACCTAAATACTCTACTGACTGGGATTTTAGTCAGGCCTTGGGCAGCACAAAACCTAAATACTCTACTGACTGGGATTTTAGTCAGGCCTTGGGCAGCACAAAAGCTAAATACTCTACTGACTGGGATTTTAGTCAGGAGTTGGGCAGCACAAAACCTAAATACACTACTGACTGGGATTTTAGTCAGACTTTGGGCAGCACAAAAGCTAAATACTCTACTGACTGGGATTTTAGTCAGGAGTTGGGCAGCACAAAACCTAAATACACTACTGACTGGGATTTTAGTCAGACTTTGGGCAGCACAAAAGCTAAATACTCTACTGACTGGGATTTTAGTCAGGCCTTGGGCAGCACAAAACCTAAATACTCTACTGACTGGGATTTTAGTCAGGCCTTGGGCAGCACAAAACCTAAATACTCTACTGACTGGGATTTTAGTCAGGCCTTGGGCAGCACAAAACCTAAATACTCTACTGACTGGGATTTTAGTCAGGCTTTAGGCAGCACAAAACCTAAATACACTACTGACTGGGAATATTATTCTATTTTTTTTCAGGTGACAGAATTTCTCTAAATTAGGTACTGAAGAGTTACCTCAGTCTAGGATTTATTGTAGTATTCATGGTTTCTGTAACCATGTGCAGGTTGCAAGCGGTGTGGAGTACACTTTTTGTGTCTGAAGATATGAATTTATGTAGCATTTGTGGCAGCAGTACTCCCTTTATAGTAGTTAGTTTACTAAGAATTCGTTATTAAACGTAATCGCTCATTCAGCATATTTTTTATGTGCTTGCAACTTTTAGGTAATAAATTATAGCATAACTTCTGCCTCATTGCAGTCTTATTGAGAGGCTGTGTGTGCAGCCAAAAAATGGAGATGATCGATGATATAAAACTCTTCAGTGACGTTTTACATACGTTTCTATCAAACTACGGAGACAAAATTTGCTTTGTTTATATTTGCTGCATTTTGTTAATTATTGTTTATTATAGATAAGTGCTAATGTAGGCAAGAAAGTGCAACCAATAATCACATCAGGGACTTTGTTTTTCTCTCCCCATGTAGAGGGTGTATTGATGGGTACATTAAAGCCCTTAGTAAGGAAAAGCAAGCATATAAGATCCAGGAGTGAAAATGAATGGAAGAGGCGTTTGTTTTTTTGTTTCTCGTAAGGAAAGGAGTCTGGGGAGTTATTAGAGATTTATCAGCAGCTCTTAATCAGTCTGTTACAGCAGGGCAGCTGTAAAGCCTCGGTTGAAATTGTTCCTTCCATGCAATATACATATAATATATGGCTTTCTAACTGCATTTCCTCTTGTTTTAAAGAAATGGCAGTAATTGGCTAAAACCACCCTTGGAAGGTGTTTTACTTAAAGTCAATTGTAGGAATTGTGGCAATAACCCTTTGAGTTCCTGGAGTCTAATTACTATTAACGCAACTATTAAGTAAATTTTTCGGGTTAGTTTACATTAGAGGGTGAGAAATGTTAAAAAGATTAGACCTCAGTGGTCCTGTACTTTGTTAGGTTTGAGGTGTGCTGGAAGGGAGCTGTGAACCTACTGTCAGTGAGTTATATACAAGGAATCCAGAAGCCCATTACCTTTATAGTAATGTGATTAATCACACTGATCCCCATTATTTATGAGGAGGATAAATATATATTTTTTCATTGCTACACATTCATTCACAGATCCTATGAATGGGGGAAGAGTAGGGTGCATTGGCAAGTCTCCTGCCCAGTTTTAAACTCCTGTACATGTGATGTGCGTAAAGAGAGGAAAGAGATTGGGAGCCATATTTTTTCGTTTATTATTAATTATAATATAATGTTGGCCTGCTGATGCTCATTTGACAACCAGTTAGTAATGATCTACAAATTGGATGATTTTTTAAATAAAATGCACTACACTACAGAATACTTGTTCCAGGGCTATGGTTTTTGTGTATGCTGTGTTTCATTCATCCATTTAACACTTACACAGTGTCAACCTAATAGATTTTCCTTCCCATGTCATTCAGTCATTATGCCACCTGCTTAAAGAGCAGGCATGCAAACCTCAAAAGATTTGCAGTCATCACATGCAGTTTTGAGAAACTTGAAAGAGGGCTGAAAACCCTGAGAGCTAACCAGGCGAATGAGACTGAGGGGTCTATTCACTAAAAGATGAGTTGCATCTTACCAATTTAACTATACATTGTGCAGGGACAAACCTGGTGAGTTTGCTTGACAGAGGAAGCTCATCATGTTTGTCCATGCACAATGTATACATAAACTGGTGAGATGAAATGCTAATCTCATCTCACCAGCAACTCACCTTTTAGTGAATAGTTTCAATAGTCCAACAAAACCAAAATTTTAGCAGATTTCACAGAGTGATCAGAGAGATCTGTTCTATTCAAGTAATATATGTAGAAGTGTAGAACTCGTTTGTAATAACACTGATTCAGTTCAGCATTGTCTTTATATCACAGAACAAATTCTAGTTCACTTTGTTGGCTTTTCTGATAAGCAAGTACTGGACTTTACTGGACTTACAACCTAGTGCTTAAGCCCATACCCACTTAATTGAAGGGAGAAGGTCATGAAATGAGTAACTGACACAGGTACTCCTTCCCCTGATTTTTAGCTTATAGTGCCCCAAACCTAGAGCCACCCCTGTCTCCATGGCTGGTCATGCTGGCATGACTTACATTGCTGGTTAAAAATATCCAAGTAGCATCATCATTTTTAATATGAATATCATTTTTACATACAAAGTGCAATGAGACAGAAATTAAAGTAACAACGACAACAATGAAATCCTTCCATCAAACATTAGCCCTTTCACATACTGTGGATGGTGAAGTCTTTTTTTACTGATGGTTTACTGAGTAAGAACACATTACAAGCATTGCAATATCTATGAACTAAAGTAACAAAATATAGTTTGGGTTATAAATTAGCATTAGAAGAACATTTTTTATTCTCTCCATTTCAATAATAAAAGTAATGGCATCAATTCAATATTTGTTTTTGTTATATACAATATTCATCACTTTATAGATAAAATGATTAAAAATTTTCGAACACTCCATAATAACAACAGTTTAGTGAAATATGTACAGTATTTACAGAAAATGTATACACTTTTGACTGCGTAACCATATTCTGACAGGCCCGTCACGGTCACAGTGGGCCTCACAAATTGCATGTTCTTTTGACAATGGTGAGGTTCATGTCTGACCATGGACTACAACATTCAGTATTCTTGGCTGGTCACAATGTCCTGTTAGGCTTACAATCCATTAGACAAACATTCTCCATGTAATGATTTAACAGTTAGGGTTTGAGCACAATTTACAAAGAAAGTGAGTTGGAATCAGAATTTCACACAACAGCTTAGATAATTTCCTGGTGATATTTAAAAAACGAAAAATGTTTTAATCTCTGATTCTTAACATGTTTTATACACAGACCTTTAGTATTCGAAAACCCATTAAGATGAAAGTGTCATAATCGAACTCGTTTCTATGTGCAGAGATCTCTCTTGGGTAAGAATCTCCCTTACCCAGCATACACCAAAAAGACTAGAGCCTGCACTATGTTTTCATTACTTAGCCTTATCTATTTTTAGTCCATTTATTACTGAAAACTAGAATATCAGCAGTTGTGGAAGATTATTCCACCTCTGCAGTAAACAAGGTACATCTTGTTCTTTTGCTACCAAATATCCGTAACCGAATGCCCTTCTCTTCAACCTTTTAAGTGTGAGGTCAGCCCATATTGCTGCGCTAAGCACTACATGATACACTCCCTGTCAGTTTCAGAGGACAACTGAGAACATCATTTATAAACAAAGCTTACAGTCGTGTCATCTGGGTTTAATCGTCTCTTTAATTTTGATAGCACTTTTATTGGCACAGAAGCTGCTCTAGTCTATTTCTCCACACTGGCTTACTTGAGTTCAATGTTTGTGTGTGTGTAAAATGTACATTTGTTGCTCTATACAGTATATAATATAGACTTTGCGTTCAGGTATTTTTCTATAGTTCTGTCAAATGGATGTGTAATGTATATGGACAGGGACTATCGCAATAGAATATATTCACCAAACAGTGAACTGTGATGAACTGGCAGAGGAATATCACATATCAGGCATTAGAAACTGAGTTGGAAAGATAGGTAAGATGGAGACTTAGTTTGATGTTTGTAATTCCCTTGTCAGGTCAATAAATCATTATTTAGCGAATAGATCTCGAAGTGTCACAAATTTGCACTTGTCTGCACTATTGTCATGGTATATGCCAATATGGAGGGCTAGTTTTATATGTGGGAGCATTGTACTGATTTTGGGATTACACAGAGATAACTATGGAAGGGAGGAAGATATTATTCCTTTAAGAAGAAAAAGGGCTGACTGTGATCAATTCCTTTACATTATCACAGGCATTTCTAAAAAACACTGTCTCCCAATGGCATCCCTCTGTCATCTCACAGATAAGAGGGATGAATGCAGCAGTACCATGGACATAGACGACACATTGACCAAGGGGCCAATCTGATAAATGGGAGTCTATTCTGAGTTGAATTTAGCATAGTTCTTGCTGCAAAATAAACTTGGGGTATTTTATATTCGTATCTCATGACTTACTCGCCACCAACCTGCTTGATTTGTTTAAAATGTATTTATTTTGATACTAGTTGTACTTTATACTAGTTGTATGCTCTACTAGCTATAATATATATATTTAGCTAGATTTTAATAATTATCTAGCTGTTTTAATCTTGTCACCTCTGTGAGAAATGTAATTTCTTGTATATTATTTGTAGCACTGCATTGATTGGCATTTATGGGCATATACATATTTTGACTTATTGTACTTCTGACATTCGGTGAGAGAGATGGCATTCTGGAAATTGATGATACTTAATGATATGAGCATGAATTTATCACAGAACCCTGTAATAATGAATATGCTGAGTGTCCCTTAAAATTTGACTCAAAAATATTCCTTTGAGGAAGTACATTTTTTTTCTCTCGCAGTCACAAGTGTATTGTGGTTTCCAAAATGCTTCTTGTGGCTGCAAGAAACAACTAGGGCTTTAACTTTCTCAACACCATAACAGCCCAATATTTAATATGAAAATCTCCAGTCTTATAGAATAGCCTCAAGTTGAACCTTAAAAATATAAATACACAAACACTAACAGTGTAATACAATTTTAAACAATGTGATCTTGAGTGGAAGGTAAGTATTGCACTCACAAACGGATAGAATAATGAAGCCTTGAAATTGTAACTGGCAGTAAGATCAGGATTGAATCCGTGGAGACATAAAAAGCACACGTTCTTATCTCCTGAGCTAGCTGTGACTGCTGCCTCAGCGAAACGCGTCAAGTTTTTTTATCCTTGTGCTTTTTATCCTGTGTATTATTTGTGGACTTTTACATGCGCACTGTTTCTTTGCACTTTGTAAGTGGGTATTCAGAGGGGGCCATTTCCATGTTACACCTGGTCCTTCCTATGTTAGTTTGCTTTTATGTTCCCACAAATTAAATCCTGATCTTACTGCCAGGTATCAGTTCAAGGCTTCATTATTCTATCCGTTAGTGACTGCAAGATCACATTGTTTAAAATTGTATTACACTTTTAGTGTTTGTGTATTTTTAAGGTTCAACTTGTGACTGTGCCTTCCTGATCCCCTCACGCATTTCATCTGTATGTTTTAGCACTTGGGAGAGTGCAATAGAGGGCTGTGTGCAAGTTGTGTTAGCAAGTATATCACTGGTTTGTTCACACATATCCTTGCTCTGTTCACGAGTTATAGAATAGCCTCCACAGTCTTTAATGAAACAATTTCAGGATCACTACAGACAGAGAATGACAATGTAATTTGGAACATTTCCTTACACACTAGAAGGGGAAGAGATGACCTGTGCTTATGTATTACTCTAAACACCAGTGGAATGATGTAGTAAGGTGTGATAAATAAATAGAATAGTATAGCTGCTGTAGATTATGGGTGGCAACTTATCTTGTGTGCATCCCATTGGGGTTTTTAATGGTTCTACCTATTTATTACACTGTAGATAGGTGATCATTGCCTTTCCGGTATATATTATTTAAACCTTCAGTTCAGTATACATTTCTAGCTGTTTAAATTGACTTGATGTCTACAAAGCCAAAATGTTGCACAATAGTATTCAAAACAACTGACCGAACACAGAGCTATACAAACAAATAGCCAAAAAGGGACATATAGAAGAGTAACATCACCTGTTATCAATCACAACTGTTTGTCTCCTCCATATTAGGACACTTGGCAACCGCCACTGTTATCAATACTTCTATCTTGTATGAACCTGTTGCAGTCATTGAAATAACTGTAAGATTGTCTTAGTTGTGTGTTGTAATTCTTGTTCATGATAATGCCGCTGATGGGATCATTTATAATGTTCAGCACTGTGGACACTGCATCACTAAGGCTACTGTCTACAAATGATGACCACAATAACAATGACACTGTGAAGCCTAGTATGCTATATGTTGGATTCACTAGGCAGTGCTCTCCATGTGACATAACAGATGACGACTGTTAAGACATAGTTTAGTTCTAGATTTAGATGTGTATACATATGCAGCATCTTACTACAAATCTCTGGCTTATTAAGGCAAAGCCTCATTGAAAAAAACATAAATCTTATCTGGGCTCATTGACATAACAGTGGTAGCCATTACCACACTGCATTAAAGGGTCACTACCATGATATTTCTTTTTATTTGTATTGTCGTCAAAGGAAGGTCCTGGTAGAACTCTATCACCTAAATATGTTGTATAGTGTGAATGTAGAAAAGGAAAATAACATGAAAAGATGACCTATACACTGTGTTAGCACAAATGCAAGCACGTGCATAAATTAAGAGAAAATATGTTTTACGTGGTGTCTTCTGTTTATAACATCACCTGGGCCCTGATACAAATGTACGACTTGTCAATGAGACATGTGTAGGCACCAATGTTTTATATATTTGCTTGCATTTCTGCTAACACAATGTACAAATAAAGTTATACAATTTACATTCACAATAGAAACAATGTTTATGTGACTTATGGGAAAGGCGCCAACTCGTAACCCTTCTCAAAGCCCTACTTATTTGGTGAAAAGTATGGTAACACCGTTTTGTGAATGTAGCCTCTGTATTTCTCCTGTAAATAGCAAATATTTAAAAAAAAAAATATTTTTGTAGTGTCCTACAAACTACATCTCATCCGAGAATAACATTTTGTTAGGACCATTTTACCCAGGGATTTTCAAACAAGGCCTTCAGGATGCTAAAATATTTTTTGGAGATAGCGAACCAATTAATGGGTATACCAATTAATATCTGGCCTTGGAGCACTAAACTTGGACAACCCTGATTACACCCTTGCAGCACTTTAACAGACCGACAATAACATGTTATATAAAGCAGATCCTGGTTGCACTAGGATTGAATTGTAAATCATGCAGGTGAAATACTGCTGTATAAGGCACTATATTCAGCCATGATCTGCAACATTTTGTTAAAACAATAATTAATTCCTTTTCAGGAGTGTATTGGAGCTGATGCTGTTACTGCCCAACCAGTAACTTTGTACCAATTTCCCACATAAACAAAATATCTGCCATTTTTTTTCTACTACTTCTGTTTGATTACACTGCTTACATATGACAAGCCATTTAGGTAGGAAACATGTATCACTTGGTCTTCATGCTTTAAATTAATAGAGCATGGCTTTAAAAATCAAATTGTCACCAAGTACAAAATGGAAGTGAAGGTGAAAAAATTCAGATCCGAAATCCTTAAAAAAGTAATATTAAAAATCTCACTCTTAGTTAAAATAGGTGCAATAGACTGCACAATACATATTTACATAGAGTGCTTTTTTAACTGTTTCTATGCTGGATTGTTCATTTTATACTTGTAAAGAACATTTTAATGTAATCAGGCGCATTAAGGGACATATATTATAGGAAGTAATTTGTTTTCCTTCTTGTAACAAAACAAAACATCAGAAATAATCATCACAACTGTCACAATTAGAAAGTTCTCTTTTGGAAAGAGTTATGTTTTGAAGTATTAAATGAATAAAGTAGTCTATACAGTGGCAAGAATAAGTAAGTGAACCCTTTTGAACTACCTGGTTTTCTGCATTGTTTGGTCATAAAACATGATCTTATCTTCATCTACGTCACAAGCATAGATAAACACAATCGGGGTCATGTATAAACACGGCACACACGACAAAACAATTTAAAATTAAATTTAATTACATTTTTTAAATATTTATTTTTACTTTATTATTTTTATATTTATATTAATTTTGATATATTTATTTGTTATTTTTTAGCATTCTGTTGAATTAAGGTCTGGGCTCTGAGCTTCAGCTGGTGGACAGCTGTATGATACCTCAATAAACTTGGGAATTCATTGTCCCCTCGATGATGACAAGTTTTCCAAGTCCCAAGGTAGCAAAAGCAGCCCCAAATCATGATGCTCCCTCCACCATACTTCATTATTGGGAAAATGTTTTTATATTAGTATGCAGTAGATTTTTTACATCATATGTAGTGCTGCTTATTCTACCCATACAATTCAACCTTAATTTTATCAGTCCAGCAAACATTATCCCAGTAACACTGTGGACGGTCGAGTTGGTCTTTGGCAAATGTCTGGTGTGCAGTGATAGTTTTTGGAGACTAGAAGCTTCCTCCGTTATGTCCTGCCATTGACTCCATGCTTGATGTTTTGTGTATGGTAGCCTCATGAACAGAGTTGTTATCCAGTCCCTATGATTTCTTCAAACCTTTAGCTGTTACTCTAGGATTCTTTTTGACCACCTTGAGCATTCTGCATTGTGCCCTTGAAGTCACCTTGGCTGGGCGCCCATTTCTAGTGAAAGTAGCCATTCTCCATTAAGAAACAATTTGTCTAATTGTGGACTGATGAATACATTTACTCTTAGAGATTACTTTTTTGCGAGGCATGGTGTAAGTCAGCAAATGCTTCTTGTGAATAGCAAACTCAAAATGTGTATTAAGTCAAAGTAACTCTCAAACTTTTTATTAATTGGACTCCAAGTTTGCTAACTCTGGTCTCCAAGTAACTTTTTTTGAAGTCTGTAGCTTAAGGAAACTTCACAAACTTTTTTGAACCCACACGCAGGGGCGGATCCAGAGTCTGATCTCGGGAGGGGCACATGTCCGTCTGTATTTTCCTCTCTCCCATGTCCGTCTGTCTTTTCCTCTCTCTCATGTCCTTCTGTCACGCTCGTCTCACTTCCCATGTCTGTCGCACTCCTCTCACTCCCCGTGTCCCTCTGTCTCTCTTCCTTCCATGCCCGTTTCTCTCCTCTTCCTTCCCATGTCCATCTATGTATCCTCTTCTTTCCCATGTCCGTCTGTCTCTTCTCTCATTTCCCATCTCTCTGTCTCTCCTCTCCCATCCCATGTCTGTCTGTCTCTCCTCTACCATCCCATTTATGTCTCTCTCTTCTCCCTTCCTATTTATGTCTCTCTCCTCTCCCTTCCCATGTCTGTTTGTCTCCTCTCCCCTTCCCATATCTGTCTGTCTCTCCTCTGCCATCCCATGTTTGTCTGTCTCTCCTCTGCGAACCCATGTCTGTCTGTCTCTCCTCTACCATCCCATTTATGTCTCTCTCTTCTCCTTTCCCATGTATGGCTCTCTCAGCCAATTTACCCAAAAATATGCCAGTGTTAGTTGCCATTTAATATGCCCCAGCCAATTTGCCCAATAATATTCCTGTGTCAGTTGCCATTTAAGATGCCCCAGCCAATTTGCCCAATAATATTCCAGTGTTATTTGCCATTTAATATGCCCCAGCCAATTTGCCCAATAATATTCCAGTGTTATTTGCCATTTAATATGCCCCTGCCAATTTGCTCAATAATATGCCTGTGTCAGTTGCCATTTAATATGCCCCAGCCAATTTGCCCAGTAATATGCCAGTGTTATTTGCCATTTAATATGCCCCTACCAATTTTCCCAATAATATGCCTGTGTCAGTTGCCATTTAATATGCCCCAGCCAATTTGCCCAATTATATTCCAATGTTATTTGCCATTTAATATGCCCCTGCCAATTTTCCCAGTAATATGCCAATGTTATTTGCCATTTAATATGCCCCTGCCAATTTGCCCAGTAATATGCCAGTGTTATTTGCCATTTTATATGCCCCTGCCAATTTGCCCAGTAATATGCCAGTGTTTTTTGCCATTTTATATGCCCCAGCCAATTTGCCCAGTAATATGCCAGTTATTTGCCATTTAATATGCCCCAGCCAATTTGCCCAGTAGTATGCCAGTGTTATTTTCCATTTTATATGCCCCTGCCAATTTGCCCAGTAATATGCCAGTTATTTGTCATTTAATATCCCCTGCCAATTTGCCCAGTAATAAGCCAGTTATTTGCCATTTAATATTTTAATATGCCCCAGCCAATTTGCCCAGTAATATGCCAGTGTTAGTTGCCATTAATAAGCCCCTGCCACTTTCCCCAGTACATTCCCCCCATCTCCCCACTCCCCAGCACTTACCTTTCTCTGGTGGCTAGTGTCAGGCAGCATGGTCTTCTCCATGCTGCCTGTTCGTCTCACAGGTGGTTGTGCCGACAGGTCACGTGACCCGGCGCGCGTATGACGTCAGCGCGCCGGTCACGTGACCTGTCGGCACTTCCGTGTCAGACTGCACGGGGAGCCGAACAGGCAGCACGGAGGTTTCTCTGTGCTGCCTGTTCGGCTCCCCGTGCAGCCTGGCAGGCAGGCAGAGAAGGTGAGGGGGATCTTCCGATCCCTTCTCACCTCCGTCTCTGCCTGCAAGCGTGTTTTTATTTTTTTATTTTTAAAGTGTCTTTTTTTTTTTACAGTTGTTTTTTTTCTCTCTATTTTCGGGGGGTAGGGGGGGGGGGGGGGGCAATTGCCCCGTTGCCCCCCCCTGGATCCGCCACTGCCCACACGGTGAAGATTTGAATGATGTATTAAATATGGACAAGAACAATACAGGCCTTTGTATGTTATTAGTTAAAACAGATTGGAGGTTATGTATAAAAACTCCCACACTGCAAAGTGTCAGGAGATTTATAAAAAGGCGCATTCGCTGTTTGTTATGTATAACATTGATTGCAACTTTTCATACATCCCAACACTTTTCAGTGTTTGGCAGAGGTTCCCCAATACAAATCAGGTGCTGATTTTTTATCCATATTCTATGCCAGTGCAATAAGCGCCCACACAACCAAAATCTCTGTATTTGGCTGATGCAACACAGACTTCCCGAAATTTGCTTTATACACTGGCGCCCAACAATTTATATATTCCCCCACTGTGTTTGTTCGTTATTGTAACTTAGATGAAGGACAGACCATATTTTAAAACACATTTAAACATAAGTGCTGGTAATTCCAAAAGGTTCACTTACTTTTTCTTGCCACTGTAGCTTAGGAGAGACAGGGATAGAGGATGTCTCATATGGGGATGGAATGGTTCATCGCAGTATTGAGATTTGGGGTTAGTATTAGGGCTTAGTATTCGGGGTTAGTATTAAAGTTAGGGGTTAGTATTAGGGCTTAGTATTCGGGGTTAGTATTAAAGTTAGGGGTTAGTATTAGGGCTTAGTGTTAGGTGTAAGTATTGAGATTTGGGGTTAGTGTTGAGATTTGGGGTTAGTATTAGGGCTTAGTATTCGGGGTTAGTATTGGAGTTCAGGGTTAGTATTGAGATTTGGGGCAGTATTAGGGCTTAGTAATCAGGGTTAGTATTGGAGTTCAGGGTTAGTATTAGGGGTTAGTTTTAGGGGTTAATATTAGGGTTATAATTGAGGTTTGGGGTTAGTATTAGGGTCGGGGTTAGGAGTTAGTTTTAGGGCTTAGGGTTAGTTTTAGGGGTGGTTATTTTATTAGGAGGGTTATTACTATATTTGTAAGTACTGAACGTTCAGTGCTTACACAGCCGCAATGAAACGGCCACACTGTCATACACCTCTGCCAGTTCAGCCCTCAAACTGCCGCCCTGAACTGTCAGCGGTGAAATGGCAGTGATGAACTGTCCTGGACCCATCTCATATATGTTGTCCAAGTGCACAAACTATATAGGGTCTACTCCATAAAGAGAGCATTGCAGGGAACTGAGAAGGGGATTTCAAACTTAATTAGCTATGTTGGGAAACAAATTCTCTCATTCAGCTGGCAGAATGTTTCCAACTCAGCTACATTGGCCTAACATTTTTTAATTTCCATCTTAATTCCCTACAATTCTCTCTTCATTGTGTAGACCCTTTTAATTCTACCTCTGTTTCTAATACTCAATAACTGAATCTCATTATTAAGGAATAAGGAGGCTTACATTTGGTATAAAAATGGCAAACAGATTTAATTTACAGGAGATCACATTTCAATCGTACAAAAACTATGTATGGTGTCTGCAGAATCAAGGCAATGGAAAGTTTGGCTTTTCATCATAATAACAAAAACAATATGGGAGCTCTACTTGCAGGAAATTGTCCAGGGCTAGAAATGGTAACTAGTCTTATCAATTGTGACAAATAAGATTGATCAAAAACTACTTTCATATCTCAATGTATCCTTCCCGGTAAAATACTTTAGAAATAAATATTTCACAGTCCTGCACACTATCTTATTTTTTTATGGCTGGTCAATTTTAGCAATGTTTTTCCAGATCTGGTAATTATCCAAACATACCTTATTATTTCTTCACTTTAAGATATATTCCTTATCTACATTCTATTCAGATTCTGTAATAGGTGAAAAAACAAAGGATGTGGAATCCCTCTCAGCGAGAACGGACAAATGCAGAAATAGTCGGCCCCTGTCGGATGTAACCTACTCGGGAGAGGAATCACCGTATTTTGCTCGCTTGCACCATTACAGAGGAAAGCTCTCCATTAGCATATCAGACTGGTCCCACCCATAAGGGCAGTCCAGATCCAAATAGCCTGGCAGGTCTCCTCTGCACGAAGAATACAGCAACCACAGACGTACGTTTCAGCCCTCATTGGCCTTGTCAGTGTGGTACGGCTGGTATCCTTCTAGGTTCAGCGAGCTAGTGACCCACATCTGGGCATACCCAAAATAAATTGTTGAGACAATAGGTGATAGGTAATAATAGGTAATAGGTGACATTATATATTTGGAATAAAAGGTGTACCTACTCTACCCTACACTAGATTTTGTTACAACTGTCATTATTTAACAACATATGATAACAAGGATTTTTTACTTTCTTAGAAGCTGCCATATTTTTAAAAATAATCATGGATTAAATGCAAACAGTCTGTTAATGACATCATTTATGCATTATTTAAAATGAAGGGAAATTACCTTACAAAATAAATGTGACTCAATTTTAAAATAGTACAGTCTATTTATATTTGCCTGTCCTATTTTTGACCAGAATGTTACATGTTTTTAACGGGACTCTTTCAGCTAACAATTGTTTATACTGTGAATATGATACTGTGAATTGGTCAGCAAATCCAACTTTTTTCCATTTAAAGTAGTTAATTTGCAAATCAAGCCGGAGGGTGATGTCATAAATATTGGAAACCATAGACACTTTTAAACAACATCCTCTGTTAAAGGGACTGTATCACGTCAACATTGTTTTTACTGTGCATGTAGAGCATAAAAAATGATATATACATTGTATTAGCAAAACTGCAAGTAAATGCAAAAGTGTTTTAAATGTGCCCGTGGAGACTCCTGCTTGTGACATCACCAGTGGCACGATATGCTAATGAACTGCTTTTCAAAGGAAATGTTTAATTTGCATACAGCGCCACAGGTGATGTCATAAGCAGGAGACTCCACAGGCACATTTAAAATACATTTTTCTCCTAATTTAGGCATTTGCTTGCAGTTTTTCTAATACAATGTATAGATCATTTTCAATAATTTTTTATGCTCCACATGCACAGTAATGTTCACGTGATACAGTCCCTTGAATGCATGCATTTTCTTGCATTTGCACCAACCCTCTCAATAGAGCACGTTTCATCCCTTTTTATTTGTTTTATAAGCAATGTTTAGGGGTCCTTGCAAAAAATCATATATCACACGTATCTCTTTCATAATTAATGTGCTATACAATTTGCCTACTAATTACTAGCTTAATACATTTACTCCTGTTTAACTATAGGCAATTTGGGAAAATTCTAACTTCTTACCGAAGTTATTTGTAAAACGAGCATCTCTGTGATGCCAAAAGATCATTTTACTTTGCATTTCAGCAGAACAAAGCAGCTAATTTAGAGTCAATTACCACATTATGGTTCAATTCGTACTGAATTAGGATGTAAATGTTTGGGGGATCCAATTAAAACAGCTAATAGGACACCCACTGCCTTTCCTATGGACTATGTAACTTTGATCTCAAGTTATTATCTTGCAAGCTCAGCTATTTACCGTGTCAGTGCCCATTCCTATCTCTCTCCCTGTGTTCCTTTGTTTCCATTTTTATTTTATTCATTTATTAATCAATAAAGATATTGCCAGTCTCTAGAATGCAGCTATATGACATAAGGAAAGAGCATTGACATACTGAATTACTTGGTTGGCATAGCAACAGAAAAAATATTTGCGTCTGCAGTCATTTTACTAAAAACTACTTTTTATGAGCAATGGACCTCGATCAAAAGAGAACCAGAGGGCTTTATATCTAGTTAAGATGCATAGTTGCTAATACTGGCCATGTTTCCAGGGAGACATTCCACATGCTGCAGAAAGAGCATGCATAGGATGTGTATAGAAACAGAGACAATCCAGTTAATTAATCAGTGTGAAGATTTCATAGAACGTTAGCATGATTCATCCACTGAATTCAACCTGTGCATATATCAGTCCTACATTTGGCTACACTTCTAATGTTATTTGTGCAACATGCTGAACGCATGCCCCTTGACAGATGACCCATGTTAGAAACTATGTAAGATGTCCTATGTAAAATCCTCTTACCAAAAGTGGCTGTATAATAATTATTTTGCTACTCATATTTCAAAAATCCTTTAACAATCACATTTACTAGTTGCTGCCAATAGTCAGAGGAGCAAGTGTGTCATTTGCTGTAGTACCTTCAATAAAATACCGTCAAATAACATGGTCGGCTACAATATTTCCTATGCTTTGACCACTTTCAAAGTCTTAGATCATGTTATTTTGTTAAATCTATCTTTTTTTTCCTGCAGTAAAAGTTGCAAGAAGTTGGGCGCAACAATGTCAATTTATAAACAAAGTAGTTACAATATCCTGCATGAAACTCCAATGGCTGCTCCTGAAAATTGGTGGGACTATTACTTTTTCCTGAGGAGAAGCTGGAGAAGTACTGACCTGAAGGCCATTACTCTCCTTGTCTTCAGTAAAGGCAAAACATCAGGATCGGTTTTACAAAATCGTTTTTTTTTTTTTTTTTTGCCACATTTGATAACATTTCTATATATGAAGTAGTCAGGTGTCTGGCTGTATGTAGTAATCTAATAACTTTCAATTATTTCTGAATATAAAACTAAATCAGAGACCACATAGGGCAGTTTCAAAGGAGAGCACTCTGCGAGACAGAGAGAAAGAGCTTGATGTCATACTTGTATTGGTGACCCCTTGTACCTCTCCACGAGGTGAGTTGCAGGTGAGATGAAATGGGATGAACATTTCATCTCACCAACAGAAGTGTACATTGTGCAGGACTAAACTTGGTGCATAACCATAATTGAATGTTTAAATACTCTCAATTTTCTACCTGTGTTTTAGACAGGGAATCTCTTGTTCGTACAGGGCAAAATCACTGCGTAGTGCATAGATAAGCTGAAATGAAATGTTCATCTCACATGCAACTCATCTTTTAGTAAACACAGCCCTAGGTCTCATCTCCCAGCATGCTTATCTACAGCTGGACTGCCGGAGGTTATTTATGTTTGATTTTCTTCATTTGAAAACAGGTCTAAGCTGTACATAACTTGTAATAATTTTTTATAGAGTCAAAAAACTATGTACATAAAATAACTTTTTTAAGACTTTAGGTGGTTTAGCAATGTTTTAGTTAAAGTTTCTACCACTAGATTAAAAAAAAATTAAATATTTAGGTGGTGTATAAAGATTGGGTTTAAAAAGAGAAATGAGTGCAAAGAGTAATTTACATATATAACTTACTGAATGGGCAGGAGTGTGCAAAAGTAGTATCATATATACAAATTATTATTAATATTATTATTTTTTTTAGAAATCAGATATTTACTATATATTCATTAATATTGTGGCACAACTGCGAGGTTGTAAAAAAAAAAAAAAAAAATCTCCATTGTATATCCTATGGTTTTCACGTATCGGTATAAAAATGTTATATATTTATTAACCCTTTGAAAAAAGAGAGCAATTCTGCTAAACTAGGGTACTGCTTGGATCTGTGGTACACAAAGGGATAATAAATAAGTTTGGCACACAAGAAAGGAAAGTAATACAAAACACAAGATTAAGGTTTTTTTTTTAAAATACATTGTTAGGGTTAAAAAAATATAAATGCATGTTACACAGCATATCTTATATGCTCTTTAGAAAGAATACTTGTGAAAAGGAATAAGAGTTATTTGCTGCACAGTCTTAACATACAAGTGGCATGTTTGTTTTTATACGTATATATATTTATATATGTACATATATGTAAGGTGTTTGATTTGTGCAAAGCAACTAACAGTGGATATTTGGCATGGCCCACAAAGAATAGAACAGAAAATTTCCCATACGGTGTCTACATGTAACAAGTGTTCATTTGTGGCAGTGGTCTCTATACTGTAATGGTGTACCTGTAACTTATTGACATGACTGCTATGATGCAAATCTGTTTTTCAAAGCCGAGGCAATGAATCAAAGTAAGTTTTAAATCAGCACGGAAACAAACAAGTCTGAAAATCAGAAACACTGTACTTTAAATGTCCTGCAGGATCCAATCAACTTCAAAGGTTACTTGTGGTTTTAAACTGATTTCTCTCTTTTTTTTTTAATTGTGTTAGCTAGAGGGATTATTGTTCCTCAGTTTATTAAAATTGCTGTAAATTAAGTTAATTTGAACATCTGACGGTATCTCATATATAAAAATGGCTTATAGTTTACATTATAAGCGGTATGAGATAAATTGTTTGCAAGTTTAAAAAAACTTTGAGGAGATATGTTGGCCCATTCAAGCCAAGTATGTGAGGATTGCTATGAAAGTCATTGTAGTCCTCACAAACTGGGCCTTCTAAGTTTATTGGAACCCACCAGGCGCTTCACCAATCAGACCACACAAATGCCTGCTGTGCGTGAATGTACAGTCAATGTCACTGGTCTGGTGAGTTCGGCTGCGAGAGAAACCAGTTTTAACTGGGCTATTTCAGGCTAGAGTCTGCTGTTTACATGTGTTATCACATCAATTTGCCATTGCTAGCGGTGAACCATCACATTGATTGCCTGCTGTCTGGATAACGCATGGACTCTTGAGCGCTACTTGAGGACTGTGAGCGCAACTGGTAAAATTTAGGAGAATAACAGGGAATGTATATTGATACAACTGGCAGTGAATAATTTAACATCAACATGTGAATTCCACCATGTGTATTCAGTATACATTACAGCTCGTAAGATTACTTGTTAGAATCATTGTGTCTAATACCAAATATTGCACTGCACATTCCTCAGGCAGAATATCCTATAAGAGACACAAAGCGCTAACCTTGCCCGAAGTGAGTGGGTGTGGCTGTGATATCCACGACTGGTTCCGCCATATGCCCCACCCAAAATAGTTTTGAACATAAATGTATTTTTCTTCAAAGAGGGGCGGGGTTGTCGTCCTGTTGTATCTGTGCCAAAGGGTGCCTGGATTGCATAATCAGCTCTCCACGCTTGGATATGTCATGGTACAGTGTACCCTTCAGGAAGAGGCCATCTGCTATCACTTTACGACAAGGCTCTTTAAGACATTTATAGCAACGATGATCAGACTTTATCAAACCCACATATTAATTGAAATATTTGGTGTTAGAAAAGTTGTGAACGTGTAGTTGTAAACAGTTTCCTCAACCGACTTAAAACTTTAGCTTTACATGTATTATCAATGCATTGATTGGATGTGAATGAAAAAAATATATAGGCAAAATTTCCAAAGACAAAACTGTTACCCGTGTAACGCACGATTGTGGTTTAACCCTTTCTCTGCAATACAGCGTTCAATTCACTAGCAGGAAAAAGATTAAGGACGATACACCACGTGAAATCAGTTTTTATAAAGCTTTTCCTTACCATTATGTATTGGAATAATCTTTGTTTTCACTTTGATTTTTAAAGAACTGAAGACACTATTAATCTTGAATAAAAATGGCAGTGTGTCGAACACTAAAATCAATAAGATGGCTGAATATCTTACCTTGAATTCGCAGCATTATGGCTAATGCAGTCCCTTCAGGATCAGAAAAATAGAACTAAAATCTTCAGAAAGGTGAGAATTGCATAACTTAGTGTATATAATAAAGCCAATACACAACATTAAAAAAAGTAAAAGCAACAGGGAATATCATTCTTGACCATCTGTCTATGCCATTCACATCAGTCAAATCAGGAATTTTAATTTTAATCTGAGAAGCACTTCTTCGTAAACGCCCCTTCTTGTGAACTATGTGCCTATCCAAAGTACTTCTGCTGTACATATCTCTGTTTGACATCGGTTTACGATATTGGATGCTGGCGCTGTCATAGGAGAACATGGTGGCTCTTGGGTCACTGATACTTGTTAACACTTCCGATCCGCTGACTTCATTTCTAATTTCGAGGGTAGTCAGAAGAATGTTGCCGTGGGCGTCAACCTACCATGATAGAAACATTGATCTCACAACTTGTTCAATGCAACTTTTATGACAATGCATAGAATACTTCTGCTTATATGTTCTGTCCAACATATACAATAAAAGTATTAAGCAATAAAACAGTGGAGAGAGTTTTATTACATGTACTGTTAGTTAAAGAAGCTAAACGTCTACAGTAACATTCACTGCATAGAAAGTCTCCAATTTCTGATCCTCTACTTAGGGGTCTATTCATGAAGCTCTGATAACTGAAATTTGGATAATTTCTATGACCAAAATGCATCCAAATTGCCCCAAAAATGAAAAAACTTAAATGACTGATGACCGAAATTTTCGGCCTTAGAATTCGTACAAATTCAATCCGAATTTTACTAAACCGAAAAAATAAAATTGAATGTCCCTTTTCTTTTTTGTGGCTAGTTTTTTGGGTTACAGAATTAATCCACAATCCCCGTGAATAAAAGAAAAAAAAGTCTCAAAGCAAATAAATTATTAATTAATACATTCATGAATTTATATATAATTAAAATAAATCTATCTATCTATCTATCTATCTATCTATCTATCTATCTATCTATCATATTTATATAAATAATATATGTTACATAATATAATAAAACACATGATTAAATAATAAACATATTAAGAATGATATAATAGTTAAATAAACACATATCATTAACATATATAAATAAAATACTTTTTACATATAAATGTAATAATATAAAGTAATACATAAATACATATCCTGTACACTGTGTAAATAATGTGTACATATACATATATATATTACAAACATATATATATATACACACAGGAATTCCCTAACTTTTATTGGGGTTAATAATCGGCGAATGGGATACTACATGGGATATTACATTAAAAATGACATGTTGATTGACATGGGAATTGCATCCATTATGCCAAGAGAATATTTGAAAAAATAATAAAATCATTAATTCCTTTTTGGAATATGCTACTATGATTTATATTTAGCAATTTCCATATCGATTAATATGTTTAATGTACTTTGCCCTGAAAAACGGAGTATTACATGTCAGTTTTACCATGTTGGCATTGCTTCTTCTTTAATAAGTTATCCATGGTGGTAGTAAATCTGTAGAAACTGTACCTGACAAAGCAGATGGACAGTTATACCAAACTCTTTACAGAAATTAAAGGTGTTGTAGGAATACAGAATAATGTGTTTCGGAAGAACAAATGCTGATATTTACTGTATTTGCTCTCTTAGCTGGATTAGAACTCTTTCCCAAATTAGGCCCATGTACAATCAGTACACAGCAGTCAGAGGCTGTTAGATGCTAACTCCCCAGTTGGAGAGCAGTGTTTAGCTGAGTGAGCATATTGCAGCAGGTCTGAAGATCATTAGAGGTCATGGGTGAAAGCAAAGAAACATAATGCATTAATCACTAGTAAAGATTTAGTAGCTAAAAGTTGTACTGCAGCAGGTAAGAAAAAAATGTTGTATAACCTGCTATGTCACAAAGTTTTAGATTCAATGAAATAAGAATGGACAGAGACCACAGGAAATAAACATTTAGTGTAGTGTAGTAGTAGACCATTCTTTTCAGTGTTTCAATAACAGTCACAGTTGGCCATATTAACCTAATGGGGGGGAGGATTGTTTCTGCACCAAGATGTTAATGCAAATAAGAACAGTAATAGCAAGTCCTCAAAAGTTACAACAGAGACAATTTTAAAGATAAACCTTACGTGGATTAATATACTGTTTCTCACTGGAGAGGCACAGTGGTGTATCTTGATTTTGTGCTGCCCTAGGCAGACAAAATCCGGGCACCCCCCTACCCAAGCTGCACACCCACGTTACACACCTAAGACATGCCCCATCATTCAGACTCACATCAAGCTCATACTCCCATCACACACACACTCCCATCACACTCAGTCGCACACTCCTACTCCCATCACACTCAGTCACACACTCCGACTCCCATCACACACTCTGACTCCCATCACACTCAGTCACACACTCCGACTCCCATCACACACTCTGACTCCCATCACACACACTCTGACTCCCATTACACTCAGTCAAACACACTGTCTCCCATCACACACACTCTGACTCCCATCACACTCAGTCACACACACTGTCTCCCATCACACACACTCTGACTCCCATCACACTCAGTCACACACACTGTCTCCCATCACATACACTCTGACTCCCATCACACTCAGTCACACACACTGTCTCCCATCACACACACTCTGACTCCCATCACACTCAGTCACACACACACACTCACACACACACACACACTGTCTCCCATCACACACACTCTGACTCCCATCACACTCAGTCCCACACACTGTCTCCCATCACACACACACTCTGACTCCCATCACACTCAGTCACACACACTGTCTCCCATCACACACACTCTGACTCCCATCACACTCAGTCACACACACACACACACACACACACACTGTCTCCCATCACACACACTCTGACTCCCATCACACTCAGTCACACACACACACACACACACACACTGTCTCCCATCAGCACTTACCTTTCCCTGGTGGCTAGTGGCAGGCAGCATGGTCCCTCCATGCTGCCTGTTCGGTTTCCCGGCGATTGTGCCGACAGATCACGTGACCAGGCACGCGTATGACGTCAGCGCGCCCGTCACGTGACTGTCAGCACTTCCGTGTCGGCACACTGCACGGGGAGCCAAACAGGCAGCACAGAGGTTTCTCTGTGCTGCCTGTTCGGCTCCCCGTGCAGCCTGACAGGCAGAGCGATGGTGAGGGGGGATCTTCCGATCCCCTCTCACCTCCGTCTCTGCCTGCAAGCGCGGTCTTTTTTTTTTTTTTTAAAGGGCCGGATTTTATTTTTATTTTTTATTTTTTTATTTTCAGTGCTGGGGGGCGCCCCTCCAAAATTTGCAGCCCTAGGCATCCGCCTAGGATGCCTCGCGGTAAATACAGCACTGGAGAGGCATACATGATACCTCAGCAGCACCTAAGTTAGCTTTGCTAATAGGATTGGCGATTACCTGAACTTTATTCATTTCCAGCTTGGTCTTTTCATTGTTTGCTTTTTCGGCTTTTTCGGCTGCTTTCTTCTGCATCTGAGGGCCTTTGCCAAAGAATATGTAATTCACAAAGGCATACTCCAGCAATGCCAAGAACACAAATACAAAACATCCCATTAGGTAGATATCGATAGCCTTCACGTACGGAATCTTTGGTAGAGTTTCTCGGAGATGTGTGCTAATAGTTGTCATTGTCAGCACAGTGGTGATCCCTGCAGAACAAACATTAAATTGTATAGTTATATATTAGACTTTGTAAACTGAATAAGACCACTTTTATGAATATTTTCATGTGACCAGTTACGAAAGTTAAACTCGGCACTTCTTAGTATGAACATCACCATCAGTTTTGACTTCTTACATAATACTCTGTAGCAAATATGAAGCTAATTACACAGGGAACAATGTCTTTTTTAAAATGTTTTTGATAAAATGTCTTCCTGACAAAAAAACCCTTAGAGAGGCATGGTCAGACTATCTTACAACATCATGGGGTTTATGAGTAACTATGTCGATTTCTGCATTTTAACTAAATTAGATATGTATGAAGTCTCTCCAAAGTAAAACATAACTTTTATTAGTACCGTTATCAATAAAATAGCACATATAACAAGACAATGGTGCATAATAGATAGATTGGCAATATTTAGCCTATATCGCTAACTGCCATTATGTTATTTAGTATATTTAATATTTAGCCTATATCACTCTGCCATTATAATATGGGATTTAGTATATTTAATATTTAGCCTATATCACTCTGCCATTATAATATGTGATTTAGTATATTTAATATTTAGCCTATATCAATCTGCTATTATAATATGGGATTTAGTATATTTAATATTTAGCCTATATCACTCTGCCATTATAATATGGGATTTAGTATATTTAATATTTAGCCTATATCAATCTGCTATTATAATATGGGATTTAGTATATTTAATATTTAGCCTATATCACTCTGCTATTATAATATGGGATTTAGTATATTTAATATTTAGCCTATATCACTCTGCCATTATAATATGGGATTTAGTATATTTAATATTTAGCCTATATCACTCTGCTATTATAATATGGGATTTAGTATATTTAATATTTAGCCTATATCACTCTGCCATTATAATATGTGATTTAGTATATTTAATATTTAGCCTATATCAATCTGCTATTATAATATGGGATTTAGTATATTTAATATTTAGCCTATATCACTCTGCTATTATAATATGGGATTTAGTATATTTAATATTTAGCCTATATCACTCTGCCATTATAATATGGGATTTAGTATATTTAATATTTAGCCTATATAACTCTGCCATTATAATATGGGATTTAGTATATTTAATATATTACGTCTGGCTCACTATACTCCAGCATTGCACAAGGTTGTGAAGTGTTGGGAGGACATTAGACCATCTTTTCAAATCATTTGTCCACTCTGATCCAAACACCTAGAAATGTTAACAGACAGGATTCTATATAATTGTGTACTATTATCAGTATTCATACCCATCGTTATACTAAGTGGGACGACTGTTCTTTCACCCCATTCTATATTATAAATTATGATCTATAACAAGTCAGTAAACATTTAATGATTCATGGGGATGAAAAAAAGATTGTTTTTAACCCATTATCACTTGTTTCACGTTTTTCTTTTTTTGCACCATTGTCTTGTTATATATCCGTGCTATTTAATTGATTACTAATAAAAGTTACGTTTTACTTTGGAGACACTTCATACATATCTAGTTGAAGTCTCATTCTATATTGGAGCTATTTTAGAGACTATATTATATATATATATATATATATATATATATATATATATATATATATATATATATTTAATGCAGGGATAGAAAACATTGGATTACACTGTTCATATTTGCAATCATAGCACCTATAAAAATGTATCCTAATCCCAGTGTCTATTACTTTTAACTTTTATCCAAGAATGATAATATAGACAGCAGGCCTCATTGAATCCTGCCCTGCTGGGTACAAGTCCCTGGAGATGGTAAGCATTCTCATTCACTGCAAGAAAAGAATATGGTTTGTAACTGTATCTTTGCATTAGAGTGCTGGTAATGTTAGTCCCAAGGTTAGGCTGACATCATGCATAGTTTTTAAGCGCAGAACACTTTTATTTGTCTGGTAGAAGTAAATGTGATAGTATAATCTGTAGAGCATGGTGATTTAACCAACCTGACCAGGAAAGATGTGTCAAGGCTCCAGCAGTCATTAAAAGATTTTGTCTTATAATAAGTATAATGGCAATATAGAAACACTTCTCCAATCTTTTTTTTTTTTGAGACACTCATTTCGATGTTATGGGGGGATTGTGAGTCCCACCCTATCTTCTGTTTTTTTTATTTAGATCATCCTTGTGTCTCAATTTATCATTCTGTCTTATTCTTAAGTTCCCCCTTATACCTTTGTGACAATTTCCCATTACTTAGATCTTCCTCCGTTACTTGTTCAATAATATTTTTAGTGGTTGCCGAGAGGGGGAGGGGGGGGGGGTGAATCAGAGACGCGATAAAAAAGCTATGTCTTTATCTCCAATCTTTTTTTAATATCAAACTGACTTGACACATGTCCGCACCATGTTTTCAGGACATCAGGACAGATGGACTCTCTAGGGAAATCATTTACATGCCATTTGGTTCAGAGACTTTATTCATCTTAATTTAGTTTAATCACTTTGTGTGACCACAGATTTGCTAAAAATGAGATGGCTGAATGTTTATTGTGGTTTTATTAATTGCACATATCTAGCATAGATAGAAGAACATATAATGTTTAGCTGATTGACCTTGTCTTTAAGAACAATATATCCATTATTATTCTTACCTTTTTTTATTACCATTTCTTAGCTAGCTAAAATATTTCAAAAACATTTCCTTCAGTGGATTTTCCTTGTTTTAAGTAATCTGAGCTAACAAAAAAATAATCTAGAGGCCACTATGATTTAACATTTTTAATCTCCCACCTATTTTTTTTTTTTGGACATTGTTTTAAATCTATTACTTTTCTTCTTTGGCTTATAACAGGGGTGTCCAAATATGTTTGGCAACATTATCAGACATGCATATGTGTATAAGGCAACATTACATTTTTTTATTAACCATAATAGCTATAGAATATTTGGGGGTTATTAAGCAAAATTACAGAAGCAGTCCAAAAACTGTTTAAATCACCTTTTTTAAACAAACTACACAGTGATAAGGACGAATGAGAATATGAATAGATTATAGCTATGTCAGTTGGGCTGCACCTTGTTCTCAAATGTGAATGAACCCATGCCAATAATATACTTGGTATTATGGGATATAGTCCTAAATACCTAATCAGAAGGGCTAGCTTAAGGTCTAGGCTATTATAAACTAATTTGCATCTCATACAATTGGTTTTATATTTCAAAATTAGAGAGAAAAACTGTAGGAAGCATGATGTTTAGCAACATTATTATTTATTTTTAAATATTTCACACATTATGTAGTTTAATATAAAAGATTCACAGTGAAATATATTTGTGGAGGGCATTAGTGAGCAAAAATTATTTGTATTATACATTGTAATATAAAAATATTTGTATAATATTAATGTGTAATAATAATGTACCTCTATGGTCATAAGCAGTTTACTTGCTTGAAATGAATACTGATATAACTTCCATTTATAGAATTAATACTGATTCTAATAATGATAAGGCAATTTTTTACAATTATTTTATTTTTTACTATTATTGAAAATGAGTGTTGTGTGGTTTCCAAACAGATAGTATTTAGGGGCCAAAATTTGAAATATGTGCAATCAGGTTCCTCGTAAAACTTTTAATAACTGGAGTGTTTGGAGTGTATTTCAGGATTATTAATGCAGAATATAAATACAAGGTGAGCTTAGTGGGGGTTTATTTTTTAGTACAATGTTGTTAGTATGAGATTTTTTTTTTTTTGAGGCATTGTGGGAATTAATAAGGAGATCCTATCAAAAGAATGTTTGTTTCTCATATAACAGTGACACAAAATGTGCATCGACCTGCTTAAATAAAATGGTTACATAGCCAATCCAGAAACAACAGGAACAAAGCAAGAATTGGGAAATTTGCTAGGCATTTGAAAATAGGGCTGCAGAATCCTGACAAGTTGCAGCAGACGTTGGCACTATTCCCCCCGAGGTGAAGAACATTTTGTTTTTCTGCCATTATGTACACCCACAAGATTTTATGTAAACATAAAAAAAAATGGCATGAAATTACCTAAAGCAACTCTTGCAGCTGATGCGTCATAGTTTATCCAGAATGAAACCCATGAGAGAATTGTAATCAGTGTCGAAGGCATATACGTTTGTAAAATAAAGTAGCCAATGTTTCTTTTAAGTCGAAAACTGAGAGACAGTCGAGGATAAGAACCTATAACGAAAAAGACACAGTGAACAAACCATTCCTGCACTCATTGTACATGTTTTTTTTGTGTGTACTATAAAACCTTACCTGTTGAAAATACAACTTTCTTGGAAACCATTTTGTAATCAACAATTGAAAATTGAGGGAGCTCAATATTTTCAACTCCTGTAATGGCTTTATCTCCTCCATTCCAGTAAAACTCAATGTCGTCTGTTGTGTATCCATCTGTAATAAAAAAGAAACGTTCTGTTTGGAATGGACAATTTTATTATTGAAGCTATAAAAATGATAACGTTTATTTTTTGTGTCTCATATGTACTTAGGTTCATATAAGTAAAATAACTCTATTTAAAAGCATTTTGTCTACTGGAATTAATCAGGGCGTTTGTGTTGTAACAGTACTAATTCATTTATATAGGTGTTATCGGAGTTAAATTGTCAATATTTGTAATATACTTATGCATGGCTCTCAAACTTGCAAAAAGCCAAGACTGCAGATTCAAATATAGGAATACATATCATTGCTGAGAGATCTAAGCCCAGATCTAAGGTGAAAATAGCCAACAGCATCCGAGACATCAAACAATCCAAAAGGTACAGGAAATTAGGCAGATAAGCCTCCACAATAACATCACTGAAGCACACCGTTTAGATGCAAACTTTATTAAGCCATCCAAGTGGCAATTGGATCAGCACATTAAGGAGAGACCAAAATATCCACTGGAAGAAACAACGAATGCATTATTTAACCAACATGGGCGCTTAATCATAAGCCACATCAGCAACATCATAAGGCGTTTAAACAGGTCATTATTTCGGTCTCTCTGTACTCTTCTGCCCTGTTTTGCACTTAGAAATTTTGTGACTGAATCCTCAGCTTCAGCAGTATTTTGCGAAGGTTTATCTACCCAGACTCCTGTGTGGTCTGGAACAGTCAGGCTGGATCTAATAATGTATATGAGAGACAGCAAGATGGGAACATATGGCAACAGAATTGCAAAAAGCTAGTCAAGTTGGAAATATAGCCTTTTTTAAAACGCCACCATTTTGGTCTGTTGTCCATTCATCACAATTTTACTGTTTAATTCATATACACGAGTGACACGGGTCATGTTTGTTATTAAATGCCTTGCAGCACTTTACATATTAATGCTTGCACATGCTACCAAAAAAAGTCAAAACTGCAACACTGGCACCACAGTTATGACAAGGAGATTAAACAAGAAAGCCGCTTCTACCGACTTGAAGTACACACATTCTCTTCACTGTGGAGCATCTCCATGTCTCTCCTAAGTGGCAAAAAAAACAAAAACTTACTCTGTGGTAAAAAAAACTAAAGTAACAGATATCTTCATTTTCAGGCATCAAAATACAAAAAAAGTATACATGCTGACTGCCTCACGTGTTTTGTGCTACATGAGGTGCTTAAGCATAAGCCTATGATTTGATGCCTGAAAATAAAGATATATATATATATATTGAGTGATTTGTGTTCAGCAAAATAATACAGATCTAGGTTGCTCTGTGCTGAGTGCTAGTGCAAGTCTTATATACACATTAAGGTGTTTTTAAGCACAATCTTTATTTTTTTTAAATTACTATTATTATGGATTTATTCTGAATGTTATCAAAATGCACTGAAAATCTCTGCAGTGCCTCCCTATATCTTCCTAATTTTTACAGATTTTGTATTATGCCTATATCCATACTCCCCTATATTGGCCACGTACTATGTATAGACGAATATATGCATAAAGGCAAACTGACAATAATACTACCTTATCACACCTGTTTTCTTCAAAAGTATACCGATTAGATATTTATACTAAGATTAGGGGGACTTCCTTTCTGAATCTATGTGCACTGTAGTGTTTTGGAGACATTGGATTTATTAATGTGTGTGGTGAACTGTTAAGACATTCTGGCCTACAAGGCTGCAGGAGACTGAGCGGCTGTCCCATCTATGGATGACCATCTGCAACAATCAAGGTACAGTTGGCATCTTAAGTTCGTCTGTCTGTTGTGTGCCATCCTTTGGGTACAAGAGAACATACCATTTCTACCCATTAGGCCTCTTGATGAATAAATACCTTCTGTTGCTTCACTGTGTACATAAATGTATGTTCACAAATTCCCTTCTGCTTTAGATGAAGTTTGCTACGCATTACACATATTTAAAACATGTTTTGATAAATAAACACAATTTGCATTTTGTGACATTGTTATATTGCGTTTTTTGTTTTTATAACTCTTTTAATTTAAATATTTTTAGTCTAACTTCAAGTTCTCTGTTTCTGTTAAAAATGATAAATAAATACATTGTGCAATAGTGTTAGGACCATTCCTATTGCCATATGTTCGAAACGTGTTCAGGCACAGGGGTTTTCTCTGCTGCAATATCTTGAGTGGTCCCATTGTTAGGAAGATTTTTATAACATTCTCTTTCTCTTCCAAACAAAAGCTAAAAACTTAATAAACCACAAAATGTAACCTTTATTGAAAATGGATAAAACTGCCTAGAAATAAAAAATATTTTTGCCTAAAGTGATAAACCAGAATGTGTAATTGAACTGAAATACACGGTATATTGTCCCAACAATATCAAGAAATAGAAAAGTATCTTGAATCTTATAAGTGTAAAGGAGGAAGAAAATATAGTACAGGTTGAGTATCCCTTATCCAAAATGCCTGGGACCAGAAGTATTTTGGATAATGGATAATGTTCATCAATAAGCTTTAGTAAAGTCTTTCAGCACTCATGGAATACTGTATAGGGCAAATAAATCATCCTAGCTGTGATGTGAGGAATTGTTGGGGACCTGCCATTGGCGCTTCAGGACTGCCCACATGCCAGTGTATTAGTCTTTGTGGGCACGGGGGAATCTGAGCATGCATGGAAAGGCTATATCACAGCTGAATAAACTGTTGTGGGGCAAATACAACTTGGGGCAAAATTCTAAAAAATATTTGGATAACAGATGATTTTGGAGAATGGATTTCTCAATAAGGGATACTCAACCCGTAATTTAAACAATTCCAAACTGTATATGCACTATATATATATATATATATATATATATATATATATCACTAGAAGTTGCACCTTGCCTTAAACACCTAATTAGTGAGTAGCGAGACTGCTAGGGAAGAATCTGAAATAGTCTAAAAAAAAAAAAAAAAAAGGCTTTATTTTAATTTAAGATACCACAAGATGTGATGCTATGTTAGTCAGTACCATGCGCCTTCTAAAACAGCAGGTACATCCAGTATTTCCATACTGATGTTATGTTCTATATACACTCAGAGAAGGCTCATTTGCACAAGCATTGTCAGTGCTTCCTGCTCTCAGAAGAAGCTATGTGTTGCCATTTTCTTTTTCAAAATCTGACACTTTGAAGTCTTAAATACCCCAGGAGCTATGAATTTCATTTATTTGCTGTAAAAATATTTTTCTGTTTTTAAAAATGTATTTCATTAAAAATGTCTAAAGAAATTTCACTGTTCCAATCAAACATCTTGTTAAGAAGAAAACGGAATTTAACATAGAAACTCTGTTTGAATCTGAAATGTCTTCCATTACATTTTTAACCCCAGGGAATCTACATTTTGATCTAGCTCATACATGAAACATCTTTTGAGGATAATGAAAGATCATGTTTTTCAGAAGATTTCTCAGATTGGTTAACCCAATATCATTTTATCTCCATACTCCTGTGCGTTTTCCCCACTTGTCATATAATGATACACATTGTTATTATTGTTGGATGTCATGGACCCACTCTCTATCTTCACATTCCCTCTCAACTACCAATAAGCTAATTTAGATCACACTGAACTCCAATGTGAATATTGAATGAACCATCTGAGTGCAAGGAAAACAAGTTCATTGTTAATGTATGTGAGCAATATACAATATATATGTAATACGAGTGGAGAAGTTTAAGCATGCGTGGGATAGGCACAAGGCTATCCTAGATAAGAATAGGCCAGGGACTAATGAAAGTATTTATAAAATTGGGCAGACTAGATGGGCCAAATGGTTCTTAGACTATTAAACAATCTATGTTTCTAGTATATACTTTAAGCATTTTCTGTCCAAACATGTGCTAATCAAGGGAGGGAGAAAACTATTTTGGCACAATACAGTTGGGCAATAGCCAGACATGCAAACATATACATATATTTTGGGTGAATGATTTAATTGCAATTGCCAAGTCACAGCAGACACATGCGGTGTAGCTACACATCTGGGGTCAGACTACAACCCCACCATCATTTGGCACACATTTTTAAAAAAACTAATCCACCATTCTAATTGGTTGTTCTGAAGATCTCCTCTCGGCTGCATAGTGTTCCTGATTTAATATTTGACCTCTGTCTTTTTTCCTCATTCCTGATCCTGTTCTTCTTGCCCTAACTATTGTACCATCTGTCTATGAATATTGGATTTTCTTTCTGTACCTCGCATCAGCCAAACCGTGCACGGCCTACTCAAACAGAAGTGTTTCAGCTGTTATATTTGGTTGCCGGTAGGGCAAAAGGATTTCCCAGATAGATGACGTCACACACAGGAGGTATGTGCACACACTGAAATTGAGACGCATCGGAATGACGACCAACCAAGTCTATGTACGTGATGGCTCATTGGATACTATACTATCTTTATGTGGGAGCATGCTGACTACAAATATATTATCAGCAATTCAACAATACCTAGCATGAAGATAGAAAGAGGAGCAGCGGTAATTAAAGGCAACCCTCTTCCTCAGCTCACTCAATACTCTTGGCCAGTTGTGCACTGTGGTGTGCCACACCTCTTTCTATTTTAGTTAGATCCATGTTGCACTGTTCTGTCAAGGGAGGACTACACAGGGTTGAACGAGATCTTTAGTTTTTTTGGCAAATTCTTACATGGAATAGCCTTAATTTCTCTGAAAAATAATAGATTGATGAGTTACAGAAGAAAGTTCTTTGTTTCTGGCCATATTGAGCCTGTGATCAAACCCACAAATGTTGATTCTTCAGATCCTCAACTGGTCTACAAGGACAGTTCTATTGATTCTTTAATTAGCACAACAGTTTTCAGTTGTGCTAATATAATTGCAAAAGGGTTTTCTAATGCTCAGCCTTTTAAAATGATAAACATAGTTGAGAACTGCACTTAATCGTTTTGTGTATTTGTGTTTTATATATGTATCATGTTCTATGTATGTATTTTTATCTATGCATTATTTTTATTAAAGGATATATTTTTACCTTTACAACTGTTTTCATTGATGAGACCTATGTTCTAAGAAGAGCTGTCTAACCTGTATACATAGCTACACCCGGAGCCATGGGAACACAGGAGTGATGGTTGCTGATAATGGGTCTCTGTACGCCTAGGTTTTCCATAAAAAAACAAAAATCAAACAGCCATTTCCACCTAAACTAGTCATTTACGACATTAACAATGTCTACAATGTATTTCTGATCCATTCGTGATGTTATATTAATGGACAAAATTTGATTTTTTTTTCAAAAACAAGGACATTCCTAAGTGACCCCAAACTTTTGTGTACATTCAGAATACACTGTAAAGATATGCAAATCTTTCAGATTAAAGTAAAAACATACTGACTGATGCAGAAAAAAAACTCCATATTGAACCCATTAAGAATTTTTGCTCTAATACTTTTTATTACAACACCAGAGACAGTAAGCACCATGGGTGCAGTGAACAGTCACTAGCCTCTTTAACAAGTCAGGCTTACAGAGCGGTGCGCTTATTGTGAAGTGGGTTTTCCCAAAAAGTGGGAGTCCGGGCAAAGTTGTATTGTGACAGTGTGAGCACAAGAACCATATATATCTGAGTGGGGAAGTAAAAGGCATGCAGTCTGAGAGAGACCAAGAATTAGAAATGGCAGAAGTATAAAATGTGAGAATATCAAGTTGCATGGTGTTTTCGTGTCCTAAGAACTGTCTTCTTCTATAGGTCAGCCATTGTGCATTGATGACTGATGCTTAACTCATTGGGGTTGATTCAGCCCTTCCCCAATAAGAAAAAAATTAGCATTAGCAGAAAACGTCATTAACGAATGCGGTAATATCGTTACCACTTTTGTTAAAAAAAAAAAAAAAAAAATTACCACTCACGCTAAAAACCTCCATGCTTCCTATGGTGGTTTAGTGGAGCCGGTAAAAAAAAAAAAAAAGGCATTGAAACATTGTTCTGTGTGGTGATTCGATGACAGCCAGTAAAAAGTAATGGGGGAAAAAAAATCTTAAATTGTTGCTCGTTAAACTAACCTCCCTAAAAAAATGACTTCAATAGCACAGTCGATATTTGCACAAAACAAGCAGTGCTCCTTACAGCATTGAAAAGGTTAACCTGTAAAAAACAAAATGCTGGAATTTGCTACGGGGGCTTTTCAAAAAGTGCCCCATTGCCGTCTAAAATAAAAATAATTGGCCCTCATGCTGGCCCCATGCAAAAAAAAAGTGGCCCTACTAGTGACCGCGCCATGACCGTGGTCACTAAAATAAAATATGGGTGCGAAAATTTATTACAGATAAACCCCCATGCTGTTAATATCAAGGGTTTCATTTGTATGATCTTGATCACTGCACAAACCTTGAATATATTTGTATTTATAAATAATAAACATGAACTAGAGACAGATAGCACCTGAATAGGTAGATCAGCTGTACTAAGGGAAAACATTTTTCTAGGAGCGTATTAATCTGTATTTTATATTTTAGATACAGTGGTTAATTCACTAATGGGTGGTCACAGGTGTGATGAACCTTTCATCTCACCTAGTTAGCTTTGCATTGTGCAGGGACCAACCTTGTGAAATCATCCTGCAAGGAGAACAGAATGATTTATCTATGCATTGTTCATTGCCAGCTGAGCTCTCTTTTAGTGGGAGAAGCTCATCAGGATTGGCCCAGCACATGAATAGTTCATCTTACATCAACTCACCTTAAATGGTGACTAAACCCAATTATAGTTTTCTTTTAATGAGGCAGAAGGCCACTTAAAAGTGTGATTTGAATGGTGCACCATTCAAATTCTCTCCACACAGATCTGCCATCTCATGAGGCATCACTCTATGGCGCAGAGAGAGATGGTCCGGCAACTGTCTCTCTCTCTCCTCACTGATGTGTGCATAGGTCAACTGGGCGGCTCAGTACTTATAATGGGAGAGAAGATCTGGAGGTGTGCTAAGTGTTACAGATACTGCCCCCCAATCAACAATTGCCAGGTCATTGAGTAACAGCTCCGTCACCATAAGTGGGAGCATTGTTCAAAAGTCATAGTTTTCCCATGGAATGTTCTCATGACAAGACATCTTTATCATGGGTGTCCACAGGATTTTTTCAAGGGGGGGGGGGGGGGGGCAAAATATCAAGACAGGAATGGACTCACGGCATGTGGAAATCAGACATTTATTGAAGGAAATTGTTGAGGCAAATCCATGGAATCAATAACAGCCAACGTGATATCATGAGGAGGCGGACAAATTATATAACCGTGGTAGTAGTAGCTAACAGACCAGCATATACCTGAGCATTACGGGAAGTTTACAATAGCTGGGGTGGTAAAGATCAGCCACTTTTTCCCCGCTCTACAATTCTGCCAGGAATGGGCTGGCTGTATATCATTGGAGATGCAGTCAACAACAAAAAAGGTAGTGTGTAGTGTAACAATCCCCGCAGTCTGTAACTACAAATCCAATAAAGTTAAGCTAGTAATATGGCTGATTGAATATTATTGTAGATTCAGTCAATAAAAGTTAGTGTTTGTGCAGTAGACTTACTGCAACCCCATTGGCCCCCCCACCTCGCACAGCCCCATCCACAGTTAGCAACCAGCAATGTTACTGGCTTAACATCATGGGAGTTGCAGTCAACAAAAGGTAATGTTATGTTGTGTAGTACAGCTACAGCTACAACATGAATAAAGAGGAGGGCTTAAACAGAAACCAGCCAATCCCAAGGTTAAGGAAGTCAGAGTGACTGGTAGAGAGACCAATAAAATGAAAAGAGTGATCTTAGGGAAGCTGGCAAATAGTGCGAAAGACCGACAGCTAGTGGCCAGTGGGGTGAATGAAATCATTGGCAGTTGAAACGAGCTAAAGGAACTTGGGCAATACCATGATGAAAGCATAAAATTAATAATAATTTAAGCCAGTATAATGTAATCCACCTTGGCAACTAAGAATATAAAAAAAAAAGGATTCAGAAACTATATGGCTCAAGTAGCAGATGCAGTGGAACCTGCAGTGTGTCCACTCAGGGCAGCCACCCCCATTTCTCAGTGGTAAAAACAGCCCTGAGAGAGCAGACCAAACCATTTTGACAGGGGGGGTGTATAGAATTAAATAAAAGTCTTTTTTTTCCCTGCAATTCCCTGTCTGACAGGTGTTTTTCATGATCTACATATCTAGTTAACCTAAACAGCCTCCTCCTTTTCCCTTCCTTGCTGCAGGTGCAATTGCCGGGGGAGGAGGTTTGGGCAAGAGCCCCCCCCCTTGTCTCCCCTGTGGATACCCATGACCTTCATAGATCTGGCACATGTCAGAATTGACCTGAACTGAATGTGTCTATTAGTCTCTTGTTAATATCTCTTACGGATTTACTATTTACTGATGTGGAAATTTCGATCCTTTTTTTCAGTTTTTTTTAGCCCTATGTGATACATAATAACAGGTTGTAAGTTCTCTTGCAAGCTTACACAAGTTCTCAGCCAGTAGACGTATAATTTTAACTCTGCTTGTTTCATGTAATGGAGTAGAAATAGATGCACTCAAAAAATGTTGTAAATCATGGATAACACGTTTTATAAAAAATAAATAAAAAAAAAGAGGCCTGATGTCAGTGAGATATGCTAAACAGAAAGACAAGATTGAAGTTTATAAAAAAACACAAAAAAAACCACAAACTCATCCATCCAGAAAATACAGAGATGAGATAGAAATGGAATAAATCCAAAAGCGACAGTAATTGTGAGTAAAAAAAAATAGGTAATCTCTAAATGAAGATGCAGTAGGGAAATAATGCAGTGTGAGGGAAGAGGAGGTGAAACATGAGAAAGATCGCAGATGATTGATGCATGTGTAAAACCTCCCTGCTAGGAACAGGTTACTTGATGCAAATTGTTACAGAGAAGGATGAGGATTTTTTTTCTGCAAAAGCTGTGGGCAGCATAATGCTAATACACATGTGAAGGCGGCAACTGATATTGCTGAATGCTTTCTAATTAAGAATTACAACTGCACCTACCCTTGACAGACTACTGTAACAAGTCCTCTTCTTGCACAATGTGAATATGTTTTATATATTTTAGATTCACTACTTAGGGGGATTTTATCATTCCCTCTCTGTTCTCTGGCTGACTTTACCACCTCCCCTAAAAATAAAGTTGCATTACTTGCCCTTTCTCCTGAATGCAGGAGGGGAGAGGAAGATGGGGTGTTTAGTATTCCAATGGTCTTTATGCCTATCCTGTGCACGCCCTTCTTCTGACTCGTGTTATTCTGTACTCCTCAATGAGTTAAAGTGCCAGGAAATCACCCAATCAGAACAAGGAGAGTCTGTCATAGATCTGGATTGCTGGACTTGATAAAAGAGATCTCGTGGGACTACATATGAAAGTGGAAGAGTGGAAAATAGGCTTTAGGTACACGGTGCAAATATTTCTTTGCTTTGTCCCCATTTTTCCACCATACGCTATGCATGGAAAGCTAAATGCTGAAGAGAGAAACTGTCCAGGAAGAAAGTGTGAAAAAAGGAAATATGAGCGGTATAATAGTTTATGTTTCTTCTATCAGTCATTACTTATTACAATTCTTTGATATTTCTGTAGAAGTGTATTTCTGCTTTTTTCCCCTGCTGATATTAATGAACTCGCTTTAGACAGAAAATGCAACACAATGCAAACCATGGAGAATGGAGTTAACCTCATACATAAACATATACAGACACTAAAGAGCCGACCCAATATGTACAGATAATCAGCCCTGAAATGGTGCCTCAGAATGGATTTGGGGCGCATTGGTGGCACAACCGTACCCGAATTTCAAGCTACTCAGGTAGCCCTGATATTCCTCAGAACATGTCACAATTTGGACATTAGAGCCAATTCCATGCTGATATCTCCCAAAAGGAATGCTGCCCCAATACACTGAAAAGAAGTGGTCGCCTTGGTCCTACTTGATGGGCAGTACTTTGGCCTCTTATGGGGCTATTATGAATATAGATGGCAGTGGGTGGACTTCAGCTATAGGCAAAAGCGCCAAAGTCTGTAATAAAATAAAAATCAGTAACAATTAAAACAAAAAACACAATACCTTAAATACATAAAAATAAATGTAATGAACATTAAAAAATATGTACTAGTAATTAAATTTTACAAATGTTTATATTAATGTAAATATACTATTATACTATATAACATTAATATATTAGAAATGTATATACATTTTCAGAAAACCAAGTGACAGTGCGCTAAAGTGCGAGCAAAGTGACAAGTGTAACTGGATATGTGTCCAAAATATATTTAGCCTTCTTAGGTATACTTTCAGAGATAGTAGACTATACAGAAGGTGGTAGCAATACACAGTATGTACAAATGTGGTACTCACATTCTAGTCCATATGTATGGGACAGATAACATACAGCTCTTGAATCTTCTTTCTGGGTCTCTATTTTTTCTTGTGACACTTAAAATGTCTGGAAACAAGCGAAATTAGAGTGTTCTGGCTGGCAAGAGTACACAAAGGTCTCAATCCCGATGAGTGTTGCCTGTTTAGAAATCTGCAGAATTGACATTGGTGAATTCCTCCTATGTCACCAGAATGTGTTCGGTGGGTGATCTGAGCACACTGAGTAGCCCAAAAATATATGGTTTTTATGGCAAAAATGTCCCGCCTCGATTGGCTGAGATGCTTCTGTTTCCAAATGGCCCAAACTACCGATTTGGACACGAATTCAGGGATACTGAGTGGTCCCATTTGGGATATTTGTGGAATTCTGCTAAAATGCCTGACACAAAATCCATTTCAGGTCAGATCGGTGTATATTGGGTAGACCCATGGGTCCATCTAGTCTGCCCAATTTTCTAAATACTTTTATTAGTCCCCAGTTCCCTATCTTGTATCTAGGATAGCCTTGTGCCTAAACTTGTGCATGCTTAACTTGTGCATGCTTAAACTCCTTGTAGAGAAAACTAGTAGGGAATTTTGGTTCTTTCAATAATAATGATAATAACAATAAAAATATAAATGTAAACTGTGGAACTTTCATTTTTTTTCTATCATAGAAGAAAATGTGATGAATAACTGTGTATCATACTTGCCAACAATTTTTCCTGATGACCTTGGACAAAAAGGGGGCGCAGCGAAAGTGGGCAGAGTTGCTCAATATTGAGCTCCAGCACAGTGAGCTCCAGGATGCTTTGTATACATACTGTGTATCTGGAGCTCATTTACCAGCATTTAGACCGTGTGTATGTCTGCCAGACCTACAGAGTTTAAACACAATGCTGTCAATGCTGTCAGTTGGTAGCAGTATTGCTGGGACAAACACAAATCTGCTGGAATAGTCCTGGCAAATCCAGGACTATTGGCAACTATGCTATATTTGTTCATATTGCGATAATTACAATAAGATAATTTCTTCAAGTCCCATTAAAAAAACCCAGCAACTTTCACAAAATCACACGCCTGCTTTTAAAATAAACACTCAAACATCTTCTGCTTCTCAAAACAGCTCTTTGCTAATAACATACTTTGGTTTAAAGTTGTGCATTATCTACAGACTAATGTATACTCAACACAGTTGTAAAGCCCTGCTCAGCTCTGTAGCACTGAAAGAACTAAGCAATGTTTGCAAGACATACACAGAACTGTTAGTGTTTAATAGACAGCAGGCATTTCACATGTAACCAGGACAAATGTGTGTGCATTGTAGTGATACGGAGCCCAGAACTCAACAAGCATGAAGAATAAATTAGAGTTCTTCCCGGGAGAGGGTGTTCCTTTCCACTGAATTGGCTTTTAGACATGGTTAAATAACTCAGTGTTGCAGATGCCATGCTGTTTCTGACTTAAAGATAACTCAGACACTCCATATTCCGCTGGCAGAGAAAGCTCTGCCATTTACATACAGTTACAAGAGGAGAAAATGGATTGCTGGCTTAAATAAACTGATGCCAATTGCATACTGGATCTAATAAGAAATCGATAAAACCTTATCTTCACTGAGAAACGTTCTTGCCGGAGTTTTTTTTTTCTTATTGTTTTGCTCTAGTTGTCACATTTATCCGTCTTTAGCTGCCATATAAGCGTGCTCTGTGTCTGCTCACTGTATGTGACATGATTTTGGGGATATGGCTGCACGCTATTCAAACTATTAATAAAGGATGTGTTTGATTTAAAGTAGTACACAACAAGATCAGATCAAAAAAAAAAATAGATGATGCATTTCTGATGTCATGGGACAATCTCATTGCTTTGTAAATGTATTATTAATCGTTAAAATTGAACCAGACAAATGTAGTTGTCCCTGAAACACTCATATCAGTGTGGATCATGAATTTGCATGATTCGCTCGTAGGTTCAGTCTGTTGAGTCAGAGATAATGCGGCATACTACACTACCAGGTCTTTATAAGAATGTAATTGCCTTTGTATTCTTATCTACATACACATTTTTGGAAAAATATCGGAATTTAAATGCAGCCCAAAATCTGTCAGTATGCATTGCTTTTATACTTTCTTACCTTTTCCGAGCTCTTTTATATAATACAACCAGTTACTACTTTTCTATAATCTGTAATGTTTATGAATAGCTTAACTCTCTCGTAAAGCCGCTGGAAAACATAAGTTAGTATTAACGCAGGCAAAACAGGAATAAAAGAATTAAATGGTTTTTCTTAGCAGAATAAGAGATACAAGTTGTAAAAAGTACAACTTTTAGTTTTCTGCAAAACAAAATGTATATTGATCTCAAATTCATTGAGTACCAATAAGGACTGTCTTTACAGATAAGCATGGTAAAAGTTTCTTTAAAATGCACCATCATATGCTGCAGGGCTGAAAAGGTACACATAGCCAATAAAATGATAGCTTCTATTCAATGACCTTAAACAATATATCTCTGGTCATTGAATATCAAAGACTGCAATAGGAAACAGCTGTTTTATCCAGTCGATATCGCTCAGTGGGGCTGAGACTGCACAAACAGACTTTGGAGGATCAGTGACTTTAATTGTTTCATGCTTCTTATGTTTTTATCTATGTAAGCCTTGATATACTTGGGGGCCAATTAAACTATTTGTCTACCTATTACACTATATTTCTGCCTATCTTCTCCCTTCCTTTTACACATCTCTTACCAACGTAAGCCTACAGGGCTATTGGACCAACAGTATTTATCACATACCAGTGGATTATAGGGATCAGAGTCCCAAAAACGCACAGAAACCTAGAGCTGGTTATTTTTTGGCTCTATCCGATGTGAGTTTATTCCCATTGGGAGTCATACAATTGTATTACCTTTATTATACAGTGTCAAACATTGTTTTGTCATTTGTGTCTGCCTTTTTTTTTCACATCTTTGAGTCAACAGCTTGTTTTATGATAAGTTTTACTTGTGCAATACTTTCTTATATTTCATTATTATAATTCAATTTTTTACATATGTAATAAAAAGGTTATTGAAATGCATTTCTTGTTTTTAATTCCTTTCTTTGCACCCACATTGTACCCAGTATGCCCATTAATAATCCAATCTATGTCCATTAATATGCCACAGTCAGTATTCCCATCAATATGCCACAACCAGTATGCCCATTAATATTCCATAGACGGTATGCCCATTAATATACCACAGTCGGTATGCCCATTAATATACCACAGTCAGTATGCCCATTAATATACCACAGTCAGTATGCCAAATAATATGCCACTCTTTGCCCATTAATATGCCATAGCTAGTATGCCCATTAATATGCTACAGCCAATATGCACATTTAATGTCACTATATGTCCATTAACATACCTCAGTCAGTATGCCCAATATGCCACAGTCAGTATGTCCATTAATATGCCACAGTCAGTATGCCCATTAATATGCCACAGTCAGTCTACACATTAATATGCCACAGTCAGTATGCCAATTAATATGCTACTCTAGGCTCATTAATATGCCATAGCCAGTATGCCCCTGCATATGCCACAGCCAGTATTTCCATTAATATTCAACAGTCAGTATGCCCAATAATATGCCACGGTCAGTATGCCCATTAATTTTCCACTCTTTGCCCACCAATATGCAACAGCCAGTATGCCAATTAATATACCACCCTATGTCCATTAATATGCCACAATCAGTACGCCCACTATGCCACAGCCAGTATGCCCATTAATATGCCATCTTTTGCCCATTAATATGCCACCTTTTGCCCATTAATATTCCACAGTAGTATGCCCAATATACCACAGCCAGTATGCCATTAATATTCCCATTGATATGGCACTCTTTGGCCATTAATATTCCACCCATTGATATGCCAAAGCCAGTATGCTCACTAATATGCCACAGTATTCCCATTAAAATGACACAGCCGTTATGCCCATTAATATGCCAGTCAGAATGCCCATTAACATGCCACTAGGCCTTTAATATGCTACAGCCAGTATGACCACTAATATGCCACTATGTCCAACATTATGCTACAGCCAGTATGTCCATCAATATGCCACAGCCAATTCCCGTTCCCCGTGCTTCTGCGAGAGACAGCAGACTTCCATGCTGCCTCTCTTGCACTCCCCGCGCACTGATCTGGCTTGAGCACCGGAAGGTCGCATGACTACTAATACTCTGACGTGAGATCAGTGCACGGGTATGAGTCAGGCAGCATGGAAGCATGCGTAGCATGGAAGCTCGTGTTTGCCGGCACGTATTTTTTTTCTCTCCTTTTTTTTAAAAATCGGGCTGAGGGGCCGGATAAAAACAGCCTGTGGGCCGTAGTTTGGAGACCCCTGCTTTAAATTAAAGAATTACCCTTATTCCATTTCACTTGAATGGAACCTATTGCTGATTGGTAAATAGAAAAACGATACATGATACATGATTTTATTAACCTGACCCAACATGCTACAGGGAATTATTATTCAATATCTGCATTCACAACCCTTAATTTGTGGCATGCTTTGATCCCATCGTGCTTTATGTTGGCTGAGAACAAAGCAACTGAGGAAACATCCAATTTAAACGATTTGCATGTTGCCATCTTAGTGCATTGCTTATTTCTTTCAAAAGATGAGTGTGCAATTTCAGACCTCAGTAGTCACTGAGAGTGCATTATATAGATAATTAAACTGGCAAATCCATTTTACTTAGAAGAACACAGACTATGAAAGTACAAAGGGTTAAATAATAAATAAAGCATTAAGAGTTGAGCATGAATAGAAATTCTGGAGCAAAAGATCTAAAAGTGGGATAATCAGCTGGAGCATTATGTTGGTTTTCATGGGGATTGCTCTACTTTTAGAAGAGCTCTTTATTTAAGGTCCCCTTTGAATAAAACATCTGTGAAAATTTAGATATTGGCAGAATATTGTAGGTACTCAAAAACATTTTGATTGTCGTCTTGTACACTAAGAATCTTTTCAGTCCTTGTTCCGAGTTATATTATCTCATGACATTGAACACCATAGACTGGAATAGTAAATTTGGATTTAAAAACAGTGATATTCATAGCATTGTATAGAGCTCTTATGTGAAATTTTAAATGTGTAAGAGAATCAGATTATTGGGATTATTAGTGTGTGGCATACTTGCCAGGTTTGCAGGATGTGGTCCCCGGGGAGAATGGGGGCCAAACGTAGCAGAGTTATGTGAGGCAATTGACATCCATTGACCGCATAAGATTAAGTTCCAGCTGACCTGGTCTAATAAGTACAATAGACATATATACATTTTATGGACAAAAGTATTGAGACACACCACTTAATTAGTGAATTCATGTGTTTCAATCAGACTCATTGCAACAGGTGTATAAAATCAAGCACCTAGCCATGCAGTCTGCATTTACAAACATTTGTGAAAAAATGGGTTGTTCTGAAGAGCTCAGTGAATTCAAGCATGGCACTGTGATAGGATGCTACCTTTGCAATAAGTGAGTTTATGAAATTTCATCCCTGCTAAATATTCCACGATCACCTGTAAGTGGTCTTATTGGAAAGTGGAAGCATTTAAGAACAGCCCCATCCCAACGGAAGACCACGCAAAGTCACAGAGTACCAAGGTGCATGGTGTGTAAAAGTCACCAAATGCTCTGCTCGTTCCATAGCCAAAGTGTTCCAAAAGTCCACTGGTATTAATATCAGCACAAGAACTGTGTGGCAGTAGTTTCAAGGAACGGTTTCTACAGCTGAGCAGCTGCATCCAAGTCTCACATCACCAAGTACAAGCCAAGCATGCGATTAAGTGGTGTAAAGCACCACTGGACTCTGGAGCAGTGGAATTCTTCACTGTTTGGCAGTCTAATGGGTGACACTGGGTTTGATGGACCTGCCTGACTGCATTGTACAAACTGTAAAGTTTGGTGAAGAAGGGATAATGGTATGGACCTTTTTTCAGATGTTTGGCTAGGCCAGTTAAATCCAGTGAAGGGAAATCTTAATGCTTCAGCATACCAAGATGTTTTGCACAAGGCTACACCAACTTTGTGGAAACAGTTTGGGAAAGGTCACTTTCTATTCCGGCATGACTGTGCCCCACTGCACAAAGCAATGTCCATAAATACATGGTTGGATGAGTTTGGTATGGAAGAACATGACTGGTTTGCACAGAGCCCTGATCTCAACCCCGCTGAACACGTTTGGGAAGAACTAGAACGGAGATTGCAAGCCAGGCCTTCTCCTCCAACATCATTGCCTGACCTCACAAATTCTCTGCTGGATGAATGGACACACCCTGTCACACAGCCTGTGGAAGCTGTTATAGTCAGAAACATGGGACTAAATACATATTAATGTCCATGTATTTAGAATGCAATGTCACTACAAAGCAAGTAATAATGCCTTGACAGACATTAATTTCTCAGAAGAGGACCTCAAAAAATTGTACTGTATTGGCAAATCCAGGGATTTTGACAACTATGGCAATGCTCTCAAATTTCATTGAAACACAGTTTTCAGAGACACCACACTAACCTAATAATATGTAACGGCAAGAACAAACATTTCACCTTGACAAAATCATTTTTATGCATTGAAAAACAAATCTTTTAATCCTTCAGGGTGCAGTTATGCACAGTTATGTAATTATGTAGTATGTAGCCTGGGTCTTATAAAATCAGGCCATAAATGACCAGTGCAACCAAAAGGGTTTGATTTAACCCCTGACAGAGCTAACATTCAGATATCATGGTGATCCCATAAAAAAACTATAAATCACACAGCACTCATTCAAGTGGCAACTTTTCAACCCTATCGGGTCTTTGTCAAGGCTCGATAAAGACTCGTCAGGGTTGAAACATTGCCACTTTGGTGAAAACAAACACCCCACTTGATTGAGTGCTGTGTGATATTTTTGTGTTTTTTTTCTGAAGTTATTATATGGGAGCCAGTGGTTAGCTACACCCGGCACTGTTTAAAGAGTGAGTGTTATTAGGCCTTAATGGTGATCCCTGACCTAAACTTACATAAAGCCATCTTAAAAATCCCAATACCTTGAGTTTGCTCGCCTGGCAGCATTTGTGCAATTATTTTAAATCAATGTACTGGTAACATCTGTGATATAGAAATGTAATATAAAGGTTGATCTTAATAAATGTCTCTAATAAATGCTATATATGTAAATAACTAATATGCTCATTTTATGGGGGGTTTTCTATAGTGCTTCTTATAAAGTTTCTTGTAGAAACTCTAGGGGGCAATCAAGATCTGTGTGTGAGAATGACCAGTGCTTTCACTTCAGTTCTGTTTTTCTTCTGTTCATTTTAGATACGTGTTTTGAGAAATTGATTTTTTCCCCTCTTGATGCAGTCACCAAGGGGTTCAAATTGCAGGTTTTAAAGTCAGCGCTCCAAGCAAGACACAAGGGAGAGGATTCTAGGCAAGCACTGGAACACAGATGAAAAATAAAAATATACAACTAAATTCCTGTCATTAGGGTGACCACATTTCCTTCCTGCCATTCAGAGTCACTTTATGCGACTGTGTCACAATATTTATCGGTCATCCTAGTCTCCATCTATACCAGTCCAGCTACCTTCATTTCCAATCCACCTTTGTCTGGCTAAGCCTTATGGGAAATTGGTCCAGAAAAGCGGAAAATTTTAGTTCTCAATCACCTACCCTTTATTCCAGTTGTTGTAGTGCGTACTCCCCATGATTCTGGTTGAGTATTATAGGAAGAGTACTCCATTACAGCTGGAATACCAGGGTTTAGGTACCTTCTTACTAACCTTTGGCACTTTATTTGGATGAACACGACAGGAAGTGTACTTCACAGAATTTGCGGTTTTAAACGTTCGTAATCACCAGATCTAAAAATGATCTACAATTAATTCAGATTTGCTTTTCCAGCTGTGTGGATTACATTTCCCATGACGCATAACCAGCTGTGTGGCTGGCTGAGTACAATGAAAAATGAAGGCTAGTCCAGAGCTACTGGCTCGTCCAATGTTAGCAATCCCCTAATGTTCAAACATATTTAGATAGACATAAAGACACAGGTAGATTGGCATGTAGATAGACAAAGACAGATATGTATAGAGGAACAAATTGAGATCCAGACAGATAAGCACAGAGTGTATTTATTTCTAAATCTATTATTTCCTACCTCTGCATAGAATGTTTGAAGTGGAGGAAATAGATTAGCATGGAAGGGACTAGCTTCTGTTTGTTGAGCCTGCACCTTCCTGTCTAATAGGTTTGCTGCCAATCAAATCAAGCAGAGAGAACTGAATCCCTGAAGCTGGGGATGTATGAGGTGGTTAGTGACTGGTGCCCTGACATTCAATGGAAGATATTCTGACTGCTCTGTCTCAGAGGGTGACCTAGATGACTGCAGGGAGTAACACAAACTCGCCCTGCACTGTCATAAACACACTGCTGTGCTCCCCAGACATCAGCTCCCCCTGTCATAAACACACTGCTGTGCTCCCCAGACATCAGCTTGACATCTCTTCTTTGATCTCTCACAGTTCTACCTGTGTGCTCATTCCAGGACTCTGCATTGCCCCAGGTTGTCTGGGACATGGGACTTCACCTTAAATGTGGGACTATCCTGGGAAATCCTGAACATGTGGTCATCCTAACCGGTCATGTGCGACAGAACTGAATGTGTTAAAACTAAATCACAAGAAATTTGATGGGAGCCATTCTGAACAGACTAAATATTACAGTTATACCTAAAGTGGACCTAGTGTGGATAGATGCGTATTCATTTATGTGAAGTTATATTGGTGAAAATTATGCAGGCCTTTCCAAAAGTCCAATATCTAAATTCATTAACTGAATCAATAGAAAGGTTATAACTGTAATGCAGCTGTCTGCTAGCTGCATTACATCTGATGCCAAACGCGACTGATGAATTGGATGAGATATAAACTTATGTGTTGGATTTGGACATGAAGAAGTTATTCAAAAGAAGAAATCTATCACAAACGCTGGCATAACAAAACACAATTTAAAAATTGAAATCCGACTGTTACAGCTCAGCACATACTGTTACAGCTTAGCATTTACTGATACCGCTCAGCACATACTGTTACAGCTTAGCATTTACTGATACAGATCAGCACATACTGTTACAGCTTAGCATATACTGATACAGCTCATCACATACTGTTACAGCTTAGCATATACTGATACAGCTCAGCACATACTGTTACAGCTTAGCATATACTGATACCGCTCAGCACATACTGTTACAGCTTAGCATATACTGATACCGCTCAGCACATACTGTTACAGCTTAGCATATACTGATACAGCTCAGCACATACTGTTACAGCTTAGCATATACTGATACCGCTCAGCACATACTGTTACAGCTTAGCATATACTGATACAGCTCAGCACATACTGTTACAGCTTAGCATATACTGATACCGCTCAGCACATACTGTTACAGCTTAGCATATACTGATACCGCTCAGCACATACTGTTACAGCTTAGCATATACTGATACAGCTCAGCACATACTGTTACAGCTCAGCATATACTGATACAGCTCACCAAATACTGTTACAGCTTAGCATATACTGATACAGCTCAGCACATACTGTTACAGCTTAGCATATACTGATACAGCTTGCCACATACTGTTACAGCTTAGCATATACTGATACAGCTCAGCACATATTGTTACAGCTTAGCATATACAGATACAGCTCAGCACATACTGTTACAGCTTAGCATATACTGATACCGCTCAGCACATACTGTTACAGCTTAGCATATACTGATACAGCTCAGCACATACTGTTACAGCTTAGCATATACTGATACAGCTCAGCACATACTGTTACCGCTTAGCATATACTGATACAGCTCAGCACATACTGTTACAGCTTAGCATTTACTGATACAGCTCACCACATACTGTTACAGCTTAGCATATACTGATACCGCTCAGCACATACTTTTACCGCTTAGCATATTCTGATACAGCTCAGCACATACTGTTACAGCTTAGCAAATACTGATACAGCTCAGCACATACTGTTACCGCTTAGCATATACTGATACAGCTCAGCACATACTGTTACAGCTTAGTACATTGGGAAATAATCACCCAAACCAGGGTCATCCAAGCTTTTCCTGAAGTGGTCTGCATGATCAGAAATACATGTTTATTTATTTAGCAGTAGTAGAAACAAGTCTAAAACACTTTAAATCAACTTTATTCAAAGAAAACTACACAGTTTTAGTAAAATATATGTCAATAGGCCAGCTGATCTGTACTTTTCTGCATTTGGTCCACAGGGCGCATGTTAGACGCACCTGACCTGAAACAGTTGTGACTTTAGAGTAACAAAATTGTTTCTTAGTTGTGCAGAATTTGGAAACAAAATATACTATGTAGATCAAGAATAAATATAGTATTATTTTCAAGCTTAAAAATGCAACAAAAATAGCTTTACTTATATACACTTAATCATGTCTAAAATCCCTGAAAATGAGTCTCCCAAATTCTAAAAACAGAATGTATGTAATTTTTTAAATTCTACTGTTAAATGTAAAACTGTGTAATACCATTCTGGACTTGGTCCACAGGACATACTTGAAAACAAGATAAATCTCAATGTATTTTTCCTGGTAAAACACTTTCCAAAAAAATAAATAAAATAAATGTTTCTTTATTATCTTAATTAAAGTATTAGATAAAACATATACCTGTACATTACTGTTATTTTTTATTTAATTTATATTTATTAAAAAGATTTTTTTTTACACTACTATAAATGTGAATACTTAATTATATAATTTATTTACTGAAAAAAGCAAAAACTAAACAGCCCATTTTAAGCACTATTTACATGTACATGTGTCAAGAATTTAGTAATGTTCTCCTGGCATCCTTCTATGTCACAAGCTTACAGGCATTGTTGTTTCTTTAGTGGTATCCCTCTGTGCATTATCTTGCCAATTATCTCATTCTGCACTCTGTAACAAACAACCAGTACAAAACTGCTTCTGTATTTAGACATTTTATTCTAAAAACTGCCCATACCATTTGCAGAACTTCTACTTCATGTCATTTTGCTTGGGCAGAGTGGGCATTATGCATCATCAAGTAGTTCTAAGGTATTTTCACTCCACTGAAATGCTGGGTGATAATCAGTTGAATTTAGTAAATCCCAACCTATGATGAGCTCCTGACAATAGCCTTTAAAACAACTGGTAATAGAACAATAACAAATATCAGGAATGGTCTCTGAGGGAGTGTACATTTGTGATGCAGTTCCAAAGTTGCCATCACCACACTGAAATAGTAATTACAGCTCAATTTACCAAAGGTTGTGTGCATGCTGTGATCTTAAATAGATTAGTGGGAACATTGTCCCACTGCTGCTCTAATTCCTACCCTACATCCATTTTCATTTGCTGTGCAAAGGATTTAGGCAGGTGTGAAAAAAATTCTGTAAAGTAAGAATGCTTTCAAAAATAGACATGTTAATATTTTTATTTTCAAAACTTCTACACACACTTGCACACATTTTTTTTAAGGAACGTATCAGGTTGTTTTTTCCAAACATCTTGGAAAACTAACCACAGTTCTTCTGTGGATTTAGGCAGTCTCTCTCCGTGTAATCCTAGATAGACTCAATAATGTTGAGATCAGGGCACTGTGGGGGCTTTATAATCACTTCAATGACTCCTTGTTCTTCTTAATGCTGAAGATAGTTCTTAAGGACGTTGGTTGTAAGTTTGGGGTCGTTATACTGCATAATAAATTTGTGGCCAATCTGATGAATCGCTAAGGGTATTGCATGATGGATAAATATCTGTTTCTACTTGTCTGAGGAGTAATGCAGCCCCAAACTTGCAAGCAATCTCCACCACTGTTAAATGCAGACACTAATTCTTGTATCTCTGTCCAGCACTTCGGTGATCATCCTGCCATCTGCTGGGTGTACTAGGGTCTCTCTATTTTCTGTGAGTTCTGAGCTGATGTTACTGCTAGACATACTCTGATTGCAAATGGAAGTAAGCATGATGTGTTTTTCATCATGACCACTGCGTCTACAGCCCAGACAGCACATCAACTGTCTGCTTTGGAATTTCTCCCTAGGAAAGACCTTGCTGATGCAGTATAACTACCCTGTGTCTTGTTGCTGTACCCAGTATTGCTATGGCGTATTTTTTTTGACATTAAATGGTCTTTAGCAACCTTGTTAGCTGAGTTTGGCTGTTCCTCGCCCAGTTTTATTTATTTTACACGGCTGTTTCTGTTTTAGTTAATGATGGTGCTCAACCTGAATAATACATTGATGATCATTAGCACCTGGTATAATTGTTTAATCATCATCATCATCAAACTTCCTGACCATGCAAGTGTGCCTGTAAGTATGGATGCTGTTTTGAAGTCAAAGGTTGGTCACCCCTAATATTCATTTGATTTAGGATTTTTCTTCTGTTCACACACGTTGCATTTTGTTAATTGATAAAAATACACTATGAACATTCTATACCTGAAAGCATTCCTACGTTACAAGATTTTTTCGCACCTGCCTAAAACTTTTGCACAGCACTGTAGGTGTAGAGGAAAGAGTACGTACTGTTGTAGGCAGGAGGCATCATTGTGAGTGTGGAATGCCAAACTGCTCATGCATGTGTGGTGCCTTTTTTCATTGAAGTGAGTGATTGCGCACATCTGCAGTTCATTCAACATCAATGGGAACTCCTCCAATCTGGGAGAAAAAGGCAGAACATCGGCAAGCTGCAACTGAGTTCGAATCAAATTGGAAGCAAGATGAATAAGTGTTTGTGTGGGAACAAGTACTTCCCCCTATGTGTTTCATGACTGACAGTGTCACTTCCATAGGGGCTATGCTTCTATAGAGGATGTTCAGTTTATACTTAAAGTGTAATTTTATTGAGTGAATAAAGTTCATAGTGATTAGATCACTATAATATAATGTCCTTATGGAAATTCACCCAAAAAAGCCACTGCAGTTCAAACAACATACTATGTACATAAAAAAGACTACTTAAAAATCATACAAACATGTGTATAAACTCTGCAGTATTGCTACAAAACACAGAAACGCTAAGCTGTGCAATCTATAGTTAGAATGTCTAAAGGGTATATAGAGGACTAGGCTTACAAAATGATGCAAGGCAAGTGTTGTGAAGGTCAAAATGTTCAGAGCTCTTAAGAGAGCAGAAACAAAATGACCTGTGCATACCTACACCTGACATATTAAACCAGTCATAATTCAAAACAGCCACCTCAATAAATAAAGTGTAACATGTTTCTTTGCGTGGAGTTTCAGGCTGTGAAAAGGGAATCCCCTCTCTCTATTCTGGAGATTTCGCCTGGGACATCGGTTGACCCAATACCCCACGAGGGGCTCTTGGATGCCTATTATACTGAGCAGAGTACTGCTCAGTAAGATGTGAGTGGACATATTGATTGTCTTTTCAATCGTCACTTTTTGTAGAAATACTACACTATAATATATTTAAACCATTTTTTCCCTTTGCATACTATGGAGAAGATTGCCTCAGTTTAAAGGGTAATCACAAATGTGAAGTGTTTGGGAGAAGCGCACAGATTCATGTTTTTTATTGTCTGTTTATTTGTACTAGAAGTGGAACACTAGTTGTTTTCTTGTGCTGCCACTCTAATCACATAAAGGAACAGTGTATTCTTGTCTTTTGTAGTTATGTTTCTTTAACATTAGTCTTTACTGCTCCAACATGTTATTCTTTTCTTGGTTTTACAAGGGTGTTAAAGGGTGGCATTTCAGATAGATTTATAACCGTAAAGCTTAGTGTCCTAGTATACCTGTCCCAGTATATCCAACAATCTACAACTGATTTGGTCCTAACCGTTCAAGTGCTAGAGAAGTAATAATCATTTTTCGCTGCAATGCGTCTTTGAAAAGACTACAAGCCAAGGGGTGAATCCCATTACATATGCTCAATTAAACATTTCCTATAAACTGGAGGTAGAATCACACAGTCATTACTCATTTCAATATCCCTCATCAGGAATAAACAGAATCAAGTTGCAATGTCCCAAAAGTCTCATTACAAAATAATCATCTGAGGGTGTGAATGTCTATGGAACTAAAGAGGTCAGTGTTGATTGGAATTACTGTGCGTTATTGACACTGTCTATGAATCAACAGTAAATGTGACAGAACATTAATAAAGCAGCATGTGTTTAAATTATACTTCTGCAAGCATTGCAATAGAACCTGCAGAATTGATGCAGAATCTACAGGCAAGGATTGGCCGCATTGTATTCTTCCTTGGTTGGGTCCTTTATAGAGGGGGAAGTATCATGAGAGGAAAGCCAGAAGGAGGAAAAATGAAACACAAGGCAATTACCCTGAGGTGCTATACTATCATAACTGCACTTAACATTAAATAGATTAATATCAATTTTCATTTATCATATCACTAACAATCAACACTTGAGGCCATCTTCAAAGATGGGGGTGTTCAAGAAGATAAAAAAGATTTTAGCTATGTTTTAATTATAACTTATTTTTTTAAAGTGTTGTGATTGCATGCAACTGTTGCATTAATAATACTGCATCAAGGCAATCTGGAACTACTTGATCTGATTTAAATATCGATGTCCCCATACGTTTAAGAGATGTGCTGTTCATTTTATACTGCTTGGATTTAGAAGTGATATTGTTTCTTTCTAACAGAAACTGCTTTACTAAGAAAATATCACTGAGCTGCTGCGACTACAACCTCTATTGCCCTTCATTTGACATGGCCACCTGCTGCTAAGTTTCCATGGGAGAGCCGGTGATCAGTAAAGAAACATGCTTATATATTGATCCCACATACCGAGCATGGTTTAGACATACAAATACTTACTGAAGTAATATAGCTTTTAAGAGAACAGCTATTGCAGGAACATGAATTTGCACACACATCACAGTTCTCGTGTACAAATCAAAATAACTTCCAATTTAATTAAAGATACTTTTTTATATGCTGTGTGCAACATAAGGAAAATTATGGTCAGAATTGGGCCCCTGAAGTGGAGCATTCGAAGAGTAGGGTGGGTCGGTGCCCCATTCCACTGTTTATAGACAACTGAGAGAAATAAAGTACCGGCCAGGAGTTCAGACTGACTCCAACAAACTGCTCAGCTGCAAGTAATTAGCAGCAGTAACTTAACTGCACTATATCCCTTTCCATATGTTTGTTACTGTTAGTCTTCCAATAAATATACATTTTTGTAGGGAGTATCAACATGTGTCATTTCTCTGTGGATTCATCGATAACCGTTTCTTAGGTCCACCTCTTATCATACTGGGTCACCAAACTAAAAGTTAACAGTGATTGCTCTTTAGAAATGTTTTGTAATGTACTTGCTTACTCTGGGATCAACCAGGGTTTGAACACGGCATGCGGTCTTTTTTGTATTCTAACTCCCATTAGCTAGTTTTTGACGTTATAATACTGTTGTCCATGAGAACTGCAAAACACATTCCTATTATAGATGAATCAATCAAGCAAAAGGTCACAAAGAAACCTCAATTGCATTTCATTAGAGATACAAGTCTGGCCCCTTGAATTGCTTGACATTTGCAGAATAAGAAACCAACATATTAATATATTTCCCAGTAAAACCACTACGTCATTGCAGAACCTCTATGTCATGGAAATCTGCGGCAGAATTACTTCTATGGGGTAATTTTCTTGCATAGATTTTAATGAAAAAATACTGGCCACAATTTATTCCTCAAAGCAAATTACATACTGTATGCAAAATTATACAGAATGGTTTATTCTAACTGGGCTGAAATTTACATAGATAGCAACTGCCATCTCCTGAGGTCCTTTGCTGGCTACCTTTTGTGGCCAGGGTCTGCTCAGAAATGTTACAATTCAGCCTGAAGAATACTTCCCACAGCTATATAGCAAAAGCATTTTTATTCTGCATGAGTCATAACATTGTACACCACTGTAATATTTAATTCCCTTTCCTTCTAGTCTTTATTATCTTTGCTTCCTTGGCTAGAGGATACAGCATACATCCCGCTAAGATAATTAATATTTTACAGAAAAACGTTAGAACGAGCTCTGTAAAGAAATGGCACTGCTGGATATGAACATGTTTGCCAAAGCGTGTGCACATCAAGTCGATTGTATGTTGATGAGAAGAAAAGAAGAAGAAGATCTATTTTAGAAGTTATCTAAATATTCTCATTAAAGTAATTTATATCTCCTGCTATTTGGTAACGAGCAGAATTTCAACTTTTGGTGCATTTCATGTGAGAAGACCAGTTGTAAGCACCATGTCATAGGGACACATAAGGTACAACCATAATAGTCAAACATCACACAGAGAAAAAGATATCCCTTCTAGCAAGATACTGCAGACAGATCTTGATGTGTGTAGGGCGAAGGAGAAAGACAAAATCCTGTAATAACAGGTCACTGAAAATGATAAACGTTTTGTCAGTTTCTGTGATGGAACTTGAAAGACGTAGGCCATCCATCCGAACTGGGAACATAAACACACATCTATCTGTAAACACACATTTTATAGCACATTTTATTTAGGTACACACCATACCATGTGATTTCTCATTTAAATTCATAAATATTCATTTTGTGTCTTGATTTTTTTTAGAAAAAAACCCATTCTTAAAACTGATTTAATCAACATATTAATTCATTGTAAATATCTTCCCGTTGTTTTTTCTGTGTCTATTTTAGAGCATTTGCACGAAATATAAATATAAGGTCCTTCTGACCTACATACTCTAAAACAATCACTAATGCAACTAATAATAAAATACCCTATGTTGGTGGTTAACAAATAGTACTGATGTGGAATCTTAATGAATTGCTCTTGGGAATTTGGGAGGATCAACTGAATGTTGGAAGTTTTAATTATTTGAGAATTCACAAAACCTTTTGATTTTTAACACTTACAAACTGGTTAGAGATTTGACTGATGAATGTCATGTTTGATTAATTGATTGATTGATAGAAAGATCGATGCTGTACACACACTCACAGGCCACAGAACCCTGGATATGCTATGTATAGAAATACAATCACACAAAGCTGCTAAATTAATTTGAGTAATGGGTTTGGTTGATACATCCATTGGGAAGGAGGAGGTAGGTTTATATTTTAAAATAAGTAAATTAATGTTGAATAGTAATTTTCTGGTGATGATCATAGCAGAGAGTATTAACACAACAATAATAACTTGAGTGATTACTTGTAGCATCACTAACCAAAGTGGGCCTAAAGGACTGTAGAATGGCCATTGTAATCCCAGAGAAGTAATTACAGGCTAATGAGTCTTACATCAGCAATTGAAATCTTAATGGAATTATTTTATAGATTACTACAAATCCAATGACTTATTTGTGCCTTGATGGTAAACCCATTTGCGTGTAACTTCTAGGTCAATGACACTATGTCCTTGAACTTGCGGTCACGTCAACAGAAAAGCCACAATAAATTAAACAGTATAATAAATGAGGCACTGAAGCATTTGTAAATGACCTTTACATGTCTTAGATTTTTATAGTAGGCAAGTCATTCACTCCTGTATTCAACAGACTTCTATTATAAAATAAATTGTAAACATTGCAGATTAAGGATAGTTTTAGATTCGTTCTCTCACTATTTTTAAACATCTAATATTTTATTAATGATAGCTAGAAGAGTAAACCTTTACCTGCCTATTATTTCACTCAGTTGCCTAACATTCAGTGGCGGATCCAGGGGGGAGGGGGGGGGGGGGCAATGGGGCAATTGCCCCCCCCCCCCCCCCCTGAGAAGAGAGAGAAAAAAAACAACTGTAAATAAAAAAGACACTTTAAAAAAAAAAAAAAACCACGCTTGCAGGCAGAGACGGAGGTGAGAAGGGATCGGAAGATCCCCCTCACCTTCTCTGCCTGCCTGCTAGGCTGCACGGGGAGCCGAACAGGCAGCACAGAGAAACCTCCGTGCTGCCTGTTCGGCTCCCCGTGCAGTCTGACAATGAAGTGCCGACAGGTCACGTGACCGGCGCGCTGACGTCATACGCGCGCCGGGTCACGTGACCTGTCGGCACAACCACCTGTGAGACGAACAGGCAGCATGGAGAAGACCATGCTGCCTGACACTAGCCACCAGGGAAAGGTAAGTGCTGGGGAGTGGGGAGATGGGGGGAATGTACTGGGGAAAGTGGCAGGGGCTTATTAATGGCAACTAACACTGGCATATTACTGGGCAAATTGGCTGGGGAATATTAAAATATTAAATGGCAAATAACTGGCATATTACTGGGCAAATTGGCAGGGGATATTAAATGATAAATAACTGGCATATTACTGGGCAAATTGGCAGGGGCATGTTAAATGGCAAACAACACTGGCATACTACTGGGCAAATTGGCAGGGGCATATAAAATGGCAAATAACACTGGCATATTACTGGGCAAATTGGCAGGGGCATATTAAATGGCAAATAACATTGGCATATTACTGGGAAAATTGGCAGGGGCATATTAAATGGCAAATAACATTGGAATATTATTGGGCAAATTGGCTGGGGCATATTAAATGGCAACTGACACAGGCATATTATTGGGAAAATTGGTAGGGGCATATTAAATGGCAAATAACACTGGCTTATTACTGGGCAAATTGGCTGGGGCATATTAAATGGCAACTGACACAGGCATATTATTGAGCAAATTGTCAGGGGCATATTAAATGGCAAATAACACTGGAATATTATTGGGCAAATTGGCTGGGGCATATTAAATGGCAAATAACACTGGAATATTATTGGGCAAATTGGCTGGGGCATCTTAAATGGCAACTGACACAGGAATATTATTGGGCAAATTGGCTGGGGCATATTAAATGGCAACTAACACTGGCATATTATTGGGTAAATTGGCTGAGAGAGCCATACATGGGAAGGGAGAAGAGAGAGACATAAATGGGATGGTAGAGGAGAGACAGACAGACATGGGTTCGCAGAGGAGAGACAGACAAATATGGGATGGCAGAGGAGAGACAGACAAACATGGGATGGCAGAGGAGAGACAGACAGATATCGGAAGGGAAGAGGAGACAAACAGACATGGGAAGGGAGAGGAGAGAGACATAAATAGGAAGGGAGAAGAGAGAGACATAAATGGGATGGTAGAGGAGAGACAGACAGACATGGGATGGGAGAGGAGAGACAGAGAGATGGGAAATGAGAGAAGAGACAGACGGACATGGGAAAGAAGAGGATACATAGACGGACATGGGAAGGAAGAGGAGAGAAACGGGCATGGAAGGAAGAGAGACAGAGGGACACGGGGAGTGAGAAGAGTGCGACAGACATGGGAAGGGAGACGAGCGTGACAGAAGGACATGAGAGAGAGGAAAAGACAGACGGACATGGGAGAGAGGAAAAGACAGACGGACATGTGCCCCTCCCAAGATCAGACTCTGGATCCGCCCCTGCGAACATTTACACAATTATGTCTAACATTAACCCCTTCACAACAATGCCTGTACATGTATGGGCTTCAAATGCAGGTGACAATACCTGCACATGTACGGGCTGCCATTAAAATAGCACAACTGCGACGTGATTCGTGCCAATAAGTGAAGAAATCCAGGAAAGGTAAAAAAAAAAAAAAAGTCCACCAGGATCGCTCGTGGGTGCGTTTAGTGACAGGCCCGTGACAATTGTTCACAATCATTCCCTCTCACCCTATGCAAATCAGTTGAGGGGTGTTCCAGGCTGCTTCTGGAGGCATGTCTGAAACACCCAGAAAAGGTGCTGTCTTAGTCTGCAATAGCTGAAACAGGCTAATAACAATCCATTGCCATCATCCCACAAATTTGGGAAGATGGATGGGGTAAGTGGATCCTGGTTGCCTTAACAGTTAGACAGACCAGGATCAACCATTATTTTTTGCATTTATACATGTGATCACTGTTAAAATCAATCACATTGATCACATGCAATAAATGCAAAAAAATACAGTAAATACAGTAAATGACCATCAGTGTTGTCACGCACTGACAATCATGGATTGTCAAAATCCTCCCTCTCTCTCACTGACACACTTTGATCTTGTGTCAGAAAGAGAGAGGAGAGAGATATACCATGGCCCTGGATTTTTTTTAACAACAAAAACACCAAGAAAATGTTTATTTTGACATTTTTATTAAATTTTATCCAACATACAAAGGGTTAAAGTCTAGAAACAAAATGGTCTCAAAAGAAAGCCCTATCCATCCTTAAACAAACAATTAATATGTGGGGATTTATTTAAGATGCAAACGTGCACTTTTATTTAAACGCACACATAGCTAAAGTAGCAAAATCGCTATTGTCCAGGACATTAAAACAAAGAAAACCAGTGTCCTGAAGGGGTTAATAATGAGGCTGATTTGTTAACATGGAAGCTAACATCCCCGTCTTGCCCCACATGCAAATTAATTATTCATCATTATAGCAGTTAGTTTACCTATGGGATTGCTGACTTTTGTCACACAAAACTTAAAATTCATTAATTAAAACCATTTTTCCTTTGATGCAGCTACATATTTCAAATTCTACAACCACAATTTCTAGAATGATTTTTATGCTCTGTTAAAGGGACAGTCTGTCCAAAGTTTTATTGGACAGCTTTTATATCACATTTTCTTGCATGTTCCGTCAGATCTAGAACGTACAATTCTGCACTTGCAAAAATAGAATAAGGTTTGTAAACTGTGCTCTACCCCATTCTGAATTGCATTTGGAGATTCTGACGCGCTATTCGCATGAGTGAGCATACTCATCACTTACTCTACTGAAAATAATGGGGGCACATTGGACATATATGGAAGTGATCCTGCATGCATGTTGTGTAGACCATGCATTATACAGGGGCAGCATGGCTTGGAGGCTGGGAGGGGGAGTGCCAGTGCTACTCAACATTATATCCTAACTGGGCATGTACAACTCTGTTCATTCTCCTCTGGTGTCCCTATTTTCTGGGATGAAGGAGTGTGAACACTGTTTCGCTAGCCAACTAGCCATATGACATAATGTGATCTTTTAAAACCTTGATGTATCTCAGGTCATGTAATTATATAGACTCAAAAAAAATGTTGATGAGTCATGAGTGATGAGTCATAACTCACATCATAGAGCCCTTCGTCTTACACCATACACTGCAGAGTATACTTACATTATATTTCATAACCTCACACAACATTTATACTTGTGTCTACAAGGTTTAGCCAGTCTTAGTAAATCCCTTCATCCTTTTATTTTTTCCCCCCTAGAAATGGTGATCCAATTTTTTCAGTCCAACAGACGTGTGAATGTGGCATTTGGCAAATATAATATTTCTACAGATACATCTGACAGCCTTGTAAAAATATAGTGCTGCTGACGCTATAAGTCGTGGGATGAGCTTGGAGGAAATCGCTCTTTGCTTTAAATTCTAACCTTTACATTTTATCTCAATAAGAAAAAAGAAAAAAAAAATCTGACGGCAGTATAAAAATATAAAAGCACAGGTATCTTTAGGATACCGCACGTCAAAGTTTGATTTATTTCAAAGATTACAGCGATGCTAGCTATGAGAAAAAGGCTGTATTTCAAGAGAAGGCGACACATTTCAAATAATCTACTCCATTTGAAGAGGTTCAGCCAGGTAGTTTTCCTTTTCGCAAAGAGCCCCGAGTCTGCCAGTCATTTTTGGTAATTGTGCTCTGTATGTACGAAGCAGACATAATTGTAGAATATCTTTAAAGTGTACTGGGACATTTATAAGTGGTATGTTGTTTGTCTTAGCAATCGTTGAAGCTTTAGAATGCTAATAAATGTAACCAAACACACAAGATGACCAATGCAATGGCCTCGGTACTCTTTTACAAATTTCTTATGTCTTCTAAAAGTCATTATAATCACAAGATTTGCGTAATACTACAGGGGCTTTTCTAGAACTAATATAAATTATCCGTTGTGTGATGGCCAACCATATTCATTAAAATTCAACATATGCATAACACATTGTAAAGAGCATTATACTGAATTAATTAACCTTCTCAATGTCCTTATTTATAATGTAGCAATGTATTATTCTGTATAGCTAGATAGATGTTTGTGTAATAATTTGCTAGCAATAGAATGAGCAAATTTACTATTCTGTGATTGGAAAGCCAAGGTCTTGGAGCTGGTTATCATGAATTCCTGTGCACTTTGTACCAGTACCCAACAGTAAAATACATTACAAACATGTCAAAGTTTTGTACAAAACACTCATTTTGTATGGCATATTTTGTCTAAAGTTGTTATGATTGTAAGGTTTAGAGGAGGTTATACAAGACTTATAAATGATAACTGTTTTCCTTCAGCTTATTGTTAAGTTATAAACACTGCAATATTTATTATGAATTGGGACCTCACCTTTACTCAGCCTGCCTCCAACTTGGAACATGACCTAGTTCTAATCTGGCATTGTTTTTCCCACAGGCCTTCAAACTTCTAATTACCGTGGTGAGGTCAGCACATTACCTCTGTGTTTAAGACTCTAAAAATTATTATTATAATAAATTACCAGTAACAGTGGGCTCATGGGTTACCTGATTTGATCACACAGACTATAAATTTTGACCTAATGACTCCATCGGCCACTCATCCGTAGGGTTGCCACCTTTTCTTCCAAAAAAATACCGGTCATGGTACTACCTCCATAGACTTAACATTGGGTTAAAGCCAATATTTTACCGGCCTGCCGGTAAAATACCGGCCAGGTGGCAACCCTACTCATCCAACACAAACAGAAGCATGTTGCAATGGCGCTACAACAGATACAGCATTTAAGATACATCAGGATTTCCTTAAACTGGTGTTATATTTCAGTAGGTGTCTAGGTAAACAACCTCCATGGAAGATGGCTTTGTATGATACATGTTATTACTTATTCCTATACTACAAGTAGTATATTAATGTTCTAGTAAAAATCCAAATTCTATTCAATGCTACATGGATACTGGTTATATGTTGTATCTTCTCATTTTGCACAATTCCAAGAATGAACAATTTAAGAAAACCAAGTTGTTGGATTGGGAATCTGGAATACTGGTTACTTAACCAAAATAGAATAACATTACTATCATAAGTCCACCTTGGGGAAATTTCACCAGCAATGGCTTTTTCACACTGACTTATAGATTGACTTATTCAATTTTTCCCCCTGTCATGGACATGAGGAAATGCAATATTCTGGCAGATTAGTGGTTAAACTTTGTAGAAATGCCAAAAATATGACATGGATGAGGTTTGTGTTTCATTGATTTAGAACCAGACACAGCATTTTGAATTGCAGGCCATGCTTTGTAAAACCTCACTCATGATCTCAATTCCCAAAGTGGCACCTGCTCTATTCCTGCCATGTGCCGTTAGTAAATCGATGTTAGAATAAATTTAACCTTGTTGATTTTCTCAGGTGCTCATAATCCTGCACTGCAGCAAATCAGCCCATGTGTGTCAATCAGCACTGTCTGAAAATCTACAAGCAAAGAAATACAAAATGGATTCTCATGTGGTCAAGGGTAATGTTTGCTTTTGTTATTTTGAGATATTCAAGAGTGAACTACAAACCAAGTGCAGGAATGATAGATAGAAGGGTTGAACTTGATTTAGGTCTTTGTTCAACCTAAATGACTATGTTACTAAGATGACAACTCCAATTTCTATGCATTAATGTTGTGTAAATGACCAGTTCAAAGGCAAAAACCAAAGGAAATAATGGCAAGTGGTCACACACATGTAAAGCACTTTACTGGTTTTGCTATCAAATTATTCGATATAAAGATTTTTTTTTGTCTGTAATGGTATGGTATGTAAATTAGGATGCTCTCTTACATGTACTTTTAGCATAATTAGGTAGCATGCAATGAATAGCTTGGTCTGATTATTCTACCCCTGCATTAGTAGGTCCAAAGGCGCTTCCGAGCATGCTTGAGAGTTTATTGAATTGCCAGTAGATAATGTATTTTATTATTACTTAAATTACTAGTATTCATTTTATAAGCAGGGCCATCTTTACCACAGGGCAAAAGTGGCAATTGCCATGGGTCCAAGCACAAATTTGGTCTACCGAAATAATGGTCTGTGCCCCTCCATAAAAATATAACCCCACTTCCTGACACCTACCCCGAGGAGTCTGGGTTATTTCCTTGATCCCCCTTTATTCCAGTTCTTCTGGCCACCTTTCATTATAGCCCACAAATCACAATATTGCACCCATAGGACATGCCCTCGCATTAAAACTGAACTTTACCTGCACCACAACGCAACAACCTATGGACTTTCAATTGCACCCCCAGTACTTGCTACTGCACCCACAGACTTATAATTTCAACCCAATGACTTTATATTACACCCACAGGACTTTACATTATACCCCAAACTTTCCATTACACCCCAGGATTTTACATGACACCCCTAGACTTTACACTAGACCCCAGGACTTTACATTACACCCCCCGACTTGCCAAGCTACTCAAAAATAGAAATGTTAATATAGAAGTGCAGTCAGAAGTGTTCTCTCTTGCTTTTACCAAACATTTAGAGAATTAGGGGTCATGTATAAATATGGCACACACACATTTATAGGTCTGACAATTGGCATGTGCACCTATGTACGACACACTTCAGGAGTCTGCACCACCTCAAATGGTTCAGTACATTCTGGTTGTGCCAGCACTCATTGCACCGGCGCAGTCACTGTATAAAACAAAAAGGGTCTAAAAAGTGTAGGAATTTTTATACATGCCCATGTCGTAAGGTTTGGGATTAACTGAACTATGAGATGAAGAGTATAGTGGGCTCTTTTCAATTACCTAATTCATTTATCTCTGTTATGGTCACTGAATACCATAGACAGCAATTGAACTCACGTTATTGACTAGAGTTTTATTATAGATGTACGGATATAACATTACAAAAGTTAACTGGAATCATTAACCTCTTTTTTTTTATTTGCAGAAATCAAATCAAAACAGAATCCCATGCAAAGAGGAATTTCATCAAACCTATGTACATTTTCTCACAGCGGCAATGCCTTTTATCTGGCTTATAATACTGGACACTAATGCAATGGGCAGACTTCTTCTTGCTTATTTACAATGCAAATGAAAAGATTTCAATATGTGATTCATTCATTTTATTACAGAATAAAAAAAAAAAAAAAGTCTATTGTCAATGTTTTCTGCATGTAGCAGAAATAGCTGCAGGAATGATTCCAAGATCTCCTTTATGGCTGGCATTCTTCAGTTTGTTTGTTATGAACCCAGGGTGCTTTATTTGGCCATGTAAATTAGCAGAATAAACAAAATAGCCTAAAGTACACAAAACAACCATCATCACCCCACTTTTTTTTTTACGACAGTGTAACTTCTGTTAGCCTCTTGACAATACTAACATTACAACTTAGTTACTATGAAAACAAGGTCAGCTAAGCATGGGTATAACTTAAGTCTGCCCTATGGGAAAGTGCCCATCTGGGAGTATGTTACAGGTTTTTCTGCTCACTTGTGCCATTACAGAGAGACAATTATATCAAACTAATTCTGCCCAGGCGATCTCTCTCTGCATGACAGATACAGCAACCTCGGAGGTGCAGTTCAGCATGGCATGTAGCCTGTGTTTTGCTCTTCTTTGGCCTCTTTCTTCAGTGAGGCATTCTTGTCTACCAGCCCGCTCTTACCATCACGTCCTCTGGGAACTGGATCACTTCTGATACACATAAGCAATGGCTGAGCAAGAAACATCCAGGAGCATTATAGTTCCTGACACATTGAAATCAGTACGTCTGGCATCCACTACCAGATGCTATTCCAAGGCACTGAAATCTTTTGTCTTGCCAATTACTCTCAGAATGCCACACATACACAATCCAATTGAGACATTTTCTCACTTATGTCAAGCCATAAAAATCCGTCTTTAACCTGTCTCTACCCCTTCATCTGTGCTCTTTGGATTTAACAGGTTCCACCAATAAGGGGATAGGAGCTTTCATCAGAATTCAGTACATCAGACTATTTCATGAAAAAAAAGAACAAAGATGGGCTTTGGGTTCAGCATAACTAAAAAAGGTGAAACCTGTGACCTTTATTGAAATACACCAGACAATGTTGCCTTTGTACCGTATATTATTGACTTTGGAAGCACTGGGATTTGTACACAGCTGCTAGAGATTGCAAGGATGGAGTGCCACACATTTGTCTTTTTTATTACATTAAAAAAAAAAAAAACAGGGGGATTTGTGTTAAATATAATGTTACATTCATACATTTTCAGAGGATACCCAATATACAGATATGCAAAATTAGATTTGCATGCAAAGATGTTGCAGCTTATTGTAGCAAAGCACAAATAAGATGAAAAGAAAGATATTGTGTAATATTGTGAACCTGTTCACATCACAACCTTTACACCCCTGTCAAATGCAGAATGTGTAACAAATAACATGCACTTTTAAATGCTTACTGTAATATTTATTATCGTCTGTGATAGGAAAATGTGTGGAAAGTTAGTAATTAGGCATGATTAGATTTTACAAACATTTTTGTAATAACTGCACATGTGAGAGAAAGACTGGTAAATGGTAATTGGCAAGTATATAGCTGCAGACAGTAAAATGTACATTAAGTTTAGCTTCCTTTTACCATACTCCTTTTAAGATTCTCTACTCTCTATTATCAAGAGCAGCAGCTAGCAGCTGGGGTGGGGCTTCCCTATAAGTAAATTAGTTAGCTGCTTAATGCCCACAACGGATGGGAGACAGTGATGGAGAGGGACCACTCTCTGTTTTTCTGCTAAGAAAATCTAGAACCCCCCTGGCTGGCAGGATATAGTTCTTATTGCTCTATAACAAGCAGGTTCACAAGGGGTTGTGTGGAAGTCCTTGTCTAGGCAGACACATTTTCGAACAGAAAACATTGCACTTTATAGACACACTAAACATTGATAAAGAGTTCAAAAGGAAAATGCTCACAATAATAATAACCTAATACAAAAATTCAAATGGAACAGAAATTTGGCTTAAATAGCAAGTAAATATTTTATTTTTTTATTTTACTTTTTTTCTGCTAAAATAATAGCACCAGGGTATTGTTCCGTGGCCATTGTATCTCCTAACTGGCAACCTCCTTATTATCATGTGAAGCATGCCAGTGTATCTGGTTGCTGATTTGACTAAGTTACAGGTTATTTGCAAAAGCAATGATCCACCATACCTCAGCTAGACATGGGTGGTTGCCTGCTGCTCTGATTGGCTGAGAATATGCAGACAGAGTCAGCTCATGCCAGTACTAAGGTCAGCTCTGCCTTAGCTGAAAGGCAGAGCTGAGTGTAAACCTGCATCTAGCTAAATGATACACTGCAAGTTTACATAGTGGAAATTATTTTTTTTTTTTTTTTTGCATCTTTTAAAAAAGCAAAAGCTGAAACAAATACCAGTATTTAATGCCTCTTCAACCCACATATTAAACAATATATTGGCCACAATGTTCACCACAATAATAATGATACAAATCCTAGATTTTGTTTTGTTGTATATAATCAATGCCAACTTATATATACAAATGGTTAAACAGTAATAGAGCACTCACTGAGGAAACATAAGATGGCCAGTTCTTTACTCTTAATCGCTGAAGGACTTAAAAGGTCAGTATGATTCAGAGTGGCTTTTCGTATGGCAAAAAATCTTTCATAATTCAAAGACACAGAACAAATTGTACTTTTTATTAGCCAAATACACAACATACATGAGGTAGAAAAAAACAGAAATAAAAGAACATTGAAGAGAAGATTTATTATTTAGAAAGTGTTTTACCAGGAAAAATACATTGAGATTTTCACATAAGATGCTTAAATATCCCCTCTAAGCATAAATACATTTCCAAGGTTCTGTTGTTGGTTTCCCAAGCAGCCATATTTCTCAATCACACTTTCTGATTTGCTACTGTTCCCTTGTGAATGGATCTTAATTTGACCTACTGTGCGCACACATGCATACAGGTGTAACATCGACCAGAATGTATTATTCATGTGTGTTCTGAGGGAAATCAATGAATGAATTAAGGTATTTCCTATGGGATACCCTCTTTGATTAATGAATTGGTTCTACCAGGACCAACATGCATTCTACATTCTGTACGGGAAAATGTAAAGGTTCCATGTGCCCAACACAAGATCTACAGGCTCCTGAGCATATTATGTATGTGCAGACTGCAGGTATATTTGTCATTTGGTATACTTTGTTGCTGTGTGAGAGTCAGTAGAGGCTGCTAAACTAATATTTCTGATTAAAGATATTTAAAATACAGACATGTAAATAAAAAAAATGCATGCATTTTTAAATTTTAAAGTCAAAGTGTTTTCAGAGAAGTGCATTAAAAAGTGGAGTGCTCTAATTTAAATGTGTGCACTTTGGAATAATAATAACTATAATCGTCTAGATTGCAAGCTTGTGAGCAGGGCCCTCTACCTCATGTATCAGTCTGTCCTTGTTCATCAAACATAGTATGTATCCTCTGTACCAAGTGCTACGTAACTTGTTGTTTCTATATAAATTAATGTTAATGTAATATATAACTGAGATCACGAATTGACCTGATTATTCTTAGTTAAAGGCATAGATTAGTGCCAGGTAAGTAATGTACTACCCTTTGGGTCTAGGACACTTCTTCGCCGCATCTTCATCGCTGACAGTTCAGCGCGGCAGTTAGAACACTGAACTGTCAGCAATGAAGTATAGCGCGGCCGTTTCACCGCGGCTGCAGCTATGTAAGAGCTGACAGTTCAGCGCTGAACTGTCAGCTCTTACAAATCTAAAAGTAAAACTAAAATAACCCCCCCTAATAAATGATTCCCCCCCCAATAGTAACACTAAACCCCAATACTAACACTAAAATTAACCCCAATACTAAAATTAAACCCCTAAACCCTAATACTAACCCCCGACCCCTAATACTAAAGTTAACCCCCTAAACCCTAATACTAACCCTAATACTAACCCTAATACTAACCCCCGACCACTAATACTAAAGTTAACCCCCTATACCCTAATACTAACCCTAATACTAACCCTAATACTAACCCCCGACCCCTAATACTAAAGTTAACCCCCTAAACCCTAATAATAACCCTAATATTAACCCCCTGACCCCTAATACTAAAGTTAACCCCCTAAACCCTAATACTAACCCTAATACTAACCCCCGACCCCTAATACTAATATTAACCCCATAAACCCTACTACTAACCCTAATACTAACCCCCGACCCCTAATAGTAAAATTAACCCCTAACACTAAACACTAAACCTAATTCTAACCCCCTAAACCCTAATTCTAAACAAACTAAAATCGGTAAAATACTTACCTTTAGCGATGAAATGTCCCGCGATGAAATCTCCAGCGACGATCTGTCTTGTGCTGTAGAGTCGGCGGTGAAGCGGCTGCGCGGAAGCAGCCGCGATGAAGAGTCCCATCCCCCTACCCTTTGACTGAGCATCTTTGGATCTGCATGGAAAGCTTCCTGCTTACATGTTTATGAACCCTCTCACCCCAAGTAACCATCCCTGACAGGCCAATCCTTGTGCCATGTCTTCAGGAGAAGCTACTTTCAAATCTAACTTGGAGAAACACTGAACCTTGTGATCATTTTTCTTGAAACATTAGTGAGATTTCACATTCTATTAACTGTATTTTTTTGATGCATTTACAAAGGAGGCTATGTATAAAAAAAACAAACCGTGCATGGTAAAGCGTCAGGAGAGGTTAAATCCTAACCCTTTTCAGTGTGGGAGACGGTGGTTAGTAGTGATTTTTTTATGCATTGACTGCACTGCAATGATTGCTGGCACAACGAAAAAGTACATAACTGGCGAAAGCGCCCTGACTCCCAAAATGCATCTGGAATCTGTGCTATACATAGGTACGCGTGCCTATGGCATCATTATTTGGCACTATCTGCATGTGCGTCGTGCTTATACAATTTAGGACTGGCCCTCTGCAAGTACACTTCTAACCCTCAAAATAACATTTGGGGAGGAGACGTGCCAGCAAGTTGGAGTTTCTGATAATCTTTTCTGTATATTCTTTCCATTCTTCTCAGCAGATTAAGATTCATTAATGACACTCCAAGGATAATAGAGGCTAAACTATAATATCTAAAAATGAAAGCATCTAAAAATACTTAACAGAATGTCAGACAATGAGAAACTAATCATCTGTGTAGATTGTGTGATTTAATGATACTTTAAACTTCCTGCGAGAATTCCTATCAAAGTCCATGTTTTAAATACAATCTGTGCAATAATAGCAACGGAGCAAAGAATAATTTCTTAATATAAAAGGCTCACCAGTAAACTAGTTCTAAATTCACGTTAGTAATAAGTGTAACATATTACATTTATGAGGCATGTCCAGTAGCAGTTAAGGAATTTTATCCTGCCTTACTGTAAGAGAATCTAGAAGATTTATTTTTCAGTGCCACTTTGAATGGATGTAAGATCAGAGGGGACTGCTTATTGCTTCCTCCCTGGTTGAGTTTGGCACAAGGGACCCCAACCTGTTGTTTTTTTTTCTACAAATCCCTGAGGAACCCACAAAAGTTTTTTAAACATTTTTTTTAAATATGTATTAGTTTTAATTTACCATCTGTGTGCTTTTTGTGATGCACAGTTACTTAATGTTTTGCCTAGTGATGTGCTTATAGAGTGCCAGGTAAAACATACCACATACATATCCTGGATATCTGCCAGTGGGTAGGGAAATTAGATCTGCATTTCTTCATTGTGGGTCTAGTAGTTTTACCTTCCCTATGGATACTTCACTAACTACCATATCGTACACACTAGGTCATGTTCATTGTCACCTATAATTCTAGACTTGATATTTTCCACTTGTATGTGACAATGTCTGTTTGTATTGAAGGGGTTAAACTGAGGGCAAAGATAACGAGGTAGAGTTTACGCTGCCATTATGGTCGGCAAAAGTTAAAGGTTGCATACCACATATTATTACTGAAGGAATAACGTGCAATTCAACTGCAACAGGGCCCGACCGCAAATATCCAGTGCGTTAAAGTACTGGTACTGCAGTAATGGAATAATGACTTTTAGCATAAGGTGATGTTATTTCCTCATTTCCCCATTATTAGTATGCTGTAGTATGCCGTTATCGCAAGTGTACCATGTTTTTATGAAATGTTACAATTATTTGTTTTTTATTGCATCTTATCATTGTGCCCCCACCATTACCATTGTGCTCCCAACATTATTACTTTTATAGATACAAGTGTGTATATGTCAAGCTATCCACAATATAGCGCACAAGAATTTGGACTACATATTTGAGACTACATGAACCGGCTAGCATTTGCAATATGTTTAACGATAGTCTCAGTTTAATTACAATATACAGAAATACCTTAAACAAACTACACTGCAGTCTATTCAAAACAAGATAATAGATCACTCGGCACTCAAACAATAAATCACATTTATTAGTACATGTGAAAATACACCAACGTTGCGACTCTAAATACCGCCTCTTTGTTAGGGAACATGCATATGGAAAAAGAGGCAGGCAAATTACATTTGATTCTTTCCTGTGTTTTCAACATGCCAGTATTTTGCTATTCAATATGCCAGTATTTAGCCACTCAATATGCCAGTATTTTGCTATTCAATATGCCAGTATTTTGCCACTCAGTATGCCACCCTCCCGAGTACTTACCTCCTTGCTGATCCGTGTCCCCGGTCGTCTCCTCCGTGCAGCCTTCCCTCCTGCATGGTGGAGGGAAACACAGCCAACAGATGTGACGTAAGGTCATATCCGGTCTGCATTTTTTTTTTTACTTTTGTGAAGCCACGCGGCTGGAGGGGAGCCACAGGTAAGATGAATGAATAGCAGTAGAAAAGTGAGCACTTAAAGAAGTTTTCAAAATATAAAGTGCTTTAATAATGTAGAAAAAAATTAGAACTTGAAGTGACTTACAACATCAACAACATGGGGAGCAGAAACACACTTTACTAGTTTCACGTTTGAACAATGCTTTATCATTACGATATGCATTATGATAAGGCATACTTCAAATGCAAAACACTTCAAAGTATGTCTTTGCACCCCATGTTGTTGCTTTTAAAAGTCAAATTTTTTTTCAGATTTATTACTTTATTAACTGCCCACTTTTCTACTGCTATTCTGACATTTACTGACAAATGATCATCTGTTATGGATGATGGTCTTTTTCTCTTTCTATTAAGATCCAAAATTGGTGGGGGGTCTCTTTTTGTTCAAACAAATACGGTATTTCAGACATACTGTACATTGTCAAAACTAAAATTAACATACTTTTCAAATAGGTTATTAAGTCTCTCATTCCAACACATGAGCTAACAATTGATTAAACATATAATTGACAACAGCATCAGAAACAATTAATAAATAAGGCAATATGTGTTATGACAATTAGCTCTTGTACAGAAAATTTGTGTAGTTTAGTGTATAATTTGTTTTAGAATTATGCCAAGACTACATAATTTTGTGCAGAAATGAAGGGAAATGCAAATGCACTTCATGCTGTAGCATATATCTTTGATATGAAGTACAAAGGGATAAAAGCTTAATTGAATTATGCACAAAATAAACACATTATCATAGAAGTATCAAAGCATGCATTATTGAAGAGAGTTGGATTTATTTTGTGTTTCTTCGGGGTTAAGTACTAAAAGCAGTTGAAGTGCATTTCTGTTATTTATTTTTTATACAATACAATATTGAGAAACCTAATAAGTACTCGTAGTTATCGTAATGTAATATAGGTTTAGGCAACCCCGAACTGGTATTGTGAAACTATGGCTGGTTAAACGTAGAAGTAGTGTAAGAAGTATAATAAGAACTGTAGATACCTGAAATAATCACCCAGCTGAATGTACAGGAATTCAGTGATTGGGATATGAGTACAAATAAATCCACTTTCTGTTTTTGCAGATGGTAGGGGCAATTGGTTCGGCTGTTACAGTGATGTCCCCTACTTTTACAGTGTATCTTCTTATCTATAGGTTTCAGGACATGAAACAAACTTTAAAGGGACAGTCCAGGCAGCAATCTAACTATGGCTAATCTGGTTTGTTTTTCTAATCAGCTCATGGTTATTTTAGTATCTGGTTGATTACTTTCTAAAAGGACCGTATCACCTGAAAAGCCCATTGATTCATCTGATGGTATTATACCTGTACTTGAATGTCTTGTATAAATGCCTGCGTTTACTTTTGCTTACTTACAAAAGCATCATCAGAGTAGTTGGACTGGGCTATATCAGTTCATGACCAGTAACAGTTCATGTAGAAGCTAGTAACTAGCTTCCTGTTTGTTTTTATTTTCTTGTTTTGGAGGGGGTGGGGAGAAGAAGTAATTTGGACAACAGTGAATTGAGGGGTAGACAATCTGTGTGAAGTCACTGCATATTAGCAATGTGCATCCACATGCATCTCTATGCTATGGACTCATGACACATTTTTGCATGAGCTATTTATATCATGGTGGGCTGAAAGCTTGCAAAAGGTATGTTCAAGTTAAAATTGCAAAAATTGGAAAAAAATGTTTTTAAAGCATCTACAAGCATTTATTTTTCTGTAGTCATTTATTTATCCAGGTTTTTTTTTTTACTGACTGGAGTGATCCTTTGATGCATCTGGTAGTATTTTGCCCACAAATGTATGTCCACGTGACTTGTCTTTCAAATGTTTTTATTCTAGCCCTTTCTTGTATTGTAAGAGGACCAATGAAGAACTGGGTTCTCTTTTACCAGGAACATGCACTAAATGTTCATTATGTATTTGGTAACTGCTTGTGTGAAACAAATAGATGCTTATTTTATTATCAGCTTTAATATGCACAAATTTGCTCATTTTTTCATAGAGCGGTGATCATGTACCAAGTGTACAGGGAGTGCAGAATTATTAGTCAAATGAGTATTTTGACCACATCATCCTCTTTATGCATGTTGTCTTACTCCAAGCTGTATAGGCTCGAAAGTCGACTACCGATTAAGCATATTAGGTGATGTGCATCTCAGTAATGAGAAGGGGTGTGGTCTAATGACATCAACACTCTATATCAGGTGTGCATAATTATTAGGCAACTTCCTTTCCTTTGGCAAAATGGGTCAAAAGAAGGACTTGACAGGTTTAGAAAAGTCAAAAATAGTGAGATATTTTGCAGAGGGATGCAGCACTCTTAAAATTGCAAAGCTTCTGAAGCGTGATCATCGAACAATCAAGCGTTTCATTCAAAATAGTCAACAGGGTCGCAAGAAGCGTGTGGAAAAACCAAGGCGCAAAATAACTGCCCATGAACTGAGAAAAGTCAAGCGTGCAGCTGCCACGATGCTACTTGCCACCAGTTTGGCCATATTTCAGAGCTGCAACATCACTGGAGTGCCCAAAAGCACAAGGTGTGCAATACTCAGAGACATGGCCAAGGTAAGAAAGGCTGAAAGACGACCACCACTGAACAAGACACACAAGCTGAAACGTCAAGACTGGGCCAAGAAATATCTCAAGACTGATTTTTCTAAGGTTTTATGGACTTGATGGGCCAGATGGATGGGCCCGTGGCTGGATTGGTAAAGGGCAGAGAGCTCCAGTCCGACTCAGACGCCAGCAAGGTGGAGGTAGAGTACTGGTTTGGGCTGGTATCATCAAAGATGAGCTTGTGGGGCCTTTTCGGGCTGAGGATGGAGTCAAGCTCAACTCCCAGTCCTACTGCCAGTTCCTGGAAGACACCTTCTTCAAGCAGTGGTACAGGAAGAAGTCTGCATCCTTCAAGAAAAACATGATTTTCATGCAGGACAATGCTCCATCACACGCGTCCAAGTACTCCACAGCGTGGCTGGCAAGAAAGGGTATAAAAGAAGAAAATCTAATGACATGGCCTCCTTGTTCACCTGATCTGAACCCCATTGAGAACCTGTGGTCCATCATCAAATGTGAGATTTACAAGGAGGGAAAACAGTACACCTCTCTGAACAGTGTCTGGGAGGCTGTGGTTGCTGCTGCACGCAATGTTGATGGTGAACAGATCAAAACCCTGACAGAATCCATGGATGGCAGGCTTTTGAGTGTCCTTGCAAAGAAAGGTGGCTATATTGCTCAATGATTTGTTTTTGTTTTGTTTTTGAATGTCAGAAATGTATATTTGTGAATGTTGAGATGTTATATTGGTTTCACTGGTAAAAATAAATAATTGAAATGGGTATATATTTGTTTTTTGTTAAGTTGCCTAATAATTATGCACAGTAATAGTCACCTGCACACACAGATATCCCCCTAAAATAGCTAAAAATAAAAACAAACTAAAAACTACTTCCAAAAATATTCAGCTTTGATATTAATGAGTTTTTTGGGTTCATTGAGAACATGGTTGTTGTTCAATAACAAAATTAATCCTCAAAAATACAACTTGCCTAATAATTCTGCACTCACTGTAGTAGTCTTGTCTTTACTTTTTACTGTATAGGTTTGATAGAGCTATTTTCATTTCAATCTGTGGAGGCACTCTCCTGTTGAAGTAAACCACTATGCAACATCATCTGGGGGTCCTCCATAGCACTACCCTTCAGATCTAGGTCTCATTGTCAGAGAGGTTTATGGATGTTGATGGGTAAGAACTACATGACAGCAGCCCCCACATTCATTTGTTTTCTTAGCATTTTGTGATAAAATGCACAACTATGTGGCTATATTAATTAAATCGATTTTTGGCTATTACATGATATGTTTTCTCCCAAGGTCAGCATTGAATACAGAAGGTTCTGACTACTACTTCCTTTATTATTTTTATAATGGGATTTGTGAGGACCCTGAGCAGATAGAAGACTAAACCACATCTTCATTCTGGAGAGGAAGCCCATTATTTTGTGTAGATGAACTTATATTTCTTTTACATGATGTGTGTACTTAAACCTCATTTTAACTAGTTACTGCATGTGATTCAAGACACAATTCAAATAGACAAGTAACAAAAGAGGAGAAGGGGGGAGCCCTGAGTGGTGTGTTTGGTTAACTGTTATAAGAACTTTTTATCACTCCACGATTTTTCTTTTACGTTTAATTTACTGCTTTCATGAAACATTTGTTTATATTCTTTGAAGCAAGTAAACATCTAAAAAGCGATGTGCCTTTTAGTATGCTATCTGTGAGATCACACATAGCCTCTGTGGAAGTCACTGGATAAAAAAGATATCCAGATAAAAAGTGAGTTAACTACCCACCATACACTGATTCTTGTACATACAATGTTGCACTATTGTGGTGTTTTTATCTTGGCCAGGTATCCACCTGTACTACAAACAGGATGGGTGGAAGTACACCCGGGGATGGGCAAACAGTTATTATAGCTATCAGAGGAAGTACTCCATTTTTATTCATATAAGGCATAGAATAAAACTATGTAGCATAAATCCTAAGCAAATTATTAGACAACTAAAAACATGTAAAATATCCAGACTGATAGATGTTGAATAGGTGATAATGTGGTGAAATCTGTCAACATCTAGTCCTGATTGCTGCGCCCTTCGACGCCTACGCCTGACAGTTCCTCCTCCAGAGGTACAGAACCTCTCTGGTCCACAGACATCTGTAGGAGTCTGAAAGCCAGAAAAAAACTGGGTGCGTTGTCCATAAGTTGCTTGCTCTTTTTTTGAACAGTAAGGGAATGAGCCAGTTCCCATTGCAATTTAATGTTGTGTGAGGTTAGTGGAGGTCCTCCAACTCCTCCACCCCAGAGTAGATGGAGGGAGGTCCTCAAACAACAGCTGTGAACATCTCCTCGAAACTGCCAGCAGAGCTTGTTAATCTGCTGTTGAGCACAGTTTCAGAATAATATCTTTGTGGTACCCTGACCCATTGCTGTCAGTGATTTCTGCACCCTAAAATGATCAAGAATGACACAATCTTGAGGTCCCAGATTTAGGCGCATTTGCGTGAACCAATCAGCTAGGCGTCTGCAGAGTTTGACGGTCCTTATCGCCTCACTAGCTCTGCCCCTTAATGCTTTTTTAAATTATCAACAGAGGCATTCTAATGAGTGCGGCAGGGCAGGCCCATCAGGTGTACAAGCAACACTCACACCCCACCTGACCCAAGGTAAGTGCAGTGAGAACACTTCCCTTATGCCTGGCAGGGTTGGAAGGGCATTGCGGTTGTATCCAATCACAAAAGAGGGTATGACAATACAGAAGGGGTGCCTAGGAATTTTGCTTCCCGAGTTCATAGTAACACATTTATATTGTTTTTTTCTTTGTACTTGTCACTATAGTAGTACTGAAAAGATAAATACCAATCTGAGCATCAGAAAAAAAACAATATTTGCAGTTCTAAAGAGAATTTAGGGTTTATAACACAAGGTATGACCTACTGTTTGCTGAGCACACAATTGACAACATTTGGGTTCCCTGTAAGTCACCTGAACCGCACCATGACTTTCAAATAAGGACACCAAGTAGCTTTGGGAATGAAATGTACTTGTGGCTAAAGGTAAATCTCTTTTTGTACTCTAATATGACTCAATGTATTTCAGTACACAAGTTACATAACTGTACTTGAGAAAAAAGCCCAGAGCACTCTTATAATAGAATGGATTTTCAAAAAGCTTTAATAACAAGTTCTGGAACACATCTTGAATAAAAGCAAGCTGATAAAACAGACAATTTTACAGCGGCTTCATACTGGAAAACTCTTCTCAATACTATGCCTATTTTAAAAGACAGCAATGTCTTTCCTGTGATACACCGAGATTAGCAACCATTTTCTAAAGCATATTTTTAAAAAGTGTTAATTAAAATGGCTGTTCAAATCATTAATGTTTGTTTGCATGTGGCGTTGTCGATTAAAACAAGCCTTGCTTCATCCAAAGAGTAAACACCTTATTTACCTTGAATTTACAATGTCCTATTTATTTTTGTATTAACCCTTGCCCATAATAACTTTCAATATTGCATGTGATGATACTGAGGCCATTGATGAGTATCTGGCTCCAGACTGAACTGAGTTAACCACAATAAGAATAAAGCTAAATGTATCAATTGTGAACCTTCTCCTACAGGTGGGAATAACTTTTGTACTTAAAACTCTTGTCACCTTAGTAGCATCTAACCTGTATGCAGAACATGGAAAATATACATTGTTTAAAAAAAATGGTAATTAACTGCTAAGGTGTTTATTGTTACTTTGTCATACATGTTTAGAAAAAGCATATATTGTGCTATAACAGATACTTCATTTACCCTGATTCCATTGACGTTCTACTTTAACAAACAGAGTATCTCAAAGTAACAAAGGCCAAGAAACGGAACATCATAGTTGCTTCGTAGGGTATCATTTATAGGTTAACCTTTTCGCTGCACAAATATATAATATAGTTAACCCTGATTTTTGGTATCATAACACACTTTATTCAAAATATTGTTACATAACATTACAAATAACTATTTTTAATTTAGATTTTGTTATATTATTATAACGATCATTACCACCATTATTTGCACAAACCAAAGCTCATATACAAGAGAATAACATCCATAGAATTAGATGTAGTGATCCAACATACTTATCCGACTTGGATAACATATAAAAGGGACAGTAAACTTATTTAACTTGTCAGGAAGCAAAACAAAAAAGTAAGAACAGACAATACTCACAACTTTCAATTTCCAGTGTGCAGTTTTGTTCATCCAAAGGATATCGCCGGAGATCCATCATACAAGCAGCTGTTGTGGTAATCCTATGATAGAAGCCAGAAAAAATTGGTGTGAAAAGGAATTATATTGATCATGTAGCCAAGTCAGTTGCAATGTATTTGTGCATATTTTCTGTTTGGAACAGAAACATTGGATTTACTGTTCAAAAAAATCCAACTGTTACATTGTATCAAAAAAATGGTAACCATAGCACTAAGAGCTCATTATTTCTACTATAATATCGAACAGACACAATTATCAAACAGACAAAGCTGATTGCCTGCTGTATTTATTGTATGGATGTGTCAAGTGTATTGTACTGATGCAGTACCTCATAGCAAGCATTAACAAAAATTGTGAGGAATAATTTTGAAAGTAAGATTTTGACTTTTTATTAAATATATTTTCTTTTAAAACTTTTCTTTTACACTTTACTATTTTCTTTGTTTTGTGTGGCTGACCCGTAACCCATCTATGGAGTGAAGTGTTGATCCCAATCGTTCAAGATGTTACATAAATGTTACATTACATTAACTTTTATTTATATTTGTTTACCGTTTGGTACAAAGCATGGAGTGAAATCTTAATTAAACCAACAAAAACATTACATAAGACAGGAAAAAGACCTGTTTAAAAGCAGACATATTTTAAAACAATGACACTACAATCAATTTGCACATTTGTATTGTTTTTTTCAAGAACCACGCTACAGATTTGACTCCCCGCTATCAGTGAGCTGGACAAACAAGCTTTACCGAGGTCGGCAGGTTTTGCCGATTCTGTGGGTTTGTGAGCTACAGAAATGTACTCACATTTCTTTATGTAAGGTTTTTAAATATTTTTATATATTAAATTGTTTCCTACGTTACCACACATTCGTGGCATATGTACCTGTTCTCTCTTACTTAAATTAACCCCGGGAGATTCTCGCTGTCCAGTGCCATATGAACGATTGAAGATTATTGACCCACTTAATTAACACGCTTTGAAAGAGCAGTATACTGCTCCACTTTTGTGAGTCAGAAATGTACGTAATCTATATAGTTTAAGAGTGTACACAACAGAGAGCACTATTGTTTGTTCCTTCTTTTTTTGGGTCACCTGGGAAGTAATTTTGAGATCTTCAATCAAGCAGTTCAACTTCAATATTTGCATTTAATAAGTATCAAAACGTACTTCCTGTTTTTTTGAGTTTCACTGTATCACGTTTACTTTGCACATATAAACATTAAGATTTATGTTATATATTGTATTCTCATTTACCTTATTTTTTGCACTTGTATATGAATGTGTATGTGATTATTTTCTATATAAGATCCATCTAATATACAAATATGCAAAAAACAAAGGTGTATCCAGCGCTGTATTCAAAAATCTCAGCAGCACTTCGGTAGTATGTCCCTAAACCACACAAAATACAATATAGACAAATACATACAACATAAAAGTGCGCTGGAGAGCAAACTGTGACAGTAATGCACCTTGTGTGAATATATATATACAAGTGAATCTCTTCTCAGAGATATGTGTCCATTTGAAGTGCCATTTAATTTCTGGGGGTCTGTAAGTGCATCCCCTTGAGGGGGATCAGAAAGAATCTCCCTGTGTTTTGGATAAAGAATTCACATATCTCTGAGAAGAGATTCACTTGTATATATATATTCACACAAGGTGCATTACTGTCACAGTTTGCTCTCCAGCGCACTTTTATGTTGTATGTATTTGTCTATATAATATACAAATAGTTGAATGTGACATGAAAATAGTTGCATTTAATATGACAAAGTTTACATTTACATACAGTTTTTTACAATGCGACTTTAGATTGGGTCGAGGTGGGCCCACTGCTAAAGATTTTGCCCAGGGCCCAGTAGGGTCTTAAAGCGGCCCTGCATACAGGGTCAATATAAAGAGCTCTTCAATTCACTAACATTACTAGACAAAGGACAAGAGGTCAACCTCTGAGACTAGAAGAGCAAAGGATTTTTTTATGGTAAGTACAATAAAGGTAAGGAATTCGCTGCAAATACAATAGAAACCGTTAAAAAGGGTCTGGATATGATTTTTTCCCCCGACAAACTGAACATATGACTAATAAATGACAAACAAGGATAGGTAAAGAATTGAATTTGATGGACTTAATGCGGCCCATAATAACATATCTTTATGATCTATGTGTTTTTCAATGCCTGCCTGTCTTTGAAACACTCAATTCTACTGTCATTTGTTTAGGTGCTTTGATAAAGCATCTTCCAAAATCATTCATGCATTCCCTGTATCTTTCCTGTCATCTTGATTCTATGGATCCTTGATCTCTTGTTGCATTACTAAGCACAGTTATAGGCTATTTGCTGTGTCCCATGGATTAATCTCTAGCACACAGGTTTACTCTGTGCCCGTCCAGGCGTAGATGCACTTTTCTTTCCATGGTTCTGAATAACAGGAATGCCAAACCACACACACCTCCCTGTAGCTCTGTTACAAATACCCAAAGTCTCACATTACCCTGATTGTTAAAACTCTATATTTAAGTTCATACAATTGTTTATTTCTGTGTTGTGCATTATATTGCAACATTTATTCCATTTTGATCATTGGTTGCATAAAGTTTTCTACTTTCCATTTTTGTTTTCTCCTCAGATGCTTCAAGATAATTTGTCTGGTATCAGCCCTCGGGAAGTTTAAAAAAAAAAAAAAAAAATATGAACATTTTCAAAGTGAGTATAACAAAAAGCTGCAGGCTAAACTACAAAAGAAATGCTTTCAAGGGCAGACTATAAGAAAACAAAGCTGAAAAGGTTACGAGGGGTTGGAAATCCAGATAGTGAGAAAGATACATAGGGCGAGGGGCTCTGCATTCACTTAGCATTACTTTTATATTGTTTACAAAAAGCTTGGAATACATTCATTATTGAATATTTTTTACATTCTATACAATGCTATCACAAAGTAAATTAAATACTGTTCTGAGTTATGTATTTTTGAAACAGTAATAGCAATCATTTTGAAACCAATAAAATGTAATACATACAATTGTTGGCTAATCTTTCAAGACCTCTGAGGCCCTTATATCAAGCATTTGAGAGACTTACATATACAAACATAAGATGTAGCTGTATAAAAAATGAACAAACTAGCATCTAGTGACCTCTTAAACATGTTCAGTTCAGTCAAGTGTTCTGGGATTAGCCCCCAATCCTAGCTAAAAAGGCCAATACTCAATAGATTTATCAGTACATACTTTGTTCACTATAATTTGGCATATGGTTGCTATAAAGTCCAATGTGTTAGATACAAGTAAAATTATAAGTGTAACCACATACTATGTATGTAACTTGTCTGTTAAATGGACTGTCTGGTGATCAAAATGCATCTTCCAAATGTTAATGCATATTAGTGTGCTTTCAAAGTACTTTAAAATGCATGTTTTACATGTTGCGTTGCTTAAAATATAAAACATTTTTAGTTACATGAATTTGTTAAATTACAGCAGTTTGCAAGAAACCAGGACTGTCCACACTAACTGAGTAAAAGTCGGAGTTTGGCCGACGGAAATAGTAGCCTCTATCCCCCCACAGACTTCTAGGGGGAGGATTTAAGCTTATTTCAGGAGGATATCAGCTTCAGCAGAAATAGCTGCAATCCTCTGACAGAAGTCAATGGGAGGACTTCGGATATAGCAAGAATAGCCCAAATCCTGCCAAAATGGGCCCAAAATGAGCTGAAGTTAAATAAATTCATTTATAATAAAGTAAAAATAAATTAAAATAGTAATAAAACACACACAAACATTTTGACATACAGTAAAACATTTTAAAATGTGTATATTAATGCATTATATATTCTTAAAATATATAACATTAATATATTTTGTATATTTTTGTTTTTTACAATAGTTTGTCATTTATTCACAAGGCTAAGTTCCCCAAACGAAATAGTGAGTCGTTGAATTGCTGATTTCTCAGCTATTGCACTACAAGAACCGATCAGCCCCGACTTTGGGTCATATTAAGTAGACTCTCCTGTGTTTGTTCTAGGGCTTTGATAAACAAGTAAAGAGCTGTCACAGAGTATGTTCCTGGGGAGGGGAAACAATTTAGCAGATGCCCTGTCTCCTCAACATCAGTCCATTTGAAGACTTCCCTCTTCCAGCTAACAGAAGGTAGGTAGATTTATTTGTCTCTCAGACATCAAATCAGAAACCCAAATTTATGTTGCAAACGTGGACAAAAGGGGCAAAGAGGATGGACATGACATCTTTCCACTGGATGGATATACCTGCTCCCTATGATTTCCCCCCTCCATCTACACTGATGAAAGTTCTGACAAAGTTCTTTCAAGTATATCTGGTATATCCAGTTTAAAAGTCACCAAGGTTTCTTTTGAGATTCCCTACATTATGTGCATATAAGCTCTTGTATACTGCTAAACCATCCACTTTTATTAGATCAAGCTTTCGAGTTGATTCATTCTTCTCTAAGACATTGCACCTGAGTAAGCGATAAACCAACTTGACTAAGACGTTTTAAGAATGGTAAGAATCCTTTAGCTCTTCTTCCTGTGAGGTTATTCTATTCCACTAGCACTGAAATGTCTCATGTTCAAATATCAGTCTGGTTTAGCAGCTAACGCTATCGAAATGCATGGTTCTACTCTAAATCTATTGAGTCCAATTATTTTACAGTATTGAAGGGAGTAGCTCTGTTCCGGCCTATCACCCAACAGTATTCTTCAACTTGGAACATTGATCCCTTATAACAACAGTCTTCACTTGAGATGGCTGGCCATTAAATTAGTGTCTTTATTTGGCTGCCAGAATTTGGTGAATTAGCCTAAATTCGCATTTTGGATGCTTGGTCTTCTAAGACACCTGTGGGGTTCAATATCATTATTAAGGGAAAGCAAAAAACATCACATATTGAACCTACTCGGGTAGAATTTGATATTGCCTGCGATTGTTCTGATCAGGGCCAATTTTTTGTACGCTTGGTACAGTCTGACCTCAATTTATTGACTTTAGTTAGGCAGGCTATTTCCCAGTTATTTATTACATCTAGGAAACCCTACTCTGTTAACATTTTTCAGGGGGTTGGATTCTCTGTGCCATGAGTTCTGCGGGAATGGACACGTCACTTTCATTTTTCTTATAGCTCTTTATTTATTCAAAATATTTTTCACGTTAAATAAAACAAACGTGACAATGTATAATGTATGAGAACAATTACAAAAATCACACAAAATATAGATTGACAAACAAACAATAAAAGCAAACAACTTGAGTTTTTATCCAGCTAAATAATCAGCAGCAGGTGTTGTAACATAACTACAAATACACATAATAGACTCCAAAAAGACTCCACATTTTCGGATAGAGATAGAAAAGTAATTAGAAGGTTTCAGCTAAATAACCCTGCAAGCGGATCCGTCAATGTTTCCAAGAAAGTTGTATTAACTATTCTGGGTTTCTTAGCTTCCCAGACATATGAAGAGAATAAAAGGCTAAGTTTGGTCAGGTATGAGTTGGGGCCTCTCAGTGGAATGGCTCTCATACAGTAAATATTATTGGGGAGAACATACGCTCTAAGGATATTGATACACCCTAGCCATGATAGCTCTAGTCCTCTCCAGCTTGTAAAAAGGTCCCTAAACTCCTGTATGAGGCATTCAAAATTGTAAGAGATAGTTTGTCTTGTCTAATCTTAATGCCCAAATAGTTTAATATTGTGTTAGCCCATTTTATGTGACCAATCTTATGAAGTTCTCTGAGCTGTGGAGAGGAGAGGTGGAATAATAGGATTTGAGTCTTGGAAAAATGTAATTTATAGTTCGAGTAGCTACGGGTATCAAAGTCTCTGGTGATGTCAGGGAGAGGACATCATCATCGGCATATCAGGCTATTTTTTAGGTGGATTTATTATACTCTATTCCCTTAACCTGTGGTGACATCTTAATAAGGACCGCCAAAGGCTTGATGCTAAGGGCATACAGTAAAGGAACCAGATGACAGCCTTGTCTGGTCCCATTTTTAATTTGGAAAAATTTAGAGTCCAGAAATGGGCCTGTAATCTTAGCTCCTAGTGTTGAATATAGGGCTAATGCATAGCTCTTGAAAAGGGCACTAAGACCGAAGGCTTCAAAAGTTTCTGATAAAAAAGTCCAGCTTACTCTATCGAAACCCTTCTCTGCTTCAAGTGCCATAAAAACTGAGGGAATTTTGTAATGTTTTACTCTGTGGACCAGACTGAGAATTCGCCTGACGTTGTCCTCTCCCGACCTCCCTGTTATAAATCTGGTCTCGTCTATATGGACCAGATCAGAGATTACCAAAATTAACCTGTCTGTCAAAATCTTGGAGAAGAGTTTCACGTCCAAATTTATTAGGGAGATTGGTCTATAATTAGAGACAATAGAAGGATCCTTACCTACTTTCAAAATTGGGGAGATTGAAACATCTCTGATATAATTGTGGACCTGTCAGCCACCTCCCCATATACTCTTAGAAGTAGAGGCAAAGCAACTGGTTCCAGCATATGATAGAATTTAGCAGAGAAACCATTGGGGCCAGGGGCCTTACCCTTCCTTAGCCCCCAAATTGCCTTCTTTAGTTCCAAATCTGAGATATGTTGATTTATGGTTATGAGAGATTCTGGGCAACTCCAGGAAGTTTTGTATTTCAATATCTGATTTAGAACTAGGTGTTAAATTGTATAAATTACTATAATAAGAACTGAAAGCTTTACTAATCTGGGAGGGAGACAAGCAGGTTATACCATCGTAAATGATCTTTTTAATACGAGTCTGTTTTATTTTATTTTCCTAGAGTGAGCCTTCCTTGGTTTAGAGTTAGAAAAGTACCAAGTTTGCTTTAGATGGGCCATTGTTTTCTTCATCTTGAGTTCTAATGTTTTTTTTAATAGTGACTTGCATCTTCTTAATTTCATTAACAATGGTTATATTGGGGGAAAGCTTGTTAGATTGTTCCTTTTTTGCCAAAAGAATATACAGGTCTGAAATGGACTTGCCTGAGCCTTCTTTAAAACTGATCCCATCTTAATGATAATTCCACTCAGGAAGCATTTTAATGAACACCATAAAATTTGGTCACTAACCTCGGCATTATCATTTGATTAAAAAAAAATAATCTGCTTTGAGACGCAGGTCAGCCCTTTTTTTATCGGTGGAGAGAATATATTCATTGAATTAATTCAAATTTAATTGATGCAGAGATTATAATTGCGAACCCTCTCTTTTTTTTTTTTTTATCAGGAAATGAAGAATTAAACAAACAAGGGTATTTCCGATATTTCCATAACTTTGAACTATTCAATCTCCAGCGTGTCTCCTGGGCAAAACAAACGTCAATTTGCTTCTGTACCAGGAGATCGTGCAAATAAGCAGGTTTTTGAGGGGAGTTAAGGCCCTGAGAAATTATAGAGCCAAATCTAACCAACATTCTTTCATTTCTGGGTCAGATCCGCTGCAAGGTTCAAATATACCAGAGCCATCCCCATGCGAAAAGTGGAGTCTTAAACAACACAAAATAATTAAAAAAAAAATATAATACTAACATACCATATTCAGTACGGAGGTGAAACGCCACTGAAAAAAAAAACCTGCATACATTGTAGGGTGCAACTGAGTATCCGGGAGAGGAGGCGGGGAGAACTATTAGCTTTTTAAGGATAACTCCCTGGGGAGGGAAAGAGGGGAAGGGGGGAAAGAAAAAAAAAGGGAAAAAGAGTGCAATCTCAAAAAAATAGTCCTCATGAGTCTAAAAACGGATATAATTATACCAAGTATCCTACCCTGCTTCATCAGTATGTTCTAGCCTGGAAATAATGTTTTTAAAGATAAAGGTATATACATATAAATATAGTGAAAGTAAATCTGGAGATATAAATTTGCCACGTGTTCTGAAGTGCTTTATCAGTGAATTCAAACTTAGCCTTGTATTTTTGAGAGGTAAAGAAAATAAAAGAGAAGGAAATAATCTCTAAAATATAGTGACCGTAATTCTAAAAACAGATATAATTATACCAAATATCCTGTCGTGCTTTCATCAATATATTCTAAAGTAAAAGTATGCTTTTTACAAGCTGAGAAAAAGAGGTATATACACTTAGATATAATAACAGTGAATTTGAAGGAGAGTATTAGTTTGCCATGTGTGATAAAGAGCTTGGCCAGTGAATTCACACTTAGTGTTGTATTTCTTGGGAGAAAAAAAGGAAAGAAGGGGTGATCTCAGGAAAATAGTGACCATGAATCTGAATCTCATCAGTATATTCTAACGTGAAAGTGTACTTATTATAAACAGAGAAAGAAAGGTGTATACACGTAAATATAGTTGCAGTCAAACGTAGCATTACATTTCATGAAATGCAACAAATAAATACATGAATAAGTAAGTAAATGAATAGGAGTTAAACCTTTAAAGCAATTTAAACAAGATAATCACAAGTAGAATAGCTAATAAGATTAAGATTCGTAACTGTACTGACTTCAAATAATGATTCCAGGTAATTCTGAAATCTGGAAATAGGTATTCAATTAACACTGCAGAAAAAAAATCCCCACCCAATTTGGCAGTCATGATTAGTATTTGGGGAGCAAACCCCATAATTGCTGATAGTCTCTGACTTGGTTGAGGTTGTCACCAACATAGTTCTTACCCTGATAATGAATTCTGATTTTAGTCGGGAAACCCGACTTGTAAGAGATTTCGTGATACCGAAGTAACTTGGTGACAGCCTGAAATTCTTTTCTTTGTAGCATTTTTGCCTGGGAAAATATCCGCGTATGTGGTCAGAGAAACAAGTAGATCCTTGAGTCTAGCATTATGAAAGCAGACTATAATGTTCCAGATAGACGATTTGGTGGCCTCGGCAACCTGTGTAAACTTTCAAATGGAAGTATGCCAGTTAGATCAGAATCAAGGGAAGCTTTTAAATATTCAATAAGATAAGGTTCCAAGTCACTATTCCCTATGGATTCGGGGATACCCTCTAAACTTGAGGTTTCTACTACTGGAACGGTCCTGAGTTTCCGTACAGTAATTTCTGCTCTAAGTGTTTCATTTTGCTTTCGCATTTCTTTTATTTCTTCCTGTAGAGATTTAATTTGCACTGTTTGGTTTGCAATACCAAGGTGTAATTGTGCTATTTCGGACTTAATATCAGCCTGATTTTTATATGAGTCGGTCTTAATTTTTCCGTATAAGCTCTCAAGTGCCAAGCTGAGCGAGGTCGGTGATTTTGAGGAGGAAGGCTCCAGTATGCTATCCTCGGGTGTTATATTCCAAACAGAATGACTCGCCATATAAGAAGAGTTTACAGCAGATTTAGGTGAGCAAAAGCAGGCGATTTCTTTAGGTCTGTTGGACTTCTCTTTATCTTGCTCCTTCTCTCTCTCCTTCTGTTTAGGGGCATATACATATAATATAGTATTATTCTTGCCGAGGATTAATATGCAGCGCAAGCCTGAGATTATGAGCAATCAATTCAATATCTTCTGTATATGAACACAACAACACTTTATTTCCCTAAAAGCATGACTCCAATCAGTTCTTTCACCCCTTGGTCCAATTTCAGAACCTGATTTCGACTCTAGACGAATAACGACAAATTCGGCATATAAGAATAGCGATAATTTTGACATGAAAGGTGAATTCAGCAAGAAAGACGAACTGATGAAACAATTAAAGCCTCATTCATATATACAAAATGCAAAGTCCGAAATGTCAGATGACATGTGCAAAATGAAATGTGGAAGTGTCTGAAATGCACACGTATATGGAAATACTATAAATGAATGTCAAATGATGGCTTAACTCATGTGAAAGAGTTTGCTTTTAATTATGTCCTGGATGGGATTGGACAATGGAAGGGGAGGAGGGTATATATATATATGTGTATGCTGTATGGTGAGATTACACTTCACTCTGGTCCTGATTAAGTCTGGTGAACCAGAATAAACGCGTTGAGCAGGGGGTGATAGTGCACTTTATATGTCTAAATTGTTTTATTATTGTATGAAGGTTGCCCAGAAGAAAGTTGGCCAGCAAGACTGCTATAAACACTGAATGTGCGGATTTCCAAGCATCAACCATTAACCTGGATGGGGTAACCTTTCTTGTTTTACAAGTTCATAGTATGCAAAATATGTACTTAACTGGATCCTGAGATGGTAATCGATAAGAACGGAGGCCATGCAGCCTGTAGATGTAATGGACATAAGGGTAAGTGATAGTGCACTCTCGCAGACGTGTAGATAGAGATGTTGGCCGTGCTTCCCTTCAGTGTCCTTCTCCAAATGTAGAGCACCGAATCAATATTAGGGGGGATACCCTCAGCCGCCTCAGGTATCAGGCGATCGATCACTTCAACGAGGTGACCCCTGCCTCACCTGCTAGGATCCAGGTACGTGGAAAGAAGGAGAATTGGCAGCAAGCTCCAGATCAAATCAACACAGGTCAGTCCAGCTTCCAACCAGGGATGCATCGCTCTTTCAGTGCCGGCAGACTAAAGGCCATTGCTCCCCTCTGAGTGAGCTCCTCAGATCCCAGAGACACGCTGCTCACCAATGTCACAACGTCCATCCCCCCGACAAGTCACTTTCTGTGGGTGTTTGTATTAGAGGTGCTTCAGGTTCCAAAGCAGTGGCTAAGGTTCTTCCTCTTACCATTATCTTAAAGGTAAAGGTGGTCTTCTAGTAAAACCTTTGTTAAGTTTTATTGCAGGTCATCTGAAGCAGAAATACATTTCTCAGGACTACTACTGGGTGTGTGCTATTCTACCCACTAGCTGTTGTTAGGTGGTTATGCCTCCATACAGCCATCTATGATCCTGATTCTTCATCCTAGAGATAGGCATAACCACCTAGCAACAGCTCCCGTCCCTCCATCCCTGGGTGTTGGGTTATTGTATGGTGGTGGTCTATAAATTATATTTTTTGGTGGTGTAAATGCTTTTGGACTTGTGGTTATGCCTATCCCATGGACAAAAAGTTTGTAGATCACAGATATTTTTTACACTTGAAATATAACCTGACGGGTTTTAAATAATATAACATCAGCTATAACAATACTAAATTTGGTTAGCTCAGCATATTGTAAAAGTTGACATATGGCCTGTTCTCATAGAGGGTTGACAATGAGAAAAATATTTTATAATTGGTCAACTTTTTTATTTAATTCCTAAGCGATGTGGAAATTGGAAACACAGTACTGGCTGTCATCTACTAACAATGTGTAAGGAGGAAAATAAAAACCCCAAACAACTAAACTGATTTAAATTCCTGCTGCTACATCACAATGCATCTATTCAATAGTCAGTTGTAGGACATTAATGAAAAGCACAAGAACAGAAGGTATTAATCGAAGCACAAATCTATTTTATCAAAACTGTCCAATGTCATATAGATCATAAAATGCAGCTATTGTTTTTAGTGTTTGACCAAAATAATACAGTGATTTTTTTTTTTAACTGTATTGAGCTGGAAAACAGATTACATTTTTGTCTATTATTATCACAGAATAAAACACTAAGCCAGTTTTGATCCAACTTACTGTATTAGGGCCCTGACTAGGAATGACCTCAGCAGATCCAATCTACAGTTTAATATTTCATGTACCTATAGCAAGGATCAGTGCCCATCTTTTTTCCTCCTCCTCTGCGTGTATTAAACCTTCGCGGATCAGGGAAAAAAATACTCTGTTAAACATATTTCACTTGGTAGAAATATAGGATATTGGAAACGTGTGGATCTCTGCAAAGAAGATAATTTTTCAGAAAATTGTTTAAAAATGTGACCTTGCTGTGCCATCTAAATCTCCAACATAATGACTTTTTCGAACTTAATGAAAATGACTTTGCTATAAATTGTTATTTGTTTCTGAAATGTCTGTTCTTTCCTTTGCAGTAAAACACTTTGTAGTGCTTCTGAAATAAATCAATAGTGGAGCCATTATAAGATATTTGGCTGCACTATTTGTTAGATAAGGATGTTGATAGATGCCTAAGCTGTACTATCTTATATGTCTTGTTTGCCAGTGGTTGCTATTAATTCTTGTTATAATTTTTTTGTAGGTCTCCTGGCATTTGTTAATGACTTATTCTGTTTTTAAAGTATTATAGTGCTCAGAATTTTTCTTGTCAAACTGACTCAGGTGCTTTACAAATAAAACTTGAAAAATTAAACTGTAGGAGGTTATAATGCAACTCCCTCCAGAGTCCAGAATGTAATTCAGCATAGTAAGAGAGCAGGGATCTCTTAAAACCCTTAAAAAATTCCAAGGTAATTTGCAGATAGTAAGATCTAACACTCCATGCCTGGGCTTCCTATAAATGCTTTGAAGATGTTTATATATATATATATACATAGGTTAATAAAAGAAATTTGACACTTTTATCACTTGTTTAAACTTTTTTCTCGATCCAAGTTTCTCCACTCTTTCTCCCCACCTCTCTGAACATATTTACAGCTCTTCTCCCAGAAAGACATTTTGGTATTTACCTTAACTTGGCACAGAAGCTTAGCCTTCCAGTGGAAATAAAAAAAGGTAACATTGTAAGTGAATTCACGAATGCCTGGGATTTGCGTAAGACTATCCTGAAGAAAAAATAAGAATGCGGAAAAAACGAACCCAAAAGAGGGAATAGAAAAGAGGGCGGTAAACAAAAGTGAGATCTTATTTGGGTAGGTATGTATATAGGTATACTACACTATACCGTAAAAAATTGAAAAAGGATGTAAACACAGAAAAAGATCCGTGAGTACATTCAATACATACCCAAACTTCCAAAAAAGAGAGACAAAAAGACTAAATAAATTGTAAGCACTAGTGCAAGTAAATATAACACTTGAATATAGTGAAAATAGAAACTAAATAGTATGTGAAAAAATTGAAAAATACAAATGTAACAATAATAATTATAAAAAAAATAAAATAATGTGAAACCTAATTGTGTAATAAAATAAATATAACAATACAATAATAAAATAGTGACAAATAAAGTCCAAATATAGTGATCCAAATCTTCAATGACTGGTTCCGAAAAATGTGTAACCTGAAAGAAATAAAACCAAAAATAGTGTGTACCACAAAAAATGGGTTTAAATAGCGCATTAAAAGTAACTTACAGGATATAGTTTAATACAAAACAAGTGGTGAAAAAACGAACTGCCGATAGCCAGCTTTCCCTCTTCAAACGGAGCGTTGGTATTGATGAGCCGGCCGGACTAATCACCATATAGACGGAAGAAGTTGCAGAGTTGAAAAAGAGGCTTGGAGTCTGTGAGACGCTGAAGAAACTCCCACCCTACGCGTTTCGTGACGGACAACGTCACTTCCTCAGGGGCGATGGGATTTGTAGGAAAATCATGAACTTATATATGCACATGCTCAATGTATGCTTATTTCAATCAGATGATAAAAACACGAAAAAATATAGAAGCGCTCATAACTTGCTTAACACAATTTGTTGATTCTTACAGCAAACATACAGGACATATTCATTCTTTATTATAATTCAATAGAAATGTTTAAAAATATTAAAATATTCGAAGCGCTTATGAGCGCTTATATATTTTTTTGTGTTTTTATCACCTGATTGAAATAAGCACGCATTGAGCGTGTGCATATATAAGTTCATGACTTGAAAAAAAAACCCCGAGCGGGTTGAAACGTCGCCTTTGTCTTATTAAAACTCTCTTTGACACCGAGTGCTGGGTCTCATACTATTCTTTTATGAGTAAAGGACTTGGGAGACTTCCTGTGACTTCGGCACCAACGAATAAATAGAGTGCGGTCCGTATCTATTACTTTTTACACATGGCTTGTCAGCACATCCCCCGACTTCTGTGGTTTTTATGTTTAACTGTAATTTTTCTTTTCTTGTTTCATGTACCCACACATTTTATATACTCATTTTATCGCCATAAGAAGAGTTTTCTTAAGATACCATTATTTTCACCATATGTATACTATAAAAATATAAAGAAACATTATGACAAAAAAAAAAACACTTTTTTTCTAAATTTGACATGCAAAATCACTGACATAATTAAAAACGGTAAAAAAGACTCATCTAAATATGCCATGTTAAAAACATTTCTGTTGTATTTTCAAGTTATAAGGCAATAGCCTAAAGCAGCATTTGTTGCCTAACAATTTTCCCCTACAGGGACTTTTTGACACCATCCCCCATGATCATCTTAACCCTAAACATAACTCTAACCCTTACACTAACCATAACTCTTACTGTAACCCTAACCCTTGATCTCAACCCTAACTAATGCTGCTAGGGGAATCTAGCAACTACAACAAAGTGACGGAAGCTATGATTTATAGCTTCTTAATCTCTTTCCCACAACAGGGCAGCTCCATTTCTGCTGCTCTTCCATTATGGCACATACTTTTGCTCCTAGGAGAGATCATATATGTGCTGGAGGGGATTTTTCGGTGTTGCATGATTCCACCTCATAGAGGCATAACTTGGCAACCTTAAAGACACAGAGTGTGCCTGTGTCGTTAAGGGGTTAAGACTGTAAGACAAGGAAAAGCATCTGTTCTTGAATACGTAAATAGAATAGTTTGTTCTAACAATACTGGTAAAAACTGTTTTCTATTCCTTTGTGTTTACTATGGGAAGCAATATTTAAACACAGCATGAATGATTAATATATGGCCTACAAAGAATGAGAGAAACTTGTCATGAAATGTCCAATCCCCTGTGGCGGAAAAGGAAATTAAAGTTTAATCTGTCCTCGCGTTTTCTTAACTGACATGATAGAATAAAAATTCTAACCATGTAGAAGGTGAGGACTTAGGGATAAGACAACCTTTAAGAAATCTTAAATACACATCGAGCGTAAGGCTGCTTCCAAAGTGAGTTTGTGAAATGCCAAGGAACGATTGCGTAACTTTTTACAGAGCTGCTCTGATAATCCTATTGCTGCCCTACACATCTGCCGGTACTTTGAATACACCAGTAATATGTGTAGCTATCTATCAGAGAGAAGGGATATTGGATAACAAAATTGTATTGTTGGTATTAAAAGGATAGTAACATCCCCTGGATGTTTGGCAACAATAGCATACCCAGGACAAAAGTACATATATCCGAAAGTTGGAGTACTATAAAGAATATTAAACTAAATTAAAAATACTAAAATAAAATAATAGTAATAAAAAATAAATAATGTGTAAAAACAAATAGAGAAGTCGAAAAATTATGATAACTCTTAAATAGAGAGAAACCAGCTGCTAAGATAATAATTAATTCCAGTAAGAATTCAGACTGATCTCAATCTTGTAGGGTATATAAAAAAAACAAAGAAATTGCAACACATTGTGTTATCTGTGTCTAAAACTTGGTACAGCGGATTATCCTGCAGATCATTAGAAAGGTTATTTTGATAAATGAGATAGAATATACTATTCATTAATGTGTATATAACATTACAAAATGTATTAGTTGGTAAAAAAAACACTAGATTAAAAAAGCAAGATCTTCCTTGTTATCTCGCTGCCAAAATGTTGCTGTGACAAATCTCTGCCTCAGAATCTCACAGAAATAACCAAACGGTCAGGAGCAGGCTTAAATAGTAAAAAGCACTACAGGTTTCACTGTAATTTCGTGGCTTCATTAAGGTGCATCTTGGATTACATTCTGACAGTGGGATAGCGAGGAAGATCTACTGATTGAGCCATAAGGCGGTTAGACAGCTCCGCGAGAACACCTGTCGTTAGAAGTGCCCAGACTGAAACCTTTGATTCACCTGAGCAGAAACACCGCTGTTTTTCCAATGTTGCCTTGTTTGTTTATTGGGGCTTCACATGTTTTTTTTCACAGTGTTGATATGGAGGACATCTGAATATGGAATTAAGAGTAAGAAATGTTTTATTATATTTCTTAATGAGCGTTACGTTTTAATACGGGATATTATTAGTCTGGCTTTCACAGCTTAGATGTTATTACAAGATGGAGACTGCGGCTGCAGCGCATTGGCACTTTAGTATCGTGGGACTATGAAATTTGCAACAAAAGTGATAATTGACACTTTCATTCAGACCCAAGGAGCGCAAAGAGTATATGGTGACTACTGTTCTTTGGCAGACGCTGCACAGCGTGATTTAAAATGAACCTTTTTTTATGTCTCAACCACATGCATCTGAACTTGCCGGCAACTATTGATTATCACTGCTGGGTTTTAACTACATTCCAGATTCAGATCTAACTGAAGATTAAAAGCTACGTTTTCTTAATACAGATTTTGTTCTTTCACATTACATTATTTGTTGGATTTTGATTATGTAAGATATATTCTGTTGGACTTTATTATTGTTAATTTTTCTTAATTTTTTGTATTTTTTTGCTATTTTTTTCATTTACCTTTTTGAATTAACTTTACTTATATATCCTTGTCTGGAGAGTTAGCATTTGTTTGTTTTTTTAAATATTTATTTATTAAAGTTTTATAAATTTACAAAATGGCATATTCAAAAGATAAGATCACAACAATAAAATCAAGGAAATACAATACATGTCAAACCCCTGGAGATCCTAGCAGACTATCCAGCTATTCCATACATTAAATTGATAACACTAAAATGCCATTATTAATTATGTCCTGAATTACCTGTATATTCCTTTTAACATATTCACATACTACATTACAAAACACAACAACAGAAAAAAAAGAACAATAGAAAAAATAATAATTTGTAAATAACTGATTTAATCCAATCTCTATAGGTAGGAGTTATTACCTGTCTCCAGTATTTTGGGATTAATTAAATTTATAGATAAAGATTTCCTATATACTGCTATAAAACACTTTGTCTTATGAATGAGAATATTTAGGGGGTCGTCCTCCACTTCCACATCCTCAATTAGTTTAATTGTTTCTTAGATTAATACCCAATCCGGTCTAATTGGGTAGTTCCACCAAATGTGGATAAAAGTACCAGTTTGTTTAAGATGTTGCCATTATATATCAGAGTTGTCGGGCTTGGATTTTTTGTAATATGTATGGGACTTTGTACCACCTTATCAAAATTTTACAGGAATTCTCTTGAATATTTGTTGCCATGGAGTATTTATGGTGCAGTTCAGATATTTTTTTCCACTGCTCCTTTGTGAAGATAACATTGCTCTCATTTCCCCACATTTCAATATAGTAAAGCTTTTTATCTGTATGTATTTCAGATAGTAACCTATAGATGTTTGAGATAGACTTTGTTTGCTTCGCTGGATTCCAAACACATTGTTTCATAGGGTGTCAATTTCAATGAGAGCTACTTATTTTGTTCTAGACTATTTAAGAGGTGACAGATTTGCAGCCCCAAACAAGAGTGTTGCAGTGCCATCACTTGATGGTCTACTTCTTCCTTTAATTTTTCATAGTATTTCCCAGGCAAGCAATATCCCAATCTTGGGAAAGGTATTATCTTATCAAAATACCCTTTGAATACTGCCATGTGATTCATATCTCCAAACATTTTAGAGCTTTTAACTGGGGAGGCACAACATAAAAACACACAACATTCCTACCCCCACCCCCTTCCACCTATTTCTGGAATATATGGGTCCTGGGAAGGCCTCATAGGCAAGGGTATTCCCCCCTCTCCGACCCATAGGCTTCCCACCTATCTACATTGACATCATATTTCCTTTGGGGTGACCAAACACGAAATTGATTCGTATGCATAGATGGAATCTCGTGACTCTCTCTTCAGGGTCTTAATTACCACTAAAGAAAAGTAAAATAATTTTTACCTTTCCCCTCCTCAAAAATCATTAAAAAAGGTGAAGAGGAGAGAGAACAACAGAGAAGGGCAACAAAGAGAGAGAAAAAAAAGGTCTATAAAGTATTTTTTTCATTGTCCACATCCCTATATAACTCTTCAATTTACTTTCGATTTGTTCACAAGAGGTGCCATTATGAATTACAAATTACGTGTCCCCTGAAACACATCGTCCCGCGAAGAGGGTAGCCATCTTTTAATATGCCTGTTGTGAACGACTATATTCAAACTTTATACCCATATTTTCTGTATTATATTATCTAAATTTCATTTAGTGACTCATTCCTTTTCTTATACTATACTATATCCCTCATCCCTTGTATAATCTACTTAAAATATAAGATTCCCTTCTTAGTGTTCTATTCCCCTTACTTTCCCTCTTTTAAAAATTCCTCTCTCAAGATTCAATGGGTCCAGGAGGCACATCCTCATAAAGCCCCCTCCCCCCCCCCCCCCCCAAAAAAAAAATAGTGCAACCTCTAGACATATATTCCTTAACACTTTCCCAACCGTTATACACCTTAATAAAATATTTTCATTATGTCATCTTATATTCTTATAAATCCTATATATTCATCAACCGTTCTACTTATTTATATATCAATTATTCTGTTTAGATATATCTCATCCCATTATATAACATCAACAACCATCTAGTGCTGCCTTAGACACTATTTAACGACTTTTTTTTTATTTCAAAGTAGCATAATATTACATTCATATATAAATATTTCATATCAAATATATAACATTCAAACATACCAACATACATATATACAGCATTTTACATTCTATTATAGCTTTATCACATACAGACTTACAAATTGCGGACTGGCCCCTTGTGTTACTAGGGTTCTCTCTGGCTGACTTCTCAGTACTTATTCTTTTCTGTTACTCTTCCCTCCTTTCCTCCCCGTTTTCTTTTCCTTCTCTTTTTCTTGCCTCCTTCCCCTCTCTTCTTCCTTCCTCCCTTTACTATTCCTTTCTCTTTCAGGCTTGTAACTTCTCAATCCATAACCTCCAGTCACTATATTCCTTTTTTCCTTTCTCTGTCCCATTGCACTATTCCTCTTTCCATTAAACATAGGTGTCTATCCTGTGCTTTAATATTAGCCCACGTCTCCACTTTTATTGATTTCAAATTGCTTGCTATGGATAGTTTTACTGCAGTAAGTAAATAGACTATTATGCTAAATTCTTCCTTTTTTTCCTGGAAGATCTAAGTGTAGCAGTGTCCCATTCTTCTCCTAGGAGTTTTTTTTTAAATTTCCTGTGATTACTTTTTGCCATAATTTATTAATAGGAGAGCAGTCCCCCCATATATGCTTATAATCTCCCCTCCCCATTCCACATCTCCAACAACTTTGCTAGGCTCCATTATACATTTTTTGCTAGTTTTGTAGGGACCAAGTACCATCTATTCAAAAGCTTCTAATAAATTTAATTTAGATTTAAGCAGTGTATTGATTTATAGGTAAGGGTTAGGGATTCGTACCAATCTGTAATGTCTATCTTTATATTTAGGTCCTGTTCCCATTTCCCCCTTGCCATGGGTATTAACTTGTTGTCATTTTGCTGTTAATTTTATATATTCCCCTTTTTTCCAAAATCTGATTGATAGAGGAAGGTATTTTGTCTAACTTGCCTTTACACATATTATTCATCAGAAATTCCTTCACCCTTAAATATTTAAACACCTCCGTCGTTTCTACACTGAATTCCTCTTTCAATTTTTGGATGGTTTTAAAGGGACTGTCTAGTACCCAAAATGTATCTTCCCAATATTAATGCATATTAATGTGCTTTCAAAGTACTTTAAAATGCATGTCTGACATTTTGCATTGCTTCAAATATAAAATACTTAAAGCTAGAAGAAACTGTGAAATTACAGCAGTTTGCAAGAAACAAGGACTGCCCACACTAGATGAGTAAAAGTAATTTCCTTTTTTTTTTTGCTGCAGGAACTCAATAGACTCAATTTGAGGAGGACAGGAAGTAACTATATGAATCAAAACTTTATATCCTCAGTGTCTATAGAATTAGTGCTGCCACACTTGCAGTAAACAGTAATCACTGCAGAGGGCTTAAGTCAAATATTAAAAATGGGATTTATAAAGAATGCCATCTGACCCATCACACAGGGATACAAGCCTGTGCATTGTACAAGCAGTGATCTTCATCTTGCACCAACGTGAGTTTGGGGACTAGACTGTCCCTTTAACTTAACTTTCCTCCCTAAATTTATCAGTCTTGTCCAGCCCTCCCTTAATCCAATTCTCTATATTAATATTTTCCATAACAAAATTTATTATTGAGGCTGGCAAAGCAGGGAGGATTATCCGTCAGGTCTATTTTGTTTCTAACTTTGTTCCATCCATGTATTATATGCTTAAGGGACATATTATCATATTTAACCAATCTTTGCCGAATATTATTCTTTGCTTTTAAAAATAAAATAAAATGGGGGTTCCAGGGTCCCACAATACCAAGGGAGTGTAAACATCTCAAATTACACCTAAAGTGCCCATATTCAAATGACCAAAACTATAAATATATGTTCATATATTTGAATTCAATATAATTTGAATTCAATATTACGACTCATGCCTTATCTTATATATTAACTATTTATCTCATTATCTCATTATTAATACCTCTATCAAAACCCTATAAAAAGTGTAATCCTAACCATTATATCTTTGTATCTCTTTTTACTATTATGCTCAGTGGATAGACCCATCTGTCTTTTTCAATGCTTCTGTTAAGTGTGTAATTGGATTCTTTCTCATGAAAATTCAAATTCCTCAAGTCCCGAGATTTCTTCAGAATTTATTATTTTAATCTGAAGGATTGACAATTACATATGGTATCTCTTAGGATTGTTTTTACCATATCCCTGGGCCTTAAAGAACGATGAGCCTTCTCAATTATCAGTTGGTCTTTATTCTCTTTCCCTAGTATCTGTCCAAATAGCTATACTAATATTTGGAATATATCTTCTGGGGTGTCAGTCTCGGGTATTCCCCTTATCCTCAAATTGGATCTTCGCCCTCTGTCTCTAACACATGCAGACTATTCCCTTGTTGTAGCAATTCTTTCTTTAATTCACACACTTCTTGAATAATTTTTTTTATTCTACCCAACATTTCAGTAATTTTTTTTTTATTTGATTAAATGAGTGGACAAAATCCTCTTTTGTAAGTAACTCTTTAGATTGAGATGTGATTACACTTTCAGCATCTTCCTCAATTGTCCTCTGAGATGTATTAGAACTAATGGCTTCTTCATGTTCAATATACAAATCTCCCTCCTCTCCAAGAAGATTAGATTCTACTATAGGAGAAGTTGGCAGGGTAATTAAGAAAGACCTCAAACTAGCTGGTGTACCTTTTTTCCCTTTTCTTGGGGTGCCTGGAGTAATAATCCCTTTATTTTTGCCCCCTATCCCTCACCCTCTCTTCCCTCTTTAAATAAAGGGGGGACTTCAGATATGTGTCTCAACTGAATATGTTACTCATTAATTTTCCTGTCTCACAACCCAGGAGACAAAAAAAAAGAAAGAAAAGACCTTTGTGTTACGGTACACCCCGGTATAAGAGAGGTTAATACCGCTGAGGACGTTCCCTTTCCGAATGAAGAAGCAGCTAACAGCAGTTCCAATTAGCCGAACAGGAACCATATGAAATCCTTCATGAACCAAACAGCCGCACAAGTAAATCATACGAATCCCATACCCCCAGGTACGAGACCAAGCTCCGTGTTGAGGGTTAAACAAAGATCTACTTTATTTGTGTAACAAATCAGACTTATAAAAAGACATAAACATGACATCACAGACATTAGTATACAATGGAGGGGGGGAGGGGGGATGGAACTAAACATAGTTCTCCAAATAACTGGGGCTAGGAACACATTAGACTTTCAGACTGCAACCAAATTACCATACAGTGAGTAGACCTAATTGCAAAACACACAGTAAGAGACATAATGAACCCAACATAATCAGTTAATCCAGTTAATACAATGGATGTTGGAGTAAACTATCCAGGATTGTCACTGACACATTATAAACCTTTAGAGTGGTCTACTCACAGAATTAAACATTACACGTAAAGCAATATGCTCACAGAATGTGACTAACTAACAATATTGATAACTTTCAAAATATGCATCACATTCCCCTAAAACATACCTTTTTCAGAATCAGACAATTCCACCCAGTAGTTTATTCGGTAGTTTGTGAAATAAATGAACGGAGGGTACGGACAGGCAATTAACCGAAAGATAGATGAAGACAACGTAATAGAAATATAGTTCCAAGACAGAGGGGTCTGTCACACTTCGGTCTCAGGTAAATTTCCAGAGATTGGTCTTATTACAACATTCACATCAAAAAGAAAGGCTTATTTATCAAGAGCCACAGTACAAGTTAGTAGTTAGTATAGATGCATCTTAGGGTATACTGGTAAAAATCACATATATAAAAGTGTCATTCTTTTTTAAAATTCTTTTATGGATAGTCTCCCATGCCTCTCACCAATATCGGGCAAAAGGAGATAGCTCGCAAAGGAATGCCCTGTCCATGACCTGTCCATATGAAACTCAGTTTCCTCACAGGTCCAGCAAAGATGTTGAGCGAGGGAGGGGTGGTCTCCAATTGTAACCTGCTCAGTCCTCCAGCAGACCCACTGCAGGTATCGGCACAGGAAACGGAGGAGGGATCCCAGACAGCGGCAACGTCCTCATGTCCGTATTCCGGTCACACCTCAGAGATTTAGCATTTCTAGGTACTGATTCTGTTCCCATGGACTTTTGGATATATACATTTTTTTTTTTTCATATACAGATTTTTGATATGCTAATAATAATATATAGTTATTTTTTGGACTCACTAAACTTTTGACACAATTTGTGTTCAGAATGTTTAGTGATGATTAAACAAGTAAAGCAAGAATTTTCTGTAATAATCAAATAACCAGTTTCTATACGCTCCTATTTGACCCAGGAAGAGCTAATATTTCAGTTTTGGGACAACCAAAAGTTGTACAATTTTTTAAGTTATTGTATAACCACATATTCTATATATTGATTTTCCCAATCAAATTATGTAATTTGTTTCAAAACTTCCAACTGAATAGAATTCAAATTAGTGTCTTGGATATATTCACCTTATAGTTTAAGAACACACTGTATTCTTTGACTTTTTTGCAATACTTCTGGAAGAGAACTCTCTGGATTGGTCAAAGCTAATAACACGTCGCCTGCATACAAGGTTAATTTGTCTTTCTATGACCATGTTTTTATCCCCATAATTTTATCCGATTGTCTTATTATTACAGCAAGGGGTTCACTAGTTAAAGCATACAACATTGGAGCCAGTGGATACCACATACCTGTCTCCATTATTGATATTAAATAACAGAGATATCAGCTCAGAATTGGAAGAAAATAGTTGGACCCTGGTGTACCCATCTACTATCTGGAGAAGACTTGGTCTTCATGGAAGACTTTAGGCCAAAAAAAACATAGAAACAAGCCCAAGCGACCAAACTATGCACGAAAGCACAGGAAGTGGGTTCAGAAAAATGGCAGCAGGTGCTCTGGAGCCTGATGAGTCAACATTTTAAATATTTGCCTGTAACAGAAGGCAGTTTGTTTGCCAAAAGGGCTGGAGATTGGTGCAAGTATGAGTGTCTGCAGGCAACACTGAAGCATGGTGCAAATGCACCCCTAACAGTGGTTAGTTTTACAAGACTTATAGGACAACCTACCTTCTGAGTTCCTTATAAAAGCTGTTTGCAAGTGAACTGATGCTGTTTTGAAGGTAAAAGGTGGTCCCACCAAATATTGATTTAACTTAGATGCTTCTTCAGTTCACTCACTTTGCATTTTGTTTATTTGTAACTCTTAACATGTCTATTTTTTAAAGCATTTTTTTGCATAAAATTGCGCAGTACTGTATAAACATTATTCGGAATACAACTTTAAATACAGCACTGTATAACTTGCGACTGCAAAGCATTAAAAAATAACATTAGGTGAAATGCCAGTCTATGTTCAAAAATGACTATCCATATTCATGTGCACTAACCATGCTGCTCTACAGAGCCAAGGGATTTTAACGCTCTACTGATTTAAATTCCTTATAAATTGAAGGCAGAGAACAACTAATTTCTATTCAGTAAACTTTTTTTTATCTATTATTGCAAAGGAAAGTCATTCTTTACCTTGATGCCTGTCACAGATCATCTTTCATCATTATTAATGTAATTTTTGATATATATAGATATATAAAACCACAAATAAATATAGAAAGGGCTACATTAAATAGATGGCATAAAGTATATTGTATACCTAGTTTTTTTTTAATTTGTCTTTTTTTAAAAATCATTTTATTATTTGAAAACATGTTCTTTATAATTAGTTTCATTGACACTGTTTAAACACCTTATACAACAGAATATGTAGATTAATTTATAACTAAAGCACAAAAAAATAGGCCAAGGTTGGAAATAATAGTCTGTACATATTTTTACAACATATATCAACACTGACTTAATGCATTTCTTCTTTGATTCCTAAATTTCATAGAATTATTTTATGAGTATCATTGTTATACTGAAATGCCTTAATAGTATTTATTTACCAATGGAGCTACAAACCTGTCATATGGTAGCAGTACAATGCTCTGATTTCTGTGACGTAGAAATTATGTCTAGGCCGGAAAAAGTGATGTTGAATATTAGGGATAGCCTAAAATGTGGATGGGTCAGATGGCAAAAAGAATGTAGGTTGAAAGATGGATAGCGCCTCCAATCAGTTATTATACCCTGAGTATCAGTGTAAAATCTAAGGTCAATGAATGAGATCATACAATTAATATTCATCCTAGGAGGAAATATTTGAAAAATGTTTTGGTCATGCTATTTCCTCCACAGACTTTACCTTAGCTTCAAACCATTTTTTTTAGTTTCAACCCTAGTACCAACCCAACAGGCAACTGTTACAAGGATGTGAAACAGGTATAGGAAATCTACATAAACAAATGGGGCAGGATAAAGCTCTCATAGGAATGCTCACATAATCATGGTATTTTTATCTTTAGAGATTATAATACTTATTGCCGACAGGCTCCCACACTTCCATCCAGGGATATATATATATATATATATATATATACACACACACACACACATTTTCACGGTTCTGGATTTACTGGCTGGATTTTCATCCATAGAAACATGTACATCAAAACGTCGGAGTAGAATTTCAAGTGCACACCAGGTAACAGTAGCTCCATAAATGATGTAGTCTGGTTTAACAATCTCACTTTTATTACATTACATTACCATTTATTTATATAGCGCCAAAAATTTACGTAGTGCTAGATACAGAGCATAGAAGGGAACTACATAATAAGTTAGACAAACTAGAACAGGTTGGCACATGAGGTAGAGAACCCTGCTCGCAAGCTTACCTTTATTAGAAAAAAAATACAAAAACATAGTACCAACGTGAGGAGGCAGTGGTCTCATGCGTTTCACCATAAAACAAGGCTTAATCATAGACCTATGATGTATAATTTCTTAAGCCTTACATATTATAGTCTAAGAAGAAAGCACACATAATTTAAGTGATAATGTACAAACATTTAAAGAAATGTAAAAAAAGCAACCAGTGAATTTATTAAATATTAAAGTGGTATTGCACTTTTTTTTTTACTTTTCTTCTATAATAGGAGAAAATGTAAAAAAAAAAAAAATATTGCCCTGCCCCGTGTAAACCCAAAGAATATTGTAGAGGTACAAGTGCATTTCTACTGAGCTCTGTCTCTTGACAGAGGCACAGCTTATCTGTTTGTAAGCTGCAGACTGAGGTTTCTCTCTCTGCTAGTGAACTCGTTTTCAGATATATGTTTAGTTAGAGTCCCCTTTATTGATCACATATAAAAAAGGTATTTCATTGCTGTATCAATAAGTGACAGCTGACTACTGTATTAGCGTGCATTATTCATAGTAATGTATGGATGTTTCCAGTGACCCGTCAGAGGATCAGATGTCATGTATTATAAAAACTACATGCTATGTTGTCACTATAGTAGGGCAACTGACATTATCATTGTGCTTCCAGTGAGCAAGGTTTTAGAAGGTTTAATAAGGTTTTTAGAAGAGAACGTTCTTTCAAAAGGAAATGATACAGTGCTTTAAATCACATGTCCACTTGAAAGACATATCTATTTCATGAGGGAAATACTACTATCGGTGAGATCTCAACCACAAGAGGGGATATCACATATAAACTGGTACATTTCAGGGGAAAAACTATACATTTGGACCAGGCAACAGTAACATTTTGGTTTCTATGCACGGACGCACCAACACATCATTGCATCAATGTTGCTAGGAGGAAAGGTTGAAAGGTACGCCCTTAATCCCCGTCTCTAGCTGTTTGATTCAACGATCATAAAAAATAGCCACTTTCTAATACTGAACAGATAATGTCTGAAGTGTTGGAAACAGCCAATGCAGCAAACAAATGCCAGTCTCCATAGTGATAAAACACAGGGATCTGCAGCTTGCTGCTGTATATCAGAACTCTTAATTATGTATCAGTTTACAGTGGATATCAGCAGAGTATAAAAATGTGTTCAGAGTTCACAGTTACCTTAGATATGCTATTTGCTATGTGCAGGGCCGGTGCAAGGATTTTTTTGCCTCCCTAGGTAAAACCTCATTTTGCTGCCCCCCTTGGCTCTGCCCCTTGCCCTGCCTACGTATACTACACCTGGGGCATCAAAGATTTAAATGCATATTAAGGTTAAAAAAAAACATACAGAGAGACAGTCTCTCTCTCTCTCTCACACACACACACACACACACACACACACAGTCTCAAACACAAACCCAAGCCAACAGTTTCCACTGTCTCTCTCTTTTCCCCTTCCACTGTCTGTCTCTCTCTCTTTCCCCCTCCAATGTATGTCTCTCTCTCTCTATCTCTTCCCCCTCAACTGTCTCTCTCTCTTCCCCCTCCACTGTCTGTCTCTCTCTCCTCCTCTACTGTCTGTCTCTCTCTTAACCCCCTCCACTGTCTGTCTCTCTATTCCCCCCTCCACTGTCTGTCTCTCTCTCTCTTTCCCCCTCCACTGTCTGTCTCTCTCTTTCCCCCCTCCATTGTCTGTCTCTCTATTTTTCCCCCCTCCACTGTCTGTCTCTCTCTCTCTCCTCCCTCTACTGCCTATCTCTCACTCCCCCCTCCACTGTCTGTCTGTCTCTCTTTTCCCCCTCCATTGTCTGTTGTCTCTCTCCCTCCCCCCTCCACTGTCTGTTTGTCTCTCTCTCCCCCACCGCTGTCTGTTTGTCTCTCTCCCCCTCCACTCTCTGTGGATTTAACACACACAGAGCCGATAATACCCGCAGCTCGTCACCGATGCACATGGCGCTGCTTAACAAGGTGGCATGGACCATCACCTTGCACGCGGTGCAGTCTGCCCCCCACCTCCCCCCACTGCCAGGGTGCCTGTGATAAAAATGCTCCCTAGGCCAGCACCTACCTTGCCTATAGGTGGCTGGCTATGTGACAAATGTAGATTTTTATACATTTCTGCATGCTCTTTACTAAATCATATTAGAAATATGTAATATGATTCTGCTTGGGAGACACACAAGTTCATAGTCCATTATAGTAAATAGGCATTGCAAAAGAAGAGACCACGGAACTACATGGCGTGCTCTTTCAGATATGGTCTCTCACACACTCTAAGAGTCAGATTAAGCAGGGAATTATCTGTCTGAGATCAGGGCCTCTCCAAGTTTGCATTTTTCTCACAGGCACTCTGAGGGGACACAAAGTGTTAGGCTTCAATGAGAAACTAGGGCAGACATTTAGCTTCTCGGATTCCTCAAATAATTCATAAATCAACAGGCTGACCTGATCACGTGATCTCTGATACATACTCTTAGGAACATCTCAAGATGACTGCTGTGCTGAACAAATACAGGATTAGGCCATTTAACAACTGGGTAGGATAACGAAGCATAGAATGGTATTTATGAACAGAACTCTTCCTTTATGTCATCCACAATCTCTTCTATCAAAGTTATTGCACATCCAGCCAACCTCCAGTAAGGGGCAGCCGAGTATTACTTTTCCTAGTTAAGTAGAAGCGAAGAAATGAATTACTATTCAGCTAAAGAAAGGTTTAGTGTATTTTATATGTATGTCACACTTGGAGGCAAGGTGCTCTGAATCCTTGCTGCTCTGTTCCTTTTCATATCAATAGACTTATTCCCCTGTCTTTACGTGATCTGTTTTCTTATGACTCCAGAAACCTGTATGAAGCAAGACATTTAGGTAGAAAAACAGATACAACTGATTGAAACAGCTGCATAATGTCAAAGTATTGGAAAAGAGTAACAAAGCATTTATACCATGATCATCCATTGACATGATACCTTGTGACTGAATGGCCTTATTCAAATACCTAAAAATCTTCTCACTATTTCTCCCAATATCCCAACTAAGTTTAATAGTGAAAAAATATCGGGGTAGTCAAGGATTACAAGTTCTTGATAAAACTCCAGGTTTGGGCAACAGTGAGAACTGTTCTAGAAAAACCCTTCAGAACAACAGGGGAACATACAGTGAGTGCAAAGTGCACAGGCCTGTTCCTTTAAGCTAGAATGGGAGAAAAATATGAACTTGGTGAGGGGGCCAGAAACGTTTTCTGCACCAGGGCACTTAAAAGACTTGTTCACCACTGCGATGGATGGTGAGAAGAATAACTCACCTTCCAAATTGAAAGTAGCTTGCTATAGTGAATTTAATGACGTGATTCCTGTTTTCAGGTACTTTCTAACTCTTTACCAGAACATACAGGGAACTAGACAAAATAGGACTACACAAGAGAATTCCATTATATGTACAGGAAATGTTTAGTTTTCTTGTTTCCTTCCTGAACAGATCTCCACTCTTCCTCCATTGCTCTTTTGACAAGCATACCACCATACTGGAGGCCAATCATCTTTCAGACCAGGCATTGGCATGACGCGTCTCTATCAGAAAGCAGTAGGCCACCAAACTTGCAGATGTAAATTATTCTGGACACTTTGACATTTATGTCATTTCCTCCATACGTCATACTCCTTTGCCACATTTTTTCCCCCTCCATGGTGCCACCCAAAGCTCAGTAAGGATTTACCCTCTTTATGCACTAAATAGACTCAGAGCGATAGGTAGATTGAGGTATTCTCATGGGATAGTTCATTAGATTGTCTACATCTAAATTGCACTGTAAAGACTACTCTTGGGGTTCACAATTCTCTCAACATTATAACAACTTGACTGATATGAACTGAACCATTTTATTTTTCGAGAGAAAAATACAAAATACAAAATATTACATAGCTAGTAAAATCGAGTAAGATGAATTAAATCGGGCATATAGAACACTATAACAAATTGCTCTGTAATTTAACCAAACATAATACTCATTTAGAGTTACTTCTATACTATTGTTTCTTTCTTTCAGTCTTAACATTTTTACTGTAAAGCATTAGCATTCAAATTATTAAATTATTATTATTATGATACAATAAAAATTGGGCTGGTGCAAAATTTCTAAATTAAAAACATGTGTATTAGAGCCTTGAAACCCTGTTATGGTTCTATATTACTTTGGTTTTATAACTTTCAAAATAAATGCTCTTGATAAACAATTTTAGAACTCTGCTGGCTTCAAAACAAATTATTGATTGAGCATTAATGTTAAGTGGAACATTATTCTAAGATCAATATGGATGGAAACAATGAATGCAGTGTCTAGCCATGTGAAAAAACGACTCCAAATGTGACCATAAACACATTAAGCATCAGAGAAGTACAAAACTATCCTTCCAAAAACATAGTCAGTGATTGTAACGGACGGCTGTGCTGAGATGAGCTGGAGTCCCGGTGCAGGGGTAGTGGGCAATTCAAAGCCCTGTGTAGGGTGAGCACTCTCCATCTGGGGTGGAGCCCAGGGCTTTGAGCACCCACAAGCAGAGGCCTTGTTAGGTTCCCCACGAGTCTTAGCCAGGCAGGGGTGTAAGCAGTGTCTAGGATGCAGAATAGTCACAAAACAAGCTGAGGTCAAAGAACTGGAGAGTAGCAGGATTGTCAGAAATAGCCAAGGTCAAAGGACTGGAGAGAGCAGGATGGTCAGGAACAATACGAACAGGAATCCAAGATGAAAGCCAGCAGACAAAATGTACCAGCCCTGATAGCTGGCAGGATGAGGTTTATATAGCCTCATCATATAACTCATCACAGAAACAATTCACACATGAGCAGTAGGCGAGAGAGTACAAATGCAGAGATAAACACTACTACTATATGAGATAATAAAACCAGCAGGTGGGGGAGCATGCAGCAGCCAATACAGGGTTCGAATCCTGGCAGATAGTTACATTGAAAAAATTATTGTACCTGTCCCATTAAAGCGTATTCTCAGTAGGATCAAAAGCTTCACTTGGCAGGTAAGCTTAATTATGCTTTGGCTAGTTTATACACCATATGGGTCACATCTTAATTATTGAATTTAGGAGTTTCAATTAGACCCATGGCCACAGGTGTATAAAATCCAGCACCTACCCATGCAGTCTGCATTTATATACATTTGGGGAAAAAGTGGTCATTCTGAATAGCTCAGTGAATTCAAGCATGGCACAGTGATAAGATGCCACCTTTACAATAAGTCAGATTGTGAAATGTCATCCCTGGTAAATATTCCACGATTAGTGGAATTAGTGGAAAAGTGGAAGCATTTAGGAACAGTAGCAACTCAGCCACAAAGGAGAAGACCAGGTAAAGTGACAGAGCGGGATCACCGAGTGATGAGGCACATGGTGTATACGACTTGCCAATGTTCTGCAGGTTCCATAGCTAAAGAATTCCAAACTTACACTTAATATCAGCACAAAAACTGTGCGGCGGGAGCTTCATGTAATGGGTTTCCATGGCCGAGCAGTTGCACGGAAGCCTCACATCACCAAGTATAATGCCAAGTGTCGGATCGAGTGTTATAAAGCAAGCTGCCACTGGCCTGTGGAGCAGTGAAAAACGTGTTCTATGGAGTGACAAATCATGCTTCACTGTTTGGCAGTGTGATGGGCAAGTCTGGGTTTAGAGGAAGCCAGGAGAACATTACCTCCTTGACTGTATTGTGCCAACTGAAAAGTTTGGAGGAGAAAGGATCATTTTATAGAGCTGTTTTTTTGCTCTTACCTCCAGTGAAGGGAAATCTTAATGCTCACACAGAGCCCCGACCTCAACCCCATTGAACACTTTGGGATGAACAGGAACAGAGATTGCAAGTCAGGCCTCATCCAACATAACCTCACAAATGCTCTACTGGATGAATGGGCAAAAATTCCAGCAAAAACATTCCACAATCTCATGGAGAGCCTTCCCAGAAGAGTGGAAGCTACAAAGGGAGGGGGGGGGGGGGGGGGGGGGGGGGACCAACTATACATTAATGTGTATTTATTTAGTTTATAACCAAAACCTCTTATTTCTATTATGTTATATTATACACTCTCCTCATAAGGTTGTGAATAACAGTTTTTTGTTTGTATTCAGCATATAGTAAAAATTGAATATATTTGAAGCCTCTGCTATTATACATTCATGTATGAAGAGATCTCAACTGGGGGTGAACCAGAATGCTCTTACAACAGGATCTGGATGTGAAAAAAGATATGATAAAATGAAAACCTAACTTCTTTTAAAGTAGGATTAAAAGATAATAGGTATAACAAAACAGGGCCAAAGTGCCCTATTATAATATATTTGTAAGCAGGGCCACCATCAGAAATCCCCCCCCCCATATCTCCCTCTAACCCCCTACCCTCCCAAAGTCATTTTATCCAAGTCTTTGTATATCATACCAATGATATAAATGCACCCCAGGACATGCCCAATCACCCACATTGCACATCCAAGACTATGCCACAGCCAGTATTCCCATTAATATGCCACTCTTTGCCCATTAATATGTCACAGCCAGAATGTCCATTAATATGCCACTCTTTGCCCATTGATATACCACTCTCTGTATATTAATATTCCACAGCCAGTATGCCCATTAATATTCCACAACCAGTATGCCCATTAATATGCCAGGGCTGCTATAAAGGGAAACACTAAATGCCCATTTTTCCTTGGTGTTTTAACCCCTTCACAACATTATGATCAGTTAACTTATCATGCTACTAAGCGAGCACCACCATCCGGTGACAAACGAGTACAGGACTCTGCCTCACACCCAAGGCAATGTTCCTGGTTCCATTGAAGTTGTTTATTAAATATTAACATTCATATCTTTAACAAACATGTTATACATAAAATAAGTAATAGAAATAAACAAATATGCAGCATAGGAAATATATTTACTATAACTATACATGCATTATTTACAATATTTTAATATATTAATTTAATTACAGTTAACCCCTGCATGCCAATGCTGTGGTTCTAATTGTGCTGACCAGTAAATTTTACTATTTAATATTCCTATTTTCCTTTTTATTAACTAGTCAGTTGGGATAAGTGGGTACATGTTAGTGTTGTACAGGTACTAGTTTTGTACAATATTATTTGGAAAATTGTGAAAATAATTTTTTTTCTCAAAATGTCCCCTGTTTCATATGTATTTTTGAATACTAAATTGATGATTTTTTTATATGTATAGGGTATCCCCAAAAAGCTCTAATTGCCCTTTAAAAAACAACATATAGCTTGCACGGGTGCGTTAAACGACAGAGGAAAACTATGTTTAAACAACCCCATCACAAAATGTAAAAATTGGCTCAGGAAAAATCCCTGGTCCATAAAGGGTTAACATTTAATCACACCACCGTAAATGTACAAATTTACAATATTTAACACTGACTGGTTGATTTTCTTACTCAAAAAAGTACATTTCATTTAATGCTTCAATCTGAATAGACTCTGTGTGCGTGTCTGCAGTTACCATGGATATCTTGCTGGTTACTAATGCTTTCTGTCTGAATAACTGGTAAATAATAGTCAACTATCTCATTGTACCTAATGTGCTAAACCACAAATAACAATTTTCATTTTAGCACGTTTATTTGAGAAGTAATGGATTTTGTGCTATTGTTTGGCAAATCTAATAGAATCAACAAGTTATTTTATTACAATATACGCTTTCACATGTTGGAAATACAAAGTCATTACATGTAATTTCTATGTTCCCCTGTGTCTTTATGATACAGCGCATAGCAAAACAATATCCTCCTAGCCACTTCTGCCTTAAAGTGGGAGAAAATGATTTGTCCTCACCCCAAATCAGAAGCCTGTATCACACTTCATCATCTGTTTAAAAAGTGTACACTGTTTACAGAACATATACGTCTCTCATCAACACCATACTTAGTAGTACATTCCATGATTTAACTACAAAAAAACATTTCTTCTGATAGAAAAAATACTTGTCCGACTGTTGCAACCCAATCTTTGTTCTCCCTCTTGCTAGTCCGCCCCTATAGTTCCTAATGAATGCTACTAGAAAGCTTATCTTCCTCATCTACCAATCTAATAACACCACTCTGCTGTCAATCTCTACACTGGCTGCCAATATCCTTTAGGATTAAAATCTAAATCCTGGTCCTCACTTCTTCATAACCGTCCAAATTGCATTTCATCTATTATTTCCTCATATCTCTGTATTCAGTCCCTCCTTTCAACTTCTCACACTGTCATATAGGATTAAATACCCTACCAAGTCTAATTACAGTGTTATATATGCTTGTGTGCATATGCTGGTGCAACCTCCCCTACTTTAACCTTAAACTAACACGATATACAAATCCACCCAGAATAGGTAGAACATATAACAATAAAAATAACTATGATCTATTACAACTGTATTAAATCAGGTGTAACTGTTTAATATGTACAAATATCTCTCTCTATATATATATAGACTATGTCTTAATTAAATACACCATTTCTATTGATCACCTTCCGGCTTCATCATAAAAGTCCCGGCGGAAGTGCCGGGCAGCAGCGGAGGATGTCTGCTCGTATCGTGCAGACATCCTCCGGCTGCCTCCACTAGCCACCAGGAGATCTGGGCAGCCGGGGGATCGTACAGACATCCTCCATGCTGTCTGACACTTCCGTCTATTATGACGGACCAGCATTGGCACATAAAAGAAAATAAAAACAAGAAATGCATTTGTTTAACCCCTTAAGGACAGAGCCTTTGAAACATTTTTGTCCTTTCTGGACAATGGCTATTTTAACATTTCTGTGCTGTTTGTGTTTAGCAGTAATTTTCTTCTTCGTAATTTGCTGTACCCACACATATTATATATTGTTTTTATCGGGACAAGAAGGGCTTTCTTTGGATGCCATATTTTTGATCATATCTTATCATATTATTAAAAAAAAAAAAATATATGGTAAAAAAAAAAAAATACACAAATTTCCTGACTTTTATTTGAAATAACTTCTCCTCATCGACAATAGCGAACGAGTATCTCCTGAGTACAGGGATACCACCCATGCATAGGTTTGTTGGGTTGTTTGGGGTGCAGTTTTTTGTTTTCCAACTTGAAATTTTTACATGCAGACAGCCTGCACCCATGTCCCATTTGGGACATATTTGAAACCAGCCAGTGCATATTACCCCATCAACCCATATATTTTTTTAAAGTAGACACCCTAGGCTATCTCAAATGGTGGTATTTTAACACTTTCCATGCACTAATTCTACCACCAGCCTTTGTCAATGTTTGTGGTAGTAATTTTTTTTTTTTTTCACAAACCTTGTACTTCAGACATGAATTCACAGATTTTGGTATGTGTCACTGCCAAATAACACCCCAATAAGTGTTCAGCAACATCTCTTGAGTACAGGGATACCCCCCATGCATAGGTTTGTTGGATTGTTTGGGGGGTAAAAGGCCAAATTTGGGAGGTGAAGTTTTTGGTTTTCCAAATTGAAATTTTGACATGCAGACCGCCTGCACCCATGTCCCATTTGGGACATATTTGAAACCAGCCAGTGTATTTTACCCCATCAACCCATATATTTTTTAAAAGTAGACACCCTACGCTATTTGAAATGGTGGTATTTTAACACTTTCCATGCACTAATTCTACCACCAGCCTTTGTCAAAGTTTGTGGTAGTAATTTTTGTGTGTTTTTTTTTCACAAATATTGTATTTTAGACATAAATACACAGATGTGTCACTGCCAAACAATAACCCAATATGTGTTCAACAACATCTCCTGAGTACAGGGATACCACCCATGCATAGGTTTGTTGGGTTGTTTGGGGGCTAAAAGGGCCACATTGTGAAGGTGTGCATTTTCAACTTGGAATATTGATGTGTAGTCAGCCTGAGCCCATCTTTCATTTGGGACTTTTTTTTTTAAAGTAGGACAGTGTATTTTACCCCAAAAAGTATATATTTTGTAAAAGTAGACACCCTAGGCTATTTTAAATGGTGTTATTTTAACATTTTCCATGCACCAATTCTACCACCAGCCTTTGTCAAAGTTTGTGGTAGTCATTTTATTGTGTATTTTTTCCCACATACATTGTACTTTAGACACAAATTCACATATTTCGGTATGTGTCACTGACAAACAATACCACAATATATGTTCAGCAACATCTCCCGAGCACAGGGATACCACCCATGCATAGCTTTGTCAGCTTTGTTGGGTGTTGAAAGGCTACATTTGAGAGGTGCACTTTTTGATTTTCACCTTTGCCACTGATCGGCTGTTACCGATCGCTATACACGCGTTCAGACAGCTTCAAAAGGAATACACGTAATCCCCTAGTGGGTATAATTAACCCCTAGCGAGTCTGACAAAAAAAATGCTGATAGCAAAAAAAAATCCTTCTGCGACTAGATTGCTCCAAATGCGCTGCTTAGGCAGTGACCATATGCACTGCTTAAGTAAAAAAAAATAACCCCTAAAAAAATGCACAGACAGCAAAAAATGTGCTGCTGTGTAAGATCACTGCGTACACAGCGATCAATTGCAGGGAAGGGGTTAAATACTGGAAACGGGTTTTATAAAAGCCTTTGGGTCTCAATTCTATTAAATATATTATAATTAAAAACTTACATTATACAGCTGTCTCCCTCCCTCACTAAAACTCAAGTGAGAGGGAGGCAGATCTACACGGGTCAGATCAAATATTTACAAATATTGATCTAACCAGACGAATGGTGATGCTCATCCGCCTTTGTCACTTATCAGCTGTTACTGATCGCTATACATGCGGTCAGACAGCTAAAAAAATTTTTTTTACGTTAAACGTAGTCCCCTAGCGGGTATAATTAACACGTGACGGGTGTAATAAAAAAGTTTTACATTTTTTTTAAATGCATTGCTGCATTTGCGTCAGATCGCTGCTTAGGCAGTGATCTACAGCAAGAAAGGGGTTAATCTCTCTTAAAAGAGCTTTTTTTTTACTGTAATGAATTACAGTAAAAAAAATTAACCCCTAAAAAATGCACAGACAGCAAAAAATGTGCTGCTGTGTATGATCACTGCGTACACAGCGATCAATGGCAGGGAAGGGGTTAAATGGCTTTTATAAAAGCCCTTGGTGTTTAAAATTTTATTAAATATTTTTTTTATTATTTTATTTTATTTTTTTTACTTTATCTGATCTGTCTCTCTCCCTTACTAAAACTAGTAAGGTGAGGGAGGCAGATCAATACTTGTCAAAGGCAATATTTACTAATATTGCCTTTGACTGTATGATAAGTGCTCATCAGAGCACTTACCATACATGCCTGCACACAGATCACATAGATCTGTTGTGCCGGCATCGATTGGCTCCCCCTAGAGCATCGGAAGTGAAATACATTCACTTACGATGCTCTTGCCAGTAGAAGGGAAGCGCTGCCTGTACAGGCAGCGTTCCCTTCTACTGAGCCGATGGGGTCGCTCAGGAGAGCGACCACCATCGGCTCTGGGGAGCAGCATGGTGTTGTTAAGTGCCTCGCTAGCGAGGCACTTTAACAACACCGGAGATGCTTAGAAAGCGAACGATCGTTCGCTTTCTAAGCACATGTGTGCAGCGGGCGCAGCCATTTTTAAATGGCTGCTACGATCACTCCGGGGAGTGATCGTAGCGCGCCCCTGCACATTTGGGGGGTGTTGCACAATGTCTCTACCTAGAGGCATTGTAGCAACACCGTTAGAGTAAAGAAAGCGACCGCTGGCCGCTTTCTTTACTCAATTTAGTGCATGACGTGCCAGGCACGTCACCTGTCGGCAAGTCCACGATTTGCCGTGACGTGCCTGGCACGTCATCTGTCCTTAAGGGGTTAATATCATCATTTTTATTAAATATTAAAAAGCAATTTACATGTGAATATATCCAAGTTAAACTTTTTTCCTATAGGGTAGTCTTATATTCAGGCTTTTAGTTTTTTTTCTAAAGGAATATCCAAAGTTTGGGGGGTCGTCTTATAATCAGGGTCATCTTATATTCGAGCAAATATGGTACTTGTTCTCCTGTCTACTATACTTCCTTCACTAAAGGTAAATTGTCTGAAAGCTACTGGGGATACTACAACCATATAAGCAATGCCTGATTATACAGTTTCCTTGTGAGCACATTAACTGGAGATTCTGTGTTTATTTACCATAGAGTTGTATCTATCTACATAGATATGTGATAGACAGACTTATACACTTAGCGCACCAGTATTATCTGTATTTGATAATAACTTGCCTTCCATTCTTCATACATTTTGTGCAGTTCTTTTCATAGAAACACTACTAGAACTCCCTATTTATCATCTAGATGTCAGTTGTTCAGTAAATAAACTCAATTATGAAGAAGAATTGGGGTTATGCATGCACACCAGTCTTGGCAGCATGCAATAACACACACCATTTCCTTTTGCACAACAGCTGTACGGCATCCAAGGAGAAAACAACATGGAAAGGTGTCAGACTGGCTAGAACATTAGGCAAAAATAGTGAATATATATATACACACATACATGCATACACACACATACATATAAGAGTTTTCTGAGCATTTGCTTAGAAAATAACAGGGAGTTAAATCCAAACCTTTATTTAATTGTCCATTACTAAGAAAAGTTGTGCTTGAAGAGTTTTAGCAAAATGAACCATTATATAATTAGAAAATAACTGATTTGTAATCAATTTGCCTAATTATGTCCAAGAAATCTATTATCTTTATTTAATTTGTAAAAAAAAAAAATTCTTTATAGTAATTTTCTTAAATATTGACATTGACAAACATATATACATAAAATAATTGACACAATTCCACAAAATTCCTTGGAAGCACAACTTGATACGTAAACGTACGTATTTTGAAATTCTATGCACCAAATCTCAATTCCCTACGCATGGAGTTTCTTTATTGTATAAACTGTTACAGTCAGAATTAGATCATACTCTGTTAAAGTAACTGGGCCATTGGGAAAGGGGACTACAGTTGGCTAACGATCAATCAGGTTGGGACAAAGTATTCACATTAATACACAAATGCTCTTTGCAGACCAAGGTCCAGGAAACTTTTTATAAATTACTGACTCATTGGTATCAGACTCCAGTGATTCTCAGTAGGGCTTTCCCGGGTCTCTTGGATCTTTGCTGGAGATGTGGAAATGCTACTCGGACTCTACTTTATATCTGGTGGGAATGCCAGAAAATAGTCCCGTTCTGGGAGCAAATTCATAAGGTTATGTCTAAATTCATCTACTTTCCCCCTCCATGCCTTCCAGGCCCGTATTTATTTCATTATACTACACAATCGATCTCTAGCTATAAGAAATCAGTGGTCCGCCAATTAATTAACGCGGCCAATGTTTTAAAAGTCGAGATGACACGTAAATTGGAGGAGCTGGTCTCACATTCTGGGGATAGACAGGATAAATATCTGAAGATGTGGTTTTACTGGCTGGAGTATATCCAGAAATCCTGGTACTCGTGTTTTGTTGGAGACCTAGTCAGGCGGATGGCCTGCCTACATTTTTCTAACATGGTAAACATATCTACCCATATTCATAGTTTTCATGTGTGTCGCCTACCAGTGTTGTAGTTTTCCTGGTCTTGGCTACTATGGAGGCGGAGGTGTATATTACTTCTAAATTGTGTATACTTTAAGCATATGCTGATTTGTGGTTCTTGACCTGCTGCATCAGGTATCTCGTTGAAAAGTATCAATGCACCCCCCAACCCCCGCTCCCCTCCTCCTTTACCATACCTCTTTTGTACACCCCCTATACCCCCCCCCCCCGGATCTTTTATTTGTTATTTCCTTGGAAAATTCAATAAACATTTATTTACAAAAAATAATAACAATTGACATACATATATCATCCCGAGTCTAATCTATCCTATCTCTCCCCCCACCCTGCAATGGACAGGGACCACAACTTGTGAGAAGGCTCCTATGTGGTCTCGCACATTTATGAGTGACTATAATGTGCCTTGGCTTGAGTTCATTCTCTCCATCCTATCCCAGCAATATTGCCATCTTTGCTTGTTATTCCTTGAATTCCTATTATTTTGGTTTGCCCCATTTTCCATTTCTATTTAGAATGTTAGTTGGTCTATTAAGTGTTTCAGATGAAAATCATGGTTCTCTTTCCATTGTCTTGCTATAATTTTCTTACCTGCCATAAAGCATGGTATTGTTAGGTCTAGTTGTGGCACAGGGCCAGGTCAAGTGCAGGAGAGCAGTAGATGGATCTCTATTTACAGATATATTTTCAGATTTTTGAAGTCGTTCATATGCCATATCCCATAACCTCTTGACCTTGGGGCAACTCCACCAAATATGGATGTATGTACCCACCGCTATTCTGCATCTCCAACAGTCATTTTTGGAACAATGGGATGTTTGTTCAAACAATGCTTGACTACTGGATATATTATATTCTCTTACTACTTATAGGCAAAGGTTTTATCTTGTTTTTTTTTTTTTATCTAAGTATAGATATACTATTTTATTTATGTCCTTGCTCCTCCGCTTTGTTAAGTCCAGATCTTCCATTATATCTTCCATAGTTGTATGGCTACCCATTAGTTTATTTTGCAATCCAACTTTTTTCCTTAGGCTATACAATAAAGGAATAATGTTCTCTGTGATCATACAATGATCACCTTCATTCATTTTGCAGGCCTCTGTTTCCAATTGATGCCATAAGTCTTGTCTTGAGGATTCCCTTATCATCTTGGAAATATGGTAGAGGATTGTGGCTTCATAATGTTGTTTTATTAGCGGGAAGCTTATACATCCTTCGGATGTTTTTGCTGCTAAATTGCCCATATTTATCCGTGTTTTTCTTTCCTTTTCCACATAACACTACTAAAGCTATTCTGGACTAATTCCAACCAGTTGTTTGAGATGGTTAGTGGAATCATACGGAACATATATAACCATTTAGGTAGTAGGTTTGCTCTTAGCATATTTATTCTACCCCACCATGACAGTTTGCCCCCACTCTTTCAGTTTGCTGTCTTAAAAGCTTTGAAAAATGAATTTCCATTATCTTGTCAATTTTCCTAGGTATAGTGATCCCTAGATAGACAAATTATTTATTATTTTCCTTAAAGTTAAACTCTTTTTGAATCTTTTCCTTTATTTCTTTTTTGATGTTTTGGTATACAGCTATTGTTTTATCTATATTTAGTTTGTAATTTGATATTGTACTATATATAGAGATCTCTTCCATAAAGGTTTTTATGGAGCTGAGGGGTTTTGTTAAATTTACTATTATAAAATAGTCTGCATAAAGGGACACCATGAGTTCTTCCATTTTAGTTGGACATCCTCTAAGGTTAGAGTTTTTTCTTAAATTGATTGCTAATGGTTCCAGAGTTATGATGTAAAGGATGGGGGATAAGGGACAACCCTGCCTAGTACCATTCTGTAGGTTGACCCATTGGCCAGTACAGCTGATCACAATTTAACATCAACCTTTATGAGGGATATCGGTCAGTAGTTAGTCATTGCTTCGATAGTTGATTGGTTTTTAAAATTGGGAGAATATTAGCCTGTGTCATTTCATTTGGACAACTACCCTTAAGAGCAATCTAATTGAAGGTGTTTGCTAAATGCTTTCCTATAGAGCCTTTGAAAGTATTGTAAAAAAAAAAGATTTCTAAAACCATCAAGCCCTGGAGTTTTTTGTTTGGGTAGCCTATCTATGGCCAAACATAACTCTGATAATTCTATGGGTCTACTTAGTTCCTTTTTTGATCCTGTGTAATTTGGGGTATTTTTTACCTTTTCAGATAATTAATAATCTCTTCTTCTTTTACATCGTTTTGGAGGCTATACAGTTTGTGGTAAAAATCCTTAAACCTTTGGCTAATATCTTCTACAGTCGTACTAAGTTTACCTTCATCTGCTATTTTATTTTTTTTACTATTGTTAGCTTGGCAGACATAAGCTTATCTAGTCTATTACCTTTTTGATAAAACCTAATTTTAACTTTTTTCATTCTTTTAAAAGTGTTTTCTAGTTCTACATCGTTTATCTTTTTCTGGAGAGAATCCAGCTCTTTTTTCCTTGTTTGAGTAAAGTTCTTCTTTATTAGGGCTGCCAAGTTATAGAATTCTATATATAGATCTGACAGTGGGTATTCATTTTTTTCCTGTGCCTTATTTTTATTTTTATGAAATACAAGCTGATGACTGCTCTGTATGTACACCAGCGCTTTTGTAGGCAACTTTATTTTTCTTCAAATATTGTGATTGGACCAGATGTTATCTATTATGTTTATCTTCTGCAGCCTCTTAAGGCAAGGTTCATCTCCCAAAACCAGATCTTTTCTAGAATATGACTGGTGAATATTTGAGAAGTGTTTATATTCTCTCTGTTGGGGATGTAACACTCTCCATTAAACAGATCATAGCACTATCACTTTCCCAAATGCTTTTGATTTTTGTATTAGGTTTGTATTTACATTTTTGCCCTTCTTAAGTTTTTTGTCCATATCACAGTCCACTATACAACTGAAGTCTCCAGCAATTATTAGTGGTCCTTCCCTTACTCTCCTAGCTTTCTTAAACATTTCCCCCAATATTCCTACTCGCGAAAAGTTGGGTAGATAGATATTAACTAATGTATATTTCTCATCATCTATGTTTGCTACAATTATGACATATGTCCCTTCTGTATCTCGTTCTGCATATTTTAGTTCAGTTTTCTATTTATTCGAGAAGACTTTTGCCACCACTCTCTCATTTTGTCGTATAGGGATGATTAAAAAAACAAGGTGAAGAGATCTTATATCATCATAACCTCTCCAAAGGCAATCTCAATCTTTTCTTTCTTAAGAAAGCTGTATATTCTACTTCTTTTGGTAGGAAAATTCAAACCTTGGAAATATACAGATAGACACTTAGCCATTGTCTAGTATTTGGCATTGTTTTTTAGCCGTGGTCCCAGTCTTAACTTTATCCCCTCTAACACACAGATAAGACATATTCGAAAAATATTATTAAAATATAATTAAACACTAACAATCAGCCCAACCCCCCAAAACTATTTCTGGGGTTGGATCTGGGATAAAATCTACCATTTCGGTCATGCGTTCCTTTTAAAAATAGGAGAGCAAGGCTAGAGATTATTCTTGGAGCTACCAAGGAAGATTATCTTTTAGCCAATTCATTTAGCTTCTAGATCATCTCATGTAATATCACCCTTCACATAGTGCTACACGTTAGGGAACCATTTAAGTATCTATATTTCAATTAATTGAAACTTTGTCAAGGAAAAAAAAAACATTCAGGTTCAGATTCCAATTCTAATTCACAACCGTATAATTATTATGTTTAGTAAATGAAATTGTTATCTTTTCAACAAAAAGACAAAACAACACCACCCTAGTTGCTCACCATTGAACCCTCTTCAGGTTTAAGTCTATCTTATTAAATATTCTGGCAAGACAGAATTTTTTTTTTTTTTTTTAAATCACATTCATAATCGGATACCAGTGCTTATTTCATTACCTCTTGCTCAGTGTGTTTACCAAATAATTTTGACCTCTTCCACATATAAAAATGAAAACACTTGTTTAATCATTATTTACTCATCTGTTTAATCATCTTGCTTATTTCCTTAATTTTTGGCAAACCCCTTCTTATTCAGTGCTTACTACATTTTTTCCCTCTCGTACCCTTACACACAGGAAGGAATCATCATTCTTGATAAGACTTCATTAAAATGTTTGGTTCACCAGCAGCCACACTGATCATCGGAATCCAAATAAATGCATGTGTAATGTACATTATCTCCTCCACCCACTAGTAGGTCATTATAATAGCAGAATCTTATAACCAAACTCCACCCTAAGAACAACCTTATGTTTATTAGTAAAGTGGTGAAGTGTTGCGCAAAGTTAAACTGGGTAATGGTGAAAGTGAGAAACCATAAAAATGATGATACTTATCCTAAATAGCAGACAAACTCATAGACAGGATATATGCAAAAGAAAAAAACAAAAGAAAAACAATGGTGTAGTATAAAAGACAGTAACGGATGTATCTGTAGCCGTGACCCCCAATGGTATTAGACTCACGTGGTCTAGAGCCTCAGGACCGGCTCTAGGTATAATCCGCAGAAGGACTAAAAGTCCTATAATCCACAGCTGCAAAAAAATCACTCTCCCATAAGCAGTAGAATCTTAGATGTGGAGTTTATCTCAGAAGGAAAAACAAATAGGAACCGGACATATTGAAGTATATAACAATAGGGAAAAATGTATTGGCCCCCTGTAATCTTGAGGCTTACATTAAAACAATAGAACAAGGGTATATAAAATCACCAGTCTTGAAGTGCAAGATAGTAGGTCCGCTTGGGAAGAAATAAATGGGAAATCCACGTTGATAAAATCTGTAGAACAACAGCAGAAAAGCAGCAGGTTGGTAGATAGCAGCTGTGAAGTAAGGTAGTCTCGTGTGGCGTCACTTCTGCGACGCGTTTCGCCTCTATCGGCTTCTTCAAGGCAGCCACACGAGACTACCTCTACAGATTTCTATAGATTTTATCCACGTGGATTTCCCATTTATTTCTTCCGAAGCGGACCTACTATCTTGCACTTCAAGACTGGTGATTTTATATACCCTTGTTCTATTGTTTTAATGTAAGCCTCAAGATTACAGGGGGCCAATATATTTTTCCCTATTGTTATATACTTCACTATGTCGGGTTCCTATTTGTCTTTCCTTCTGAGATAAACTCCACACCTAAGATTCTACTGCTTATGGGAGAGTGATTTTTTCCCGCTGTGGATTATAGGACTTTTAGTCCTTCTGCGGATTATACCTAGAGCCGGTCCTGAGGCTCTAGACCACGTGAGTCTAATACCATTGGGGGTCACGGCTACAGATACATCCGTTACTGTCTTTTATACTACACCATTGTTTTTCTTTTGCATATATCCTGTCTATGAGTTTGTCTGCTATTTAGGATAAGTATCATAATTTTTATGGTTTCTCACTTTCACCATTACCCAGTTTAACTTTGCGCAACACTTCACCACTTTACTATTGTATATACTGTGTTGTTTTTGGGGAAGTCACACTAGTGTTTGCTACATTTATCCACATATTTTATTGTTAAGCGCCTATCACATTTTTTTCACTATTGAACCTTATGTTTATTGTCAACATTTTTTAGAATCACAGAGAAAAATATCTATGTACATTGAGTGTACAGAATATTAGAAACATTTCCTAATATCATTGGCGTCCCGAGGGGGGTGCGGACCGCACCGGGTGTCACCCACGCTGTCCGATGCTCTGCTGAACTTTTCTTTTTCTTTTTTTCACAAGCCACATCTGCACCGGGTGACACCAACCCTAGTGTCGCCTCTGCCTAATATCAAGTCACAACTCTTCAACCTCAATATAAGCTTAGTATGTTGGAACCACTCCTGGTGGCATAATACTGTTAATAACATCAGATGGATAAACTAGTGCACAAGACTGGCAGATGTTCTTATATCCTGTGGCACTAAGAGTTTGCTCTGTGTTCATCAATCGGTTCATGTGTCATGAAAAGGCAACCCATACACTATACCGCCATCAGGCTGAAACATTCAAATAAGGCAAGATTGATACATGCACACATGTGGTTTCCTTTACCAGCTACTCCTGTCATTGGTATGAAACAGCAGAAAGTGAAATTTATCAGACCAGACAATCTTACAGTATGTCTGTTTCCTAGGCCACTGCAACAACAGTTTTGTTGTTGTAGTTGGTAGTCATTTGGTGTTTCCATTCAGTTCTTATCTAGTGCATCAAGGGGCCAGGATTCACCAGGAATGACAATGGATGTTGAGTTGGATGAATTTAGAATGTGTCACCCAATCTTTATTGCTACCAGGAGTGGAGCTGAGGGTTCCCTGCTGTCCCCTTGCTTCCTTCATCCATCTCCTGGCCTGTCGCTGTTCCTCGTGGAGCTCCTGCTCCATCCGATCATCGCTTGTGCAGTCCACGGCAGGATCTGAGGCATGGAGTCACTGGGTGTTCAGGTAGGCTGCTTGAAACCAAGTCACAGCTGGGGAGAGTCCCAAACACACCACTGCAGCATAGCTCATCACAGTAAGGGTGTATGTTTCTCCATGCCCCCTCAACGGTCTTTTTTCAGGCTACTGAATCATTCTCCCCATGACAGGCTATAAGGCACAAAAGAGATTTAGGTAATAGATAGTCTATAAGGCACGAAACTGATTCAGGTTCCCCAGAGTTTACTAGGCAAAAATGCAGTGACCCTGCTCCTGCAGCACCTGGGTTCCTTGCAGGTAGATCCACCCCTCCTATGCTCCCAAGAAGTATTGAAGAACATTTCTCACAATCACCCATGGATGTGCCTCTTCCTGCACCCACAGCTGGTCTCACCACAAGACACCTGTCTTACTTCCTTTCCTATCATTCCCAACGTACCTGCAACTGCTGTTTCTGTTACAGTTGGAGGCTCCATGGGTGGAGATAGTATGCTATCCTAGTTAGTTTTGTTTCTTAATAATGTATGGAATCTGTAGAACAGAGATCTGCCCCAATAAAAGTGAACTGACAATTGTACACCACAACAGAAAATAGTGGAATTGGGAAAAAATCTCAAACTTGCCTAACTCTGCTATAAATTTATTTTTTTATTTTGATGTTTATTTTTCAGTTCACATTATTGAATACAGCACATGGTGTTATTTTTATTTATGTTTTTTTTTTTTTTTACAGAAGCTTAAATCATGCTCAATAAAGCACAGGTAGGGGGTAATATTTTAGCAAGTTAGCTATAAACATCTTTCCATAAAGTAAGCTCAAAATCATTGGCTTCATAGCATACCTGTTTAGCTTACAAATGTTTGTGTCTTGTAGCTTCTTCTAACATGTAAGGATGCCTGGCAGTGACACATGGGCAGATATGCTGACATGTGCCATCTAGGTTGACCACATTTAAATATCCAAATAGAGAAAAAAACTATTAAGCAGTGCTGCACACAACTAAATTATATTTTAAAAAAAATGTAGCTTTTATTAAATTATATATATATACAAAAACAGCATAAATATACAGGATAAATATATGAAACAAAAAATTTGAGAAAAGAGAAAAACAAAGTAAAACAAAAATAGTTGTGAAAAAAGGAGTATAAAATGGGGAATAAAATACAAAAATAAACAATGTAAGAGATAAAGCACAATAGCACAGTCGCAAAACATAGATAAAAAAGGGGAAAAAAACAAAAAGGAAAATTCAGCTTCGACTTATCAAATAAGATAAAAAAAATGTTTTGTGTGTTATAATGCTTGGTTATACATATACACTGATCCATCAGGACTTACTGTTTATTAATGCTGCTCCTTTGAGTCCTTATCTGACTGTTAAGATTCTGGCTGTCTGTTTCCCACACACACCCTTTTTTCATTGTTTTAATATTGCTTGAAAAGTGGGAGCTGACATTTTCTTTTTTGTCGTCTCTCTCCCCCCAAACAAGGAATTAAAGACACCAACATTTTATCCAAAGAGTTTCATATCTGGAAATATATAAAAATTGTTGTGCCTTACATAAGCAATTTGCTTTACCTCAAAAAACTTCTACAAAGATGTGTCCATTCATGCGTTCACTTAGTTTCTCAGGTATACTTTGGTCCACTGAACTTCGCTATACAACCTTAATTAATTGGAGGTTTGCAAGACTGCATGTAAGAGTAGAATCATGCAGCAAATACATAGATGGAAATAGTATAAGAATATATCTTGGCCTATGGCAGGTTTTTTCATCCTAGCTAGGTTGGTTACCTTCTGACTATACCCTGTTCTGTGTAGGGGTGGTTGTTTGTTTTTCCTCTGCAGTGGTAAGAGGTAAGACTGGCAGATTAAAAATTAGAAATTTGCATATCAAGCCACAAACTGATGTGATAAATAAGAGGCACCACAGAATAAATGCACACTTTATTGGAATGAAAATAAGAATATACAAAAATAACAATGATAATATAATAAAAACACATAAGGGTCTAATCAGGTAGCTCCGATTTTTAGCACTGAAAGGGTGTCTATGAATTTTGGACGTATTCAGATCACATTGATGGCATATGTTCTCAATTAGGAAATGATAGCAGATTTCGTACCGACATCTGCCAAAACTGAAAGTAGCCGAAACATGTCCAAAACGGCCCGAACTGAAATCGGCCCGAATCTTCCTATGTAAGATATCGCACACAGAAAAAATAGTCCAGAAATATCAAAAAGAGTCCAAAATCCTTCCAAAAAACCCACCAAACTGCCCACATGAAATAGGCACAGATTCATGAAATCAATGCAAATTATAGGTGAAATTAACTGAAATCTAACCACTGTTGAAGAATGTGTGCATAAATAATGAGCACATCAAGCACTACAATTTGAGAGCAGGATTTTTTGATAGAACCAAAAAAAGAATATATTTAAGAATGGCACTATTCCGTATCAAAGCAAAAAAAAAAAAAAAAAATGAAATGTTTGAGAGAGAAAGAGGTTACACTGAAAAATCCATCAGGCATGGATACTTTTTGGCTAAAAACAAGAATAGAGAGTCTCTCCTTGGTAAAAGACAATACAGGTGACTAAAAAAGTTTGAAAGACTTACTTTTGCTACAACATATAGTAATGAATGTTCTCAACTCATCTATCAGTCTAAAATTAGATCAAAACTATAAACAATTTTTGCAAGGTGGTTGTCGTTTTACAGCCTGATGGGAATTACAGTACATACTACTGTGCATTAATGTACATAGGAATGTGGACATTGTGCCACAGTGATAGGAATAAGTAACCCCTAGTTCCAACACATAATTAGCATGCAAGCAGTTTAGCATGTGTTTGTGTTAAGTAATTGGCAATCAATTCTATAAATAGCTATGATGACAGCAGAGACAAAGTTATAAGGTGTTTATTAATATTAGGAATGTCAATGTACCATAGTTCAGGATTCAGATGACCATGAATGTGCACTGTAAGTTAACTCTCTACTGCAATGTCCTAAACATCTTCTTTTCCTGCAAATGCATTTGTGGAGGTGACTAGCATTCCCCCAAGGCGTTGGATCCCACAAGTCGTCATCAGCCAAGCACAGCAGGAACAACTCCACAACCTGCTGCCTTTCCTCCAATGATGCAATTTGATTCTGCTATCTATGGTCTGATTGCTGATACCCAGCATGATGGACCAGCAACTGACCATGATGGTGAGAAACCATGAATGGTTCTATGATGGAGAGGCAGGATCAGATAGCTAGTCATTTAGTTGAGAATCTGGAGGAGATGAAATTGATGTGCCATCAGGAGTGTGAGGCCCGAACTGAACAACGCAACCAAATTTTGAGATACAAGCACAGTAAATTGCAGCGTGCTTACTTAGAGCGTATCAGTGATCGAGAGGCGATTCCTGTGCTTAACATTCCTCCCACCTTCAGCCCAGGTGATTAAAACGGGGATTATGATACCAACATTACTATCACTAATCAGAGGCGTCGCTAGGGGTGGGATACTGGGGCTATAGCCCCGAGTCCCCCCTTCATAGCCCCGAATGGAGACTCTGGGGCTAAAGTATTCTTTAGCCCCGAGACTCCAGGGCTATCATTTTTAAAAATATTTTTTTAAAAATCCCCCGCTGAGCTTTCCTCCGTCTGGGACATGGTCCCAGAATCGAAGGATTAAGCTCACGCGGGGGTGAGGGCCGATCAGGAGGAGAGGCTGCTATAGGGAGCTCTCTCCCTAGCCTCTCCTCCTCGAGGTGCGGCCCACAGGCAAATGCCTGCGGTGTCCGCACCTCCTGGCCATGCAGAAACAGCGCGATGGGTGCAAGCTCCGCCCCCGTCGCGCTGAGAGGTCTGCATCCGGCAGAAGTTCCGGAAGACACGCAAGTAAGCTGAAGGTAAGGTACTACAAAAAAAAATTTAAGAAATGTGTGACTGTGTGTGGGTGTCTCAATGTGTGCAAGTGTGTGTCAGGGTGTCTGAGTGGGTGTCTCAGTGTGTGTAAGTATGTGTCTGGGTGTCTCAATGTGTGTCTGGGGGTCTCAATGTGTGTAAGTATGTGTCTGGGTGTCTCAATGTGTGCAAGTGTGTGTCTGGGTGTCTCAGTGTGTGTCTGGGTGTCTCAGTGTGTGTCTGGATGTCTCAGTGTGTGTAAGTGTGTGTCTGGGTGTCTCAGTGTGTGTAAGTGTTTATCTGGGTGTCTCAGTGTGTGTAAGTATGTGTCTGGGTGTCTCAGTGTGTGTCTGGGTGTCTATATGTGTCTCAGTGTGTGTCTGGGTGTCTCAGTGTGTGTCTGGGTGTCTCAATGTGTGTGTATGAGTGTCTCAATGTGTGTGTGTCTCAATGTGTGTGTGTCTCAATGTGTGTGTGTCTCAATGTGTTTGTCTGGGTGTCTCAATGTGTGTAAGGGTGTTTGCGTAAGTGTATGTGCGTGAGTGTGTCTCAGGGTGTCTGTGTGAGAGAGAGAGATGGTGTGTGTGAGAGATAGATGGTGTGTGTGTGTGTGAGAGAGAGAGACGGTGTGTGTGTGTGAGAAAGAGAGACTTGTGAGAGAGAAATAGACGGTGTGTGTGTGAGAAAGAGAGACTTGTGAGAGAGAAATAGACGGTGTGTGTGTGTGAGAAAGAGAGACAGTGTGTGTGTGAGAGAGAGAGACAGTGTGTTTGTGTGTGAGAGAGAGACAGTGTGTGTGAGAGAGAGAGACAGAGAGAGACGGCATGTGTGAGAAAGAGAGACAGCATGTGTGAGAAAGAGAGAGACGGTGTGTGTGAGAAAGAGACGCAGTGTGTGTGACAGAGCTCATCTGGGCTCTAGCCCCAGATCATTGGAAGACTTAGCAACGCCCCTGTCACTAATCATGGATCCTTTGGTTAATTACCATTCCTATCACCCACTACTCCTCCGATGACAAACTCTGCACCCCTCTCTTACTGCCCCACCCCTGCCCTGGGTTTTTAAATAAAAATGATATATTATTTTTCTAGTTAATTTAATGAGATATTTAAAAAAAAAAAACGAATTATTATTTATACTTATCTCATTGTGTCTGTGTTGTTATTCAGGTAAATCCACACATCACACACTTACACAGTTCATGATACCCTTTTATGCCCACAGTGTTGAATCAAGCTGCATGGGTGCTCCGTCCCTTTCATTGTGGTTACACATTGGTGTCTGTGCTGCACATGCATTTTGCTGCATAACACTTTTAGTTGTTTTTTTTTACATAGCCATAGTTCCATATATGTCCAAATATAATCTTTTGACCAGATATTGTAATGTTGGATATTTGTATTTGAAATTATATTAGTGCTACATATGTAGGCATGTCCATGTGGGAAAAAAGCACATCAAAATCTTTTGTAATGTACTTTTAGAGGACTTTAAAGTAGAATTATCCAGCTAAAATCTGTTTGGGGGTGAGCGCATATTGGGTAGCTGAAAATGTATGGTTTTCTTGGCAAAAATGTCCTGATCCAAGTGCTTCTGAACAGCCAAATCAGACTTGAATTCAGGGATATTTGAGTAGCTGCATTTTAGAGATGAGATAACTCAGTGGACTATTTCACCATCTGTAGAATCTGTTCAGCATCAGGGTTGCATGTTCAACTTCTCAGTGGGCTTCACTCAGCCCTCCATCCTTCTGAAGTAGATAAAATGAATACCATAAAATTGGGTTATAGTTAGAGTTCAGCGGACACCTGGATGTTCAGGTTCGGCCAAACTTCGGGAAAAAGTCCGGGTTCGGGCTCGAACTTGACCCCGAACCCGAACCCCATTGAAGTCAATGGGGACTCGAACTTTTGGGCACTAAAATGCTTCTAAAAAAGTCCTGGAAAGGGCTAGAGGGCTGCAAAAGGAAGTAAAATGTAGGTAAGAGTAGGACAAGTGCCCTGCAAGCAAATGTGGATAGGGAAATAACTTCAAATAACATAAAATACATACAAATTAAAAATACAGCTGAGCCATAAAATAGCACTAGATGGAATCTTTGATTTTAGTTTTGGAAGAACATAAATCTAAATCTAAAGCATGGCTGCCAGGAGGATCAACAGAATTATACATTTGAGAGAGGGTTGGAGTGCAGGGTATTCTCTTTCAGTTTATACTAAGTGACCCATAGGTTGAGGAGGCGGTGACCATGGCGGTGTAGGTGGAAGCGGCACTGGAGGAGGAGGAGGTAGCCAGAAGTGCGTGTAAGCACAGTATTTGACGGTTCTATTTGACTCTCAGATATGAAGTGAACCGCAAGATGCAAATGTACTGTACCACCCAAAACTATTAGAATTTTTCAAAGTGCGCTGTAAGCACAGTATTTGATGGTTCTATTTGTCTTAGATATGAAGTGCACAGCAAGATGCAAATGTACTATTTACCACCCAAAACTATTAGAATTTTTCAAAGTGCGCTGTAAGTACAGTATTTGACGGTTCTATTTAACTCTCAGATGTAATACATGTAATGCTATTGCTATTCTATAAACCAAAATAGAGTCCCCATTCATACGAATAGGTCAATTGACCTATTCGTATGAATGGGGACTCTATTTCGGTTTATGGAAAGCCAATAGCATTACATGTATTCCATAAACCGAAAGTCTATAAACTGAAAGACATTCGGTTTATAGATTTTCGGTTTATGGAATACATGTAATGCTATTGGCTTTCTATAAACCGAAATAGAGTCCCCACTCATAAGAAATTCTTATGAATGGGGACTCTATTTTGGTTTATAGAAAGTCAATAGCATTACGTACAATGTAATCGTCGAACCCCGAACTCCAACACGAACATACAGTGGAATGTTCATGTTCGGGGTACAAAAAACGTAATATTCGGTACGAACCCGAACAGTGCGGTTCGGGTTCGCTCAACACTAGTTATAGTGACATCACCAGTATAATAGGCAGAAGTAATATCCTCAGGTCCTACCTGAAAACAGAAATAATCTGAATGTAATCTTCCTAGATAAACATGGTGTTAAAACACACAAACACAAACACTGGAGAGTTGATTTCTATTCAAGGGCTAATTGCATCAGGCAATATAAACATGAATTAAAGTATATCAACTAAAAAATTGGTACTTACGTCACAATGTATTTATATTACACATATCACATAGTTACATTCATGACATTGGCTAAAGATGTTGAATGCTGTTGTTATTGTTACTAGCATTATGGACATGGGGTTGCAGGAAAGTCATTCCATATGAACTGTTTACACATTAAAGTCATAAAAATTTCTGGAAATCCCAGTTTGAATGTAGAGATTGCTTATTAGCATTTAATAGTCAAATAGCATTTTAATGAGATTTCAACGGATGTTTAGCCACTGCACAAATTTAATTTGCATGTCAATTGGAGATGGACATCTATTCTAAATTTTGTTGCCACAGCGGACAGCACAGCATCACAGAAATTGTGTTTTGACAGTAGAAGGAATCTAGCTGGTGTGGACAACTACAATCCCTATCATTGGCTAGCATAGAATAACTATGTAGCTGGGAACAAAAGCATAACTCCCGACTTTTCTAATGGTCAAAAAGGGCACTTTTGTAATTTGACTATCCACTTATACACACCAAACACTCTTATCTTCCAGAAAAGAACAAAGCCAGGGTACAAAAATATCTTGATAAATAGTGGTCTGTATCTTCAAAAAAAGGGTCTCTTTGATTGGCGACCCCTGATGACTATCAAACAGCAGACAGTGGACGAACAAGCATGTTAAGGGCCTGAGTACAGAACAATGTCTGTGCATTCCACAAGCCAAAAATACTGGCTTGTGGAAATAGGACACATCGTAGTCTATTTTCCTTTATGCTAAGCCACAAATACCATATGGTTAACTGAGCATTAGAGTTGGGCAAAACGAACATTTTCATTTAGTTTTCGTCATTTTGGACAATTTTTTCCCCTGTTTTGTCCGAACCGTATTTCGTCCATTGCTACATTCGTTTTGGTCAAAATTTGTTTGTTATTTTCATTTCGTTTGTTTTCATTTGCATAAATGGAAAATTCACCTATGTTCAACAGTATAAGAATTCGGATGAAAGAGCTGAATTACGACCGAATGTAATCCGAAAACTAACACATATTTTGCCTAAGCTCAATAGTATATGGTAGGGTATGAAATTTGGATAAAATTTGGTTCTTTCTTTCGAATTTCCCAACCTTATACTAGTAAACATATGAATACAACCACTAAAGTCGAAATGGAGTCGAAATTTAGTGAAAAAGAGCTGAAATTGAATCTGTTAGTTACATATACAACTAAAGTCAAAATTGAGTCGAAATTGAGTGGAAATGAGGAACAATTGAGTCTCTTAGTTACATATACAACTTAATCCAAAATTGAGACGAAAATGAATCGAAATTAAGCCAAAATGCCGAATGGATGAATTCCACAGATCAGACTTTTCAGTCAGTATTCATTTATGATTAGTTTTTATTATGCATAGAATAATGGTATGCAGAATAAAAACTAATCTGAAATTAATACTGATGACTCTGATCTGTGGAATTCTGTCTTAGTTTCGGATTATGTAATGTTATTAGCATTACAGACAATAACTTAAGCTGTAATCAAGATTAATTTTCGAATTTGACATATCAGAGTGGCTGTCAGCATCCAAATTAATGTATGACTGAATGCATGAATGAAATTCATTTATTTAGCATTCGTTCATTCTACTTTTGTTAGTTTATCGCTTTTGTTATTCGGACGAATGGACGAAAATGCTTTTTTCGTCCGAAAACGTAAGAATATATCTACTGAGCATAATGTAGAAGGTAAAGAACAAAGCTGGCTCATCAGTAAAGTGAAATAAAATCAATAAAGTTCATCCAAAATATAACATTGTATCCACAGCAGACCTGAAGATCAGAGTCATGGAACTGCCAATAAACACCTAAAGCATTTCATGCTTGGTAGCAAAAATGATGGGCCATTTTCTCCAAAAGCTTTTTTTCCCTTGTAGTCCAGTGATGATATCACAGTGGATGCCTGCATCGTGGTAGCGGCAGCATGTGCCAAAAGTGACATCACACAGTGTCAACGTGAGAGAGCATGTAATGGGGAATGTAACTTTCCCTATATCCTTCTCCTGCCTCTCTACCGTCGGGCCTAATGCATGACACCAAATCGACCACTGGTAGTTATACCCCTGATTAGAGACATGATTACTTATACATAAAGCATTCATCTGAAGAAATGGATCTATAAATTCAGTGGTATTTGATGTTTCAATAACATTCCAAATAGTGAAATAGACATCATTGATTTGATTGAAGTTCAACAGAGATGATTAATGGCAAAATACTATTTGGATACTATATGATGGAACAAAAAACATTTCTGAAAAAAACAAAACAAATTATTGGGGTAGATGCTATCAATAGTCTCTATCTGTGGGGGTGTGACAAACTGTTGTCAATGCTCCTTTGTCTTTTGATATGTTAATGAGGGCACACCTCTAATGACCTCACAAGCCATTTAATAAACCCTTTGAATGAACAATCAGAATTCAGTCTCTTCCTGCCTTGCCTGCCTCCTGGATGCATGGGGCAATCTGTGATCAGTGATGGGTTATAATAGGTATGTTGGTTGAAAACTAGGATTAAGGTTAGTCTTGGGAAAATGTGGAATTGTGTGTTGGACTGTCACTAATTATTGTATGATACTGTGTTTTTGTCTCTTATTAAATATCTGTTAAAGTAGACGGACTCATTTATATTTTTTATATTAATCTGGTGTTAAACCACACTATCCACTGTGAACTTCAAATCCCATAATACAGTATTTGCTCGAATATAAGATGACCCTGATTATAAGACGACCCCCCAAACTTTGGATATTCCTTTAGGAAAAAAACTAAAAGCCTGAATATAAGACTACCCTATAGGAAAAAAGTTTAACTTGTATATATTCACATGTAAATTGCTTTTTAATATTTAATAAAAATTATGATATTAAAAAATGCATTTCTTTTTTTTATTTCCTTTTATGTGCCAATGCTGCCTCTCTCTACCCCTCCCCCAGCTTTGTCTCGTTCTCTCCCCCTCCCTCCCATGTTGTCTCTCACTCCCCCAAAACTTTTCTTTCTCTCTCTACCTCCCTCCCTCCTTTTCTCTCTGTCTCCCCTCCCTCTCACTTTGTCTCTCTCCCCCCCATTGTCTCTCTCTCACCCTCCCCTTGTCTCTCTCTGCCCCCCTCCCTCGCCTTGTCTCCAGAGTACTGTATTTGCTCGAATATAAGACAAGTTTTTTTTAGAGCAAATGCTCTGAAAAAGCCCCCTCCTCTTATATTCAAGGTCGTCTTATAATCTGATCTCAATTCAGACTATAAGGTCAGACTATAAGACAGGGATCCAGGTCCCCTGCAGAGCTGCAGGGGACCTGGATCCCCCTCGCTAACAGCCGGTGGATGTCTGCGCGATTCGCGCAGACATCCTCCGCTGCTGCCCGACACTTCCGCAGGGACTTTTATGATGCAGCCGGAAGGACCCGGCTTCATCATAGAAGTTCCGACAGACGTGCCGGGCAGCAGCGGAGGATGTCTGCGTGAATCGCGCAGACCTCCACCGGCTGTTAGCGAGGGGGATCCCGGTCCGCTGCAGGGGACCTGGATCCCTGTCTTATAGTCTGACCTCAATTTGAGATCATATTATAAGACGACCTTGAACATAAGACAAGGGATCTTTTTCAGACCATTTGCTCTGAAAAAAAACTTGTCTTATATTCGAGCAAATACGGTACTCTGGTGTTGTAGATTGTTGTAGTCTGGTAGCTACCAGTTCGCTACAACCACTTTGTGCTCTACTGATTATGTTTTATAATATATTTCTTTATGTAATTATATTATTAGGGACAGTAATGACAAACTAATTCATGGGCATATTTCTAAAAGGAGAATAATGTTCCTATTCCTGTTATATATATATATATATATATATATATATATATATATATTTAGAAGATACGTTTATAACCTTGAGAAACTATGAAGGACAGATATTTGGAGTTTAATCGAATGTGCTTGTACTAAATTTTGAATGTCAAGATTGCTCTATTAATGCAATTAGATTGAGAGGTTTAGTCAATGGACCCTCTTCAGATTTGTGAAGTGGCAGGTTACTAAGTGCAATATTTTTGTGTTTACATAAGGCAGGGTTAGTCATAAAATATTTTGTTGTAAAAAACTAGAACAAGTCAAAATAATAGTGTTTGAAAAACATGTAAGGTCAACTCATACTCATTTCCTTTTGATAGTATATTTAGAAACACTACAACACTTAATAATACAGGTTGAGTATCCCTTATGCTTCCAAGCATTTTGGATAAAGGATTATTTCAGATAATGGATCATTTTCCCCAATTAGTACAATGCAAATACTGTATAGATCAAATAAATAACGTTTACTGTGATGTAGCTGTAATGGGAGGCATCATTGATAGCATGCTGTTGGCGCATCAGACCTGCACACGCACCATTATATTACCCTTTGTATACGTGGGGCAATCTGAGCATGCATGGAAAGTCTTTATCTCAGCTTAGGGGGACTGGACACTAAATTAAATGTTGTTCGCATGCATTCTGACAGGTGTGTCTAGAATTTGCAACTTGTGGCAGAATCCCCCCAAAAATTGGGGATAGTGGATCATTTTCGATAATGGATTTCTGGATAAGGGATACTCAACCTATATATTTACAATATAAATACAGTCATAACCAGACAGGCAGTTTCAGAGAAGTGACACCTGTATTAGCAGACAGGCAGTTTCAGAGAATTGACACCTGTATTAGCAGACAGGCAGCTTCAGAGAATTAACCCTTCATTACCACCCATTATACATACAGTCATATAAAAACAGTCTCTCAATCACACATACAAACACAGTAAGTTTTTCTTTTTTACTTTACTCTATTTTATAATTTAGAAAATACAATTTACATTTCGTTTATAATATTCCCATATTGATATATCTTTATTTCCACTAATACTTAAAAATACTTATAAATAGATAAATACAACTCAACATACACATATATATATATATACTAACGTATACAAACATGAACAAGGTGCTGATGGTATCCTACAGCCCAGAGTGCTGTATTGTATCGAGTTCTTAGATTCCTATATCTACTATACTCTAGGGCAGTGATGGCGAACCATTATGGACCCGAGTGCCCAATTTCCTGCATGCAACCAAGTTCCAGACCTTAAAGTGCCAACACTGCTTTATATTAAATACCCACATACATACTCTCACACATACACACAGCACATGTATACCCACATACTACATACTTCACATGTATACAAACATACACATACATACAGCACAAGTATACACACCTACATACAGCACATGTATAGACACATACTCACACTTAGATAAATCATATATATACACAAAAACATAAGCACACTTACAGCATATGTATACATGCATTCTTACTCACACTTACATGCAGCACATGTACACACACATACAGCACATGTATACCCACATACTCCACATGTACACACACATACAGCATATGCATACACACATACTTACACATACATACAGCATATGTATACATACATACTCACACATACATACAGCACATGTATACACACACTCACACATACATACAGCACATGTACACACACATATTTACTCACACTTACATACAGCACATGTTTACACAGATTCTTACTCACACTTATATACTCACACATACATCCAACACATGTACACACACACACACACAGATACTGCACATGTATACACACATACATATTCAAACATACATACAGCACATACTTACTCACACTTATATACATCACATGTATACACACATACTTACTCACACTTAGATATTCACACATACATGCACACATACACACACACACACATACAGCACATGTATACACACATACTTACTCACACTTATATACAACACATGAATACACACATACTTACTCAATTATATACAGCACATGTATACAAACATTCTTACTCACACTTACATATTCACACATACATGCAGCACATGTACACACACACACACATCCATACAGCACATGTATACACACATACATACATACTGCACATGTATACACACATACACACCTACTCACACATACATTGCAGGAAGTCTCTTCCTTGGCAGAGCTGCTGGAGCTGCTCTGCTGTGTGAACAGGGGTCGTGTCAGCTGTCAAGCTGATGTCGGGAGAGGAACCGTCAGGCTAAAACAACCTGCAATGTGGAGGGGTGTGCAGCTATTGAAATGATTATCCTGTTGGCTCCTGAGAAATAATACTGATGTAATTGCTCAGGAGGCAACAGGATAGCATTTCTGTAAATATTTATTTTTGCAGTTAATTTTAACTTTGGGCTAATGGAGCTAGGATTAGGGGCTTCAGCCCCACAACTCCCCCTAGCCACGTGTGCCACAACAAAGAGTTCGGCGTGCCAGTTGTGGCACCCGTGCCATAGGTTCACCATCACTGCTCTAGGGCTTCATCTAGCTCTCTTCTCTTACTCTCTCCCCCATATGATCTGATTAAGGGCTGCTGAATATTATAGCCCAGTTCAGGGAAAAGTTTGGCGAGTCGCTATTCTCCTTTCCATCTTACATTGCTGCGATACCTGAGCCTTATCGGCTAATCTGCAACTCTCATGAATCTCCAATTCCTTGCTATCGATAATTTGATTGCTGTTAAGGTGTGTATGATAATTTTCATTTCATCCTTGGATCGATTCCCCATCCAGTACCACCACATCTTTTAAAAATGTTGATAGCTCTCCCCATAGTGGTCTTAGTATTGGGCATTGCCACCATATAGGCAGACAGTCTCCTGGCTAAGCCCCACATCTCCAGCAGACAGGGCCGGCCCAAGACATTGTGCTGCCTGGGGCGAGAAACAAAATGCTGCAACACCCCCCCCCCCCTCCACCCCCCCAAAAAAGCCCACTGTCATAATAATTCAAACTAAAATGAAACTTATCAGGAAGTGATAATTGAATGCAACAGCACCTTTCTATATGCAAAATGATATGGTGCGATAATTGGCTGGCCATGATTAAAATGTGTACCCTAAATGTCTGAGCATTTAAACGTAATGTTCAATATTTCATACTCATGTTATAGGTCAGTGGTCACATATTATGTTTGGGGAATTGCACAGCCTATTTTCTTAATATTGTTTATTTTACCATTTATTTCTTTGAACCTCGTGGGTGAGCTCTTTTAAAAATATTTAATTTTTATATGTCCACTAAAGCACTTCTTATTTACATAATAAATTTAGAGCTCACCCATAAGGTGAAAAGAGAGTCATGGTAAAACATTATTATGATAATATTCTGTGCAATTCCCTAAAACATAATGTGACCACTGACCTATAACAAAATCCACATAGATATAGTCAGTGTCAGAGGAGTTAACCTCTGGATGGCTACACAGATATAGGCAGTGTCAGAGGAGTTAACCCCTGGATGGCTACACAGATATAGGCAGTGTCAGAGGAGTTAATCCCTTGGGTGGCTAGACATATAGAGGTCAGGGGAGTTAACCCCCTTTATCCACACACTCACTCACACACATACATAGTCTGTCACTCACACTGACATACACACACACTTACACTGACATACACACTCACAATGACATACACACTCAGACACACACTCACAGTGACATACACACACACACACACAATCACAATGACATACATACACACACTCACTCACACTGACATAAGCATAAACACACACTCACATACACACACGCTCATATACACAGTCAGTAATTACCGTACCTAGTCCAGGCATCTCTGTACTTTGAGCTCCTCGTGTGAAGGAGGGACTGAACCAATCACGAGAGGCTTCTGAACTCTTAGCCAATCAGGAGAGGTCACACCTAATAGGCTGAGACCTTCTTCTATCAAGCTCCCCCAGACACAGAAAAAAAAAAGAAAAGAAAAAGGCAGCTGCATGGATACACGCTCCCTAGAGTGGTAGGAACCAGGAACCATCTATTAAAGATCTTGCAGTGAACCTCATTTAAATTTAGGCAGTGAATACTTTAATACGCTGTATTTATTTATTTGTCCCATTCAGTTCTTGGGATCCTAATTTGTAGGTCACCTTCCTATTTTTCTAATGCTGGGGGGGATTCTGACACATCCCTATAATCTTCCTCCAAAGCCCTGTTTGGGGTAATCATAATCAATGATTCCCTTGGGAACCTCCGTTTTCTAATGTATTTAAAAATATCCTTTTCCATCAAATGGACGTCTGCTTTAAGGTCCCGAGAAGATCTTATTTCAGTGCCTTCTATCAGGTTCGCTAGGGATTTAATCCAGGCTGTTATATCCAAGTCTTCCATCAAATTCATGAAGATTGATACTGGTAGACACAGGATCAATACGTTCTCCCGTCCTAATATTTTTTTTAAAGCATTGCCAATTATTCAGTATATGGCGTAGTGCAAGGCTCACATTTCCATCTTTAATTGTCTTTGACAGGGTTACTGCAGACACAGGTACTTCAATCCTTTTCAAGGTATTTATTCACAAGACCATAAACTTCTTAGGAAACAGAAGTGTTTTCTATCTAACCAGCCAAACCGGTTCCCAGTCACAAAACAAAAAAGGTTTAAACAGAGCAAAGTTTGCCAAACCACTCAGGTCCACTTCCACACTCTCTCTGTATCTGTGATCAGCAGCACAATGAGAAAATCACAGCAGGCTAAAATAGGGCTAGGATGGATTGACTAAGCAGCAGCTAGATCTGCAACACAAATTATGTTCCTGCCCTCAGACACCCAAATATATATATATACACATACACACACACACATATATATATATAAAGATACGTATATATACACATACACACACATATATATATATTTTTAAAAACACATATATATACACACACACACATATATATATTTAAAGACACATACTGTATTTATCGGCGTATAACACGCACTTTTTCTCTGCCAAACCACTCAGGTCCACTTCCACACTCTCTCTGTATCTGTGATCAGCAGCACAATGAGAAAATCACAGCAGGCTAAAATAGGGCTAGGATGGATTGACTAAGCAGCAGCTAGATCTGCAACACAAATTATGTTCCTGCCCTCAGACACCCAAATATATATATATACACATACACACACACACATATATATATAAAGATACGTATATATACACATACACACACATATATATATATATTTTTAAAAACACATATATATACACACACATATATATATATATTTTTAAAAACACATATATATACACACACACACACATATATATATTTAAAGACACATACTGTATTTATCGGCGTATAACACGCACTTTTTCTCCCTGAAAATAGGGGGAAAATGGTGTGCGCGTGTTATACGCCGAAAAAAAAAAAAAATTCTAAAACTTACCTCGTTCCTGCTCTGTCCCCCGGTGCTCTGAAGCTGCGTGGCCGTGAGGGAAGCGTTGTGAGCTTCTCTCCAGCCGCGCGGTCAATAAAGTCTGGTTTTTTTTAAAACAAACTTTATTGACCGCGCGGCTGAAGGGAAGCTCACAACGCTTCCCTCACAGCCACGCAGCTTCAGAGCACCGGGGGACAGAGCAGCAAAGAGGTAAGTACTGGGGTCTGGGGAAGGGGGAGGGGGGGAGGAGGGTGGCATAACGAGCATACTAAGGGGCAATATCCTGGCATATTGGAGACAATATCATGGCATATTAAATGGCATATTGGGGGCAATATCCTGGCATAATAAATGGCATATTGGGGGCAATATCCTGCATATTAAATGGCATATTGCGGCAATATCTGGCATATTAAAATGGCATATTGGGGGCAATATCCTGCATATTAAATGGCATATTGGGGGCCATATCCTGCATATTAAATGGCATATTGGGGCAATATCTGGCATATTAAAATGGCATATTGGGGGCAATATCCTGCATATTAAATGACATATTGGGGGCAATATCCTGCATATTAAATGGCATATTGGGGGCAATATCTGGCATATTAAAATGGCATATTAGGGGCAATATCCTGCATATTAAATGGCATATTGGGGGCAATATCCTGCATATAGAGACAAGTATATATACAGTGGATATAAAAAGTCTACACACCCCTGTTAAAATGTCAGGTTTCTGTGCTGTAAAAAAATGAGACAAAGATAAATAATTTCAGAACTTTTTCCACCTTTAATGTGACCTATAAACTGTACAACTCAATTGAAAAACAAACTGAAATCTTTTAGATAGAGGGAAGAAAAAATATAAAAATAAAATAATGTGGTTTTATTATTACAGCACAGAAACCTGACATTTTAACAGGGGTGTGTAGACTTTTTATGTCCTAGCCTTGCATGATATGGGAATACACATTATACTATATATATATATATATATATATATATATATATATATATATATATATATATATATATATATATATATATGTGTGTGTGTGTGTGTGTGTGTGTGTGTGTGTGTGTGTGTGTGTGTGTGTATTTAGTCACGTATACCATTTCTCCTGACTTATTAGAATTAGGTCATCTTTTTCTTATAACATAAGTACATGCCTCAAAGTCACTTTAATGTATTGATAAGTAAACTATATTATCATTGTATAAGTTAGTTACAGCTACATTATTATTATTTCACCTACTGTTTTGTTTATATTTGCCACTGAGGACAATAAGAATATATACAATTTATGACTACAAATATCAGTTGCTTGTTGAGATACTCTCTTTGGAAGAGATTAATACAATTGGTGCCTATTGCTGAATTTTGGTAACTCAGACCAGGTCCAACAATGGCGAGTAACATTGCTAACCCTTTCAGCTTAATAAAGCCGGCTGAGAGCATTAGTAACTGTTATTAACATCAAACGGAGTAACAAAACATTCCCGAAGCTTGTGAAATCATTGCCACTAACAAGTACAGCTTGGAGGAAAGTCGTAACAGGGGGGATATGATAGAAACATTTAAATACATAAAGGGAATCAACACAGTAAAGGAAGAGAGTATATTTAAAAGAAGAAAAACTACCACAACTAGAGCACATAGTCTTAAATTAGAGGGGCAATGATTTAAAAGTAATATCAGGAAGTAATACTTTACTGAGCGGGTAGTGGATGTATGTAAATGGTATGGAATGGTGGGAAAATCAAAAACGTACCTCCTTCCTGCTCTCTCTCCCGGTGCTCTGCAGGTCCACGGCTTTGAGGGAAGTGTTGTGCGCTCCCCACCAGCTGCGCGGCTTCAATAAAGTTTGTTAAAACTTTTTTTTTTTAAACAAACTTTATTGAAGCCGCGCGGCTGGAGGGGAGCGCACACCGCTTCCCTCACAGCCGTGAACCTGCAGAGCAGAGCCCTGGGAAACAGTTCAAGGAGGTAAGTACTGGGGAAGGGGGGAGTGGGGAAATCCTGGCATTTTGAGGGGCAGAATCCTGGCATATTGAGGGGCAAATCCTGGTATATTAAATGGCATATTGGGGGGGCAAAATCCTGGCATATTGAGAGCAAAATCCTGGCATATTGAGAGCAAAATCCTGGCATATTAAATGGCATATTGGGGACCAAATCCTGCCATATTGAGTGGCAAAATCATGGCATATTAAATGGCATATTGGGGGAAAAAATCATGGCATATTGAGAGCAAAATACTGGCATATTAAATGGCATATTTGGGGGGGGGCAAACTCCTGGCATATTGAGGGGCAAAATCCTGGCATATTAAATGGCATATTGAGGGGCAAAATCCTGGAATATTGAGTGGTAAAATCCTGGCACATTAAATGGCTAAATAATGGGATATTGATGGGCAAAATCATGGCATATTAAATGGCATATTGGGGGGCAAAATCCTGGAATATTAAATGGCATATTGGGTGGCAATATCCTGGCAAAGTTTTTGGGGAGGGAGAAACAACGTTGGAGGGAGGGGGAGAGAAATAACACTGAGGGGAGAGAGAGAGAGAGAGAGAGAGAGAGAGAGAGAGAAAGCTGGGGGGAGAGAAAGGCAGCATTGGCACATAAAAGGAAATAAAAAAAAGAAATGCATTTTTTAATATCATAATTTTTATTAAATATTAAAAAGCAATTTACATGTGATTATATACAAGTTAAACCTTTTTCCTATAGGTTAGTCTTATATTCAGGCTTTTAGTTTTTTCCTAAAGGAATATCCAAAGTCTGGGGGGTCGTCTTATAATCAGGGTCGTCTTATATTCGAGCAAATACGGTAATAAGATGGACAACTGTTTGTTTACTACTTTGTATACAGCCACCTTCTTTTTTACGCTATTGGTTTTGTTGTTTTCCCAAAGGCATCAGTCACTTTATCCTCCCGGTTCACAGCTGTGGACCTGCACAAATTCAAGATACAGAGCTGTAATCGCCTTAGCACAAGGCTATCCCCTATGTTATCAAAATCAATTCTACTTCCCTTCCAGGCACCACATTTCTTGTCTCTGAAGATAGAATAATATCTTCTGTGGATAGTTTCTTAATATTTTCACGTTCATACTCGAAGATCACCACATATATGTATAAACCCGGTACAAGGTCACCAATGATCAACAACTTCACAACGGCTCAACATTGTTCTGGGGAAGAAGAATCAGATTCTGCTTCATAAACAGATAATCTAATTGAATGGACCTCTAGTCTGCTAATAAAAATATTTAATGGACATAATTCTGCTGTCAATCAAGAGTCCCTGATATAATAAAAAGTAACAGTTTAAGAGTTTGGCCTATGGCTATACCACTTATAGCTGACACATAAAGGATCCAACCGGAGCACATTAGCTTGGTGCTATGAAACTGATGTTAAAGGGGCTCTTATTGCGTATGGTGTGAATGTAGGGAATAAAACCTTTTGAGTATTGATCTTCTATTAACAAAATTCTAACACATACAATAAGATACACATATGTTTTAAATGTTTTATTGATGTCTCCTGTTATGACATCACCTGTGGCTTGTTATGCAAATAAACTTATTTGCATATGAAGTCACAAGGTGATTTCATAAACAGGAGACTCCCCATGCTTCATTTAAAACATATTTCTTTCATGCTATGCTGACCATGTTACATCATTTTTCACATTAAAAATATGGTTGATATGGACCCTTTAGTACAAGGAGCAGATTTAATAAACAGTGCTATAGACTATTATATTTTAAATAGTGTTGAGCGAACCCGAACTGCACTGTTCGGGTTCGTACCGAACATTACGGTGTCCGTACCCCGGACCCAAAACCGGACATTTCACTGTATGTTCGGGTTGGAGTTCGAGGTTCCGCTATAAACCGAAAGTCTTTAAACCGAAAGTAATTTGGTTTATAGACTTTCTTTTTATAGAATAGCAATAGCATTACATGTATTCTACAAAACGAAAGTCTATAAACCGAATGTCTTTCGGTTTATAGACTTTCAGTTTATGGAATACATGTAATGCTATTGCTATTCTATAAACCGAAATAGAGTCCCCATTCATAAGAATAGGTCAACTGACCTATTCTTATGAATGGGGACTCTATTTCGGTTTATAGTAGACATGTGCAAAACTAAAAATTTCGTTTCGTTTTCGTTCATTCGGACGAAAATTATATTTATTTCGTCTAAAACGAATTTCGTTCATAACTACATTCGTTTCGGACGAAATTCGTTTAACATTTTCGTTTCGTTACATTCGTTTCGTTTTAACTACTCCCCATTAATACGAATAGGTCAATTGACCTATTCGTATGAATGGGGACTCTAGTTCGGTTTATACAAAGCCAATAGCATTACTCCATAAGCAGAAAGTCTATAAACCGAAGATCGTTCGGTTTATAGACTTTCGGCTTATGGAGTAATGCTATTGGCTTTGTATAAACCGAACTAGAGTCCCCATTCATAAGAAATTCTTATGAATGGGCACTCTAGTTCGGTTTACAAAGCCAATAGTATTCCATGTACTGCATAAGCCGACGACGTTCGGCTTATAGAATACATGTAATGCTATTGCTGACTGTTCTATAAGCCGAAAGTCTATAAACCGAACGACCGTCGGTTTATAGACTTTCGACTTATAGAATAGCAATAGGATTACATGTATTCCATAAGCCGACAGCCTATAAACCGAACTTCGGTTTATAGACTTTCGGCATTTGTATTGTAATGATGAATCGTAGTACTACTATTGGCTTTCACTACACGGAGACAGAGTCTCCATTCATAAATTTATGAATGGAGACTCTGTCTCCGTGTAGTGAAAGCCAATAGTACTACAATTACATGCATTCTAAATGACGAAAGTCTATAAACCGAACGTTGTTCGGTTTATAGATTTTCGGTTTATGTTTAAGTCAAACTCAATTCATTTATTACTAATAAATGAATTGAGTTTGACTTAAACATAAACCGAAAATCTATAAACCGAACAACGTTCGGTTTATAGACTTTCGTCATTTAGAATGCATGTAATTATTACTAATAAATGAATTGAGTTTGACTTAAACATAAACCGAAAATCTATAAACCGAACAACGTATATAATATACATGTATTCTATAAACCGAACGTCGTTCGTTTTAAAGACTTTCGGCTTATAGAATACTATTGGCTTTCTATAAACCGAACTAGAGTCGAGTCCCCATTCATAAGAAATTCTTATGAATGGGGACTCGACTCTAGTTCGGTTTATAGAAAGCCAATAGTATTCTATAAGCCGAAAGTCTTTAAAACGAACGACGTTCGGTTTATAGAATACATGCAATGCTATTGCTGTTCTATAAGCCGAAAGTCTATAGACTTTCGGCTTATAGAACAGCAATAGCATTACATGTATTCTATAAACCGAACGTCGTTCGTTTTAAAGACTTTCGGCTTATAGAATACATGCAATGCTATTGGCTTTCTATAAACCGAAAGAGTCCCCATTCATACGAATAGGTCAATTGACCTATTCGTATGAATGGGAACTCAATTTCGGTTTATAGAAAGCCAATAGCATTACATGCATTCCATAAACCGAAAGTCATTCATGTCGGTTTATGGAATGTACATTTGTACAATGCTATTGGTATTGTATAAACCGACTCTATTTCGGTTTAGAATGCCAATAGCACGAATGGACGAATGGACGAATGAACGAATGATTTTCGTTTATTAACCATTCGTTCATTCGGATTTTGTTAGTTAATATTTTCGTTATTCGTTTTTCGGACGAATGGACGAAAATGCTATTTTCGTCCGAAAATGCATTCGTCCGAAAACGAATGCACATGTCTAGTTTATAGCATAGCAATAGCATTACATGTATTACATCTGAGAGTCAAATAGAACCGTTAAATACTGTGCTTACAGCGCACTTTGAAAATTTCTGGCTACCTCCTCCTCCTCCAGCGCCGCTTCCACCTACACCGCCACGGTCACCGCCTCCTCAACCTATGGGTCACTTAGTATAAACTGAAAGAGAATACCCTGCACTCCAACCCTCTCTCAAATGGATAATTCTGTTGATTCTCCTGGCAGCCATGCTTTAGATTTAGATTTATGTTCTTCCAAAGCTAAAATCAAAGATTCCATCTAGTGCTATTTTATGGCTCAGCTGTATTTGTAATTTGTATGTATTTTATGTTATTTTAAGTTATTTCCCTATCCACATTTGCTTGCAGGGCACTTATCCTACTCTTACCCACATTGTAATTTCTTTTGCAGCCCTCTAGCCCTTTCCAGGACTTTTTTTAGAGGCATTTTAGTGGCCAAAAGTCCGTGTCCCCATTGACTTCAATGGGGTTCGGGGTCAAGTTCGGGGTCAAGTTCGAGCACGGACCCGGACATTTTTTTCGAAGTTCGGTCGAACCTGCCGAACCCGAACATCCAGGAGTCCGCTCAACTCTAATTTTAAACAGAAATTACCTGTGCCGAAAACGTACTTGGATATTTCTTTGCTAGCTATGGAAAGAGTTACAAAAATGACATTACATTTTGTCAGCATCATAAGCCATCATCTCGGGAAGCTAGGCAGGCACATTCTCATTATTCTCAAGCTTTGAAGTAAAACGAAAACTTGAAAGACATTCAAAAATCTAAGAGAAAAAAAACATGTTTTCTATAGCTGTATAAAAATCTATTTACGTTCATCTGCGGAAATATGAGCATCACATATAATCAAGCAAGGGTTCATAGTCACAAACTGTAATACTGATAAGGCTACATATGATTGTTTATCACTTGGCATGGAATAATTTGATATATCATGAAGGTCATTAAATATGAAGAGGTGTCACAGGATATGAGATGTTTGTTTAGTATTTGGGCAAATCATTTGAAGTGTCACAATGTCTGGTTTAATAGCTAACATATTGCATATCTTCAGTCCAGCGTACTATACGTAATGCATTCTAAGTGAATACCAGACAGACACCCCTCAGGGCTAACAATTATATAATGAAAAAAAAATCTAATTTTAGATAACAGGAGGGGATACTTCAGCTTTAATGCACTGAACTATTACACTGGACGTATGGGGCTTTAGGGCAACCATTTTGAGTGCTTCTTTCTGCCTGGTTTATTCTCTTAACGCAGGAAAGAGTTGAAAATGTTAAGGAAGACCTGAAATTAGAACAGAGAATGCCATAACATTCTTTCTATTGTGTATCTTTCTTTTATGTTTGCCTGTGTGCCATTTTTGGGATGTCATCTGCTAGAACAGTAATAGCCCTAGACAGAAACTAATAGGACAAGCTACAGACGAATGGTGGAAACAATGATCTGACATCCTGAATACTTACAAGTATTTTCAGAAGAGGTATAAATTGACTGTGCCTGCTAACACGGGGTCTGCATTGGAAATAAAACAGTAAAGGATGCGCTCACATACATGCTTGAGGAAACAATTTCAAAAAAAGAGATTTCCTTTTCCAGTTAAAATAGATGAATCTATAGTCATATTAATTATTTGTTGGAAATTGTATGCAAATCCAATTAGTCATTGCACATTACGGGGAGTGTTCACTGAACTGAGACATGCATCTCTTGATATTGATTACCATACGCTGCAATAGAAACTTTTGTGATAAAAAATAGTGATAAACAGGGGCGTACCCAACATATCAGACACCTTTGGTGGGTCTTATATTTGACACTATATATTTATATATATATATATATATATATATATATATATATATATATATATATAGTGTGCCAGAGACATACACACAGCGGCGGGTAGCTTCCCTATATATAGTGTGTGCCAGAGACATAGATGTGGTCCCACATGTATTTTCCTTGTATATCTCTCTCCCCCATGCCTAACTCTCTTTACTCAATTACTTTTTGTCTATCTCTCTAGCCCAACACCTCTTGTCTGTCTTGTCACCTCTTGTTTCCATCCCTCTTTTGTCTGTCTCTACTTCCCATCCTCCTTTTACAATTCTCCCTACCACATCCCACTTTGTACGTCTTCCTAAAGCATCCCCCATGTCTGTCTCTCTCCTCAACCCTACGTCTGGTTTTCTCCCCAATCCCTGCATAGTATGTCTCTCTCCCCACCCCCCATTGTTCCTCACACATACTGATGACTCAGAGCATCGCTTTCCAATGTTTTGAATCAATCTGACTGAAACTGATGCTGTCCGAGGCTTCCTAGCGAACCAGATGCTGCTTTGCAGGGCAGGGATGGACTGGCTCCCCATTCTCCTTGACACCTGGGGTGGTCTGCACCCACCCCAAGCTATTTAGTGTCCTCTAACATGTGTGTTAAGCAGATAAATGTTAAACTCCTAATTATATCTAGAATGATTCTGCTCTACTGGCCAAGAACATCTCCAATTAGGAGAGTGGTGTCTAGTTAATAGGGGTAGTCTTACTAAACCCATGAACAGCTATGACAATAAGTGCTAGGTGCCACTGGACTGTATTAAACAGCATTCCTTTATTTCAGACCTATACTCGTGAAGGGTCTTTTCATGCCTGTTGGTATGATATGACCCGACATGAAGTATTTTGCCATAAACTGAGAGACAGATGCATCAGGATAGGCAGCTTCATGCTGTGTAGTGCTGTGCAGCAGATTTTACTATAATGTCAATCAGGACGTTTTTATGAGCAAATCACTCAAAATGGATAGATTTCCCAGAGTCAGTGTACACTTTCACTGAGACAGACACTGAGGTCATCAATGTCCACCTCTTATTCAACTAATCAAAGTAAAATGTCTACTAGGGTCTCAGATCCAAGATCACCATAACTGGTGATAATGGTCAACTCAAACTAAAGTTTCTTTAGAATAAAATTAATTCACACAAGTGAATAGAAACTCAGAGTGTCTTAGGCAAAACAGATTAGTTGGTTCATCAAGTCTGTCCACTTTGAGAATTTGTTTTTGACCTCTGCTAGTGTTCAAGCATTGCTTCTCCAGGTATCAACCCATCCAATTACATTCCTCTTTCTTTGACCCAGCTTTAAAGAATGCACTCTCATTATGATGTGCTCATGCTAGAATGAGAAAGCAATCCTGTGCTAAATGAAACAAAATCCAGTCAATATTCTGGATCAATTCAGGTCAAATAATTTTCTCTTGTCTACCAACTTCCTACTCACTGCACAATGCATCTTACACCGGCTGTGGTTGACTGGTTTGCAAACATTGTTTGATAAGTAGTAGGCTATGTTCAATGTGTTTTATTCCATGAGAACTCCTTATTAGGACATTAAATGTGGAGTTAATATATATTATCATCCCAGACTGCTTACTGGAAAACTTTAATGACTAGCAATAAGTGGTAACATTCAGAATATTGAAAACCATTGTGGGTTTATAGCTCCATAGTCTGTGAGTAAAGTACTTAATTAAGACATGCCTATAATTTTTAGTTATTTTCCGGTTGTATAGCATTTAAGGAGTAGCTTCAAGTAGAAAAAAGCACTGCCTATGGAAATTGAAAATACTAATAAAAAGTGCATTACACAAATCAACTGATAAAAGAAAAAGGATATTTTATATGGATGTAGAATGTTATGGGCTTTCTTAGAGTCTGCCTAGCAAATGTTCTGTTTGAAGGACACTGCAAGAGTATATTGAAACACTAAGCTGAAGATTAACCCTCCAGTACATCCTGGGAATCATATATTGCATCAGTTATAATTGTTTGAATGGTAGCTCTCCATTCTCATTCGTTAAAATATTTTCTGTTTTGCAAGGAGATAAATGCATTGAGAACCAGGACAATTCCATAGTTTTCAAGCCCTATGAAGTGAAAACCAAATAAATGAATTAAACAAAATAAAGAGGTGCATATTTCTAAAGGATATATTCAACATCTAGGGACTTGTAATATACAATAATCTGTTATAATTTACTAACCACACTATTTGTTTTCTTTGAATTCTATTTGAATTCTTTGTTCTGGTAAGTGAGCTGAAAATTTCTGGAAGAACCATTTTTTTTTTTTAAAGGCTTCATTAATTTGGGAGTAAGTCCGGTACATTTTCTTTGATGGCGCTACCTCCTACCATCAGGGATCACCCTTATCTTACTCAAAGCAAAAAAGGATAATAGAGTACTCTGAGCCAGTTTGCCACAGCATTTCCGAGGCATGGATTTTAACCTACTGGTAAATACTGGTGAACAATTAATTTTGCACTCATACACAGTAATATAAAGTAGCTCATGTTTATGAGATAACCATTAGGCAAATTATATAGGTGATACTTTTTCATTAGTGCCAAACACACTGGCAACAGCATCATGATACAGGCAAACTTGGAATGTCTCTAGGGTGCAAAGGTGAACAGAGGCTGACATGCTTTTGAAGATAAGAACCATGTGGTCCCTCTAATATTATCAGTAAGAAAGTTCAATATATATTTGCTCTTTAGGTTAGTTATTTGGATTGATTGTATTTCTGTTATTCCATGTGTGCAGCACAACATGGTTTGTGTGGTGACATTGAAACATAGAATGTGTCGGCAGATAAGAACCATTCTGCCCAAATTTCTAAATAATTTTATTGGTCCCCAGTTCGCTATCTTATAGCTAGGATAGCCTTGTGCCTATCCTATGCATGCCTAAAATTCTTGACTGTGTTTACCTCTACCACTTCCGCTGGAAGGCTATTCCATTTTTTAGTGAATGGTATAGTCGTTTTTTTCTTTCCAATATCAGAGATTTGTATTGAACATATGGGTAATGCACAGGATACCCGATACATACTGCCTGCATGGAGGATGACTGTATTCCAAAATGTAAACAAAGGTCTATTAACATTACTTAGCCTACCTCTACAACTGTAACGGCGGTTTTAAGTATATTTTGGCTTCTTCTAGTAACAGAGGGGTTAAAACCAAAATGTAACACCAGTTCTGATCAAATTCGTAATGCTAGTCATCTGTAAATAATTTTTAAGCTTACCAACTGTGAATAATTTCCGAACTCACCATGAAGCAGCAAAAAAAAAAAAAACATGAGCGAAAAGGAGATTAAAGGAAGAAAAGACAAAGTCACAAGTGAGTTATGTTAGTCTTTCTCATGAAATGTCTCCAGAATTTTAATCAGTTTAACCTTTTCTGTAGTGACTATATTTGGTAGAAATGTTTATTGATGTGACAACTCATTTAAATGTCATGCATATTCATGAGCTGTTTGCAGAAGAGGCGCTAAAGCAGACATGTTTGACAACTTATTTTTAAAAATGTTACATTATTTACTGCCTTGCGATATTAAAGAATAATTAATAATATGCTCTGCACCTTTTCTGTGATAAAGCTGAGGCACTTTGGTATTTTGGGAAAAGATGAAAAACCCACATATCGAGACATGTTAGGCATTTAGTACTTTGTCTTGCTGCCATTTGTAAATTGAAAATGAATTAATGTAACTAAAATTTTTAGCTGATGTGTAGCTAAAAATCAGAATTATAACTATTACAATACATTTTGCTATACTGTTTGTATACCATAAGTACTTAAATTATGTGTTATTTTTTAATATTTGTGCCACAGATAAAGGCAATGCACCAGAAAATAATAAAATGCTTCCTATTTTTATGTATATGGTTGTGCTCAGCACTGTCTATAATGTTCATGGGAGCCAGGTCAAGCATACACATGTGAGGTGGTTTTTAGATTCCAGTCCAATGGTAGGTTTCACATGAAACATCATGATTTTGCATTGACAGTACACATGGTTTCAGGTTTATGGGGCATTGTTCCCACAGGGTATATTTTAATACTTCCTAGCCTTTAAGTGCCAGCCAAACCTTAAAATATGTCATAAAACCCAGCATCATTCATACCCCATCCTCTCTCAATGTGCCACTCATAGCCCCTGCCTACAAAAAGTATTTCACCCAGTTGTACCACACAAGAAACATTGTTCCATGCTCTACATTCCCCTAAAACTTGGTAACTTAGAATGTGACGATAACCAGAACACAAATGGGTGGAGCCTAAAAAGGGCAGAGCTATGCAACACCGAGCTATGTCATTGGGCGTTGTGTGACACTGCTGAATTAAGCTCTACCCTACCCGTTATTGAGACCAGATGTCTGGAGCTCATTTACTCGCATTTAGACTGTGTATATCTGTCAGCACATAGTGCAGTATTTATAAAGGAACGAAGATGAATTTGATGGGTCAGAACCCCAAAAAAAGAGTTTTGTCCTGGCAAATTCGGGACTATTGGCAACAGTGCTATATAAACATTTATCTCATCTTTATGTACTTGCCTATTGCAAGGTGATGCACTAAGCTACAAACTACAAACTAACTTGCAATTTCTTTTCCTCAACCGCCACATACACACTCACTGAAGTGTTACCCTTGCCACCGGTATCCCACCCATAGTTCTAAAACCCATATACCAGCACTTGTCAACCTTTTTTGCCCCATTCACCCTTTTCACCATATGTCAGACAGTCACCCCATTTCCAAAATTGCCTAACTGAAAGTTTCCCAATAATATGCATATAATATAGAAAATCTTATTAAAAAATTCTATATTGGTATATATACTGTGACTGATTATTTTTATAGTAATGTTTTTTCAATTTTATAGTAATAACAAATGTTGATTTTTTTTTTATTCATAACTAATTACTTAACAGACTAAACTGTATACATACATTCGATACATTCTTTATGGGTAAATTCGCCCATTATTTTTGTTTCAGGAATTCTATTTGTGCAAATGGAATTCTTGAAATTTGTGCCATAAATTTCAGCTGCCAATATTTTAGCCTCGGTCCTCCCCAAATAAACTGAAGTTCTTCCCAAGAGATTTCTGTGAGGAAGATTATTTCAGGGCCATTTCGGCTAATGTGTCTGCCAAATTTTATGCCAAAATGTATATTTAAATGTCTGGTGAAATGTTTGTCTTCAGCTTATTTCAGGTCTTAATTAGGTAAATACAAACTCAGCTGAACAACAACAAATGACATATTTCACCGTGTCGTGATTTATTGAACAAAAATAAAGCCATTTGTGAAAAGTACAACTTATAATTCAATAGCTTGTAGAGCCATCTTTACCAGCAATTACTTGAAGTAACTGATTTATGTGTGAATACTTTGGTATACAGAGGAGTTCATGGTGCACTCAAGGACTGCAAGGATATCAGGTCCTGCTTTAAAGCAAGCCCAAATCATCACCCATCCACCACCATGATTGACAGTTGGATTGTCTGCTTGTGTTAATATGGTGTGTTTGGTTGTCACCAAACATGGTGCTGTGCATTATGGGTAAACATCTCCACTTTGGTCTTGTCTGTCCAAAGGACATTGTTCAGAAGTCTTGTGGTTTGTTCAGATGCAACTTTATCAACATAAACCATGCTGCCATGTTCTTTTTAGAGAGAAAAGGCTTTCTCCTGGCAACCCTTCCAAACAAACCATACTTGTTCATTATTTTTCTAATTGAATTTTAACATTTAACATGCTAACCAAGACCTGTAGAGTCTGAAATGTAACTCATCATTTTTTTTTTTTGCAATTTCAGTCTGATCTTGGGGTGATTTTTTGGGGGGTCTGTATGATGAACTTTAAATTGTTTGGAAATATCCCTTATTATATCCCTTAACCTGTTTGATGGGCACTAACAATTGTCCTAAAATGTAAAACTATAGAATTTAAAAAGGTTGTACTTGTTTTCCCCCATGACTGCACTTTGTTGTCACTTTGTTGTTCAACTGACTCATAATGATATGTTGACACCAGGGCCGATTCTGGGCAGGGGCAAAATACAAAATAAGCAGAAAAACTCTCCCTGCTAATCTGCACTAAAGACTAAGTCCTCATGCAATGTGTCATCACACCCCCAGGGCAACACACACTGCACCACATACACATAGGTGCTCTCATTGTGTCCTCCTCAGCTACCACACAGGCAATGGGAACCAAAATGTGAATAAAGGGGAGAGAGCACATGGAAGCCAGCCAATCCAATGTAAAGGAAGTTGTAATGGGCAAGGTCTGTAGTATGAAAGGTGGGATATAAGGGAAATTGTAGGTTTGGGGTTCATCCACACTATACCATCTAATGAATAGCTTGTGCTTAATGATGTAGTCTGCCTCTCATTAAATATAGTTTGTACTGCAATAAAAAGCTGCAATAAAAAGCTAGGAGAGCACATAATATACTTGAACCTTGACTTAAGAATACAAAATGTAAAATAGGATGTATTGTGATAAATTTACAACCCAATTCCAAACAAGACAAGTTCAAAAATACTCTAAGTTAAATCCGCAAATCTCTTATCTTCAGGTACAGCAATTGAGACACAAATCATCGTTTTTTAAACTGGTGAAAAAAATCTATCATTATTATCATAGCTTTCCCTAACCTATAATTACAATCAAAGAAAGTTATCAAGTGGTACAAATAGGTCATGTCTCCCAACTGACCACTTAAAGGGTTTATTATTTATAGGTTTCTTGAATTTATATGTTGCATCCCTTCTACCTGGGAAATAGGTGGGGGTTTAAGTAGGGAATTTTTAGAATACATTTTATTTATATATTTAATTGTATTTGAGCTGGAAACGCCATGAGTTTATTTATTAATGGGGCATTGGCTACTTTGGCAGACTGTGCCCACATGGGGCATGTCTATTTTATTTAAGCCTATGGCTTCATGGGGCCTGTTTAAATTTGATGGGGCTGGGGCATTGTGCTGAACTCTGGCGCTATGGGGCTAATTACATTGTTTTTTATAGAGCCCAGGATAACTGGACAGCAAACAAGGAAATGAGGAGGTCCTTTGCAGTAATAAAAAGAAACTGAGTCTCCAAATAAGATGGTGAATGCCGTTTATTGAAAATATATTATGGCCAGTGTGTTGTCATCTCTTGACGGATGACGGAGTGAGTATACTCACTTCACGGCAATATACAGCCCCTGGCCCTGTGGAGCCATGATAATGTATTTAATGGAACAAGGAGCTGGGAGCATATTGCCAGCCTATAGTTCTAGGAGCAGTTAATTATTTTTTATTTATGGGGCAAGGTGAGATTGGCCAGACCTTGGCCTCGATATTTCTTTTTTGGGGGTAGATGGGAGAACTCTAGGGTACTGGGTGGGGGCTATTACTTCTTTTTTTTTTTAGGGAATAATGGCATTTTTCCAAAAATCTGTTATTCCCTTACTGCAGTATCTGTGATTTAATACACAGTATTGATGCGGTCTTAGTTATAACTGAACCGCAAATTACTCCCCTAGGAATAAGGTGCTATTAAAAACACTTTAAATTAGTCGGGCCTTAACGACTACCATTAAATCTAGGCCAATAATAACACTCAAACAATCCCCAAGTAAGCATCCAAAACATTTAAAAGGTAATTTGTGATCAATGCATGCAACCCATTATTTTCAGGGGTTTCCCACTAGTACTGTGGATTGGCATTCCTTCTGAACAAAGTTTAGGAGAAAACCAGTACTTTTCCCCTAAAGCCAAATCCAATGCACATTCCAACAAAGCAGCATATAGTATAATATTGTAAATACATTTTTTTTTAAATGATATATATATGTACACACACATACATACATACAATAACTTCTCTATACACTCTGGTCCATAATACAGTGGATTCAGAAGTTTCTTCTGCATACTTGCTTGTATCATGACTTGTACCTTAAGGCAGGTTCCCACCAGGGGGCTCCCGGGACACATGGAGAGATTTTACATTCTGTATTAAATATTTAACAGCAACTTAATTATCTTCTCCCATTTGGGGATATATTTAAAACTTCATTGCATTTGCAGCATCTTACACTTGGCAGATCTTGAAAAATTAATTTTAGTTATATCTGCTGGGAAGCAAGTCATTCGTTTTCAGTACATTTTGCAACAATGATTTTTTTTTTAATCATCATTTTCTTTTCTAGCTGAAAATCTAAAAGTGACTTTATTTTAATGATGCATATGTTTATTTAATCAATATGAACTCACAAGGATGCTCCACAGTCAATCATAGAAAAACAAATATTGATTAATCTAGCTTTTTTCTTAAAACTACCATTTCACACAAGCACCTCAGACAAAAGAAAAGAAATACAGAATAAGACGTTATGAATATATGAATGTCAAAAAGAAAAAAATCAAGCATGCATTAGAAGATCAAACATACAGTGAATATAAAGAACATATAGCTAAATGGTAAAATAATTACAGTGTACAGTTAAAGCAAAGGGCAATTTTTAAAGGAATTAATATATACGTAAAACAAATATTGAATTAATGTTTAAAAACATTCTGGAACTAGATAATAGGGACCTTGATTAACTGCTTTTCTGTTCATGTAGAGAGAACGCCATTCAGACATCACACTGATGACAATTTCAATTGTTCCTTTGAAGGGAAAGAAATACACAGTTTTTCCATGACCCCAAAAATGAGAATTCTTCATGCATTTGAATATTTACATATATATTGTCTCTGGGAACAGTGGCAAGGTTTCCATCCATGATTCCATCCCATGAATTAAATTGTGTGCACCACAAACCAAGAATATAGCTTGCATTGGAAAATGAATAAACTGATGCAACCCAAAGTTTTTTTTTGTAAAGCAAGGCGCTATCTTTCCAGCAATAATGAATCATTTAAAAAAATCTAAAGACTTCTCTAAGTGAGTAAAGCACAGTCTTTCACAAGGAATAGGCCTACCAGAGAATGTTCCCCCAGTCACTTCTGAGAATGCTCTGCCTTTTGTGGCCACCTCATTGATTATGGCTACTTTACATAATCCACATTATAGGATTCAGGGGAATCTTTTATACTAGCTTTAAGTAGGGCCACTAAATACTTAATGTTATCTGCCTGTTTAAGATGGCTTCCCTCTTCTACTCCTGTGGTAAAAAAAAATGTCAAAGCCTTTCTAGTCTTTGGCAATCCATATTCATTTATAACTACTCTGTGGGGAGCTGTATACTTTATTGTAGTGTTATCTCATACCTATAACCTATATACATAGTCAAACTAACAATATATCATTGAAATCAAATATGGTACTACTTCAACCTTTCCTTAATTGTCTCAACACAAATAGACACTTCCTTCCCTTTTTGTCCCTTCACCTTTCCTGCCAATGTCATCAGTATGGTGCAGTACCCAATTCAATCTACTCTATTTAGAAAGAAAAAAAAAAACAACCTTACTCTCTATCCTAGTTAATACATGTGATAAGGTCTCTCAGCTGCCTCTCCATCACATTACTTCTACAGATTACAGATCTCGTGTAGCACCCTCCCATTTGTCAATAAATGTCCACCCTTCCATATATCACTTTTTTCATCAGTCCAGAAGCTTAGGTTATTACACGCCTCCTTTATTAACCTTTATCTAACCCTTCCCAAGACATAGATAGAACCTTTCCTACCTATGAACTAGAATGTGAGAGTAATGTTTAAGTGGCACTAAACATTCCTTTTAACCTTTGTTTCCTTTGACAGTGTTAATAAGTTTGTGGGAAAATGTATTAGCGTATTTGCTTGAATATAAGAAGACCCTGATTATAAGACGACCCCCCCCCCAAACTTTGAATATTGATTTAGGAAAAAAATTAAAAAGCCTGAATATAAGACTACCCTGTAGGAAAAAAAAGTTTTACTTGTAAATATTCACATGTAAACTGCTTTATCATAAATAAAAATTATGACATAAAAAAATATTTATTTCCTTTTTTTTTTTTCAAATCTGCCCCACAGACGTAGCCAATGTATCCCCCCCACACCACCATCTGCCCCCCCCCCCCAAACGTAGCCAATGCTGCATCCCCCATACACAACCATCTGCCCGTCAGAGTTTGCCCCTGCTGCATCCCCCAACCAGACATTGAAGTCCCGGCTGAAGTGCTGGGCAGCAGCAAAGGAAGTCACCACACATCGCGCAGACCTCCTCCGCTTCTGCCCGGCACTTCCGCCAGGAATTCTATGACGGATCACCAGAAGGTCACATGACCTGCACCCATTGCGCAGACATCCACCGGCTGCTTGCCAGTCTTGAATATAAGACGAGGAGCATTTACAGAGCATTTGCTCTGAAAAAAACCTTGTCTTATATGTGAGCAAATACAGTATTTGTAAGAGCTTTAGCCTTGGAATTCCCAGTAAAACCATATAAACGTATATATGTCAGAATCCAGATTCTGCTTAATGGTACCTCCTGGCATTAAACCACATGATGATTATTTACCTATAAGTCCTTATAAAAAAGTTTATGATCATCTTGTGGGACACAATTCAGGTCACTTGACCTTTTATCAAAATTGCATGTTATTTAATAACATCTGTATACTTGATCTTGGTGGTGCAGAGAACACATGATTTTCTTTCCATTACCCAGATGGTTGTAAATGCCCTTTTAAACTAAACTATTAAGGCATCCTTTAAAATAAATTACGAAGAAAACAGAAGGTCTTTTTCTCAAAAGCACTATGCATTTTAATGATTGACCTGTTTATTCAACAGATATTTACTAAAAATCTTGGGGAAAGTCTTGGCAGCTTCTTTTGGGTGTATCAGGAAGAATCCACCAATATTTTTATCTTTTAAAGACATGATTAGAATTTAAATACATGTGAAAATGTACATACTGGATATGTACTTAAAGGGACTCTGTCACTGCCCTTTAATGTTGATCCATGTAAAATACTGCAAAACTGCCATTATTCTGCTGTTCTGTTCCTTTCCACCAAGCTTATTTAATGACTTACCTTGCCCACAAAACTGTTGGCAAGCAGGCGTGTCCACTGGTCCTTGTTTGGAGGGATTGTCCTTGCAAACTAATGGTCCAGCAGAACATACTTCATTTACTTAACTATAAGACAAGTTTTTTTTCAGAGCAAATGCTCTGAAAAATGCCCCTCATCTTATAATCGAGGTCTAATTATAAGACTGGGATCTAGGTCCCCCGGAAGTGCCGGGCAGAAGCGCAGGAGGTCTGCGCGATGTGTGCTGACTTTCTTCACTGCTGCCCAGAACTTCAGCTGGGACGTCTATGTCTGGTTGGGGGATGCAGAAGGGGAAAAGTCTTGGGGCCGATGGTTGTGTGTGGGGTATGCAGCATTGGCTACGTCTGGGGGGGCATATGGCGGTGTGTGTGGGGGGGGGGGGGGATGCATTGGCTACGTCTGTGGGGCAGATTGGCAAAAAAAAAGGAAATAAAGACAAGAAATGCTTTTTTGTCTGTCATAATTTTTATTTATGAAAATGCAGTTTACATGTGAATATTTACAAGTAAAACTTTTTTCCTATAGGGTAGTCTTATATTCCGGCTTTTTATTATTTTCCTAAATCAATATTCAAAGTTTGGGGGGGTCGTCTTATAATCCGTGTTGTCTTATATTAGAGCAAGTACGGTAATTAAAAAAAAAAACACTGCCAGTGACAAAGTCTCAAGAGATGAGAAAGATTTTTGATGAAGCAGAGACAGGTCTTTTCCTGAAAACGGCATGGAAGAGCTGGCTGCATGACTAACTCACCGATTATTGAATAGCCTCCAGAGTCCCTTTAGCTCCTTCACGACAATGTCCGTACAAGTACGGGCTCCCAATGCAATATATTGGTGACAATGCCTGTACAAACTGCCCTTAAAATGATTAAATTGTTGCGTTTTTTTGCCGTAATTCATGCTGTTTTAAGATTACGTGGAAGCTTCACTACTGAAGTTATCCAAGAAAGAAAAAAAAAAACAAAAAAGAAAAAAAAAGGGCACTAAACCCGCTCGTGGGTGATCTTAAAGTGACAGGCCAGTGACGTGTCAATCACGCCCCCTCACCCTATGCAAATTGGGTGAGGGGTGTTTCAGGCTGGCTCTGAAGGAGGCAAGTCTGAAACACACAGAAAAGGGTCTGTCTTAGCCTGCAATAGCTGAAGATTGTGATATAGCTAGAGATATATCACAATCCTTTACCATCCTCCCTCAAATTGGGGGAGGGGGGGGGGTATGTATGTTGAGTTGATCTTGGCTGCCTTAACAGTTAGGCAGACCACAATCAACCAATATTTTTGCATTTATGCGATCTACGTGAAAATCACATGCAATAAATTCAAAAAAATAACATTATATAACATTGTGTGAACACTGATTGTCAAAATCTTCCCCTTTCTCTCACTGACACACTTTGATCTTGTGTCAGAGAGAGAGAGAGAGGAAAGCTATATACTGTGTCCCAGAAAACAAAAATCCAAAAAGTATTTTTTGTTGCCATTTTTACACTGTTTATTAAAATGTATATAGTACACAAAAATCTAAAAAAATTATCTCAAATGAAAGCCCCATCTGTCCTAAAAAAAACCCCAGTGTATATTATGTGGGGGTTAATTTAAGAAGCAAGCTTTCACTTTTATTTAAATGCAACATCGCTAATATAACTAAATAGCTATTGTCCAGAATGGATATCAAAACAAAGTTATATTTTATATAAAAGTTTTGTCTTTGATCATTGTTGACATTTTATGCACTCTACTAGTATATAGCAAAATCAATTTGACTTCAATTACTCCTTAGCACTTTTTTTACTTAACACTTGTTTTAATTAGTTGAATTTCCTTTATGTTTTCGATGTGGGCACTTTATCTTTATTCTGTAGATGTTGCTCTGTCTTATTTAAGGTTGTTATGTTCATACCCGTGCAAACAAATGCAATTGTCCCTGATAACAGCTACATAAATTATCAATATACAATTATTTATGCAAGGACAACAGTCAGCAAAAAATAGGTTATGTTTATTTGAAAGATTGAATCACGCGAAGGCATTTTAAATAGAAATGCTTTAATGAAACAATTTATCTATTTAGGCATTCGCTTATATAACTCAAAAAGAGTGCTTAATAAAGCTTGATGTAATCTTATTAATCAGTTAAACATAATCTATTTTCCGACAGTTCTCCTTTAATAATCAATTGTATATTGATCATTTATGTAGCTGTTATCAGGCACAAATGCATTTGTTTGCACGGGTATGAAAATAACATTCCTAATAAAATCTCTAAATAATAACATTCCTAAATAATAACCTCCCTAGATAAGGCAGATCAACATTTATAGAACAACCTTCCTTCTTCACCTGTCCCATAGACCCCAGATTCTGAACAATATGTAAGCCCCTAATAGAGCTGTACAGAGGAATTGATAAGGTACTTGATTTGTATTCTTCCATAAATAATAATTTTTATTTAAAGTGTCTACACTTTATGCAATCTTTTCTTTTGTTTTCTAACAGTTGTCCTTTAACTCTTTGATGACACTGGACATGCAAGGTTTGTACTGTGTCTACATCCACTTGGCAATACAGGATGTGCCTGGCAAAGAACACTTTCTTCACTCAGCATGTGTTGCTGAAGTGCCTGAATTTCAAATCATATGCAACACCAAAGTCTGTCACCAATGTGCACATAATCTATCTCCAATATGGCACTGCCCTGCTGTGGACAAGAGATTGCTCCCATCGCACTGGGACTGAAATGTTGTTTTATTAAATAGACAATAATAAAAAGTCATCATATTTTATTATTTTTTCATAGTAAATTATATATGATCAAAATAATGGTATATAGGGAAACCTTGTCTTGTTCCGATAAAAACAATATATAATGTGTTGGTATGGTAAATAAGAAAGAGGAAAATGATAGCTAAACACAAACATCACAGAAGTGTTGAAACAGCCTGTGTCACAAAGGGCAGGGCCGATCCTGGGCGGGTGCACGGGGTGCACCGCGCCCAGTCGCACCGGGAGGAAAGGCGCTCCGATGAGCACCTTTCTCCCTCATTCTGGAGGTGCGGCCCGCAGGTGAGCGCCTGCGGTCACCGCACCTCCTAATCTCATTACAGCGCGACGGGTGCAAGCTCCGCCCCGTCGCGCTGTCTGATTGCCGGATGTCTCTGGTGACATCCGGCAAGAAGAACTGCATGACGGTGTTCTGCCTCCTCTGCAGACACCGTCCGGAAATGTCCTCCTCCCTCCAGGGAGGGGGACCAATAGTAAAAACGAGTTTTTTTTTGTTTTGTTTTTTAAATTAAAAGAAGTGTGTGTGTTTCAATGTGTATGTCTGTGTGTGTGTATGTCTGTGTGTGTGAATGTATGTAAGTGTGTGTGTTTCACTGTGTGTGTGTGTGTGTGTGAATGTAGTAAGTGTGTGAATGTAGTAAGTGTGTGAATGTAGTAAGTGTGTGTGTGTGAATGTGTTTCAGTGTGTGTGAATGTGTGTTTCACTGTGTGTGTGTGTGTGTGTGTGTGTGTGTGTGAATGTGTTTCAGTGTGTGTGAATGTGTGTTTCACTGTGTGTGTGTGTGTGTGTGAATGTGTTTCAGTGTGTGTGAATGTGTTTCAGTGTGTGTGAATGTGTGTTTCAGTGTGTGTGAATGTGTGTTTCACTGTGTGTGTGTGTGTGTGTGTGTAAATGTGTTTCAGTGTGTGTGAATGTGTGTTTCACTGTGTGTGAATGTGTGTTTCACTGTGTGTGTGTGTGAATGTGTGTAAGTGTGCGTGTGTGAATGTGTGTAAGTGTGCGTGTGTGAATGTGTGTTTCACTGTGTGTGTGTGAATGTGTGTTTCAGTGTGTGTGAATGTGTTTCACTGTGTGTCTGTGTGTGAATGTGTTTCAGTGTGTGTGAATGTGTGTTTCACTGTGTGTGTGTGTGTGAATGTGTGTTTCACTATGTGTGTGAATGTATGTGTGTTTCACTGTGTGTGTGAATGTATGTGTGTGTGTGAATGTGTGTTTCACTGTGTGTGTGTGAATGTGTGTTTCACTGTGTGTGTGTGAATGTGTGTTTCACTGTGTGTGTGTGAATGTATGTAAGTGTGTGTGTGAATGTATGTGAATGTGTGTTTCACTGTGTGTGTGTGTGAATGTGTGTTTCACTGTGTGTGAATGTATGTGTGTGTGTTTCACTGTGTGTGTGTGTGAATGTGTGTTTCACTGTGTGTGAATGTATGTGTGTGTGTTTCACTGTATGTGTGTGTGTGAATGTATGTAAGTGTATGTGTTTTTCTCTGTGTGAGTCAATGTGTGTGTTACTGTCTGTGTAAGTGTGTGTACATAAGTGTGACTGCGTGTATTGCTCTGTGTGTGTATAAGGGTGTCTGTGTGTAATGGTGACTAAATGTGTTCAGTAAAATGTGTTCAGTAAGGGCCCCTGAAATTCCTAGTGGCGGCCCTGACTAAGTGTGTCTGTGTAAGTGTGACTGTGTGTATTTATGCATGACCCTGTGTGTAAGTGTGGGTGTGTATGTATGCAGGGCAACTTTTAACTGGTTAAAGGGGCCACCGCTGCCCACTTGACAGTCCCCATCCAGTCGGCAGCTATTTCCCGCCTCCTGCACTGCACTCTGAGTGTGCATAGAGGGAAGACTGTGCGGAGGAGACACGAAACAGCAGCAGCAAGGTGAGTACTGGGGAATGGGGGGAGGGGTAATGCTTTTCTTGGGAAAACTGGTGGTGGCATATTAATGGACAAACTGACACTGGCATATTAGTGGCCAAACTGACACTGGCATATTAATGGGCAAACTAACTGCTATATTATTGGATAAACTAACTGTGGTATGTTAATGGGCAAGCTATCTGTGGCATATTAATGGGAAAACTATCTGTGGCATATTAATGGGCAAACTGGCAGTGGCATATAAATGGGCAAACTGGCTGTGGCATATTAATAGGCAAATACACAGGATTATGAGGAGGGAGAGACATACATGTGAGTTATGAAGAGAAAGAGACAGCAGACATGGGTGTATAGAAGGAGAGACAGACATGCAGAAAAAAAGACCACCATGGGGAGCATGAGGAACAGAAAGATAGACATGGAAAAATATATGGGGTATGAAGGGAGAGATATACATGAGGGTATGAGTGGAGAGAGATATACATGAGGGTATGAGTGGAGAGAGAGAGATACATGAGGACATGAGTGGAGAGAGAGATACATGAGGGCATGAGTGGAGAGAGAGAGATACATGAGGGTATGAGTGGAGAGAGAGAGATACATGAGGGTATGAGTGGAGAGAGAGAGATACATGAGGGTATGAGTGGAGAGGGAGAAAGACATGGCGGTATGGGAAGAGAGAGACAAGTGAGTGACTGACTTGGTGGAATATTATTTATTGCTCCTTGTGTACTTCTTTTCCAATGATGCTCAGCCAGACTAATGGGAGACTTTGGCTGGTTGGACATCATGGGAACTGTAGTTAAAACTGCTACCCAGCAAAAAGTCTCCCATGTTGATGACTGAGCATCATAGACATAAATAAAACCACTACACTGTTTTACTGCCAAATAAATATCTTTATTTAAAATAAAAGCTCTTGTTGGTCCTTCATCTAAAAATAAAGTTTGTGCTCTCCACAAGAATCCCCCCACCCCAATAATGAAAAATTGGTATGCCTGGAACATACATGTGTAAAGGGGAGGGGCTTATCATATAGCCACGCCCACCTGGGGGCGCCAAAAAAAATCCTGCACCCAGGCGCCCGTGACCCTAGGATTGGCCCTGACAAAGGGCATGGCCAAAATATTCCTAAAAGGGTTAACTAAATGCAAAAATGGACTGTTAGCAAAATATAAACATTATGACCACTGACAAGTGGGCAGAGGCAGTGTGATGCTTTGGGAAATGTTCTGCTGGGAATGTCCTGTCATTCATGTATATATTACTTTGACATGTACTACTTACCTAAGCATTGTTTCATGGAAATGGTATTCCTTGAGAGCACTGAAAGCACTGGCCTCTTTAAGTAGGATAATGCGCTTGGCACAAAGCGATAATGGTTCAGGAATGGTTTGAGGAACACAGTGAGAACAAGGTGTTGACTTGGCCTCCGAATCCCCCATATCTCAACCCAATCTAGAATCTGTGGGATGTGCTAGACAAACAAGTCTGATCCATGGAGACCTCACCTCGCAACTTACAGGACTTAAAAGGACCTGCTGCTAACTTGCTGCCAGATATAACAGCACACCTTAGGAGGTCTAGTGGAGTCGAAGCCTTGACGGGTCAGGGCTGTTTTGATGTCAAAAGTGAACCTACACAATATTAGGCAGGTGGTCATAATGTTCTGACTAGTATATGTGTGCCTACAAAATGCGAATAACACCAAAAATATTGTTAAAGCACATCACCTTTGTTAGTGTCTACATAAACAACATATTACCGTATTTATCGGCGTATAACACGCGCCGTCGTATAACACGCACCTAATTTTAAGAAGGAAATTTCAGGGAAAAAAACTTAAGAATTTAAATTAAGAACTTTGAAGCCCAATAATCCATTTTAATATGCCAGGATATTGCCCCCAATATGCCATTTAATATGCAGGATATTGCCCCCAATATGCCATTTTAATATGCCAGATATTGCCCCCAATATGCCATTTAATATGCCAGATATTGCCCCCAATATGCCATTTAAATATGCAGGATATTGCCCCCAATATGCCATTTAATATGCAGGATATTGCCCCCAATATGCCATTTAATATGCAGGATATTGCCCCCAATATGCCATTTAATATGCAGGATATTGCCCCCAATATGCCATTTAATATGCAGGATATTGCCCCCAATATGCCATTTAATATGCAGGATATTGCCCCCAATATGCCATTTAATATGCAGGATATTGCCCCCAATATGCCATTTAATATGCAGGATATTGCCCCCAATATGCCATTTAATATGCAGGATATTGCCCCCAATATGCCATTTAATATGCAGGATATTGCCCCCAATATGCCATTTAATATGCAGGATATTGCCCCCAATATGCCATTTTAATATGCCAGATATTGCCCCCAATATGCCATTATATGTAGGATATTGCCCCCAATATGCCATTTAATATGCAGGATATTGCCCCCAATATGCCATTTTAATATGCCAGATATTGCCCCCAATATGCCATTATATGTAGGATATTGCCCCCAATATGCCATTTAATATGCAGGATATTGCCCCCAATATGCCAGATATTGCCCCAATATGCCATTTACTATGCAGGATATTGCCCCCAATATGCCAGATATTGCCCCAATATGCCATTTACTATGCAGGATATTGCCCCCAATATGCCAGATATTGCCCCAATATGCCATTTACTATGCAGGATATTGCCCCCAATATGCCAGGATATTGCCCCTAAGTATGCTCGTTATACCACCCTCCTCCCCCCCCTTCCCCAGACCCCAGTACTTACCTCGTTCCTGCTCTGTCCCCCGGTGCTCTGAAGCTGCGTGGCTGTGAGGGAAGCGTTGTGAGCTTCCCTCCAGCCGCGCGGTCAATAAGGTTTGTTTTAAAAAAAACAGACTTTATTGACCGCGCGGCTGAAGGGAAGCTCACAACGCTTCCCTCACAGCCACGCAGCTTCAGAGCACCGGGGGACAGAGCAGGAACGAGGTAAGTTGTAGATTTTTTTTTTCGGCGTATAACACGCACACACCATTTTCTCCCTATTTTCAATGAGAAAAAGTGCGTGTTATACGCCGATAAATACGGTATATTTTAGATCGAACATACTGTTTTGCAATCTATTGTTTCTATTTTCTCTGCCGACACAGGAGGAGTTTGGTATAGGGCGTTAATTTATAAGAGAACTCCTTTGGTGGCTGTTTATCTGGTCTACCTTTCTTTAGTTGCCATTTGGAGGACATCATTTTACAGTGCATGTCCCTTCTTTTTGGGAACATAATATAAATTATTTGTCTTTAGGAGTACACATATAACTATTGTGTAATAAAAATAGAATGTTATAAAAGTGTTCCAGAAATTAAAAGTTAACTCCCCTCCCCCAAGCACAAGATCCTAGTGTGTGTATAAAACAGATATATGATTGTTTCTCAACATGTAGATCATGCATCAAGTTGGCAGCAAAAGTGATCATATTTGACCCATAGAGCTCTCATGTATGGCTTTTCTATCACTTTGACAAGAAAACCATAAGAATTACCAATATTCATATACGTAACATCAATAGCCGGGTTTCGTATAGTGCTTGATAGCAAATATAAAGATACAGAGGAGAGTACAGAATATACAATATACAGAGATCAACAGGTTGGCGATCCTCTCTATTCTACTGTTTTACAGATTAGCCATTTTTGTTACAAAGCGTCAACTATCTCTCCATTGCAACATCGATCCCTCTCCCCTCTATGGGTCTCCTTAGCATCCAGTATTACTAGTTATATGTATATATTTTCTATCTGCCATATACATATCCGCATATATACAAACATGTATTTCCATGCTTTGGCAATTTTTGCTTATATATATCTGTGTCTTCTTTCATTCACACATTCATAACATTCATTCTTGACCCCCAGAGCCGACGAGTGCCACATCCCAGTCATATCTGATTACTATGCCTGTCCAGCCACGGCGACCATATCTCATAATACTTTTCGATTTTATCATAGTTATTTATATAGTAACCCTTCTCCATTTGACATTGGTACCCAAGCTGGTCAATCAGTTTACCTATATCTAGTTGGCCCGGCGTTTTCCATGATCTGGTGATTATGATTTTTGCGGCTAATAAGATTTGAGTCATAAGTGTTCTTTTCCCCATTTCCCATTTTTCTAAACCTAAATGGAATAACATCAATGCTGGGTCACACATAGTCTCAACCCCGATAATGATAAAGATTAATGAGGATACTGATATCCAGAAATTTTTTATATATGGACATTCCCACCAAAGATGTACCAGCGTTCCCCTATTACTTTGGCATCTCCAACATTTATCCTTGTAATCCGTATACATTTTTTTCAATCTTACCGGCGGGAGGTGCCATCTATATAACACTTTGACAAGAAAACCATAAGAATTACCAATATTTCTTCCCTGTGTTAAATGAGGTGTCATCCTGATGGCATCATCAATATACATTTAGAATAGAGGTTTTGTAACAGTTGGTACAGTAGCAAACAAGTAATATAAAATGGGTAAAGATGTGTATGTGTACTGGAGAAAATAATTTAAGGCTGGAAGTGTATTGGAAAACATATTTTAGCCTGGGTGCTTTTTTACATTGATTAGTACATGGTGGTCAATACTTTTTCAAAAACAATATTTAGCAGATCATGGTTAACAGTCATGTTATTTCCGATGAGTGGTATTAATTGTCTACGTAATATAGTAATCTCAGCTATAGCTATATCTATACATGTAGCAGTTTCCTCTCACCCAGTGACTCCTAAGTGCAAGTCTCATGTAGCCATTATCCACCACCATGTCAAAGCCTGGAAAAGTTGCACACTTGTCTGTGGCCACCAAAATTGGAATAGCTGCAGTAGCTGCCACCGGAACAACTCATTTGAGAAATAGTGCTCTTGATTTCGTGCATGAAAAGGAACCACATACTGCGTTGTACAAGGATGTAGTAGACATTTAATATCTGTTAAAATACAGTGTTTCTAAAAACAGAGCAAGTCTGAAGCTAGATGTTCCATGGTGCTGTTCTCTATAATGGACCACACCACTCATTTGTAATAACCACACTCACCTGGACATAAGTTAATATGTTTTTTCTTAAAAAGCACATAGCTAGCTGTGAGCAAGGTTTTTCATCACATCATAAGAACAAACTGCAAAGAACCCAAAGAGTCAAGCAACGTTCCAAATATTCTTCTTCACCACCACCAAGTGATTAAAGCTCCTTCCATATAGGGCCTCACCATTAAAATCAAATAGGCAAGCGAAAACACACTTTTCCTTCTGAGAGGAAATGTGTCATAGAAAAATCAAAGCTGAACTAAATCTGTTTTTATTTAAAGTTAATAATAAAATACAGTTATTCGGGGGAAAGAAAAACAATTTGGAATGAAGAAATTCTAATCGTTATGCACGTGTTATTGTTGATTACCTATAAAAGATGTATGACTTTGCAAATATGGTTCTTATTCTTCAAAACATTTTTAGTTTTTACTTAAGCAAACATCAATGTAACAGCCACAGTAATAATGGTTTATAATTGTGGCATTACTTCCTCACAATAGACACTTGCCAAATGTGATCTCTCTGGGCAATCATTCTTTCTTATTCATCCACTTACTATGCTAAAAATAATTTTTCAGAAAGATTTGCTTGCGACTGTAAGAAAACATTGTATACATTTAATAAGATTTGAGGCAGTCTTCCATGTTTGATGATACTTCTCATATTTATCCTATCTGTTTAATGTTATAAATGTGTGAAGTTCTAGTTTTATATCAAATATACAACAGTAATTGGCTCACAGGCAACATTAGCAAAGAAGACGGTTATGTAGCATATTTATTTTGACAAAAACAATGTGTATCAGAGATTAGAGCAAAAATAATACATTATTTAAGCAAAAGTTCTAGAATGTCCAACCAAACTATGGCATTGAAACTAGTAATAGACACATCGAGAAAAACAAACAAAACAAAACATATATGGACAGTAATATAAAGAAAAATACTACACAAAATATCTTGTTTTGAACTTACTAGATTATAAAGGCAAAAAATGACAAATACATGTCCAAGGTGATATTTTGTACTTTGTTTTACTATGAGAGATATGTTTACTATGGGGCTATACATTAAAAAGGCGAGTTGCTAACCTAACTCACCAAGTTTATCACACAATGTTCATCTTACCTCAACTCACATTTTAGTGAATAGGCACCACTATGTTTAATGTAAGACACAATAGGCATTGTTTCCTCTAAAGCTGCTTGAGTGACATTATATATTGAGAATGTATGTTCTTATAACATTTATTTGATATATATATTTTTGTACTGTTTGAGTGACATTATATATTGAGAATGTATGTTCTTATAACATTTATTTGATATATATATACTTTTGTACTGTTTGAGTGACATTATATATTGAGAATGTATGTTCTTATAATATTTATTGAATACCTTTACTTTTGTAATCAAATCTTCCTGCACAAAAACCATGAACTTTGGCTTCTTGGTCTTAAAAGACGCTTCGAATAATAAATCTTATATTGGGCAGCCACAATCCATACATTATCCCCAAATAGGTACCCTATTCATTGATGTAAAAACACAGCAGGCTTTATCCTCTGACACTATTGGACATACCTTGAAATTCACCTTTTAACTTTGTGTGATGCATATATTATTTTTTTTCTGTTTACTTCACTCTCAATTTTATTTATAGCACTATCTCCACAGTTTATATTGTAGGTTTACAGATGCATCTCAGAGCTTGGTGACACCGGTAGGTATATTTATGTAACAGTTGCTCTTCAGTAGTGACATACACTACACATCTTACAAATGTCAATACACTTGCCTAGCAACTACTGGTCTATTATTTTGTTTAACTGAGGGAGGTATACTTTAATTTATTTAATTAGATCCATCTGAAACATTTTAAGGACTCCTGTGTATTCAGAACATCAAAAGCATTTTTGGACATCATTATATATCTTTTGTTTTCTTCATTAATAGGTCAAATCTTTTGTTTGCCATCATGTTTCAGACAGTGAGCCTGTTTGACAATGTTTTTTTACTTTATATTGTTTGTGAAAATTCAATAAAAATGCATTCACAAAAATTAACAGTTACATATATATTAAAACAATAATAATCATAATAAAAATATAGTTCACTAGAAACATCAAAGCTTCCTACATAATTCTTTCACAATGAGATGGCCAACGAGAACCTGATGAATCTGTAACAAGCCTCAAATCTTTTTAATCTATATTTAGTCCACTTTTATACTTGTGAGTGGTGATATGCCATAGGAATGTTTCAGAAAAGACATGATATGTTATCATAGCGCACCTCATCTCAAGCACACTACAAGCATATCACACCTTATAACAACGAGACCTGTATACTATAGGGTTGTTGGGTTCATTACACTTTTATTTATTTAGATCTGATACAATCAACACTGCTGGCATTTATAGGAAGGGGGTCAAAATGTTTAAAAAACAAACGTATTTACCTTTTCAAAAGAACGGATAGACAGTGAACTGGCCTAGATGTGGTTTAACCCCTTCATTGCTGGGTGGTGAGCTGCTTCTTTTGACTAACCAATAGCCAAGTTTGAATATAAAGATAGCATTGATAGGCCTAAGCAATGACAGTCTTATGTAGAGAAAGGGGATTGTAACCTCTGCAATGCTGAGTTTTCTGAAGGTTCTGTCCATACAATAATTGGGAGAGTAGTACTGCAGACAGTCAGTTGCAATGCTGGGTGGCTGTATGCGCATACACAATATCAGCAAGAGAGATGTCAGAATAGTAGGAGAGGGACATTAGACATTCCTCGTAAGTGTCAGTAAGCCGTTTAGATCACACCTGTACTCCTTACTTGTAACAGTCTTGTGGGTTGGAGGAGAGGGAGGGTTTTAGGACAAGGGTACCTTCTGCTCTGTGCCATGCTTGTGATGATGTTAGATATGGGAGGGCACACATGGGCTGAGGGAGATTTACTAACAACATATAAAATCACGGTAGAAATTCTAAGGTAGAGCTGTAATTGAAAACTATGGAAAAAGGCAAGTTGTTGAAAATCCAGACTAAGGCCATTTGACACACATGCAAAATTACTACACACTGACATAAATACTTAAAATTTGTAAAAAATAAATACATTTTTTGCTAACAGTTATTTCTTTATTTCCATGTGTCCCTTCTTGAATAAAAATGCATTACCATGTTTCCCAAACCAACTGCCTGAGATATTGTCCCAAACACTTACATTCAATAGTTTACTTAATAAATGGATTTAAATAAGATAATTACCTTTGTTTATATTTTTATTAAAATGCAACCCATATTCAGAATTTGCTCAGACATCATGTTATATATATAATACAGAGGTGTCTAGATCACTACACACCATAATCAGAAATATTCATAACATTTGGTGCTTCAAAGCAAAATCCATAAATGATTTTAATATATCACATGGTTCTCTGAACAAATACTCAAATGAAAGAACCCTATCCCAAGGATCTAAAGGTATCCACGGTTTGTGATTATGACCAATACACACACACACACACACACACTGCCTGCACTCAGCTCAAAGGATAAAACCCCCTCCAAAAAATCAATCGTAGTGCCCGGGTGCTGCACAGTACATAGTAGTCCACAGAAAGCAATTGCACTCTGGGGTCTTACATAGAAAAATCATAAATTGTATTTATTATTAGTGGTTACATAAAATAGCCAACATTTCTGACCACAAAGTGGCCCATTGTCAAGTCGAATACTACATGAGACTAGTGATGCTAGAAAGGTTTGTATAAACTACACAGGAATATTTCCTATGCATTGTGTATTTTACTGAAGGCATCCATATTTGTGATGTGAATTAATAAATATGAAAAAGATTTATATTTTAAAGTACATATATACTACAAGATGAGTTCAGGTGAGATGCACATTTAATCTCACTGACTCAACCATACATTATGCAAAGACAAATTTGGGGAGTTTTTTCTGCAAGAAGAGGTTTGCTGATCATGGATAATTACATAAAAAAAAACAACCAAACAAACAAAAATACAACAAACGCTCTCTATTTAAAAAAATGCTTTATGCAGTGTCAGTTGAACTTTTCTTGTAGGAGAAGCACACCATGTTTGTCCCTGCACAATGTATAATTAGGAGATTAAATGTTATTTTCACCTCAACTCACCTCTTATTGACTACAACCCAGATTACCCCTAATTTGTAAAAATCTCCCAACAAGTTATCAGAAGCAATGACTGACAGAATCCAATGAATTTTCATAGATTATACTATGATAGATAGATATACTATGTGCAGTCATTGTATTAAACCAACATGCAGCCCTTCCTCTGTAGCGCCAAACAGGTTGCAAACTTTAAGTATATGACACCTGCTGTAGCACCCTGATATACAATTTTAAAGCAAGACAGGAGGCTTCGGATTTGCATTACCTTCTTTACTGAAAAACCTCCAGCAGCAAAGCAGTTAACATACTGATGGTAAACAATCAATCATGAAACAGGAAACAGCAATCTCTGACACTTCCTATTACTTTGCTGCTTAAGCCTCGAGGTGAGCACTGTCTAATACAGTCTCCATTTACTGTATCTTTATATATATTATGTTCATTTGAATGGTTTTCTGTTGCTCTCATTAGCATTACTTTGTCTATCTGTACTACTGTCATCTAGCCTCTGTTTACATCTACTATTTTTTCTGATATTTCCAAACACATGCATAAGCTCTAACAGTGGCCCATTGACTGATTCACCCTGCACCTTGGGCATCCCCACTACCGCGCACCTCGTGTCATCATCCTATCGCAGTGCTCTACGGAGGCCTCGGCCTCCCTCCCACGCATTACCTGGCCTTCGCATGCTCCCAGTCAAGAGTCCCCTCATGGGCCTGACCATTTCAACGCAGGCCGCATCTGCCCGCTTTATGCTACCCGCGGGCAGGGCCAGGATAGGCATTCACTTTTAGTTTTGGCTTGCTCCCTAGGGCGGGGCTGGACAGAGAAAGCTTTGCGCTGCAATGCATCGCCACTAGTTTACTCCCGCAGGGACGACACTCGCACCTTTATCTGTAAAGCCTGTCAGGCCTCTGGCACACGCGGGCATACCATGGCTTCGTTTTTTCTCCCTTTCTCTTCCAGGTCTCTTCTAAAGCTACCTCTGCTTCAATAATACATCACAGTGTACTCAATACAATACAAATATATGTTATCACAGACTATGCAAGGGTGACATCCTCTTTTGATACTGCTATCCCCCTGCGTTTTACTTCAGGGTGACTCCCTCACACCTTATACACAGTAATATACATAGAGCCAGAGTGTCAAGGTTCTACACTATATATCTCCTGCATCCTCGAGAGGCCTCCCTTTATTACTTTGCTTATATTTCTTCCCCTTTGTTTGGTGTCAAGTGGGCTTGTTACCTATTGCACACACCCATGTTAAATAGCTGCAGTGTCAGGGTTCTACACCGCTCAAGAGAGGGTATCCATCTCTGGCGCAATCTCCTCCAGGAGCGGAACTGGTTTGCACGATTTGACCTCAAAGACCTCAAGTTTCTCCAATTTCTGTGGCACGGTCGTCTCTGGCTGTTAACCTGCCTCCCGTTTGGACGCTTAGTGCTTCACAAAACTCCTGAAGCCGGTCATGGAGTTCCTGCGCACTTGAGGTATTCGCTCCATTATCTACCTGGACGACATCCTCCTCATGGCTCAGGACTGGGCTACCCTACACAGGGACACATCTCTCATGGTTCACCTGCTTCAGGATCTGGGGTTCATGATCAATGTAGCCAAGTCAGAATTGGCCTTGACCCAATTGTTCCAATTTCTCGGCTTCACTGTGGACTCCGTCCGGGCAGAGCTACTACTCCTGCGATCGAAAATCTTGGTCATGCGTCGTTCCCATGCCTCTCTGTGGGAGATTGCTTCCATTCAGACTATCTTTCCTGGCCCACTTCACTACCTCACTCTACAATGGAAACACACCTTAGTCGTTTCTGGACTCGGATGCCATACTTGGTTGGGGTGCAGCATGCGGTGAGGAGGCCACCGTGGTCACTGGACCCCAGTCGAACAGGGCCTTCACATAAATTTAACTCATTTTAACTCATTGCTAGCTCTTTTGCAATTACGAGTTTCACGAATGGTCTCACACATTGCTCCCTACTCCTTCGTACTGACAATGTGTTGGCGGTCTGGTACTTCAATCACCTGGGGGTTCTCGCTCCAGACTTTTGACAAAAGTGACCAAGGACCTCTACCAATACTGCATTGACCACCACATGTCTATCTGTGCGGAATATCTTCCAGTAAAGGACAATTTGGTCGCGGACTGGTTCTCCCGCCATTGGAGGGACGTGAACGATTGGCACCTGCACACTCGGGTGTTCCACGCCCTCTGGGCCCCCAAACATTGGATCTCTTCGCATCCAGAATGAATCGTCAGACTGCAGCATTCTTCATTTGCATGCCGGATGCCCTGTCCTAGGTGGTGGATGCATTTCTCTAGTCTTGGCCGTCTCAGGGGGCCTATGCTTTTCTCCCATTCTCCATGATTCTCCGAACGCTCTGCCAGGTGGGGCTGCAACATACAAAGGTGCTCCTGGGAGTCGAACTGTCGTACCTTCTATTTTCGTCCTCAGGCTCACGCGTCGACATCCTTGTTGGACTAGCATTAAAAATGTAAATATGAAGCCTCTTGTCTAGTCTTGGTGTAGACATAATCTGAATTTTATTAAATTACAGGAGGCGAGTATTTCCCTCCCTTATTTTTGTTTTACCCCATCCCATTGTTTAATTATTGAATCTTGTCTACGTACTTGCTTTGGTTTCCCTTGTTGCTCGCTAACATTTAGTCTATCTGCTCGTTTCTTACTCTGTCATATTGATTACACTGTCATTTTATCCATGCTTCAATGAGTTTGGAGATCAGTTTACTTTCATGTGGCTATTGTTTTCTCTTCCAGCGTGAGGTTCTTCTCCATGGCTGTGGTCTTCTTCCGTTTATCCTCTTCCTGCGATGGAGAGCTTAATTCTTGAATTCTTGGTTCATCTGTGTGTCGACACATCAAAGAAAGAGGAAGTGTCAGAGATTGCTGGGGACTTACATATGCTGTTTCCTGTTTCATGATTGGTTGTTTACCATCAGTATGTAAATACTCGTTTCCTGTCTTTAATAAAATTCAGATTATTTCCACACCAAGGCTGGAATAATCCCCAATTCTTTTCACTTATTCATAGAAAATAAATGGCACAGTCTATTTGAAAGGATTTATTCCTAGGGAAGCAATATGGTGCTGCATATTGAGGGCTATAATCAGATATAGGAAGGTGACACTTTTTAGGTAATGTGCCAAACACCTGCTGCACTCTGTTAAACCAGGTGTTAGAATAATAACATTCTGATATGTTGAATAGAAAGGATTTAATTCATTTTATTATTTTAGGATACATACTGACAAATTTAAATATTTATTCTGTAATGTAATACTTCAGTAAACATATCTGCACATCCCAGACAAGTCAGAAAACCTGTTTTTCTTTACCAAAATTCCCAGTGAACAGTGCTATGATTACTGCAAAGGATTCTGGGTAAGTATATGCACATGAGGTCACTTCATCTCAGTATCTACATAACTAAAGATGTGTGTGCGTGTTATCATAAAGCAATACATAGTTGCATTAAACACACATTTCATTTCACACAATGCAGTGCATGTGCAAATGGACTTTGAGAGCAAGAGACTTAATGAAATGCACACCATATTACCAGGAGAAGGAGCGAGCAGATCCTTCTTGTCTGGAGTTGGAAACAGGAATGTGGCAAGCATTTTGAGACAATGCAACACAGTTTATCCTTGGAAACAGGCAGCACAATGTCTTGGCCAGGCCCTGATTAAACTTTCTTAGCCTTGCATACAATGACCTTACTTTGTTCTCTTTATATGGTTTGTAAATCAGTTAGTTTTTCATGCATTGTAAATCCAGCTTACCACAAAAATGTATTGAACATTCAGTGGGTTTGGGAGATTAATAATAATAATAATAATAATAATAATAACAATAATAATAATTTTAACAACAAGGAAATATACATTGTGATATTGCCTCATTTTCAAGTACCTCCTGGGACTGGTATCATTGCCCTCTGGGAATCGATGGCATCAAGGTCTTCAAATACATCAGAGAGTATGTATGTAACGAAACACATATCCCTAGATGTTCGAAAGGTGCAAACTGGTAAAGAAACTGATGTAAGCATTTAGGAAGCATTTCACAAAGCATTTCCATCTACTCCAGAAAGAGGCATTCTAGAATAGATTACAATTGTTGAACTGAACATTGATGGTCTTGTGGAAGCCTTGGCGAACCATACAAATGATGTTACATGTGTATACACCGTGATATAATACATATTATAATGTGCAAGTAAAAGCAGGAATCAATTAAGACCCGATCTTGTGAAACATCTAGTCAGCTGCAAGATGTTGTCAATGATTAGGACATGTTTGAAATGAGCAGAGGGCTACACATTAACACAAGCTGTCTGAGTGTAATGCTGTGGAGAGTTTAATTTTTTTTTTTATAGCTTTGTAGTTTAGCAACAGAGAATCCTGCCTTGTTCAGATTGGTTAATCGTGATTTTCTGGACCAGTAAAGTAATAAACGACTTCACTCTGGGACCCCTGTCTACAAATAGACCACTTCCTAGACTTCATCAAGCTTTTTGAGGATGGTGTAATTTGACAAATGCTTTTGTTAAGCCTTTGGAAGCTGGAAGCAGACAGGACGCGCTTGACAAGTCTGGTTAATGGAAGCTGATGTGAGCTCAGCTGACACGGACCTGTGCAGGTCACGTGACGTCGCCTGATGACGTCACGTTACCCGCGATCTCCATCAGTGGTGTGGAAGTAAGAAGAGGCTGTTGAGCGATGGAGCTGGGGTAAGTATGTGAATTCATATTGGGGAGGGCAGATTGGATGGGGGAGGGCAGAGTGGGAACTCTGGGGGGTAGAATTGAAAGAAGGGGCAGACTGGGAAGTCTGGGGACCAGAATTGAAAGAAGGGGGCAGACTGGGATCTCTGGGGGACAGAATTGAAAGAAGGGGGCAGAGTGGGAACTCTGGGGGGGCAGAATTGAAAGAACGGGGCAGACTGAGAACTCTGGGGGCACAATTGAAAGAAGGGGCAGACTGGAAACTCTGGGGCAGAATTTCTGTGGGTGCAATGCAAGGAATGTGAAAAAAGGCCAGCAGAAATGGAGTAAAGGGGGCAGAGGAAGGATATTAAAAACAAGGAATGCATTTTTTCTAAATCATTTTATTATATCATAACTATATCTTCTCACTGTGCCTGTCACAACGTGTGTCAATGGGGTATGCATAAGGAACATATAAAAGCACACAGAGCTTTATATATGTGTCCAACCTATAAACTGCATTCTTTGAAAATTCAATTTCCCTATTCTGAACCAAACAATTATGGAGCAGTGCTATGGGTCTGACATAATGATGGTATAACAAGCAGAGAGACGTTTTCCTTAAAATAGGCCCTGGTGGGAATTTAGTGATATAGTCTGCACTATAATAACTAGGTGGCACTACATTATGCTAATTATGTGGGTGGGGCAGTGGGTGGGGCTTTGGGTGGCAGTGGGTGTGCTACATTTTTGATAGCTGTACTGCAAAGTGTCCCTGGATATCTTTTCAAATGTTGGCAATTATGACATTGTGTTAATAGAATTGCAAACAAATGCCTAAATAGGAGAAAAATGTGTTTTTTAAAGGGACATTCCATATTGTTTAACGCTTGCTTCCTTCAAGCAAGCAAGGGTTAAACATAACACGTCCTGCACTTTCAAAGTGAACTCGACGTGAATCTTAATAGATACACACGGGTTTACTATCTGCTGTGTCTCACATGTGAAACACAGTAGTTCCCAGTTGTCACGTGCTCACCCTACTCTGACTTCCGAACGCGAGGGTCTCTTGCTGCTAGCGCAGAGAGACCCTTGTTTTTGCATGGGACCAGCAGGGGGGACCTAGTTAAGGTTCTATATGGAAACATGGCAGCTGTCGGTCAGAGGATAAACTGGCGTGTACTATCAAAAGTACACACCAGTTTATCCTCATACTAGGGACAGCTAAAAATTCTCTATATTAGAAGCAAAAGTGAAAAAAAAAAATGTTTAGTGACCCTTTAAAGGTATCTGCGAAGTCTCCTGTTTATGTCATCACCACCTGTGGCTTTATATGCAAATTACACATTTCCTATTGAAAACCAACTTGCATATCAAGCCACAGGTGATGATGACATAAACAGGAGGGAAAAAAAGAAGCATTTAAAATACATTTTCTCATAATTTAGACATTTGCTTTTAATTTTTTTTAACACCATGTATAGATGATATTTAATTACTTTTTATTCTCGGCATGCACAGTAAAAACCACATTTAGGTGATACAGTGCCTTTTATTTAACCACAACCTCCTCTCTGTACTTTTGATTTACTAATTAATTCCCCTTTAACATTCAGTAAGAGGGTAGATGTCAGCCAACCCCAGAAAGAGAGGCTATTGCATTCTGACACTTGGCAGGCTGGTCTTGAACACTTAACCACTATTTGAGAGTGAGCATGCAGAACCAGAGTAACAAGAGAGATGTCTGATCATGGAGAAAAAGCATGCAGCAGAGAAGACCAGTAGTCCACGTTGGAACTAGCCAAAAATTAGAGGTCAACTGCCATTAAAAAAAAATGTATGTTTAAGTGAAAGATTGCATCAAGTGTGGACATTTTAAATACTTTAATAATGTTTTAATGAAAGACTACAAAAAAGTTCCTTAATGAGACCTCTTCGCTTATATAGCATTACCAGGGGGCAGGCATGTTGTTTAGAATTTTAGGTCAGATCTTGCTTCATCTGACACACTATGTCCGCCTGTCTAGCAGGAGGCTTGGATCATCTTGGTCTAGACATCTTGGGTCGTATGAGGAAAAATCTGGTCCATCTGACCCAAGATTATAAACATGTCCTCCCCTGATAAAACTATTTGGAACAAAGAGGGCTCAACTAGGTACTTTATTTGTATTCTTTCACTAAAGCATTTCTATTAAAAACATCTAACAGCTAATGATGTTAGCTTCCAATTAAGCTACATTTTTTTGCTGATCGTTGTCCCAAGGCGGCTGCTTTAGTTTTAGGTGACAGGCCTAGCTTCACTATAATTCTGAGTACTTGCGTACTTCTGAAAACATAGCATTTCCTAATTCAATTTGCACAATTTTAAAATAGTACAAGAGTGCAGTGGTCTTATATATATTAAATACCAGTCATCAAGATTAGTACTTCTTAAACCTGTTCTCAAGGACCCCCAACTGTCCAGGATTTATGGATTGACCAGTTGTGTTTAAATAAGAATATGTATAACACCTGGTGTTGTTCCCTAAGTTCTAGGAAACCATACCAGGTGTTATACAAATTCTTATTTAAACTGGGTAATCCCTAAATCCTGGACTGTTGGGACCATTATTGTGACTGCACAAACTTAGCCTTTACAACATACCATTCATCACCCAGCATCTTAACCTGACATCTTGGTTATGATGAATGAAAGCTGGTCTTGACTTAGCCAGTATTTTCTGCTACATCTTGCTGTTGTTCATCTAGCTGCTTTTCCTGCTGCTGTTACCATGGTTTGTGGGTCTGACAGCTCAGAGCATGAGAGGTAATTCAATGTCTGATAAAATGGTCAAGAAATCAATGATGGGAAGTTTCAATTTGCTGCATGCTAGCCACTCTACTGCCTACTATATGTCTCTATTGAGGAGAGCCAGTCCCCTGATTTGCCCCAGATTCCTCTGTCCCTCTTTCCTCCTCTGCAATTCCTATTTTCACGGAGGTCTGAATTTTAGATATGTATGAGTGTATACAGTGGTGTATCTTGGTTTTGTGCTGCCCTAGTCAGACAAATTTTGGGCATCCCCCTACCCACGGTGCACACCCACGACATGACCCATAACCCACGTTGCACACCAAGGAAATGCCCCATCACCCCATTTACATGCCTCTACCACCCCATTACATACACATTGCCAATATTATTTGCCCTTAAAATTCCCCAGCTAATTTTCCCAATAATATGCCAGTATCATTAGCCATTAATATGCCCCAGCCAATTTGCCCAATAATATGCCAGTGTTATTTGCCATTTAATATGCCTCTGCCAATTTGCCCAATAATATGCCAGTGTTATTTGCCATTTAATATGCCCCTGCCAATTTGCCCAATAATATGCCAGTGTTATTTGCCATTTAATATCCTGCAGCCAATTTGCCCAATAATATGCCAGTATTATTTGCCATTTGATATGCCCCTGCCAATTTGCCCAATAATATGCCAGTGTTATTTGCCTTTTAATATCCCACAGCCAATTTGCCCAATAATATGCCAGTGTTAGTTGCCATTAATATGCCCCTGATAATTTGCCCAATAATATGCCAGTGTTATTTGCCATTTAATAAGCCCCAGCCAATTTGCCTCCCATCTCCCCAGCACTTACCTTTTTCCCTGGTGGCTAGTGGCAGGCAGCATGGTCTCCTCCATGCTGCCTGTTCGGCTCCCAGGCGGCTATGCCGACAGGTCACGTGATCGGCATGCGTCTGACGTCAGCGCGCCGGTCACGTGACTGTCGGCACTTCCGTGTCACACTGCACGGGGAGCCAAACAGGCAGCACGGAGGTTTCTCTGTGCTGCTTGTTCGGCTCCCTGTGCAGCCTGCCGGCAGAGGGAGGATGAGGGGGGATCTTCGGATCTCCTCTCTCACCTCCGTCTCTGCCTGCAAGCGCAGTCTTTTTTATTTTTTTTTATTTTAAAGGGCCAGATTTTTTTTTTACATTTTTTTTTTCCAGTGCTGCCACCCCCAAAAATTTGCCGCCCTAGGCATCCGCCTAGGATGCCTCGCGGTAAATACAGCACTGAGTGTATGACTGTATAGGAATGCAGTAAATGTGTTTATACATCAGTAAATAAGAGGCATTATTCTCATTCTAAATTATTTACCAAATTACATCAATGACTCTTGATTGGCCATAAAGTCACAACCTAAAAATGCCCCGCTCACAGCCCTCCCCCCAAAACAAAAGAGTCCCTTTTTGGCCATTTGAAATGCTGATGCATCCTACCTGCTGAACGGCTTTTAAACCATATTTATAGTGTCCTTTCCTGCAATTCAGCTGTCACTATGAGCCTTGTTGGCCTAGCATGTAATCCTTACTCCAGGGCTCTAATCAGTTTAGTCTTTATTCTAGCCAATGCAGCCCTGGAGTATGCTTTTTTTTAAAAATAGGTGTCCATACATAAAATATCAGTGGATACCCTAGATCAGTCATGTCCAAAGTCCGGCCCGCGGGCCAATTGCGGCCCGTGTCCCGGTTTAATACGGCCCTACAGGTAATTTCACAACATCTGTTGTGGCCAGGGCCAGTCCTTTGATAGGGCAGAGTGGGGTAGTTGCCCCAGGAGGCACCCTGGCACAGGTGTCACTTTGCTGCTCAGTGCAGCGGTCTTCTTCTCTTTTTTTTTTTCTGTGTCCAGGGGAGCTTGATAGATTGAGGTCTCAGCCAATCAGGTGAGACTTCTCAACTCTCCTGCCTGCAGTAGGTAAGTTAAAAACTGACAATGTGTGAGTGTGTGTGTCAGTGTGAGTGTATGCAGTGCTGTATTTACAGCGAGGCATCCTAGGCGGATGCCTAGGGCGGCAAATTTTGGGGGGCGGCAGCGACCCCCCAGCACTGAACAAAAAAAAAAAATTAAGAACATTTAAAAAAATCAAACAAAATCTGCCCTTTAAAAAAAAAAAAAAACACGTACTTGTAGGCAGAGACGAGGTGAGAAGGGATCGGAAGATGACGTCATACGCGCGCCGGGTCACGTGACCTGTCGGCACAACCGCATGGGAGTCGAACAGGCAGCATGGAGGAGACCATGCTGCCTGAAACTAGCCACAAGGGAAAAAGGTAAGATCTTGGGAAATGGGGGGATTTGGGCACATTGGCTGGGGCTTATTAAATGGCAAATAACACTGGCATATTATTGGGCAAATTGGATGGGGTTATTAAATGGCAAATCACACTGGCATATTATTGGGCAAATTGGCTGGGGAATATTAAATGGCAAATAACACTGGCATATTATTGGGCAAATTGGCTGGGGCATATTAAATGGCAAATAACACTGGCTTATTATTGGGCAAATTAGCAGGGGCATATTAAATGGCAAATAACACTGGCTTATTATTGGGCAAATTAGCAGGGGCATATTAAATGGCAAATCACACTGGCATATTGTTGGGCAAATTGGCTGGTGCATATTAAATGGCAAATCCCACTGGCATATTATTGGGCAAATTGGCAGGGGCATATTAAATGGCAAATAACACTGGCATATTATTGGGCAAATTGGCTGGGGCATATTAAATGGCAAATAACACTATCATATTATTGGGCAAATTAGCAGGGGCATATTAAATGGAAAATAACACTGGCATATTATTGGGCAAATTAGCAGGGGCAAATTAAATGGCAAATAACACTGGCATATTATTGGGCAAAAATGCCTGGGGCTTATTAAATGGTAAATAACACTAGCATATTATTTGGCAAATTGTAAGGGGCATATTAAATGGCAGAATAACACTGGCATATTATTGGGCAAATTTATAGTCAGACAGGAAATTGCAGCAAAAAAGCTTGTATTTAATTCTATACTCCCCCCTGTTCGAATGGGTTGGCCTGCTCTCTCAGGGCCATTTTTTCCTCTGAGCAATAGGGGAAACTAACTGCCCTGAGTTCAGACACACTGCAGTGTTCACTCAATCTGCTACTTGAGCCCTATTATTTCTGAATCTTTTTCTTCATATTCTCACATGAATGATATTTGACTGGTTTACTTTATTATTTATGTTATTCTTTTCCTCACTCACCACTACACACCTTTCATTATGGTATTGCCCAAGTTCTCTTAGCTTCTTCCTACTACCACCTCATTGGCCACTAACTGTCGGTCTTTCACCCTATTGGCCAGGTTCCCTGAGATCCCACCTTTCATTCAATTGGCCTTTCCCCCATTCACTCTGACTTTATCTTGGATTAGCCTTTTTCTGTTTACTCCCTCCAATTAGTTAATGTTTACTCTGCCTGTGCAGGAGCTGATAACTGGTAAGAATAGCTTTATTTTTTTAACCCTGTCAGTGCCACCCTGATGGCAATCGAAGGGTGGTATACTGCTATTAAAAACAAATAAAATCTGGAGTATTTGTTGTGTGTGATAAGCACTAAAGTGCAATGTGCTGCGGGTGTGATTACCACTAATGTGCTCTGTGCTGCTCATTGACAGGGAGAGGTTTCTCCAGCACTTTTGGTTTAGAGGTTTTAGGAGAATGAAGGGACTGCAGATTGCAGATTGTAATGCAAAAGTTGCAAGGTGACACATTAGTTACATGCTGGCTAGTGCATCACATTGTTATGGGTAAGATGTTAACTCGTCATGCAGTCTAGCCGGCGGTGCGCTCCGTGCGCAACGCCAGCCAGTCTGCAACGGGTCCAGGACTAAGCCTCGCACCCGAGACAAAGCTCCTGGACCCGGTCGGTGGATTTCCAGGCATGTGATCGCGGTGATTGAGTGATCACCGCGATAACATGCAAATTAGATGCAAAGTCAGTGTGTTCACACACGGACTTTGCCTCTAATTCACTCTCTGTGCTTCACATTCTTATAGTGAAGCACAGAGAGTGACCTGTAAATAAAAATAAATAAATAAAGAACATACAGAGGTTAAAAAAAAAAAAAAAAAAAAAAATTATTTTTGAAATGTATCAAGTTTTTTTTAATAAATAAAGGTAATTTTAATATATTTATTTAATAAAATGTAACCCCTGCATGCCTGTTGTGTGATTTTTATGGATCTGACATCGCACTCTTCAGAGTTTTTTTTCTGTCTTTTTTGTTTAGGGGGGTTTGGGAATCAATATTTTTATTTTTTTATTAGTTAGTTAATTAGGGGGGATAAGTGGGTTAGTGTTGCACTAGTTGTGTAGCTTATTATTGGTAAAATAATGGGGGGAAAATTTTTTTTTCCAAAAATGTCCTCTTTTATATGTATTTTTTAATACTAAAATGTAAATAATTTTTATGTATAGGGTATCAAAAGAAAGCTCTAACTGTCCTTTAAAAAATAACATATAACTTGTATGGGTGAATTAAATGAGAGAAGAAAATTATGTTTCAAAAACCGCATATAAAAAATTGAAAAACGCTCTGGTCTTTGGCCTTGGAAAATCCCTGGTCCTTAAAGGGTTAATGTGCTTTAATATTTGGAAGATGCATTTTGGGCACTAGACAGTCCCTTGTTTCACCCTTCAAAATCTCCTGGCAGTGGGATTGTTTGTTTTGTCTTGTTCTGTGATGTCTTCTCCACCTAATTATCCATGTGATGTCTTCTCCACCTAATTATCCCTGTCTTCGATCACTCCTATTACTCTTCTCTCTCTCTTTAGAGTGACTCTAAACTCCAGCACTGGCCTCTCCTTATTTTGGAGATGTCTCTTCAATCTGACGCTTCTTACATCAAACTGATTACTATCACCAACTACTCATTGAGGATTCTCACATCACATGACCTATACATTCCTCTTTAATGAGTTGACTTGTGAAACTTCCCACCATTCTCTACTTCCCAATCTCTAAAAATTACCCTGGCTATGATTATTGATTTGTAATATCCCCTTTATTCTTTCCAGTATAATATAAATATACCTCTGGATGGACATGCCCATGTAAATCCCTCTCCTGTTCTCTTTTTTAAAACTTTAAAATGTTTATTCTCTGTGGTGTAAGCCCAAATATTGGGTATGACCTAGAATACTTGTCTGCTGTAATTGGACTATCCCTTTCCACATTTGCCAACATCCCAGGACTCATATGACACTGTTGGGGTCATGTACTAAACAAGTGCAGTGGGGAAAAAAAGTAGGTAAAACATAGGTAAGGAGCAATTTGCGACTATTTGTAACATTTTGCTATTGTTTTCCCTGATTTGCGCCTCTTCCGTTTATTTTTATTTAGAGTGCATTTTTCCGGTTGCGACAGAAAATTGCGATTATATTTGCACACGATAAAGAGTTTTGCCAATATTTTGTGAAAAATAATTCTTATTTGCTATAAAAATTACACCAGCTTTTAGCAAGTGCTTTCAAAAGAAGTAGAAAGAATATTCACAAACTTGCCTGTTTTTATTCGCAATTTGCAAAAGAGCAAACATTTTGCACATAAAATATATTTGTGTTTTATTAGTACATGCCCCTCTGTGTGATGTCACCTGACATTGGTTGTCCACACAAAATTGGGTTCCAGTCTTCCTAGTATGGGTACAAGCATATATTGGCTGCCTGGAGCACATTGAAGACATTCATACACACATTCCATGTCCCAACACCCCCAAAAAAAGTCTTGTCAAGTCTGAAAACTGCAGGCAACTATTCCTTCCTTATTCTGATCAATATGTCATATATCTACCACCTGCTCACCTTTCCTTATTATTATCAGTGTGGTAAAAGGCAAGTCCAGCTTATGACTTTGTGTATCTACCAAACCTTTCAACTTTTTATGAACCATGTGATGTGTAGATAGATGGGTGTTGTGTGCCATGAAATAAATCAGGAAACAGACAGGGATAAATGTATTCTTTTTTTTAATTTTTTTGCAGCAATAAGCAGATGTGCAATTAAAATATTACTGCAATTTTCATATTATTTTTAATATCTGGTTGATCCAGAGGAAGGCAAAGAAAACCCCAGAGAAACTGTTGGCCAATTTTGTCTCACATGGGGGAAAACAATTCCTTCCTGACCCCAAATATGGCGATCGGTTTTGTCCCTGGATCATTCAACTAGTCTATCGAACTGCATATTGCTGGACACAATAAATTTACACAGAGAGGTTACAATCGTAAGGATATAATACAGAGTACAGAGGTTCCTGCCCTGCAGAGCTTCTTATCTGCACTAACCAACTCTGCAGAGCTTAAAGTCTAGGAAAGTTATACAATAAAAAAAAATTATTCCAACAAAGCTTACAATCTAATAAGGATAGAATAGAGTAAGGAGATCCCTGCCCTGCAGAGCGACTTACCTGCCCTAACCAACTCTGCAGAGCTTACAATCTAAGGTAAGTTATACAATACAAAAAGCTATTAACACAGAGAGCTTACAATCTAATAAGTATAGAATACAGAGTAAGGAGGTCCCTGCCCTGCAGAGCGACTTACCTGCCCTAACCAACTCTGCAGAGCTTACAATCTAAGGTAAGTTATATAATACAAAAAGCTATTAACACAGAGAGCTTACAATCTAATAAGTATAGAATACAGAGTAAGGAGGTCCCTGCCCTGCAGAGCGACTTACCTGCCCTAACCAACTCTGCAGAGCTTACAATCTAAGGTAAGTTATACAATACAAAAAGCTATTAACACAGAGAGCTTACAATCTAATAAGGATATAATACAGAGTAAGGAGGTTCCTGCCCTGCAGAGCAACTCACCTTCCATAACCAACTCTGCAGAGCTTACAGTCTAAGGTAAGTTATACAATAAAAAATATATATCCCCACAAAGCTTACAATCTAATAAGGATATAATACAGAGTAAGGAGGTTCCTGCCCTGCAGAGCTTCTTATCTGCACTAACCAACTCTGCAGAGCTTACAGTCTAGGCAAGATATACAATAAAAAAAATATATCCCCACAAAGATTACAATCTAATAAGGATATAATACAGAGTAAGGAGGTCCCTGCCCTGCAGAGCGACTCCCTGCCCTAACCAACTCTGCAGAGCTTACAGTCTAAGGTAATGTATACAAAATACAAATATCTATCCCCACAAAGCTTACAATCTAATGAGGATGGACGTCAGAGAAAGGAGGTCTGTCCTAACCAGATCTTCTAAGCTTACAATCTAATAAGAAGCATAGAATACAGAGTAAGAAGGTCCCTGCCCTAAACAGATCTGCTAAGCTTACAATCTAATAAGAAGCATACAATACAGAGAAAGGAGGTCCCTGCCCTAACCAGCTCTGCTAAGCTTACAATCTAATAAGAAGCATACAATAGAGAGAAAGGAGGTCCCTGCCCTAACCAGCTCTGCTAAGCTTACAATCTAATAAGAAGCATACAATACAGAGTAAGGAGGTCCCTACCCTAACCATATCTGCTAAGCTTACAATCTAATATGAAGCATACAATACAGAGAAAGGAGGTCCCTGCCCTAACCAGCTCTGCTAAGCTTACAATCTAATAAGAAGCATAGAATACAGAGTAAGAAGGTCCCTGCCCTAACCAGATCTGCTAAGCTTACAATCTAATATGAAGCATACAATACAGAGAAAGGAGGTCCCTGCCCTAACCAGATCTGCTAAGCTTACAATCTAATAAGAAGCATACAATACAGAGTAAGGAGGTCCCTGCCCTAAACAGATCTTCTAAGCTTACAATCTAATATGAAGCATAGAATACAGAGTAAGGAGGTCCCTGCCCTAACCAGCTCTGCTAAGCTTACAATCTAATTAGAAGCATAGAATACAGAGTAAGGAGGTCCCTGTCCTAACCAGATCTGCTAAGCTTACAATCTAATATGAAGCATAGAATACAGAGTAAGGAGGTCCCTGCCCTAACCAGATCTGCTAAGCTTATAATCTAATATGAAGCATAGAATACAGAGTAAGGAGGTCCCTGCCCTAACCAGCTCTGCTAAGCTTACAATCTAATAAGAAGCATACAATACAGAGAAAGGAGGTCCCTGTCCTAACCAGATCTGCTAAGCTTACAATCTAATAAGAAGCATAGAATACAGAGTAAGGAGGTCCCTGCCCTAACCAGCTCTGCTAAGCTTACAATCTAATAAGAAGCATAGAATACAGAGTAAGAAGGTCCCTGTCCTAACCAGATCTGCTAAGCTTACAATCTAATAAGAAGCATACAATACAGAGTAAGGAGGTCCCTGCCCTAAACAGATCTTCTAAGCTTACAATCTAATATGAAGCATAGAATACAGAGTAAGGAGGTCCCTGCCCTAACCAGCTCTGCTAAGCTTACAATCTAATATGAAGCATAGAATACAGAGTAAGGAGGTCCCTGCCCTAACCAGATCTGCTAAGCTTACAATCTAATATGAAGCATAGAATACAGAGTAAGGAGGTCCCTGCCCTAACCAGATCTGCTAAGCTTACAATCTAATATGAAGCATAGAATACAGAGTAAGGAGGTCCCTGCCCTAACCAGCTCTGCTAAGCTTACAATCTAATTAGAAGCATAGAATACAGAGTAAGGAGGTCCCTGCCCTAACCAGCTCTGCTAAGCTTACAATCTAATAAGAAGCATACAATACAGAGAAAGGAGGTCTGCCCTAAACAGATCTTCTAAGATTACAATCTAATATGAAGCATAGAATACAGAGTAAGGAGGTCCCTGCCCTAACCAGATCTGCTCAGCTTACAATCTAAAAAGAAGCATAGAATACAGAGTAAGGAGGTCCCTGTCCTGCAGAGTGTCTGACCTGCCCTAATCAGCTCTGCTGAGCTTCCATTGTACTGCCGGGCTGTCAAGCATTCAGCCGTTCACGGACCATCTCTACCATACGCCACTGCCAACCCTCCAGCTGGCTGACACTCTTTTCTCATATTCCTGACCTCTCCAGGAATTATCTTCATTTTACCTTCTTTAACTTCAAAATTCACCACTAATACCCTAAGACCAATCTCAACTCCACATATCACACACCTGGATTTATCAAAATCCAATGGATGGCATTACTTAAATGGTTTGTTCTTATACTGAGATACACAGTGAATTGAAATACATTTCCCCGGGACCCTCTTACTGCTACTAGGAAGTGATACCTTTACCTGAACACCACAAGCAATGTACAATAAGACTAACTTGCCTCCTGTTGTTGATCAGCAATGTTTAGGTTTAATTTCCAAACACTCTTATTGATTAAAAGTAATCCACTGAAGCTTCATCTGAAATCCTGTAATCTCCTACAGACAGTACAAAATGCAGCAGCCAGACGACTGGCCAATCAGACTAGCTCGTGTCACATTTCTCCACTCCCTGCATTGGCTTCCAATTAAATGGTGAACATATTTTAAAACTGACCTGCTGACCTACAGAGCCTTAGACAGTCCAGGGCCACAGAACATGACAGAGCTAATGACACCCTATATTCCATCTTGCTCACTTTGGTCAGCCAACGAATCCCCCCTCTCACTGCCCCGAATAAAGATGAACTCCGGTTATCTGGCATTCAGCCACTCTGCCCCCCTGAGACGTATAGAATACAGAGAAAGGAAACCCCTACCCTAACCGGCTCTGCTGAGCTTACAATCTAAAGTGAATCACAGTGTTCCAGGCGTCAGACTTCGCAGCAGGATGTATTAAACTGGAGCGCTCTGTTAGGGAGTCTCACACCTTCACATGTGAACAGAATCTGCTACTGCACCAACTGCTGGAAGCTGAGCTGGGTTTGAAAGTAATGCAGCTCTGCTATTGTGATGTCACGCACTGTCATAATTCTATTCTGATGTCATGCCATATATATATATTTGTCCCTACTGTACATTTACAGTTCAAAATATTCCTCCATATGTAAAAATATAGTTCCCAGGGATATTTAATGCTGGGTTTTTAGGATTTTAAAAGCCCTTTTGTTTTTATACAGTTGCATTCATATTAGTCCTAGAGTAACAACTGCCATCCAATTTTTTTGTTCCGTTTCCCCTCATGCCCCTTATTTCCATCTCTCCCCTTGTCACCTGTATCAGGGTGTGGGGATAACATTTGGTTTGAGGCCAATGCTAACTCTATGGGGACAATATTATGGCTGGTAAAGGCCGCAATCCTAGGGTGGGATAGTGAGGTCATTCAGGTTAGCATAGATCATGCAATATAAATCTGTGTCTAGCAGCTACTTTTCAGCTGCTGATTGAGGGCAGCTCCCATATTTTTGGCCACCATTTCAGCCTGGCAGAAACTAGTGCATGGCCCAAACCGTCCCACTTTGCATGGGACAGTCACGATTTTGGGAGGATTCAGGACAGCGATCTTGAGGTTCTGATCACACTCTCCGGGTCTGGAACACACTTACTGTGCATGTACAGCAATGTGCACATGCACAGAACCCCTGTTAGTTTGAGTGACAGCTAGGGTTGCTACCCAGATGGTATTTTACCGGCAGGCCGGTAAAAAATGTACTTGATGCCAATGTTAAGACTATGGGGGCACCTGTAAGGCCGGTATTTTTCTGGTAGAAAAGGTGGAAGCGCTACCGCATGTGCATGGTACCAATGACAGGCCCCACGCCCGAACTTCCCAGGTTGGGAGGGGGTCAGATTGGCACGTCTAGGGGTCAGAGTGGCAAGTCTGGGGTCAGATTGGGAAAAAGGGTCAGATTGGCACATGTGGGGTTCAGATTGGCAAGTCTAGGGAGTGAGTTTGGGAAGAAGGGGTCATATGAGTGAGAGTGCAGGGAGAGAGATGGCTTGGCAGAGTGAGAGTGGGGGGGAGAGATGGCTTGGTGGAGTGAGAGTGGGGGAGAGAGATGGCTTGGAGGAGTGAAAGTGGGCGAGAATACAGTGCTGGGAGAGAGATGGCTTGGAGGATGGGAGTGGAAGAGAGTGCAGGGCATGCAGGAATGACAGAGAGCAGAAATGAAAGATGTATGAGAAAAGATCTATGTAAGAGAGTCTGGCTGGATAGTTTTAGATCAGGCTGTGTAAGAGAGCAGGTCTAAGAGGTATAAGCTGGCTGTGTAAGAGCACAGCTTGTTGGTGCAATCTAGGTGCTCTGTAAAGACCTGTGGGTGCATTCCGGGTGCTCTGGCAAGACTTTTAGCTGCAAGCTGAGTGCTGTGGCAAGTGACATGTGTGTCAGGTGGTGGTGTGGCAAGTTATGTGGGTGCAATGCAAGGAATGTGGTGGCAATAATGAAAAAGGGGCAGAAGAAATGGAGTAAAGAGGGCAGAGGAAGGATATTAAAACAAGGAATGCATTTTTTCTAAATCATTTTATTTTATTATAACTATATCTTCTCACTCAACGCCTATGACTGGCACAGTGTTTGTCAATGGGGGTATGCATAAGGAACAAATATAAAGCTCTATGTGATTTTATATGAACTATAACTGGATTTCATAATAATTTTTTTGACATTATTTATGTTCGATGCTGATCCAAAGCTGTATCCCCTTTTGAACACATACACTCTCAAGTCCTGATTACTTTACCAGTTACGTAACAAAAAATGCCAGGCACATACTAGTAAAATACCAAGTACATGAGCGTAAGATTATATAAGTGCAAATGTGCTATTAGCAATGTCTTAAAATCTCCATAACCACTAAATTGTTAGCATAAGATGTCATTATAACTATTGACTAACAATTTGCTCTCTGGGGCTTCAATATTAAGTACAGCTGAATTACAATTAATGGGTCTACTCTTTACATAGATCTGGCCCATTTTGGATTTGGTTCGGCACTTTAGCTGGATTTCACAAATTTCCAAATATACGGCTACCCAAATATCCTGACTGTTTGGGCCTTTTGGAGACTGAAGCATTGGAAGCATTCAGATCGAGACATTATTGCCATGAAAAATCACAGATTTTCTTCTACCCGATGTGTGGCGATCACCCCCGAACATGCTCCAAATTTATGTAATTTAGGCGAAAGTCACCCATTTAATTTCTCCAGATTTTAGCTGGAGAAGTGAATAGAAAAGTGTAGAAGAAGTAAATTAAACATATTTTAACCTCTTAAGGACTGGCTGTTTGGGACATTCTGGACAACGGCTGTTTTAACATTTCTGCGGTGTTTGTGTTTAGCTGTAATTTTCCTCTCACTCATTTAATATGCCCACACATATTATATACTGAGTATATATCCCTTAACCCTTTAAGGACCAGGGATTTTCCTGGGCCAAGGACCAGAGCGTTTTTCAATTTTTAATACGCGGTTTTTGAAACATAAATTTCCTCTCTCTCATTTAACGTACCCATACAAGTTATATGTTGTTTTTTAGAGGACAGTTAGAGCTTTCTTTTGATACCCTATACATAAAAATGATTTACATTTTAGTATTAAAAAATATACAAGAGGAAATTTTTGAGGAAAAAAAATGTTTTTCCCCATTATTTTCCCAATAATAAGCTACATAACTAGTGCAACACTAACCCACTTATCCCCCCTAATTAACTAACTAATAAAAAAGAAAAATATTAGTTCCCAAACCCCCCATAACAAAAAAGACAGAAAAAAACTCTGAAGAGTGCGATGTCAGATCAGTAAAAATCATGCAACAGGCATGCAGGGGTTAAATTTTATTAAATAAATATATTAAAATTAACTTTATTTATTCAAAAAAACTTTATAAATTGTAAAAATAAAAAAATCTGTTAAAAAAAAAACTAAATGAGGGCCATAAAGTGGAAGGAAACTGATCACAGTTAAAAACTGTGATCAGCAATGAAAGGGTAAATTTTTTTATTTTTTTTTACCTATGTGTATGTAATTAATTTATTTTTACTTACAGGTCACTCTCTGTGCTTCACTATAAGAATGTGAAGCACAGGGAGTGAATTAGAGGCAAAGTCAGTGTGTGAACACACTGACTTTGCCATCTAATTTGCATGTTATCGCGGTGATGACTAAATCACCGCGATCACATGCCCGGAAAACTGACCGATCGGGTCCAGGAGCTTTGCCTCGGGTGCGAGGCTTAGTCCTGGACCCGTTGCAGACTGGCTGGCGGTGCCCACGGAGCGCACCGCCGGCTAGACTGCATGACGAGTTAACTCGTCATAAGGTCGCTAACGCTGCGGCTCTTATGACGAGTTAACTCGTCATAAGGTCGGGAAGGGGTTAAAAACAAGAACCAACAACATTTAACAACATTATTACTGATCTTTGGGAACCCATTTCCCAAGCTCTGCATTCGTGCCATCTATTCCCTCCTGGGCATGCTTCTTTTGGATCTCCTTATAGATCCCAAGTCTTGACTCAGATTAATATCCATCATTTCTTTGTTGTTCTTTGTCGCGTTCCATTTATGATCTTACTTTTAGCCATAACCTATATACCCTTCTGAGAATGGGGGGGGGGGGGGGGGGGTTGTGTGTGGCAGATATGAGGCTAGTGTCTGGTGTGGTGGCTGGGGGGAAAAGGGGAGGAGGGGACAATGCCGACAAATCCAGACTTTCCATCTTTATTTTGTCTTTCCCCTAGAACCATTCTCCTCTATTTCCTATTGCTTTTTGGTTGCTCTCTAGCGGTCTCCTTTTGGGAAATTATATTTATAGCATTATTTTATCCGTATATCTATTCTTTAGTGCCTGTGGTCCTTAATCTTGATTTTCTGTTCTTTTATTCCCTTATTTAAATATGTGTCTTATTCTTGTGTGTTTTACGTGTATTGTATATGTCTATATGTGGGTTACTTTGTGTGTTGTTTACTTCCCCTCATCTGATACCCAACTGTGTCTGTTATCTGTTATCTATTGTGTATTATGTGACACTTTATTATGTGTCTTACCTATATCATCTATACCTATCTGTGCAGGTCTATATTTTCGTAGATCCTGGTTTATTTTCTATTTTATACGATTCATAGCTTTAAATTATCCCTTATTCTGAGTCTATTGACTGTTTTGTGCAGCTCGTGCCTGCATTCAGTGTAGAATCTATACCTCTACTAGACCTTTTCCTCTCTCAAATCCTAATTAATGTGCCTTCTTAGTTAGTGTCCTATTTAAAATCTCTTTCTCTACCTCCTTTCCTCCTTCTCATATCCCCCCTCTTCAATTTTTTATTATTATTAAATGAGCCTTATCCCCTATTGATGAGTTTCCGCAAGCATTGAGACTTTTCTATTTCTGATCACTTTTAGCTTCTGCTACCAGACCTTAACCAGCATTAGGCACCATCCTCTGAGTTCCCTCTGAGTAGTAATTTTTCTAATTTTACTTTTTTCCCCGACTCCACCCCCAAATCTAGTTATCTTATCCCTGCCTCACTCTCTCTCCCATCTCATTTTGTGGACACTTATTTTCTCTTTATTTTCTTTACTGTGCTACATATTGTTCTTAGCCATCCATTCCTTCGCTGCTGTCAGGGTTTTTAAAACTACCCTTCATGTATAATTATGATACTGACTGGGAATCCCCATCTATATATCACGTTTTTGTCTCTTAGTTGTTTTGTCACATCCACAAAAGTTATTCTTATTTGTCTAGTTTGGAAGAATAAGTCCTGGGAGATTTTGAGGTCCCCAAATCTTCCCGTCTGTTTTGGAGGGTTTCTTGAGGCTTGCATTATACTTTCTTTTATCCGGAAGGACTGAAAAAAAATTATTTCATCTCTTGGGTTGGAGCTTGCAATTGTTTTTGTTTTGTAAATTCTATGATATCTTTCCATCGCATTCACTGTGTTCTATGGATTTAGACCCAGGACCCCAAAATATTCCGATAGGTAAGCTTCCAGCATTTCTGGCTTAATTCCTTCTGGGATATTTCGTATACAAAGGTTTTGTCTTTGCGACCTGTCTTCCATCTCCGATATCTTTTGCTCTAGTGTTGTTACTTTAACCTCCAGGTTGGATGCCTGCTCTTGTCTTTTGTCTACTTTGTCTCCTATAGGTCCAATTTTCTCTTCAATTGGGTCATTTTTATCTTTAATAGCCGATATTTCTTGTTTCAGGTCCTTTGTCCCTTGTTGGATCTCCCTTTTAATCTGTTCCAGCATATTTTGCATCCCGTTGTTGAAATCCGATGATGAAACTCCTGGAGAATTTCCTTCCACTATATTTCGTATTTGAACTTCCTCTATCAGGAGTGTTCTGTGCTATTTAGGGATATTTCAGCTTGGGTGCGTTGACTAATTAGGGGGAAAAAACTCTGAGGGGTCTTTTTCCCCCTCTTTTCTGTTCTGTGTCTTTCTCCGTTTTTTCCCCCTTTCTTGTGATGATTTTTATATTTGTGGTTTTTGTGATGGTCATCGTGAGGGATTCTCCGTCCGGGTTTAGGTTCCCACCTTTTCGGTTTTAGTGCGATGCTTAATTGATTCGCTGTAAAGCTCTTTCTACTTTAGTCAATTATGTTTCTTCTAGCAGTGCATACCCAATCTTAATTTCTCTGCCCGTTCTTTTTTTTCCTTTGTATTCAACATCTTCAGATGTCTGCAGGAGATGTGAGAAGGCAACAGGCTCATACACACACATTTGGTGGAGTTGTATAGGTCTTAAAGACCTATGGAATCTTGTAGCAGATATATTTACAAATTTAGACATAGATAAAGACTCCCTGAAACTTGAAAATTATTTATTACATCTTAACTGGCCGCGGATTACCCCCATAAAAAAATTCCTTGCCATCCACACTCTTATTGCATCCAAGATGCTAATAGCCAGACTATGGAGACAAACACAAATGCCGACTTGGTCCCAGGTCAAAGCCCAAATCGAATTTCAACTGCAGATGGAAAGAGGCCTAATCCAGGGGAAAAAAGCATATATAGCATGGGAAAAGTGGACCCAGAAATTCGGTCCAGACATTGGCTAATTTCTAGAAAATAGTTAACATCTTCAATAAAGGGGGGACTAATTAGGACAAGAGACAAAGATATGGAAATATATTTAACAACCCTAATAGGATGTCTAAAATCACAAGGATTAGTGGAAACATAAAAAAAAGAACCTTCGAGGCGACTATGCGCAAAAAAGGAAAAGAAAAAAGGGACAACGTAATATGATATGTTTGTTTGTTAAGTATGTTACGGTCTCCAGCCACTTGGTACTACTGGGAAGCAGCAAGTGGATCGGCGAGATACAGACATGGTCTGTTTGTGTTTGTTGTTTTTTTCCTCTTGTTGTTTAAATATTTTCTATATATGTAAGAGAACATTTTTGTACAAATAAAAGCTAAAAAATAAATAAAAAATACTTTCTTAAGATACCGTTACTTTTATCATATGATATCATTTACTAAATGATAAAATATGATTAAAAAAATGCAAAAAACACTTTTTCAAACTTTGACCTGAAAAATAATTCATACGATTACAAGCAGTAAAAACTAGACCCTGGTGATATAGTTTAAAATATTTTAGTTTAGAAAGCATGTTTACATTTTATTCTGTTGTGTTTTGTAAGTTATTTGCAAGTTTTGGGCAATAACCTTTAGTATTGTTTTTTTGTTTCCTAACCATTTCCTCCTATATTTTGACCCCAACTCTTACCCTAAATGTAACCCTAAATCTATCCTTAGCCCCAAATATAACTCTTGCATTAACCCTAATTTTAACCCTAAGTGGAACGCTAAACTTAACTCTAACCCTAGATCTACTTCATACTCATAATACCTTGCCCTTCGACAAAAAGATATATCACCAAATACAAGGAACAGCCATGGGCACTTGTTGTGCCCCATCATATGCAAATTTTTACTTAAGATAATGGAAAGAACACATAGGGTTCACAAATGACAGCCAACACCTCACAAACTACATATACCTATGGCTCCATTACATAGATGTCATCCTGATTGTATGGGATGGAAGTGAGGAATAATTTTTCGAATTTATGAAATTACTCAACAACAATGAGCAAAACCAAAGACTAGGAGGAGGTCGGATAAACTTTCTAGACCAGACAATAAGTATCAGGGAGGACCTCACTATACAGACCACACTGTACAGAAAACCAATACTACCAATAGCCTCCTACAATGGAAGAGCAACCACCCAGACCCCTCAAAAGAGGTATTCCAACGGGACAATACCTACGATTGAGGCAAAACTGCTCTGAAATAGAAGACTTTAAAGAAAGAGCGAAAGATCTACAAAAGAAGTTTCTAGAAAAAGGCTACTCCAGGAAAACTTTGAAAAAAGCTTATCACAGAGAACTAACTTTAGACCGTATGGAACTTCTCAGCCCCAAAAAAGTAATAACCACGGATAAAGAATTCCAATGCATAGGGACATATGATGCGGGATGGCCAGAAACAAAAAGACTACTAAACAGATACTGGTCCATCTTACAAAAGGATGGACATCTGAAAACGGTATTAGCACTACAGGTCTCGGTAACAATGAAAAAGGACCCAGTCTGAAGAACTCTCTGGTCCACAGTCACCTGAAACCAATAATAGTAGAACCCAGATCCATGTGGTTAAAACAAACCATAGGTTCCCACCGGTGTGGGACTTGTAAAGCCTGCAACTTCATGACAACGGCCCAAAACTTCAGTAACTCATCCAACACAAAGACCTATGAAATCAAAACATTCGTTAACTGCAAAACCAATTTTGTAGTATACATGGCCACATGTCAGTGTTGCATGATTTACATAGGAAGGACAATTAGAGAACTGAAAAGGAGAGTACTGGAACACGTGAATGAAAAATGACACACCAATAGCAAAACACATAAATGCCTACCATAATGGAGGCTGAAAAGTCCTAACATTTGACAAGATTACCCCCCTACCTAGGGGAGGAGGTTCTAACAAATGATTACTGCAGAAAGAATCATTTTGGATTTTTCAACTAAAATCATTATGTCCATCAGGGCTGAATGAAGGTTTCTCCTTCAGTCCATTTATCAAATAAATGGACTAGCAAGGCCCCCCACCCCCATATCCTTACCAATAATATCAACTATACCAATACCCCCCAAAAGAGAATGAACAAAGCACAAACTTCAACATTTTTACAAAATCTCCCCTAATATGGCCACATTTTCTAATATTCTGAAGTAATGATAAGAAAATTCCAGGTACCCTAAATAGTTATTAAGAATAATGATGGGCTAATCGGCTACCCATTGAGGGGTTAATATGAATAATAGACCCCACGTCAGACAACTGCCTTATTAATACAAACTAAAACAAACCAAACCAACAAAAAGCACGGTGCTGGACCAGATTTCTAGGCTGAAGAAGATACGAAACTCGTCCCTCCTTTTGGCGTCCCATTTGTGCATACCTGGCCAGGTTTTATGCTTTTGTTTTAAGCACATCAATTGCAGCTACAATATCAGGGTGATTATCTGTTTTTATGTTGTTCTTTTGGCATGTATAGTTGTTCACCCTGAGTGGTTTTATCCAAGTGCATACCTATTATTCAGTGTCTAGATCAACTGTATTATACCTGTGTATTTTATTTTGTTTCTCTCTTGCACATGTCCTTTCTTGAGAGATCCATTATTTATTAGGCATTTTATATAGTTTATCCTGAGAGATTAATTTTTCCTGTATTTATGTATGGTCCTATATATGTTTTATTTTTGTTTATACATTAAAATGTATATATTTTTATACAGTCATTTTGTTTTGACCCTTTTTTACTTATAAGGTTCCCTTTTACACTCTTTTCATTGTTATCCATCTCTAGCGCTGCCCATTTGTATATTTCTGTTTACCTTCTCTTTCCAATGGTGACCCACTGTGAATTATAAGGATTAGCAGCTTTCCCTTTCTTAATTACTTCTCAAGAAAATTTCACTGACAATCGTTGAAGTACGTCCAGCAAATTCACCCCACACTTATTGCTTTTTGCACCTGAGGGTTAGTTACTATGTTATTTCTATTTTTTACTGCTAGGTGGTGGTTGATAACACTATCACTTTCATTTAAGTTGAATTATTTTCACGTTGCAGGCTCTGTGTATTCATTTTTACAGAAGCATTTTGTTGTCATAGCAACTATTCACCTCTGAACCTTACAGGGCAAGTCAATCACAGACTTCTGTTTGATAAGCCAGACTGTTATGCTAAAAGACAGTGGACTCAATGTATCCATAAAGGTGAATGCACTCCTTTAAGAATTAATATAAATGAAGGAAAATAGACGGTGTCAGTCTTCTGTGAGATCAAGCCATGCTGCCCTCTTGGAAATAGAGCTGGATCAAAGCCAATAGCTGAATTGCAAAGAAATACGGTAAGTCCTTTGGGTACTCAACATGGCCGATTTCGGTCTGAAATAGTCCATTTCCACCAATTTCCGGCTGATTTTCTTCCATATTCAGTTTGGGGAACGTGTCCTTTACCCTACTCTTAAAGGGCCTAAACACCCTGAAACTGGCCCGAATTTGGCTACACAGCCTAATTGAAATCATTTTAATTCAACAGCTAATAACTGGCAAATTCAAATGTAAAGCTATTAAAAATTAAAATAAAATAAAATATTATAACATAAATTAAAATAATAATAAAAAATGAATTATTATTATTTAAAAAATATATAAACTAGATGGTGGGTTTTCCCATTTTTTTTCTTGAACTACTGATGTCATCCAGGGCTTGGTCAACCCCAAGGAGAAAGCTTGCAAAAGATATGTGTCTAAGTTAAGTATTACAAAAATTAAGTAATAAGAGTATTATGACAATATAATGTGAACAAAGCAAAGCTTTATTATAAACAAGGGGGGACTGGCAAGGTGGGCAGAGGGACAATTGCTCCCTGTGCTGCCCTCTTAAATGGCTAAATGGGCTTGACCTGTTTTCATCTCAGCCAAGAGCATAGCAATATCTACCATTCTATCCAATGGATTTATCCTTGTTTCAATCCCTCCCTATACCTTATCTACAACATATCTTTCTATATTTGATGATAACACAGAGGCTGATGAAGTTGCACTATGTGCCACTAAATTGGTTTTGACCCCAGCCCTTCCCTGGTTATAAATAACATATAATGTACATTTTAGACCGTGCCAAGATCCTATGCGAGTAGAAGAATGTTTAATATCTCATTACCCTTCAGAGTATATTTAAATGACAGTTACATAGAAACACCTTGCAATATATTTGCACTATGTTTACAAATGAACAGCACCTGCTTTCAGATGTTCAAAGCATAACTGCAAAATTACAGCATGATCCCAGTTGGATTCATGAAGAACTTGTTCTGGAATCTGTCCAAGATTTACATGAATTGCTATTTCTGCTGAGAAGGATAGAGACTGATTCATCTTTTGTTCTTTTATTGGTCTTCACTTTTGTTACATTATTGTGCTTTTTCCTAACTAGTAGCAAACTCTACTATGCTGGCATTACCTCTTTTGTAAACAAGCAGTTGTTGAGTTTATATTTGCTAACTGATAATGTTGCATTTTTGCTAAGCCTGTTCTTTTATTGCCCATTTGATATTATTCTCTTGAAATGGGGAAAAAAAAGAGATCATTAATTCACCTGTTTGGTTTTGGTATTAGGCAGACAAGTGTGGCTTAAAACAACACTACAGAAGTTTCAGAATGAAAAGAAATACAAATACCAATGTACTGAATGCAGATTCTACCATGACTACATATCTTACTGAGGTCATTATTTTACTGGTCCAACAGTTACTGCAATATATTCATAAACAGCTGTGCTATAAGAGTCTTACAAATTTCTATTTTGGGTTTCCATAATATTTTTTTTTTTTTTTCAGGAATAACTCACCGAATCTATGGAACAGGGGTTACGGTAATTCACTGAAGTCCTTTGTATTCACTAATGCATTTTTCCTCATATTGCCCAACATGGAGAAACTTTGCTCAGCAAACCAAGCGTTCACGTTTTTTTAGCATATAATAATTTTAAAAAATAATTAATTCTTACTGCATGGTAACGTGTCAATGTGCACATTGTTCTGATTTAAAATATCAAGATAACATAATAATAAAAAAAACATTTTGTATAGCACTTTCTTCTCAGTGGGACTCAAAGGAGGTTGGACAAATAACAGCTGATAATAGATGTTTATATTACCCAATTTAATACTCATTTAATTGCCTCGGAAACACTGAGTTGATCCTGCTGGAATCAAACTTGAGGTTTCAAAATGTACTGCGTTTGCATTTATTACTTAATTAAGCTATTTTACCAGCATTAAAATACCACATACAGTGGCAAGAAAAAGCAAACTCCTTGGAATTGCCAGCGTTTATGTATAAATGTATCTTAAAATATATTCTGATCTTCATCTAGGTTACAATAATGAACAAAAACTATCTGTTTAACAAATAACACACAGATCACTGTATTGTTCTTGTCCATATTGAATACATACAGGAATTAGGAGAGCAGGTATATATGGAGAGAAAAGAGAATTTATACTGTAATGAAGTAAAAAGAATTAGAGTGAGTATGTAATCAATCTGTATCATCAACAAAAGTAGATGTAAATGGAGGTATCAGCATAAATGAGGTATAATCAGGCGAAGGCAATCGTTTCTTTAATTCCAAGACTATAAAAATAAATAAATAAAAAGCCAATGGCACAGAAGCTAAAAAGTGACAGTGTATACTATTTATACCACACTTACAATTAGCATAGGTACAGCAATATAATTCACATATTACTTATCCAGTGGTTCTGGCTATAACAAAATGTTTTTAAACACTGCTCGGTGTCCCACAACTATGAGGGAAAGAAAATACTCTTCTCGGAGTTGTGGGACACTGGGTAGTGTTTGATAACATTTTGCTGCTGCTAGACCCACTGACTGTGCATATACTAATTGTGAGTATAGAATAGAAAAGAATGTGGGACACTCGGCTGTGTTTGATAACATTTTGAAACATTTTTGACATATAAGTCTAGTTCGTATGCGCAACCGAATGCACATTGCCTCTAAAATGGCTAACAGAGCTACCATCCTGTAAAATGTGTCTAAGACCATATATATAAGACATACACAATGGAAACATTATGTGCTGTCGCTAATATATCTGTGGAAAACTTTAACAAGATCTAGTCCTTATGGATAGAGGGTTATGAATTCCTTTCCTACAAATTCCTTTAAATAAGATTTGTGTGGAGATCGGTATGGGCAGGGGCATTGCTAGGTCTCCAAATGATCTAGGGCCAGAGCCCAGAGGGGCTCTGCCACACACAACGTCTCTCACGCACACACACAAATGCACACTCCGTCTCTCTCTCTCACACGCACTCAGTCTCTCTCACTCACACACTCAATCTCTCTCTCACACTCAATCTCTCTCTCACACACACTCCGTCTCTCTCTCACACACACCCAGTCTCTCTCACACACACCCAGTCTCTCTCTCACACTTCGTCTCTCTCACACACTCCGTCTCTCTCACACACTCCGTCTCTCTCACACACTCCGTCTCTCTCACACACTCCGTCTCTCTCACACACACTCCGTCTCTCTCTCTCTCACACTCAAACTCTATCACACACACTCCGTCTCTCTCTCTCTCACACTCAAACTCTATCACACACACTCCGTCTCTCTCTCTCTCACACTCAAACTCTATCACACACACTCCGTCTCTCTCTCTCTCTCTCTCTCTCTCTCTCTCTCTCTCTCTCATACACTTTTTTTATACTTTATTGTTTTTATTGAGTCAAATACAATCACGTACATTAGTTGTCACACAATTCTTGTGCAGTATAATTTGACTGCACTTTGACTTGAAGTGACAATCGACTAAACAGACTTATATATTTTAAAAAGCTAAACAAACATTCTCGTAGTCAGTCACATACACACACATGCATAGTCATCACTACACCTTTTACATTTTTTAGAAAATCTATTAAGGGCAAATAAACCAGAATATTTCAGGTGAGAACCAGACCAAAGTGAGAAAAATCTGCTGGTGTTAAATGAACAGTAAATATTATCATAGTTAGTTGATAAACAGAAGGTATGTGATAATAAAATGTAAACATTCTCATATACTCAGAAGATCAGTTTGAAAACATTCTTGTCAGTGTGAAAACATATAAACTGCATAGAAATAATTTTGCAGTTTTAGAGATATATCTAGAGTCCAAATGCTATATAATAATAACAATATACCAGGAGAAGGTAAAATCAAATTTCCAGGTTGGAGAAATACTAGATATATACTAACCTCAGGTGTTCCATGTACAACAAGCATTTCAACTTCTGTTCGGCAAAAAAGTACCTTGAACATAATGGAGAAAGCAATGTTTGGGAAAAAATATGCGTGCAGAGGATTACACTGTCTCACTATAAGTAGCTGTAAAATAATAAGGTAACACTATAAAGGAACATGAGCGAAATGAAGACAAATTAACCATTTAACCCCATTTTAATAGAAAAGGTAGGCGAGAGATTTAAGAGAAAAGCGTAGATATAGAGAAAACACAGAAATATTAGGCTAGTATGTCAAAGAATTGTAGGAGAATTAAGATACAGAGAATTGAGAAAAGGGGAAGAGAAAAAAAATTTAAAAAAGGGAGAAGGGAAAGAGCTAGACAAGAGCATAGAAAAAGAATATATGGAAGAAAACACCTCTCTCACAGACACCCTGATACACACACATTGACACACACACACATACACTTCCACCCTTACACACACACACACACCTACACAAACACCCTTACACACACACCTAGACACACACTGACACATACACATAGACTTACATAAACACCCTGACAAACACACTTGAGACACCCATACACAGTCACACTTACAAGCAGACACATTTCTTCTGTTTATTTTATTTAACAAAAAGTAACATTATATTATTGGTCCCCCTCCCTGCTTAGTTAACTTTATTTGCAGGGAGCAGGACGTTTCTGACCGCCATCTCGTTTCTTCTGCCGGATGTGACTTGACATCCGGCTCGCAGACAATCTCACAGCGCGACGGTGGCAGAGCTTGCTCCCATCACGTTGTGTCTGTATGGCCAGGAGGTGCGGTCACCATAGGCACACTCGCCTGTGGGCCGCACCTCAAGGAGGAGGTGCTAGGGAGAGAACTCCCTATAGCAGCACCTCCTCCAGATTCTTTTTTACATTAATAGCCCTGGAATCTCCAGAATCTCCATTTGGGGCTATGGACCAAGGATAGCCCCAGTAGCCCCCCCCTAGAGACGCCACTGTGTAGGGGTGCACTGTCTGTTCAAATAATTTCACATTTTAAAATATCCAACCCATCCTTCCTCGTTCTATTTTTTTCCAATTTTGCTTATTTATTGTCATTTTATACTAATAGAGTAGTTACAGTTCATGTTAATATTTAGCTTTGTCATATAGATATATATATAATGCAAACGTATTAAACAATGTTATTATGTTCAGTTAGCTTTTTAGGAAATATAAGAAAGCTTACTCCATAGTTCTGACACATAGTGACCTTGGAAGCTTTTATTTGAGATTATCTTCTTGAGCCTTCTTTTCCAATAACAGAATGAGGATAGGATGCTTAAATCCTATTTTACTGCCATTACACATAGCCTTTTACAGAGTAGGGGAGATATTTTATTCAATATGCTTTTACTCTTATACAAAGCTTTTGTGATTTGGATGTCAAATAATGGAGTCCTCAGCCAATAATAACATATTTGTGATCACATGCATTTATTAATTGTCCATCAAGGTAAGTTAAAAAATCCAGAGACTGCCATCTCGGTGGATCTGGAGAATGTATATGTTAAACAGAGGGTTTCAATTAAACCAATCAAATCAAATCAAACCAATCAAATGTTCTTATTTGCTAGTTTGGTTATTTCTTTGCTTTGCTTTGGTAAGTGTAAATCTGTTTTATTGATTTTATAGGATGCAGAAAAGAGGATGAGGAACATAATAATGAAAATTAAAAATCAATATGTGTTTTACATTTCCACAGAAACATACCATACACCATGTAATACCAATAAATAATAAACCGTTGTGATCTGATAAGACAATGGACTGTGAAAGAAAAAACAAATGATTTGATGAATTCTGACGGGGAATCACTTGTTTTTTTTGTGAAATTTAATTTAACAGAGTAGCAGTGAAACTGTGAAGATACCTATTTTTTATTTATTTGAGTGCAAGCTCTCAAGACCACTTGGTTCCTTTTTTTAGATGTGTCAAGGTATTGAAGCTCATAAAAAAAGCACAAAAAGTTTAAAAAAAAAAAAAACCCCAATATAATTTTAACTGTTTGTACACGGCTAATGCAATAGTATCATTTTACCTAAATATACTTCTTAATGATATTACATACAAAATATATCCAGCAAAATAAAACGATTGCTTACATAATACAATTTATTTTATTTTCGCCTTGTTTTTTTGTGAGACTGATGGATACAGAAAGCCTCAATTTATTATTCTTGCCCTGCTGGCAAATGTCTCTGTTTACAACTTGCAGCACAGAAAACCAATCCCTTTGTCTTCAGTAATTACCTAATTTATTTATAGGCTGGCAATTAATTTATGCATTCATGTTTGATTAATGCTTACTGAATCATTTTAATAAAAGTTCAAATTCACTGCTATTACAAGCCAAAGAAATGGCAAACATTTTGTTCCTTCCTGTTGCGTTTGCTATTGCGGTAATCTAATATGCTGTTTCGAAAACGTTGCGGTTAATAAATCAAACGCAATCACAAATGTAAGAAATGGTTTAATAGAGAATGCTGTTTTCTACAGTAAAGTTCACATCAACAACTATAGGATATTTTGCTTTGCATGTACATTTATAAGCTAGTGGAGTATATGCTTCACATACTGAAGTTTTAAATATATATATATATACACAGAAACAAACTGCACTTCTGTAAAAACCAATGTCCTCAAAAAGTACATAGGGCTTTGTGTGGATTTGAGTTTTTTAATGCCTCTGCTACCCCTTGATCTTTAAGTGGAATGATTTACCCCGACCATAACTTTCTTGTGTGTGTTGCTTGTACTGCTCCAAGCCTCAAGCAGAATGCCAGTAACCAACCTCATGCTGACGAGATCCCATTAAGGATGCTGTCTATGAGTGATTATCTGGCTCTGCATCTCTGTCCTGACCGATGATTAAAGGCTGTCTAGTATAGCGGGCATTTGCTCCAATGAATTCATGTACAAAGTGGATATTTTTTTTAATTTTATTTATTTAGAAACTGTTGTACCAGGATGAATACATTGAGATTTTTCTCGTTTTCAAGTATTTCCTGGGGACCCAGTCTAGAATGGAGTTACGTATTTATCAGTAGATTAAAAATACATACATATATATATTAAACAAGTTGGAAGGAGAACATACAGGGTAAATTATTATTGATACAAAAAAGGAACAACATGTACAGTATACGAAGGAGTTTGTAGACTAATAACAGGTACAATCTGTTTTGAGGATTTGGGAGACACTCATTTTCAGGGATTTTAGACTAGAGGATGATTTGGCAGAATCAGGGAGCCTAATCCACATATGAGGAGCTCTGAAAGAGAACTCACCTCAACCTGCTTCCTGTTTGAAGTGAGGGATCGCTAGTGAAGGGTTGGTGCAGGATCTGAGATTATAGGATGTGGAGGGAGTGAGAGTGAGCATGCCGCTCATGTGGGGGGGGGAGCGTTCCAGAGTAATGGTTATGCACTATGCAAGCAAGGGGGAAAGTGGGCCTGGAGGCATGCGTCAGCCAGTTTAACTTTTTTAACATTTTACAATGATGAGTGTTATAATCGCACTGTAGTGCAAAACGACACAATGTATTGTACAGAGTATCGAGTTTACCAAGATGAATCTGCGGTGCAGAATCATACACAACATCGCCATAGTCTAAGATCGGCATTAAAATTTGCTGCACAATACGTTTATTTACTGTGGAATCTAGGTTAGATTTGTTTCTATATAGTAAGGCAATCCTACAATATAGCTTTGACAAGAGCTTGTCAATTTGGAGACCAAAAGATAAGTTTGGGTCTAGCCACATACCAAGATACTTATATGAATTTACCTGGATCAGGTTATAACTGGATTTGGTCTTGATGTCTATTTGAGGATTGTTTAATTTAAGTAGTTTAGCATTTGTCCCACAACAACATGGACACAGTTTTTTCAGTGTTGAGGAATAATTTGTTTCTAGCTATCCTACTTTCAACTTTAGAAAACTGACCCTATAGCACGGATTCCACTTGTGATAGTTAAGTACCGCACGTATAAATGACCATATCATCAGCATACATATGCACATGAGCCAGGTCACACACCGAGGGTAGATCATTTATAAATAGTGAGAAAAGCAGTGGCCCAAGAACGGATCCTTGAGGCACTCCACACTTGATTAGCAACGGAGGGAGGCAGTATCAGCAATGGACACATATTGAGATCTATCAGACAAGTATAAACGAAACCAGCAGAGCGACCTCTCATTTATACCGTAACAATTTAGCTTGTTTAGCAGAAGATCATGATCAACCATGTCAAAGGCCTTTGCAAAGTCTAGGAAAACAGCACCTGTGAGTTCACCCCTCTCCATACCACTCTGAATGTCATTGCTCACCTTTAAGAGGGCAGTTATCGTGGAGTGATATGACCGAAACCCAGATTGAAGCGAGGTTAGATAGTTGGACCATTGATATAGAGGCAAAACAGTGATTTTTGATAACCTCATTTGTATATGTCGATAGTACTCGATAGTACTGCAAGTTTAGGATTTCTATGGGAAAAGGAAGTCTTCTGGCTTGTCTGGTGTGTGTAGATTTGTATTTGATAATACCTCTGCTACCTACATTTGTATTGACGAAATTGCAGGGAATTGAGAAGAGAATTTCAAACTTAAGGCCAAAGTAGCTGTTTGAAATTCCCTTCTCAAGTCCCTACAGTTCTCTCTTTCATGGATAAAACCCCTAATTTATCACTAATACATTGGGAAAAAAAAGTTTGCTGGTACACAATGAAAATCCCAAATACTCTTATATTTTATATGATCATCACTAGGGTGGCAACATTTTCTTAAAAAAAAATATCTTTCATGATATTGCCTTTTTACTGACCTGCCAGCAGAGTACCGGGGGCTGGGTGGCAATCCTAGCTGCCACCCAGACAGTATATTACCAGCTAGCTGATAGAACATTTGTCTACGTTCAGTATAAGTCTATGGAACCAACAGCATGGATGGAAAGTGTTTTTGAAGAAAAGATGAAAAACTTATATGCCCTATGTACCTCCTTGGGACTTTATTATACTATTTGGACTATCGACTTCTGTTTATTTTGTAAGTGTTCATTCACTAGCAACTGTTTTTATATTCAAAACTGTACTGCTCTATGTGTTTGTGATATTTTTACTGACAGAGTAAAGCATTCTTCTGGAAATTCCTGACAGACCTACTAGCATGTCTTATTGATTGAGCCACAATATCTACCTCCATTTGGGAGTACAATATATTTTTCATTCATTTAATTCACTGTGTTTAAACATATTACACTATTGTGTTGTATTATTGTATTTTTTTACATATGCCATTCTGTGCCTCCCTGTGTAGATAGACAATATTGATCACACACAGTGAGGAGGGCTGAGGAAGACACTTTTTGTCTGTGTAGGTGCTGATTGTTTTTATTGATTAGTGACACACATTACCCCTTTTTTCTACGTAAACCCATATGACCACCATTCGGTGTGTGATGAGTATATTCATATAACTGTCAATCATACAAAAATATTTAATAAATATTAGTTTAAGATGTATTTATATCGGTCTTAAAGGGACTGTATTACCCGAACATTGTTTTTAATATGAATGCAGAGCATACAAAACGATTAAACACGATCTCTGCATTGTATTAGCAAAACTGCAAGCAAATGCCTAAATTAGGAGACGTCACAGACACATTTAAAACACAGTTTTCTCCAAATTTAGGCATTTGCTTGCAGTTTTTCTAATACCGTACAATGAAAAAGATTATTTTCAATAATGTTTTATGCTCTATTTGCACAGTAAAAACAATCTTCAGGCAATACAGTCCCTTTAAATAATGTATTCAAAAAAAATTTGTTTTAACCGATTAAAATCTCTTACTAGTATATAATATAATAATGATGAAATAAAACCAGTCGATGATTGGGAACTCAGACTTTTTTTTGTACCATACTGTAAACACACACTGACACATATTTAATGGGAAAAAAAAAATAGGAAAACATTGGCATTAAGAATTGCTTCAAAGGAAATTACACATTTTGGAAAGCATTTGCAAATACCAGTAAATAACATACACAATTGTCACCTATGTATTTAAAATGTTCCCCTGATTTGAGGTTTGCTTCACAGTGACAATTGTTTTGACCTTTAAAACTGCAAGTTTACACTGATGCAAGCAAATGTGCTGTGACATGGTACAGTAAACTAACCAAACATCTGTCATGTGCATTTAACACTTAAATAATCTGCAAGTTCTGGCTGGAAATACCACTAGTCACATTGAGAATTTAATGGAGCATTCAGCAAGACATGTATGATCGAAAGTGAACCTGATCTATGCATTCTGCGTTCCTCTGCTCCTATGTTGTCTCAGAAATAAGTACTCCGTTAAACTATATTTTTAAAGTTCCTTGAACCTGACTTACACACTAAATGACAATGTCTGCTGTCTGCAGACTGGCATTCAGAAACTATGCAGTAAGACATTGGTTAAATATAATAATAACAACATATTGGGGGTTATGAACAATGACATGGTAACTGGACGTGAAAAAAGGCACAACTACCGTTTATTATGTATACACATTTTTTTATACATCCCTACCAGTGCCGGATTAAGATTTTGTAGTCAGTAATATTTTCAAAAAGAAAAAAAAGTTAAATAAAAATGTAATTTATTTTTATAAGGATACAGTAAAGTGTTTCTTTTTGCTGTAGTATGCTTACTACAAATATATAAATACAGTATATTAACTGAGCCCTTTTTCAAATAGATAATTTAGAGTCCTTATATCTTGATTCAGCATTCACAAATGAAATAACTCTTAATCTCTGAAGGCCTTCCAGCTGGCTGGGCTGTAACCCCTAATGTCCGTGATACAATCCAGGCATGATTCCTACACTGTACAATGCAGGGAAAGGACAGAGGTTAGTAGCAGCTCTTTGTTCAGATAATATTCAGCACCTGATTCTTTATACATGGGCTGCGCAGGAGCACTGAGTGCTGGAGCAACTCAGAAATGCGGGAATGGCGAAAAGCTACGTTGACTCACGACATTGTCCATGAGTCTATTATATATATATAGGAGCACGTGCAAATAGTTCTGATATTTGGCGCTAACTGCATGTGTGCCATATTTATACATGACTCCCACTGCATTATGGGATAAATAACTTGCCATAATTAATGCATTCATTAAATGTTGCTATCTTGTGCCCTGCATTTTAGCAGGTCCCTAAGCCTAGAATAGATGGAGTTCAATTATTTATAATTACCCAGCATGCATTCCACGCAATAACAAATGGAAACCTCTGGGTTTTTTTTGGGATAGAATAATTTGATTAAGTAGTGATATGTGTGCTCTTTACTGCTGTCTAGCTCAAGCTTTCCTTCACACATTTGGAACATGCTTGCTAACCAACATACATAACAATGATCTGTTATCCAAGTCCAAGTATTTTAAATTTTAGGTACAGTGAAATATTTGCTACATACTGCAGTCAAACATGTATTCTGTGACCCTTATTCACTAACCGACCACTGAATGCGTCCCTGCTCAATAAGCTTCCTCTCAATCATTGCAGTCTTTCACCTTTGGCCTACAAGCAGTAAAACTGTGTTATGGGCGACATGTTTCTGGCTTCGGTTTATCATTAGACAAACAGGCTTAGATGGAAATCATACCATGTTTCTCTCCACCACAAATAAACAGAGCATTATCCTAGGGGCATTTGAACGTTCTATGGATGGGAAGGGGTTAACATTATTTATTTTATCTTTTTAATTTCTGTTTAGTAAGGCATTGTGTTCTGGTACTAAATGTATCACAATGTACTAAAGGTACCAGAACATAGCAACTCACTAAATAGAAATAAAAATGATGAAATAAATTAATGTTAACCCCTTTCTGGCCCACGGCGTTATAGAACTTCCTTTGCTCTACAACTCATTGCAGCTCCTGCGATGAGCTCTGCTGCATATCCCATGGCAAAGAACTGCAGGGGGATCCCACTTATAAGAGGTGGCCGCAGTCTGACAGGTTAAATGTAACCGACTCTCTTTAAAGACCCTGATTGATTCTCTGTCTCTGTGTCTCTGGCTCCTGATCATTCTCTGATGGGGCTCAGAGCACAAAATCACTGGTTTGGTACTGTTGTCCTTCAGGACCTAAACATACACAGACCTTTTCCTCTTAGCATATCTATTGGCTTCCAATTCTGCTGACACAATGCTGATCACATGTCATTATAGCTTATTCCCTACATTCACAGTGTAAATAATATACATATATATATATCTGACAGAGTCCCTTTAATTTCTCCAAATGATACCTCTGTACTCTCCCTTTCTGACATATTTCATTATTTTGGTAAATATCAAGTGTTCAGCATTGTACTAATTAAAATCAGACACTTATCATCACTTAAGATCAGCATACTCATCTTAAAATGTGAGACATAATGTCAAGACACTTACGTGTCATACTATGAGGGAAATGTAAGCATTCAAAGAATTTGACTGATTAAGAGGACAATTTCATTGGTCTCACAGCAGACAGAAATATTTTCTTTTTTTAGCTGAGTACCTCTTGAAATTGCTGGGGAAATTTATGCTTAAAGCTCGTTACGTTTGATTTCCGTCTTTGCTTCCTTATGCAAATTAGAATGGATTTGATTGCATTTATCTCCATCAACTTTATCTAGATCATAACCCAAATTATCCTTTCCACCCACGCAAAGATGCATCGTATGACTAATCGTCAATAACATGGTGGCTCACTTGCTCTTCAGATGCTGAATTTCTCCTGCATTACTTGACAAATATTTATTATACAGATAACTAGAAACTCCACCCATCATCAGTAAGCCAAAGCTATGGGATGAGTACTGCAACTGATTGACAGATGGAGGCCTTTAGAAGGGTAGTAGCCTCTTCAATCTGTAAACTGCAGCTTCCATCATGCTTATGGTGATGGGATCTCTAGAGCTACAAGTTGGCAAGTTTTGCTCCTGGCTATATTTGTGAGAATAAAAAAAATGTTTGTATCCTACCTTAGGCCATAAAGGACAGTTCCATCTGGATGTAGCCGAATCATTCTGTTCTTCACCGTAACCCCATGAACAAATGACCTCTTATCATTCAGAAAGTATGTGTCTGGTACCCAGAGCTGGTCGGCTACCCTGTTGTCCAAAGTAAGATTCAGAGGAATTCCTGAATACGAAAGTCTTTTGTCTCTCCATGACTGCTGGAAGTACATTGTAAGAGTGTAGTCCTGAAAAAATAGACAGGAAACAAAGCTTTAGTTATAATTGACATTTCACAACTAAACCTTCAATCCACAGTCATTACAAATCATATAACTGTCTGCATCCTCTCTTGGAGAATGGGTAATTCATCAAAGTATTCTAACTAAGGCTTGGATAGAGTTGGTGAACTAGATTTTGCAAACATATTTTCCAAAAAATGATGTAATGTTATCTCTTGCCCCAGGTTTGCAGTTCTCAGATGTTCATAAATAAGATGTCTGTATTTCCAGAAACTTTGAATTTGCATTTCAAAAACCAGTCAGAAAAAGACTTTGAAGTTGTTTGAAAAATATAAGTATAGTAAAGGACTGCTGTAATGCCAATAAAAAAGCGACAGATTATAGATATTATAATATGTAAGAGATATGTATTGCATTATTGAAAAAATAATTTACTGAATAAAACAAATACCTTTTTTCCCTGTAGTAGTATTACTGAGCAGGAACAAAAATGTCAACTAACCTATCAAGTAATGCAGACACATGCGTTATAAGTAGTGTTGAGCGAACCCGAACCGCACTGTTCGGGATCGTACCGAACATTACGTTTTTTGGACCCCGGACCCGAACACGGACATTTCACTGTATGTTCGGGTTGGAGTTCGGCGATTACATTGTATGTAATGCTATGGGCTTTCTATAAACTGAAATAGAGTCCCCATTCATACGAATAGGTCAATTGACCTATTCTTATGAATGGGGACTCTATTTCGGTTTATAGACAGCCAATAGCATTACATGTATTCCATAAACCGAAAGTCTATAAACCGAAAGACATTCGGTTTATAGACTTTCGGTCTATGGAATACATGTAATGCTATTGCTATTCTATAAACCGAAATAGAGTCCCCATTCATAAGAATAGGTCAATTGACCAATTCGTATGAATGGGGACACGCTTTCCCACATTTTACTTCATTTTGCAGCCCTCTAGCCCTTTCCAGGACTTTTTTAGAGGCATTTTAGTGGCCAAAAGTTCGTGTCCCCATTGACTTCAATGGGGTTCGGGGTCAAGTTCGGGGTCAAGTTCGAGCACGGAGCGGGACATTTTTTTGAAGTTCGGCCGAACCTGCCGAACCCGAATATCCAGGTGTCCACTCAACTCTAGTTATAAGTGAACTTCCTGTGTGCCACAATCGAGTGGACATATAATAAAACATGACACATATATAAGTATATACTGATAAACAATGGTTAAGGGGCTTGTTCTTGCAAGCCATCTCTTGCTCTTACAAGCAGCGAAAATTGTACAATTTAATTGTTGGCTAGGAAGACTCCTAGCAACAGTTTGTAAAGGGGTACAGACATGTGTGATACTTCACTGGAGGGGAACTGCAGATCAGCAGGGGGGACCTGCAGATCCCATACAAAAATGAGGGTCTCTAGCCGGTTGCCGACCAGATGGATGCCTGCTTCCTATGGAAACATGGCAGCTGTCGTCAGAGGATAAACTGGCTTGTACTATCAAAAGTGCACGCCAGTTCATCCTCATACTAGGGACAACTACAATTTCACTTGTGCTTTTACATTAGAAGCACAAGTGCAAAGTAAGGTTTAGTGTTCCTTTAATTATGAATTTTTCTTTAGCAAAGGTAGTGTAGATTTTCCAAAATATTTTACCTTATTTGTGCTATGTCATGCCTAATGTACCGTGCACATTATTAAATGTGTATTTTTGACCACCTACTTGGTATGTAAGAATTTCCATCAGGCAGTATAATAACTATGATCAAGTAACAAATTGAGATAATTCCTTATTAGCATACACCAGTGAACATGAATATAACATTTGCCAGAGAATGTTTATTTAACATTGTTTCCAATAGTATAATTTGAATTTGAATGTTCACATCAATACGGTCACTAGTTGTACTTTGCAGTGCACCTGGAGTAAGATATCATTAAGAAAACTCTTTTAAAATTGATAGACCGGAAATAAGTAAATGGCAAAAAATAATTTAACTTGCTAAAAATAAAAACTATACAAAATTATTAGTTGTAAACTAAACTAAATTATGTGTTGTAAACCAAAGTAAGCTTTTTTCCTTAGCAGGAAAACAGAAGTGTCTTTAAAATTGTGTAAACATTAATATAATTTACAATTACAAAAAAATAAAATAACATTAATGTTGAACACGCATCTGAAGATTATTAGTCAGACGCAACTAGAGCATGATGACCAAAAGTTTTCTTGGATATAAAAATGTGTATCTTTCTGAGAATCCTAATCTTTCTTTTGGCAAACATCCTCATACTAACATCTGACCGACTATCTTTAGATCTCTGCATCTTTTATGAACCAGCTTAAAAAATAAGTCATGTATGAAATTCACAGCTTGCAATTTTAATATAGACAATATATATATATATATATATATATATATATATATATATATATATATATATATATATATATAAAAGATGCATTCAGTGTGGACAAGTATAGGTTTTACTGTATATTCGATTTAAAATTCAAGCTTAATAGTTTATCCATGAATTCATAGAAATAAGATATGATGTTAACTATTGATATACATGCCACTTAGCATTTGGGAGTAAATACATACATCCATAATATGTGTATGGCAGAATGTCATATAATCATCAAAACAGTATACTGCAGGACATGGAATAGTGATTTTACAAATAAATATTTATAGAATCCATTGCTTCCAAATAGAACATTGCTTCAGAAATAGAACAGCAAGCTATTTATTTGATTATAACTCACATCAGGGTGAAATGCTCAAAATTGGTGATGCAAGCGCACTCTTCACCAGCCTGCCTACTTTATAGTAGACATGTGTAAAACTAAAATTTTCGTTTCATTTTCGTCCATTCGGACTATTTATTTAGTCTAAAACGAATTTCGTTCATTACTGCATTCGTATTTTCGTTTCGTTTTATTTGTTCGTATGAATCAATTGACCTACACATTCCATAAACCCAAAGTCTATAAACCAAAAGACATATCAGTTTATAGACTTTAGGTTTATGGAATGTGTGTAATGGTATTGGCTTTCTATAAACCGATATAGAGTTAATTGACCTATTCGTATGAATGGGGACTCTATTTCGGTTTATAGAATAGCAATAGCATTACATGCATTCCATAAACCGAAAGTCGTTCATTATGTCGGTTTATGGAATGTTTGTAATGCCATTGGTATTCTATAAACCGACTCTATTTCGGTTTATAGAATGCCAATAGCACGAATGGACGAATGATTTTCGTTTATTAACCATTCGTTCATTCGGCTTCGTTAGTTTAGCCTTTTCGTTATTCGTTTTTTCGGACGAATGGACGAAAATGCTATTTTCGGACGAAAATGCATTCGTCCGAAAACGAATGCACATGTCTACTTTATAGCCACTTTGCTCAAAAGATTCCAGCCTACCAGAGCTGTCTGCTCACTGTGGCTCCCCAAGTCTTTCAAACTCAAATCCAGTTTAAGCAACTGACTGCTACAAAAGCAAATTTGTTGAAGTGCTCCTTAAAAGTGGAATAGCCTCCCAGATACCATCAAATCCTCCACAAGCCTAAAATCCATAAAAACGTCAAATACTTTACAACCTTATATACATACGTTATGCATGATACACAGTGATCAGTCATAAAATTATGGCCACCTGCCTAATATTGTGTAGGTCTCCTTTTGACACCAAAACAGCCCTGACCCATTGATGCATGGACTCCAATAGACCTCTGGTACATCTGGCACCAAGACGTTAGCAGCAGATCCTTTAAGTCCTGTAAGTTGCAAGATGGATTGGACTTGTTTGTCCAGCACATCTCTCAGATACTCGATTGGATTAAGATATGGGGATTTCCAGGCCAAGTCAACACCTTGAACTCGTTGTTGTGTTCCTCCAACCATTCCTGAACTATTTTTACTTTGTAGAAGTGCATGTTATCCTGCTGAAAGAGGCCAATGTCATCAGGGAATACCATTTCCATGAAAGGGTGTACATTGTCAGCAACAATGCTAAGGTAGGTGGTCCGTGTCAAAGGAACATACACATGAATCGCAGGATCCAAGGTTTCCCAGCAGAACATTACCCAAAGCATCACACTGCGCCCGCTGGCTTTCCACCTGTCAGAGGTCATAACGTTATGGCTGATCGGTGTATGTTAATGTATAGTTTTTATTTGTATAATGATGTATCCCTGTATGTATATTCTTTATATATGCAAACAAATACCCCTTATATGTGCTCCGCAACTTACTTATACAGATATGTATTTATTGTTCCTAAAAAGTGTGCCTGCTCCGCAGAAACGAGAGAAATCTCAGTAAAATATGTAATAAATAAATAAAAGAAATACTTTCATTTTAATTGAACCAGGCGGATAACACAACAACCGATGCCACAGCCAACTATCTTTCATCTGGAGAAAAAATATATATACAGCTAAAACAGCTGAAGAAAACAGCATGAAATGTATCCATTAATAGTGCACATGTACTACTATCATAAACATGCTGGCAGAGAATGTGTTGTAGATACAGCTTTACTAACGTGTTAGAAAATACATTGTATGTTTTAGGACATGCACGATAACATTTATGTGGTATACAAGCCTGCTATGTGCAAAACACTGTGAGCATACGATGACAATTTAAACCATTATTTACAAGTGGCAAAAAGGTCATGTTTTAATTTATCATTCAAGTTGTGAGGATAATTGGATGTGACATTGGAAAGACAACTGAGATGCCATCGGCATAGGTTTCTTAGGGCTAATACAAGATGTTTGTGGGATTAACTGAACTCTTTTCATTTAAAATTCCATCAATAAAATGTGAAGATGTATGTATACGTCACACTGCCGCAGTACCAAATACATTCAATTATAAAATGACTATTCTAATGCATAAGTTAGGATGGTCTTTGCCTTGGAGGTTTTTAATAGTTATACAGTAATACACAATGATACGAGATCCAGTATAATTAAACGGACACCGACAGACACTGGGGATATTTGAAAACTAAGTAAAATATTTTTTTAAATACAGAAAACAACTCAATTGCCTCTGAAGTTTTTTAAACTTTTGGGACAACCTTTGTAAAAAAAATACCATTGGTTTAAGGATTTTTTTGGTATTTTTTTAAAATAAGTATGGGAAGTTGGAAAGGTTTACCTTAGTGAGCTCTATGTTTTTCAACCATATTTGGAACACATAACTACACTGTTACAAATTCAAGCTAGTTTTTATTATGAACTGTGATTGTTTTATTGTACCTTTAAAATGTTTGGTTCAAGTTTAAAGGGGTTTCTGTCACATAAATATTATCTATACTGGTAATGTAGAGAAAAAAAAAAAGATGTATACATTCATAATTGCTATAATAATGAGTTCCACATTTGCTCCCATTTTTGTTTGGTACTGTGACGCCAAATTTGAGTCTGTCTTGGCATAAATCCTGCCTATGCACAGTGCACAGGAAGAATTGGATTTAAACTGTGTATGTTTCACAGACACATCCACAGTTTAAATGCAAGTATATGAGCTCCAGAAACCTGTACCCAGGAGCTCAGTGCTGCAGGGTTACAAGGCGTCATGTAACTCTGCATCCTTGAAATACAAACTTGGCAGCTATGTTGGCAAAATTGCAAGCATTAATATTAAATGTGTTTCTAATGTGGGTTCATGGCATGTTTAGGTGACAGAGTCAGTTTAACATGGCACCTGCCTAGTTCTTACATCTATTTTTAAACACAACACATTATTAATAAAACCTTTAAATTGGGCACAGCTGTGGAGCATGTTATCACAACAAACTAATAAACATCAATCCATGAACTCTTCATTACCTGTCCTGACCCAATTATCTGTAACTCCTATACGTGATCTATCCATCCATTAATCCATGTTACATGCCAGGGACAGATACCTTTTCATTTCTCATTACCCATCTAACAGAAGCACTCTGTTTGTTTTGTCATTGATTGCCAATATCTGCCAAGGATTAAGTTGTAAATGTTAGTGAAATAGTTTTTTTGTTGCAAATGATTCCGCAGAAAGAATAGTTGCATTCCATTCTGAGATAGTGAGCTCTGTCAATTGTCCTTTGTAATGTTTAACACTTGACCAAGTATCTCCTGAGGTCGTCCGGTGACTCAGGCTGGGAGGTTCTTTAGGTGACTCGTAAACAGAGGTTTACAGGTAACCTTTCCAGTCTGTGTGGTGTATTCTCTAATAAGGCGCTTTTTAACGGCTATTATAGATGATCACATTGAGGAACTTTTTCACAGGATCTGGAACAAGTCAAGCACAGGTACCCTAGCTCTTCTATTTAATTCTGAAAGGAAAGATGGAAATCACCAACACTTGCAATATTCGGCTGGGATGGGGGAGTGTAAAACACATTAGTGACTCATTGTGCAACTTCATGCGCTCACTAGTTACCATCAGAAATGGAGATAGATAGACAAGGAAGGCAGATATATTGACAGATAAGGCATACTTGCCAACTTTGCAGGTTAAGGTCCCAAAAACTGTGTGTACGTGACCCCATGTGATGTCACTTGGCGTGGTGTTGTGTTACGTAGCAGCAACGAACTTCAGGTTACTTGGTACAGATACCAGATGTGTGGAGCTCATTTACCCTCACATATATAATGCTTATATGCAATGCTGCCTGTGCACAAGTTAGTCAGGTTAGAAAGCAGCATTTGGCACCCTGACCTCTTTGGCAGCCATTCCATGAATATCACCAGATGTGTGAGGCGAGGACATGCAAAAATGACTTAATCTTTAAATTCACAGGAAATACATAAAAGATCATTTTATATGTCTATTTATTTTTATTTTTTACATATTTCAACTGATTATAAACCACCATATTTTATTCAGTTCTACTACCCAAGGAACTCTTATACGTTCTAATGCCTAGATTTCACTCGAAACATTTCCATAGACAACTGGTATTCATGTTTAAAAAATGAATTAATATGTTTTCAATTATTATTCAATTACATAACATCAAAATCCATTTTCATTTATTTAAACATATATGAAATACATCATTCCCTTTTCTGGTTTCCTATATATTACCCAGTATTTTATTTTAACTTTAGCTGGCCAAAGGTACTATGTCCCCCCTCCCCCCATTGCCAAAGGCTCCATGTACCCACTCTACCATGGTCCAGAGGCTGACCAAGTGCCTCCAAACTCCATTGAATAAATTAATATTCTCCCCAGGTCTGTAGGGTGGCCAAAGTCCCCCAGGGTCCATACACTGACCAACTGCATCTGAATCCATTAAATAAAATAATATTCCCCCTGGATCAAAATGTGTAGCTAAATTGGTGGGATGAAATGTTCATCTCAACTCACCTCACCATTTAACGTTTCCCCACAAAATATGATCTATGCACAACTCTTCATGTTGTTTTCACAGTTAATGAAAAAAGTTAACTAATTCAGAAAACTAAATGTATAAAAGATTCAGACACTTAAAGGACTACTCAATAAAGAGACAATTGCAGGAAACACGGGAATTTAAGGCCAATCTTGCAGACATTTTTCCAACTTAGCTACTTTGGCCTTAAGTTTTGAATTCCCATCTCACCTCCCTGCAATTCTCTATTTATTGAGATAACCTTTATTGTTCAGTTCGCACATCACACTTCCTAAACTGTGGCTTATACCATTATTCCATCTTATTTTTACATCTTATGTCACCTTACACATAGATGTAGTTCCAAATAAACACTTCATAGTGTTTTCTAAATAGAAATGTTATTTTTCCCCCCATAAAATAAACATGATAAAGGTGAACTTGAACAAGCAGATACATTCAATGCTTGTAGTAGTATTCATGAGTATATGGTTGTCCTGAATAGAAAGTTAGTAGCACTTGTTGCCATTTTTAACTTTGTGAGTTTGTCACAAAGCTGAGGGTTAGCTCCGACTACTATCTATTAGTAGACTAGTAGACTATTTGTCAAGGTCACATAAACGGCAGTAGAATTCCTTTCCTTTACGTCAAAGTGGTGCTTCACCTTAACAAGGACTGTGTTTGTCACATTGTTTTAAAACATTTGTCAAGAGCATAGTCACCTTCCTACTGGTACAGCAAGATGTTTCTATTTGCCTAAGGATCATTTTGCACTTGATCTAGATTGGCATGCCTGCATGGAAAATAGGAAACCAAGAAAGAAACACAGAAACATATTTGCTGTTTAACTTCTATGACGAAGAGATAGAAAGAGAATAGTTGCTGGACGGATAGAACGCAGAAGACACCATGCATTACTTCACATATTAATTGTAAAGTGTGTCAGGAGAAGATTTCTTTTGCTTTCAGGTATGCCATATTAATGTCCAATTTGCATAATTTAGATGATATATCACATAGACCAGAAACATATGAAATATAAATGTGTATCTATGTATCTATCTCTATTCTACTACTCTTTGTATTTCCATCTCTCTTAATTACTTAGGTATTATGTGCTAGTAAATATATTCATTGTGCTGAGCCTTTGTTTAAAAGAACAAACCGCTTCCATTCAGTGGCATAAATAGAAACCACAGGGCTCTGGTGAGAAAAATTGTCCTGCCCCCAAGCAAAACATTACCAACTTTGTCAGTTTGCCAGTGCATCTCTGTATCCATCCAGCTTGCTTACATCATATTGGCTTCCAGTTTGTATGTGTTATATATGTCTCCAAATACCTTTTCCGTGCCATCTTAGCTCCAAAAAAAGTTTGCATGTGACATTTGAAACCCTAAACAATGTATATGTTCCTTCTTGGGCCACAAACAGCTTGTATGTGCCCCCTATGTCCGCACACACAGCTTGCCTGTGCCATCTTTGCCCCCACATATCTTGTATGTGCCATCTTTGTTCCCAAACCGCTTGCATGTGCCATATATGTCCCTAACAAATTCTAGGTGCCATTTTAGCCCCACCCACATAGCTTGTCTGTGATATGTTTTCCATCACACAGCTTGTTTGTGCCATCTTAGCCCACACACAGTTTCTCTGCAGAAGTAAATGCGTGATATCTCTCTCTAACTCTATACAGACTGATCCAGCATGTAGAAAGTTGATTTGCCCTGCACGCTGTACCAGACAGCATGAAGGAAGGTAGTGTGAGAGACTATCAATCGGATGATCTCTACACTCTCCATGCTACTACCTGCGACCATGATTGTTACTCCCCTGTTTCCATGCATTTTAAAATGTTTTTTTTTTTAAAAGCAGTCTCAGTTAAATCATTTTATAAACTTTTATAAAGTTTTTATGGGTTTTTATGGGACAGGGATGTGTATTTCATGATCCTTTACATGATGCAGCCCTTATCAAGTTACTTTATATTGGACACTGTAGGTGTAATTGAGAAACAGATTTTAAGGGATATCTATCAATGATTTGTTGTGTTTATATCATAAACAAATTATCTTCCAGCCCAGATGACTGCTGAAGTGAGGTTCCAAAGCATTTTTAGATATCCTCAAAAAAATTATCGTAAGCAAGTGTCTAATAATACTCATAATCAGAATACCTTTTCTGAACTCATTTACACTCATAGCTGTACATTTCACAGATTGTGGACATGAAGTCCATGTAGAATTGATTTTATTAACTAAATATTTTGACACTAGACTACCCATGTAGAACTGTATTATACAATTCATAAATGAAATACCATTGCATTAGTATCTTACTATTTTTAAAATCTATTACAATACCAGGGCATTGGTAGGTCAAGTAAAGTAATAAAATAGTGTGATTTTAGACAGATGGGCGATTGTCATTTAACCAACTGTATTAAAACTCAATTTATTCCCAAAAAATTCTGTCCATCATTTTAATCGAAAAATAGCACAATGTTCAATATTCAATTAACTTCATAAGCAACTCCGACAGAATGAATTTGCAAATTTAATCCACCCAGGCCATGCTAATGAAACTAAGCAAGATGTGAATGTGACACAATTGAAGATAATTTGCTTTAGTGGCTTTTTCCTTAATTGTCTGTCTAATTGACTACAAAGCTCTTTATTGGAAGTTGGATTGTGTGCAATGAAACACACTGGACTATTTCCAAAATGACACAATAGTCTTCGAAGTCATAATAGCTTAAAATAGCTTTTCACTCTGATTACAAGGAAATAATCGTTATTGAACACACAAGTACAGGTTTTTGGTTTATTTCTAAGTGGCACTAAAATACTTTTTAAAAAGCAAGATTTTTAAGATCTTACCTCCGGAAGAAACATGACTCCTATCTTTATAAATCTCTCAGCTGAGGCAGACCTTATAGGGCTGGGATGTGCATTGACCATGTCAGTGTGACCTCAGCCAATCGGAGTGGGGGCTACCACTGAAATGTGTTGGGGGTCTGTTTGAACTTGCCTGTCTCTCTCTTTGGCAGGACAGAGAGAACCTTTTTTTTTTTAAATGCCCAGTGGCCTGGGAAAAGAAAACTGATTCTCAATCGTATTGGGTTTCTTAACAGAATGGACTTTTTTCAAAGCAAAAACCAGCACGATGGAGCTAATGATAAAAATGGATATTAAAGGCACAGGGCACATGATATCGGAATAGTTTATGACATTAGAAAGGATAGACAATTAAGTTAACATATAAAACCATTATTTATCTTGTATAGGTTTGTGTGGATTTGATTGACGACCTAAACATTAAGCATTAAGTAGAAGCAATATTTTTTTCAGTAGCTCAAGAGATATTTAGAAAATATTTTTTATGTAACATCACAAGTTAATTTATAATCATTTATGATTACATTATTTTGAAACATATAATATTTATATAGCCCCACTTTTACATTTTGTCTTTGGTAGATACAAGATTATGTCCCCCTTATAAGTGTTTCCAATTAAGGCTCCTCTGATACTTACTATGTCAGGTATTTTGTAGGTCTCAACTCCTTTAGAGGTTTGTAAAGTTCCTTAGCTTTTGCTACCATGGATCTCTCTACCATGGTAGACTAAGCTAAGCTCCTGCTGATGAGTAAGCCTCTGCTTTAGTCTCCTTAACACCCTCTTCCTGAACCAACAGACAAAGGTTGTAGCAGAATGTTAGACCCTGTCCCAAATTCCATCAACTTTTCCTGTACCTGCAGATAATTATCTAACCCATTGATGTATTTAACTAATTTGCTTCCACACAAGGAAGAGGCAAGTGGATAGTTATCAGAAACAGGATTCCAGGGTATTTTTATGTTAGCTCTGACCACAGCACATTTATAAACACAGGAGTAGTAAGAAGGTTTTCTGCATCCAAGATTTTTCCTTCCAGTTATAAAAGATTTAACAGGGTAAATGTAAACACTATGGTCACATAGATTCAGATGTAATGATTCCAGGTCAATTCGGAGCAGGACCAATTTAATTAGACAAACTGGAGTAGAAAATCCATTCAGACCAAACAAAAAGGAAAAACAGCAATCAGATAATTGCTTTGCCCACAAGCCCATCATGTGTACAGACACTTGTGTCCAGAGTAGACACCATATCATCCACACACACTATCCTCTGCTCATGCCCACACAATCTGAAGTCTACACATACAAATGCTGATGACCAAAGCAGACACCCTTAGATTCCCTCAGGTACCTACCTGCTCGCACCATTAGGAAACATTTGGGGAGTACATGTAATGGATGATTTAGTACTGTGCTGTTGGTATCCCTCACAATAAAGGAAGCCTATGACCATATCACAGTTTACAATAAACAATAGGAACATGTGCTGGTAAATGCTTCTCTATTGTTATATTGCTCATATATATTGAAGCTCTGACTAAATGTCTGGGTTCAGCGCCCGCACCACAGATTACCAAGTATATATAATCCAGATTATATTATACATTTTGTCCAGTTTTTGAAAAGAAGAAAAGCTTTTGGTCCATTGAAAATATTACAACTGAAGTGATTGAATGGCACCTGCATTTGTGACCATGATATTGCCATACAGTGTGACCAAATATTCAACTTTTATCTCTAGATAGGTGTTTTTATTGTAATTATGTGAGCTCTGATCCCTTTGTATATTGAACAGCACAGTTTATAGCATCGCATGCCTCCTATTTCCCATCAGCTTTAGGTTGGTGACAAATTACACAATGTAAAAGTTATGTGACCATAGAAGTGCACTAATAACAGTATATCTCCAGTGTTATCATCGTGCTTACCCTGTATCTGTTGGTGTGTGTTGGGAATGACAAGCAGAAAAATGCTACATGGGTTGCTAAAGCAACTTGAGAAGCATATAGAGAGTAAAGATTTTTATAAATATATCAGCCACAAAATTGTAATTGAATTATTTTGAAAATATTATCTGTTGAACCAACTCATCAGTGCTTTAAAAACTGGTAGCAACTCATACCGGGAGGCAGGCAAAAAATTGGCTTGAGGCCAACTACAAGGCTGGTATTTTTCTGAAGAAAAGGTGGTAACCCTAGCTCTACTTCTTTTTTTTTTTTTCATTTTTCATTGATGTTTTCGTTTTGGGTCTATATTGTGATCTTTTTGTATTTAAGGGCATTTAGAGGCCCATTATCACAACCATCACTCCTTTGTTCCAATGGCATGTTGTGTTAACTAATTCAAGTTTTTCATTTTAAAAGTCAATGTCTTTCTTATTTCCTATTCCTAGGACTGTATTTCCTATTCATTTTGCAACTCATTTGATGCATGTTTTCATGGAAAACAAGGAAATTCCTAAGTGGCCTCAAACATTTGAACAATGGTGTATATATGTGAAATACATACTGATTAACATCACATAAACATAAAATACATTTTGTATTACATGAAATATTAGGAAGTGACGAGAACCATGAGGATTTTTGATTTAATAATATATTTATATTATAATATTCATACAGTCATTACCAGACATGAGAAGGTTTACGGAATTAACCCTTCTATTACCAAACATCAAAAGTTTCATAAATGTAACTCCTCTATTATCAGACATGATCAGTTTCAGTAAATTAACTATGCGCATACACAGTCACAAAACCAGACACACAGTCACACAATCACAGAATGGGTTTCTTACCTGATGCTGGCAGTTGGCAGGCTGCTGGAGTTTACACGGAGCTCCATGTGAAGGAGAGATTTCTGAACTCTCAACCAAACAGGAGAGCTAAGAAGTCTCCTGCATTGGCTGATACCTCCTTCACTCTCATTCCAGGACAATTGTCCCAGCTTTTGTGTGCCCAGGACCAGAGACATAAAGTCACATTGCAGCATGTGGTTACAAACACAAACACTTTATTCTGCAAGTTATGAATGAATGTGATATCTGTTAAAGAAAGCAAATCCAGTTCAATTGGCAAAAGGCTTAGTTGGACAATGTGGGTTAGGGAAGACAGGGTTTTTAACGGCACAAAAGACAAACTCCACGCTGCACATAATGTTTCACTTGCACCTCCCACTGGTCAGTTTGGCCAGAAACTTCTGGAAAGTTCAACAAAGAACCCTATTTGAATCCAGCCAAACCACCATAAATATGCTGGACAATGATGTCTTCAATTCATTGAATTTCTAATTGCACATCTCGGCCCTAGTTGAGAACCTTTCATTTGGAGGGAAAGAACCCTGCAGGGAGTGAAATAAGTAAGGGCGCTTACATTTCCACTGAGTGGAGGGTCACCACTATTGGTTGGCTTACTGAGGTATGCAATAAAATACTTGAATGAACTGAACACATAATTGTCTAGCATATTTATGCCAATTTTTCAAAGATTCAAATCCCATTATCTGAAGACAGAGTTGGTGCATAAATGTCACACCACACACATAGATGTAAAAAAGCAAGGACTGGGACGCTTCCAATCATCCCCATCCAGGCTAGAGGTGTGTTTCCGAGACATAGACACTGCACACCAATCAGTGGGGAAGAGATGATCATCCCTATCCAGGCTAGAGGTGTGTTCCGAGACATAGACACTGCACACCACTCAGTGGGGAAGAGATGATCATCCCCATCCAGGCTAGAGGTGTGTTCCGAGACATAGACACTGCACACCAATCAGTGGGGAAGAGATGATCCTCCCCATCCAGGCTAGAGGTGTATTCCGAGACATAGACACTGAACACCAATCAGTGGGGAAGAGATGATCATCCCCATCCAGGCTAGAGGTGTGTTTCCGAGACATAGACACTGCACACTAATCAGTGGGGAAGAGATGATCATCCCCATCCAGGCTAGAGGTGTGTTCCGAGACATAGACACTGAACACCAATCAGTGGGGAAGAGATGATCATCCCCATCCAGGCTAGAGGTGTGTACCGAGACATAGACACTGCACACCAATCAGTGGGGAAGAGATGATCATCCCCATCCAGGCTAGAGGTGTGTTTCCGAGACATAGACACTGAACACCAATCAGTGGGGAAGAGATGATCATCCCCATCCAGGCTAGAGGTGTGTTTCCGAGACATAGACACTGCACACTAATCAGTGGGGAAGAGATGATCATCCCCATCCAGGCTAGAGGTGTGTTCCGAGACATAGACACTGAACACCAATCAGTGGGGAAGAGATGATCATCCCCATCCAGGCTAGAGGTGTGTTTCCGAGAAATAGACACTGCAAACCAATCAGGTTGCTGAAAATCATCTCGGCGACATGGAAACATGAAAATCAGTGTTTTGAAGCCACAAACTGATTATTGTTTATTTATCCTGCTATAACTATATAACTATTTGTATATATAGCTTTTAAATTAAAGCAGCTTTTCATTGAGCATACCTTTTTCTTTAAAATAGAACGTTGGAACGTAATTTTTGTGACAATTGTGAGGAACGAATGCTCAATCCAACTGCTTTATGCAAGCAAAAACAAAATAGTATAAATCTTATACTGTTCATTAAAAATATTGAATAACTTTTTTCCTCCTTTAATTCATCAATGAATGAATAGTAAGTGAAAGCTACAGAATGCTAGCAGTGTTACCCAGTATTCAAATGTTATCTTCATTATGAGCATATGTGAAATATATAACTCATTATTATGGTTTCTATTCATTTTGCACAGCTTGCTACAGTTTCCAGGCGAATGTCTAGGCACATACTCTCAGATTCCCCGCATTTCACTAGCCTCTAATTAAAGAGAAATAAGATTTAATTTTGCTGAATGCATAAGAAGTTACATTTTCTCTATAAAATTGAAGTAAGACTATTTGTAGATCTATTGGATATTACACAAAATTACCCAGCTTTTGGCTAGAGTCTGGGAGGGAAAAACAAGAAAAAAGAGTTTGGCTTCTCATCATACCATAAAGTAATGACTCCCAATCCAGGCACTTGAGTAAAACAATACTTTATTCCGACATCTTTAAGATTTGAAGTAGTGGCATGTGATGGCTCTGGTGCAATCTACCACCTGACGCGTTTCATCATTACCGACAAACGTCGGTAATGATCAAACATAGGTTCTTGTTTGATTATATGATGTTTAGACTGTGTTATGAGGTGGAGCTCCAAGGCTACACCAGTGTGTTTGAACTTGATCACACACTACCTTACTGTCTCATCAGTAAGGTAGTGTGGATCCACAATTCTTCTGTCCGTCTGGGAGAGAAAAAGCAACAATCAAAGTATATCAAACATAACTGTGCTTGCAACATATTTACCTGGAATCAGATTGACACCTGCCCCCTCTGTGCAAACACATCTTTGTTGGACATATCCACTACAACTAGGGGGTGGGTAGGGATGGTGCACAGATGGAGTGTTATCATCGTGCTTACCCTGTATCTGTTGGTGTGTGTGTCGGGAATGACAACCCGATGCACCCAATGGCACAGATGACTGTCTGTCACCGTCATCCACTCCTCGTTATTAGAGCTTGGCCTTGAAAATCAGTTAAAAATGCTTAAAATGGGTCAGTTAGAAGGTGAGGTAAAGATGTGTGGCTGCACAGGGTACAAGTAGCAAAATAGAGGAGATTTTTCTTTTGTTTTGCTTGCAGTGGACCTTTTATGGACATGTGCACAATTCCAGGATAATGTCATTAAATATGCATAGCTGTATTTAATAGACCCTAAAACAGACAATGCTGTAGTCAATATGTGCCATTTCTGCAGATTAGTTTGTTCATTTATTATTGTAATTGCCATTTAGTAGTAAAAACAAGCTGCCAGCCTATTAACACAAACACAGCCCCCCACTAAGCATCAGTGAAGATTGAATTTTTGGATTATATCAATTCAGTCGCTTTTAACAATTATGTTTAATTGGAACTTCTTGGAAGAAAAGTGTGTTATCAGAAAACAAACATTGTCTATATCTATAGATAAGTGGATGGACAGACAGAGAGAGATGTCTGTCTCCCAGCAGAGTAAGCGTGTGTCTGATTAGAAGATCATCAGGAGGATTTAGTCCCTCTATAAACTGAATGAAGAATCCAATTTTTACCTTAAAGCTGCCATTGTATCAGCATACATTTAGCTCATTGCCACACTGTTTTAATATCATGAAAAGCAATATAAAATAACTAGAAATAATCTGGAGACCATAATTTGACATGATACATATATAAAGACACTAATTTTCTTAGCATCTTTATAAAAAAGATAGATTTATTACAATTTCAAGGAAAAGGTCACTTAGAAAACAAAAAAATAGAACATTAACGGATTGAGAGTCTAGAATGTTATAACAATAACTTCCCAATGGTAATAAAGTTAATTGGTGCCAGTCTGTTTGTTGTGATGATGACTAGACTATAGAACACGTCCGATGTTATATCCCTATAGAAAAGCTAAATAGCTAGTGATAGTGTAATATATGTCATGAACATGGAAGCGAATTAGCCAAAATGATAAAAACAAGGAGCTCACCTGTACTCTCCTCAAAGAAAATGTATATACAATGTATTAAAAAATATCCAAATATATAGAAGTTGTTACTCACAGTACCACCATCAGTCATGTCTGCCATGCATCAACCCATTATAGAATTATTTTCTTAATTGTATTCTTTGGTGTAATCAACTTTAGCTACCCATCATTCATTCCAAGACTTCCGCATGTCTCATGTCATATGAAGCAGCTGCTTCGATATGTTTTATTTATTATGCATTGATTCATGCAATAAAGTTGATTATGACAAAATACTAAATCTGTTTAATTTTCAGCTTTGCCTTGTGTGACAAATTCTATTTCTCTTGATTTGCATGAGATTTTTTTGGGATGTATTGTATTTATTAATCTGAATATTAATAAAGTATAACCAAATGCAGTTCTGTATTGCAGTTATTCGCGTCACCTAGCTATTTACATAGCTAGTACATATACAGACACATTTGAGCCTTGGATGTTTGTGCTCTGTGACCATTTACACTACTGACAAGGATTAGGTAATGATATAATTATTATTATATATTATTAGTAATAATTATTTAGATTCTAAAGTAAATAATGAATAAATAACAAATAAAGCTGGCCTTCAATATGTCTTGTCAACATATTTTCTATTGTTTTTACAACGACTATAATGTATTTTTTTCACGGAAAACAAGAACATTTCATAGTGACCCCAAACATGTGAAAGGTAGTATATATATATATATATATATATATATATATATATATATATATATATACAGCAGCACAAAATAGTGTAATCCCCCTGCAGCCTGATGCCTTGTCCATACAAAGAAAACTGTGAGAATAAATATGTCATCCTTCACAGAGAGAGTAGAAAAAAAGTCTTAACATTGTGACCTTCACAAGTATAAAACTGGAGCAGAATGACCAAAGGCATCTAGCATGGGTATTTTTTTCTGTGAAATTTAAAATACATCGGTTGTCAGATAACTGAAATGCACTGTAAATAAAATTAACAGTGATTTCTCATAATTGCACTTATACAATAATTGATCCAATAATAGTGTCTTTTTATTTGCCCACAAGTAAAACTGGTGATGGATGAAACTTAACAAAAGAAAGAACACTCCACTTCAAAATGTATCATTCTGTCTGCTAAACTACATCAGGATTAGCAGTTATACCTTGCAATGCAATACATCCTTGAAGAAAGGTAAAGGTGGCACTTAACGAGGCATTTACTAAGAAAAGCGCAAATATATTACTATTTTGGAGCTTTGCTTCTCTTGCAATGTACTAACCATTTAACACTCAAATAGTAAATATGAGCAAATTGGGAATAAAAACAGGCAAGTTTGTGAATACTTTTCCTGCCTTTTTTATTAGCACTTGCGAAAAGCTGGTGTAATTTTCAAATGCAAAATAAGAATTATTTTTCACAAAATATGCGAATATTCGCAAAACTCTTTAGCATGAGCAAATATAATCGCAATATATTAGTGCAACCGGAAAAATGCACAATACATAAAAATAAATGGAAGAGGGGCAAATCAAGAAAAAAAAATGCACAATGTTACAAATATCCACAAATTGTTCCCTACTCATGTTTTACTACTTTTTTTCCCTACTGCAATTGTTTAGTACATGACCCCCTTAGTTAGGATGGGATAGGTTGGTTGGAGACTAGTTTGTGTTTTCTTTCACCTCTCCATCATCAGTATTGTGTGTGTGTGTCTGTCACTTAATTACCACTTTTTATTCTCATTTTTATGTTGAGCTTTTTTTTTATTTCACCATTCCAGTGAAAATCATAGTATACAATCAAGATTGGAATTGCTTATGCCCCCCAAACATTATTATAAGTGGGACAGTTGAGATTCAGGACACTAAACACATTTAGATGCTACGGAGGTATGTGCATGAACAAAAAGGATGGCACTCCCATGTGTCCGGCATTGCTGAAGGAAGATGCTGAGAAGGTATGTGGTAATTTCGAAGAGGGATACACACATTAATGAAACTGTTTGTCATTCTGTATAAAAGACAAGCTGTGACATGGACTTAGTATTGGAAGGTTAATTACAGCAAAATAAGTAGCATAGATTTCTCAAAACACTACATGAGACAGTGTATTGAGAAACACTGTTTGGGTAAAATAGAGTATCATGTATAGCACTCAGAGGGTTAAATGTTTTGATGTATGACATTGAAAGGGTAAGAATATGTGCATATAGGTTATCGATTAATCTCACATGTTAGGTGTACTGTTGGTAAGTTAATATTGTACACAGGTGCAGGGCCACAATCAGGGGGGTGCAAACAGTACCCCACTCCTGTAGGGTCTGCAATGAGAGGATGTCTTGAGCTGTGCACGGACATCACTAATTATGAAAATATATTTACTAGCAAAACTTTAATTTTCCTACATTCGCTTTGTATTAAGAGTTTGGGGGGTAGCTTTATGGTGTGTTCCTTTTTTTCATTATGTGGTGCTGATGTAATAAACACTATTCCTTACAAAAACCTGGCTGTATCTGGGACTGGGCACAACAATGTCTTCTTGTCCATGGAGTGTGGGGCAGCTGGAGCATTAAAGACGGCTGTCCTGCTTGGTATGCAGTGACAAAAGAGGAAGAGTGAGCAGGTGTGGTCATACCCTAATGCATGCTGCCTACAAATTAGCTGTGCCCTAGACAGGTTTAAGAAGCACTGCTCTGGACCACCAGGGGGTATGTTTCAGGAGTTGGGGAATACTTATGAGGGAGGCCCAAACTATTCGTACAAAAAGGGGTCCCAAAAGTTCTGATGACGGCCCTGCACAGATGTATTTATAGCATTCTGAGGTTAGTATGTACAGTGGCAAGAGTGACCACTTTGGTGTGATCTGATTTTCATCTACATCACAAGAATACAAACACAATGGGGGTCATGAATAGGGTCATTGTCCTGCAGCATCAACTAACTTAAACTGAGGAACAGCTGGCAGAGAGCCATCCCAACATTATCCTATATGATACTGTAATAAACTTGGGAATTTATTGTCCCCTCAATGATGGCAAGCTGTCCAGGTCATGATGCAGTAAAGCAGCCCTCCATTCATGATGTTTCCTCCACCATATATCACCATTGCAATTATGTGTTCTAGTTGGTATGCAGTGCACATTTTACGCCACATGTAGCGCTGCATATTCTCCCTGAGCCATTCAGCTTTAGTTTGGTCAGTCCACAAAACGTTTTCCCAGATCATAGGGTCACGGGAGCCTGGATGCAGGTTTTCTTTTGGCACCCAAAGGTGGGGTATAATATGAACTCCTTCCCTTTAGACATTTCTGTTCCAGACATGTCCATTTTATTATTGGGGGACTTTATTTGTGCAAGCTCCACCCCGTCACGTTCTGTGATTGGCTCAAGGGAGGAGGATGTTCTCTGTGGTGTCTGCAGAGGCAGAACACCACATCCAGAAAAAGAAACAAGATGCAAGTGTCCTTCCTTGGCAGACACCATAGAGAACTTCCTCCTCCCTGCAGCCAGTCACAGCTTGCACCCGTCGCGCTGTGCTTGGAATAACAAGGAGGAGGACGTTCTAGGGAGAGCGTTCCCTGCCTCAGCGCCTCTCACCCAGTGCACCCGCCCAGAATCGGTCCTGCTGCCATGGGTCATGAACAGAGATGTTAACTCCAACGATTCCTTCAAGCCTTTAGCTGTTACTCAAGGGCTTTTTATTACCTCTTTGAGCATCCAGCATTGTGCCCTTTGAGTCATCTTGGCTGACACCCACTTCTATGAAGAGTAGCCATAGTACTAAATCGTCTTCATTTATAAAGAACTTGTCTAATTGAGGACTGATGAGTATGTAAACTTTTCAAGATTACTTTTTAACCCTTTCCAGCTTTATGCACATCATCAGTTCTTGATCTTAGGTCTTCTGAGACTTCTTTTGTGCGAGGCATGGTTCACATCAGCAGATGCTTCTTATGAATAGCAAAATCAAAATGTTTGAGTGTTTCTTTTTAAGTCAAAGTAGCACTAAAACGCACCTCCGCACCTCCAATCCCGTTTCATGGACTGGACTGTACATTTGCTAACTCCTGACTACAATTAGACTCATTAGCCTGGGAGTAAACATACTTTTTCCAAGGCACACTGTGAAAGTTTGAACAATATATTCAATATGGACAAGAAGAATACAATAATTTGTACTTTATTAGTTAAAACATATTGTATTAAGATCAGTAATTCCAACAGGTTCACTTACTTTTTCTTGCCACTGTATGTGTGCGCATGCATGTTCAGTCAAATATATTGCACTAGAGGATGACCCACAAATGGGCACTATTCCATTTGGGACCTCAATCCCATGGTCATGTCATTCTCCTGTGTTCGGAAAGCCAGAGAATAATAATGTGCAAGCTCAGAGCTCTGTGCATGCACAGTATTGCTGTCAGTTTGAGTGACAGCAATACTGTGCTTGCATGGTAGAACTTACACTTGGCGTCCTAAGCCCCCACCCCCCAAAGCCAAGAATTTGGGAGGTAAGCAGTATGTGCCGAATGCCTAAATTCCCCTCCATAAAAATATATTTACTGGCTGTCCCCATTTTACCATGCGTGAAATGGAAGGAAGGACAAGAATCATAGCTGCACCTTCTTCCATACAAATTGTATATATGTTCACATACCTGTATATACAAGTATGTGTGTTGACTCTTTAAATTCCATAAAGATTTTACATGACCTTCCAGTACTCACGGTGTTAAAGCTCCTCTTTTACTGAAGTTGTCAGTGAAGAGATCCAAGATACAGGGGTTGCTATGGAGATTGAAAAGCTGTTCAAAGATGTACGTCATCTGAGGCCAAGGACTGTTAATCCACAAACACTTTGAATTTTATTTATCTGAGACGCTGATGACAAAAACGCAAAAGGGTTTGCAAGAAAAAATGTTTAAAAGACCAGACCTGCGTCCAATAAAAATGTTTTTTTCTGTTTATCGATTGTTATATATTAAAATAACAACTCTAACATGATAGTTTGATAACTGAATTGTTATGCCTCTATATTCTGTCATATATGTCCCAATCAGTGGAGGAGAAAGTTGTTGGCATTAATCATTCCTGTTTGCGCACTAGGTCAAGACCTAGCAGTAACTGGTGCCAAGAAGGAGCCTCCTCTCCCCGGAAGGAAACCTATCAGCAAAAAAAAGCTTATTTTTAAATAAAAAAAACATCAGAAATAGATATTTTAATATGCTTTCAGGAAAGAATACAAACAAAGTACCTTATTGAGCCCTCTTTGCTCTGTACATCTCTATCAGGGGCCAGACATTTAGAATCTTGGGATAGATTTTCCTTCATCCTAATCAAGATTCCATTATTTTTTGTTTTCAGTTGTCCTTTAACCCCTTAATGACGTTAGAACATACTATGCCATCCTAACTTTAAGTGCCTTAAAGTCGTTAGGACGGCATAGTACGTCCTGTATTAAAAAGCTCCCGCGATGAGCTGTTTTCGGATCCTGCTGCAGGCACTTGCACTTTGAGTGGCCGCAGTCTGACAGGGGAAATGTAGCCAGTGCTCAAAGCGAGCACCAGCTACATTTCTCCAAATCGCGCTGAGCCCGAACTTCCGGGTTTGGGCACGTCTTCGTGACTTCACACGTGACGTCCAGAGGTCTTGCGATTTTTTTGCAGGGACCCACAGGCTCTATTAAGACCCTGATCGGGTCTCTGCCAGAGTGTTCCTGGCTACCGATCACCTAGAAATAATATATCCCTTACTCCATCAGAAGATTTTATCACAGATTATTTTTCACTTTGAATCAGTACCTATAAAGAACCACAACATATACACAGTTACATTGTAGTTTCAGTTGAAAAAAAGGCTGGTGTTGAATACTTTTCCTATTCTTGTTTACCGCTATTGATTCAAAAGAAGGCAAAAAAAAAACCAACTTCCTAAATTTTAAATTCTGCTTTCAATGGGGAAAGAATCTTTAGTCACTTAACAGATATATACTTGGATAGTCCTTTATGTCCTGCTTTTGTCAAATAGTATCCGGTCCCTTTTTAAAATGTATCTAATGTATTCAATAGCAAAACCTATTCAGGCAGTTTACCTTTATTGTCCTTAACTTAAAGAATCCTTTCTGCTGTTGTACAAATTTCCTTTCTGAAAGTCTTAGCGGCTGATCTCTTGTACATTGTACTGTTCTGTTCTGTTATTGAACATGTCTTTGTTTAAGGCATGCTAGGCCATGTAAATATTTATATACTGTTATCAGATGCTATTACTCTAGTGTGAACAAATTAAATTTTCTAGTCTTTCCTCATAATTAAAATGTTGCATTCCCCTTATTAGTTTTGTAGTCCTCCTCTGAACTTTCTCCAGTTCCATAAAGTCCTTTTTCGTAAAAGGCGCTCAGAGTTGAACTACACATTCAAGGTGGGCTCTTGCCGTGGACCTGTAAAGAGGTAGAATAATAACTTCTACTCATCAGTCAATACCCCTTGTAATACATGCCGATATCTTATTTTCCTCTGCAGCTGCCAGCTGCCACTGTGCACAACTGCTAAGTCTAATGTTTACAATTACTCCCAAATCCTTTTCATAAGTAGATTTTCCCAAAGAAAGACCATTTAAACTATATATTGCATTTTTATTACTATACCCAAAATGCATAACTTTTTACATTTGTCTATTTTCAGTCTCATTTGCCTGCCTAGTTACCCAGTTTCTCCAAATCCTCTTGTAATGGAGAAACATGTAGTTCAGTCTGTTTTACTTAAAACACATTGCAGTTGGCACAAGTACATCCAAATCCGCTGCTGCACCTTGGAACCTGCCCAGTATGCTGAATATTCTACAGTTGACCTCAATCTCTTTTGCCTGCCTAGTTACCGAGTTTATCTAAATCATCTTGCAATGAAGACACCTCCAGTTCAGACTCTATCACCCTATTTCATTGTGTGTCATCTGCAAACACAGCTCACTATGCACACAGGTGGCTTTAATAAACAAATTATAAAGAAAACCCAGTACTCTCACATTTGACTGATTTCAGTCAATTTGTACAGCAACCTTTTGTGTGGAACCGTGTCAAAAGCCTTAGCAAACTCTAAATAGATCACATTCACCAGAGTACCAAAATCTATATTTTTACTCACTTCTTCAAGTTAGTTTGACAAGACCTGTCTCTCACAAAGCCATGTTAGCTCCTGCTAACGCAATTCCTGCTCAAGATGAATACTTTAATGTATTCCCTAAGCAACCCTTCAGTTTCCCCACCAGAGATGTCAAGCTTACAGGCCTGTAATAACCTGGCTGGGATATTTATCTCTTTTTAAATATGAGCCCCACATCTTTACGCCAATCTGTGGGCACCATGCCTGAAATTACCTCATTTCTGAAAATCAAAAATAATGGTCTGGTCAGGAGCCAACTTTTGCTTTTTAAGTACCTGTGGACGCATACCATCCATCCTCAGGGTGTTATGTACCTTAATATTATTTCATCCATTTCATTGTTTTAACACTTTTTCTTGTGTCAGCAAATCATATGCTTACTGTGAGTGTTATGTAACATTAGCTTGCAGGTTCTTGACCATTGAGTCTTCCTTGGTAAAAACAGAAGAAATTAAAATATTTAAAATATCTGCTTTCTTTGTCCACACTGCCCAGCTCAGCTATTTTACAGGATTTGTTGGCATCTATGTGATCCCTCAGCCAGTGGTGTATCTTGATTTTGTGCTGCCCTAGGCAGACAAAATCCGGGCACCCCCCTACCCAAGCTGTACACCCACGTTACACACCTAAGACATGCCCCATCATTCAGACTCACATCAAGCTCATACTCCCATCACACACACACACTCCCATCACACTCAGTCACACACTCCTACTCCCATCACACTCAGTCACACACTCCGACTCCCATCACACTCCGTCACACACACTGTCTCCCATCACACACACTCTGACTCCCATCACACTCAGTCACACACACTGTCTCCCATCACACACACTCTGACTCCCATCACACTCAGTCACACACACTGTCTCCCATCACACACACTCCTACTCCCATCATACTCAGTCACACACTCAGACTCCCATCACACTCAGTCTCTCACACACACACACTCTCCCATCAGCACTTACCTTTCCCTGGTGGCAGGCAGCATGGTCCCTCCATGCTGCCTGTTCGGCTTCCCGGCGATTGTGCCGACAGGCCACGTGACCGGGCGCGCGTATGACGTCAGCGCGCCCGTCACGTGACTGTCGGCACTTCCGTGTCGGCACACTGCACGGAGAGCCGAACAGGCAGCACGGAGGTTTCTCCGTGCTGCCTGTTCGGCTCCCCGTGCAGCCTGGCAGGCAGAGCGATGGTGAGGGGGGATCTTCCGATCCCTTCTCACCTCCGTCTCTGCCTGCAAGCGCGGTCTATTTTTTTTTTTAAAGGGCCGCGTTGTTTTTTTTTTTTACATTTTTGTTTTTTTTTTACATTTTTTTTCTTTTCAGTGCTGGGGGGCGCTGCCGCCCCCCAAAATTTTCCGCCCTAGGCATCCGCGTAGGATGCCTCGCGGTGAATACAGCACTGCCCTCAGCTTTATAATGTTTATATCCTAATTTATTATTTCATTATATACTTTACTGGTTCGCCACATTGGTTTCAATATGGTTTTTAATATGTTTATCAGTACCCAAATATAGGGTTGAAAAAATATCAAACTGCTTCAGCGAATTTATCAAACGTCAGGCTTTATTTCGTTTCATACTTCCATATTTTAATTACATTATTTGTCCAGTCAAATAAAGTACATTGCTGCCATAACCAGAAAAGCCGTTTTAAATCTGATGAAAATATTTACTTTTTTCAGAACAATATAACAAATAAACTACGTTGTGAGAGACACAGAATTTGATAGTTTTGGCACAAACCTTGCAGACTTATCTCTGTACAGGTTTGGATCAGACATTATATTTGTCTAGTATTAAGTAAAAAAAAAAATCACTTCTAAATGCTTGCCAACATAGAAAATTCTTTAGATCCCATTATTTATGCAGTTACTTTTTTAATGCTGAGCTATATAGACAGATACCGAGTGTGCTAACTCTCCAGGAAGTAATGGGATACAAGGGAGCAGAAATAGCTAGTGTCTGTGTGTGTGAAACACATACCCTCTTCCATTGCACTAGACTTCCATGGAAACCCCCTTCCCATACAAGATCTGTATTTGTGAGAGAGTAATGCTGCCCACACCTTCAACCTTGAAATATTTCTCATCCCACAACACCCCAAACTCTTGTACAGACTGTACAATGTACCTTTGCTATCATATAGTACATTCTCACCTACTGAGAATTAGAGAACTTGACATAATACTGGTTTGCAGATCTCCATGGCGGATTGCTAGCCTTTTGGGGTATCAATACCAGTATTGCTACTGTCTGAGTGGAGCTATAATAAATAAATGGCTACCATTACATTTTTTTTAAGTGGCCTGCAAGTAAATTACAAGCTTGGTGTCAACCCTATCATCACTTGTTTAAGGTAGGCTGGGGTCAAATACCTGTTTTGCATGTTTTTCTTTTCACGTTTCCAAATATATTTTGTGGGGGGTGGGAGGGATTTTCTGTGTGAAATATTCCTGATAGAATTATCTGTGAACATTTGTTCCATCATCGCTAGTCGCTTGTTATGATACCTGTTGCCATGGTTATCTAGAAAAGATTCCTGCAGTGACACCAGCTTTGCAATGCAAAAATGGCTGTCATGGTTACACACACATTGCCTCTGCAATGAGATCTGCTTAAATGAACCGGAAATGATGTTATGGTATCCTGATGTTGATTTTGGTATTGTTTTTTGTTTGTTTGTTTACTCTGAATATTATGCTATGAGTTTCTGTTTTTATTAAAATAAAATGTTTGTTCTGTGTGGGATTTTTCAAAGCATGTAATGAACCATTTGTTATTTTTTGCATGCTGAAATATGCATAGATTTTAGCAGATTTCAGAAGTCCTGACGGACGCATCGCACAGACATCCACCGGCTGTTAGCGAGGGGGATCCAGGTCCCCTGTAGCTCTGCAGGGGACCTGGATCCCAGTCTTATAGTCAGACCTCTATTTTAAGTCAGACTATAAGACGACCTCGAATATAAGACAAGGGGTCTTTTTCAGAGCATTTGCTCTGAAAAAAAACTTGTCTTATATTCGAGCAAATACGGTAGTATAAAAAAGAAAGAAACATATTAATGTCTGTATTTAAAATGCAATGTCACAAAATGTCCTGTTCGGTGTAATTATGTAACTTGGAAAGTAATATAGAAAAAAAATAAGTATTTTACAAAATATAATATATAAACATGTTTACTACAGTTTTAACAATGTTTTATTGGTTTGTAGCTCTGTGATAAACACACCAAAAAATCTGAGCGCCTAGAAAGAAGAGGAAAGAGGAACAGAGGGATCTGGGCTCAAAGAAGGGATTATCTCTCCTAAATAGAGACACTTGGCAGACATGGAACTAATTCATAGATATTTTCTACCTGAAATGGTACAAGGGAGATTAAAGACATGCGAGTGAGGGGCAGACTATAGAATCCTATCCATTATTGGTTGTGCTGTCACCAGTGATAGGCATAGTGTCTGTACAAGAACACTAGTGTCCGTGGCAGGGTCTGTAAAGGTCCACAGAACATCATTAGATAGTGTGTCCCAAAGTGCAATAACAGTCCACCATGTACAATGTAAGTGCCTTACTCTGGCTGTCACACACACACACACATATTTCTGCCTATTGTGAGACTGTGATAAGGGGTCAGGGAGTAAAATATAAAAGCTAGGAGGAAACTATTCAGAAGACCTGTTTTTCTTACAGAAATGGACAAATGACAGTTTTATCATACGCATAAATGATTCTGGGTCTATATATGCAAATAGGCCTTTTAGTAGATGCTACTTTAATTTCATAACAGCTATAAAGAAATCAATTTTCCACATCATCTTCTCTTTGCCATCCCACATTTATTTACTCTCTTATTTCATCTCTTCCACAAACTCTCATCTAATCTTCTCTTTATCCTTGTATATCATTGTTCCACTTCATTCCTCCCTTGCTTCCCATATCCTCTTTACTGCTTTTTCCCATACTATGTTTGCTACTTATTATAGCAGACCTTTAAAAAAAAAAATCACACACACACAACATCAATATAATGATACAAATGTGTTGTGTTCCGTAAAAAGAAAACGTAATATGTTGATTCAATTATGAGTTTGATTTTCCTTGCATTCCCAGGCAAAATGCTTCTTTTAAATAGTGCAATCAGATTTAAATAGTATTGTTTTGTTCTTGCACAAAGGAGACTACAGTAATGAATTTTTCCTCCAAATTAAACTTGATCAATTTTCCTAGCTAATCAAATGACACAGAGTCTAGTTTTCATTTAAATGCTAATGAATGAATATTCAACTTCGTTAGAAAGGTCTCTCTAATACTTTATGTCTTATTGTCTACTTTGGATGCCATCATTTGCACATTATATTTTATCAAGGAAAACCAAACATCTTACCATGCAAAAACAGGTATGCAATATTAATCCAAAATTCTCTGAATGACACACATTGTTACACACAACGGTAAGCGCCAACATTCTATTCGGTGAACATTTACTGGACTCTGAAGGGAAATTTAATGATGTTCTATGGAACTTCACAGATCTTGCCATGGACACTGGAGCTTATTACTGGTTATACAATCTGTACTGAAACATTGCAGGGGGGAGGGAGAAAACAAGTTCTTCAATAACCAATTGAGTATAGTTCTAATACATTTAATAAAGTTAAAACTTCATTAAATGTAGTAAAATGATACTTTAGGGACAAAACACATTTGAGAATGAGATTGCAGCCTGGAAACGTTTTGGTTTTTCGTGTGTCATTTATTCTACTTAAACGTTATTTAATGCATTCTCTCTATGCTCAATTGGATATTGGTGTGTTTATTTTTTTCTGCAATTTTGTTGGTTATTGGCCACCGAAAAGGGACAGTGTTCGAAATTTCCTATAGCATTACAAACTGGAACCAAACTGGATTTCTTTAGTACCACCTATTGTGCTGCCCTATAATTTTTATATATTATATGCTGTATTGCAACTTGCCTTATGAGTGTTTTGCAGCAAAAGGACAACTCGGTTTGAGGGGTTGCATGTTGCCTGCGCATTGGATAAAACCCACCTTTATTCATTTATTTCTTGGATTACATAGACTTTGGTGAAGTCCAACCTGGACACCTTCGTCTGAGTCATGCCATTCAGCTTTCCCTAGTTATTCTTAAAAGAACAAATGACACTTATGTCATTGGGCAGAGTCAATCAGGACCAGGCTCCAGGAACAGTCACTTGGCACAAAATATCCACCTCCAAATAAGGGTCGCCGTTGATATTTATGGTAAACGCAGATATATGGAGATAATAGAGAGAATAGAGCCGCATATAGTGTAAAAAACAAGACGACATAATAGTGGACACTTAAAATACTGTTGCTTACATTAAACTAAGCATAGATTTACACAACAAAGTATATGATCGGGTAAGTACAGAGTGATGTCGGCTCTGTCTTGAGGGTGAAGAAACATCTGGCGAGCTCCGAATCACCGTCTTCCATGAAGCAACTTCCTGACACTGCCCGTCTAGTGCACTTGTTTACCTATTTAATCCTTATTGACTCTGGTAAAGGAATGCCCAGTGTACATTTAATATATGCAACATATAAAGGAAGCTGTGCATTGGCATACCTTCCAATGTTAAAAGAGTCTATGAGTCCAACCCGGTCAGTTCCAGGCATTGCATCAAAAGTGTAAATACATGTTTTCATATTTGGTGACGTATAACCACAAATGTGAATCTGCAAAGTGTTGTAATGGTAAGATGTTTAATAGTGCTATCTGATCATTTAGCAGCTTGTATCATGCCTGTGCATATTAAGTGGACTTTAGTGTGTCTTGTAATTACCATCTATCTCTTACCCAGTAACCCCTTCCCTAGTGTAATACATAAATTACAAAAGTAATGTTCATCAATGACCCACTCCATTTAAAAATAATTTATGGAAACATGAAAGCCAAATACTGCTCCATCTAGTATTTTATTACATTATTCTAAAGTACACCAAATGGTCTTCTATCCAATAATTACTATTATCTACATTATTTATTTGACACTTTCAAGAGTATGTTTTTGTTAAATGTTTTGGATGTACTATTCTACTTAACACAGACATATAATTGGTAAAAGGATATAAGAGAAATATCGAATTGAATTATCATTTACCATAGGATCCATAGAAAGTAATGATGACATATTTCTGCCACCATATATATTTGTGGATATATACATCTAATTAGAACTTGAGCCACAAATGATATAGTAATATAGAAGGTAAACTTCTATGGCAAGGAGAAAACCAAAATGATTCATTTAATCCGGAGGCAGCAATCCATGCAAAGGTAAAGATTAGCACCTAAGTATAGTTTTCCACAGCAGGGCTACATGCCTGGAGATAGAGTTATCATTTTATTAACCATTGGCCAGATATGAGAGAGAGAGAGATGGTTAGTAAAGAGAAGGGAAGGAAGAGGTGACATATTATTACGAGTGTGATTGGCCAGCTTTTTTACACTGGATCTAGTCCCGAACCTGTAAATGTTTCAAAATGGCCTCCTGATGAGGTGAGACAATCCATTAAATAGAATGCCTTGTATAAATAATTTCTTTCATATTCTGCGTTGACTTGTTATTCAAACTTCAGCATATAACATAATTTAATTGCAGTCTTTGAGGAATTTAGTAGGGCAATACAAATGCTCAGACTCAGAGGATATGTAATTTATATGAACTTAAGAAAAATCAGATTGAGGGGGGTTACATTTTTCTTTGCGTGTGCTGAAAGTAGGGTAAAGGAGTTGTAATGCTATAAATGAAAGGAACAGGGAACTTCTGACAAGTTCTTTATTTTTCCCAGAGCAGAAATTAGAATTTTGTGAAAGGAGGATATTTGGTAGCGTTGGCAGTTTGTGTAGAAGAGACCATATTGTATCTGAGTGGAGCTGGACATGCATATTTGTTTTTCTGATCTACCCAAGTTCTTTATCCCTTGTTAGAGAAGGATGAAAGTATTTTTTGAAAGTGTCAGAGTATAATATATCCTATGTAGGGCTTGTTTAATGAAAGAGAAAATGGCAGAGAATTGAGAAGGGCATTTCAAAGTTAAGGCTCAAATACTCGATTTGCTACCTGGGCCCTAAGTTTGAAATTCCTTACTCAATTCCATGCAACTCTCTCTTTCATGAATAAAGCTTGTTTTTAGTTTAAAGTTGAAGGTTTCACAATCAAATCTACATTAGCTTAAAACCTATGCAATCTCCCCTATCCGTTTATCCATTTACAAAGAGGCTCACTCAACCCCCATTGAAACAGTAGATTTGTCACTGGAGTGGATGCCAGTTCTGGTTGGAGTACAGGTGAAGAGGCAGGTGTTATATCCTGAGCAGGGTGACCACTCTCCCCCCGTCTGTATTGTAAAACAGACTCATCATTATGAAGCTTATTATGTCAAAAGTATAGATTTAGGAAAACACTCACCAAGAGACACTTTTTTTAAACTATGAATGACCTAACTAGAAAAACAGCAAGGCAAGTTTTTATGTTCAATTTCTATCAATAGAAATGTTCCCTGCTGCTCTCAATTAGTAACTTGGTTCTGGGGGATGAGGCAAGTAAAAAGAGACGCCATGAAGCAGTGATAGCAAATATATGGCTCGGGTGCCACATGTGGCTCTAGGGAGTCTCTGAGGTGGCACTTAGAATCTGAACGCATTATCACCAGCATTATACATAGAGGTAAGTGGAACACAGGGAAGGGGACACTAAGCTGGGCAACAAATGAAAAGGGATCAATAGCAGAGAGAAGGGAAAACTAAAATGAGCAGAGCCTGCAATGGAAATGGGAGAGAGAAGCATAATCTCAGGGGAAATGAACTTTAACTTGGTATCCTGCAGAACAATGGACATTAGGGCTTAAACACGTTTGCCATCACTGGCACAGAGTAGCCCTCAGACAAATACTCAAATATATACAAAATGTAGGTATCGGAAGTAATAATTATTAATAATGGAATCATGCAGACACCAAATATACATTTTTTTGAGCTTAATTTATCCATCATATATACCTTCTGTGTACCTTGTGTGGACAATGTCTATTTTAACGTTTCTGCTGTGTTTACCAGTAATTTTCCTCTTTCTCATTGAATGTGCCGACACATATTATATACTATGTTCATCACCACAAAAAGGGCTTTATTTGGATGACATTATTCTCATCATAATATATAATTTATTATATATTATGAAAAAAAAAAACTTTTTGTAACTTTTAAATGAAATTTGTTTTACACATTTACAGACGCAGATATAAAAACCTGCTAAATAGCTTCTAACATTTATTGGGAGCTTAGAAATATATACTGTGTACATTTTGTCTGTTGTTTTTTGCAGGGAAATAGATGAAAGTAGCGTTTTTTTCTACAGTGACCTTTAGACCCCAACTGTAATCATCACTCTAACCCTAGTACTAACCCTAACTCAACTATAACCCTAATTCTAGATCTAGGGTTAATTTTGGATAGTTATTACTGATCACTTTCCGAGTGCTTGCTGATTACATGGAGCCCCATATTCGAGGGACAAACGGTGGAACATTTGCAGAGCCCTAGGGGGCAAATTATTGGTGTTGCTGGATGCCTAGACAATGAGGCATCACAACAACACCGGCTAAGCATAGGCAGCAACCATTAACTGCTACCTATGCATTGTTTCACCACAGGACGTACCAGGTACATTCTGTGACATATAGGGTTGCCACCTAGCCGGTATTTTACCGGCAAGCCGGTAAAAAATTGGCATCTGGCCAATGTTAAGTCTATGGAGACAGTAGCAAGGCCGGTATTTTTCTGAAGAAAAGGTGGTAACCCTAGTGACATACCTGGTACATCTAATGTCAAAAATGGGATAAAGTGACAACAACCCTTTGCTTTCTTTGGGATAGCTGTATTAGCCTAGTAGTGTAAATGTAAACAGGAATTGTAGCATGTAAAACATATTTTTTTAAGTGGTCTTACTCATTTTTAAAGATGAGCTTTTTTTTTTTTTTCTCTTTTTTTTTTTTTTTAGCCATCAGACAATAAATGTTTCTTAGGTTCCTCATGATTGAAAATTCAATCAAAATTATTTTTAATTGCATCCTTTGGCCATTTTATTTATTACCAAATTGTTATTTTCATATTTTCTGTCATTATTCTGCCCTATTGGTCTCTTCTCTTTTCTTTTTTTTTTCTTTATAATATAAAATCTTTTTCTTTATTATTGTGTGATAGACATACACAAAATGGTAAAATTCCCATTTTTCTTCCTTGAGGCAATTAGACTAAAACATTCAAATCGGTTGAGTTCAATGTGATCAAGTCTTTTCTATGGTTAATTTCCATTCCTATTTTATCACACTCTCTCAATCAGACCCCATTCATTCCGTTCAGGGGGATAAAGAGAGCAGGGGGGGGGGGGTCTTTGGATGAGGGAGTCAGTCCATCTAATAGTTGTTATATATTTTCCAAGGTGCCCAAATTTGATGGAATTTGTCTAATTGGTCTAGCTTTTGGTAAAAAGCTACCTCCATTTTATACTGGAAATCTATTTGCTGCTTAACCTCTGACCATTGGATACCTCCTTTCTTTTTCCATTGTCTAGCTATGCATATTTTGCTCGCTAGCAGTATATGCAAGGTGAGTATTCTCTGACACTTATTTCCAATCAACTGGATGTTAAAAAGAAAGGATTCTGCTCCAAGATTAATGTTAAGGCCCATCAAGCTACTCAATAGATCTTGTAGCTTCAGAATGGTAGGTTTAAGGTATGAGCAATGCCACCATATGTGGGACAGTGAACCTATTTCTCTATCACACCTCCAGCATGTAGAGGTTAAGTCTGAGTTTATCCTATGTAATCTAGTTGGAACTAAGTACCACCTTGTATTGATTTTATACTGTAGTTCCCTAAGATTTATACTATGTACATTTTTTAGCAACAATGATATTGCGTGCGCCCAGTCATTATAAGTAAGGCATACTCCTAGATCATTCTCCCATTTAATCCATGGAGTAGCCCTCTCTGGTGACTGTAGGTTAGACAAAAAATGGGATACACTCGACACTATTTTTTTCTTTAAATGTTTCGCTATTAATTCCTCTAATGGTCCCCTTTCAAGTGAAATTTTCCCAGAGAGATAGTGTTTCACTCTCAGATAGTTGAATATTTCCCTTGGAGAGAGATTCCAGTTAGCCTGCAATATGTCAAAGGAATGCATTTCGCCTTGGGGTGCTAAGTCGGTTAGACTTTTAATATTCTTCGACTTCCAGTTTTTTAAATCAATATTTCCTATGTCAAATTGCAAGACCTCAATTGGGGTGTCCAAGGGAATTTGATTTAGTCCTCCAGAGATGCTTTTCTTTAGGTCTGCTATGATGGTACAGAGATGGTTCAATATTGGATTTTTAAAAAGAGATCTCCTATCCCTCAATCTCTGGCTCCAGAGCAGATCGAAAGGCTCAATCTGTCCTGTGTCTAATCTTTCAATTTCCAGCCATCGTGGGACTATATTTGAAGAATTGTCCCAAGCTAGGGTGTGCGCAATCATAGAAGTATTATAAACAAAATGTATATTAGGGAAAGATATACCGCCTGATTTATTATCACGTTGCATTAGTTTTAAATTAATTCTAGGTTTCTTATTTTGCCATACAAAATTCACTAGTAGTTTATGTATATTATTTAAGATGTCAAGATCAACTCTAAGTGGTATGTTCCTGAATAGATAAGATATTTTAGGGATTACATACGCATTCACTGTTTCAATTCTACCCAGCCAGGATATCTCAAACCTTTTCCACTCATTTAATTTCTCCTTAATTTCTTTAAATTTAGATTCAAAATTTAGTTTTATCGTATCTTCCAACTTTAATGTGAGCTTAATCCCTAAATATTCTATATATTTTTGTGTACAATTAAGACCATACCTAGTTTTAATATTTGCCTGATCAATGGTATTGACATAAGCCAATAGTATTTGGGTTTTATCAAAATTTAATTTGTAGTTAGAATACTTACTGAATTCTTCAATCAAGGTTATTATATTTGGAATGGTATTTATTGGGTTGGTCAGAGTTAGCAGTACATCATCTGCATAGAGAACAATTTTATTATCTAATGTGTTAATAGTGACCCCTTGAATGTCTTTTGATTTTCTTATCATGGAGGCCAATGGCTCCATCGCCAATGTGTACAGCATAGGGGCCAGGGGGCAACCCTGCCTCGTTCCATTCTTTATTCCAAACCACTGAGAATGTATCATATGTCCGGAAACCCTAGCTGTTGGACAGGAGTAAAGAGCCATTGTACTATCCCCGAAAAAAAGATGAGCTTTTTGATAGCATTATTGCCCTTTATAAAGTCCTTAGCTAATTTTAAATGTATTTCAAGGGGACCTTATCGTTTGGGTTTTTGTTATACACACGTTGACATCTAAAGATCCTGCAGAACGCAGTATTTTGAGCAGTCCTGCTGGGATCTCATGTTGTAATAATCTTATGAGGTTTGCTCATGAAGTACAAAAATGTACGAAAATAAAGTAATTGCAATTTTTAGTTACGGAAGGGAGTTGTGTCAGCAAATGAAAATAATCATTACATTACAGATAGAGCAGTGTATATTAACCCTTTAAGGAAGGACTGTTTGTTCAATGTGGAACCACTCAGGACAAGGGCTTCTTCAGTGTTTGTCTTTAGCTGTAATTATCCTCTCTTTCTCATTTACTGTACCCACAGAAATGATATATATTTTTTTACAGAAGGGCTTTCTTTCAATACAATTATTTTGAGCATATCTTATAATTTACTATAAAAACTAATAAAATATAATGGAAAATTTAAAAAAAAAGTTTTTCTTCTTTTAATTGAAAAATATACATCAACAAATACTAATAAAAAAACTGCTAAACAGATTACAATATGTGTCCTGAGTTTAGAAATAGCCAGTGTTTACATGTTTTTCTGTTGTATTTTGCCAGTTTTAGGGCAATAACAGAAAGTAGTGTATTACTTTGTCCTACCCATTTTCTCTTACAGTGACATTTTGACCCCAACCCTAATCATCACCCTAACCCTAACAATAACATTAAACTAACTGTAGCTATAACTGTAACCATAATGCTAACCTAGCCCTAGATCTTATGTTAACTAATGATGTTTTTTTTAATCTTAGTGTAATGCTGCTTACTGCCTCTAGAGGCAGTCTAGTAACAGCCACAGAGTGAAAGAGGTTATCGCTGATCACTTTCAAAAGCTCTTGTCCACAACAAGGCAGCACCATATTCAAATGGCATACTCACTTCCAATATGGTGCTCACGCTTGCTCAATGGAGGTGTGCAAATTTTGGTGTTGATGGATGCCTTGATATTGAGGCATTGCAGCAACACTGATAAATGGTGGGAAGTAATAATCAATCGCTTCCACTGCTCATTTTAAGATGTTTCATGCCGTCATTTGGTTCTTATGCATGGTACACTCTTCCATCCTTAATGGGATTAGAAACATGCTTAACAATAAAGAAAATGTTATTTATAAACAGTCAAATAAACACTTCTTCCTCATTAAGTGTAATTTAAAAAGGTGCGCTGACCCACTGATTGTGCACCACTCAACATTAGCCTATGTAAACGTCAAGACTAGGGGCCTTCTATCCTCCGAAACATCACTCTATGATGGTTCAATGGTATCCTTTCCTCCCTTGCTGTGTTGGTTGTACTCAGGTCATACAGATCCAGTTACTGACTGACTTCCAAATAAAATGTTATTTGCTTTTGAATGGGGCTTTATAGGAAGCCTTTTTAAATCAGACAGAAGTTATCTTCAGTTTAGTAGTTAATAATATATTTAAATATTTCTCCAGACATTAGATAGTGGTGTATTGTGTGAGTGATGGTTAATTTGTGTTCTGGTTTGGAGTATGCCAAGTTTGTAGGAATTTTTAAAAAAAAATCAGATCCATGAACACAGAGGTCATCTTCTGTCTGATTAAAAGATCATTATTATGGATCAGTCCCCATTTTAAAGTAACACTCTAAAGGGTTTTTTAAAAAACTTTGCTTCACTAATAGGTTTATTAGTCTATTAATTCATGTGTGTCCCTGAAGAAGCGGGTTTTAACCATTTTTAAAAGGTCTGTAGAGAAAGCCTAACAGGATGTAGGCCGACATTCCATAATAGCGGGCAACCCAAGAAATTATCTGGATTCGAAGATGAGAGTTGGAAATGATTGCAAAGGCCATCAAGAGAGAATGATTTGTAGGGTTTTTGGAAAAAAATTGAAATAAAATGCAGTTAGGAGCACAGCTGAAAAGTGTTCTTCAAATATTTGTGAGATCAAAGTTTTTGAATTGAATCCTTAGGCATGCAGGTAGCCAGTATAGAAGGGAGAGGAGCTAGTTGAATGGTTTTAAAAAATAAAATCCTCATAGCAACATTCATGATATACTATATGTGGAGAATGTGGGTAAAAAAAGAGACAACGTTAATCAAAGCTCAGGGAAACAAGATCATATGTTTAGCTGAATCTGTACTGAACTTATTATTTATCAAACTGTACAATATCCAGATCTCCACAGACTTTTAAAGGGCATCTTCTACTCAGATGAACTAAGTAGGATATCGTTAGGATATTGGCAAGATATATGATATTCCCATAGAGTCTGAATTTTATTCAGAGAGCAATGAACTAAGGATACAAACTGTGAAGCAATCTTGCCAAATTAAATTTCCGAGCACAGTTGAGTTCCCTTCAATTAATATTCAGTGCTGGGAGTTAAGTTGGGGGAACTGATGGGTGAAACTGAGGGAATTTGTTTGAAGAAGCCATTGTTGAATTTTGGCATGCTAATGTGTCTTGTAATCATTTTTAAAACAATTTTTAAAGTATAATATCTAAACAAATTTAAAGTGAATGGGTTTACACATAGGGAGAAAAGAAATTGAGAAAGAATTTGACACAACTGTTTTTGAATGAACAATATAAATAACCAGATGGTAAAATGAAACTTGGAACATTTAAAAAAGAAGGAAGTAGCCTGCATACACTGACATACAGATTATATTCTCACTAAATATACATATGCATCAGCATTATAAAACTAGGATATTTTAAATGCACTGCATAAAACATTATAGTAAATGGTTATTGAGCATAATTATTATTTTTTTGTATCTTTTAAGTACAGCTCATGAAACAATTATAGTAAGATACTCGCTGACACTTGGATAGATGTTATAGCATCTCCAACTCTTTGATTAAATGTCACCTTAAACATAAACTGTGTGAAACCACCATAACCACTTATTGCAGTAAGCAGGCCTGGGGTTATATTCACTGAACTTTGTACCATACTGCTACCACAGGACCCTGGAATGAAGCTGTGGCCTCTGGGGGAGTGCAGTAATCCTGCACCAGGCCCTGTGACTCCAGATTATGCCAATAAACTTCTGAACAACATCAATGGGCACTCAGGATCTTATGCCATCTGGACCGGAACTCTGCCCTTTTTGGCCCTGCCTACGTTCTACTCAATAAATAGAGAATTAGAGACAATTGAAACTGGAATTTCAAACTTTAAGCCAAAGTAATAATGAAAACATTCATCACTCTTTATTTATTGTGTAAAAAAACAGGTCACATAAAGGTTAATTATAAATTATTATTTTAAATGTTTCTAAACATTTCAAAGATTATCATCGGATGACATAGAACATGTAAGGTTGGATCACAAGAGAGGTAAAAGACTATTATAACTAAAGCAGAGATAAACTCATTGGATTTTAAGGTTTAATTCATGGGATCCTATTGCAGCCTAAATTAAGGTTTGTTCCTTTGATAGATATACATCAATCAATAGATTTGATTGATATACATCAATCATTCAAAATATCCCTGTTTTGAATGTTCCTTTCATTTAATGCATTTTATTCTACAGATAAATTGTATTTTTCTATATATATAGATTTATATAGGCAAATTAAGGGAACGACATCTGTTTCTTTATACAAGTTTTTTTTAAGTTTGACAGGCAGTGGGCATACCTTTATCATCCAGAAAATGTATTGATCAGAACATCATAAGCTATTGTGCCATATGACGGTATATTATTAGATTTGACTGTAAATTGTTGTAAATTTGGGATATTTTTGTTTTTAGAGCTCTAACAAATGAGACTGATCCATCTATATAAATATACCGTATTTGCTCGAATATAAGACAAAGTTTTTTTCAGAGCAAATGCTCTGAAAAAAAAAGCCTTGTCTTGTATTAGAGGTCATCTTTTAATCTGATCTCAAATTGAGATCTGACTATAAGACTGGGATCCAGGTCCCCTGCAGCTCGCAACACCGGTGGATGTCTGCGCAATGCGCACAGACATCCTCCGCTGCTGCCTGGAACGTCCGCTGGGACTTTCCGCTGGCGGAATCTTCTGTTTTATTAAACCTGACAACCCTGGGGCATCATCGTTTCCCTGCTCAGAACCAGCAGAGGCCAGAAATGCAAAAGGCATTCCTGCAAGGCAGTTTGTGAAGGTCCCAAAAACAAACCATCACCCACAACTTCCACCCTCTTTGCTCACTCCACACCTGCAATAGAATAGATAAACACCAGCTTCCTATTGCAATATGCGCTTGTGGTGCTGAAGAATGTTTATGGGATTGTCAAGCTTGCCATGCTAGCTTTAAAACATTGTCATCCCTATTTGACTGGCCTTTAAACTCTATAATGATGAGACCAAAGATCATCAGTCACCTGTGTGGAATTTGGGTTTGGTGGTAAAGGACAACTCTTTTTTTTTTTTTTTTTTACCAACATTTTGCCTTGATGGAAAAACTAATGTTTGATATCCTTTGGTGCAACAAGTCACACATTGTCTGCTTTTGATTTTCCCAAAAAGAGCCGGTTCCTTCCAGAAGCAAGTTGGCTATCACTAAGGATTCCCATTGAGTTATAAGGAGTTTTGTTTTTTTAAATGTGGGGAATAGGATGAATCAGGTACTATAGCATGGCCATACATAACCATACCAATATTGATAATTCCACCAAGGAATCTATACTGGTGTATTGTATCAAGACACTTCATTTCCCAATAATGCATTATAAAGTTGGACATATTACACAATCGTTCATGCTGCTAGAAGTATATTTTATTTTTAATCCTTTTTTCGGAAAAGACCTGCTTGTGCCGAGTCACAGATGAATAAATATGCAACAAATTATACAGCACGGCATAATGCACTGCAGACTTCTCTTGCAAGGACTTGGGATTTATGTTGCTGATTTTTAACTGCATAGTGCCTCTCTTTTTATTCATTTCAATTTCAGCAGTTCTTTATTAAAAACATGAAGTACAATTAATTATTATATGAAAGATAACCTTATCCTTCACTTTGACTAAAAGATACCCATGCAGAAAGATGGCAGTACATGTATTCTGCACATTGTCTGTCATGCTGCGGACTCCAAATGTTGCTCCCGTGCGTGGCAGCAGTCTGAGAGCTGAAAAGGTCACGTGACCCCTGACCCGCTGACTACTGCAGATGTTGATCGGGAGAAGCAGCATTTTTTTTTCACCCATGAAACTGTGCTGATTGACAAGACGCTTAAAGGGCTGTGAAAAGATCCAAAATACCGGGACAGTTGCCAATGATGCAGATGTGCAGACTGATTGGTGATTGGAAACATTATTTTTTTCTGTCCCGACACACAGGGCCCCCTAGAACTCGGGGGTTCCTGGGCAATCGCCAGTCTGCCCATGCAGAAAGATGGCACTGGGTGTAGTTACTTATAGGGCAAGGCAATTAACAAAGCCAAACTGACACAACAGAGAGAAACAGTGCAACAGAAGCAAGGGTAGGGTGGTCACTAGAGGTAAAAAGAGGAATATGACCATGGAACAAGAATTTTATATACATGTGATAAGAAGTCAGGGGAGAATCCTGACAGTGGGGTACAGGGCTGTCTTTAATATTGATTGGACCCTGGGCAAGCATTTGCTTTGGCCCCCTGGACCCTGCCCCCTTCCCGGCATGGAATCACGCCCTCCATCGCTATATTCCCCAACAAAAAAACACACAAAAATAAGCACACACACAAATGGACTTTTATTGCAGTGAGTACTTTTATTGCAGTGTATAAAATGTGTATAATAAGTGTATAATTGCAGTGTATAAACTATTTATGGATCAAAATGTTTATATATGGCTGCAATATGTATACCTTTTTACTATGCAACACTGCAATAAAACTACTCATTGCCTAAGTTACAAAAGTATACACGGATATTAGAGAGCACTTACATATGTTCATTTATATTTATAAATACACACATATCTCTCTCTCTCTGCATCTATACGTAAATGAAATTCTTAATACTATATTCAACTATTTTCATATGTAATTAAAATGCATTTCTTATTTTTATTCCCTTTTTTGCACCCACATTTCACCTAAAGGACTTAACACAGCCCCATAGAGTAGCCACAGAACTTGCCCTGTACCTATATTGCACCCAGAGCACTTGGCTTGCACTCCTATTGCACCCACACAATTTGAATGCCAGAGTGTCACTTTTTTCCCCACAGAACTGCCCCTGTAGAACAAGCCACATTGTCACTTTCCCCCATAGGACATGGTATTTTCCCCCACAGAACATGCCACAGCATCACTTTGCCAATTAAAATAAGTCACTGTCAGGTATCAATTAACATGCCACAGTCACTTTGTCATTAACATATGCAAAAGCCAGTTTGTCCATTAAATATGCCACCATTTGTCCATTAAATATGCCACAGTTTTTCCATTAATATGCCACAACCAATTTCCGCACTAATATGCCACAGCCAATTTGCCCATTAAGATGCCAGTATTATTGTATCATTAAGATGCCACAGGCAATATGACCATTAAGATTCCAGTATTATTGTGCCATTGAGATGCCAGTAATATTGTGCCATTCAGATGCCAGTAATATTGTGCCATTCAGATGCCAGTAATATTGTGCCATTCAGATGCCAGTAATATTGTGCCATTCAGATGCCACAGCCAATTTTCCCATTAAGATTCCAGTATTAATGTGCCATTAAGATGCCAGTATTATTGTGCCATTAAGATGCTACAGCCAATTTGCCCATTAAGATGACAGTATTATTGTACCATTAAGATGCGACAACCAATTTGACCATTAAGATGTCAGTAATTTTTTTCCCCATTTGCCCTGTGTTAAAGACGGCCCTGGTGGGGTAGCACATTCTACCCTAAAAATGTACATTAAAATTAGGGTAGATTTAACTTCTGTTCAGAACAGAAAAAGCATGAGGTCTGCGCCTATGTTGGGTGGACAGAAAAAGAAGTAAAGAAAACGATGAGGGGGGAAATGAGAACTGCTGCTACCTCTACCAGAGAGCAAGGTCCAACAAATAGCTCAGGAGAGTGGAAGCAAACAATGTAATGGGACTGATGTGGGCACAAATAAGAGAGAAGGAAAGTAATGTTACCACAGATCTTAAAAAATCTAAAGCAATTTGAAATGATAAAAATAAAATTTAAAACATGTACACACTAACATGAATAAAGCATTCACTAAAAACATATACAGAGATACGTATATAATTTGCACAATTTGATGTGTTTTCAATCGACTGTGAGCAGAGCAGGAGTGAACCTGATTGCACAGAGACACTAATTGCCACAGGTTATAGCAGACATTCCGATAATATTGGGTAAAAGTCACCTGACGCGTTTCGCCATTTGGGCTTCTTCAGAGGTGATGGAGATGTAGAAATGGTCAAGTGTGCTGTGTTAATCATTGTATCCTTGTTTAATGAGAGGTGTATTATATGTCTTAGTAACATTTGATGAGAGGGTCACTAGAAAATATATGTTCAAACCGGCATGACAAAGAATACAGGATGTTAGAACATGTTATAAAAGCAGGCTGATGGGGTACTGTGTGTTGGAGTCACGGGCCCTTATAAATATGTGTGCTCCGGTAGTGCACTATTCAGAAGCGTTGGTGCTAATATGCCAGGAAACTGCTCTACAGAACACATTATATTTGTAATCTTACTCAATTCACAGCTTTCAATAGTCTGCACTGGCTCTAGAGCTATTAGTCCGGCAGTGTGCACTCAATACATCTTATAGCAATAGGAAATACATTTCTGCAAGCCAACCAAGTTTCTATAAACCAAGAGGGCATTTTGTTTACCAGCCATTTTATAAGAAGCAGCTATTTAATAAGTGACACTCGTGTATGGATTTAGGGGATGCCACTAAGTCTTGTATTAATACTATTTAGGACAAATCAATTTATAAGTAAGGTTTGCTATATGTTTACTATTTGCAAAAACACCTGGGTTTTAACCCCTTCATGACCAGACTGTTTTTGGAATGTTGTGCGTTAGTGACCGAGTCTGTTTTAACACTTCTGAGGTGTTTGTGTTTAGCTTTAATTTTCTTCTTTGTCAGTTGCTGTACCCACACATATTATATATTGTTTTTTTCAGGACAAGAAGGGCTTTCTTTTCATGACATTATTTTGTTCATATCATTTTTTGTATTGTGTAAACACTTTTCCTGACTTTTCTTTGTAAATTCTTTTAATAAGCTTCAAAAGCTAATGAAAAAAACGTGCTAAATAGATTCGACTATAGGTCCTGAGTTCAGAAATACCCAATGTTTATATGTTTTTTTGCTTTTTTTTTGCATGTTTTAGGTTAATAAATACAAGTAGCATTTAGCTGTTTCAAAACCATTTTTTTTTTTTAAATTAGCGTTAGTGACACTGTAACACCGATATCTGATATGAATCACTGAATAACCCCCCACATGTACACATTTTTATAAAGTAGACATCCCAGGGCATTCAACTTGGGGTAATTTGACACTTTTCACTCATTTTTGCTATCCTTGCTATCCTGCGGCTGCATGGATCAAATATCCAGCTGCTGCGGGCCCCTATCTACTGCTGGGGGCCAATGCAAAGCACTGGCCCCACTAGCAGTCTTTTTTTTTTTTTAAATAAAATATCCCTAGAGGACCACAGACAGACATAACATGTCATTGGTCCTCTATGGAATAACTTCTTATTTGTATACAATTTATTATTATTATTTTTAATTTTTTTATTTATTTAATTTTTAATATTTTTATATTTTTTTTATTTTTATTTAACTCTAACCTTAACCCTTTGGTTAGGTTTAGTACAAACCCTAATTCTAACTCTAGGATTAGGGTTTTGATGAACTCTAACCCTAACCCAAGAGTTAGGATTAGCACAATAGGAAAAAAAAAAAAAATATCCTTTGGGGGGCTGGTTGTTACTGGGGGGGGACAGGGGGAGACTTCACACACTATATTTAGTCTCTCTCTGCCCCACGATCACCGTGGAGCAGGGAGAGACTATAGCTGTCAAAGCAGGCACCTGCTTTGACAGCTATTAACATCCGGGCGCTGTGATTGGCTGTTTCCGGGGGGTCCTCAACCGACATGGCTGAAGTGTCTCGGTATCGAGACACTTAGCCATGTCGTTGGTAGCGCGATTGCGGTATGCCAGCGTGCATACCGCGATCAGACCTGCATGACGGTCCTGGACCGTCATCGGTCACGAAGGGAGTTTTTCCCCATGACGGTCCAGGACCGTCATCGGTCGCGAAGGGGTTAAAGCTTGATGTGAAATAAAATGTTAATTTGACAGTTGTTTTGTATCAACATTATAAATATCAGCAGAATAAATATGTTATCCCTAAATTAAAAAGACTTATAGCTAAAAAAGTATAACTTTTATACTGTTGAGAATCACTGATGTGTAAAACAGAAACTCTAATTCAAATATTTGCTTTGTTTGCATTTGTGTGTGTTAATGGATGGTTAAAGTGCACAAAGCAAGAATATTTAATACAGGTAATGAAGAAATGATATCATGTAAATGAAATAAAACAACAACAAAAAAAAACAATGAACCCATCAAAGCATGAAACAAGTCAGAACACAGCTGACACCCCAGACTAAACAAAAGTGTGTTATTTGTTACAAACATGTATGTGTGTGCGGGTGTGTGTACAAAGATTGTTTGTTGGCAACACACAAGTAAGGTATATTTATACCTACTCTAAGCCATATATATTTATTTATATGTATATATATATATATATATATATATATATATATATATATATATATATGTGTTGTATACTGTGTGTATACATAATTATATATGGTTGTAACATATACATAATTCCTATGATGTTTACCAGTCATGTAAAAAAAAAAAAAAAATATATATATATATATATATATATATATATATATATATATAACATATTAACACAGGTAAATGTCAATATCAAAACATTTCACCAGATACATAGATATTGAAATTACAAATAAATCAAGAAAATATTCATCCACAATGAGCGAGACTAAATTATAATAAGAATCCCTGACGTTTTGGAAAAATAACCTTTTTCTGGAGGATTCCATGCCCCTTTGCATACACGGAAGAAAGTATTACTGCTTTATTATTACAATGTTTTTTATTGTGTTCAATAAAATAAAAATAATTTAATCTTTTTTCATTATTCTTTCATTTTTGTTCATTTGCTGGTTACGATAAACATCAATTTTTATTGTACATTCACTTTGTGGTTTTCACTTCTTCCTTTTTACGCCTTTTCTTTATTTGGGATTTGGTCTCTCCTGTTTGGTATGTAGTGAGATTATTTCTCTGGTGGTCATGGAGATTTATGCCTGTTACTTAGGTTCCCGGACTTTTATGGATCAGCAGGGGCGGGCTGGGCCGGGGGGCAGGGTGGCAATTGCTCCCCAGGCCGCCCTAAGGTTTTTAAAACACGGCCGCTGGGCCAGTGTTATTAAAAAAAAAAAAAAACGCGCTTGCAGGCAGAGACGGAGGTGAGAAGGGATCGGAAGATCCCCTCTCACCTCCGCTCTGCCTGCAAAGCTGCACGGGGAGCCGAACAGGCAGCACAGAGAAACCTCCGTGCTGCCTGTTCGGCTCCCCGTGCAGTGTGCCGACACGGAAGTGCCGACAGTCACGTGATCGGTGCTCTGACGTCAGACGCGCGCCGATCACGTGACCTGTCGGCACAACCGCCGGGAGGCCGAACAGGCAGCATGGAGGGACCATGCTGCCTGCCACTAGCCACCAGGGAAGTCCTCCTGCCACTAGCCACCAGGGAAGTCCTCCTGCCACAAGCCACCAGGGAAGTCCTGCCACTAGCCACCAGGGAAAAAGGTAAGAGGGGGGGGGGGGGGGCAAAAAACACTGGCATATTATTGGGCACATTGGCTGGGGAATATTACATGGCAAATAAGACTGGAATATTATTGGGCAAATTGGCTGGGGAATATTACATGGCAAATAAGACTGGCATATTATTGGGCAAATTGGCTGGGGCATATTACATGGCAAATAACACTGGCATATTATTGGGCAAATTGGCTGGGGCATATTACATGGCAAATAAGACTGGCATATTATTGGGCAAATTGGCTGGGGCATATTACATGGCAAATAACACTGGCATATTATTGGGCAAATTGGCTGGGGAATATTACATGGCAAATAAGACTGGCATATTATTGGGCAAATTGGCTGGGGCATATTACATGGCAAATAAGACTGGCATATTATTGGGCAAATTGGCTGGGGCATATTACATGGCAAATAACACTGGCATATTATTGGGCAAATTGGCTGGGGAATATTTCATGGCAAATAAGACTGGCATATTATTGGGCAAATTGGCTGGGGAATATTACATGGCAAATAAGACTGGCATATTATTGGGCAAATTGGCTGGGGCATATTACATGGCAAATAACACTGGCATATTATTGGGCAAATTGGCTGGGGAATATTACATGGCAAATAAGACTGGCATATTATTGGGCAAATTGGCTGGGGAATATTACATGGCAAATAACACTGGCATTTGGGCAAATTGGCTGGGGCATATTACATGGCAAATAACACTGGCATATTATTGGGCAAATTGGCTGGGGCATATTACATGGCAAATAAGACTGGCATATTATTGGGCAAATTGGCTGGGGCATATTACATGGCAAATAAGACTGGCATATTATTGGGCATATTGGCTGGGGAATATTACATGGCAAATAAGACTGGCATATTATTGGGCAAAAATGCTGGGGAATATTAAATGGCAATTAACACTGGCATATTGGGCAAATTAGCAGGGGCATATTAAATTGCAGATAACCTTGGAATATTATTGGGCAAATTTACTGAGTCATATTAAATTGCAGAATAACACTGGCATATTATGGGACAAATTGGCTGGGGAATATTAATGGCAAATAATATTGGAAATGTGTATGTAATGGGGTGATGGAGGCATGTAAATGTGGTGATGGGGCATGTCCTGGTGTGCAACGTGGGTTATGGGTCATGTCGTAGGTGTGCAACGTGGGTAGGGGGGGTGCCCAAATTTTGGGATATTGGGTGTCTAAATCCTGGCATGTTGAGGGGCATAATCCTGGCATATTGAGGGGAAAATCCTGGCATATTGGGTGTCTAAATCCTGGCATATTGATGGGCATAATCCTGGCATATTGAGGGGCATAATCCTGGCATATTGAGGGGCATAATCCTGGCATATTGAGGGGCATAATCCTGGCACATTTAGTGGAAAATCCTGGCATATTGAGGGGGCATCATCTTGGCATATTGAGGAGAGAATCCTGGCATATTGAGGGGGCATCATCTTGGCATATTGAGGAGAGAATCCTGGCATATTGAGGGGCATAATCCTGGCATATTGAGGGGCATAATCCTGGCATACTGAGGTGCATAATCCTGGCATTTTGTAAGGGGAAATTCAAGCATATTAAATGGCAAATCCTGGCATATTGTGGGGGGAAATCCTGGCAATATTCATTATAAAACAAGGAAAAGATGGCCATTGATGGGGAGGCGATTCGATGGTGCAATGGGCCACTTGACTGGATTTGCCCCCCAGGCCTAAGGCTGCCAGCCCTCCCCTGTGGATCAGTGTCATGTTTAGATATATTAACGTGTTTACATTGTACAAATTTATTCAGGTATATTTTCATTTATAAATCCCTAGTTCTGAATTTCACTCTGAAACTTACGCTGGGCAAGGAACAGGGTTTTGGATCCAAGTTGCAGAACTCTGGTCATCAGAGGGAGTAACCCAGATCCTGGAACCACTACAGAGGTGTTCACCGCGACTGTTATGTATCAAGGGTTTGTCACCAAAGCAATGATACAAAATATAAAAATATAAAACTGGAATACAAAATAGCTACTTGCACCAGGAGTACGCATATCCTAAACTCCCTACTGGGATTATCTCTAAAGCAAGTAGTGGAGGAGCCAACTCGAAAGCAGGCCATACTAGATTTAGTGTTCACAAATGGAGATTTGTTATCAGATATTACTGTAGGTGAAAGTTTAGGATCTAGTGATCACCAGATCACCAGATCCTAGATATAAGAACAGTGACGCAGTCAAACCACACAAAAACAAAAGTTTTAGATTTTTGAAAAACAGACTTTTCTAAAATTAGATTATGTGTAAAGGAGTCATTATCAGACTGGAGCAATTTAAATGGAGTCCAGGAGAAATGGGATTATCTAAAAAATGCACTACTGAAGGCAACAGAAAATTGCATTAGGCTTGTCAGTAAGAGCAAACAATTGAAGAAACCACTGTGGTACTCTGCAGAGGTGGCCAAAATAGTAAAAAATAAAAAGCTAGCATTTAGTAATTATAAAAATACTCAGAGTGAGGAAGATAGAAAGATCTATAAGAGTAGGCAGAAAGAGGCAAAACAAGCTATAAGAGCTTCCAAAGCACACACAGAAGAGACTATAGCCCAGTCAGTGAAAAAGGGGGATAAAACATGTTTTAGATACATAAATGAAAAAAGGAAAGTAAAACAAGGATTAGTTACATTAAAAACAAAAGAAGGATGCTATGTAGAAGAGGATAAAGGCTTAGCAGACTGCCTTAATGAATATTTTTGTTCAGTTTTTACAAATGAAAATGAGGGTAAGGGACCTCATTTAGGGAAAAAGACTAATGAGTCTTTTGATGCATGTAAGTTTATAGAGGAAGAGGTTTTACTTCAGCTGTCTAAAGTAAAGACAAATAAGTCGATGGGACCTGATGGGATACATCCAAAGTTATTAAAATAACTTAGTGGTACTAGCAAAACCGTTAACAGATGTATTTAACCAATCATTGTTAACGGGAGTAGATCCAGAAGATTGGAAATTAGCTAATGTTGTGCCCATTCACAAGAAAGGTAGTAGGGAGGAGGCAGCCAACTATAGACCAGTAAGTCTTACTTCAGTAGTGGGGAAAATAATGGAAACCTTGTTAAAGAATAGGATTGTTGAACATCTAAAGTCGCTTGGATTTCAAGATCAGAGACAGCATGGGTTTACTTCAGGGAGATCATGCCAAACTAATCTTATTGATTTTTTTGATTGGGTGACTAAAATAATAGATCAGGGTGGTGCAGTAGACATTGCTTACCTAGATTTCAGTAAGGCTTTTGACACTGTCGCACATAGAAGGCTTATCAATAAACTGAAATCTTTGAGTTTGGATTTCAATATTGTTGAATGGATTAGACAATGGCTGAGTGACAGGCAACAGAGGGTTGTAGTCAATGGGGTATATTCGATGCAAGGTCTTGTTACTAGTGGGGTACCTCAGGGATCTGTTCTTGGACCCATTCTCTTTAATATTTTTATTAGCGATATTGCAGAAGGTCTTGTTGACAAAGTATGTCTTTTTGCTGATGATACAAAGATTTGCAGCAGGGTTGATAATCATGGAGGGATAAGCCAAATGACAAATGATTTAGCTAAACTAGAAAAATGGTCAGAGCAGTGGCAACTGGCATTTAATGTGGACAAGTGCAAGATTATGCACCTTGGGCGTAAAAACACAAAAGCAGAATATAGAATATTTGGTACAGTCCTAACCTCAACATCTGAGGAAATGGATTTAGGAGTAATAATTTCAGAGGACTTATAGGTAGGTAGGCAATGCAATAGAGCAGCAGGAAATGCTAGCAGAATGCTTGGTTGCATAGGGAGAGGTTTTAGCAGTAGGAAGAGGGAAGTGCTCATGCCATTGTACAGAGCACTGGTGAGACCTCACTTGGAGTATTGTACGCAGTACTGGAGACCGTATCTCCAGAAGGATATTGATACTTTGGAGAGAGTTCAGAGAAGGGCTACTAAACTGGTTCATGGGTTGAAGGATTAAACTTACCAGGAAAGGTTAAAGCATCTTAACATGTATAGCTTGGAGGAAAGACGTAACAGGGGGGATATGATAGAAACATTTAAATACATAAAGGGAATCAACACAGTAAAGGAAGAGAGTATATTTAAAAGAAGAAAAACTACCACAACTAAAGGACATAGTCTTAAATTAGAGGGGCAACGATTTAAAAGTAATATCAGGAAGTATTACTTTACTGAGAGGGTAGTGGATGTATGGAATAGCCTTCCAGCAGAAGTGGTAGAGGTAAACACAGTCAATGATTTTAAGCATGGGTGGGATAGACACAAGGCTATCCTAGCTATAAGACTGGGAATGGGGGACTAAAAAAAAAATTGGGCAGAATGGTTCTTATCTGCCGACACAATCTATGTTTCTATGTAAAATAATAGCCCAAAAAAAAGCATTGACACAACAGGATGATTAACATCATAGGGTTAAAGTGGTTAATAAGCCTTGCTAATACCAACAATATATATATTAAAAAGTAAATAAATAAAAATGGATAAATAATAAAAACTATACAAAATAAATAATAACAATAGAAAATAAACAAATGAATCAAATATTCAGACTAGAAATCAAATTATAGAATGGATAAGTCAAATGCCTATTCTAAATAATTAGAGCAACCAATAAATAATACATAATAATAGCAGATAAAGAAATAAAATGAAACTGGAAATAGCATGAGTCCAGAATAATCACAATCAAAAATGTTATAACTGCTGCAATGGCTTGAAGTTCAAACCGTTAGGGATGATGAAATGGCACGTCTCAGAGCACAGCCCGACATAGCAAATCCCGATGTAATTGCCAAGTGACGCCAGAAATATCCAAAACAAATGGATTCAATAAGGCTCACGGTGGAATGGGAAGCCTCTCCCAAAAGATGTGGTCAGAACGCCACACGTTCTGTAAATCGCAGATTATGTTATTTAAGATGTTTAGATGAACTGGAATAAAAGGTGAAACAAGCTTACCTTATAAAAGGATGCTGTTCAGCAATGTAGAAAATCATTCAAGGGAAAAGGTAAAAGGCAATGCATTGGAATGTCTGTAGCAATGCAACATATGTTATACATACGTTTTAAATATAGTGTTGTCAAACTTTTTGATGTGGAGGGCTGACTACCATACAGAAGCATAGGCTGGGAGGCTGGTCATGGTTAGCTTTATGATCCATACAATCAAACCAGGAGGCATTATTTCTGGGATAGGTGCCACACACAACCAGTCTGTGGGATACCTATTTGACCCCAGTATTTTAGAACACACCAAGCATCAGTGCAATTAGACATATCATTTATATTTACTTACAAGTAAGAATAGTCATCTTTAGACCTCCTTTTCATATGTTGACTTTCCTCTGCACCCCAAACATGAGACATAGTGCGGCAGCACGCGTACCCTGGCATTATATTAAATATGTTATGAAAATAGAACCTAAACACCAGATCAGTCCCACCATTCTGATCTTTACCACCTGGGAAGAAAAACAGTCCACTCATTCGAGAATGAAGATTGAAATGACATTTGGGAAGCGTTATCAAAATTAGCTATTTGTAGAGAGCAAGCCAGTGGATAATAGCAGGCTGCTGTTTGCTGAGCAGCCTGCTATTATCCACTGGCCAAACAGCACCTACAAGCAGTAGTTATCTAGACTGCTCCCACACTCCTTTACAGAAAAACACCACAATTACAGTTCATCATTCTATGTGACATACATCTCATATCTCCAATCTACACGCAAATAGTCTTTGCACCATTGTAATTTGGAACCCACTGACGAAGCCTGTCGATGAAACACGTCAGGACCCCAGTTTTTACCAACAAGGTTCTACTATACCCAGTGTAACCTTTGTAACTCTGTGTATATTTGTTTTTATTATTTATGTTTATCCATTGATTAAAATTAAATAGTATACTTTTTACAGGTCTATACAGTCTTCTTTCTTAGCGCTTATACTACTTTTTATCCATTTGCATCTTCTCTCGAGTTCTGGGAATAACATTAATGGGTATTTTTTGCAGCTATTTTTTGCAGCTCTTTCCTTTTCTTTATTTCTCCTTCCTTTCTTTAGGCATACATCGTAATCACTTTTCACGAGTGACCTTCCAGTTGTTTCATAGTTGGCTGAGAATCCTAGTTTTTTTGGTACAAATAAGCATCACGGGTGATAGTGAGCAGAAAAGATTGACCATATAGGTCTTATTTTCCAACACATTCTATGTCTCGATAACAGCTTAAGAGAAACTTTTTGGGTTCTGCCTTAAAAAGACTACCAAAAACAAGCAAACCAAAAACTGCCTTGTACAAATGTCCCAAATGTTTTGGTAGTCTTCTGTAATTCAGTCAATGTCTCCAGCTCCAAAACGCCTACAAATATGGTAGAGAAGGGCCCAGGAGCGGGACCAATATGCCAGAGGTTAGGCAATTTCCTGCTAAGCTTTGCCACTTCATATCCCTGGATGAGCATGAGTGTTAAAGGTTAGTAATAGATTGTATGTAATTGTTTAATCTTTTGCATTTACATTTATGTGGCTTGCATTTCCCATGATGTAGTCAGTAGGCTCCCATAGTAGACTGTAGTACAAGGATCTGAGACCGGGACAGTAAGGGAATACCCATTTTACAAAATGTCAGCAGGGCATATGGGCTCATAGTCCTGGATTTGAGGCTCAGACCTGATTTCCGACCCATATCTACTTCTGTCCCACTTTTTTGGGACAGAGGTAGCATTTGGGGGGACAGAGGGGTTTAGAGTCTACAATCTTGATCTCATTTTCTTATGTCTGGAACATCATAGAATGTGTAATGTCCCATGTGCAGCATTATGCACATGTGCGGTTGCGCTGTCAGTTTGCCATTCCACCTCCCAGCTATGCAGCTTCCTGATTTTCCAGGGGAAGAACTTGAGATGTACGTTTAATTGCTATGGAGCTTTGCAATATACTCATTTACCCACATTACTGTGAATTTTACTGCATATACTGTGATATGCTCGTACAGGCTGCACATTGCTCTGAGATTTTTTGCTATGAAACTCTGTGATACACCCATATACACTGCACATCACTGTGAGTGTTATTGCTATGGAGGTCTGTTACACACTCATACTCTACACATCACTGCACGTTTTATTGCTACGAAGCTCTGTGATACCCTCGCACATCAGACATTACTGCAAGTGTTATTGCTATGAACCTCTGTCCACTCACACGCTACACTTTACTGCATGTTTGATTGCTTTGGAGCTCTATGATACACTTACACACTGCACATTACTGTAGAACTCTGTGCTACACTCACACACTGCACATTACTATAGAGCTCTGTGCTACACTCACACACCCTGAAAAGTACTGTGAGTTCTATAGCTGGCTCTGCAATACATTAATACACAGCACACATTTTGGACTGTTAGAAAAGGCGATGTCAGTGCTAACGTCATTATCTATTTAGCTGTATTTTTTTGTGGCACAAATTGAGACAAGGCTGGTGCAGTCACACAACTGTCATACCAAGAAGTTCTTGGAGCCGCACCAGCATCTAAACTATCCAGTATTTTACATAACAGTGGAAGTTGCAAGAGATGCAAGACTGAATAATACAATAATATGCAAGACTGTGAAGAATGAGGAGACAAATAGACGGTGGGGGTGATGCCAGAAGGGGGCACCCACAGGTTTGGCCCGCACATGGTGCCTGAACACCAAATGCCTTGATTTCATTAATTTGCCCCTTACCTGGCAGGGTTTGATTCTGTTTTGCCTGGCAGGCAAAGGACTTCTTCTGTGCACTACATCTCATTATTGTCACTCAAGGTAACATTATGTAAAATACTCTATATAGGGTTGCCACCTTTTCCTCAAAAAAATACCAGCTATGTTATTACCTCCATAGCCCAATTTTTACCACAAACAGTAAACAGGCTAGGTGGTAACAAAGTATCAACAACATGTACAACAAACACAAGTAGAAGTGAACCTACAATAAACCTAAGGCTGAATCTCCTATGACGATAGTCTCTCTATTAACCACATGAAGAACATTTCAAGTACAGTCTAAAAAGTTCTTCCAACAATTTCTGTTTCCTTAGATATACTATTATACAGATTAAAGACTTAATTTCGCTTTGTAATTCACATGTGAAATGAGTAGCGCATAATTAAAAGATAACAGGTTGTTCTTTATAATGAATCCCTTCTTTGCTTAATCTACATTTAGCAGCCCACGCTGTATACCTTTTTTATAACAGTAATTTCTACATGTAAAAGATCCCCCCACAACACATTCCTGAAATTAATTGTTATGAAAAGGAAGCCATAGTACAAAAAAATATTCGGAAGGCATTAGTGCAGGTGAATACTGATATTCATTCTGAAGTGTTATCTGTTGAAAAATTCAATGAACCCTTCAACCCTTATGGAATTAGTTTTTGAGTGTTTGTGGAATTTCATCTGCAGAGAGACTGATATGCAAGGCAGTAGTGCAAAGACATAAAAGATTGATTGTATGCTTTGAATATACAATCAGGCAAGTTGGGCACATCAAGAAGGTAGTCATTTGAACTGAGAAAAAAAAATGATAGTGATCTTGTATTAGATGAAGTAAAATAATTAGTTTCCAGGTCAAGGAACGCAGTCAAAAGATTAATTAATCTATGACGCATCAGATTTCAGACACTGTAATGCATTTACATACTCTGTCTCCTAACGTTTACTGCCAAATATTCATTTATATGCATATTTTTTTTAAAGAAAATTAAACCCTGAACTCATCTCTCTCGTCTGTAATGCTAACTGCATAAGAATAAAGCTGCAAAGACTTGTCCGTGTTGCCAATATGAATAGATTTTAATGTTCTTTTCTTTTATCTCGGCGCTTCGTTGGCACTTATGCCGTTCTAGCTTTGAAGAAATCCCTTGAAGAACCATGACTTGACTTGCAAAGCAAGCCATAAAAAGAAAACGACAAAATTATACACAAAGTGACAATTTTAATATATTAAAATGAAATCAATATTCAGGCGTACCTTTCACGTGAGTCATTAGGTACACATTTATTGTCTACAGGGGAAATAAAATAGCTGGGACATCAGCAAATTGACTTTGATGCAAGCCCCCTCCTTAGGCTTTTTTAAATTTGTCTTTCAAAACATCCCTCCAAACATATAAACCTGGAGCTGGATAAAGGTTGCCTAGCTCTAGTTCAGATGAGTGCTGTATAATTATATGTAAATTAGAATATATTACCTATCTTTTCATATATAAATATGAAATAGAATTGCTCCGCACATGATATAGCATTCCTTTAATATATTTTATTGTTTTTGTTATTGAAAAATTATATAGGAATGTGTAGAAATAGATATTTAATTTTTTTTGTAAATGTAGTAGTAACATAGGAGTAAAATCTTAAATGGGTAAATGGGTATATATAAGCATATAGTCAATGGCAACATTACAAATATATTTCTCCACATTAAAACAAAATCACAATACTGTCATAGAAAAAAAACAAGTGGATGTGAATTATAGTAACAATAACTGCATAAAAGTGCAAAACCGTATTTGCTCGAATATAAGATGATCCTGATTATAAGACGACCCCCCAAACTTTGGATATTGCTTTAGGAAAAAAAGTAAAAGCCTGAATATAAGACTACCCTATAGGAAAAAAAGGTTTAACTTGTGTATATTCTATATTATATTGTGTATATGTAAATTGCTTTTTCATATTTAATAAAAAATTATGATATAAAAAATGCATTTCTTGTTTTTATTTCCTTTTATTTGTCCATCTAGCCCCCACAGCCATTTGCCCACCAGACTTGGGCAATGCTGCCCCTACCCCCTAGACTTGCCCAATGCTCCCTCTCCCACCTCCCTCCCCCAGTCTTGCCCAATGCTGCCTCTCCCCCCTTCCTCCCCCAGACTTGCCCAATGCTGGCTCTTCCCCCTCCCTTCCCCAGACTTGCCCAATGCTACCTCTTCCCCCTCCCTCCCACAATGCTGCCTCTTCCACCTCCCTCCCCCAGTCTTTCCCAATGCTGCCTCTCCCCCCTCCCTCCCCCAGACTTGCCCAATGCTGGCTCTCCCCTCTCCCTTCCCCAGACTTGCCCAATGCTGCCTCTTCCCCCTCCCCCAATGCTGGCTCTGCCCTCTGCCCCACCCTCCCTCTCCAAACGTAGCCAGTCTCCCTGGTGGCTAGTGGGGGCAGCCAGTGGATGTCTCAACATACATGCAGACATCCTCCATGCTGCCCGACACTTCCGTCTATTATGACAGAAGCTGGGATGTCATGTGACCTTCCGGCTTCCGTCATAGAAGTTCCGGCGGAAGTGCTGGGCAGCATCGGCGGATGACTGCACATTTGTGCAGACATCCACCAGCTGCCCCAATCTCCTTGGAGGGTAGGGGGGCAGCCGGTGGATGTCTGCACCTTCCGTCATAGAAGTCCCGATCAGCAGCGGAGGATAAATGCGCGCATTGCGCAGACACCCACCGGCAGCTTGCGAGAGGGATCCACGTCCCCTGCAGCTCTGCAGGGGACCTGGATCCCAGTCTTATAGTCAGACCTCGATTTGTCTTATATTCAAGCAAATATGGTATATCTTGTTCACTAAACAATATGGGGTAATTACTATAGATGAAATCAGTATTTGGTTACAATGGATTTGACCCACATACCATGTCAGACCCTGAAAAAGCTATATAAAACAAAGAGGGCTCAAAAAGGTACTATATTTGTTCATTAAAGCATTAAACCGCTATTCATTTATTGCCTAAAGTTGACTTTTACAATATAGTGGTGGGAATTTAAGCTGTGTCATTTTAAATAAAAGTGAACAGTCATTAGAAGTGTATAAATTCAAACCAAGCATAACGAGGATGGCTGTGACCATCTGACACAGTCATTTTAATATCCAAATAAAGGAGTTTTGTGATACATAGCAAGTTATTTAATGTGAAGAAGCTTGTAAAAGAGATTGGGCTTCCGATTTGTTGTAGTTAATTTTAAATTAGGAAACTTTGCATAAAGTAGCAAAAGTGGAAATCAAAGTAAGAAGTGTGAGTGTTAGCCAGACATCTTCTGAGAGCATTGCTAATTTATCAGTTATAGTACCTATTTGAACCAAATATATTTTATGTAGTTTACTCATATAATGCTGGAACAGAATACTGTTAAGAGTAGAATGATATATATATGGATAGAAGAATATCAAGGATAAGCTTGATAGATAACTTCTTGTCTGCACTAAAGAGATACAATAACATTAAAGAGGACTCAAACCGCAATGTTTATTTAATTTTATATATGAAAGTACATTTCTCCCTGTTTTATACTGTATTTGAACTCTACTACTTCTCCAAAGTACCATTCAAGAGATATCCCATAGTCTTTGTCCAAAATCAAACACATGGGAGAAACCATTTTCTGAAACTATTGTTTCACTTAGTCAATCCTGTGACCAGTAGGGTTGCCACCTGGCCAGTATTTTACCGGCAGGCCAGTAAAATATTGGCTTGAGGCCAATGGTAATTCTATGGAGGCAGTGGCATGGCTGGTACTTTTTTGAAGAAAATGTGGCAACCCTAGTGACCGCTAATCATTTCAAGTGGTGTGAATGTTTCTCAGTCATGTGAGCTGTGAAGGAGGAAATGATCCCATAATAGAAATGCAAATGAGAATGTGAATGTTAACAAAGATGTCAGTGAGTGAGTTTGAATGGGAATGCTAATGTGACTAGTAAGTTATGAAGAATAACAGTGAAGTGGAGTCAGAGCTTCAGAAGCAATGCACAAAATGTCAGTGCTGAAGTAGAAGAGGGAGCACAAAACATGCTATAGATTCAAACGTAAGTTGTTTATTTCAGCACATTAGACAAAAGGTAAGCATTATGGTAACAACAAATTGTTAAAATATTAAATTATGACACATTTTTATTTTTAAGGTTTTTAACAATTTGTTAGTTGATACAGATTAAATCCTGGCAAAACATCAACCTCTCCTTCATGGGAAGGGCGGCCATGTTCAAAATGATTAGTTTCCTGCAATTACGATACCCCATGCAAACACTACCCCTTTTAATAAAACACAAAGACTAAAATACTACACACTTCAATATCCCAGTTCCTCTGGAAAAAAAAAGAAAGGGGCCAAAATTGTACTAGCCACAGTCAACAACCTATAGACCAACTAAAACAAAAATACCCTGACTTACGCATCACACAATTCTCATATATACAAGCCCATTGCTTTGTCAAGTCCCAAATATAATACTTTTCCACAGCTGACTGGGAAAACCCTCTAGACAGTCTCCCACTACTAACCTCCCACAACCAGCCATCAAAATCAACTCTTTTTTCTAGGACTAGTTCTCAAATGGACTTTAAATCATTTCATACCTGGCCCTACGTCCTAGTTTCAGTATGCAAGACATTTTGAAGGCCGACCTCCAAATGCTAAAAACCATCCCTTATACATTATGTGAAATGTTTTATAGAATCTTTCATGCCTCATACATTTTCCCAATAAGGAGCTACAAAATGGGCAGATCAGACACCAATCAATGGCTCAAATGCAAATCCCCTGCAGCAGACCTAACCCATTGCCTATGGCGCTGTCAACACACCCAAACATTATGAAAGCAGGTTCAAAGATACGCCAGCAGACACCTCAATCTTAAAATAGGACTCACCCAGTTACGCTATCCTCACACCCTAAAAATGCTAAACTAAAAAGAATCCTTGCAGCCGTTACCCTAAAATCCATACTCCATCACTGGATAGAAACCACTGCACCATCTTTTCCACTTTTTCTTTCCAAATGATCCTTTCTGTTCAGAATGTCATTGCTGATGGTACAATAGACAAAACAAACAGCCACAAAATCATTTTTCCACACATGGCTCCCCTACATTAACTCACTCCCCAGCCAGATACACACAAGTATCAAACAACCTCTCCCCCCCCCCCCCCTCCAAGACCCCAGTCCTGTTATAAACAACAGCACCATACTCATTAGACATTAGACCCTCTCAGGACAGACAAAGCACAGGTAGAGATTGACGGATAAGTTGTAAGTTAAATGTTATGTTATTCTGTTGTTATACATCTGGATCTCCCTCCGAGGTTTACAAGACTACCAGATCCTAGAACAAATTTCTGTAATTGAACTTTCTTCGGACAGAATACCAGAAGTTTTATTTATGGTCACAAAAGCGCAGGCAGATCATAGATCTTATATAGGTTTTAATGGGTTAATAGTTTACAAGGATATATATCACAAGATACATATTTTTTCATTGTACAACCATTCACAATAAAAAATATATTATATATATATATATATATATATATATATATATATATATATATGAGCAGAGACTTTATAACACAACTGATAAAGATATCTAGCGGTTCTCATTAAAATAATGCACAATGTGAAATTCTTTACACTTTCCTCTGAGGCCTTATATTATACACTTTTCACTTAATTTTAAAATGAAATCATTTTCACCTATTAAGTCAGTTAGCAAATTAGAAAAAAAAAGTATAATTCAATAAATTCCTATTAATTATTTAAAGCCCCTGTGTGAGCTACATGTATTGAATGATTTAGCCTGAGACTGATCATAGATAATACGACTTGCTGTTACACGGATTAGATTCACAAAGGAAACTATGTCTCTCTATTAAGATTTTGATTACTTTGAAATAGGAAAGTCAGGCATCATAAATAGAAGTTAGTCAGTTAGGGATTATTCTCCATGTTTTCATTGTATTCTCATTCACCTGTCATGTATACATCAAAAAGTGAACTGTAATAAACTGGGTAAGTTTAAGATCGATAAAAAACAAACAGAATTTGCCATTTTACATTTAAATTGACCCGTTTTATGCAACAAGATGGCATTAATGACAACCCATTTTAGTGGCTACGAAACTCTTATTAGCGAGGCACTGGATACACACTGCATATGGTTGAGGACCAAATAATATTTAATTGTAAAATGGAAAGGGGGCTTAGGTGGGTCAACAAGAAGACCAGTTCGAATAGTGATTTAATACAGGAATGGATATTCCATGGTAAAGTGTCCTTTTCAGATACATTTTTTTTTAACTTTACGATATGGATGGTTTATATAGGATTATTCGATATGTGACTCGTAGAGTTGATATTCTGGGAGCGGATGAGTTCGTTCTGCGTGTTATATGTAGTATGTTTTTGTATTTTATATAATTGATAATTCAATAAAGACGACTTAAACAAGAAAAAAGGGGAATAAAGTGAACTGTGGTTAACAGCCAAAGGAATTGCAAAAAACAGACATTGATAGTCAAGTTGAAATGATAAAAAAGTTGGAGAACTTTTCAAAATCTGCTATTAATGCCTTATGTTTTGCAGATCACTTGTCAGTTCAGTTTTAATGTTGGGTTAATTAAGCATTTACATACATGCTACCCATATATCATTTTGTATAGCCAATTAGACAAATGAAGGATTTATTGGAATGTGTAATTTATAGTATGCTTGCAATTTGTATAGTGACTATCCATGAAACACCTGGGAGAATGTTCACACAAAGGCTATATGATGCTTTCTTCTAATTAATGATCACTCAAAGCTATCACAGCCAGCAAATAGATTTCCTACTATCTTCAGCATCAATAATTTGAAACAAGATCTGGTAATGCATTATTAGCTACATGACAGGAAATGTGCAAATTCTCTATGGTCTGGAAAAAGGATGCAGATGAGAAAATACCATGTCTTTAAATTGAGCTATCCATTTATTTTCTGGTACAGTAGAGATAAACAAAAAGCATCTAGATACATTCTTACTAACAATATAAGGGACAACTCAATATACACCAATTTGTCCTGAACTGGATTAAGGTTTGCACTTTAGCCACATTTAACAAATCACCGGAATGTGGCCACTCAATATCCCATAATGCGGGTCCGAATCTGCAATTTTCGGCCATTCGGAAACTAAAGCGTTGGAAGCATTCAGATTGGGACATTTTCGCAATGAATCCCATAGAGTTTTGGATAGCCAATATGTGCTGATCACCCACAAACATGCTCTGATTTCAGGTAACATACACGAAAGTTGACCATTTCAATTCGCAAAAATTTTAGCTAGAGAATTTAATTAAAGTAGACATTTTAAACACAGAAATGTTGATATGCAATTATAACAGTATATTTGCACTGATATAAGCATTTTTTTAAATTTGAAATAAAGCATTTTATAATGTAATTTGACTTCTCTATGAGGACTTTGTCTATATTTGAAATAATAATAATAAATCTATAGGGAAGACCAAGGCTATTGCTACGTTTCGGTGAATTTTGGCAGCATCAGGAGATGGATCGGTATGGAATCGCCTATGTAGTCCGAATTGAGGATTTTTATTGTCATGCTCTGAATCCATCCACAATACTTAGTCACCATTTTGGAGCAGGTTATTAGCACATATTGGGTGAACAATTATGTAATTTATGATACATAATCTTTTCTTGATCTGCAAATATTTATAAAGTCACCATGTATAGTAACACTACTCAAAATGCGTCTACTTCGGCTGTTTAGGACATTTTTACCCACACATATTATATACTGTTTTTATCGCCATAAATAGGGCTTTCTTAAGATACCATTTTTTTCTTCATAACATTTAATTTACTATATAAAAATCATATAATATATTTTAAAAGAAATGCAAAAAAGAGCTCTTTATCAAACGTTGACCTGAATAATTTTTTTTGCATTTAAAAATGGTAAATGACCCCATCTATATAGCTTATATTATTTGTCCTGAGTTTAGAAAAAAAAATGTTTTCCTGTTTTTCAGTTGTTTTTTTGTAAGTTATAGGGCAATAACTAATAGCAGTGTCTCCTATCTATTTTCTCCTACAGTGACATTTTTACCCAACCCTAATCCTAAATCTACCCACCCCTAAATCTAACCCTTGCACTACCCCTAATTCTAACCCTAACTCATCTGAAAAACTAACCCTAACCGTAAACCTAACCCTAGATCTAGGGTTAGTAGATATAGAGTTAGCTTTTTCCTTTTTACTGTAATGTTGCTGACTGTTACGTTTGCTTGACTGCCCCTAGAAGCAGAGCGACATAAGTGATTTCTTATCACTTCTATTGCTCTTGCCTCATACAGACAAGCGCTATATTGGAGGAGCATGCTCCTCTATGATATGCCTCCCGCGGTCACCCGGCATATTTGAGAGGAGCATGCCTTGGGGGCAGGATATAAGTGGTGCAAGATGCCTCAATATTAAGGCATCATATCCACACCATCAAAGCATAGGCAGCAACCATTTTACCACATGATGTGCCATATACGTCAATTGTCAGCAACTAGAATTTTTTCTGTGTGTCTGGCACGTCATCTGTCAGGAAGGAGTTACAGAAAGCAGGTCATTGAAATATTCTTGAATGGTAAATTGAGCTTATTAACAAAGCTGTGAATTCTAATGAACTGTAAAGCCAAATGGCAAAACATATGCCAAAATGGCAAGTTGAAGATTTTTTCAAACTAAAATTTGCTACTAGAATGTCAGCTCCCTAGAGCTCACTGTTCAGTAAATAAACCCTATATATTACTTTTAAACAGAGGTCCCATGCTATATATTCTTTGTTTTTCTAATAAAACCAACAACTATATAAAGTGTCGTAAAATGTCTATGTATTGAAAATGTGGTCAAAAATATGCAAGCATATTGATCCTCCTCCTTGGTTTCTCTATTAGTCTCCTCTTTAGAGGCTTTATCACTGCAAAAGTGTTTGCCCAATATAAACCCATCTGGCCTGAAATGCGAAAGATCGTGTTTGTAGCTGAATTTTGGAATTTTCCAGAATTCGGTTACTCAATATAGCCGATTTATGGCCATTTCCAGTTTGGGGAGAATTGGAACGTGAAATCCATAGGATTCACCATACCAAGAATAGTCCAACATCTCCTGAAATTCAAAAAGTCAAAAATGGCTAAAACGGCAATATGTCCAGTTGCAAACCCTGACCCTTCCCCACCACCCTGGTCCGGGGGCTAGCCAAGTGCCTCTGGACACAATATAATAAAATAAATAAGCCCCAAGGGATCCAGAGGCTGCCACCTATCCCTGCCAATCAGAAGCCTCCCTATCATAGCCCTACCTAGTTTTCAAAACCATGCAGAGATTTCATTATGTGGCTGCTTAAGATAGGAGTGACTTTTTCTTTTTTTTCTGGCTCAATTTCTTCGAGTTATAGGTGGATTCATTTTTATTTTTGGATGGCCCTTTTTCCATGGGCCAAAGATGAGAACTCAAGGGCATTGTGGATTGTTGCTGGACATAAGGATATGATATATTTTTATGTACACAGCACCCTTTTGTGTGCCGGGGGAGGTCCTCACATCATAAGCCTGTATTCTCCCCATAGACGTCTATGGGGAAGATAGAGGCTACTAGTTGGTGAGCTTGGAGGAGTTGAGCTGCTGAAAGTCCGGCAGGAAAATTGTTAATAATGGGCAATTTTTGTGCCTAGTAGAGTAGACCCTCTAGTGTGAATGCACACTACTGTGTCTGGAGTATTCCTCAAATGAAATATTTGCAGTATAAGAAACAACATATTGTAAAGGTGTAATTAAATGATGGACTGAAGTCCAAATTGCTTAAAATGGATTGACATTTCTCACTGTTAGCACAATTACAATGCAGAAGCTTCTTTGAGGACCTGCTGGTTAAAATAATAAATCTGAAACACATTACAGTGAAAGATTTCACCTGCCAGTGTGGTCAATGGTGCTAAGCGAAACGGTGCAACAAAACAGATACCACTAATTACTACACCCTCATTAAAAGTCATTCCCTGTTCTGAAACAAGTCTATTGCTTAATTTACTACAGCTAGAAACTTAATCAAATCTACGTAACCTGTCAAAAGCAGCTAAATTTATGAGGCAAATCTAAAGGCATTAGTGCATAGTTACTGCATTCTCTTTAATTTAATAATCCATGGGACTAACATTAACACTTTCTGATGCAGAAGCTTATAAAATGCATTTCACTGTACTGACCGGGGATGGATCATCTAAAAAAAAAGCACAATTAGTTATTACACTTTGTCTGGTGGTGAAAAAAACATGACATAAAAACATACCTCCCCACTTTCCCCCCGGTGAATAGGCCACTGCGCATGTGCGCTGAAGCTGTAAGTGCTACTGCACATGCGCACAATACTGTGCATGCACAGTATGCATTCTCCAGTGTTCCAGACACCAGAGAATGTGATCAGAACCACAGGATTGGTGTACTGAATCCCGCTGTCCTTCCAAACTCTACCTGTGCCCCAAAAAACAGGACAGCGGTAGAGCTTGGTGGGACAGACCCAGCCAAATCAGACCAAAAAAAATCTATAATTAACCCCTTAACGCACCTAGACATATATATACGTCCTGCAAAGCATGGTCCTTGAGTACCATGAGGACGTATATATACGCCCCCCTCCCACCCCTACGATAACCAAGAATGTGATCGTATGTGTTAATAAGAGCATAGGTAGTGATCTGCTTTCACTGCCTATGCTTTAAAGGTGTTGCAATTATGCCTTGACACGAGGCATCATTCAACACCCGTTTTCTGCCCTCCAGGGCACGATGCCATTTGCTCTTCCAATATGACAAGCCCTGTGCCCAGCAGAGAGAGACAGAAGGGATAAATAAAAATCTCTTCCGCTGCTCAGAAACTGTTGCTTGACTGCCCCTAGAGACAGTCAGCAACATTACAGTATTAAAAACAAAAAAGGTAAAAGCTAACCCTGGATCTAGGGTTAGGGTGACAATTAGGGTTAGGGTTACAGGTGGGTTAGGGTTAGTACAAGAGTTAGATTAAGGGGTAAGTGTAGATTTAGGGTTACATTTAGGGTTGGGGTCAAAAGGTCACTGTTGAAGAAAAATGGTTAGGAAACAAAAAAACACTACTAAAGGTTATTGCCATATTACTTGAAATAAAACACAGAACAACATGGAAACATTGGTATTTCTAAATTCAGGACAAATATTAGAAACTATATAGACTATTTTTTACCGGTTGTAACTGTTTTTTTAAAAACAACAGGTCAAAGTTAGAAAAGGGTTTTTTTGGCATATTGCCATCATATTTTATATTTTTTTAATAGTAAATTATATCATATCATGAAAATAATAGTATCAAACAAAAGCCCCATCTGTCCTTTAAAAATATATATATAATTTTAGTGGCTGTACTGAACATTAAGAAAGAAATCACAGTTAAGCAAACGTTTGACAAAAATAATGGAATTCTGGTCTTCAAGGCACATCAAATGCAGCATAGAACTAAGGGGTTAATGTGTACACTCTGGAAGAAAGGAGATAAAAAAAACCTTTAAATAATTTATCATAAGAATCAGTGGTAGAATAAGAAGACAAAATCAAAAGTTATAGGGTAGAAGATTGAAGACAAATTCTAAACAAATATTATTTTACATAAAACATTATAAGTAAATACCATCCAAATAACCATCCAGTGAAAATAGTAAAGACAAACACTGAGAAGAAACATACCAAAAGCTATCTTGGAGGATAAATGTATAAAATGTATCTGGGTTTCTTTATGGGCAGACTAAATTATTTCTTACACTCTATGGGGGACATAGAAAGATTCTCACACATGAAACTGAAAATGAAAGAGAAATGTGCAATTTCAGCTTCTAATGTAGAGCAGTGATTGTGTCTTTGTTCATGATATTATTAGGGCCTATGACCAAGTGCACCGTTTTTTTCATATCCCCATATGCCTATGTTGTATTCATCTTTATGTTGTAGTTGTAGTGCAGTTTCTCTCTCCTGGTCTCACTCGCTACCCATGGATATTACACACATACATGTTTTAAATGCAAAGGGGGAAGCATGATGTGCTGTGCAGCATCAGACAATTGATTGATTACCTCTTCTGGAAGTCAGTGCAAAGTCCCATTAATAATAATGATTTCTAGATGACTCTACAGACATCTACAGAGTAATGGAGCACATAGAAGGTACATTCTCTTTTATCATTTTCTACTAATGAATTATTGCCATACATAGGAACATCTAATACTACTTTAATGCTCAGAAATGATCTATCAAATGTATAAATATAAATGCATGGATTCATCTAATAAGGTAATTTCAAGACACAGCCAAATTCTAGACACATTGAGCCAACTAAACAGGATTCACATAAAATAATATACTATCATTCTTGTGTCTCATTATACACACTTTCATTAAACAATCAAAATGTTTTTGTTACATACACCGAGTTGCCATAACATTATGACCACTTGTCTTGTGTAGGTCCTCTTATGCCACAAAAACATCCCCAACCTGTCTAGTGCTGTAAGTTGCGAGATGGGGCTTCCATGGATCGGACTTGTTTTTCCGGCATATCCCACAGATGCTCGATTGAGATCTGGGGAATTTAGAGGCCAGGTCAACACCTTGAACTTGCGGTTGTGTTCCTAAAACATTTCTGAACCATGTTTGCTTTGTGGCAAGGTGCATTATCATGCTGAAAGTGTCCAACACCATCAGGGAATACCGTTTCCATGAAAAGGTGTACATGGTCTGCAACAATACTTAGGTAGGTCGTAGGTGTCGAAGTAACATACATATCAATAGCCGAACATTGCCCAAAGCATCACACTGCCTCCTCCAGCTTGCCACCTGTCAGTGGTCATAATGTTATGGTTGATGCATATAATTAAAAAATTCACTGAAGATTTAATCAATTAAAACATTATTCACGTTATTTGTCCATTAAAAAAGTGATCACACAATAACACTTAATGGTTTAAGCATAGTTCCCACAAGCCATAAAAAGGCAGTAGAGCATAAAGTAAAACTAAAATTAAATTGTCAGTGATGTAGATAATGATAGATGGGGGTAAAATAATAACTAAGATCATTTACACATGGAATGGACAATTAACGGGCATCCATTCTTAAAAAGGATGAGTGTAACAGAAGTATAATCAAATCCACTGAAGCGCATGTGGCAGCAAAAATCAAGCACAAAATGTCACAATTGAATGTGCAATAGCTCTTCTACAGCTGATCTTCTGTAGGTATTGGAGTTTGACCTCTCACTTTGAAAATGCTTCACACCAACATTTTTCAACTGAGTGGGGACTAAAGGCTGGGGAACCTGAAGTCTATGTAAATAATTCCCAAACTGTTTAGGAAGATCTTGCCTACAAGGTAGAAAACACAGATATAGGTTCAACGATTCGTGTAATGTTAATGTTCTGCAGAATAAAACAATATGGTTGATTTTTGCTTTATTTCACGGTTTATATAACTGGACCTGAACATAGTCCAAAATAGGGTTACGATCCATCAGAAGTTGGTGAAAGTGCAGCTGTATGTGGGGTTGCCACCTGGCCGGTATTTTACTGGCAGGCCGGTAAAAACTTGGCTTGACCCAAATGCTAAGTCTATGAAGGCAGTGCCAAAGCCAGTATTTTTTTTTAAGAAAAGGTCGCAACCCTAGCTGTATGCGATGAAGTAATGGCGAAATTAAAGACTGTTGTGTCATCTAGCCATTTCTACTCTTTTTTTTTATTTTTTTTTTTTTTTTACATACGAGCCTTAGTGATCCTACTCCATATCTTACCAGACAGTCACAGATTTGCTGGCACGGTGCTATTTTTGGGACACTGTTCTGAGAATTCACTTGACTTTCACATGGACACAGAGAAGAACTGTGGGGGTTCCAGACCCCGTCTCCAACAGGCTAGGGGTCCCTTACCTGCATCCACTCCCGTTGCTGCCCGTCGAGGGGGAAGGCCGCCGCGTGGTAGGCCGCATCCCCGGACTCCAGTAACTCGCGTCCCGCGAGTTGCTGGTGCTACTGTTATTTCGGATGGCAGAGGGGCGTGGCCTATTGCGCGATGGTGCCGATCCATTGGTGGAGACAGCGGGGGTGTGGACAGAGACTGCCACTCACCCCAGTGAGTGTCAGGCTTTCCTATGTGAGTGGGTGGACTTCCCTGATTGGAGGAGGCGGGGAGGTGCACTTGACAGCCCATAAATACCAAGCACTGACTTCAATCAGTGCTTGTGTATTGAGCTGCTAAGAGGTGTATACCCTTGGTTCCTTCCCAGAGTTCTTTTCCCTTGTCTTACCTCCTATTCTCATTGATTCCCCGGATTTTGACCTTGGCTTTCCTCCTGGACATTCTGACTTCTCCTGCCCTTTGATCCTGGCTTGTACTGTTCATTCTCTGGTTACCCCAACCTAGATCCTGCTCTCTGCTGCTCCCCTGTGGCCACTCACGAACCTCCTGCCATAGGCTCTCAACCCCAAACCTGACAGAATACACAAGCCATTATGGAGCCTGCAGGTGTGGCTGAAGCCATCCAAGCACTCACCCAGCAAATTGCAGCATTGGCTCACGCAGTACAAGACATACGAAACAATCAACAGGAATTACGAAATCAAGTACAAACCTTGCAAGCAGCACCCCTTCCACCTCCTGAACCGGTGTTAGTCGCTGTTGCTCCAGCGGAAGGTGCGGTAGCTGCTCCCGAACCACAAGTCAAACTACCCGATCGCTTTAATGGAGACCGATCTACCTATAAAACCTTCATCACCTCATGCGAATTGCTATTCGTTCTGAAGCCTAGAACATATGCCACAGATTTCGTCCGTGTGCGTACGGCCATCTCACTCCTCACCGGGGGTCCCATGTCCTGGGCCCAACATTTGTTACAAACAAACCATGCTTCTCTGGCTACTTGGATGGCCTTCCGGCAAGCCTTAGATGCCTTATATGAAGACCCACACCAAGTTGCGGTGGCCGAATCATCTATCCGATCTTTGAGACAAGGTCGCCACCCGGTCGAGGATTACACCTCCGAATTCCGCCGTCTGGCCGTAGAGACCACATGGAACGAACCAGCCCTTATCCACCAGTTTAGGCTGGGACTCTCAGAGTCATTGAAAGACGAAATAGCCCGAGTGGGCCTCCCCGGCACGCTTGAAGAGGTTATCCAGTTGGTCACCCAAATCGACCGGAGACTGCGGGAACGACGTATGGAACGGATGACTCATCAATCTTCACTTCCTCGAGTTTCTAGTGCCCCACAGACCACCTCGGTTCCTACCTCCGATCCTTCGGAGGAACCCATGCAAATAGGAATGGCCCGCGGACCCCTCTCGGAGTCCGAACGGAATAGAAGAATCAAGGGCAACCTTTGCATGTATTGTGGAAGCGCTACTCATCTGATTCCTCAATGTCCTAAACGTCCCCCCAGAGGTAAGCCCGACACATCGGACACTGCCGTACTATTGGGATGTGCAGCCTCTCATCTATCCATTTCTATCTCTTTACAGTGGGATAAGATGAACACCTCACAAATGGCCATTCTGGATTCCGGAGCCAGCGATTGCTTCCTAGACAGTCAGCTCGCTCACTCCTTGAAGATCCCTCTTCGAGTCAAAGACCAACCTCTTACTGTCCATCTCGTAGATGGAAGTGCCATCCAATCAGGTCCGGTGACACACGAAACACTTCCTCTTACTCTCTTCATTGGTCACCGGCACAAAGAAACCCTCACCTTCAATATTATTACATCTCCGCTATTCCCTGTCATCCTGGGACTCCCTTGGCTTCGCAAACATGACCCGAACATCCAATGGTCCCTTGGAAAGGTGGTCTTCTCCTCATTATTCTGCAAAAATCAGTGTCTCGCCTCTGCAACCCTTGCTACAACGTCAAATTCTGTAACAACACCCAACACCAGTTTTCAACTCCCGGTACAGTATCTTCCCTTCAGTAGAGTCTTCGACAAAAAAGAGGCTGAACTCCTCCCTCCACACCGCTCCTATGACTGCCCGATAGACCTACTACCGGGCGCCGCCATTCCATTCGGGCGTATTTTCCCCTTATCTGAACCAGAATTGGCGGTACTCAAGGACTATCTAGAAGACAGCCTCCGGAAGGGGTTCATTCAGCCATCAACCTCCCCTGCAGGAGCCGGTATTTTCTTTGTGGGAAAGAAGGACGGAGGACTTCGACCATGTGTCGATTATCGAGAGTTGAATAACATTACCATAAAGAACAAGTATCCACTCCCTCTCATTACAGAACTGATGGATCGACTTCGAGAAGCCCAAGTTTTTTCTAAACTCGACCTACTAGGAGCTTACAACTTGGTTCGAATCCGCAAGGGAGATGAGTGGAAAACAGCATTCCGAACTCGTTATGGACATTTCGAGTACAATGTCATGCCCTTCGGTCTGTGCAACTCTCCAGCCACTTTCCAACATTTCCTCAACGATGTCTTTCGAGACCTGTTGGATTCGTGTGTGGTGGTGTACCTGGATGATATTCTGGTTTACTCATCTTCATTACAAGAACATCGAGAACATATGAAACTCGTCCTCACTCGCCTTCAAGAGAACCATTTATACGCCAAAATTGAAAAGTGTATCTTTGAAGTCACCACAGTATCATTCTTGGGGTATATCATCTCCCCTGGTCATATTCAGATGGATCCCTCTAAAGTCTCCGCTATCCTGGAATGGCCTGTACCCACTACAGTAAAAGGCGTTCAAAGATTCGTGGGATTTTCCAACTTTTATAGACGCTTTATCAAAAACTTCTCTCAAATTGTCCAACCCATTACCAGTCTAACCAAGAAACATACTCCCTTCAAATGGACTCCCCAAGCACAACAGGCGTTCCAAAACCTAAAGCAGAGTTTCACCCAAGCACCTGTGCTGGCCATCCCTGAACCCACACAAGCATATTCACTCGAAGTAGATGCCTCTGAATATGCAGTTGGAGCCATACTGTCCCAACGATCCCCTGAGAGTGGAATCCTCCACCCAGTGTCCTATTTCTCCCGGAGACTCACAACCCCAGAAAGCAACTACAGTGTGGGAGATCGGGAATTGTTGGCCATTGTGTTAGCCCTTCAAGAATGGAGACATTTATTGGAGGGAACTATACATCCGATCACGGTTTTCACTGATCATCGGAATCTCGAATATTTAAGAACAGCAAAGAGATTATGCCCCCGACAAGCCAGATGGGCTCTCTTTTTTACCCGCTTCAAACTCCACATCACATACCGTCCCGGAAGCAGAAACGGGAAAGCAGACGCCCTGTCGCGAATCCATGAACCTGTTCAAGTCGAGACTTCCTCGGATGACACCATCCTCCAATCTCACCATTTCATGGCTGCACAAACTACTCTAATTGAGAAAATTAAAGATCAAAGCAAGAAGCACACCCTATCACCTCGTTTACCCCCTCTCAGAGCAGAACAAGGCCTTCTCTACAAGGAGGACCTCCTATTCGTTCCTCCAGGCTCCCGAGAAGAGGTCCTTCAGGCCATCCACGATCACCCTTTGGCCGGCCATGGAGGATTGAAGAAAACTCTCACTCTAGCCCTACGACATTTTTGGTGGCCTACCATCAGAAAGGATGTCCAACGGTATGTTCGAGCCTGTCCGGTATGTGCCCGTAGCAAGGGAAGTCACCAACTACCTACCGGACTTCTACAGCCCTTGCCTATCCCTGATCAACCCTGGGAGGCCATCACAGTGGACTTCATAGTCGACCTGCCTATTTCAAACCAACACAATACCATCATGGTTGTGGTGGATCGACTCACCAAGATGGCACATTTTATCCCGGTAACCCGACTTCCCACAGCCGCTGTTACAGCAGAATTATTTATTAGCAACATTTTTCGTCTGCATGGAATCCCTCGCTCTATTTTATCCGATAGAGGAGTACAATTTACTTCAAGATTCTGGAAAGCATTCTGCCAAGGACTAAAGATTGAACGCTTATTGACCTCAGCCTACCATCCCCAATCTAATGGACAAACCGAAAGGATAAACCAAATCCTTGAACAATACCTCCGATGTTACATCACCCACGCACAGGACAACTGGTATCGTATGTTACCATTGGCAGAATTCTGTTATAATAACCATCTCCAACGTTCCATCGGAATGTCTCCCTTCAAAGCCAATTATGGATTCCATCCCACATTCATCCCTCATTACTCCCAAGTCCAAACCATTCCCACTGTTACGGATCGTCTCCAACTAATAACACAAGGGATAGTCCAATTAAAGCGACATCTTTCTCAAGCCCAGGAGAACTACAAAAAACAAGCTGATCGACACCGTAGAGACTATCCTGCCTACCAAGTAGGAGATAAAGTGTGGCTATCCTCCATCAATCTGAAACTTCCAGGTCCCGCAAGAAAGCTTCAACCCAAATTTGTAGGTCCCTTCCCAATCACCGCCCTTATTGGTAAATCAGCTGTCCGTCTTCAACTTCCTGATACTTGGCGTATTCATTCCACCTTCCACACATGTTTGCTTAAGAGATGGGTACCTAATCCTCGAACAAGAGATTCCCAACCTCCTCCCATCCTTATAAACGACTCAGAGGAATATGAAGTCGCCCAGATCCTGGATTCCCGTATCCATCGTGGTAGATTCGAATACTTGGTACAGTGGAGAGGATATGGTCCCGAAGAAAATTCCTGGGAACCTGTATCCCATATTCATGCTCCTGCTAAGATCAGAGCTTTCCACAGACTACACCCAAGTCGTCCTACTCCTTCACCCGACCGGAGGTCGTGCCTCAGGGGGGGGCTCTGTGGGGGTTCCAGACCCCGTCTCCAACAGGCTAGGGGTCCCTTACCTGCATCCACTCCCGTTGCTGCCCGTCGAGGGGGAAGGCCGCCGCGTGGTAGGCCGCATCCCCGGACTCCAGTAACTCGCGTCCCGCGAGTTGCTGGTGCTACTGTTATTTCGGATGGCAGAGGGGCGTGGCCTATTGCGCGATGGTGCCGATCCATTGGTGGAGACAGCGGGGGTGTGGACAGAGACTGCCACTCACCCCAGTGAGTGTCAGGCTTTCCTATGTGAGTGGGTGGACTTCCCTGATTGGAGGAGGCGGGGAGGTGCACTTGACAGCCCATAAATACCAAGCACTGACTTCAATCAGTGCTTGTGTATTGAGCTGCTAAGAGGTGTATACCCTTGGTTCCTTCCCAGAGTTCTTTTCCCTTGTCTTACCTCCTATTCTCATTGATTCCCCGGATTTTGACCTTGGCTTTCCTCCTGGACATTCTGACTTCTCCTGCCCTTTGATCCTGGCTTGTACTGTTCATTCTCTGGTTACCCCAACCTAGATCCTGCTCTCTGCTGCTCCCCTGTGGCCACTCACGAACCTCCTGCCATAGGCTCTCAACCCCAAACCTGACAAGAACACTCCACACAAAAAGATTTAAACTATTTATGTCCTTGGAATATAAACAGATTACAAACACACAATCCTGCAGTCCCGCAGGACCAGTTTCTGCCACACTCTGGTCAATGAGAGTATATCATCATGGGTTTTAGCAGCACACAACCCCACACTAGCTTGTCTTTGCCACATACTGCTATATAACCTGCATATTGTTGGCAGGTTGTTTCCTTCCATCTCATGAACATGTCACTGGTATTTTTTGTTTATCATAGTACATATCATTTTGTATTAAGATAATAATCACATTGTATTTGTTTGTATTATTTTGTATTAACCAGCCTACTGTTTTATTCAGCATGAAATGTTTTTTAAACAATAACATAACTGTTTAACTGTGCATTTTCTCTTTTGATGTCTTCCTGTTAGTGTTGGTTAAATGATGTACTCTGCTATGCTAGAAATTAAATTCTTACCAGATATCTAGTGTAGTTGATGATAGCCAGACACATCTTTTGAAAGGTTGTAGGTCAGTGGTTCCCAAACCAGTCCACAAAGCCAATAGTCCAGGATTTACGCATCGCCCCCAAAAATCTTTCAACGCCTCCCATTATTATTTTTAAACATAACTGGGTAATCCTTAAATCCTGGACTGTTGGGTGGGCCATGATGACTGGCTTGGGAACACTGGTGTTGTTGGTTGAGCATGTGTTTTTTCAGTAAGGAATGTGTTTCCCTCATAATACCAACACATTTGTTACCAGGGTGCTAAGAAATCTGTAGAAGCATACCTCCCAATTGTCCATAGTTAGGAATGACAATCCTCATTTTTTGCTGCAAATTTTACGTGTATATAAGTGTATCACAGAGCTCCATGGCAATAAAGCTAATAATATTTTGTGTTTAAAATGCAGTAAATATGTTTATATATCCATTTTTGTACATAAAATATTCTTATTATAAATGGCTTATCAAATTAAATAAATAGATCAGGAGTTCGGATCCCAAAATTCCAGCACGAAAATCAGCCACAATAGCTAATTTTCATGCCAATTCGGAAGCACTTTCGTGCTATATAAATACTCCAAATTAAAGGGATATTTGGATCACTGAAGTGGTCCGAAACGCGGAGCTCCAATTTTCTCATGGAGCTACCTGAGTCCACTGTAGTGTGCCATATAAAAGCATGAGTGTATCTCAGAGCTTCAAAAGCAATAATATATATGTTTTTAAACACCGAGTGAATTAATATTAAAAAAATAATTGCTTTCAGCTGAATCAGGATTATTAATAAGTCAACTATGTGTTTTACATTAAAAAACGCTAATATAGCACAAAATGATTCCTATTGTAAATGCAACCAGACAGGAGCAGACTTTCTTCATTGTATATGGCAATGTAAGGTGATATGTCAGTTTCGGAATGTTGTCCAGGGCTATGTGGAACAAACATTTGGCATTCGTTGGGTCAACACCCTAGAATTCGCCCTCTTTGGCTATTCTAGCTTACCCATCAAACATACCCGCTTTACAAGAATCATCTCTTCTGTAACAAACAAAACCATTTTTCAATTCTAGATAAGCAGGGATAAGCCGTCCATAATAATCTTCAAAGAAAAACTCTCATATCTTTCGTATGACTTGGCTCAACACCCAACAAAATAAGACTGAGGGAATAGAACGTTTTTTAAAAGATTGGAGCTAAAGCTAAATTGCTCCAGAATGAATGAGCAGTCGCTCTGCTGGCTTCGTTCATACTTGTCTGCTAGAATTCAATATGTATCCATTGCTGATACTGCCTCCCTCCTTATACATCAGCTCACTGTCTCTGGACCTAAAAAGAAACATTAAACAAACATTTCAAACCTCACCTTGGTACATGAACCAAATTCTAAAAAAACAAGATCCAATCTGTATACCATAACAAAATACCGGAATGATATTTGTTTGTCTGCACTATTGTACATAATACCTTGTAAAATATTACATGATGTTTTGTCTAATATCTGATGTGTTATACCCACCTTCGAATATTATATACATAATAAATAAAGCAGCAACCCAGGGTACAAAACAAAATCTGAATCCTGAGCCTTGTGATTATACAAGTCATGGATACTGCCAAACAACCACATCCTTAGAAACTGTATCCAGTTGTAGGTTAATTGATAAGTTAAAGTAGAGGTTACTAGATATATACAGGTTTTGTAAGCATCAGCAAAAATGTCATGTCATCTGATATATACTATCTCTTGTTATATAGAAACACTATTAGATAATATAGAGTTCATACATGTTATACATAATTAAACATATTAATTGATCTTAAGTAGTAAATTATGTTAGAGATCTATATGATTGTTGCCAAAGATCGATATGTCATGTCATTTTGTGTAATTTCTTATTGTACACAGATTATATTAAATAATATATAAAATTACAAAATTTAAAAAAACTAAAAAAACTATGCTTTTTGATTGTGATACTGTCACACATCTTATATAGGTGTGAGCTATATTGCAGTTGAGCTCTGTGAAACACCCAGATTAGTCTGAAGTTCCACAGCAAAAGTCAAAGTACTCTGTAGAGTATATAAGAGTATATCTCAGAGCCCCATAGCAATACAACTAAAATATACACCGATCAGCCATAACATTATGACCACCTGCCTAATAGTGTGGGTCCCCATTTGACACAAAAACAGCCCTGACCCGTCGAGGCATGGACTCCACTAGACATCTGAAAGTGTGCTGAGGTATCTGGCACCAAGATACCAGCAGATCCTTTAAGTCCTGTAAGTTGTGAGGTGTATCAGCCTTGTTTATCCAGCACATCCCATAAATGCTCTTTTGGGTTGAGATCTTGGGATTTGGAGGTCAAGTCAACACCTTGAACTCATTGTTGTGTGGTCATAATGTTATGGCTGATCTGTGTATATTGTCTATTTTATTTTATCACATGGTGCACAAAGATGTGGGCCAATTTAAAAATAAATCCCATGGATTTCCACTTTTTGTCTAGGATCTGTATTGCCTGCCCTCAATGATGCTGCGTGGTGCTGAGGTCATATCCTCACCTCCCAGCACATGTGCAGTATAGCGATTACAAGGGAAGGCAGGGGCTGATTTGTGTTGGTAGAGAATAGACTTCCAGCTATAGAGGAAAGAAAAAAGCTGCCATGTCTACAGTATGCATCCACGAACCACTATGGATGCCAAAAACACAAGAATCCTCTCTCATTTCCTCCAGATCCCCTCCCTCCTTTTTAGTTATAGTGTAACTGTTTCTCTGTGTACTACACAGCCTATTATGCTCAGTTGGCATCTTTGGAGAATCATGCTGGCTGCACATCATGGAAACTTTAGTTTGCAAGTACTGGCTAAACCTAATTTGTCTGGCTAAACCTCATAGGAGCAATAGGTCATAACAGTTGTAGATCGGATCTAGTTTGGTTGACTACACATGGACACTGTATTTTGTGTGTTTCTGGAAAACTTTACTGTACCATGTCTGTGGCTGTCTATACTGTAATACATGAAGGAACTGAAATGGGAATATTAAACTTAAGGCCAAAGTATCGGAGTTGGAAAAATTCTCCCATTCAGCTGCATTAAAAAAAGTGTATTCCAACATGGCTACATAAAGCCTGAAGTAAATTCTCACCTTAATGCCCTGCAATTGACTAAACTGTGTCGAGCTTGACAAAGGGCACCAGTGGGGCCCGAAATGTCGCATTAAGGAACTAACCTCATTTGGGATATTTTGAATAAATAGTAGAAAAGGGTTTCCCGTAAGGGAGCTGCCGGCTCCACCGAGGGATATAATAACAAATCCTTTGAAGGTGCCTATGATTAAGTACCGAAAGGTACGAAACGCGTAAGGCAAGCCGTCTGCTTCCCCACGTTTGCAGTTTCCATATTCTGCCTGTTTGACATTTTGGACTTTTTGTTTTCCATCAATAAATTTATCTACTTTGAACTTCATCTGGACTGGTGAGTGCCTAAGTCTTTTTGCCTGCACTACTCCATATTTTGAATAAAACAGAATGCTATTGATGCTGTAAAGGCCCATGAGAGCGATTGTTTTCTATTGGACTGTATATATAGATAGATAGATAGATAGATAGATAGAGAGAGAGAGAGAGAGAGAGAGATTGATATACTGTCAGAAGGTTTGCTGAAATTAAGACAAAAATAGCAGAGTTGGAAAAATTGTTAGCTGTCAATTCAGTATAATTTCTTGTTTTTAAGTGAATTAGCCCCCATGACCAGTATATTTTTAAGGTAGCTCTTGAGACATCAAAACATATGTACATTGGTGATAGAAAAATCACTTTACTAAATATAATATTTGAAATAAAAGAAAAAAATGCTCTGCTTGGGACACTAACTTACTAGAAGTTTTGTGTTAATGTAGAACAAGAATGGAATGTGCATATACGTCCACTGCATGACAATGTGGTATGTGCCCGCACAGAATGCATTTATAGCTGTGCAGGGCAAACATACAACCACCAATTTGAATGAATATGTGACCTTGAGACCCAAGACACTGAATATTTATGCAAATGCAAATACTAGGTCTATTAATCCGGAAAGTTGAGACTAAAATCAAAGTCAAATATTATGACTTCGGTTTTGTTGGAATGACTGAGAGTGACTGAGCTAAAGATAAATGTAATGGTTTGCAGCCAAGTTATTTTCCCATTATAAATATGTATTAGCTGATACTGCTTTTCCAAAATGTTATATTATAGAGATAGAAAACTCACTCCAAAACCAAATATTGATCTTACTGAAATTGGTTTCTGACTATCACAGACCAACTGAAGTCTTCAACATAATTACAACTGCTAGATTAATGATTTGCACCTGGTAATTAAAAAGGATATTAATTAATATAGCTCACTTTACTTTGTAGATCATTTGTTACATTTCTCAGAATACATAATTACAAACACTGTCATTTTTTTTGAGATATGAAAATTATAAGTTAGTGATGGCATTACAGCAAAATCTTGTCTGTATCCTTTCCTATGCCTTGTATATGATCAGTATTGATATTAGAGGTTTGGGGAATTTATAGGCTCAATACGGTAGGGATTCTGGTACACTGTTTATCTCGGGAACACAGAATTGAGTGCTGCTAGTTTGATTGACAGCGCCCAGCCTCCCAAGCTGGTAGTACATCCCTAAGCTAACATGTAAAACAATGAAAAATGTTAGGAGCCAGCAATATGGAATTTACAAGTCATGGCTCCCTGGCTCCTGGGATTTGTAAAACCCTGGTTTATACTGTGAATGCAGAGAATACAATTTGATGAAAAATGATTTACGTTTTGTTGTAAATGCATGCATTTTCTTGCATTGGCTGGATGTGTATAGCTGGGAGATACACTGTACACTATACACTGTCCCCCAAGCACCAGTCGAACTCCCTCTGCCCCCAGAATTGTCTTAAATAAAAAAATATATATTAGGGTTTAAAAATTATATATTTTTCTAAAATTACAATTATAAAAAAATACATGTTATATATATATATATATATATATAAACATATATATATATATATATATATATATATATATATATATATATATTTATGTATTTATTCTATGGAAGACCAGTCGCATGTATTTGCCCCCAGCACTAGAAAGGAGCCTACTGCAGCTGGATTTATAAAACATGCAGCAGCAAAGTAGCAAAGATATGTGCTGTCTGCTGTAGGCTATGTTTCCTATGATGCTAAGTTAACAATTGGCTGGCTGAGCATGATAGGAAATATCGTTTGCAAAGCGATACATAGAAAACGCCATGTTTCAAAGCTGCAATGACCATATCCCAAATGTGGCCCTGTACTTGTCACATGAACCTAACAAACCTATGTAAGTCCCCTCCAAATAATGTTATAGCCTATACCAGTGGTAGGTAACCTCCAGATCTTGTGCACTACATCTCTCATAATGCTCTTAGAACATTATTGTTGGAAAAGCATCAAGGTAAATGCAGTCCACAACATCTGGAGTGCCAAAGGTTGCCTAACCCTCGCCAATATGGATAATTGTAATATTATGGTCATATGAGGAGCAGTAACAAAGGTAAAGCAACTGATGTATATGACATCATTTGTAGGGTTTTCTAAAGAAAATATAACGGCCATGTTATTGCCTTCAGAGATGTAACATTAGCCTCAAGCCAAGCAGCTGGACCAATCACACCAAAGTAGGAAGCCATATTGCTGCACCCCTGGCCAGTAAGTGGCAATTTGCAGCTACATGGAAAGGAGTAGGTCTCTGCCAGGAAGAGGCAAGGAACTACAGCTCCCTCAACACCACTGATCACTAGGGAAGAACCCCTTAGAGCAACCGTGAGGGAATGAGCCCTGTAGTCAGCTGAGCACCCAAAGGTTGTTGTTATTTATGTACCTGTTTTAAGTTTTCTGAAAAATAAATGTTATGAATCTACATAGCAAAATGAGGCCATCATTTTCCGTTCTTGCCTTGGGTGCAAAAAGTCCTACCTACGCCTCTGGTCCTGTGTTCAAGGCACCACATTTGGAGAAAGAAAGAAGTGTCTATGAACTGTAGCAATGCTTATCATTTTCTCTGGATTCATGGAATGATTAAATTACTTGATGACCCTCTATGACTTCCTCCAAAGGCAATAAATCAAAAGCTTTGACACCACATTTCTACTGAACAGTTTCAGAGTAACAAGATTATAAGCAATACCTCGAGATTTACACTTCCTAATCTTTTCTACACAATTTGATTTTTGGCATTTTTATCCTTTTAAAGTTCTACAAGTGCTCACTTTAAATATAAAAATTCAGTATAATCCTGCACCAGTAAGAAACATAGAATGTGTTGGCAGATAACCATTCGGTCCATCTAGTCTGCTCAATTTTCTAAATACTTTTATTAGTCCCCAGTTCCCTATCTTATAGCTAGGATAGCCGTGTGCCTATCCCACGCATGCTTAAACTCCTTGACTGTGTTTACCTCTACCACTTCCTCTGGAAGGCTATTCCATACATCCACTACCCTCTCAGTATAGTAATAACTCCTGATATTACTTTTAAATCGTTGCCCCTCTAATTTAAGTAGAAGGGAAGATACTCCTAAAAAAGGAAAGTAAAAAACAGTTAAGAACTGATGATAACCACTAACAGTGAACACACTTTTCCAAAAGTGTTCAAGGAGAAAATAGAGAACAAATTGAATAAAAAACTGGTGTGGGCGCTAGTTCACAGAGAAAAGTAAGAATGGGGTTGCACATAAAAAGTTAAAACGATAATAATTGTCAGGGCCTTTACGAGGTCTGGTAGCAGTTACCGTGCAGGGATAGAGGAAGTGTCTGGTTGCATGTTGTTGATATTGAAACAAAGAAATAAGGATTGGAAAAGGGACTGAAGTAGAGAAAAAAGAGGACTTTAGCAAGGGACTGCAGAATAGCAAAAGGGATTGAGTAAGAACTGCAGTATAAACAAAGAGCTTTAGCAGGGACTGTAGAAAAAGCAGATGCAGGGGTAGAGAGAGTTAAACAAGGGGTGAGGCCTTAGATAAGGGTGACTTGAGAAAGGTGACTAAAGCAGGAACACCCTAGAGAGGGTGACTAAAGCAGGAACACTGTAGAGATTGTGACTAAAGCAGGAACACCCTAGAAAGGGTGATTAAGCAGGAACACCCTAGAGAGGGTGACTAAAGCAGGAACACCCTAGAAAAGGTGACTAAAGCAGGAACACCCTAGAGAGGGTGACTAAAGCAGGAACACCCTAGAGAGGGTGATGACTAAAGCAGGAACACCCTAGAGAGGGTGATGACTTAACCAGGAACACCCTAGAGAGGGTGATGACTAAAGCAGGAACACACTAGAGAGGGTGATGACTAAAGCAGGAACACCCTACAGAGGGTGATGACTAAAGAAGAACACCCTACAGAGGGTGATGACTAAAGCAGGATCAGAAACTGAAAAAGCAGCTCTCAAAAGTCAGGCATCCAACATCAATGCAAAAGCCCTGTTTGCAGTAACCTGCAGGAATTTAACAGGGGTGTGTTGCAAAAGTTAATGAGCCCACCTGACACCAAAAGAGGGGAAGAAATTCAAACAAACAAAGGTAGGGTGGCCTCTAGAGGAGGAAAGAGGTATATAAGCAGAGAAATTAGGACTTTTAAATGTCAGGAGGTCATGGTAGAACCCCGACAATAGTTTTAGTATATTCACACTTGACACATACATACAGTACAAAGAAATTATGAAATATAAAACAGGTCTGAATTCAAAATTAATAACAGATATACATTGGAAGGTACTGTATAGAAACATCTGACGTGTTGCGCCCCAGAAAGGCTTCTTCAGAGCTGAATGTATAGTATAGTCTTAAACCTTGGTAAAAATGTATCCTGGTCAAGATGCTGACAGATTAAGAAAACATTTTTCCCGATTATGTAATACTGATTTTGCTCTCTGAATTACGAAGAGAAATAGCTGACAACTCTCAGGGATGTGTTCTTTTATCTTAATGGTTATTAATTATTCTACTGGTATATAGCGCAAGCAACCAATACCCTGCACAGATTTGCGCACAGAAGGAGAATGTCACTATAATGTTTATTTTACCCCTTTGCTTGACAGGAGTGATCTCCGCCATGAAGAACAGTTTTTGTCAGAGGATAAAATGTTTGAGAGCATGATGCTGCTTCTGCTACGGGATTATCTAAAATGCGGTTTGCTGCTTTGGAACAATGAGATTGTTCCAAAGAGGCAAGCAGCATTCTAAATCCTTTTTATAATGTAAAGTATTTTTTCAAGTTTTGTAAAAGGAATTTTTTAACAAGAACATTTTTAAGTGACTCCAAACTTTTGAATGGTAGTGTATATAGCTAGTGCATATATTGAGCTCTATATAGGGGTATCAATGCAAATACTGTAGAGCAAATACATCACTTTTACTGTGATGTAGCTGTGATGTAAGACATTGTTGGGAAACTGCCTTTGGCACGTCAGAGCTGCACACGTGCCATTGTATTACCCTTTGTGGTTGTGAGGGAATCCGAGCATGCATGGAAAGGCTATATTACAGATTAAGGGGGCCAAGAGAGAGAGACACACAGTGGAATATGTGGGGGGGGGGGGGGGGGTTGAGAGACAGACCTAGTGCAATATTTACTTTACAAATAGCAAAATAGTGTGCAGATGGAATGATACGGTAGTGAACTCACAAACACATCTCCTATAACCTAGGAGCGTGGAATTATTGCTCTGAAAGGAATATACTTGCCCCCACTCTCAGGAATGCTGTTGGTGGTGAAGGGATTCAAAGGAAGATGAAGATTCGTCCAGTCTGGATTCAGAAATTATCCACAACATAAAGAAAGGGAGAAATCCACCGTACTTGCATTGCTCTCAACACCTGGAAGTCCTGATCAGCCCCGAGGTTCACGGCAAGCTGATAGTCGAGAGGACTTGGTGCTGCTTACTTTTCTTTTCTTTTATTGGGGATTTAATTGTGAATTTCTCCCTTTCTCGATGTCAGTCCGTTTTCTGTTGTGGATAATAACTTGTTGAATCCAGACTGGACAGATCTTCATCTTCCTTTGCATCCCCTCATCACCAACAGCATTCCTGAGAGTGGGGGAAAGTTGTTGTTTTTTCACAAGATAGTGATGCTTTAAATTTGTGATCATCAATATATTCTGCAAATATGTGAAAATATGTCAGACCACTGACACCTCACCCTCAATAAAACAGTTTTATATTTATTCTACCTTAAATAGCCTTGCAAGATTTGCATTATATACTGAACATTTACCATCAGTGATTTTCTCAAAGGATTTTTCACTACATCTTTCTAGAGCCCAGTGGCATGTTCTCCTCTATATATAGCCTTATTCAATATTCACATCACTTTAACTAAATCTCATTACAATACAATGTATAAAGGCAATGACTCAAATGTCAGAGTTAAAATATCTTATATGAAAATAGAACTTGACACTCTGGGATTTGTGTTAAGGAATACCCATATGCCAGAGCCACAGATGTCACTTGCCTGTTATAATTTTAGAAAGTATTTCAGGATGCTAATAAAACAAAGCATATATGTTTAATAAGAAAATGTACCTGTATTGAGCCTTGCAATTTAATGAACAAAATGCTGAAGGTTGTTACCCTATTCATCAAGGGAATAATAGTTTTATGAACAAAGGGTGATATCCTAAACAGTGTGTACTTTAACCCCTTAATTACCAAAATGTTGTCCTTAAGGTCTAAAAGCACAAAATGGCGATTAGGGTGCCAGAAATACTTAGACAGAGACCCTGGACCCAATATATACATTATTTTTTACTCTCTACATTCACACAGCAGGGCCAAACAGTAGAGTCACCACTACTTTGTCCTTCAGTTGAACCCTCTCCAAAAACACAAGGAAACTATGTAATTACTTACCCTTTATGGCTCATTAAGAGAGAACCTGGCATTCCAGTGTGGCAGCATACAACTCTTCCACTACTGTCATGTTTGGTATAATGACTCCGAGTACCAAATCCTGGCACGCTTACACTCAGGGATCACACCACTTGGCTGCTTGCTAGATATCCACCCAACCAGTCAATAATTTACAAAATACGTTTTACTGGCGATAGGAGGCTGGTGGTTCTTCTTTGTATTTTCTAACTTTTTTGTAACGTTATTGCATATTATCATATTATACTCTTATTTTCTGATTATCCACACAGATTTTTGGGGTTCTACTGGAGTATTGCACCTAACCAATCCACTGAGTGCCTCATCATACCTATTTTTCGTCTCCTTCTTGCCCTTTCTTCGCTATTTATATAATTGCTAAATAAAATTCTTTATAAAGCACTAACAAATTACACAGATTTTTTACTATAGAACCTAGGTTAAAATAAAGTAGGCAAATGGCAAAACATTACAGGATATAAAGATATCTCTAAATAGTATTGCACCCAAGCTAGACCCAAAGAGAAGCTGGGTGCCAGTTGGAAATATTATATTTTCAGGTCAATTTCATTAGTTTATTTCCTTTACTAATTTAAAGGAACATTATACATTGTTTAACCTTTTCTACCTTGAAGGAAGCAAGGGTTAAACCAAACATGTCCTGGGACTTGTAAGTACTATCTGCTGTGTCTCACATGCAAGACACAGCAGTTCCCGGCTGTCGCGTGCTGACCTTTGGCTCGCCCCGCTTTGACAGCCAAATGCAAGGTAGATAAGGTCACCCCTGCTGATCCCATGCAAAAACTAGGGTCTCTCTCTGCGCTATCAGAGAGAGAATCGCCAACCAGACAGCTGCCTGCTTCCTATGGAAGCATCGCAGCTGTCGGTCAGAGGATAAACAGGCGTGTACTATCAAAAGTATGTGTCAGTATATCCTCATACTAGGGACAACTTTCACTTGTACTTCTATATTAAAAGCACAAGAGAAAAACAACGTATAGTGTCCATTTAAGTCTTATTTAGTCCCTGTAATATTCCCTTTCCTATTTAATTCTGTCCTTCATTATGTATCTTAAGCAAATGCTATGCTATTTGTCAATCTGTATCAGCTATTAAAATGTACATTATATTACGTTTGATACTATAATATTTCTATTCTCAATTCCATACTTTCTGTAACTACGAAAAAATAAAACCATTTTTATTTTTTTATTTTTAAAAACTAAGAAAAAAATAAAAATCACAAAAAAAAGATCTATCAGACACAGAAGGAATGGATGGCTGTATTTGTGTGAGTTTACATTCCAGTGTTATTTGGGGGATAAATGTGTCTAGCTTCTGTAACGCCAGATGGGTATGCTGGTATGCCAATTTTTAAAAGTATGATAAGTGGTGAATTTTAAATGTACACTTCCTGTTCATGTGTCATTCTCAGATAACAGAAACATATCAAATAACTACTGAATACAATCCTTCAGAGAAACCTGACCTCTGACCTTGAAGAGTTTTATTTAAGAGGGAAACTTTTCACTTAAGATAAGTGAGAAAATAAATAAGTATGTTATGTAGATATGACTTCATATCTCAGCTTTCAGGATTGCAGAGATATTTTAGCCTGCAGGACATATGTCAAAAGGTTAATCAAACCTGCTTACATGGATTTACATAAGCAAGTCACTATAAAAATAAGATTCATAGCTGTTTGGATAGGCTTACATAGAAAACTTAATTTGATAGTAAGTTAAAAATTTGTTTTTTCTTTCTATTTATTGAATATTCTTGAATAGCATTATTTCATGTATGATTGGTTTAGGTTTGTTTTCTGTTTTTTTGCTTTAATATTTTCTTAAAATATAAAACAAATATAAAATGTGTAGAGAAAAATGTGTATTCATCACGAAAATTAATAAATACTATAAATGCCAGCACTACATTCCAAAATACATATTTTTTGACAGTTTTATATATTTTTTAAGTCTAGACAACGTAAGTATAAAATGTTGACAATGGTACATAAGTAATATTTTCGTATAGAGTTGCTTGAACACAAAACATCAATAAACAAAGAGAAAAAGCTAGAGAGGGAATACTAGTTTGTAATGCAAGCTATGGTTTGTAAGCTAGCTGGGGTAGAAGATAGGCTGGAGAAAAGTGAAATCTATTAGTGTAGACATTTTTTTTTAAAAACTCCCAATTCAAATAAAGTCTCATAGATTTGTTTGATGCATTACTAAACATCTTGGCTATTCTGGTTTCCAGTGAATGGAAATCTTTCTAGAATAGATAATGCATCATAAAAAACATCGCAGAATATAGAATATTTGATACAGTCCTAACCTCAACATCTGAGGAAAGGAATTTAGGGGTCATTATTTCAAAAGACTTTATGGTAGGTAGACAGTGTAATAAAGCAGCAGGAAATGCTAGCAGAATGCTTGGTTGTATAACGGAGAAGTATTAGCAGTAGAAAGAGGGAAGTGCTCACGCCATTGTATAGAGCACTGGTGAGACCCCACTTGGAGTATTGTACGCAGTACTGGAGACTATCTCTATAAGGATTTACATACTTTGGAGAGAGTTCAGAGAAGAGCTACTTAACTGGTTCACAGATTACAGGATCAAACTTACCATGACAGATTCAAGCATGTATAGCTTGGAAGAGAAACGAAACAGGGATATGATAGAAACATTTAAATACATAAAGGGAATCAACACGGTAAAGCAGGAGAGTATATTTAAAAGGTGCCCCAAATGCATCTTCTAAATGTTAATGCAGATTAAAGTACATTCTACGTACTTTACAATGGATGTCTTACATTTTGCATTGTTTAAAATATGATAATCTTACACTTAGATGCATTTGTGAAATGACAGCAGTTTGCAAGAAACCTGGACTGCCCACACTAGTTGAGTAAAATCAATTTCCTCTTTTTTTTCTGCAGGAACCAATGAGAATAATGCAATTCAAATGAATTGGAATATCCTGTTTCCATGGTGATGTCACCAGGCAATGTGTGCCACTCTTAAGAGATCGTATGTGTACAAGAGCAAGGTCACTTAGGAGAATGGTCAGTTTGTCAGCAATACAATGCATCTTTATTTATAGTGTCCCATGGTGTGTACTGACGGGTCTTCATGGCCTTCTGTACCCTAAACCAATCTGTTATAAGCTGATCTGTCGTTTCTGAGATCAGTCAGAGGTGTGCCAGTAGTCTGATCAGTTTGAAGCTTGTTGGGCCCTACTGATTCCAGCACTTGTCTTGCCTTGCTGTGTTAACTGGGAAGCTTGCTGTGATATCTATGCTTGAGACATTGGAGAAGTCTCTATAGCAGACTCCAGCATGTCCATCTTGGTATGTATCTTTGATATTTCTGAGCAACTTGCCACAAAGTTCACACTTCACTAGCCACTGATATCTCCTTTAGTGAAAGATGTCCTATCCAATGTCTTTTTTGCAAGTTCAAATAGATGTGGGGAACCTGATGTGTCCTGTTGGATTGCTGAACAGAAAGTATCTTTACCACTCCAGGCAGACTTTTGCGGACTCATCAAGAGTGTGGCAATGTCGACACTCACCAGGTGTTTAGGCCGTTTTTTAATTTCTCCTCCAAATATCTTATGGGATCTTTAATGTCAATAGTTTAGGCACTTTGATCAGTGTGGCCATTTAATATCTGTTTTTGGCTTGCATTAGACATAGCTCAGGCCAAGTCCAACTTTCAAGCTCCCCATATGGCCCCCAAACAACTAACACATATGGGAGGCTTTAAAAAGGAATGGTGCCAGGAGCTACATATGCAAAAATGAAAGGCCCAGGGACTTGTCTAGGGTCCCTGACCCGTTAATAAATATCTCCATAGTGATTATACCTCTCTATATTATTACATAAGATTTTGCAGACATCTACACTAGCCACTACCAAATGATAAAGAACAAAGACAATACAAACAAGTGAGACAAACATTTATTTAACAAGTTTTATAATACAGCCCTACATTAACACATGTGCAGATAAAATTCAACTACACACAACAAGTTTAATCATTAGCCAATAATTTTTAGAAATAAATCCACTACAAACTAAATTAAGTCCTTTTCAGTGATTTTACACAGAATGTGTTTTTGACTCTGGAAAGTATAAAATTGGAGAGCACATAGCAATAACATATTCCAATTTGAATTTAATATGAACTCAGCACAAAATGTTAGGTTTCAATTCAAGTCACATCAAGAACAACACACTGTTTGTAATCTTTTCACTTTACTCCTCTGCCTAAGCCAGGCAGGAATATCGATTGAACTTAGTTAAAAAAAAAAAAAATGAGACTGTGTCTTTCCTTGAAGGAGAACATTTTGAAAAAATGACTTTGGCGTCACCTATATATATCAGCATGTTTTAAATTGATACCACTGTCATCTTGTCTATAATGTTTTTCGCCTGCCTCATTCTAAAAATGTGTTTTGTTAGGCTTCTATCTCTTATTGTTCTCAGACTAATAGTAATTAATAACTTAGATGAACTATACAATATTTGAAATGTTCAACTGTGAGGAGCAGTGTGCAAGGCTCTCCATTCTCTCCACTCAGTTCTATTGTACAAATAATGGGACCTGTTCAAACAAATACGTTGGAGCGGTTGCACACTAGTGCAGAAAGTATCATAAGCTCTCTGTGTCTCCACTTGAGCAGCATCAATCCTGATGATGTTTAGTGTTCTATAGTCCATGTAAAATGGACTCCATAGCACACCAGTCACTATAGGGACTGGAGAATCACCTTGACTGGGTTCCAACTAATCAAGTCTCCACAGCAAGTAAGGCATACTCTTGCAGAGCAGTAACAAGGAGTTTGGTGACTGAGGCACAAAAAATTGATGGGCGCATTAACAATTGCATGTGGTACTGATATACAGGAGACTTATGCTACAAAACTAGGCCGATGCCCTCTCATGCAATGATGACCTGCTTTGGGTTGAGCTCTATATTCACAGGCATTTATGTTTGCTTGAATGACAAACACATTTTTATTTTTGATATTTATAAGCACTAGGAACACTTCTCTTTTCATTAATATTTAGTTATCATCATTCACTAGCTAGCTATCCTATGCTCTACCACTGTCAGTATGTAGCTAACTATAATACTGATGGGATCTATGATACAAAACTGTCCATGTGTAGCAAACTATACAGTTGATGAGAGCTATTGCTGTATTACTGTCTGTCCATCTATTTACTGACCAGACCTATTCATTAAATCAGAAATGTCTGGTTATTTATGCACCTGTTTTCATTGTTCTGTAAACAATTAAATCAAGCTAGATTGTAATTATTTATTCATGCCTAGGGCACAGAAAGAACTAGCTGGGGCTCTGTACTTTTGAGTAGACTAAAGCTAGAGAGGCTCTATCTATGCTATGTGAACCAGACCCATTTACCAAGAGACTTGCACTTCCTGGGAATACACACTCACAATGTATAGTTTGCAGTTGCAGATGAACATTGGATGAATTATTTAGCAAACTGAGATACAATTAGCGATTTAAAAACAAATAATGAAACCATCTCCCCTTAATACTTCTCTGCATCAAGTGTGATAAAAAACAAAAAAATCACGATATTCGAATTATCTAATTTTATTGCACGTAAGTATCAATAACTTATTTAAAATAAATCTACACTTTTGCATTTTACTAAACAAACTATATGATAATCATACATTCATTGCTACAAAACACACAAAGCCCTGTGTATAAATACACAATTGCCAAATGCTGGAAGAGTCATGTTGCTTCTCTTCTACATTCACATGTTTGTAACATTGCTTTGCATTATTCTTTGCTGCTATGTTAGGAAGCTTTTGCATTGTTTGTATTCCTTCTGTTCAGTGCCATTTTAAAATGTCATCATTTTTTCCCCTGGAGCTATATAAAATAACATAATGTCATCTAAAATGTTTCCCAGTATGAAGGCTAGCTGTAGCATATACAAAAAAAGAATCAGATGAATGCCTGTTCTTCTATTTTATAGACATCTCGGAAACAAGTTTTCTACAAAACATCCCCTATTTTCTGGAGCATGTAAACCTCTTGCATCCTCAATAGTTGCATTTAAAGCAGCAGGAAAATCTCTCTGAAACTAGCTCCTTCAATTACGATGAAAAGGTTTAATTTTTGCAGAAAATGGGTTTCTCTCTTTGATATATCAAACAAACGCAAGCTAAGAAGGGCAGTGCTGGTTTATATGTATAATACGATATTAGATAAAAATAAGCTATATTTCACAGGTTTTATTTCACATAGCTTGTCATGTAATAAGATGTACATTGAAACTGTCCAGAGGAACCTCCTGGGTACTCGTCAATCAGCCAAGAGGTGACAGAGGACAGAAAGAGTCTACTTGTGAAGTCTCTAGAAGATAAACCAAGCAGGTGGAAAAAACCTAGAAAAAAAAAATAGACGTGCTATTTAAATATATACTATATAGATAGTGCTTCAGAAGCACTTCTGCCACCAAAAGAATGGAGAGAATTGAAACCATTACTCTTGAAAGAGATAGAGAAGAAATCTATGACTGGCTTTGTAATTAAGGAAGATCATGTGACTCCCTTGTGAACAGAACAGTTTACTTATGAGAAAAAAAGATACTTGTGAAACTGAAACTTTTGCATGCCTGAAACAGAAAAATGCATATACTAAAAAGTAACACACTGTATATCCTGCCAGAAGATCTATGGGATAAGTCAACGTATCCCTTGTTGGAAAAGAAAAAATAAATCTATAAACCTTTCATTATTGTGAAATTAAACATATAACCTCATAGCCTGATGCAATGCTACCATGTTTTTTCACCATGGCAATAGGCTATAAGTGTATGTATGGGAGTCATGTGACAATTTTTTTTTTTTTTTTTTTTTTAGCCTTTAATATATCTTTATTGGTGAAAATGATTCATTGTCCAAAATTATTCTTTATCAAAAATACTTCTGGTCCCAAGAGCATTTTGGATACCTTTTTTCACAGTACCTTTTTTTTAAAAAAATGTTTTTTATTTATTTCAAATTTCAGAGAATATAAAAAAAAAAGGTTGTTGTAAATAGTCACTTCATAATACATTGTTCTTCAATAATTACATACATACATCAACATTATATAATACACTACCCTAATTTTAACCTTTACACACCCCCCCCCCCCCCCCCGCCTTTCCCCTTCTGCTCCTGTTACTCTAATTGAGGTTCTAAGAGTCACTGTGGGTGTTTATTTATTTTTTATTTTTTTCCAATATTATCTCTTTATATAGTATATATATATATATATATATTTTTTTAAAAAAAAACAAACAAACGTAGAGAAGCAAAAATGTTAAGAAGTAGAAAAATATAAAAATATTAAATTAGAGGAACGCTCCAGTATCTAGTGCTAAGGTCCCCCTATTCTATCCGGAGCGAGTCTCTATATGCAATCCATGGTTATATGGTGTTCCCTAGATCTTCCTTGGCCTGCCCATATGATTTCTTCCATCTCTTGTACTCTCTCAACTTCCTTTATCCAGTCTGCTCTAGAGGGGGTCTCTCTTCTTTTCCAATTTCTAGGGATTAGTATCTTTGTCACATTTAAAAGCCTAATTGATAGTGAGTGATGTTCTTATTGAGTGATCTGAGTGGTGAATGAGGAGAGCCAATGGGTCTTTATTTATTTTTAGATTCTTATGCCATTGAGGCCCAGAGAAAATAATATTATTTTCCTTCTCCCAAGCTATAATGGAATAAGGTTTATTATCTGAATGGGCTTCTTCCAAAATTTTATAGATCTTTGAAATAGATCTTTTTTGGGTATCTTGCGACCAGCATAATTCTTCAAACGGGGTCATTGTTTCCTGTAATTCTTCCTTATTTTTTAAATATGATATTTAATGTTTAATCTGCATTTTACTCAAAAATGTGCTATGTGACAACATTTATATCTAGTTGTATCTGCCTTTGAGCGTACTGCCTAATTTTCACATTTTAACCTGACCTTAGACCTGCGTTGATGATTACTCTTTTGCTCCAAACATCTTACCATGGATTTGATAGTTCACTGCTAGAGTTTACTTTATGTCTTCACTATATATATATATATATATATATATATATAGTGAAGACATAAAGTGTGTGTGTGTGTGTGTGAAACTATATATATTTATATAGTAAATGTATAGTTCCCGGAATCTCTAGCCCTAGATCTTTTATTTACCTAGTAATGCCTCTGTAGAAGACTGCACAATACTCTGCTCTCTCTCATAATCTGATGTGGCATTCACAGTGGGGATGGAATATTCATGCACACGACTCCTCCTCTCTCCCCCTATCAGTTTGCCCATATGCATTTACATTAACCTACCATTCCAAAGAATCCTTGGGGGTTGTGAATAATGATTGGAAGCCAATGCCTAGCCTTCCACTAAATATATTATACTCACAAGCACAATATATGCATAACAGCTACAACTCTTGGTTTTCAAGTATTGACATATTTGACTTACTGGGAATGTATTTCAGCCAGAAAACAGTCTGGATAGTGGAAACAAAATTTCTGCCATATTGAGAATTTTTAATGGACCATATAAAAAAGAGAGCTTGAAGTAAATAAGATATAATGAGCATGACTTCTTTTCAACATAATTTATCTGTACCATCATAAAGCTACTGTTTCTGGGACAGTCCTGGTTTATTACCACTAATAAAACATCCTACGGTCACGTTCCTGTTGAGCCCCAATGTTCATAATGAACATGAATTCTGTTTAGTTTTATTTTTCACACCCAAGTAACATGAATATATGTTCATATTTGAAGTATGTCTTTTTGATACCTTCTCAACCAAGGTGGTTATTTGGTTATCTATGAACCAAACATATGGCCAAACCATCCATCAACACAATAAAAAGCTTTAGGAGCTGGCATTTCCTGCCATTTATTTTCGTGTTACTAATGTGACCATATTAGCAGATATTCAGCTAAGACATAGGTTTTAAGAATTTACATGCACAAATGTGTAATGCATGACTTCCTGTAAATCTTAAACAAAATTAGGTGAACTGGTGCTTTGGCCCTGAATTATAATTGTTAAAAACACTGCTAGAGTTCTGAGTCAACATGTTTACACCAACCAAAACTGTAAACAAACGAATACCTGAAGGCGTGGGCAAGAAGGGGAAAAAACAAGAGAAGGCCGCAACCTGCTACATACACCGCCACAAAAATGTCTCGTCAAGAGACAGCTTGGAATCCTTCTTGACTGAATCAGAGGAACCCCGACAAGATCAGAGACTTATTGCCAATAAGTCACTGGTAGATCTACAAGAGGCCTGATAATCTAGAGGTCAGTCTCCCCCCTTATTACTCATCTAAGGGCACTTTGAGTGGCATATTAATGGAGGATGTCACTCCCATATTAGTGGAAAGAGACAACAAAATACTCACCCTTGAAGATCCTGCCGACACTGCTACATTTTTTAATAGCTTGGGACTCCTACAGCTCAATTCGGAACAGAAGGTAACCGAGGTCCATGGACTGTATGGCACAGAATACCAAGCAAAACTATTTCTCCATTTATCTTTACTCATACCGGCTGAAGTGTGCTTACCTTGGTAACACATGGCTTTTAAGATGGTGAAGATGAAACTTTTCATAAAATGTTTACAGAATGTTATTATTTTTACACATGCACCTCAATCTCATGTAACCACCACCACCCATTGGGCAACCCCTTATCCCAGTATCAGGAGTCCATCTTCGCAGCTCACTTTTTTCCCCAAACAGAGCAAGGAACTTTTTTTTTTTTTTAATAGTCTTATGCAGTGCAATTACAAAATTGATCACAGGAGGGCTCTCACTGTTTATCTCAAAAAGTCTTTCATGTAAAGATTTAATGTTAACCATAAGTTTCCAGATTAATGTCATTCCTTTTTACTTTAACTATAATGCTGATGTCATAATACTACGACATACGTTATTTGTTATACGATGTGATGCCATTATATGATGCACTATATTTTGTATCTCTGACCTACACTTAGGGTTGCCACTGTTGTGATTATAGATTTATATATTACGTGTCCGCAGACAGTGAACTACAAAAATTGTACACTTGCAGAATTGATGATTTGTTTTATACTTGGAAATCCCACCATATATCAATTTAAGAAATGTATAAGACCGAAGCCAAGGTATAGACGTTTCTCATTACTTTTTATAGAACAGTTTGCATTTTCCTGATGATAAGCCTCATGAAGCACTAAACAGATTAAGACTTTGGTCATAATGGAAATGTTGATGAAGAGCCAAGAATCACAAGCCTACACCAGGCCGTAGCTGTAAATGTACTCTTGATAGTTAAATTAGTGTAGCGGTACCTCTGTGCCAGACATTCCAATAACAGTCATACTAAATATCCCTGACCTATTACCCAAATCAATTCATTGTCCTGCAAACATCTCCTTTATTGTACTTTTGTTTATCCCTGGTTATACATTCCTTTGATTGCTCTCACATTAATCTCTTCAAGATTTGAGCAAATTATTATTTTTTTTATTTTTATTTTTTTATTTTTAATATCTTTATTTATCAATTTTCATAATATAAAAATTAAGAACATTACATCACAATGATTTACAAAAACTCTGGGTTATCAATAGTGCTTAAGAGATAAGTTACACTTATAGGTTATACAACCCGATAGACTCACTAACAGACTGACAAGTAACAGACGACAAACAGGCGGATGGAGGTTGGGCACGGGGCCAGACACATAAAAACACAGTCAGGTAATTGGGGTGGGGATTTATGGAGCTGTAAATCCAAACTAATCATGAGGACAATGTAAGAGCCACAGCAATCCGTCAAACCAGTCCTCTCTGAAGAATCAAAGGATCCAACCACGGAGACCAGTAATTATTAAAATATTCCGTATGTCCCCACTGCTGTGCTATACTCTTTTCCATGTTATATTGGTATCGGAGTTGATTTAGAACTTGATTCCATGTTGGAATATCCGGCTTTTGCCAAAGCCTAGATATAACCACTTTGGTGGCCATCACAAGGTGAATTATTAAATGCCGTTGCATCTTTGAGAAACTGTCTAAGTTGAAATGAAGTATCACTATAGACAGGGCATCATCAATATTCTCCCCCACCAAATTTACTAATTGTAGGGGTTGTAGAACCCCTCATCTATATGCAATAATAAGCAAATTATTATTTAAATATATTTTATGGAGTTAATTATAGAAGTTACGGAGTAAATTGTGAAATCTTTTAATTACATATTAACTTGTTTCTTATTTAGCCTTTTTTTTCCTGAGGGGAGTCAATACTTATTTTATAGATTTCAAGATACAGAGCTGGTTAACCTTGCCATGAATCAAACCTGTGACCCTGAGGTTGGAATACCCACTGCCATGGACTACTGCAACACCAGCTATTGAGCTGCCATTCTAATAATAATAATAATAATGTATTAATGTATCAATGAAAATGTTTTTTTGTGACCATCACAATTTTTCAATTAAAGCAAGGCTTGGGTGGGTACCAGGTGCAGGGAACACCATCTTCTACATCTTTGAAAACAACAAAATATCTGCACTGAACATGTATTGCTTTTAAAAGCTAAAACATCTGATTTCTACCATATTATGAGTTTGCTTAAGGCAGATAAAAATAAGACTGTGAGAAGTTGTTTACCATTTTCACATGTTTTTTTTCTCTTAGCAGCAGTATTGTGCCAGCATCATACCTTACAGTAAAGAATAGCTCACTGTTATGGGCTCTTTGTGTCTTAATTAGTTTGATACGAGTACTGACTTCAGCTTCTAATGGTCGTTACACCTAATGAGTAGCTAGGGTACAACATGAGCTAAACAGTAGTGTGCGATATTTTGCCTCTTTACTAAATAAAAAGGACCAAAACAACTTATTTGATTGGTTTATTGATAACTTCATACCTTTACAAAGTCATATATGACCTGTGAACAAAGCATAAAAATGTGATTGGGGTCTGAATGTAGTGGGGGTCTCACTGCAGAGCGAGTAAAACAAAGAAAGTATAAAAAACTTAGTTTTTCAAATTTATGATAATAATGATAAGGAAATCCAAATTCAATTTTTTGATATAAAGAAATATAAAAGTGATTTCATATACCCACCATCACCGTGATGGCAGCTAATTTCAATCTACAGACAATGAAGTCAGATTTGTAATTGTATATGATATATACATGCTGCTGTACACAAAGAAAAACAATTACAAATTCCGAAAAAATGGCTGTGTAAACATGGTACACCAGTTAATTTCCTGCTACTTATCACAAACGTTGCCCTCTTTACATTATCATTTTTGTTTAATTGATATTCTATATAGGTAAGGCATTGAAAAAACTGTCCGTGTAAGAGAATATCTGAAATCACTGGGATGAAGATTGTACCCTGTCCCCAGAAAGCTCTTTTCAATCTTAATTGGGGGGTGTAAAGAAATTACATCATGGGGTTATTCATCAGATGGAATCAGCAGAATATAAATTGTTGGATATATGTAGAGAGACAGATAAACCTACAAAGTGATATCGAAAAAGCCTTTTACACAGCTACGGGATCCATGGAGAAATTTAAATCAGTATGGCAGAAGTGGAATCTTTTAGTGGTAGGTTCTTGAGCCCTAGAGAAGGGGGGGGGGGGCTTTTGTTGCCACATTGTCCAGTTAAATGTGTTCGGGAAAATATTGATATCTATGTTCATCACTGTAAATTATAGAATTTAGAAGTAAATTGAACCAAGTTACGCTGTAAGGCTGGTAATATAATGTTAACTTCCAGACATGTCTTTTATATGTTGTATTTCTATAAACATAATAATAAATTATTTAAAAAAAAATCCCTGTCCCAATAAAACCATTTGCTCCTTCTGTGTCCTGGATGTGCAGATGGCTGACACAGATAAAGGTCACACCGCCTCCTCAGTCATCTTGAATTTTGGGAAGTACGGCATTATACCTAGGGAATATAGTAGGTCTGGCATCCTAACCAACAACTGTTCAATTAATAACAATTTTATGGAGGCAGATACATTCCATTTCTCATGACTGAATAGCCCTCTGGGCTTATAATATGTTTTATTCATATTTAATATAAAATACTTTAACTTAAAAAAATGCATTACGATTTTTAGCTTTTTCAATATATCCTATGTAGTATATAAAGTGACACATAAACATAAAACTGTACAAGGCAACGTGGACATTAGCAAGTATTTCAGGTACATTTATACTAGTGAAAGATTTGATGGATTCTCGATTTGCAGAGCTCTGTAATAGAACGTAGCACAATAAAAACTTGGTGATGTCTAATAGTAAGTTAAGTGTTGATAGTGTAAGTGAGGTGACAAAAGGTGTGGAGAACTGTGAGCATACCATCAATGAAGTATGTTTACTTACTAGATAAGTGGTTATCAACAAAGCAAATAAGAGGAAGGGAAGGTCTAGTGCGAACTGTTTGCTAGTTTAGTTTTTTTAACACAGTACAAAAAATGAAGATGAGTGTTGTGTTTACGGCTCACATGCATATACTACAACTACTACATGTAGTTAAATAGCATTATAAAAATACTAGATCAACGGAATACTTAAACCAGTATTATTTATTAATTGTATGAAATGAATGACTATTTTGTACTAGACAGGGATGCCATCAGGGATTTCAGGGCCCATACAGAACACATTTTCTGCCCCCCCCCCCCCCATATCTCCCTCTTACTCCCGTCTCCCTACTGTCCCAAAGTAATTTTATTTAGCTCTTTGTATATAATGTCAATGAAGTTTAAATGCACCCCAGGACATTTCCCATCACCCATACTACACATCCAGGACTTACCTCGACCCATCATCTGACAACCGCTCCCTGGTGTCTAGTGGAGGGAGTTGGATGTCTGTGCAGTAGCAGACATTCCCATGCTGCCTCTTTGTAAGGATTCGACTAGCGGAGTACAGGAAGGAACCCAAGATGTGCTATAGTAATAAGACAGGTAGCAGGCAAAGGGTAAGTCCAGTAAACAATCCGAGCACAAAGGGCAGGTGGCAGGCAAAGGATAAGTCCAGGAAACAATCCGAGCACAAAGGGCAGGTGGCAGGCAAAGGGTAAGTCCAGTAAACAATCCAAGGTCAAAAGGCAGATTGCAGGCAAATGTTAAATCAAGTAAACAATCCAAGGTCAAAGGGCAACGGGTAAATCCATTAACAGGCCCACATTCATTTGCCAGGTTTTTTTTTGCCCACATTCATTTGCCATGGTTTTTTTTTTGCCCACATTCATTTGCCAGGATTTTTTTTTTTGCCCACATTCATTTGCCAGGGGATTTTTTTTGTCCACATTCATAATGTACCGTTTTTCTATCTTAATAAGATAAGATAACATTTTATTATGGCAGCTTCGGAAGTCCTTGATTATTGCAGCTCTTAGAGACATTTTTAAAATGTCTCTAAGAGCTGCAATAATCAATCACGTTCCAAAACTGCCATAATAAAATGTTATCTTATCTTATTAAGATAGAAAAACGGTACATTATTGGCAGTGACACAGTCACTGACCTACCTCGTTCCTCCCAGTAAAGTGTGCGGGACTGCGTGACTTGTGGAGGACGCACACAAGCTGTGCGCATGATCACGTAACGTCGCGCGATGACGTCACGTGATCAGGTCACCTCCGCGATCGCTGCAGAGCTGATTCTCCCGGGACTGTCCCGGGATCGAAAACTTCGCGGGACATTTTCAATTTCCGCGGGACTGTCCCGGCAGATCCAGGACAGTTGGCAAGTATGGATACTCTCACGCTGCCAGCGCTGTTCTGAAATCTGAGCACTGACAGGCAGATGACCCCCCGACACTCTGATCTCAGAGCATCATGGGCAGTGTGAGAGGCAGCATGGGAATGTCTGTGCATCCAGTTACCTGCTTGCCAAGGAGAGGCTGGTGAGGGGCGATCTTTTGATCTCTCCAGCCAGCGCCTTTGCTGGTTTTTTTTTTTTAACAGTACCTGGGCCCGAGCAAACTATTACAGGTGTAAAGCCCTGATGGCAGCCCTGGTACTAGAAACAATTCAGCTTTGGATATCTTTAGGCAGTTAATAGGATAATAATATATTGTTTGCCAGGGTACATATCAAGCAAGAAGCACATATGATATCAGTGTAATAAACACGTGCAATGGCCTGCCATTTGCACATGACCCCATTAGAAGAATTACACGTCAAAAGACAAATAAATCAATACAAGACCCATAAATCATTGTCAAGGTTGCAGACAAGGGTAGGAAGCCTTACAAATAATTTGTAAGAGTAAAAAACAACTTTATTATATAATGATTAAAAGCAATAAATCCAAGTATACATAAATCAAAAAGAAATGTGTGTGTATTAAAAATGTGATAAATAAAGTCCATCAGATTTTTGGCAATGCTGGGATTGTTATCAGTTTAACCCTTAGGTGACACAGCCTATTTTAAACACTTATGTATTGTTTGTTAAACAAAAAATAGGAAAAAATAAACATAAACTCATAGATTATTATTGTAGATTATTTATTCCGCATCATCAAAACAAATATGATGAAAATTTAAAAAAATTATTTTCTAACTTTTACACATAACAATACAAACATCTGTTAAAAGATTGTAATACTTGTTTTGAGTTTAGAAATACTCAGTCTTTACAGTTGTTGCTTTTTGCAATTATTGGGCAATAACTGAAAGTAGTGTATTGCTTTTTCCTAATGATTTGTTCCAACAGTGGCCATTTAACACCTAACCCTAAACTTAACCCTAGCACTAACCTAACCATAACCCTAGCATTTACCCTACCCCATATATTTTTTTACTATAATGTTGCTGACTGTATATAGCCAATAACAGGGCTTATTTGAAAGGCATTATGCCTCCAGGTGGATTTCTGTGTGGCTGGATCCCTCAACATCAAGCATTACAACAACACCAGCTGAGCAATGGAAGCGATCATTGATCACTTTCAAAGCTCTTTTCTAAGTCTCTGTACTAAGAGAAGCTGAGTCTTTAAACAAAGGTTCAGTCACTATATAGGGAGCAGATCAGTATTTATACAGAGGTACAGTCACTGTATATTTGATATGATAAAAAAAAACTCTAAGACGCGGTGAGGTCAACACAAATATTTCCAAGCTCTCTACATTGCTCCTTTCCCAAATGATGAGTTAATGAAGTTTGGGGGTGAACTTTGTGAACATTGGGGATGAGCAAACAGAGATTATGATGTCACTGGTGATGTAGGACAATAATCCATCAACTTCAAAGCACTTGCAAGATTTCTACTCTTATTGGCCCAAGGTTCGGAAAGTTTCAGGGTAAATTTCATGCTACACAATAGGTGGCCCCTATCTTTCTTCGGTTTATAGACTTCGGTTTAGAATCCTATTGCTATTCTATAAACAGAACGTTCAGTTTATAGAATAGCAATAGGATTACATGTATTCCATAAGCCGAAAGTCTATAAACCGAACGTTCGGTTTATAGACTTTCGGCTTATAGAAAACGAACAGTAATAGTGCCTTTCTATAAACCCATTCATAATTCCTACTACTGTTCGTTTTCTATAAGCCGAAAGTCTATAAAGCGAAGGTCGTTCGGTTTATAGACTTTTGGTTTATAGAATACATAGAATTACATGTAATTCTATGTATTCTATAAACCGAAAATCTATAAACCGAACGACCTTCGCTTTATAGACTTTCGGCTTATAGAAAACATGTAGTACTATTGCCTTTCTATGAACCGAACGAGAGCCCCATTCATAAGAATTTCTTATGAATGGGGCTCTCGTTCAGTTTAAAGAAAGCCAATAGTATTACACGTATTCTATAAAACGAAACAAATAAAACGAAACGAAAATAATGAACGAATTTCGTCCGAAACGAATGTAGTAATGAACGAAATTCGTTTTAGACTAAATAAATAAAATTTTCGTCCGAATGGACGAAAATGAAACGAAAATTTTAGTTTTACACATGTCTAATACACACACACAAAGAAAAACTGGAAAAATATTTTTTAGGCTGGAGTGTTTCTTTACACTATTTCAATGTAAGTGTGATAATTCACCATCTGGGAATTTGCATTGAAGAAAATGTGTCTTGCAAAATATGCAGAACTCTGTTAAATAATAAAAAAAAACATGGTCAAAAAACCATTAAAATAGATGAAATGTAGAAAATAGCACAATATTTTGAGACAAATTCTTTTGACATGTTTACTGCTATAGTGAGTATTCACTTATGAAACACTAGCTCTGAACGGTACTTTACCTGTCAGGACATGAGCGTTTACAGACGTTACAAACAAAGAATCTTCACGTATATATATTTTTCTACCACTGAAGCTAATGCTTTCTGACATTTTAGATCTTTTAAGTCAGAAGAGTAACAAAAAGGTACACTAGGTAGTCCTAAATTGTTTCTTATATTTAAAAGTGTACGTACACACATATGAGGCAGATGGATTGTGTCTCGAATGTGAGAAAAATACTGAAAGAGGGCAGAATGATAGAAAAGACTGTTTGGCCATAACTTCGTAAAACTCAACTGTATATTCATCTAATTCTGGGGAAGGTTAACCCACACTCGGAGCATTCGGTTCCGTTTTAAAACCAAGCAATCTATGGACATAGAAGCTCTGCTGTACCACATCTGTACCATGCATGTTATATATTGATAGGAGCTCTGCTGTGCCATGTTTTTACCTTGCACACCATGTATAATGATGGAAGCTCACTATAAATGGTGGACAATAATAGCAATTATAAATATTACATTAAATATTGTATTAATATTATGCATACATGCATAAACCGTAAAAATAAAAATTTGTACACTGGTGTACTTGAAGCACCTATTATATAAATTAGTTAAAGGGACACTCCTACCCAAAAAGGAAAAGGGTATGTCTTTTGTTTTTGATATGTGACTGTATTTAATAAAATTTGTAACTAAACAAGTGTGACTGTGCGCTGCCATTGTGAGAAATATAGTTTTTTTGGGTGTCACCCCCTAGTGATTTTACAGCACAAATTTCTCTCTTTAGGGCTGGGGACACAGAATGCAGTCTGTAAGTCAGAATTCTGACCATAGACTTGCATTGAATGGGAGGGTAATGGAACTATTACATCACAAGGGGGCAGGTACATCTCTGTTCAGGTTAATCTCTTCTCTTTGTGTTAGAAGGCAGGTAAAAAAAAAAGGTTGTACATAGCCACCTAGTCCTGCCCACTATGATACACAAGACTGACTATTTTGATGGCAACCCTGGCCACCATTTTAATGACCCTCGGGTGAAATATTCACAACATTTCAATGATGAAAGAGGCAAAAGGAGGCTTGTACACTTCCATTTATCCAATGTGAATTCAAAGAATATTACTTATAAGGAGGATCGTTTTTTTAAGCATTTTATTTATGCAAAGATAAAATCACTCTGTCACATTGTAAACTTATTTTCCTAAATAAACCAGAAAATAATGTAATACGACAATGGAATAATAAATTGTAACATTTATTTCAAAATGTTAGTGACAAGATTTGTTTTTATATTTATACAGTAGTACTATGCAAAAGTTTTAGGCAGGTGTGAAAAAATAGTGTAAAGTAAGAATGCTTTCACAAATAGACATGTTTATAGTGTATTTTTATCGTTTAAACCTAAATCAAATCAATATTTTGCGTTTAAAACAGCAAGTTCATACACTTGCATTAAGTCAGGGATCCTTTAGTCATATAGTCAGACGTAAACACAAATAAAGTGCTGGGAGTATAACAATAAATATATATATATATATATATATATATATATATATTTATATATATACACACACACACACTTAAATTATCAACTGTAAATGATTTCTGGATTTATGTCAGGAGTGGCATATGGAAATTGCAAAAAAAAAAATACATTATAAATGCACTTATATAATGTGCCAAATACCTGCACCTTGGGACAACACTCACTTTTTCGGTGAGCAGACTGGCTTCTCACCGTTGTAGGCTCAGGGAGACCCTCAGGGGGGTACTGCTAACACCTCTCGGTACAGGATCAATGATGAATACAGAAATCAGAAGAGCAGGGATTTGAAATATATAACAATCCTTTAACTAAAACACACAGTATTTCTTACATTTAAAATAGTAAAACTTGCTCTCGAAAGCTTGACACACACTAACACTGAGATGTTCCGTGGATGCCAAAAGAGCAGTTGCTGTACAGGAGCCACTAGCCAAAAGTACCTCTGCAGGATGCATAATGTGAGTCCACTTCCTTAATGGGCGTAATCGCACAACACGTTTTGCCTATACCAAACAGGTATATTTGGTATATGCAAGATGAAATACAATAATTAACTAAAACAGAAACAGCTCTGTAGGAAGAAAAAAACTGGGTGAGAAACAGACAGACAATCTCATTTAAAGAAGCACAAAGAAACAGGAAACATTTTGCATGACCAAGGAAACAGTGCAGCATATAACAGATACATCATGCTTACTTCCCTTTGCAATCAGAACATGTCCATCAGTTTCATCAACTCAGAGTGGTCAGAAAACACTGGGACCCTGATACACCAATCTACTGTCTGGAGAAGTCTGAGTCAGAAGTGGTGGCCACAAATTCATACCTCCGATGCGGAAAAAAGGTCAGGTGACTAAACTATGCACAAAAGCACAGGGAGTGGGTACATAAAAATGGCAGAGGGTGCTTTGGGCTGATGAGTCAATGTTTGAAATATTTGGCTGTAGCAGAAGCAGTTTGTTCACTGAAAGGCTTGATGGTTTCAGTTGTCCTTTCTCCTTGCTCTACATGTCAAAATTACAAGTTGAAAATTAAAAAAGCGGACCTCTCAAATGTGGCCTTTTAACCCCCAAACAAGCTGACAAAGCTATGCATGTGTGGTAGCAACATTGAGATGTTGCTTAACACATATTGGGGTGTTGTTTGGCAGTGACACATACCAAAATCTGTGAATTAGTGTCTGAAGTACGATGTATGTGGAAAAAAACACCCCAAAAATAACTACCACAAACTTTGACAAAGGCTGGTGATAGAATTAGTCAATGGGTGCAGGGGGTGCGGACCGCACCGGGTGACAACACCAGCGGGGGTGACACCCGTGCTGCCGGCATCCCCCCGCAGTGCATAGCGCTGCTGTACTTTTTTTTTCTCTCTCTCTCTCTGGCTCCACTGGATTCAGCCGCCGGAAAAAAAAAGTAAAAAAAATAAAAATTCACTGCGACTGGATGTGACGTAACCTCACATCCGGTGTTTGTGATTCCCTCCTCCGTGCAGGAGGGAAGACTGCAAGGAGGAGGCGTTCGGGGACACGGAGCATCAGCCAGGTGGTAAGTACTGGGGAAGGGTGGAGGAAGAAAACGAGCACTGGAATGACACAATATTAGTGGCATCTGAAGGGCACAATATTACAGGCATCTGAATGGCACAATATTACAGGCATCTGAATGGCACAATATTAGTGGCATCTGAAGGGCACAATATTACAGGCATCTGAAGGGCACAATATTACAGGCATCTGAATGGCACAATATTACTGGTATCTGAATGGCACAATATTACTGGTATCTGAATGGCACAATAATACTGGTATCTGAATGGCACAATAATACAGGCATTTGAATTGCACAATAATACAGGCATCTGAATGGCACAATAGTACAGGCATTTTAATGGCACAATAATACAAGCATTTGAATGGCACAATAATACAGGCATCTGAATGGCACAATAGTACAGGCATTTTAATGGCACAATAATACAGGCATTTGAATGGCACAATAATACTGGTATCTGAATGGCACAATAATACAGGCATTTGAATGGCACAATATTACCAGCATCTGAATGGCACAATAATACAGGCATCTGAATGGCACAGTATTACAGGCATTTGAATGGCACAATAATACAGGCATTTGAATGGCACAATATTACAGGCATTTGAATGGCACAATAATGCAGGCATCTGAATGGCACAATATTACAGGCATTTGAATGGCACAATAATGCAGGCATCTGAATGGCACAATATTACTGGCATTTGAATGGCACAATAATGCAGGCATCTGAATGGCACAATATTACTGGCATTTGAATGGCACAATAATGCAGGCAACTGAATGGTATAATATTACTGGCATCTGAATGGCACAATAATACTGGCATCTGAATGGCACAATATTACTGGTATCTGAATGGCACAATATTACTGGTATCTGAATGGCACAATATTACTGGTATCTGAATGGTACAATAATACAGGCATCTGAATGGCACAATAATACAGGCATCTGAATGGCACAATATTACCGGCATTTGAATGGCACAATATAACTGGTGTCTGAATGGCACAATAATACAAGCATCTGAATGGCACAATATTACTGGTATCTGAATGGCACAATAATACAGGAATCTGAATGGCACAATATTACTGGCATCTGAATGGCACAATATTACTGGTATCTGAATGGTACAGTAATACAGGCATCTGAATGGCACAATAATACAGGCATCTGAATGGCACAATATTACAGGCATTTGAATAACACAATAATACAGGCATTTGAATAGCACAATATTACAGGCATTTGAATGGCACAATAATACAGGCATCTGAATGGCACAATATTACAGGCATTTGATTGGCACAATAATACAGGCATCTGAATGGTACAATAATACAGGCATCTGAATGGCACAATAATACAGGCATTTGAATAGCACAATATTACAGGCATCTGAATGGCACAATATTACTGGCATTTGAATGGCACAATAATGCAGGCAACTGAATGGTATAATATTACTGGCATCTGAATGGCACAATAATACTGGCATCTGAATGGCACAATATTACTGGTATCTGAATGGTACAATAATACAGGCATCTGAATGGCACAATAATACAGGCATCTGAATGGCACAATATTACTGGCATTTGAATGGCACAATATAACTGGTGTCTGAATGGCACAATAATACAAGCATCTGAATGGCACAGTATTACTGGTATCTGAATGGCACAATAATACAGGAATCTGAATGGCACAATATTACTGGCATCTGAATGGCACAATATTACTGGTATCTGAATGGCACAATAATACAGGAATCTGAATGGCACAATAATACAGGCATCTGAATGGCACAATATTACAGGCATTTGAATAACACAATAATACAGGCATTTGAATAGCACAATATTACAGGCATTTGAATGGCACAATAATACAGGCATCTGAATGGCACAATATTACAGGCATTTGATTGGCACAATAATACAGGCATCTGAATGGTACAATATTACTGGCATTTGAATGGCACAATATAACTGGCATCTGAATGGCACAATAATACAGGCATTTGAATGGCACAATATTACTGGCATTTGAATGACACAATATAACTGGTATCTGAATGGTACAATAATACAGGCATCTGAATGGCACAATAATACAGGCATCTGAATGGCACAATATTACTGGCATTTGAATGGCACAATATAACTGGTATTTGAATGGAACAATAATACAGGAATCAGAATGGCACAATAATACAGGCATCTGAATGGCACAGCAATACAGGCATCTGAATGGCACAATATTACTGGCATCTGAATGGCACAATATTACTGGCATCTTGATGGCACAATATTACTGGAATCTTGATGGGCAAATTGGCTGGGGCATCTTAATGGCACAATCTTACTGGCATCTGAATGGCACAATATTACTGGCATATTAGGCAAATTGTCTGGCTTATTAACAGCAAAATAATACTGGCATATCATTATTGCGTGTGACATAATTTGTGAGGCTCCTATATGTGGCATATTTAATGGGCCATCTGACTGGCATTACTAAGGAATCTGTTTGGCATGGTATTGGAGGAAATCCAGGGGGGTGACACCATGAGTTACCGCACCGGGTGATACCAACCCTAGTGACGCCTCTGGAATTGGTGAATGGAAAGTGTTAAAATACCACCATTTCAAATAGCATAGGGGGTCTACTTTTACAAAATATGTGGTTTTATGGGGTGAAAAACACTGTGTGGCTTCAAAAATGTCCCAAAAAGGGACATGGGCACAGGTTGTCTACATGTCAAAATTCCAAGTTGGAAAACCAGAAAGCGCACCTCTCAAATGTGGCCTTTTAATCCCCAAACAAAACTTTGGATGGGTAGTATCCCTGTAGAAATAGTAGAATCTATTTAGCAGGTTTTTTCCATTAGCTTTTGTAAATGAGTAAAATATTTTTCAAATAAAAATCAGACAATATGCTTTTTTTTAACCATATTTATATATTTTTTTACAGTATATTATATGATGTGATCAAAATGATGGTCTCTAAAGAAAGCCCTTCTTGTCCCGATACAAACAATATATAATTTGTGTGGGTACAGCAAATTGCAAAGAAGAAAATTACAGCTAAACACAAACGGCACAGAACTGTTAAAATAGCCAGGATGTCCAAAAATGTTTAAAATGGTCTGTGCGTAAGGGGTTAATTGTCTCCTTAATGTCGGGAAGTACAGGCAGGTACTAATCCATCATGTAATTCCTTCAGTGAGGGTACAAATTTATTCAGCATGACAACAAACTCAAACATACAGACAAAGTTATTAAGAACTATTTTCAGCATATAGAAGGACAATAGCCTTAGAAGTGATTGTATGGCAACCACAGACGCCTGATTCTGTATCCCAAACTCGTATGCCATGTTTGGCATGTGTTACAAATGTGTTTTTTTTTTCACTTTAGCTTTCTGAAGGTATAATATTAAAGGGACAGGCTAGTCCCCAAACTCACTTTGGTGCAAGATGAAGATCACTGCTTGTATAATGCACAGTCTTTTATCCCTGTGTGATTTGATGCAGGCATTCTGTATAAATCACATTTTTAATATTTGACTCAAGCCCTCCCCAGTGATTACTCTGCATCTTTACTGCAGATGTGGCAGTACTGATTATATAGATACGAGGATATAAAGTTTTGTTTCATATAGTCACTTCCTGTCCTCCTCAAATTGAGTCTATTGAGTGGCCTATGAGTGACATTGCTATTGTACACAGTAGGATCTCTTAACAGTGCAACACATTGTCTGATGACATCACTAGAGAGACAGGATATTCCATTCATTTGAATGGCATTATTCTCATTTGTTCCTGCAGCAAAAAATTTAAAAGGAAATTACATTTACTCATCTAGTGTGGGCTGTCCTTATTTCTTGCAAACTGCTGTAATTTCACAATTTCTTCTAGCTGTAAGTATTTTTTTTTTTTAAATATATCAAAAAGACTTACAACACAACACAACAAAAACAAAAAAGAAAAAACATACAGACATCTCAACATATACAATTCAGGAGATCTTATAAATTCTAAATTGGCCGGCCCTCCGTCCCCCAAACAATCAGGGCTGATTTACAGTATACACGGAGGGGCAGGCTTTAATATTTTCAGGGAGGCTCGGAAAGAGGATATCATCTCACCCTCAGCGCACAGGGACTATGTCACTCCGTTTTTAACACTCGTTTCCCAGGGGGACCACACCAGCTCGTATAAGGCGCTGTTTGCTCCAAAAAAAAACTCTCTCGGCCCCCGCCTGAAATTCTATCTTCGCTGCTATTTCTCCCCATTGAGGTACAGACGTTGTTTTCCATGCCCGCGCAATGCAAAGTTTAGTTGGCAAGAAGACATTTATCAAAAAATATTTTTAGATCAGGGAAATCGACATGGAAGTCGACATAGCTGTAAGTATTTTATATTTTAAGCAATGCAAAATGTAAGACATGCATTTTAAAGTACATTAATATGCATTCATATTTGGAAGATGCATTTTGAGCACTAGACAGTCCCTTTAAGATGAAACTCATTGAAGAGTGTGAAGTGCAATATTTCTTTTTTACATTTATATTCTATTGTTACGTGGTATACGTGATCTATTGCTACGTGGTCTATATGATCTCTGCTTGGCATTTGCACTTTAAGGATTCTTCATTACCATCTACTGGTGTCCACCTGATATCCAGTTATGCCTGTGTTGCCACTGGGGATTCCACTTATGCGCATTTAGCACTTTGAGTAATACTAAGTCCAGCTTTTTATTTATTTGTGCCAAGGGATTTATTCTTTTCTGTTTTAGTTTAATAGTATTTTGATTCATCACATTCATAGCAGGGTATGAACCAGTATTGCTAAGAAAATTAAAACGATTGTTCCTAGCGTCTTCCCATGTATGCCCTGGCAACTCCCAATCTGTCTAGCATTTGCATAGGGCAGGTGCCCACAAGGGTTTGGTGCTGAACCACACAGGCATGCAAGATTCATTAATTGCACATGCTCATAGAACTGTCTCTTTTTTTTTGCCATCAATGACTTTATTGATGGAGCTTCTGACAGAATAGACGGTATCGGCCTGTTTCTTCATCTATGGGAAATGCTCTGCAGATCAATTACAATCTTGGAGGTTGGAGGTGTTTCTGTGCATGGACTATTTGCTCCATGATAACTTGTCATGCTTATGACATGTGTCTGGCTGAGTATCATGGTAAATATAATTCACAGCACAAGTGTGCCACTGCCAGCTGCTGCAGATTACTGTTTGGAGCTAAATGTCTGGCTGAGCATCATAGAAAATGTATGCCTCAGCTACTCTTTGTTACTCTACTTCCCATGTTGTTAAGGCAGTGTCTTGGAACTGTAGTACACACATAAGCTTTGACTGTAAACTGTGCATCTGTGATGCTCAGCCAACTACTTGTTACCACTCTAATCCAAGCAGCTTGTGTGCATGGATGTATTGTGCAAGACAGAAAAGGGCACGGGGAAAGAAAGGAATTGGGTAGAGCAGGAAAAAGCAAGATGCAGGAAACCCTGGAAGATCACATGGGATGCAATGAAGAGAGATAAGTTAGCAGCTAAGAATTGAGGTGCAAAGCTTGTAGAAGTGAAAAAAGGGTTGGAAGGGGGAACCAACATTGCTTCACCTGTGCAATTCATTAAAATGTTTAATGGGTGGTCTAATACGGATCTGCTCTTGCAGATCACTAGATTTGACTCTTTGTTTCCAGAAAATAATTGAACATTACTTGCAAGCCACAAATATATCTGAGCTTTTTTTTTGCACATTTAGGCAAAGAGGTTATTAGCCATCACAATATTATATACAGTACAGTAAAATTCTGTAAAGTAAAATTGATTTCACAAATAGACATGTTAACAGTTTTTTTATCAGCTAACAAAATGCAAAGTGACTGAACAGAATTTTTTTTACACCATGGCAGGACTGAAGACAGCAACAAAATACCAGGTAGTTATACGGCATGAGCCATTCCTCTCAGGCAGAATTTTCAATTCAGACAGCGGTTTCCAGATGTGCTGTTCAAGCTCTTTTGAAGTAGCACAAAGATACAGGCAATGCTGAGGATTATGGACACTGTGGTCAGCCAACAAAACTTAGTGCCACATATGAAATACACACCATGCTTACCTTCCTTGTCCAGCAGAGAATTTATACCAATTAGGCCGACTCAGTTCATAGATGTGCATATAATATTATAATTACTACTAACGAGGCCTCTTACTGGTTGCTTTCGCGTTAACAGGGACCACCTTAAGTCCACAAAAACGTCAGAACTCCTTTCAGACATGAGACTGGAAAGTAATAAAAAAAAGTGAAGGTCCGTAGTCCCATCGATTAAATTAACATTGAATGCATAATGTATTGCCCAGTCAGAAGGGTTTCCCTAATGCTGAGAAATACAGGCATATACCTATCCAACATGCAATATTATCAGGGAGTCATCTGATTGGCTCCAAATCTATTCTGCAGCATGACAATGACCCCAAACATACATTCATACATTACAGCATTTGTACCTATTTTGAACCCTCTTTTCCTCAGAATAATTGGAGGGCAACATAGAGCTACACAGCAATAACAGCCACGGTAATGTGTTTTTATGATGTGTGTGTGTATATGCACATACATGTACACTGTGGAAATACAATCTCACTATGTCTTACCAGAATACATATATAACTATTATACAAATATTAGATATTTTTGAATATACTGTACAGCCAATTACACTGTATTTGCAGCATGCTCACACCTGTTTGGTAGGCTTAACTTTACACATTTATATTATTTGAAACATTTTTATTTTCCCTAAGTAACTTTTAGCTGGTATTAGTTGGTCATGGCACCACCAAAAATAAGTTTCCCTCTTTGGGCATTTAACATGCTTAAAAAAGTACTGTATTTATGGAAAAAACACATACCCTCTGACATAACCCATGGCTTGTATAGGATCATAAGTGCAGTCAATAATAAGGCAGAGGAACTATCATGATGTTTTGTGAAAACTGGTTCTTTGACTATTAATAAAACATAATTCAAAGAGAAGTCTAACTGATAGTTGGTCTTCACTGTCCTACACTTGGACGATGGCATTAGTTAACGAACCACCTCCAGTTGTAGCATTTGGGTTTAATCCTTTATGCCAGATCCAGGTAAGTCATGCTTTAGTAAAACATGAATTAAAATACATTCTTGGATGAATTTATGCTGCAATTTGTTAGGGTTTTTTTCCCCCCGAGCACAGCACAGCACATGCAGTTTCTGGATTATACTCACTGTCCTCTACTGTACTTTTTATTTAACAGCTTGGGCATTTTAGTTGTTTTATGTTAGTATTAACTGAACTGGCTGTCTTTATGGACATTTGTGTGATGTCTTATTTTATGATTTGTTTGTTTAAAATATTTTTGATACAATCTAAATGTATTAATAACAAAATAAAACTAAATTCTCCATCAAAAAGTCTAAAACATATTGCTGCCTGTTTGCAAGCTTTCAGTATTATTGGAAGGCATGTTAACTCTATTTTAAAAGTGTCATAATTTGAAACATTCACTACAATTGCAAAACACCTTAAAATTATCATAACCTGACAAACCAAACTTCGGAGAATTGTTTAGGATGTACTAATGTTTAATATAATTATGTATGTATGTATGTATGTATGAACTGCACATATTCAAGACACAGATTGATTTATTTGCAGAATGTACTTAATGAAAGTGGAGTGGATATTGTGCAGTGGGAAATAAATAGATTCCAAACACAACCAAGTATGACACTTGAGAAAGCCTGAATAAGGAGAAACGCGTTGTGTGTGGGAGAGGAGCATTCTACTAGAACTTCATGCACCTTACAAGTCTGGAACTACATGCACTTTGCAGCTGCTTGCCGTTTGCTTTTATGTAAGATTTTATATTTTTGTATTCTGCATTATTAAAGAAAGTTTTACTGAAGATATATCTCCTTCCTCCCCTGTCCTATTCTTTATGACCTTGAGGATCATCTGATAACACCTGTGAATTCAAGACCACTAGAGGGGCTCCCTGAATACCTAGGACACTGAGCAGGGTACTGCTCAGGAAGATGTAAGTGGAACCCTCATATATTATATGTCTTTTGGTTCACTTAGTCTTAATATACTACGCTATATTATTTTATTTTGTGTTTCTTTTTCTTCCCCTTACATTATATACGGAGAATATTGCCTCCTATAAGGGTAAATAACAGTGTTTAGTGTTTTGGGAAGCGCACAATTTCACTTATTTGTTTTGTGTGTATTTTATGTACCAGGAGTGAAGCACTGGTTGTGTTTTTGTGCTGCTACTCCCTTCACAGTTAAAGGCGCAGTGTACTCTATTTTCGTTTACAACCAAGTATGTTTCTGGAATTAAATATCAAGTACAAGACTGAGAGGTAAAATGCAATATCTAAATGGAAGGAAAGACAGATGTCTAAAATAATAATGGGATTTGTTTTATTGCACTTTGTTCCATAAAAAAGCATTAAAAATTGGTATTTACTAAAAAAATCTCAAGAGGTTGATTTGGAAGGTTGAGTTTGACTTAGATAAAAAAAAAAATAGCTTCTCTCAACTTGCGTGGTAAGTCCCATTTTGTTTACTCTGGGAAAGAAAAATCACACTGCCATTGCTTCTAAGTCAAACTCAACCTCTACACTCAGGTGCTGAAGAAAAATTATAGTATCATTTTGTCTCCAATGGGCTTTAATAGGAGGCGAATTGATCAAAGCTATTGAAAAGACGGCGCACGTCCGGGACCTCGCTGTATGCCGTGAGACTGGCTTTCTTTCCGTTATATGCATTATATATTACTACTAAGTCAAACTCAAAGTCTGATCTCAGAGATCAAGTTTGACTTAGTCTAGTAACCTCCTCAGCAGCATACCTCATCTAGACTCTACTCGCCAGATCTCAACCTTGCAAAAATATTAGTGAATACCATTTTGTGTGGTCGAGATGTGGCATTCAGAGGGTGGGGTCTGTTAGAGGTTGGAGGTTGATACTGGTGCTAATCTCAACTTCCAATATCAATTTTTAGTGATTAGGTCACAAATGCAGTGTCACATTCACATGCAGGCACATATACACACACAGTCACTCATTCAATGTCACATGCGCAAAAATTGGTTCTATTCCAACAGTTTTAGATATCATCAAGAAATATAGTGAGCATTCTAATTAAACGTTAAATGTAATCAAGGGTGATTTCTGCCAATCTCTCACCGTAACAGATAGCCCACATTGATTCCCTATACCATTTTAACCGGATACATTTGGTTATAGGTTATCTTGGAGTCAGACTGACTTTTAAGTTAGGCTATTTGGTGCTGCTGAATTATTTATTTTTGGAATCAAAGCTGAGCAACCAGATTGAGAGATGGAGGGGTGTGGAAATCTCATGGATCGGAAATTCCCTTAAGGCTTATTTGGTTCCAAAGGTACTTTATCTCTTCAGGGCAATTCCACTTTGCATTCGAAGAAGAATCTTGGACTCAGTTTCAAATTTCATGTTCATATATATGTTTGGAATTCCAAAAGAGCCAGGCTTGCCAGGAGTGATTTGACTAGAAGTCACAAACAGACAGGCCTTGGATTTCCAGATCTTTATATATTACACCAAGTAGGATATCAAAAATTAGGTAACTGGAAACAGCTCAAACTAAAAACCTCAGTCTTGTCTTCTTTATTGGGTTGAACCTTCTGTTTTCTGGGAAATTGGGTATTGTCTCCTATATTTAAGTATATACTTAAGGATGCATTTACTAAATTGGATAAAGTTCAGTCTAGTTTCTGGACTAATTCCTTAAAGGTAGCAGCACCAATTGAATTTCTGGACTGGATGACTTTATATCTAGACAATATGATTATAAATTTGAATCTAAATTATCCATTTTTTTTTGCTCACAAACGAAACTTACTCTTCCCTCTCCCATTCTCAAATGGGGGAGAGATCTGGAAACATCTTATTCCAAGGAATCCTGGTTTAAGGTTGCTGACCTAAATAGAACTGTTACATTACACTTCAAGAGGTATATTTTTAGATTTTATAGCACTGGTATATGCTTCCTGCTGGAGGTGTAAATGAGCTGATAGTTTACTTCATATGGTGGAATTGCCAAGGTTTGGACGAGATAAAAAACAGCCTGCAAAGGTTTCTTTACAACACCCTGGATATCGACTCACCATTGACAGCTCTTTTCTTCTTGTTTATGCTTGATCTGACAACGCTGGGGAAATGTTATTACCTCATATCCTCACAGAAACAAAAATGTGTTTGGCTGAAGGCTAGAGAAGAGAGGAGATTCCTGGGTGGCATGAGGTTATGGCTCAAATCACCTATCAGAGCCAAATAGTGAGATATGTTTTTGTGGATTAGGATAAATATTTGGAAATGTGGTCCTTGGTTCACGTTCCCTTGTTGATTGTAATAGGTTTCTTGGATTGCCCCCCATTAGACCCCCCTCGGACCTATATGTCTCCTGATAGACCTGTTATAATCTCTGAAGGACCAACATGTACTACATCTTGTATGAATGTGATGTGTGTTAGAGATAGATTACTAGCCTTGTACGTATTATTTTTTGGGAACATTAAGATCAATTACATGGCAAAATCATCGCTGGGATCTTACTTGAAGCTTGTACTGACTAAAATACTTAGTTTATCCACATCATCATTGAATTGCACTTTAGATCTTACACTTTAGTTTTCTATTTATCTAACTGAATTTTAAATCCTGTAAAATGGATTTAGGTCAAGAAAGGTGTGTGGTATAAAGTTATCTTCTGAATATATGACGTTTTGTATATTTGAATTGAACAAATTAATGAAATGTTTGAAATACACATGCACACACACCCACATCTACATACAGTGTCCCATACACACATACGCACACAGAGGTGAGAGAGAGACTATAAAGGGGAGAGAGAGAGAGATTACAGAAATGAGAGGGGAGAGAGACTGAAAAAATGAGAGGAGAGTGAGACTACAGAAATGGAAATGAGAGGAAGAGAGAGACTACAGAAATGGAAATGAGAGGGGAGAGACTACAGAAATGGAAATGAGAGGAGGAGAGAGACTACATAAATGGAAATGAGAGGGGAGAGACTTCAGAAATGAAAATTAAACTACACACATAAGGAGGGAGAGGAGAGAGAGACAGACATGGGGAGAGGAATAGCCTGACAGACATGGGGGAGAGTAAAAGACAGACAGACATGGGCAGTGCCACTACGGATAACAGACTCTGGAGGCAATTCCTTTGAGTGCAATCTGCGTGCTGGGGTAAATCCTGTGAGTGCAATCTGCATGCTGGAATAAGTACTGTGAGTGCAATCTGCATGCTGGGGCAATCACTGTGAGCACAATCTTGGTGCTGGTGTAAGTCAATATATCCACCCAGTATGTATACAAGGTTATATGCCAGATACTGCCCTGATATATAGCCCTGACAGGACAATTCATATAATTTTGTGTATATACTGGGGCTTATGTATTGCTTTGTGCATGGGATATATATATATATATATATATATATATATATATATATATATATCAGGGCAGTGTGAGATATAACCTTGTGTACATATTGGAGGTATATATTGCAGTATGCAGAGGTATGTATCAGTCTTATCTATCAATAATATACTCTTCAGCTGTGCTTTTAAAATGCATGGTTTTCCCTTTCATGAACAAAAAAATAATGTTATGCTATGGAGCTGGTATAAAACTATTTCCTTTCATTTTTTACTCAGAATAACTCAGCTGGAAAGATGGGCAAGAATGGACAGCAGAAGAATATTTTTGGGAGATAGCTCTCTGTCTTAACCAAACTGGGGTTAGTTGGAAAATGGTTAAATTATTAAAGTACTTTGCCAAATAGAATATAAAACATATACTATACAATGGTTAAAAGTCATAAAATGCTTTCATTAAAGCATTAGCTTCTGCCATTTACTTAAAAAAAAAAACCTGAAAATGATGAATACACTTTACTGAACGCATTTCATATCTATTTGTATGGATGCCAAATCATCTTCCATGAATGAGAAAAATATTCAACAAAAAATCCTGTTCAAATAGTTAGGATGTTACCAATAATATAAGACACTTTTTTATATTCTTAACAAATCTTGAATTTCACTACAAAGAAGAAAAAAAAGACAAGTAACGTGATTTTATCGCTATACATTCATCAAGATATTTATTTAAATTTGTATCAAGTCAAATACATCTGCATTATATTACATAACACTAAAATTAATTTCATTTTAAATATATTTTCTCCAATATTTACAAAGGTGCATTACATTATATTACAGAAAAAGCAAATCCAAACAATGTGCATTGCTTCGATTTGTTAGTAGGTATGTGTAAAGATACCATTCTGCAACATTGGAAAGGTACTAACTAGGCAACTAGTAAGTGAGGTCAGAGAGGTGGCTATTGTAAAAATCCCATAGATTGTGTTCTCTGTTGAAAATGTAAAACTTATAAAAAGGCATTTTATTTAGTTTGTGGAGTAAGAAGAGGCCTGAACCAAGCAATGGTGCCGACTAGATCATATAGTTCATTTTGAGATCATTCAGCTTTTATTTGGTTGAACATTATAATCATATACAAAGTACGGCTGCATAATTGGATGTTTTCCACTTTATTGCTTATTAGATTACAAACATTTCAAGATATGTTCTAATTTTATTAATTTCTATGCTAATTAGGTTGATTTCATTTGGCCGAACACTGTTCTACCCTAAGAAATTGGATAGTATTTGCAGAGAGACAGAAGTGTGGTATATTTGAACTATACCTAACAAGTCGATATGCTACACCAGACTGAATTATTTGGAGCAGGAAACTAAAATATTTCCGTTACCGGTGCTTCTAGGATCAAGGTTATTGAAGCACATACAAAAAATATATCACACCCAATTCTCTTTTATGGATTGTTATATATGTTTAATTGCTTCATGAATTTTCTTTTTATTAGGTATGTCATATAATTGTTGCCATGTCCTCTTTAGTACAGTTATAACATTTTATATAGAGGATTAAATCTTACTTTTTATGAAACCTTCTCTTCACATTTTCTTTAAACTGACCCAGAGAAGTACAATGGTGTTAGAACCCACTTTGATTCATGAAAGCCAACTGGCAAACAAATCATATTTAATCATATTAAATTAGACCAGAGTTTTTATGTTTGGGAAATAAGAATATTATTTTAGAATTTCAAGGCTATCTCCTTGAAAGGACAGGAAAAAAGACAGAAAGAATATATTTTTTTTTTTATGGGAAACCATATCCAACAAGGAATAGAAGGCAGAAAAAATATTACTTGAGAATTTGACAGCTGCAAAAGTGGATACTCCCATTTAAACTGGTTTACATAAAAAAGTAACCAGCCTTTAGTGAAAAATAATAAGTGGGCTGCACATGTACCACCATGTTTCAATATATACTTCAGGCACAGCAAGCTCTGAAGTGTCCTCAAGGAAAATCTAGCACAGGTAAAGCACTTGGCCACTGCTATTGGAAATTAACAAGGTGACAATTTATCTTAACTCAGGAGCATTTAAATTGTCTTAAAATATACTATCTAACTTGGGAGTTTGTCCTTGACTTCATTATGGTGGGTCTTTTGCTCTCATCAGCTCCTGAGTGAGGTCTCAGTTGAAGTCAGTTGGGTCATAGATCAGTGGTGCTCATTGAGTGGACTACAATCATGCCCTGGACTCCTCCTAAATCCTTTGCCAGATTGGTTCAATTACCCATCATTAACCAGAGAACAAAAATTATACCAGAAGATGTAGATTATTTAGAATGTATTGTAAAACGGAAGTTTGTTTTAGGGATATGAGAATGCTATTTCTAGCAGTACATATTTGCATAAATATCATGGATGGGGGAGGATGAGAGGACTCCAATGAATTTATGTGAGAAGAAATATGTTTGTCACAGTCTATATAGAGGATGTCATGTTTTGGTATTTATGTGAATTCATGAACATGTTCTTCACTTAATATTCCTCTATATTCTACACAGGATAAGCTCGTTATACAAATAACTAAGGACTTCTTGGCTGCTGCACATCCACTGTCTGATCATTTCCTCTTTTTTACCAACACAAGCTTATTCACTGCCATTGTCGCTATAGACTGAGCAATCACTATGACTGGCAAGTGTGTTGGGTATAGGAATAGGAAAATATGACAAACATTCAAAGAAAATACACCAATATGTAATACACTGAAGAATACCTTTTCAGTCCCTATATTATTCCATAGGGTTAAAGGAGACTTACCTGACCACTTGCAGCCACCACATTGTTTTTGCTATAACATTTCTATGAGTTATCACTTATCACTGGTAATTATAACTCAAACTGTTCTATTTCAATCTATGTATTCAATGACCAAAATATAAATTAACTCAGGTCACAGAACTACATTACATTAACAGTTATTTGTATAGAGCCAACAATTTACGTAGCATTTGGTACAGGTCATAGAGGGGAACTACATACTACATTAGACAAACAGAGAGATTGATGAGGTAGATGGCCCTGCTCACAAGCTTGCAATCTAGAGGGAGTAAGGAAAAGGAGACACATGAGGTGAGAGAAGAGGTCAATGGGGAAAAGATTGGCAGTGACAATATTAGGAGAAAGTTGGAGCTAGGAGGGTTTGGCCAGAGGTTAATTAATGGATGCTCTAGTGGGATGAATAGGAGGCATCCTTAAAACATTTAATTTTGAGAGAATTTTTGAATATTGAGAAAAAGGGTTTGAGCAGGAACTGCAGAATAAACAAAGAGCTATAGAACGGACTGTAGACAAAGCAGAGGTAGGGGTAAAGAGAGATACAAAAGGGGTGAGGCCTGAGGTAAGGGTGAGGCCTGTGGTAGGGGTGACTAAACAGGAACATCTGAGAGAGGGTGAAGTCTGAGATGGGTAGCTAAACAGGAACATCCGAAATAGGGTGAGATCTGAGAAGGGTAGCTAAACAGGAACACTCAAGAGAGCGTGAGGTCTGAGATGGGTAGCTAAACAGGAACACCCAAGAGAGGGTGAGGACTGAGAAGGGTGACTTTAAAGGAGCAACTGAAGAAATCTTTCTGTAGTCACAGGGTCTCAGGAGATGCTGAAAATCATCCACTGGGCTGGGTGAGCCTCCCAGGTTCAGATTCCCAGTTCCTGGACAGGGTCACAGATTCCCAGTTCCAGGACAGCTTTGTGCAGAGGACCAGGAACAGAATCAGCAGCGCTCAGAAGGTAGGCATCCAACTTCAATACAAAAGCACTGTTTGCAATCAACTGCAGCTATTTAACCTGGATGTGTAGCAAAAGGTAACGAGCCCACCTGACACCAAACAGAGGGGAAGAAATATAAGCAAAGTAAGGTAGGTAGGCCTCTAGAGGAGACTGGAGGTATACAAGCACATAAATGATGACTTTTAAATGCATAAGTCAGAAGGTCAGTGTAGAACGCTGACATATATACACACACAAACACACACACACACACACACATACACTATCCAATTGTATATAATCTAGATATACCATGTTAGATAGTAGTTTAGGTTGAAAATAAAGGCTTGTCCATCAAGTTCAACCCTTTTCCTATTCCATGTTTACTGCTGTTGATCCAAAAGATGGCAAATAAAAATCCCTTATTTCAGCAATTTCAATTTCTGCTTTCAGTGGGGGGAGGGGGGAATGCCTTCTAGACTCTTTGGATCAACAAGCACTAAATAAATATTAATGCCTATACTAACATGCATAGCCCTCTATACTCAGGCTCATTAAAAAAAAGTATCCAGGCCGCTTTTAAAGACATCTAACATATTTTCTAGAACCACCTTTTCAGGCAGTGAATTCCATACTGGTATTGTCCTTACTGTAAAAAATCCCTTCCGCTGTCATAGACTGAATCTCTGAGTTTTGGACAGAAGTGGTGCGATTAGCCCACACATATAGGTTGCTGATTGATTGCGAATCGTCCACAGTGGCTGATTTTCATACCGACATTTCAGAAGCCTAACTCCTACGGAGTTTGGCTGCTGAAATGGTAGCCTCGGTCTATGGTGAGGACTTTGGCTTATTTCGAGGCCTTTTTTGGCTAAAGTCCTCTCATAGAAGTCAATAGGAGGACTTCCTGAAATGGCCTGAAATTAAATAAAATTTAAATCTGTAAAAGTAAATATTAAAAAAAGACATTAAATTAAAAAAAATTAACTAAAAGTAAAATAATATCAAATAATTTTTTATTAAAAATTCCTTTTATTATTATTAGTATATAAATGTTTTTTTTTTTGAAATACGTTTAATTCTTCTACAGTTTTCTTTTAAATTCTCCAGGAAAATTCTGAAGTGCTTGAAATTTGGCAATTTCCACCGATTTCAGGCCAACTTTGGTAGAGGATTCTGACCTTTATGAGAAAGCAAAATCGATAGGATTTCGGCTTTATGCCTCAATCTACCCAGTAGGAGTATATTTATCGCCCTTCGGTGGTTCATGAGATACAAGACAGTAGTTCTCTAGCAATCTTGCAATGACAGAGAATTGTGGGTGATTTAGTTGAACAACAGCTGGGGGCCTGCAGATGAATTACCCTGGGCTAAAGCAATATTGTCAGATGACCCATTTTCTAATTACCTGTGAAAAAACTGCATCACTAACACCTACCATATCTAAACATTATGATGGTGATCATTCATATTGTGATTATATATTAGCTAGAAAAAGTACTAAACGTAAGACAGATTTAATAAATAAAAATATATTGTTAACGGAAATACAGTTTATATATGAATGTACAGTAATGGGATAATACCCGGGTGTTGTAATTAGAAAGTGGATGGAAATTAAGCAGACATCCCCAAGTGTAGGGGAAAAATGCAATCTGTGATAGACAATTGTAGCAGTTTGGGGATTCAGAAAAGCATACTGCAAACCTGTACAAACTTTCAGAAACTATAAAAGACCTGGACAGGAAGAATTCGAGTGGACAATGCAATCAAAATATGTCTACTTGGAGCAAGTCATAGTAAAAACAGCATCTGACTTTTGACAGCCAACAGGAAAACAAATAAACAAAGGGTTATCTTTCAAATAGATGTCACTTAAGCTGCAGAAATGTTATAGACTGCTCTCTGTCATAGTAAATGGACAGATTCATGTTTAATATTAATCACACTGAGAGATTAATTTAAATTATGTAAAGGCAAAAAAAGAGAACATGTTATAGCTGTGCAGAATAATATATTGGTATTTAAGCCCTAAGTGACAAGACTATTTTGAAATTGTTGTACCCTTTGTGAAAATGGCTATTTTAATATTTCTGCAGTGTTTGTGTTTAGCTGTAATTAGATTTTTTTTTTTATTTAGTGTACCCACACAAATAATGTTTTATTGCCATAAAAAAGGCTTTCTTAAGATGCCATTACTTTCATTGTTCCATATAATGTACTAAAAAATAATAATCATAAAATATGATTAAAAATGTTTTTTCTAATTTTAACCTGTTAAATATTTTACTCAATTAGAAACGGTAAAAAAGACCTAAATAGTTTCTAATATTTGTCGTGAGTTTAGAAATATGCCATGTTTACATTTTTTTTGTGTGTAGGACAATAACCAGAAGTAGTGTTTTTTTTAATTCCTAACCATTTACTCCTACAATGAACTTTTGTCCCCTACCCCAATCATCACCTTAACTTTAATCCAATCTAAGGTTAATTTAGATCTAGGGTTATTCTACAAGGATAATACACTGCGCCTACATGTGACTGAGTGAGCAGCACCAAAACACAGCTAGTGTTCCACTTCTAACAAAAAAGTGCAAAAATACCAAAATAAAGTGACCCTTTACCCTTTTCAATTAGGTAGTCTCGTGCAAGTGTTATATAAAGGGAAAATAAACATGAAATAATATATACTGTAGTATCTTTAAAACAACATGCATATACACACAATTGTCCACTCACATGTACCTGAGCAGTAAAATGCTCAGGAAAAAGAGCATCTCAGGGCCCACAATGGGTGAGTGGATGTAACATTTCTTCAATTCAATCTTCAATTCAATTCAATCTTCAATCTTCAATTCAAGACAACTCCAAAGTTATAACACAGGAGAAGCGAAGGCAGGAATGTAAGTACAAACATTTATTATATCACAGCTAAAAACATAGTAAAATCTTACACATAAAATCTGCAATGTCCGATAGTTCCTTGAAAAAAGTTATTTCACAAGGTGCACTGTGCTTTCAAAAAATGATTCCTCTTCCTCCTGCACAACGTGTTCGCCTCTTCAGTGAGGCTTTTTCAAGAGTCCCCATTTGTGTTATTCATCCTTCTTATATAATGCCACATGTGTAATTCTTAGACGTCGCATCCGATGATGTTTTTTGGAGACCCCCCCCCCCCCCCCCGCGTCCTCTTTCAGGTAAATCCTCCTTCCAATTCACTGTATTGTTTAGCTCATAAACATGAAATATATTATTTCATGTTTATTTTCCCTTTATTTAACACTTACACGAGACTACCTCATTGAAAAGAGTAATTGTCAGTGTGCTAAGTGTTGGGTTATTTGCACTGTCACTTTATTTTGGTATAGATCTAGGGTCAGTTTGGTCTATTTTGCATAGGGATTGACCGTTGATTGCTTCCTATGCGGGTTTCACTGCTGGCACATCCTACATGTCACGAGGTAAGTGGAATCAGATGTGATTTTATTTTCATCCAAGGGCTTTTACATTACCATAACATATTGTGTCCATGTTACTGTGTTTCCACTGTTAGCCTTTTTGTTTTGAAATGTTAATATGACATTTATCACATATCACTCGTTATGTGACATGGAAAAACGGTTCTTCCATAATCATAATACTATGGACAACCTTGACTAAACATGATCTAAGTCATGGTGGTGGAAGGATTAGAGTTAAGGGCCATTTGAAAAAAATATATATGTGCTCTAAAAACAAGTTGTGTGACCTAATGGTCACACAATGTGTTTGCTCTCAGTTGAAAGATACAAAAATAATTACATTGTGTTTACTATGTAGTTTACTTAGATTGATGTGGAACAACAAACTCTAACGATCCTTTAGCAGTAATTTACAAAAAATATGAAGAAAGAGGATGGTTTACCCTCTCCACTAATATACATATATGTTATTTAAAATCCGTAATGTTTATTAGAGATTACATCCAAATAACTTAACAGTACACAAAGACATATGCAAATTATGCAGAACTCAATGCATAGTGAAAAGCTCTGCTGAGCTGCTGCTCTTGTAGTTCAATGAAGTCAGACTGGACTTAACTCAGAAGATCTGGAAATCATTGTTCTGCTATACATGATCTCTGCCACATATGATCCCACTTTAGACAATGCTATACATATGTAGACCCATACATCACTTTACAGATTGGCATTTGTGCACCACATCACTTTCCACAGTGACATTTGTGCCCAGCATAACTTTCTGTAAAGCCATTTGTGCCCAACGTGTCTTTCTGAGGTGTAATTTTTGCCCCACAATGCTTTCCATGGTGCCATATTTGCTCCACATTACTTCCCACTACGCCAATATTGTCCAACATAACTTTTTACAGTGGCTTTATTGCCTAACATCACTTTTCACACTGTTCCATGCAACAGTTGCAACAGCATTCCCTGTAAAGTCAATTGTTATGCCACTGAAATAATTGCATATTAAATTCGACCCTAAAAACTAATTCAATACTTACTTTTAACACTATTTGCAGTGTTTCTCCCAGGATCCACTTCTTTCACTCAAAATCTATTTCTCTAGCATCTCTTTTCAGTTTGAAGCTTGTGCTATTGTGTGTCATTCAAAAATAGGCAAAAAGCACCCTTTTTTGCCTATTTTTAAAATAGGTTCAGGGAGTGGCACATAATCACTGTTTGCATATTCAATTATGCAAAACATTTTTGTTTGTTTTTTTTAGAAATCAAGCATGCTCCACCAAATAAAGAAAAAAATCATTTTGGTCATTGACCTGTTTGAAAACATATTTGTTTCATTACTCCACTGCTTTATTAAATTATATATGCTCAGTGGCATCTGAACACTTTGGATGTAGAAACATTTCAGTAATTATATGTACCAGTTCAATTTCTGTGACACACACTATGCGGTCCTTTGATCTGCCCATTTTACAGACATTTACACCCTAGCCTGAAAGGCTAACATGAATTTGTATGTACAGGGTAGCTGATGAACTCAGTCTATACATTTACTCTATTCTTCTTTGAAAAATAAAAATAGAAAAATGTGACCTTTCAGTCCCTAAATGGCACATGCATACACAATATACAAAGACTGACAGAGAGATATCTATGCATATTTTAAATCAATAGTGATACATATATATATATACATACCATTAAGATTTGAAATCAATAGAGGAAAAGTAATTAAAAAGTGCAGTTACTTCAAAGGTTAGATTCTTTTTTCTTTGCAGGGGATATTACAGTTTAACAAGACATTGCCAGATTTCAGAATACTTAAGACCAAGCTTGTAGCCTATATCTGATGACATGGTTAAAAAGCACAGATTTAAACTTGTTTCAAATGAACGGCAGCAATAATATTGCCAGAGGTAGCAATATAAAAGGTCATGCTTTCTTTCCTGATAGACTAAAACAAGTCTACTTTTCATTAAAAAGGAGTATGGTTTTTTTAGCCTTCAGTACTTAACTAAAATAAAATAAATAATAAAGGCTTGTAACATGTTTCTCACAGTTGGACATGTGCTAAATATTTCAAGAAATCAGGAGTCAGTTCTCATAGCTATAGAATCAGCAACTCCTTGATGTGTATGAAATATGACTTGCAAAGGTCTCTTACAGAGGCACGTATCTTTTTTTTAACCTTGTGGCAAGTACTTTTTTTTTTTAAATACATGCCATTTCATCCTCTGACTGGTAACCTCTGTTACATTATGAAGCAGGTAGACTATTCCAAGTCACCGAATGTCATATACTAAATAATTAAAAGAGGTGATCTATCTAGGTACTTGCATATCTCAACATAAATGATTAGCCAGCACCCTCTCTGATTCGCTGAGCACATGCTGACAGGGTTTCCATCAGGAGATGACACCTGTCATTGGGGCTGGGGGCCCACTTTGGGCACCCTTTAAAAATATATATTTTTTAAAGAGTAATTTGCCAGCAGAAGCGTTTGCTGGGGGTGTGTGTCAAAATATCTCTACCTACCAGTCCCATGCCGGCAAGCAGACAGCACAGTGTTTGTGTGCTGCACAGACATCCTCCCATGCTGCATCTTGAGCTCCCCGTGCCGTTATGAGGTTAGAGTGTTGGGGGTCACATCACCTGCCAGTGGTCAGTTTTACGACCATGTGGGCATCGCGAGAGGCAGCTTGGTTGCTTGTCTGTGTGCCTGGGCAGCACATACAGGCTGCCTGCCACGAGACACCAGCTGGAGTAAGTCAATGTGGGTGCTGGTTCATGTCCTGGGGTGATGGGATAAGTCCTGGGTGTGCAGTGGGGGTGCTGGGACATGTCCTGGGGTGATGGAGTAAGTCTGGGATGCATAATGTGGATGATGGAGCATGTCCTAGGTGTGCAATGTGGTACCATGGCAAGGGATGTGGGGGCAATAACAATAAGAGGAATGGAGTGGGGGCTCAGACCATTTGGTCTGTAAGGGGACCCATCATTTTTGATGGCGACCCTGCATGCTGACTCTCTCAGCATGCACCACGTGGCTGTTGCCATATTAGATCTGCCTTAGGTTAATTCAATGCCCATTACATTTTCCACTGCTTTAATAAGCCATGATAACAGGAGTTTAGTTTTCATAGGTATATAGAACTTAAAATACCTTGAAAAAAAGTTTTTACTATAAATTAAAACAGCTATACATCAGTAATTATTCCCACCTCCTCATAATCATTAATTGTTACAAAACTTACAGCTAGCACATCCAACTACAAGGTAAAGCATTTCACAAGACTTTGGTACCCACAGGATTACCTAATGTTTGATAGTATCCATTAAAAATGTGTATTGGCATATTATCCCAGACATCCATTATATCAATGGTAGTTTTGGTGAAATGATGTATTATAACACATTTTGTGTTTATAGAATGCTTAATCTTTTGAATGACACATGAATTTAAATCTAAACAAAAAACAACAACACATTTTTAGGAATTCTATGAGATTATTTTACAATTTATGTTTCATGACTTCTTTATTGCAGCATTTCTACTCCCTTTCAGTATCTCCTTGGGAATGTTACCAGATTCCTACAGAACTTGTATGTACAGAACCTATTGTCTTAAAAATATAGTTGGGATATGAATACATATAGTAAGGAGATATATTAAGGAGCAACATTTTAATGGCCCTTAGTGTACATATATATGAATGTATTTATTGGTTAGTCTATATACACATGCTATATATAAAAACAAGATTTGGACACTTAATTATTGAATTCTGATGTTTCAATCAGACCCATTTCCACAGGTGTATAAAGTCAAGCACCTAGCCATGCAGTCTGCATTTACAAACATGTGTGAATAAATGGCACTTTCTGAAGAGTTCAATTAATTCAAGCATGGCACTGTGATACGATGCCATCTTTAAAATAAGTCAGTTTGTGAAATGTCAACCCTGTTAGATATTCCACAGTCAACTGTAAGTGTAAAACCTTCCACATGTACCAAAACAGTGATAAAGAAAAAGAAATGAGAGTGTGTATGTGAATAATAAATAAATAACACAAGTTATAGCTAAAGAAAGCTGTATAGCTGGATGCAAATGAGACAAATATATACATGGGAATCAATATAGTGTTGTATATTGCAATTTAGTAAGGAATTACTAAAACAATTTTGAATGTTAAACGTTTTTCAGAACCACACTCACAAATTAATGAGCGTTACTGGAACCAGGTTCATGGATATATCTGCCTAAATTAAAAAATGGTATTCAGAAGAATCAAAGATCTCTGAAGGCTCTTCTTGCCATCAAGAAGTTGATGTAATGCCCAATACCAAACAGACAGGTGTGGAGGCAGAAAGGCAAAAACAATAGGAAAGAGGAGAACAGGTATGAATATTAAATTATATTTTACTTCAAGAAGTAAACATATCTGCTTACATATGGGGATCGGTAATATATATCTTAGCCTTTCAGTGCCAGATGACCTACATGCAGCCGAAACCAGATGAAAATCCCCAGATATAACGAGGAATACGTCTGTAGAACTCTTCCACATATGTCTGTAGCTCCTTCATTTCTATGACATCACGTTGACATGTTTTGGTAAAGCCTTCTTCAGTGGACATATGTTGATACGTAGTGCCATTCTGACTTATATACCCATAATTAGCATTAGTGAATTCCCCAATTTAAGTGATAGGCTCATCACAAAAAAAAAAACATCTCCCCAAACAATTAATCATTTTATTACTAGAACTGAACTTTCTTAACATAATAGTAAATATTAATAAACAGGAAGACTGTAGTCTATATGCACTTAATAAAAACTAAGATTCTACTTTATATCTGAAAACAGTGCAGAGAGGCATGCTCATCTCGGTTCAATCAGTTTATTATTTTTGGATGGCCTCTTTACCTTGGCTAAAGATGAGGATCGAGGGCATCAGGGATGGCACGGGTCATGTAATAATGTAATTTATTTTTTTGCTGGACACCCTATGGGATGTTTTGGGTTCTTTTCAGGGGATGTGGGGCCATATTGAGTAGGGTGAATTCATAGGACCGAATATGGCCAAAAATTGGCCCACAATCAGTGAAAATGACAGATTTCAGGACGAAATTGGCTATAATGATAAGTTGAATTTCAGATATTGCAAAATTCGGCTGCTTTGACCAGTCTGGCACCATTTTGGCCCAGATTGGTCTATATTGAATAGATCCTCTAATCTCCATTTTTTTCATGGAAAAGGTTTTTAAGTAGCCCTAATGAAAACGATATCTTTAAGAGTTTGTAGCCTGTTTGATGTGAGTGCGCTGATACCTTTGGACTGCATCTTTATGCATATGTAATATTATTTAAATCTACATAAATGCTAAAAAAAAAAAAAACCTTTAGTAAAATTACTGCTCCTGCTTTTGTTAGTATATATATAAAAAGTATCTAATGTTCACTTAATGGAATATAAAAACTACAGATAAAGTGGTTTCAAACTGTTTCAAAAGGTGGCTTAATATAGTACTTTTCTAACTTTGTGTGTGTGACATATAACTGAATAAGCCACTCCTACAGCAAACAAACATTTAAAACCTTTTTCCGATCTCCGTAGATAGCCGTTTTACACAAATAAGGTACTAATCACACTGTTTGGGGATACAGAACATTCAAAACTGTTTAGAGATTATAATAGCTCAAATAAGATATATATATATATATATATTCAGCCTCTGTTAAATGGACCTCAGGTCACCCTATTTTATGAAAACTTTCATGAACCAAAAAGGTCCATTGCCAAAAAAAAAAAAAAAAGTTGTCATCCACATGCTTGTTTTAAAGGCCTGAGAAGGACTATTGAAGTAAACATTGGTACTTTTAAATTATTAGGACGTATAAAGAACTGTAAAAGTCCCTATCAGAAACCATAAACTTTTCAATAAGGCAACCAACTAGCATCAACGATTTACATTACATGGTAATTAGAACACTAAGACAAACAGATTAAACACACATTCTACATATTTATTTCATATTTCCTTAGAAAACATAGAATATTGTCAAAAATAAGAACAAAATGCAAAGTGTATTATAGCTATAAAGTTTATGCTATATTTATTTGTTTCTAAGTGGCTTATTATGTGATTGCACCAAATGGACACATGATCCACAGATATAACCTACCTCCTTGTGACAGTAAAGTCAAATATTTTTCAGTTACACCAAAACGGTTTGACATACTTTTATTATTACATTTTTGGTGCTAAACTGCATGTTTCTTTAATTTAGGCTATGCTCAACATTGTTTAAAGACTAACATGCACAAGTATTGTTCAAAATTCACTTTTGGTGCACAGGACATAAATGCTATATTTCTGTTGTTGATAACTTTGTGAATTGGCATTACAGACAAATAAAGTGTTATTTCATATATATATTGAGATTACACTACCTTTGTTTTTTAAATGCCCCACACAGTTTACACAATCATTATTTGAAGCATGTTTTCAACCGGAAACTCAGTGAACAAATTTCCTTGTCCTATAACTAAAGTTGTTATGTTTTCAGGAAAGGGGAGCTGTCCCCCACTGAAAAGAGTTTAATCTCAGAAAACAAAATAACAAACACCCACAACTAAGAAGAGTTGGTTACTGTCAGCACAAACTATGCAGCACTGTTCCAAATACAAATCATGTGTGGAGCTGTCCAACGTGCTGAAAAGACAGCTATAAAAACCAACACTCAGCAGATGGCGGCATTTCGATATTTCAAAAATCATAAAAGAAAAAAAATATATCATTAACCACTAAAAACACAATTAGATGCAACAAAGGCACTTCACTGCATAATCACAGGGATACAGACCGTCACATGCTCCTGAGAGTTGATACAAAGTTGCATAGGTCTGCATGGCAACTGCAAGCTTTTTTTTTTTTTTCTTTTTTTTTTCGTCTGCTCTTGTTTAATTCAAAGGATGTACTCACCATGTTGACTTCTGAAACCATATCTATGCTTGCAACAGCTATTCGCATCCCTACATCAACAGGAGGGCCTGCAAAGAAAAAATACAAAACAGCTAGGTTACACACCAGTCATTCATAGCCTCTGGCCATCCGACAGCGGTGGACTACATCTCCCATGATGCTTAGCCAATACGCTGGCTGAGCCTAATGGGAAATGTAGTGCACATCAGCTGGAGTTCGAGCACTATTCTATGCCTAAATACTCTATGTGTATATTAATTCAGCAAGATGATTTAGAATTCATAGTTACCTAGGTGACATTTTAAAAAGAATGAGCGATGCCTTGTGCAAACACACACATACATTACAACATGCGAACATTGCCATGCAAAGAGATGGAAGCGATTTTTACCTCCAAAGTCTGGCCTCAAACGAATGTCATATCCTTTGAGCAATCTATCCACTGTTTCTTTCACATATGACATGTTGCTGGGCTCGTTAACACTGGGAAGAAGAAGTAGGATTTGCAGTCAGTATCTACACCTAAGTGTAAAAAGGCAATCATCATAATAATAATAACAGAACCCCTAGTAAACAATATTGCTACTACGCATTAACCCTTTGAGTGTCATGGACACTGCGATGTTTTCCATTCCGCAGACCTGTGGCGACCAAAGGGTTAATTCATTAACCAAAAAAAAAAAAAAATCTATCTGCATCAACTCATCTCACCTCTGAGCACAGCAAACCATGGCTACCATCATAGGAAACGATATAATCCCGAAATATCCTCTGTCTTGAAGCGTCCACATTCCTAAAATGTGTTTAAAAATGTAGTTAAATAAAGAGAACGTTCAAGGAATGCAAGAAAAGTCTCAAGCAAGGCAATAATGCCTAATAGAGCTGCGCATGCGTGGATCATCCAGCATCAACAGACACAGTTTGCTGAAATGATGTCCTTTTGAGAGAAAATAAACGTCCACAAATCCAAATCCTTTAAAAGTTCTGCTCTTTTTTTCAGTGCTTAGTCCATAAGATAATCAGATAGGATACCGTCTTGGCCAAATCTCGACGTATTTTTCAACCTGACCTCCTTGGTTTGGAGAGATCACTTAGCATGGCTCTGATTAGGATCTGCTGTAGTAGTAGCAGGTCTTGGACGTGCAGGATCAGTGCAGCCTGGTGATCAGTATCTTGAAGCAGTCTACACCACAGGCTCCTATCCACATTTCTGCATCTTTCTGTAGCAGTGATTCTTAGCAGCCAGCAGCCATTCCCAGGGAAGCTGTTCTGCTAGATACGTACCTGATCACGATTTCTCTGATTATGGGAGGGGGCAAAAATAGCAAACCAATTACTTCTGCTCTGATATGTGCATGAAAAAGAAAGAAAAGAAATCGGCCTAGATACAGTGCTTCCTAATATATTTTACACCAAAAAAAGGATCCATTGAAGTATTAAGGTTCTATAGTGGATCTTACCAGCAGGCAGGAGTAGCTGTGATACGGTGGGTGATCACTCCCACTAAGAGTTTACTTGCACACAGCAGGATAGACTCAGATCTAAACGTGCACCTCTTGTCCCAATAGTGAGACCTGACCTGTAGGTCAGTGGCCAGATTTTGTGTGGATTACTATACAATGCAAAACGTAAGGTGCACTAGGATTTCAGTCAAGCCCACATGAAGAATGTAATCCATAAGATTCAACAGCTGGATGTCTCCGTTTATATTTATAACTTTTGTCAAGCTGCCCTTTCAAATGGCACACACACATATAGGTAATTCCATTGCACTTGAGTGAAAATATGTACTTTCAAATGTCATTATGAATTCAAGGGTTATTTCCATTTTAAAGAAAATATTTTTAACTGCACTAATTCAAATGTGTTTCTAATGGAAAACCTGCTTTGATATATCACTGTTTTTCTAGCATCTAAAGCTTCATATTTTCTCTTAACATCAGGAACTCAGCTCTTTAGTTATTCCAGGCAGATTTGTTTTTGTTATATATAAAAGTTTTGCATGCAGAAATATTGCTTAATTGTGATGCAATTTCTGTGTGCGCCAATGTACAATACTAACTCCTGCACTAGGGGTTGTGTCATGACGCTGACCAAACAGCAAAGCGCCAAGGGGGATGCAGGCAATGGCGAAAGGCATCTTTTGGAAAATCCTTTTGTAGGATCTCCCTGACAAGACATCTTGAAGCTGGATGTAGCAGAGCAGGGCTACAACGCTTCCTGTGCCACATGGAACCCAAGAAATTGTCTGCAGGCTTCAGGCATTAAAACATCGAGGAGGCACTAAGTACATGTTTTAAGTCCCCTGACTTACCCTTTATTAGGCAAGCATGATATCCTGCAAAAAGTATATGCGAATTCAAAAGATCTGCTCTCTTTAACCAATGACCTGTGAAGCTTGTGGTGTAGGGCACTATACCCTTCATAATTATTGAGAACTTACATATATTGTTTCTGTCTCTTATGTGTTACCTCGTGGCTCTCAACCGGGAAGTTTTATATCATATATTTCTTAAGGTTGGGTTAGCGTAGAAGGAAAAAGAGGATAAAAAGTACTCTATGAGAGAAGTAAGAGAAACAGCCAACAACAAAATGACAACAAATAAACCAAAAAGGGAGTAGAACAAAGAGATAAGATCCTTAAAACAGCCTCCAATTTTTTCCCCCCCTCTAAGCAAAACCGACAAAGACAGTAAAATAGAGGAATCGGTGCTAACTTTATCCCGTTTAGATGATTCACCAAATCGTACAAATAGCTCCGAAGGGTCACAAATAACTGCAGACTTTTTAAAAAGCTGTCTAGATGCCCAGTTGGAGGCTATAACCCGACAGATGAATGTCAATTCCGAAGAAATTAAAAAACTGATTGGAGATTGACAGATAAAATCAAATGTATTGAAGAAAAGGCAGCGACCTTAGAGTCTCAGGTGAATTTGCTAAAAGATGAAAATGTCCAGTTGGTCAAGAAAATGTAAGCCATGTAAGCCAAGATAGGCGACATCGAGGACAGATCCCGACAAAACAATCTGTGTTTGTGAAAGGTCCCAGAAAATATCACCCAAGATAAAATCCTAATAATAATCTATCTAAAACTTGGGAGGTAGACACCCAGAAATACAATACAAATGTGAAAAGATACCATCGAGTAGTTAAACTGAAAGTAATTTCAGAGAAACAACTTCGAGATATCATTATCAACTTCCAATCATTCCAATTCATAGAGATTTTTATTGCACACAAGCAGGGCAAAAAATACAAGATCAGAAGAATTCAAAGACATTAGACAAGTGATGCAAGACCTGTCTTTCCTCAGACTAGCTCAAAGAAGAAAATATATAACAGTGACTAGCTCTTTAAGAACCCACAGCATAAAATACTCTTGGCGATTTTATGGATGACCAGTGGGTAGTGTTGGACTCTGTTGAAAAAGCAAATTCATGGCTGAAAGGAAAGAACTTAAATTAGACTGTGTATAAATAAGAAGAGAGAGTTAAGGGAGAATTTCTTTTCTTTTTGTGTTTTTTATTTTTTTTTGGGCAATGGGCCGGTCCATTCCACAATAGGTGCACCCCTATTCAGGGTTGTTGTACGATCTAAGTATTCTTTCAATGATGGGAATGTATAAACATTGTAAGAATTTCTAAGGGAAATTGTGCATGAACGGGACTGTGTAGATATGTAGTATGAATCTCTTTCTCCTTTTTTTTGTCTAAGGGTCCGCTCATGCCACAAATAGGTGCACCCCCATATAGGGTTGTCTCATGATTAAGTGTCCGAAATGATGAAAATTGATGCCTATATGTACACACATTTTAAGAACTTCTAAGGGCAACTGTGCATAAACAGGACTGTGTAAATATATAGTATGCATTTTTTTCTTTTTGTATTAGAGGAAGGAAAAAGGAGGAAAAGAAAGAAGAAAACATTTTTTTTCTTTCTCCTTTCTTGCTGTTTATTTTTTATATATCTGTCTGATATATGTTTTATTCGTATGGAAATTAAGTATCGACACATATCGCACACATACTTTAAAATTAATAAAGGCCAAACTGCACGAAATCAGGTTTACATAATACAGCAATATATGCTTTAGAACTATTTATGGCACACTCAGTAAAGCTTTACACTAGGTTTTGCTATTTGAGTACTAGGACTGCACTGAAGAAACTGTAACAGAAGGCATAGGCACTTAAGAGGGATTAAGGAAAATAAAAAAAAGGGAAAGAAAGTGAGTTTTTTTTATCACAAGCATTCGCACAAGAATCAGGTTTGTTGTATACTCGAAACGTGTTAGGTGGCCTTCCCTTCAACTTTATTATCCGTGGATTGTACCTCACTCTGTTTGTTTTGGATTTTTTATTACATTAAAGCACTTTATTCATTCATGGCTTGGTGAGTGGAGTGCACACTTTTTTCTATTTGATACTTAATTGTCGTATACCACACACACAGCACCCATAGTCCATGGGGGCTTTTACAACATATATAAGGAAGTTCACTTCCATAACCATCTGATTAATAGGGAGGGATAGCAGTACCAAATACACATATGGAAATTATTTTTTTTTTTTTTGCTTATGCTACAATAGGTGTAGCCGCACATAGGGTCACTGTAAGATTTATTAGTATTATAAGGAAGGAAATCATATAGTTAGGTACACACATTCTTAGGATAGTGTAAACTAGTGGGTTGAAAGACAAATTATTATTATTTTTTCTTCTTCTCTTTCTCTCTCTTTTCTTTACTTTCTTCTTCTCCTTATCTCCCTCACATTGAGTAAATGAGGAGAATTTATATGTAGAAGCTAAAATGGCCTTTTTCCCCCCGGATCACCGTCCCCCGTTATAGGTTCCCATTGGAACTTAGTAATGCTTGGAAGCACAATCAGTGTGTTAGATTGAATATGTTTAGAGTCTATTTTGTTTTCATAGTGTATATTAATCTTTGTGTTTTGTTTTGAGGGCTACCTCTGTAGGGGTATTTCTTCCCCCATAAGGTACAACTAGTGTTGAAAGAACCCTAAACACACTGTTCGGGTTCGTACCGAACATTACGGTTTTTGGACCCCGGACCCGAACACGGACATTCCACTGTATGTTCGTGTTGGAGTTCGGGGTTCGGCAGGGCTGGCGCCACCTGTAAGGTGACCTAGGCAGCTGCCTAGGGCGCAACTTAGCAGGGAGCGCTGGAACCGTGGAAAAAAAAATCCCCCCCTCCCCTTTACTTACCTCCTCGCTGCTGCTCTGTCTCCCGGTGCAGGTCCGTGGCTGTGAGGGAAGCGTTGTGCGCTATTGGGTGGCTAAGTCCTGGCATATTGAGAGGCATAATCCTGGCATATTGAGGGGCATAATCCTGGCATATTGTGTGGGAAAATCCTGGCATATTGAGTGGCATAACAATCCAGGCATATTGGGTGGCTAAGTCCTGGCATATTGAGAGGCATAATCCTGGCATATTGAGGGGCATAATCCTGGCATATTGTGTGGGAAAATCCTGGCATATTGAGTGGCATAACAATCCAGGCATATTGGGTGGCTAAGTCCTGGCATATTGAGTGGCATAATCCTGGCACACTGAGGGGAAAAATCTTGGCATATTGTGTGGGAAAATCCTGGCATATTGAGTGGCATAATAATCCTGGCATATTGGGTGGGAAAATCCTGGCATATTGAGTGGCATGATAATCCTGGCATATTGGGTGGCTAAATCCTGGCACATTGAGAGGCATAATCCTGGCATATTGAGGGGCATAATCCTGGCATATTGAGGGGCATAATCCTGGCATATTATGTGGGAAAATCCTGGCATATTGCATATTGAGTGGCATAATAATCCTGGCATATTGGGTGGCTAAATCCTGGCATATTGAGGGGCATAATCCTGGCATACTGAGGAGCAAAATCCTGGGATATTGAGGGGCATAATCCTGGCATATTGAGTGGCATAATAATCCTGGCATATTGGGTGGCTAAATCCTGGCATATTGAGAGGCATAATCCTGGCATATTGAGGGGCATAATCCTGCCATATTGAGGGGCATAATCCTGCACATTGTGTGGGAAAATCCTGGCATATTGAGTGGCATAATAATCCTGGCATATTGGGTGGCTAAGTCCTGGCACATTGAGAGGCATAATCCTGGCATATTGAGGGGCATAATCCTGGCATATTGAGGGGCATGATCCTACAGTGATTATTCAAATTACAGTGATTATTTTACTGGGTGCTATACTACATATTTGTACCCTGCCCTGAGCCCAGTGCCACAGAGAGTGCAGTGCACTTGCTACTGCATGTGTGCCAGGCACATGACTTTAATCCTGTTCTGTTAGCTCAGTGGGCAACATCTAGGCATTTTTAAATACTGCAATTTGTTGGTGTTAAATATTACATTTGCGTTCTGCACTTCATATCTGAGAGTCAAATAGAACTGTCAAATACTGTGCTTACAGCGCTCTTTGAAAAATGCTAATAGTTTTGGGTGGTAAATAGTAAATTTGCGTCTTGCGGTGCACTTCATATCTGAGAGTCAAATAGAACAGTCCAATTCTGTGCTTAAAGCGCACTTCGACAAATTTTGGCTACCTCCTCCTCCTCCTCCTCCAGCGCCGCTTCCACCTACACCGCCACAGTCACCGCCTCCTCAACCTATGGGTCATTTAGTATAAACTGAAAGAGAATTCCCTGCACTCCAACCCTCTCTCAAATGGATAATTCTGTTGATCCTCCTGGCAGCCATGCTTTAGATTTAGATTTATGTACTTCCAAAGCTAAAATCAAAGATTCCATCTAGTGCTATTTTATGGCTCAGCTGTATTTGTAATTTGTATGTATTTTATGTTATTTTAAGTTATTTCCCTATCCACATTTGATTGCAGGGCACTTGTCCTACTCTTACCCATATTTTACTTCATTTTGCAACCTTCTAGCCCTTTCCAGGACTTTTTTAGAGGCATTTTAGTGGCCAAAAGTTTGTGTCCCCATTGACTTCAATGGGGTTCGGGGTCAAGTTCGAGCACGGACCCGGACATTTTTTTGAACCGAAACCTGCCAAACTTGAGCATCCAGGTGTCCGCTCAACTCTAGGTACAACCCATATTTAATGTATGTCCTGTTTTCAAGTCTTCCAGCCATTGGATGTCTCCAGGCCCACTCAGTAAGGTTATAGTTTTTCTTTCTTAGAGGATTCTGAAACTTGCTCCTATTAATATTTAAGGTCTAAATAACCCTCAAAAGAGAAGGTCTTTGTGTAGTTTCTTAAATAAAGAGAACATTCAAATAGCCATGGTTCAGGAAACCCACTGGAGAGGACTAGATAAATCAAGATGTTCTCAAAACAATTTCCTTTGGTATTTAGCGCATCAAGAGAAAGAGAAAATAAATCAGGTGTTGCAATTTTCTTTGAAAAAACACTTAGGTGATAGTACATTTCCAAGACATAGACCCAGAGGATATATACATAATCCTGGTGTGTACAATCAATGGAGATCCTTATAGTTTGATCAATGTATACCTTCCAAACATCTCACCAGTGGGTTTTCTGAAAAAAATCTTGGAGAAGGTAGACAAAGTAACTGCTGACACACAAATTCTCACAGGAGACTTTAATTGTGTTGTGGAACCTCAGTTGGATAAGACAAACAAAAAAATAGGTAATAAAATCTCAAAGGACTCAAGATTATTGAATAAGTTACTTAAAGAATATATTTTGTTTGACATATGGTGTGTAAAAAACTTTGAATCTAGGGATTATACCTCCTACTCATGGTCCCATAATTCCCATTCCAGAACTGACCTGTTTTTGGGAGGCCCAAAAGTTGGTACATAATACTAAAAGATAAAATATAATACCATTTATATGGTCAGACATGAAGTTGTTACAATTGAGATAACCAGAGGAAAAAAGAAACACATCAATACAACATGGAGACTGCACAACTTTATATAAGAGAAAAAAGAAAATGGAGAGTACTTGACACTCTCCAAAGAAAACTTTTTCTTTGAGGAAAACGCCTCCAAGGAGATCAAGGGTAATATACTATGGTGCACATATAAAACAGTTATGCGGGGATATTGTATTAAGCTAAAGAGTAAAATGAATAAAGAACGTGACCTCCCATTAAACAAATTGTATGTACAGTTTTATAAGCTATCTAGAGATCATAAAGCAGATCTGTCTAAACAATTACAAGGATCTCTCAATAAGATACAAAAAATAATGCATAAAAAATAAAATCACAGAGAGGATAGATGAAAAAAATGCACACCCTCAGAATGAAATATTATTTTAACCAGAACAGAGCAGACAAGTTTCTGTCAAACAAACTGAGGAAAAAGAGGGCGGAAATAGAGTTAAGAGGATAGAAGAAATTGGAGGAGCATTTAATCATTTCTATGAACAGCTATATAAGCTGACTCCCATGGAATCTGAATTAGAAATAAAGAATTACCTTTTGAAGGTAACCACCCCTACAGTACCAGAGACACAGCTGTCAGCCCTAAACAAACCTATAATCAAAGAGGAAATAAGAATGGCAAATGAAAAACTAGTGAAACACAAGACCCCAGGGTCAGATGGTTTCAGTAATGAATATTATAAACTAATGAAGTCCAGTTTTGTCCCATACTCGACCAATACCTTCAATTGCGTGATGACAGCTGTTTTTCCCGTTCGAAATCCTGAAAGGACCCCGCCGATGTCAGGCCTATATCTCTTATATATATAGATGTCAAACTGTTTGCCTCTGTTCTGGTTACACGGATGAATTCTGTTTTGCCGGATCTGAGTCATATAGATCAGATTGGTTTCATTGCAAATGGCAAATAATAATATAGGAAGAGTGATTGCAATACTTGATTCTGCAAATAAATAAAGGCCCCAGCTGACCCTGTCGTTACATGCTGAAAAGGCCTTCGACAGTGTCAGCTGGGGCTTCATGGGTGGAGTTTTAGAGGCCTTTGGAATAAAGGGCTGGTTATATTCTGTGATAAGTGCATTATATGAGTCTCCCTCGGCTAGAACAATAGGGCCAAGTATTTGCTTTGCTCAACATGGTTCCCATTAAAAAAAAAAACGGAACAAGACAGGGATGCCCATTATCCCCATTGTTGGATATCCTTACTGTATAAATGTTGGTCATTAGAGTGAGACACAACGATCAGATCAAGAGATGCCCACTGAAGGATGAAGATCTTAAGATATAACTATGTGCGGATGATATCCTGCTGAGTCTAACCAACCCCATTAGTTCTCTCCCACATGTTATGAACGAGATAGAACTGTATAGTAAAGTATCAAATTATAAATTAAATGTGTCTAAGTAAATATCCCAGTACAATAACTTAGAAAAAGAGACCAGGAGGCTGATTCAAGATAAATATAAATTTAAATAAAACTCACAAGGAGAGTTGAAGTGATAATGGAAAACAATTTTATGTCTCTTTTGAAACAAATAAATCAAAACCTAAAAAAAACTGGCCTTCATTAGAAATGACATGGTGGGGAAGAATAAATGTATTGAGGCCCTATGTCCTCCCGAGATGGATATAAATGTTCCATATGCTGCCCTTGGCAGTCCCAAAGCCTTGGTAAGAGATGGCCCAAGCCTCTTTCATAAATTTTGTCTGGAGGGGTAAATACTCAGGATAAAAATGGCAATAATGGCCAACAGGACAGACAAGGGTGGCTTGGGAATGTCCATTTTAAGTAGTTATTACAAAGCAGGAATTGTTTTCCATGTCTCCCTGATAAATAAACAAATATGTAAAAAAGAAGGAGGGTTTAGATTAGAAGGCCAAAAGACCAATGAGAAAAATGTAAGTACACTAATTTGGAACCATAGACCAGAAACTTGTAAAACTAGCTTGGTGCTAGAACAAATTTTAACAACCTGGAATAAGATTCAAACAAAAAAAAAGATCTACGGAGGACATGTTTGACTTCTCTCGATTTGTAATATCTAGAATTGGCAATAGATAACCTCTCATTGAGGGAATGAAAGAACAAAAAAATAAGTAATATTTCTCAATTGTTGCAAAGTAATGGAATCAAGCCCTTCGAAATTCCCTCAAGGAAATTTGATCTGCCCAGCAGATAAGCTTTTAATTATTTGAGATTAAAACACTATTTGAATAACATACAGATTATAACAAAGGGGAAAATCTACAACTCCTTGAGAGCTATTTTTGATGAGCAAACTCTAACTAAAGGTTTCTCAAAATGTGTAAAACTCATAGATTCCCTTACGAACAGGGCAGAGCCAACAGCTTTTAAGACCTGGGAAAAAGAACTAGAAGAACTGTGCTTTTGAATGCACCAATATAGAAATACATAGTCTATCACTAGTTGAGACCCATTATAAACTAATAAACAGATGATATATGGTCCGTGCAAGCATCGCTAAATTGTTCCTGCATTGTCCAGATAAATGCTGGAGATGCGGAAGGGATGGAGGGACTTACTTACATATTTGGTGGCAAAGTCCAGTGGTAGAGACGATATGGAGCATGACTACAGTTAGGTAACCTCACATTAATGAAAAGACCTGACGTCTTCTTATTACACCTGAACTGGCCAATCTTAAGGAAGAACCAGACTACTCTCGCCATTCATTGTTTGGTAGCCACAAAACTAATAATCGATAGAAATTGGAAGAATTCTCAACCTTTCTCTATTACTCACTTAAAAAGGCAATTGATATATCAATTTTAAATGCAAGGAATAATTAAAATAAAAGTTTTTTTCAGAAATACATCTATATGGGATGAATGGGGACAAGTAGTTTGAGGAATCCAAGAACCAGGGGAGGCCAGCATTGAGATTGATTTATCAGTCTAGCTACATAAAGTTAAGAGTGTATGTGATGGTGGAGGGATCTCCAAGGGCTGACAGACCTTGTTTGAATTTTATTTTCACTTTGTAACTGTTTTGTGTATTAGTAACATTAAGTGTATACCTTGAGAAACCCTTCCTCTCCTCTATAAAAGAAAGAGGGGAAGAAAAAAAAAAGGAAGAACTGGACAGAAAGAAGTAAAGACATACCAAAGGTTGTAACACCAAGCATTCCCTCCAATATATGTATGTTGCTAATGTTGTTGATTTGTTTCTACATGTCCTCTATTTTGTCTTTTAAAATTGTCAAATTAGAAAATTGAATAAAGATTTTTAAAAAATGTGTTTTTAAATTTGTCCTGTCCCTCATTTATCACATAATTTTGTGGCACCAAATGAATATAAACTACACTGGAAAATACATAATTTACATATGGGGTCATAAGGTAGTATCATAAACAAGAGACAGTACAAGTATAATTAAAATACATTTTTCTCCTACTACAGACATCGGCTTGCAATTCTGCTAATATATAGTGTGGATGCAAACAATGCTTAGGTAACAGAGTGTCTTTGATTGAAATTAATATGGTCTTTTGTTTTAAATCTCATTAAAGACAGTGGCATTAATGTTGTCATAAAGATCTCTGGCTGGTTTATTACTGAGAACTAAAATATCACTTATATTGAATGTGAGAATGATATATTTATATACATGTGTTGTTACGCAAATTATTTATGAAGCTATTTATTCAAGCAATAGATTTCCCTCTATGAAGAATGTACTCTTTAGGCTACTAATGATTTTTCCTATTCCTGCATTGACTACTCCAGCATGCTTTTCCCCTGTGTCCTTAGACCTCCCTCAAACTATTGGTGCAGTCAAATGAGTACAGTATCAGCAAATGTGCCTGCCACCTACAAAAGTGTAAGCTAATGGGAGAGCAACCTCACTTTGATGATCTGGGGCAGCAGGATACCCAACTTTCAGTAATGCTAGATCCTGATATCTAGGTCTGTCTGAAGAAGCTGTTGAGTATTCTAATAATGTGGAAACGTTCTCAACCATGATGTGTCTATTATGAAGATGTCTCTAGCAATAAGTGTGCCTCAAAGAGGCTAAAGATGCAAGAGTTACTAGTGTCAATTAATTTAATGCACCACACAGGCAGGAAAGGTCCTCTGTAAACCACTGGGTGTACCCAAGAGATAACTCAGAGAACTCCAAATCCTGCTGTATTGATACCTGTGGGGCTTCATATACTACTTTATAACTATCCTATCTTGCAATAAAAATCCAGTCAACTCAGTGCATACATGTGTCACAACCTGGGATAACAGACCAGGGAGGAGCCTCGTTGCAGGGCAGGGTGTGGGGTCTGTCTGCACCCCACGATGCATAACTGGGAAGGACTGGTAGCTGTGACCAAACTGAGACAGGACTGGTAGCTGTGACCAAACTGAGACAGGACTGGTAGCTGTGACCAAACGGACAAGACTGGTAGCTGTGACCAAACTGAGACAGGACTGGTAGCTGTGACCAAATGGACAAGACTGGTAGCTGTGACCAAACAGACAGGACAGGTAGCTGTGACCAAACAGACAGGACAGATAGCTGTGACCAAAGAGACAGGACAGGTAGCTGTGACCAAACAGACAGAACAGGTAGCTGTGACCAAACAGACAGGACTGGTAGCTGCTGCAACAGGTTTGGAAACAGAGCAGTGTTATTCACCTGAATGGTACTATACCCTATGGTTGAGCCTCAGGTAAATGACCACCCAGGACTTGTCCACTGACTGCAACCGCACACTGAAGCAGAACTACACAGGGAGTACTGGACGAGAAGGATAGTCAGCAGGCCGGGTCATACACGAAACAGGGACAAAGTACAACGTAGGAATTCAGAAGGCAAGGTCACTAGACAGGCAAAATGGTCGAGGCAGGCAGAAAACAGCGGAGTCAAAATCAAGCAGGAGTCAGAACCGGGAATTCAATAATCAATATATAAATGCTAGAACAAGAAACAAGGCACTATCACAGGCTGCAACCAAAGCAATGCCATAAGCTGCAGGTTTAAATAGGGAAGGGCTGAGGATAACGAGGCAGCTGACAACAGGAGTTGAATTGGAACACCACAATAGCGGCCACTAGAGGCTGAAGACAAAAACAGCCACAAACCCAGAATAACCGTGACAACATGTTTTATGCCTCGATCCTTCACGTCGAAAAGTGTCTCGGATATCATTCCAAAAGTAATTTATTTTGCACAACTTGATATATTATTGAAAACAACTGTACAAATTATTTATTCGAACGAGTCCTTTAACCACTTTCTGCTTGTAGAATGTTCTATGCCTAGAATGTCCTGGTGATAAGCTGTGGAGGGGATTCTGCTGCAGGAATTTTGAGTGGCCTCAGTCCGACATGTGAAATGTAGATGATACTCAAAGTGAGCGACAACTACATTTTACTAAAACAGCTTGTAGGGCGGCATTGAGTGTCTTGACCAGTAGAGCTTATTGCGGCTCCTCACATTCAGCCAAAAACCCCATGATTCAGCCAAGAAGCACTGCAGCAAAGTGGTAGCCTCAGTCCTCCTCATTGACTACTATGGGGTAGACTTCTGCTTATTCGTGCCACATATAATATGCATGCACTGTGTACAATGCATATTTGTGAGAAATGTCTTTTGCATGCTCTGGGTATAGAGCAATAGTGTTGAAGCACTCTGTGAATTTGCATAATAAACTGTTACTAAAATTCAGTTAAATCGAAGGAGGCTAAAATATTAGTGAATTGCTGAAACAGCATTATTTGCCACGTGTATAAGTTAAAATGTTATGCTCACTTAATATTACATGCAATTTGATTCACCCCTGTTGTTGTTGAGGCTACCAGTTATTAGTTGAATATATAGTGATAGTAATGGCACACACTTAACTGGTTAAAGCCTCCTATTCAGTGATGTAGTGATTGCAATATACAGTAGTTCTCTTAAAGCACTAAGAGTCAGAGGTAATATGTGTTAATTGCAGTATTTGAACCCCTGGGGAGAAAACTGGTGTGATGGCATAGGATGGAACAGCTGTCAGCTTTCTCAATAGTACAGATTACACTTGCTAATCTTAGTACATAAATTGTGTCAAATAAGTGTCATATTTCTAGTCAAGACCCTTATGACCACCTAACTATCACCCTCCCTACTATTGAGGTTGGATATGCATTATTTTAGTTGGCTTTTCAGTTATATGTATAAGTACTTTTTTACATGTATTCTTCTGTGCCTTTAAAATATATGTGGAATTAATTGTAAGTGGCTTGAAAAGAAGTCATGGATTCCTATCCCAAAGTGACATTTAAGGGTCAACTCAATATGCCCTGATCTGGCCTGAAGTTGTCCAAATTGCCTGGCACGGCAGACTGTTTGGGGCACCAATTTTTGGAGGGCATTGAGAGGCCAAGAGAATTGACTAACTGTGGAGTCAACCTGCTTGGGGTCATCTCCTGGGTCAGTCCCCTTTGGAAGGATAAGAAATGTGACAGAACCCTCCATTACTGTGGTTCGTGGAGAGTAATAATGGCCAACCTCCTCCCTATAGATTATGGGGCATGGCACTGGAATGTGGTTCTGTTTTTGGGGAGGTGGGTAAGTTTGTATTTTGCATTGACTTTACTCATGTTCCCAGACTATGCTCTTTGTCATCCTGACTCACCCAGGCTTATGTGCTATAACTGTATATTTAATGTGGTTATTTAGTCAGATTCGGTTTTATGTATTTATTTATGTCCATTGCATAACCCTGAGATGAGACCACTCTAATCACAATGTGTCACAGGGGAGTCAGGGACACTGGTTTATAGTTTTCTCCCTCATCTATTGTTCTGTTATGTTGACTTGATTATGTCTGTATATAAGACTCTGTTTCTATTCCAATTAAATGTTGTTATTCTTCATCCTACACTGAGTGTTTCGCCTAGTGGTCTGGATGGCTGGAGAGATCAGGAGATCCCGGGGCTAAAATAACTGGTCTCAGCCCTTGTAAGAGCTGAGGGTCCCTAGGAAGCAGAGACTGATGGAGATACCCAGCCAGGGTGCCAAAGGGTTCCATCACAGTATTTAATTGCTGTTTTAACTTTCTTACTTATATTCTTCTAACCTTTCCCCATGCACTCCCACCTATTATTATAATTGTTATCCCTTAAAGAAATGGAGTATTTTACTCTTTGATGAAGAATGGTACAATCTGAGGATAGCATTCCAATAGGGAATTAAGCTGTTCTGAAGGGTCTTTAATATGATTATATTGTTGTGTGTTTCTTTAATACCACTGAGATCCTCATTAGTAAGAAATGCAGATTGCTGTTATCTTCTTTTACACTGTAGCAGTGATATTGCATCATAGCGTGTATGCCTGTTATTGTACATTAATCACCATAGTGCTATATAAATGTTTAATAAACTGTAAGTAGTTGTCTTAACATCTCTTTGAAGTTATAAGCATATGTTTTAATCCATAGTTCATTTAAGATAGATGAAGTACAGTTCTATAAAATTAAAAGTTCCATTATTTAGTCTCAAGATGGTTGTTCGGCATAAAAGCCCCGCAAATCAATTAAATGAATGCAAAATGGAAATTATGCCCCCATGTTAAGTAGTTTGCTTCTATATTGTAAAGTGTAATTCAACAGCAAACATGGGAATATTTATTTAGAGAAATACAAGTGAGCCAGTGCGATAGCTCAATAGGCAACGTAGAGAATCTATTTAAGGTTTAGTGTTACAGGTTCAATTCCTGTCAAGTTTGACTCAGCATTTCATTCTTTCAAGGTAGATGAAATCAGTACCATTATTTTGGTAACATACCAAAATGCTGAACAATAATCAAATCCCCAGGATGTACTTGAAAACCAGAGAATATATTAATTATTTGGTTAAATATTTGATGCAGTTGTTATTATTACCGATAATAACCACTCCACAAAAGACCATTTAATATGTAACTGATAGGATAGTTACCAGTTCATGATTTGGTATTATCACATATACCATATTTGCTCGATTATAAGACAAGGTTTTTTTCAGAAAAAAAGTCCTGAAAAAACGACCTTGTCTTATATTCGAGGTCGTCTTATAGTCTGACCTCAAATCGAGGGGGGGGGGGGGGGGGGAGCATCTGCCTAACCTGCTTTTTTTTGGACTGCTTTAAGCATATGCTCATGGAAGGTCCGTAGGACTCTCTTATCTAAACATCTGGCTACCAGGTAAGTAGTGTCGCAGAGCTGCTTAACTACTCTGTAGGGCCCCTGCTAGGCAGCCTGCAACTTGTTCTGTTTGGTCGGTTTAAGGACCAGAACTTTCTGTCCTACAGGTAAGTATGTAGTAGTAGTATGTATTCTAGGATGGAGTTTCTCTCTGCCCCTCATCCTCTTCCCAGTGGGTCTTAAGTAGGTATATGGGCCCCCTCACCCCAGCTCCTGTATACCAGCTAAATGGGAAGAAACCCGTGGCCTCTTGGGGCACCTCATGGTAAATGAACAGGAGGTGTGGCAAATGCTTTCCCCAGTCCCGGTGTGACAGGATAAATGTACGAAGCAGCTGCTTCAATGTACCATTAAGTCTCTCACATAACCCATTAGTCTGGGGGTGATAAGGGGAACTCTGCATCGTTCTGATCCCGCAGAGCTTCCACAGTTGCTGTGTGATCTGCACTGTAAACTGGGTCCCCTGGTCAGATATAAACTCATGGGAGAAACTCACCCAGGCAAAGATTCGAAAAAGCATCAGCCAATGTCTCAGCGTGAATGTTTGTCAAGGGTATTGCCTCTGGGTAACATGTAACGTAACCTACTACAGTCAAGATATATTTCTTCCCAGAGGGACTGGGTCTCTGTGGGTTGCGGGTGCTGGTGCCATTTGGCTACTTTGCAGCTCCAGTTGCCATATCTTCACACACTGGTGATGAGCTGGAGGACTATCTCCTAGGAGGGATGTGGTCCAAGCAGGGCCAGTTGCCACTAGACCTCTCACTGCACCTCGGATATTTCGGTTACTGCCTTGATTTCCCTCCATTAGCTCAGAGATCAGTACTGCTTTAGGTTTTTTACTTGCCCACAGGATTCCAGGATATCTTTGAGTGTACTGCATTTCAGACTGTCATACCTCTGCTCCATCAGAATCTGCTTATCGTGTCCCGGTGGTGGTTTGGAGTTCCTGGATGCTAGGAAGCATCCCACTACTGCCACCAATGTAATGGAACCCTCGGTACTCAGACTGAGTTCCTCTGTTAAAATCTCTGCTCTTCCAAGAGCAGCCTATTGGGGCAATATTCTAAACCACTAGACGGAACCAGTGCTGTGATTAGTTAGCCCTTACAAGAGCTTTAGCGTGATCTGCTTTTTAAGCCACTAGACAATGCCAGTGAGAGGAGTCTCTTGCTCACTGAGCAGAGGTTAGTAGGGTCACCTAAAAGTAAGGGAGGAGATCAGCCAGAAGAGAATCAGGCACACAGTTCGGTGACCGTTAGGACGTGGTTGTAGCGTGGGGGGAGGGGGTTGAGAGGGCAGCCAGTCCTGAGTTTCTCCACCCTAACAAATTTGCTCACTTGAGTGAAGATGTTGGGAGGCAGACCCAGGAGTGGATTTGCTGGAGAAAACTGTACTCCCTAACAACCGGGATGACAGCTCCCCTAGCATAGAGGGGATCCAGAAGCTAGTGAAACCTGGCTGTGGTGGTAGGGGACTTTAATATTAAGAGGGTAGATAGGCTGAGCGCAGCAACCAAATGGTTTGCTGTCTCCTAGGTACCCAGGTTCGGCATGTTGCAGACAGAGTGGACAGATTATTGAGAGGGGCTGGAGAGGAGCAAGCTGTTTTGGTCCATATTGGGACCAATGACAAAGTAAGAGGAAAATGGAGGGTCCTAAAAGGTAATTTTAGGGATTTAGGGAGTAAAATTAAGAAATGGACCTCCAAGATAATGTTCTCAGATACACTACCTGTGCCATGCACTATGCCAGAGAGGGAGCAGGAGATTATGGAGGTTAATGAATGGCTGAAGTCCTGGTGTAAGAAGGAGGGATTTGGGTTTCTAAAGCACTGGGATGATTTTGCATTGGGGTACAATCTTTACAGTGGCGATGGATTGCACCTAAATGCAAGAGGGGCACATGTTCTAGGGGATAGGATGGCTAGAACGTTAGAGGAGTGTTTAAACTAGGAATGGGGGGTGGTGGAAGGGACCAATAAACACTGGGCTAGAAAGTATAGGATGGGAAGGTGACTTAGTTAGTACCTGGGTGGGTGGATCTGGGGGGCATGGTTAGAATGGATTGTAGGGAGCAACCTATAAACAACTTTAAATCACAAATGGATTTATGACGGGGTAATTATGTATTCAGATTCCAGGGGCCTTGGGCAAAATCCAAACAGTGTTTGGGGAGATTAATTATAACCCTTCATCACAGCGGGGGTTTTTTAATTTCTCCTACTATTTCCATGTTCAGTCATTGTGTTTTGCCACACATATAACACAGCTGTACTGTAGAATGGATAATTCATATGTGTTTAGAAGGTATTCAATTAATCAAGATAGTGCCCATAGGACCCACTCCTTGATTAATTATTTTGTTGTCCTGGACAGACTCATTCTATATTCTGCAAGGAAATATGCAAAAATGTGTCCAGCAAAAATTGCGTGGTGACCTAGAGGAGAAGTATTTCACCATATGTGCTAGTTGTGCGCCGCAAACAGAGAGTACACAAATCACTCACTCTGTTGCCAACGGCCCCTCGGATGTATCTTGTGTATTTCCGGGGGTTTGTGTGCTGGCTGTTCACAACACACAAATCCCCAGAAAGACACGAGATACATTGTGTCCCGGAATGACAAGTTTGCTCCAGACTGGCAGCACACCTGTCACTCAGGGACATGATATACCCCTGTATTTCACACTATGTTATGTGATCTATTTTCAGTATGTGTTACAAAATTGCTTCTTCCATTTATACCTACATGGAGGAATATACTTTAATCCATATAAGGGGCTGGATGAGACACTGCGGTCATTGTTTTATTTAATATTAATAGAGTTACAGATTTTAAGGTGACACTAAACTTTAAGAAAATGTTTTGTTCCAGTTATAGAAATAGAACTTATTTTTATATAGGGTCTTCTGAAAGGGGAGAAAGATATGTACAATAGAGGTGCCTTTGCACTGTCATTTGGCTCTGAATCTTTGGTCCACATTAACCAACAGCATTTGTACTAGCACTGTAAGGGGCACAGAACAGAATTACTTCAACACAGAGTGTCACTGTTATCTTCATAAATAAGTCTCAAACTATGTATTCGATGTCACAATGGGCTATATGCCATTGCTAAATTGTTTAAGCTGGTATATAGCACATTGTGAGACCTAATACATAACTCTAGAAACATATTTATGGAGGTTACACTGACACTCTTGGGGCTTTTCACTAAAAGATGAGTTGTAGGTGAGATGAGGTGAGATAATGTGAGATGAATATTTCATCTCCGCAGTTTAACTATACATTGTGCAGGGACAAACCTGGTGAGTTTCCCCTGCTAAGCAAACCCACAAGTCATATCTTGAGGAAAACAAACCTTGTTAATGGAGGCCTACTCACTAATACTTCTATGCATCAAATATGACGAGCCCTGAAAAAAGTAACTTAACTGTTGCTACAAGAACTTGGTGGAGGCAATATTGGAAGACCCAGTAAAAAAATACTGAGAAGCACAGATCTCTCTACAAAGCATAAACACATTAGGAGACACATGGAAGATGAATACATAAATCTTGTAATTTGTTGAACCAGTCAGAACATTCAAGGATTAGCTAACCCCTAAAACCGAACAATGGAACAATAAGATTTTAAAAATGCAAGTTGCTCTTTTACAATATGTTCCAATATAAGTTTGACTTGTATGGTTTCCTTATGACACAATTGGGAATATATGGTAATAAAAGTAAGTAATACTTCTAATAACTGTGCTCATTACACTTACCAAGAGACTCATGAATGTGTAAACATATCTTTAATATGCACATAAAATTCTTGAACTTTCTGTAACTCACTACATCTGTACTGCTCTTGGAATGGGATTTTCTAAACATTGGGAATGTTCCCCTATGATCTCCCAAGTTACAGTCTCCAAGGTGATCTTATGTATTGCACGTAATGCTTACTGTTGGAACAATATCCAGACTTTAAGAGCAATGCTGATACAAAAGGAAACACATATAATTGTATAATACATCCCTCCCACTTTCTTCCCCAAGGGAATCGGTATGGCATGGCGGACCTTGGGAAGTTGAGTGTCAGCACAGTTTGCGCAGTATACATTCTCTGGTGTACCAGACATAAAAAAATCTAAATCAAAGCAATATTTGGTATGACCACTTGTCACGAGTCAACCCGTATGCAGGCTCATCCAGGCTGTATCCAGGTTTTTTTTTTTTAATCCTCCTGGTTTTCTTGCTTTACTCTCTAGTTTGTAGTTTATGCTGGTTCCTGTCTGTTTGTATCTGTGTATTTTTGGGTTGCATTTCCTAGTTCGGCCACATGGTGGCATTTCGCTAGTTTTGGCCTCATGGTGACATTTCCTAGTTGGCCACAGAGCGGCACCTGCCTAGAGTGGTACCTACCCAGTTATGTTCCATGCTTGCTCCATGATGTCTGCAGAGTTTATCCAGTGGTAGCTGCAGTAGTCTGGATGTATAAAGAAAATGTGAGCATGGGCGCTTGAGGTAAGCTGTAGGGCATAATATTATTATACCTTGTAGTGAGGAAAGTGATGCTATAGGATATCCAATATAATATGAAGGGGCAAGAGCAAGGAAATATGCCCCCTTGAGATGAAACACTCCCAGAGGGTTTATAGCACATCAAAAATGGAGCAGGGATCTACAAACCCTCTGGGAGTCTGGGAGTGTGTCATCTCAAGGGGACATATTTCCTTGCCCTTACCCCTTCTTATATTACATGAATAATAAGTATGTACACCAAAATACACCAAACCAAAAATATCCTCTATCATTTCTATAGACTTGTTTGGGATGATAGAGGCTCATCCTCCCATGCTGCCTCTTGTGCTCCCCACAGACTTTACAGAACTGGCTAGAAAAAGTGGGGAGTGTAGGACATTTTCAATTAACTGGAATGACTGATTTTGTGGCATCTAACATATATGTCATTAGTACACCCATAGGTAGAGCGGAGTGTGAAAGAGTAGAGCAGCCTGGGGCATGAATGGAAATCAGAGTCTGCTAATTCTCTTATAGTCTTGATAACCTTATCCCAGAAAGTCTGGATCTGAGGGCAAGCCTAGCATATGTGCAGATATAAACCAGAGTCTGCCTGGCACCATCAAACAGTATGGTGAGACTTGTGGAAAAAATAATGACACTTAAGAGGAACTTGTACCATCTAGAGATAAGTTTAGATCAAGTTTCATGAATTTTACTCCATATGTGGATGATCAATAACTTTTTTGGCAATCCACATTGTCTAATGTTGTATTAAGGTCTCTATTCCAAAGCAAGGGACTCATATTTGTAATTTAGTATGTTTTTATGTAGTAAGTAGAGTAGATGAGGGGGTTCCTCAGATCCATTACATATTGTTTCAAATAGAGATGTTCCCATGGAAAGTTGGTATTGCTTTTTACTGGAGGTTATGTAGTGGACTTACTGGTGATCAGGAAAAGGGGAGTGTGTGTGAAATAAGTTTGTGATCGATTATAGCATGGAGTCTACGAGAACATGGTTAAGGTACAACTGGTCATCTTAAGGGAATGTGAAGAGGATTATGGCATGACTCTCTGGCACTGGTAAGAAATCTGGAATGTTAAGTAAAGGTAATAGTAGGCGGGGGAATTTCAAGGCTATTCAGTTTCCCATAATCTATTTCCAGATTTTCAGAGGGAGTGACATATGTGACACAGCCAAGTGGGATGCATAGTCAGCCAACTCTCAAAATTGGGTTTTGCAAATTGTACTGCTCATTTGAGATGCATAGTTTTTGGACTGGGGTTGAGTCTTTAACTATGCACCTCAGGTGAGAAGCTGACCTGTAGCTTTCCAGGTCTGGTCCGCACAGACCACCATCTACTCATCAGGTATGTAAGTCAAAGCCTAGGGTGTTTTCCACCACATATCCATTATGTGAATTTTGGTCACTCTAATGGTGAGTTATTTAACTAATGCCAGTTATGGGATGCTGTCCAAATTCTAGTTTTTGTGTGTATATAAAGCCTGACCAGCTGCTGGGGATGTACCCCACCCACGCACAGGTGCTCTATATATGGTGCCTAGTGATATTGTATAAATTATAGCTTAAAAGAGATAGTCAGAGAGATTAATTTCCATGTAAGTAAGCTATAGAGATAGGACTCACCAAGTTTGGAGTACTTTGGCGAAGTGGTGGCCTAAGCAAAATATGGCATATATTGTGACTAAATCTCCAATATGTTTTCATCTAAGCAAGGTGCTTTTAAAATATTTTCAAATATTGTTAAATGTAAAAAATTGCATGGAGATAATATGTTGTATAGTTACACCAGATTTCTGTATGCTCTCAGAATATCTTTATTCTCTTAGAAGTAATGTATGCAACAAATTATGTTGCATAGCGGAGTGTATCTTTGTGTCTTCAGACTCCCGAAGATACAGTTGAAGATCGCTTGTTCGATGGCCAGGATGTCACCTAATCTCTAGGTTGTTCCTCGAGATCTTTGATATGCCTTGTGAGATGGTGTATGGTGTTTGCCTGTCCTGTCATCATAGTCTCTAGTGCATTACCTGCAGTGCAGACCTTAATATCCTTGGTGGAGACTCTATCACCAACATAAGTCATTGTTGATTTCTGTAAGGTCTGCCTTAATAGATCATGTTTCCTGCTAATTTATTGCTACAATGTCCTCCTTAGTAGGCACATTTTTCATGGCAATTTTCCATTTAGCTTCTAGTGCTTCAGATAATTGGTACAACGAGATTGCAGTATCTGCTGATCCCACACTAGCCGGGGTTGGTGTTGGTGCTCCTTGCTGCTGAGAAGCTTGGAAATAGTCTCTTGTTGAGATCAGAAGAGGCTTTTACTTCAATCACTTGACTCTATGAGTGTTTACCTACCTATCTGATTTGCCCAAGATGGGTTATTTGAGGTATATCTGCTTGTTTGTAAGGAGGGTCTGCAGATCACAGTTCACAAATAGCTATCTGGTTTGGTGATAACCACGCCATATTAAGGGTTTGTGACTTTAGACCATAAGCTAATTTGTAACCTTTTGTTTAAATATGTGGTTAATTTGTGTTTAAATGAGTTTGTGTATCTTCTCATTGTTCAGTTGTGAGAAAGAGGATGGTACTTAAATAAATAAATAAACAAAGAATATAGGACTCAAGAACCATTTATTTTGGCAATAGATTGAATATGTTGTAATAATCGTGCTAGGTAACATGATTCCATAGTTATTTGCCTTTTCATAAAAATCCCTTCTTATGTTCTGGAAAATATCCAACAGCATGCCATCTGCTTTAATTTAAGCATTCTATTTGGCCACCATTAATATACTTGATCTATATAAATATATGGCAAAATGGAATAACTGTGAAAGGAAATTCATTTTAGATATCCCCTTGTATCCAGATATTACACAGTGTTTCTTTGAAATCTACTTGCATTCTTAACTCCTCAATATTTAAACCGATAAAGTAATTTTATTTTTTGAATTTGTCCAATAGAAGTGGCACTTGCTTTCATAAAATAAAAAAATAATCATCATGTAGATGGACTCCATTTCTTATAAAAGAATTAGCTTATCATAGTACATGATAGTTTAGTGAGTAATCAAAAATGGGATAATTATCTATATAGATGCGTATGTCAAATAAGATGTTGCTTGCAGAGGTCACTGTTGCTTCCTCAATCTGCAGTTTAAATTAAACTATGACCTCCATGTAATGAGTTTCATCTCCTCTGTCTACATAGTCAATAGAAAGATCCATTGTTATGGTGAAAGTTTAAGAGGAAATTCTAAGTCATAAAACTAGTGGTCCATTTTTTTCATTACTCAATAAAGAGAAAATTGCAGTGAATTGAGATGAGAATTTCAAAACATAAGGTCAAGGTAGCTGAGTTGGAAAAATTCTCCCATTGAGTTGCACTGGAGAATCCAACTCGACTTCATTTGCCTAAAGTTTGATGTGGTTGTAGCAGGGGCGGGGAAGAGGAAGAGGGCAGCCAGTACTGAGTTTCTCCATCCAAACAAATTTGCATTCAGTGGGAAAAACATTCCTTCTTGACTCCAAATGTCAGTCAGATTTCTCCTTGGATCAGCAAGCACTAAATAAATATTAATGCCTATACTAACATGCCCTCTATGCTCCGGATAATTAAAAAAGTATCCAGGCCGCTTTTAATGCAGTCCCTTCCACTGTTGTATACTAAATCTCCTTTCTTCAAGTCTTAGTGGGTGACATCTTATTTATATAACATTATCAAATCCCCCCCTATGCCGCAGTTTCTCTAGCGTGTACAAATTTTACTTTTTCAGCCTTTCTTCATAACTAAAACCTTCCATTCCCCTTATTAGTTTTGTAGCCCTCCGATGCACTTTCTCTAGTTCCATGATATCTTTTTTTTTAAAAAAGGTGCCCAGAATGAACTGCATATTCAATGTTATTATGAGAAAGAAAGAAAGATGGTGTGTGTGAGAAAGAGAGAGACTGTGTGTGAGAGAGACAGTGTGAGAGAGAGATTGACTGTGTGTGAGAAAGAGAGAGACTGTGTGTGAGAAAGAGAGGGAGACAGTGTGTGTGAGAGAAAGTGAGGGAAATAGGGGATATGTGAGAGAACCTGATGAAGTGTGTGAGAGAGAGCCAGACGGAGTGTGTGAGAGAGAGCCAGATGGAGTGTGTGTGTGAAACTGTGTGAGAGAGAGACGGAGTATGTGTGTATTTGTGAGAGAGAGTGTGTGTGACTGAGCTCATCTGGGCTCTAGCCCCAGTTTATTTGATGACATAGCAATGCCCCTGCAGTGTGTTATCCAAAATGTCTCCCGCACAAACGGACAATTGTTGGAGGTTTGGTAGAGCAGGGGGTAACATGATGCACATCTTTTGGCACTATTTTGTCAAATAAAGAAGGAGGGTAGACCTATTGTGGTACATATACTGCTTGCAGCAAAACTCTCTATTACCAGAAACTGGAGATCATCTCTTCCGATAACTAGACAATTATTGATCAAACTTATTCTGACACAATGTTATATGGATAGAGGAATTGCTGAACATAATTACATTTGCAACTATAACCAAGTTAATTGGATTAAGTGGATTCAGAAGCTAGAACTACTCTGATAGTGGGTGGATTGAGTGGTTAAAATAGATGTTGTGAGAAACGTCCGGATCTACATAATCATAATATCCATACTCAGATGTCCCTCTCGGCACTCATGCCGTACAAATCGAAAGTAAAACATAAGAGGGGTAGAGGAAGGTCCAGAGGATGAAAAAGTAAGACGACTGGAGACCTGGTCTCCAGCGGTCTTATTTTTCATCCTCTGGACCTTCCTCTATTCCTCTTATGTTTTACTTTTGTATTGAGTGGTTCGCAGGGTTGTTTGGTATGATTCATAGCTGGGGCGCGCTCTCTCTCTCCCTTCCCCCTCCCCTATGTTGTGGGTAATTTGTAAATTTTTGTGCAATACGATGTTGCGTACGTGTGGGTGGCGTATTCTTAGATTGGGAAATGCTATTACAAGACGGTCTACCTAGGTTTGGTAGACAATAGGCAAATTTATTTTTCAGAAGGCATTCATGAGAGTGTAACAGTGTGCAGGACATTGTTAACAGGCTGTATTCATTTCTAATTTAATTGGATATCTGTTACTGCAAAGCACATACCCAATTTTAAACATTTGTATAGTTGTGTGTGTGTTATGTATGTTTGTAATATTTTGATAAGAAAATAAAGAACATAAATTTAAAAAAAAAATGTTATTGGCTGATGCAAGAAAAAGTGTTAAAACAATAAAATGGTGTTAAGGTGGACAAAGCTCAGAAGCCGGATGGTATACACCCACGAGTACTTGAAGAGCTAAGCCATGTCCTGGCCGGAACATTATTTTTTTATTTTCAGGGATTCTTTTAATTCAGGCATGGTGCCAATACATTTTGCGTAAAGCCGATGTGGTGCCCATATTTTAAAAGGTATAAAAATCCCAGCCGGGCTTTTATAGACCTGTAAGTTTCATCTTTGGTGGGGAAATGGTTTGAAGCGTTGCTAAGGCAATGTATTCAAGATTTTATCTTGAACAGGAGTTTCATTAGCAGAAACCAACATGGCTTTGTGAAATACAGATCTTATCAAACTAACTTAATTACATTCTATGAAGAAGTGAGTAAAGATATAGATATGAGTGCTGCAGTGGATGTGGTGTATTTAGACTTTTCTAAGGCATTTGATGTAGTTCCACACAAAAGTTTACTGTACAAATTGACTGAAATAGGCTTAGGGCCAAACGTTTGTGTATGGATTGGCAATTGGCTGAAAAATAGAATGCAAAGAGTAATACTGGTAAATAGAGATTTCTCAAATTGGATATTTGCGATAATTGAAGTACCACTGGGATCTGTCCTTGGTCCTCTTTTTTTAAATTTGTTTATTAATGATCTCCCAGAGGGCATACGGAGACATGTCTACATATTTGCCAATGACACAAAATTAAGTAGGGTAATACAGTCTGAACTAGATGTATCTTTATTGCAAATTGGTGTATCTTCATTGAGGATTTGGACAAATTGGTTAACTGGACAAAAAAATGGCAAATGAGATTCAATGTAGACAAATGTAAAAATGCATTTTAGGTATAATAATAAAAATGCAACATACAGTTTAAATGGTGTTTCCTTGCTGCAAAGGTCAATACGTTATTGGTATGTATTAATAGAGGTATTGACAGGAGGAAAATACAGGTCCATGTTAAGACCCCACCATGAATATGCAGTTCAGTTATGGGGGAAAAAAAGAAGATATTATGGAACTAGAGAGATTGCGGAGGAGGGCTACAAAATTAATAAGGGGAACGGAAAGTTTAATTTATGAATTTTGTTAATATTTATTTAGTGCTTGTTGATCCATGGAGACTCCATTTGGAGTCAAGAAGGATTTTTTCCCCCTAGCCGAATGCAGAATTGCTGAAGGGGTTTTTATTTGTCTTCTTTTGGATCAACAGCGCTAAACATGGGATAGGAAAAGGTTTGAACTTGATGGGTGCAAGTATTTTATTCAACCTAAACTACTATGTAACTATGTTAAGGCTATAAAAGTAAAATTTGTACACACTAGAGAAATGGCAGCTTAGAAGGGATATGATAATGTTATATAAATATGTACAGGGCCCATACACAGGGCTTTCTACAGACCTATTCATTAACAGAACAGTTAATAGGATGAGAGGTCACCAGCTAAGACTTGAAGAAAGGAGATTTAGTCTACAACAGTGGGAGGAATATTTTACTGTAAGGACAATAAAGGTATGGAATTCAATGCCTGAAGAGGTGGTGCTAGCAAATACATTAGATGGCTTTATAATGGACCTGGATACCTTTTTAATGAACCAGAACATAGAGGACTATGTACGCCAGTATGGGCATGAATATTTATTTAGTGCTTGATGATCCAAGGAGAAATCTGATTTGCCATGTGGACTCAGGAAGGAATTTTTTCCCCATTGAATGCAGAATTGAAATTGCAGAAATAAGGTTTTTTTTTCAAAAACATCTTTTGTATCAACAGCGGTAAACAAGCAATGGTAAAAGGGTTGAATTTGGATGCAAGTCTTTTTTTTAACCTTAACTACTATATAACTATGTAATTCTTTCTTAACTGAGTAGACCTTTATGACAGCTACACTTTAGTATCATAAATATTTCTTTACATTTTCTAAATGTTTGGTTATATATCTACGTAAATATCTATAGATTTAGGTGAATGTCCACCATGCAGGTCTTTATATAAATATATCTATCAATGAAGACTAAAGTATAAATGTCTTCTTACCGATTTTCTCATAAAAACATTTTTTTCTTGAATGTGAACCTATGGTTTGGGTGCCAGGTTTGGCACCCAGAGATCTCTCAATTGGCACTCACCATCTGCTTACAATGTGTGCGCAAATCATGGACACAAACAAACACAGGGTATAACATTTTTGAAATGTGTTTTTTTTATTTCAGGTATATGTGAAGTTGGTGATTTGCATGAAGATGGGGAAGGGAGCTCTTATGGATGGTGGGAAACTTATTTTAGGTTTAGGAATGAAAGGAACACAAACATAGGGAGAAAGAGGTACTCAAATGAATTCAATAATTAAGTGTTGTATCTCAATACTTTTGTCCATATTGTGTATTTACTGGAGCTGTACTGTACCACCCTGGCTAACTATAAACTAATAGAAGCTATTATAGCTTGCTCACATATGAGCTATACATTCAAACATATTCATTATCTATCAGCCTATTTACTGGAAGGATCTATTAATTTAATCATGACTGTTCTTGTTATTTATGTTCCTTCTTTCATTTTCTGCAAAACACCAGATATAAAATTATATTGAGGGGGAGCAGTTTTCTATTCTTTCCTCGGATGCAGAAAGCGCTAGCTATAGCTCTGAAAATGTTCGCCACCACTGCTCTATTCAATAATCATTTTCCAAATTAAATGAAATGTGTTTGACCTATTTACTTTTGTGTTTTTAAGAAAGACTTGCACATTTCTCCCATGCACTTTAAAATTAATGCTAATTGCTGCCCTTGATATTATTACATTTGTACGTTTGTTTATTTGTTTACTTTTTTCTTGAGTCTCTAATGTCACATAGTTAATGGCCGAAAGAATGACAGACCAATAATAATCTTGAAACATTCTTACATTTCTTAATGATTGCTGGTTATTCTAGAACTTAAAATGTTAGGGTGTAATACTAAAAAGTGACCCTAAGTAGTTTATTACTAAACTATTTAAACAAAAGGAAAAAGTGAACAATGCAGGAACACTACTGCAAAATAGATATTCTTCTAAATAATCCCAATTAACATTAACATAAAATATTTTTTTTTCATCAACATAGATGTCGGGTTTAATAAAATTATGAAGAAACAGATTTATTTATAGACTTATATGTTGTAGTGACCTCTTTATCGCATTTATAACACACAAAAATAGAGCAAGTAGTCAAACAGCCCTTTCTTGGTCAAGTACATGATTTACACACAAGTAGTATACTATTAAAAGCACATTTGTTCCAATTCTATGAAATATAACATAAGAAAGGGCCATATTTTTTTCACAATAAATAAGTGGTCAATAAGTGGACAATGAATACAGAAAAAACGGTCTGAACCTTTTTTTAAATGTGCATTAGCAGTTACAGATAAAATATAAGTGTTAAAATTTGAAATTAGTTGTAATTTGAAATAGATAAATGAATATTTTTGTTTATTGTCCTCTTTGCACTCTCTATTCATTTAATTGTATGTATAAAGTGATATATAATGTGTTGTGCATTGTACTCTTGTTTCCAGATATAGAACCAACTAGAATCAACTAGAGCACTAATGCTCCTTCTCTGATAAAATATCTTTACATTAAAAATGACATTGTTTATACTAAACTGGTAAAATATAATAAAAATAGATTGTTTTCTTAATAATGAAAGATATATATTATATAAACAATAATGTAATAATATAGCAAGAATAATAGTCAAGAATGCAGTCATCTACAATATTTTCATAACCAATATTATAACCATGAAGGTTGCTTTTATTAGTAATTTTATTGTGTACCTTTAAATACAAAATACAAGGATTGTAGGGCCGTAAACTTGTCATAAAACTGGAATTTAAAGTTGTTTTAACTCATAATTACCTTGTATTTATAATTATGTAGTAAATGTAGAAAAAATAAAAGAATGCTTCCTTTTAAATATCTAAATTAAGATCATGATTCACATGCAGTTGAAAATGTATGCCTAAATATTTACTTACTGTTTTTTATCTTTCGACTATATTTTAAACTTTTTACTTACAGAAAACATAATACAGGTCAATACTTAACAGAATAAAATACAAATACAATGAGCCATCTACTACAATGAAACAGAGTTTTGGTTTTGGAAATTAAAAAACCAGTGCCTGAAAAATGAATAAAATGCTAATTTATAACAATTTGAGTTATTACCATTTCAATAAGCTTCATGAAAATAAAACAAAGCCTGTAATCCAGAAGATGGCAGCATATTCAATGAACAAGAACTGAATGATTGGTATGGGTCTAGAGAAATGTTTTGTACCACTACACATTTTGCCAGAATCATTTTGCTATTCTCTACTTGAAGAAAATCTTTGATCAGAAACAAACAACAACAATCCTTACTTTTTGATAATTAGTTTAGAAGCATGTATGTTACATTTTAACAATAGACAATACGATACATTTTTAAACATATGATGAAATTAAAACATTCTATAAACCCAGGTTACATAAAACAATACATTCATTATTTTTAAATACATAGTTTTGAAGAAAAATAAATCCCTTTTTTTAAAATTATGCAGCAATATGTTAAACAGAAAACAGCAATTTTTTTAATGTTTCTCTTTGATATGTTCAAGTGTAAACTAGTGTTCCTCTGTTGTGTTTGTGCATAAACACCACATAAACGCCTGAATAAATCCTACATGGGATACCCAATCATGTATTACTGTAATGCATGCTATACATAAAACATGTTTGGTACTTTTTTTCTTGCTCCTTTTTAACTATTCTTGTTTGCCATTCAAAATTAACACGAGAACACCAATAAGTATGTCTATAGGCTGCCTTAGACCACTTTAATGGGGTTTAAAAGTCCCCTTGTTGATATATCTGGCAGCAGGTACCCCACCCTATTCTATCACTGCCATAATCCCATGTGCCACCTGTGCCAGAATGATGCCATAAAGTAGATTCTTTCAACAGTGTATTTTTTTTCAATCTGATGTTTATGATACAATTTTTACTGTATACAAATCATAATGTGGCAAATAGTAAAGACTAAAAATTAAATACAAGTAGTAAATGGGTTATATATCTAAAGAGGTAAGTGAATGAAAAAAGAGAAAGAGGTTGAGGTATAAAGTAGAATGGAGAGGGTTTTTGGAAAGGGGTTAGAGAAGTTGGGGTGGACCTAGGGGAGAGCCTATGTCTTCTGATTTAAAATGTAATAATTGTTGGTGTAATAGGCCAAGGGAAGAATCAACCCAAGTCTAGTTCTAAAAAAATCACCTGCTTCAGTGGATTTCAGCCAATAACACCAGGTGTCAGTGTATGTGTTCCCTCTGTTTTGGGAGAATTGAATCATCTCTTCAATTTTTCTGATTCCCTCCAACTCTGCAAGGCAACTACCAATCGAGGGAGGAGCCTGGGATTTCCAGTGTTGAGGGATCACTGATATCACTGATAAGGAAGTGTTGTGTTAACGATTGTGTTGTATACTTTGTTTGGAGATCCTGTGTTGTTTAATAGACATGTGCATTCATTTTCGGACTAATGCATTTTTGGACTAAAATTGTCTCTTTCATTCATTCATCCGAATAATTTATGCCAAAAACGGAAAATGAATGAACGAATGCGAAATAAACTTAATTAATTCACCCATTCGGTTGTTCGTTCATTCAGACCCCAACATTTGCACAAAAGGCGCTGCTGCCATTACTAAAGCTGAACTTAAGCCGAATTTCACTTACCTTTTCTTCACCACCATTATAGACCTATTATTATTCCCACCAACTTCATTCACAGCATCAGTGACCTCATGCCAGATGTTACATCTCCTCCTCCTAAGGTTTTTCTTCTTGGCTGCTGCCAACACTCTAACACTGAGTTATAGTTCTGGAACACCTTCCTCACTAGTGCCAGATTCTCCTGCACCAAATATTCTGGGAATAGTTTTTTTCCCCCTCTTCCTCCCTCACCTGCTAGTTGTACCAGTGTCCTCCTGGGCCATGTTTCTTCCCTTATTTATTCTTCACTTTGAAACATGATAGAAACACGAATAGGAAGAAAATGACACATTTATTAAAGCTTTAACACTATCCATATCACCTCTATAAATAGCTATGTGTTTAAAGAGATATAAAACACAAACATTTGAAAATTGCCATATAAGAGGGTTCCCCTAATACTTATACTTTAGACTGGTCTAATATGCTGGAACAAATAACTTACCTTTAAATCTTTATTTTATTCTTATACTAAGATGCCAACATCTAACTGTCTGCTTTTTCCCTCCTACAGCATTATACTTTCTAGTTGTTCACATTAGCTTTTACATTCACTCCTGTTTCCACTGACATCCTTAATATATGCTCACTCCTTCATACATGTCCACATTAACAGTCACATACATGTTCTCATTTTCATTTGTATTCCCATTCACAAAGACTGTCCTCCCTCCAGCTGATATAACTAACAAACACACCACTAGGAGTAACCAATGGTCACAGGACCATCCCAAGATGTTTTTTTGATGAAGATTTTAGGATGCCTCTTGGATGGTATTTGTAAGAGTACAATTCAAAAATTATATAAAACAGTAAGAAATGCCTTCCATATATAAACAATAATTTAGGGAGTTTAGTCTTTCTTTATTCTAATCATATAAAAGGTTTATGTGATAATAAAGTATGCAAATAACAGAGCTAGAGAAAGTATAGAAGCAAATTATAATGAGCACTGCCAATTCAAGCACTTTCCTAAAATCAAAAAAAATCCCAGATCATGCCAATTGGGCCAGATGGCAATATTCCTTGTTGTCTAACTTAATTTGTCTAGGTATCTAAATTCCAGATGGTGTACTCCTCTAAAGTAAAAGGACAAATAGATTCAGGAGGATATTATATGAAATCTAGATGTTTTTTTATTACTATGTAGATATAAAAATGTTTCTTCAAACATTTTGGATAGCCAATACGCAATCAACTAAGAGAAAAACAGCCCAATATAACCTCCATTGCAGAAATATTGAGTGTTGTGACTGTTAGGAATACATATAAACATGTTGGATTGTTTGTAAATACATAGAAAGAAGCTTGGTTGACTTAATAAACCAGGCATCACAAGACAGGAAGACAACATGGCCTAACAGGGCCGGGGTAAGTAGCCATTTGGGTGGCTCCCAGCCCAATTAATCATGGGGGCAAGACAACTAGCTAACTTATGGTGTTAGCGGCAGTCCACTAGCCCCAGGGGCAGGACAATTTTTAAAACTGTTTTTTATTATTTATTTATTTATTTTAATTTTGGGACGACTGCGGCTATGTTCGCATTAGCCAAAGTCCTAGTGACAAAAGTCTCTATTCTTCCCAATGCAGTCTGTGCTGAGGATAAAGGCTATTATTTCGGATCCCAACGTTTCAGGATCACTTCATTGCTTGCTGAGTAGCACAAATTCATTGGTTATTTGTGATTTGCGATGACTTTCCAGGGGGCAGAATTTGTTGTGTTGACAAAGTATAAAACAAAAGGATTGGATACATCCTATATAACAACATAGTGAGGTAGAGAAATAGGCAGGCCAGGTTAAAGGAACTATATCGCCTAAAAATTGTTTATACTATGAAGTACTTCCTTCTCTTGGTCACATATTCAGGTATTCAGAAAAGCAATTCACAAACCAATTTACATTAAGTCCCAACGAACATAACAACCTATAACCCTTGTAGTAATGACACATAATGACAGGGTTGCCTCTAGGGTGACCACATTTTATTTTTTCCATTCAGGACACAGAGTGGAGCAGATGAAATTACACACCGGGGTAAATACTTATTTATATATTACATTTACATAAATACATTTTATATGATATAATATATCAGGAAGCCATGTGAACCATGCAGATTTATAATATACATAAAGTTATTACCGGACATGAGCAGTTTCTGAAAATTAACACCTCGATTACCAGACATGAGCAGTTTTATAACATTAACCCTTCTATTACCATACACAAGCATTTTCAGAGAATTACCCCTCTAGTACCAGACAGGAGCAGTTTCAGGGAATGAACCCCTCTTTTGCTAGAAATGAGCAGTTTCAGAAAATTAACCACCATGTTACCAGACATTGTTAGTTTCAAAGCTGTAATCTCGCTATTACCAGACATGAGCAGTTTGAGAGACTTAAACCCACTATTACCAGACATGAACAGATTTAGAGAATGAACCACTCTGTTATCAGTCATTACATACACATACAGTCATATACTTACACAGTCACATACTCACATAGTCACACACACTTTCACAAATAAACAGGGTTTCTTACCTGATGCTACTGTAGCTTACACTAAGCTCCATGTGAAGAAGCTTGGCAAGTCGGGGGTTCAAATGACAAGTGTTCGGGTGCAAATGACAAGTCTTTATAAACTATATATGAATAAATAATTTTACATTTCATCTACATACATGTCTTGCGGCTGTAAAAAAATATCTGAAGTCTATCATATGTGGCTCTTACATTAATCAAGTTTGTTCACCCCTTGGACAGATAATTTTTGGTAATTATATGTTCTCATCATTCACAGCATTAACATTTAAGTGACATTTTTTTTATTGCATTTCTCAGTGTTCCCTGTTAGAGCATTGGCAATAAATGTTGTAATAGTGAAATCTAGAACATGTGCTTTTGCTTTTAATACTATAGGATTGAAATGTTTTCAAAATATGCTAGCGAGCAGTCTCCCTGAACCTTTATACGATACTGCTGGTTTAACAAAAGGCCATCTATAACTTTATAACTATTTACAAGATTTGCAAAGCAGTTTGCTATCTTACTCTAGCACATTGAAGGATCATAGCCTTGTTTATATACAATACTAAAACATCCCAATACTGCAACTTTAGAGATAAATGCAGATAAAATCCTATGGTTTATAGACCATTGCATAATGGTCAAAATCATTCAGAAGCAGAAATTGCTGTTAATATACCGTAAAGGCTTGTGATGCATCATAGTAAATAAAAATGATAGTAGAAATATGTGCCACAATGTAAAAATATCATAGAATAAATGAAATGATATTACAGCTAAATATGAATGCTCTATTTCAAACTGCCATAATACTTTTCACTACACTGAGAAAATAAAAATAACACAGGTTAAAATAAAATATGAAGGTCCATGGCCTGAGATTTAGTTAGGCACGCTAATAATTATTATAATTTGCTAATAATAACTAGTTTTTATATTTTCTTTTCAGCATGCTGAACTGAAAGTACATTGGTAAAGTTCTCAGAATTAACTTAGTAATCAAATTTAGACAAAAACGGAGATGTGGTATCCCTCTCACCGAGAACGGGCAAAAGCTGAAATAGCCAGCCCTATAGGATGTAACCTACTCGAGAGAGGAATCACCGTTTTTTGCCCGCTTGCACCATTACAGAGGAAACCTCTTCATTAGAATGGTCCCACCCATAAGGGCAGTCCAGATCCAAATAGCCTTGCAGGTCTCCTCTGCACGAAGAATACAGCAACCACAGACGAATGTTTCGGCCTTCATTGGCCTCATCAGTGTGGTACGGCTGGTATCCCTATATGTGCAGCGAGCTAGGGACCCATGTCTGGGCATACCCTAAAACTCATTGAGACAAAAACGAAGATGTGGGATCCCTCTCACCGAGAACAGGTAAAAGCTGAAATAGCCAGCCCTATAGGATGTAACCTACTCAAGAGAGAGAAATCACTGTGTTTTGCTCGCTTGCACCATTACAGAGGAAACCTCTCCATTAGCATATCAGACTGGTCCCACCCATAAGGTCAGTCCAGATCCAAATAGCCTGGCAGGTCTCCTCTGCACAAAGAATACAGCAACCACAGACGTATGTTTCGGCCTTCATTGGCCTCGTCAGTGTGGTACGGCTGGTATCCCTCTATGCACAGTGAGCTAGGGACCCAGGTCTGGGCATACCCTAAAACTCATTGAGACAAAAACGAAGATGTGGGATCCCTCTCACCGAGAACGGCCAAAAGCTGAAATAGTCAGCCCTATAGGATGTAACCTACTCGAGAAAGGGGAATAGACCCTGCTTTGTCCCTGATTTGACCCTGGCTATGACTCGTGGGAAACCAAACAAGGCCTCTGGATGTGGGCATTCAAAGCCTGGGGCTCCACCCCAGGTGGAGAGTGCTCACCCTGCGCAGGGCCTTGAATCGCCCACTACCCCTGCACCGCGACTCCAGACCTTATCGGCACAGCCGTCAGTGACACCACGTCTATTTCAGCTTTTGCCCGTTCCCGCTGAGAGGGATCCCACATCTTCGTTTTTAGGGTCTGCCCAGACGTGGGTCCCTACCAATCACCCCATTACATGCCCCCATCGCCCACATTGCATACACACTAAATGCCCCATCACCCCCATTACATGCCGCCATCACCCTCATTACTTACCCCCACCATGTCCATTTCATGCCCCTATCACCCCGAAGGCGCTAAAACTTGCTGAACAGTTTGGGAGGGAGCGAAAAAATGTTTTATGAAACAGAAGTGTGCTTTAACACCCTCTGGCAAAGTGCCGCCCTAGGCGAGTTCCTTGTTTGCCTTGTGGAAGATACACTACTGCTCTGTACCTCATGTATTGGCATGTCTTTTGTTGTCTAAACTAGTCTGTAATTGCCTTCTGTGCTTTGTCCCTGATTTGACCCTGGCTATGACTCGTGGGAAACCAAACAAGGCCTCTGGATGTGGGCATTCAAAGCCTGGGGCTCCACCCCAGGTGGAGAGTGCTCACCCTGCGCAGGGCCTTGAATCGCCCACTACCCCTGCACCGCGACTCCAGACCTTATCGGCACAGCCGTCAGTGACACCACCTCTATTTCAGCTTTTGCCCGTTCCCGCTGAGAGGGATCCCACATCTTCGTTTTTAGGGTCTGCCCAGACGTGGGTCCCTACCAATCACCCCATTACATGCCCCCATCGCCCACATTGCATACACACTAAATGCCCCATCACCCCCATTACATGCCGCCATCACCCTCATTACTTACCCCCACCATGTCCATTTTATGCCCCCATCAACCCGAAGGCGCTAAAACTTGCTGAACAGTTTGGGAGGGAGTGAAAAAATGTTTTAAGAAACAGAAGTGTGCTTTAACACCCTCTGGCAAAGTGCCGCCCTAGGCGAGTTCCTTGTTTGCCTTGTGGAAGATACACTACTGCTCTGTACCTCATGTATTGGCATGTCTTTTGTTGTCTAAACTAGTCTGTAATTGCCTTCTGTGCTCTGTACCATGTCATGTATTGACCTCGGTATGCAATGCCCTGAAAATAATGAAGGCCAAAGAAGATTCAGACCTGTGACACTAAGGTTTGATTAGGTAATGGGGTTACAGCACTTACCAACTGAGTATATCCCAGCTGTCCAACTGGTCATTGTACTAAATTGTATTTGTAAGGCTCTAATGCTGTCTGAAAAGTCCAAAGGCACTGTATCAAATAACTCCTAATCCCCTGGCCACCCTAACAAATTTGCTCACTTCACTGAAAATGTTGGGGAGGCAACCCATGAGTGGATTTGCTGGAGGAAACTGTTCTCGCTAACAGCCGGGATGACAGCTCCTCTAGCATAGAGGGGATCCAGAAGCTAGAGAAGCTGAGGCAGGTTGTGATAGGGTAATCTGTGGCTCTGACCACAGCAAATTAATGGTTTGCTGTCTCCCGGGTGCCCGGGTTCAGCATGTTGCGGACAGAGTAGACAGATTATTGGGAGTGGCTGGAGAGGAGCCAGCTGTCTTGGTCCATATTAGGTAAGAAGAAAATGGTGGGTCCTAAAGGGTAATTTATGCGCTACACCAGAGAGACAGTGGGAGATTAGGGAGATTAATGCATGGCTGAAGTCCTGGTGTAAGAAGGAGGGCTTTGGGTTTCTAGAGCACTGGGCTGGATGGGAAGGCTAAAAGGTTGGAGGAGTGTTTAAACTAGGAATGGGGGGGGGGGGGGGGACACACCAATAAGCACTGGGCTAGACAGTATATAAAGGGAAGATGACTTAGTTAGTCTCCAGGGGGATGGATCAGGGGGCATGGTTAAAATGGATTGTAGGGAGCAGCCTATAAGCAAAAATTAAATCACAAATGGATTATGCCAGTGACATTCAGTGTATGCTTGCAAATGCCAGATGTTTAACTGGTAAAATAGGGGAATTAGAGCTGGTAGCAGGAATTGAAAATTATGACTTAACTGGTATAACAGAAACATGGTTGGATGACACACATAATTTGTCTTTCAATTTGGAGGGCTACATGTTGTTTAGAAAAGATAGGTCAAACAAAAGAGGTGGAGGGGTCTGTTTATATATCAAACCAGAATTATTGCCTCATTTGAGGTAAGATGTATATAATGAGAGTACTGAACATGTGCAATCATTGTGGGTGGAGATAGTCAGTGGGGGTAGAGCTCCTGGCCAGACCTTTATTCTTGCTTTTCATGGATTCTTTTATATCAGGCATGGTGCCCACAGATTGGTATAAAACTGATATGGTGCCCATATTTAAAAAAGGATCAAAATCCCAGCCGGGCAATTACAGACCTGTGAGCTTGACATCTGTGGTGGGGAAACTGTTTGAAGGGTTGCTAAGGGAATATATTCAAGATTTCGTATTGAACAGGAATCTCATTAGCAGGAGCCAACATGGCTTTGTTGGACAAGACAATTCGGTTAGCATTCGCCTATTTTTAATCAATCAATTATTTTTCTTTTTATAATTTATATATATATATATATATATATATATATATATATATATATATAAATTATAAAAAGAAAAATAATTGATTGATTAAAAATAGGCGAATGCTAACCGAATGACAACCAGACAACATAAAAGGGACAAAGGATATGATCAAAAGGCAAACAAGGGAATCTAAAAGTACACAACCCAATCTGGTTATTATATAAAGCATATTATTAGAACATTCACTGAAAGTAAACTGACAACATCAGGCATTCATATCTGAGACTTTTATTTATGTATGTATGTGGAGATATATACATAGATACATAAATAATTTATATTTATCTTCTTTTCTTCAGCTTGAAACTAAAAAATATTCTAAGCCTTTCCCTATCTTTTATGGCTTTACAAAACTATTATTCGAAGACACAAGATAAATGGACACCTTCAATCCCTACACAAACAATTGCATATGCTGGCACTGACAAATATCCACCAATGTCAAGCAATTTTACTCTCAGCTCAAATTACATGTCAAAGTTACTAACCAAATACAGCTTGAGAAAAGCTTTTTCAAGGATGCCATTTTAAAAAATTTTTATTTGGAAGAACATTATTTCCTAGAGGTTATCTAAGAAAGGTCAAAAATAGCTGGGTTTTGTGTAAAATGGAGTATGTGAACTAAACGTATGTTTACTTTGTCTTCTCTGTTCATCAAATATAGAAAGTTCTCTGTTGTTATTATTGTATAGCAGCCTCTTAGTAGAGAGAGCACTCATACCCCAGTATAATAATAGAAAATAAGATATTCCCTCAGAGTAAAACTGTCAGGAAGTGCAATATACTTCAACTTTGCTTCAGGTATGACTACGTATCTGTTGGATATAATGCATTATATTGTGTTCTCTCAATCATCACTGATAAAGAATTTCTTCATAAAAAACTTTTGACATTTTCTGTATTTCTTGTCACATTTCCCACTTTCTGCTGGTAGTGAAGAAATGAAGAGATCAGTGTGAGTGACATTTAGTAGGAATACACTTAAACAGAATTCAAAAGCACAAGTATAATAATCCAATGATATTGGATGTATATTTCCCAGTGTATTTAACTGCTGAGAGTAAGATTTTTGTTAGTGGGTCTATAAAATTAACGGATTAGGACATGTTCTCGTTTTGCTGAAAATAATTGGTATTGCGGCTTTTGACACTGAAGACATGTTACTAATGGCAAATTGTAGATACAAACCACACAACTGTACCATAAAATAGAAAAACAGAAACATAATAACAATACCTTATTCCCAAGGCCAGACTGTCATAATGTTTACAAGGAGAAATGCAACATTTATCTAAGATACAGTCAATAAATCAAATGCTGTATTTTATGTGAATCAATGGCATAAACAATGAGTGTATAAAGTTAAAAGGAAAAACACAGATTAAAAAATATTCTAAATATATGTTACATTTGTAATTAGCAACAGCATTTTTTTTAATTAAAGCAATATCACCTTATATGAAAAATAGTGTTTGAAATATTTTTTATTTACCTTTTTATTTTCTACGTTTCTTTCTCTCTCTTGCTCTCCCTCTCTCCTTTTATATTCTTTGCTTTTCTTTTTCAGCATGCAATACTTGCTATTTTTTAAGATCAGGGCCAGCTTGAGCATAATATTCAGCATTGGAAAAATGTTTACACCAGCCCAATATTATCAGCATAGGAATTGCATTTATAGGCAGAAACAAAAAAATATAATACACTATGGGTGTTACATTGATGAACGGTTGCTAATATGGAGAGGGAAAGCTGAAGATTTTGAACCAATTGTTTCTTATTCAAATTCAAATGTTTTGAATTTACGATTTACTTTCTAATTCCAACCACTGAATATCACATTCCTGATCCTTAATCTTGAATGTGGACTTTGAGACCACTAAGGTGGTCACTTCTGTTTACCATACAAAAAGTGGAACACGATATTCAGTGGCCATACAAATTTGCTAATGAAAAAATTCATATGGATCTTTTACTTTGAGGAGATACTAAAAGCCAGAATAAAAATAAAAGCAAGATACAAGATAACCTTGTGTGTGTTACTCCCTTTATTAATTAAATACAATTGATTCTTAAGAAACATTTGCCTGTGCTACATACAGATGAGAACCCATCAAAGAACATTGATGCAGGAATTAAATTCATCCCTAAATGTACAGGTCTGCTTGGTAATAGGCTGTCTCCTAGTATACTAGTAAAAAGTGAGAGCACCTGGTTAACATCATTTGGAATGTCCCCTTGTGGTCATAACATCTGTAAATGCTGTAATTTCATAGATAGGCAGAGTTGCTTTGTTTCAACAATAAGTGCAAAATCATTCCAATTTGGGATTATACCAAAAGCTGCACTGGATTTGTTGTTTATTTGATTACATGGCAAAAAAGCAGAATTCAATATGTAGGGCAGACCAAAATGCAACTTAGAGACCGCATTCAATCAAAAATTTAAATATATACATTAACATGAAAACTGCTGCAAATACGCAATTATAGCCAGTGTGGTATTTACCCTGAGGAGTCCTAGGTGGTTTTGGGGGGCGGCAGCACCCTCCCAGCAGTGAACCCCCCCCCCCCCCCCCCCCCCCAAGAAAGAAATGTTTTTTTCTTAGGGGGCGGAATGATGACAGGTCAGGTGACCTGGCACTCTGACGTCAGACCTGTGCTGGGTCATGTGACCTTACTACACTCACCGCAGGGAGCCGAACAGGCAGCATGGTAGGACACCATGCTGCCTGCCACTAGCCACAGGGAGCGGGGTAAGTCCTGGGGTGAGTAGGCATGTAATGGTCACATGTATTGGAGGTGCGGCATGTAATGGGGTGATGGAGGCATATAATGGGGGATGATGGAGGCATGTAATGGAGGTGATGGGGCATGTAATGGGGTGATGGGGCATGTAATGGGGGGGATGGGGACATGCAATGGGGGTGATGGGGGCATGCAGTGGGGTTGATGGAGGCATGCAATGGGGGTGATGGAGGCCTGTAATGGGGGACAGGGAGGCATGTGATGGGGTCATGTAATGGGGTGAGGTGGGTTATGGGGCATGTTGTTCGTGTGCAGCGTGGGTAGGGGGTGCCAGAATTTTGTCTGCCTAGGGCAGCACAAAACCAAGATACACCACTGATTATAGCAAATATTACATGAAAGTGGATGAAATCATTAGCGTACATTAACATCGGCGTGAGTGGCCTGAGTAATGTAATACAGACCCTAATCTACCTGTGAGAAATCAGCAATAAAATCAAAATGCACATGATTCACAGAAAGAAATTAGGATAATTTAAAAAAGAGGAAAATTCACAAACACAGCAATTGCAACCCCCTGACAGACGAGGAAATTATACCAGAGAGAGATATGCAGGCTCTAAATTATCACCTTGATAATTTAGAGCGTTGCTGCTTATTTTTGCTAGGGTCAGAGCGCCTAGGCACATGCTGGAGACATCTCGGATAGGTAGTCTGACTGCACCATTCTCAAAACATTTAGGCTTTCTCGTGTGGTCATCCTGGATTTATAACAGCATATAAAACAGAATCTGGAGCCCCTGACTGAAGGAAACTGTTCAATACCTAGACTGGTGAGATTGTTAGTAGAACTGCATTATTTAGGTTCACATATGTTCCAGTAAGGTTCTGGGCATGAGCTTGGGATAAGACTAGCTATCCTTTTCATGGTGCCTTGATTTAGTGCTGGGTGCCCTGGCCTCCAGAATTAAGGAGTTCAGTCACTTCCCCACCAAGGATGCAGAATGGCATAAGGTCATGTTGGCCTTTTACATGGTAGCAGGGATGCTGAACGTTCTAATGGTCATAGACTGCACTTATTTCACGCTTAGGACCACATCATGCAGGAAGGATTTATATAAAAAATGTAAGCATTACCACTCCTGTATATCCAGATCATATGTGATGCTCAACAAAGCATCGTGTTGAGTCAGGGCATCCTGGCTCATGTCACGATGCAGCCATTGTGAGGGAATCATTCATCAGCACCAAGTTTGATAACAGTGAAATGCTTAATCGATGGCCCCTAAGTGCATTGTCCTAACATTGCATCACTATGGTAATATCCATTTCATATGTTCACATTATGCAAATCAATGCCGTATCTTATAGATAACAAAACATATGGATGTTCACCTTGGCTCATGACCACGCTGAGGAACCCACATACCGCAGGTACAATAGGGCCCATGTTGCGACAAGGTCTATGGTTGAATGCATGTTTGGTGTATTAAAAGTCACACTTCCAGTGCCTTGAATAATCTGATCGGTATCTGGTGTACCCACCGACGAAGGCATCAAACTTCATTATCTCACATCACATGAGAGGGGAGAGTGATATGGCTGCTAAGGAGTCAATGTTTCCCTATGTGGTTGTGGATGGCAATCCAATCGGTCCAGAGGTCATGAAATGGCTAATAACCATGCATTATTTTTAAGCTGACAATTATGTCTAACATGTTGTATACACCCATCCTACAACTAGCAACTGTGTATTCACAATGTACCCCTCATTCACAGAATGGACTGTGACTACAATCTTTGCCTTTGGTGTCCCGTTGACACACAACATGAGGTAGGTGAAGCTTTATTTTCCAATAGTCTGATGGATATATGTTTGTCACCTGTTAATGTCGTCCCTTGCATATTATCTTATTGGCTATTGCAAATGTGTAGTGACCTCTAATATATTCAAACTGGAACTTGATGAAAGTGGATATAGCTCAGTTGTTCGTTACAAGAATGATATTGGTGATAGCGGAGACATGCAATGATAGGACATTTGTCTAATAAGACTTATCATGACTCAATTGTATGTGTACTGCATGTCATATGATATACCCATATATACTGATTGACACCTATGGTTGATATAACTGATTAATTCCACTTTCCATTCAAACCACAGATGAGATGCAGGCGTGCACCAATGGGACCGAGAACACATATGTTAACAGGCATGTTCAGTGATATAATTGCTCATGTCACCTGTGTACTTGAGTGTGATACATATTATTTAGAGATCATGACATACACAGTAAGTGTCAGGGCCTTTTCCAGGTCAGGTAGGAGTTTCCATGCAGGGATACAGGAGGTGTCTGGTTGCATGTTGTTATTCAGTGTGCAGGGTGAGAACAGATATAGAAGCAAAGAGATAAGGATTGAAAAATTGACTAAAGCAGAGCCAAAAGGGGACTTTAGCAAGAGACTACATAATAGGAAAAGGGATTGAGTAAGAACTGCAGTATAAACAAAGAGCTTTAGCAGGGACTTTAGACAAAGCAGAGGTAGGGGTAGAGAGAGATTGAAGAGAGGGTGACAAAGCAGGAAGGTGACTAAGCAGGTGTTACTTTAAGGGAGCAACTTAGCTGAATAAATATTGGTGTAGCCAAAGGGTATTTAACAGGGCTGCAAAGGGTAATGAGCCCACCTGACACCAACAGAGGGGAATGAATACAAGCAAACAGGTAGGGAGGCCTCTAGAGGTGGAATGAGGTACATAAACACAACAATGATTACTTTTAATGCATGAGTCAGAAGGTCAAGGTAGAACCCTGACAGTAAGGATGATAATTATTTTATTTGGAAGTGTACGTATCTCCTTCAAGATGTGTGTTTGATGTGGCTTGTTAAATAATTTGCAGATGCTGGTTCTGTGTTGTCTCAGCAGATTATCTACCATCAACCTTACCATGGACAGCTCCTGATGGACCTGACTGGTCTTCAACACCGGAATACTCCATACATATTAAAAACTTTTTGAAGTATCTAAAAATCTACTTTGCAAGTGTAGATTTTATGATGAACATTTCAGTATATCTATGTGTGTACTGTACATACTAGCTGGCATGTTGGTGTAATTGTTTTACTGTTTGTAAAAGGCTCCTGCAACATTCTCTTGGTTTATACATTTATACATTGCAACTATATTCTAGTGGTAAGGGATGAGAACAAAGAGTGAAGTGGTTGACCACTAAGCCAGTAGTGTATCTTCCATGAGGCAAACAAGGCAATTGCCTAGGGCGACACTTTGCCAGAGGGTGGCACTTTGCCTGAGGGTGTTAAAGCACACTTCTGGTGCTTCATACATTTCTGGTGCTGCAAACATGTACGCTCCCTCCCCCGTCGTTTAGCAAGCTTTAGCTTCCTGTAATGGTTGTGGTGGGGGTATGTAATGGGGGTGAGAGTGGCATGCAATGGGGCTGGTGTTGGCATGTAATGAATGGAAGGGGGCATGTAATGGGGTAATGAAGCATGTGATGGGGACATGTGATAGGGGTCATGTAATGGGTCATTAATCAGTGTGATGGTGATCAGGGTGATGGTGTCATGTAATGGGGTGGTAGGGTGTCTGTGTGATGTGAGTACAAGTGTGATGGGGGTCATGTAATGGAGGTGATGGGAGTCATGTAATGGGTCATTAATCTGGATGTGATGGACGTGATGGTGGTATGTAATGGGGGTGATGGGGGCATTTAGTGTGTATGCCATGTGGGTGATGGGGGCATGTAATGGGGTGATTGGGCATTTAATGTGTGTGCAATGTGGGTGATGGGGCATGTCATGGGCTGATGGGGCATGTCATGGGTGGGGTGCCCGAATTATATGAAGATGCCACGAAGATACACCACTGCACTAAGCACGGATAAGGATTGAAACCTGATTTCAAGTAACATAGTCATAGTTTGTCTAGTTTGAAACTTGTCTACTATATTTGCTTTGTGGTAAAAAGTCCTGTGATACATGGCTCTCATCACCTTCATAATGTTTGTTCAAAAGGAATTGATTTAGGTGTTTAAAAGATTTGCAATGAAAGACAAATCTTTATTGTTTAAATAATAAAATGCTTCTATTAAAGGGGCAGTTCCACCTATAGTGTCTGAATAATCATTTTTAGATACGCACTGCATAATGTAAAGACAAAGAAAAAGATCTGTCATTTCAGGGTTTTGTTTTCCAAAACTTTCTATTTTCTAAAACAAATCAAATAGAGTGTAAAACATGTATTTCTGTAACTGTAACAGGATTCCTGTCTATCTCTCCAAGCTATCATTACTGGAAGAAGGACACAGTCTAATTAATATAGCTTCTGAATGGTGCTCTAATGGAGAACTAATGAACTACTGAGAGGCAATTCCTGTTTAATTTAAATGTGTGATTGGTGTGTGGCAACAAGCACTACTTTAGCAAGGGAGGAGCTGTTTATCTTCTGTCCCGCTATTGCCTGTGTTTCAACTCAGTAAAGAAGGAGAGCAGTGGTGTATCTTGGTTTTGTGCTGTCCTAGGCAGACAAATTTTGGGCGCACCCCCACCCACGTTGCAAACCTATGACAGGCCCCATCATCCCATTACATGCCACCTCACCCACATTGCACACACATTAAATGCCCAATCACCCCATTACATGCCCCATCACCCACATTAAATGCCAAATCACCCCATTACATGCCCCCATCACCCACACTGCATACACACTAAATGCTACACCACCCCATTACATGCCATCATCACCCTCATTTCATACCCCCACCACGTCCATTACATGCCCCCATAACCCCGATTAATTGGAAGGAGCTAAAGCTTGCGGAACGGTGGGGGAGGGAGCAAAATTGTTCGAAGCACCAGAAGGGTGCTTTAACACCCTCTGGCAAAGTTCTGCCATAGGTGAGTGCCTTGTTTGCCTTGTGGAAGATACACTGCGGAAGGAGAGTATATTTAAAAGAAGAAGACAAACTACCACAACAAGAGGACATAGTCTTAAATTGGAGGGGCAAAGTTTTAAAAGTAATATCAGGAAGTATTACTTTACTGAGAGGGTAGTGGATGTAATAGCCTTACAGCGGAAGTGGTAGAGGTAATCACATTGAAGGAGTTTAAGCATGCATGGGATAGGCACAGGGCCTAGACATAATATAAAGCCAGGACTAATAAAAAGTATTTAGAAAATTGACACGATGGGCCAAATGGTACTTATCTGCCGACACATTCTCTGTTTCTATGTGCTGCAAGATTGACACATGCACTCAACAATGCCATAATTTTGGGCAAATTGGCAGTAGCTTATTAATGGCAAAATAATACTGGCATATTATTAGGCAAACTATCTGTGACACATTAATGGCAAATAATACTGGCATATTATTAGGCAAACTATCTGTGACACATTAATGGCAAATAATACTGGCATATTATTGGGCAAATTATCTGTGGCATATTGATGGCAAAATAATACTGGGATATTATTGGGCAAATTATATGTGGCTTATTAGTGGCAAAATAATGCTAGGATATTATTGGGCAAATTGGCTGTGGCTTATTAATGGCAAAATAATACTGGCATGTTACTGGGCAAATTGGCTGTGGCTTAATAATGGCAAAATAACACTGGCATATTAATGGCAAAAGCAATACTGGCATATTAATGGCCAAATAATACTGGCATAGTAAAGGGCAAATTGCCTTTGGCATATTAATGGCAAAATAACACTGGCATTTTAATGGACAAACTGTGACATATTTAATGGACAAACAATGGCATATTTTAATAGGCAAACTGACTGTGGCTTGTTAATTGGTACCTGGCAGTGGCTCATTTTAATTGGCAAAGTGATGCTATGGCATGTTCTGTAGGGCAAAATAACATGTACTATGGGGGAAAGTGACACTGTGGTTTGTTCTGCAGGGGCATTTATGTGGGACAAAGTGACACTGTGGTATGTTCTGTGGGGCAAATTGACACTGTGGCATGCCAAATTCTGTGGGTGCAATATGAGTGCAAGCCAAGTAATGTGGGTGCAATATAAGTGCATGGTATGTGCTGTGGGTACTGTGTGGTGCTGTGTTAAGTCCTTTCGGTGCAATGTGGGTGCAGGAAAAGGAATAAAAACAAGAAATGCAATTTTTCAATAACATTTTTTTTACATATACAAATAGTTGAATTTGATATGAAAATAGTTGCATATAATATTAAAAAGTTTACATTTACATACAGTTTTTTTTACCATGCAACTTTAGAAAAATTGGGTCCAGGGGGACCCACTGCTAAAGCCTTTGCCCAGGGCCCACTAGGGTCTTAAAGCTGCCCTGGAACTGGAAGCCGGTTAGTCTTTGTTTTTGCATGATCTGAATTATCATTTTAATTGGGGTGCTCATTTAAAAAATAGGGTTTAGACAGTCTTTAACATTATAGTACTTGCTTCTTTGTGTATTTGAAAAACAGGAACTAATAATCAAGCTAAACAACGAAATATGGTGGCAGATGGTGATTGCGGTTAGTATGTCCGAACAACACATTGCCATTTTCTTTTCAGTTCAAGTTATGATGACTCTGTGATGCTTCATAAATTTTATAGAATATAATTAACTTTTTGTTCTGGGCTAAATTGTGATATTTTGGATTCTATTCAATTACCTGTGAAATGTATCTCTGGTCCTTCAATACCATTAGGTTGCAATAAAAAAAGTTTGAATTAAAAAAAAAACACTGATAAGTGATAAATTAGGTCATTGAGTATAGCCAAGCATCTGGCACATTTTAATGTGATCACTATAATATTTGGAATAAGTGGATAATTTCAGTGAGAAACATTTTTACAGTTTTGTGTTAGGCTAATGTGCATACTTTGTACAGCATACTGATGGGATTAATAACAGGAAAAAGGCACAGCCAAATTATTATTATGAAAGCACCATCATATTCTGCAGCAAAGGATCTTTATTTCCACAAATAATTAAATATATTTTAACAGCAGAACCATATTTTTTTTTTTGAGACAGGTAGATCGTTTGTCCTTACAGCTTACAAATCTGACTTGCCATTGTAAAATAATATATATATTTTTTAAGTTTTGTGCTCAGCAATATGTTCCTCTAAAATGGTGTTTTACAAACATTCTTTGATTGTAACAATAATTTGTATAAATTTGTGGAACCTAGGCTCATTTTTTCTATGGAAGGTTACATATAATTTGATTTAAATTTGGTAGCAATCGGCTATTATTTTTACAATCAATGCAAATATACACTAGAGCAGTGGTTCTCATCTGGTCTAACGTCAGGACCCACATTTGTCCTTGGTCATGGTGTCACCGCCCAAAAATTATATAATTTTCAAAATATTATAATTGATGGCACAAAACAATTTGTAAACAAACATAAAATGAATAAACTGCATTACATGTGCAGTAATCACAGTGCAAGAGAAAATGAAATCCTAGAGGGGTTACTGGAAGAGATATCAGAGGCACTATCGAAAATACTGTCATCAGTTACTTTGGGAGCTTCACAGCTTCTCAGACAGTGAATGCAGATTGCGTTGCAACATACTTTTTTATGAAGCCGAAGCACAGGTCCGGGACCCACTACTCACAAGCATGTGACTTTGTTTTGGATCAGGACCCACCAGTTGAGAAACACTGCAGTAGAGGGTGTTTCAGATTATAGTGCTGTTCCAAATATAAAATAAATTTATAGCTAGAATAGCTCTAGTAACTTGATGGTGCATAGCAACAATATGTAATAAATCTCTAACGGTAGACACCTATTAAGAATATAGTTAGTGATATACTGTATTTGCTCGAATATAAGATGACCCAACTAAACTTTGGATATTCCTTTAGGAAAAAAAACTAAAAGTCTGAATATAAGACTACCCTATAGGAAAAAAGTTTAACTTGTATATATTCACATGTAAATTGCTTTTTCATATTTAATAAAAAATTATGATCTAAAAAAAATGCATTTCTTGTTTTTATTTCCTTTTATATGCCAATGCTGTCCATACACCCCAGACTTGCCCAATGCTGGCTCTCTCCCACCCAACGCTGCCTCTCTCCCCCTCCCTCCCCCCAATGTTATCTCTCTCCCCTTCCCTCCCCCCAACGTTGTCTCTCTCTTCCCCACCCTCCCCCAACGTTGTCTCTCTCCCCTTCCCTCCTTCCCCAAATGTTGTCTCTGTTTCCCCCTCCCACCCTTCCTCCCCCTAACGTTGTTTCTGTCTCCCCTCCCTAACGTTGTTTCTGTCTCCCCTCCCTCCCCCCCAATGTTGCCTCTGTCTCCCCTCCCTCCCCCCCAATGTTGCCTCTGTCTCCCCTCTCCCTGTTGGCTAGTGGGGGCAGCACGATATGTGCAGACATCCTCCCCTGCTGCCTGGCACTTCAGCCAGGACTTCCATGATGAAGCTGGAAGGTCACATGACCTCCCGGCTTCCGTCATAGAAGACCTGACGGACGTGCCGGGCAGCAGGGGAGGATGTCTGCACGTACTGTGCAGATATCCACTGGCTGTTAGCGAAGGGGATCAAGGTCTCCTGCAGCTCTGCGGGGGGCCTATATCTCAGTCTTATAGTCAGACCTCGATTTGAGGTCAGACTACAAGACCACCTCGAATATAAGACTAGGGGTCTTTTTCAGAGCATTTTCTCTGAAAAAAACCTTGTCTTATATTCAAGCAAATACAGTAATAGAAATGGATTGTTTAACAGCCATGGTACATGAAAACTATAAATCATATAATAAAATATGGTCATACTGGCCCGTTATAAACAATTTTTTCTTCTATAATCTCGACAATTTATTATATCCTTATTTTATTTTTTATAATGGTGTCTGTTATGTTACTTTTACTTGTACATGTTCCTGTTCAGTATTCATTTATAAGTACTTGAATCTAAGATACTACAGGGAGTGCAGAATTATTAGGCAAATTAGTATTTTGACCACATCATCCTCTTTATGCATGTTGTCTTACTCCAAGCTGTATAGGCTCGAAAGCCTACTACCAATTAAGCATATTAGGTGATGTGCATCTCTGTAATGAGAAGGGGTGTGGTCTAATGACATCAACACCCTATATCAAGTGTGCATAATTATTAGGCAACTTCCTTTCCTTTGGCAAAATGGGTCAAAAGAAGGACTTGACAGGCTCAGAAAAGTCAAAAATAGTGAGATATCTTGCAGAGGGATGCAGCACTCTTAAAATTGCAAAGCTTCTGAAGCGTGATCATCGAACAATCAAGCGTTTCATTCAAAATAGTCAACAGGGTCGCAAGAAGCGTGTGGAAAAACCAAGGCGCAAAATAACTGCCCATGAACTGAGAAAAGTCAAGCGTGCAGCTGCCACGATGCCACTTGCCACCAGTTTGGCCATATTTTAGAGCTGCAACATCACTGGAGGGCCCAAAAGCACAAGGTGTGCAATACTCAGAGACATGGCCAAGGTAAGAAAGGCTGAAAGACGACCACCACTGAACAAGACACACAAGCTGAAACGTCAAGACTGGGCCAAGAAATATCTCAAGACTGATTTTTCTAAGGTTTTATGGACTGATGAAATGAGAGTGAGTCTTGATGGGCCAGATGGATGGGCCCGTGGCTGGATTGGTAAAGGGCAGAGAGCTCCAGTCCGACTCAGACACCAGCAAGGTGGAGGTGGAGTACTGGTTTGGGCTGGTATCATCAAATATGAGCTTGTGGGGCCTTTTCGGGTTGAGGATGGAGTCAAGCTCAACTCCCAGTCCTACTGCCAGTTCCTGGAAGACACCTTCTTCAAGCAGTGGTACAGGAAGAAGTCTGCATCCTTCAAGAAAAACATGATTTTCATGCAGGACAATGCTCCATCACACGCGTCCAAGTACTCCACAGCGTGGCTGGCAAGAAAGGGTATAAAAGAAGAAAATCTAATGACATGGCCTCCTTGTTCACCTGATCTGAACCCCATTGAGAACCTGTGGTCCATCATCAAATGTGAGATTTACAAGGAGGGAAAACAGTACACCTCTCTGAACAGTGTCTGGGAGGCTGTGGTTGCTGCTGCACGCAATGTTGATGGTGAACAGATCAAAACACTGACAGAATCCATGGATGGCAGGCTTTTGAGTGTCCTTGCAAAGAAAGGTGGCTATATTGGTCACTGATTTGTTTTTGTTTTGTTTTTGAATGTCAGAAATGTATATTTGTGAATGTTGAGATGTTATATTGGTTTCACTGGTAAAAATAAATAATTGAAATGGGTATATATTTGTTTTTTGTTAAGTTGCCTAATAATTATGCACAGTAATAGTCACCTGCACACACAGATATCCCCCTAAAATAGCTAAAAACAAACTAAAAACTACTTCCAAAAATATTCAGCTTTGATATTAATGAGTTTTTTGGGCTCATTGAGAACATGGTTGTTGTTCAATAATAAAATTAATCCTCAAAAATACAACTTGCCTAATAATTCTGCACTCCCTGTAATTGTGGGAAGGTATGGCTTAAAAGGTAAAGGCAGTTAAGAGTTCCACAAGTCATGTTTTTTCTGCAAAACTTGGTAGCAGTATTTAAAAAATGAATTATGAGGTCAATGACTAAAAAAAATTACAACATTGCATTATTTCTCGTACCATGGCACCACTATGTCTTTTGAGATGTATTTAATTACATTTCCAGAGGATACATTTATTTGAAAGCTATTAGCCCCTGAGGAAAAATATTCCTTGTTTTGTTTTATAATGTAATATAGTGGACAAGAGGAGAATGCTACTGGGACTCTATATATGTATTGTTCAAGTGGATCTTTGAATGTAAGATTCTTTATATGTTTTTATTGGTATTAAAATCGTTGAAGCTAAATAGTCTCCTCCTTACCCTCTCTTATACTACTGCTGGGAGTACCTTTTGGGTCTGCTACCCTGAATAAGCTGCCTAGGATTCCTCTGTGAACCAGTTGGATCTTTAACCCCTTGGTGGGCTCCCTGGATGCTGTATAGACTGAGCAGATCTCTGCTCAGGAAGATGTGAGTGTGTTCTCACTTATTATTTGTTATCAGCACTTTTATGTGATATACTACACTATATTATTTCTGTTCTGTTTTGTTTTATTTTTTTCCCTTCAGATTGAATATTGAGCTGATTTACTTTAAGGCTGATTTACTTTAAGGGTAACAATTTATTATTTATTTTTCCTGAGTTGTGTGTTTTGAAGTGTTGGGTCACAGCGAACGTTTTCACTTGTGTGTTGTTTTGATTTGTTTATTGCCAGGAGTGAGACACTGGTAGAATTTGCTGCAGCTGTTTCCACCACAATTGGGCGCAGTGTGTTTCTCTCTTGTTTTTTGTTTTATAAGTATATTAATAATTCAAATGCATATGTGTTTTGTTAAAAAAAAGTTATTGTGTATTCTGTCATGGTATTTTAATACATTTCATACTATGGGGGACAAAATGGACTTATATTCTGATATTAACAGAACTTCTAAATAACCTCTGTTTTTCAGTCTTCTTTGTTGTTTGGGTAAGACTTTAAGAAGACAATGGGTCAATTTAAGTTAGCTTTCTTAGTAAGCAGATGTCTATTTTATGATGGGACACTCAAATAGATACCTGGCCATCCTGAGAGTGCTCTGTGTGAGACATGCCAGGTGTTCAACTAAAAACCTGAGATATCTAACTAGCAAAATCTTAGAATGTTTAGAATTAAATGTGAAAAGCTGAATGAATTAAGATTTTGCCTGTTAACATTTGGTAACTAATATATATATTAGTTACCAAATATATATATGTTTGTATCCATATGTAAGTGCATATGTATTGGTACATGTATGTTGTATGAATGAATAGATAGATATTCTGTATTTTATTGATAATATACACACTTTGGTTTACATCTATTTAATTCTTTAGAGTTACTATGCCTTATTCATGCATGTTGTAACCAAATATAACCATAGAACAATATATTTTGTACATGTAGAGTATTAGAAGTGATTAGATATTACATGATATGTCATACAATAAGTTAGGACTGTTTAAATTAGTTTCATTTCTAATCCAAAGATATTCAAATACATATATTCAAATGCCTATGAAAAAGAATAGGTACAATTATTTGTGGGTTTTTCTTACATTTAGGGAAGTTTTCTATAGACAAAAATCTTAAAGGGCAAATATATTAAACTTTATTCTAGTGGGATTCAGGTCACTAGAAAATGTGGGATTTAAATCATGGTCAGAATTGTGAGCTAAGAGCACCACCTTTTGAATAATATTATTATACCCTAATCAAATATTAATAAAGGAGTGTTTTCAGAGAACCAACCAGATAAAATCAAATATATCTGACAACTTTCAATAGGTGTGGTTTGGAGATGGAAAACTGGGATAAAAATTAAGCTAGTTGAGGAGAGAAGGATCAAGCCTTGAAGATCTAAGCTGGGAATGAATCAGTGGCGTCCTGGGGGGGGGGGGGGTGTACAACATCAGGTGACACCCCCAGCGGGTGACACACGTACTGCCGGGATCCTCCCGCAGCACATCGCACTGCTGATTTTTTTTTTCTGACAGCCCATCTGCTAGATCCGGTAAAAAAAAGTACAACAAAAAAGAAAAATTATTGCGACCGGATATGACCTTACTGTGCAGGAGGGAAGACTGCATGGAGGAGACGGCCGGGACACGGAGTAGCAAGGAGGTAAGTACTGGGGAAGGGGGAGGAGCAAAATACTGGCATATTGAGTGGCAAAATACTGGCATATTGAGTGGCTAAATACTGGCATACTGAGTGGCAAAATACTGGCGTACTGAGTGGCAAAATACTGGCGTACTGAGTGGTTAAATACTGGCATACTGATTGCAAAATACTGGCATATTGAGTTTTAAAATACTGGCATATTGAGTGGCAAAATACTGGCATATTGTATGGCAAAATACTGGAATACTGAGTGGCAAAATATTGCCATATTGAATGGCAAAATACTGGCATATATTAACGAGCAGAATAATACTGGCATATTATTGGGCAAATTGGCTGTGGCTTATTAATGACAAAATAATACTGGCATATTATTGGTCAAATTGTCTGTGACTTATTAATGACAAAATAAGACTGGCATATAATTGGGCAAATTGGCTGTGGCATATTAAATGGCAAAATAATACTGGCATATCATTAGGCAAATTGGCTGTGGCTTATTAATGGCAAAATAATACTGGCATATTATTGGGCAAATTGGCTGTGGTTTATTAATGGCAAAATAACACTGGCATATTATTGGGCAAATTGTATGTGGCTTATTAATGCCAAAATAACACTGGCATATTATAGGGCAAATTGGCTGTGGCATATTTATGGGCAAACTAACACATTCATATTAATGGGAAAACTGGTTTATTTTAATTGGCAAAGTGATGCTGTAAGATATGTACTATGGGGGAAGTGACACTGGCTAGTTCTGTTGGGCAAAGTGACACTGTGGTATGTTCTGTGGGGCACTGACACTGTGGCATGCCAAATCGTGTAAGTGCAATATGAGTGCAAGCCAAGTGCTCTGGGTGCAATGTAGGTGCATGGCAAGTGCTGTGGGTACTGTATGGTGCTGTATTAAGTCCTTTAGGTGCTGTGTGGGTGCAGAGGAAGGGAATAAAAACAAGGAAAGTAATTTTTCAATAACATTTTATTACATATGAAAATAGTTGCATATAATAATAAAAAATTAAAACAAGTATAAATGCAACTAGTTATAGAGAGAGAGACAGAGAAAGATGTCTGTGTGTATAGATATCAGTGGCGGATCCGGGGGGGGGGGGGGGGGGCAAAAAACCCAAAACAACCGCTTAAAAAAAAAAAAACACGACATGTTAAAAAAAAAAAAACACGCTTGCAGGCATGGACGGAGGTGAGAAGGGATCGGAAGATCCCCCTCACCTTCTCTGCCTGCCTACCAGGCTGCACGGGGAGCCAAACAGGCAGCACAAAGAAACCTCCATGCTGCCTGTTCGGCTCCCCGTGCAGTGCGACACGGAAGTGCCGACAGGTCACGTGACCGGCGCGCTGACGTCATACACTCGCCGGGTCACGTGACCTGTCGGCACAACCGCCTGGGAGCCGTACAGGCAGCATGGAGGAGACCATGCTGCCTGCCACTAGCCACCAGGGAAAAAGGTAAGTGCTGGGGAGATGGGGGGCAAATTGGCTGGGGCTTATTAAATGGCAAATAACACTGGCATATTGGGCAAATTAGCAGGGGCATATTAAATGGCAAATAACACTGGCATATTACTGGGCAAATTGGCTGGGGCATATTAAATGGCAAATAACACTGGCATATTATTGGGCAAATTGGCTGGGGAATATTAAATGGCAACTAACACTGGCATATTATTGGGCAAATTGGCTGGGGCATATTAAATGGCAACTAACACTGGCATATTATTGGGCAAATTGGCTGGGGCATATTAAATGGCAACTAACACTGGCATATTATTGGGCAAATTGGCTGGGGCATATTAAATGGCAACTAACACTGGCATATTGTTGGGCAAATGGGCTGGGGCATATTAAATGGCAACTAACACTGGCATATTGTTGGGCAAATTGGCTGGGGCATATTAAATGGCAACTAACACTGGCATATTATTGGGCAAATTGGCTGGGGCATTTTAATAACAAATAATACTGGCATATTATTGGGCAAATTGGCTGGGGAATATTAAATGGCAACTAACACTGGCATATTGTTGGGCAAATTGGCTGGGGCATATTAAATGGCAACTAACACTGGCATATTATTGGGCAAATTGGCTGGGGCATTTTAATGGCAAATAATACTGGCATATTATTGGGCAAATTGGCTGGGGAATATTAATGGCAAATAACATTGAAATTGTGTATGTAATGGGGTGATGGAGGCATGTAAATGGGGTGATGGGGCATGTCCTTGGTGTGCAACATGGGTTATGGGTCATGTCGTGGGTGTGCATCGTGGGTAGGGGGGGGTGCCCAAATTTTGTCTGCTTAGGGCAGCACAAAACCAAGATACACCACTGGGGGGGAGAGGAGAGAACACGGGGGAGAGGGGAGAGAACACTGATGGGGGGGGAAGAGGAGAGAACACTGATGGGGGGGAAGAGGAGAGAACACTGATGGAGGGGAGAAAGGAGAAAACACTGATGGGGGAGAGAGGAGAGAACTCGTATGGGGGAGAAGAGAGAACACTGAAGGGAGGAGAAGAGAGAACACTGACGGTGGGGGAGAGAGGAGAGAACACAGATGAGGGAGAGGAGGAAAAGAGACAGTTATTGGGAAGAGGAAAGACACATACATGTTTAGAGGGACAAAGAGACAGTCATATGAGGTAGAGAATAGAGAGAGACATGGGAAGGGGAGAGGAGACAGACAGACATGGGAAGGGAGAGGAGAGAGACATAAATGGGAAGGGAGAAGAGAGAGACATAAATGGGATGGTAGAGGAGAGACAGACAGACATGGGTTGGCAGAGGAGAGACAGACAAACATGGGATGGCAGAGGAGAGACAGACAGATATGGGATGGCAGAGGAGAGACAGACAGACATGGGAAGGGGAGAGGAGACAGACAGACATGGGAAGGGAGAGGAGAGAGACATAAATGGGAAGGGAGAAGAGAGAGACATAAATGGGATGGTAGAGGAGAGACAGACAGACATGGGATGGGAGAGGAGAGACAGAGAGATGGGAAATGAGAGGAGAGACAGACGGACATGGGAAAGAAGAGGATACATAGACGGACATGGGAAGGAAGAGGAGAGAAACGGACATGGAAGGAAGAGAGACAGAGGGACATGGGGAGTGAGAGGAGTGCGACAGACATGAGAAGGGAGAGGAGTGTGACAGAAGGACGTGGGAGAGAGGATAATACAGACGGACATGGGAGAGAGGAAAAGACAGACGGACATGGGAGAGAGGAAAAGACAGACGGACATGTGCCCCTCACGAGATCAGACTCTGGATCCGCCCCTGGTAGATATTTATTTTTTTAGAATTGTAAAATTGTCTCCTATGTGACACCTCCTGTGTGTCGCATAATTAATGGAGATCCCATGTGTGGCATATTTATTGGGCCTCATGTGTGACATAATTAAGGGGTTCTTTTCTGTGGCATAACTATGGGGCGCTTGTGTGTGGCATAATTAAGGGGCTACTGTGTGTGTGGCATAATTAATTGGGCTCCAAGTTGAGGCATAATTAATGGGCCTCTTGTGTGTGGCATAGTTATGGGGCTCCTGTGTGTGGCATAGTTAATGGGCCCCTTCTGACTGGCATTACTAAGGAATCTGTTTGGCATGATATTAGAGGAAATCCAGGGGGGTGACACCAACCCTAGTGACGCCTCTGGGAAGAATCTTCCAAAAAGGCCATACTGACAATATCCAACATTATTCCAGAGAGAACAGCTTGAGAATCTTATACATCTTGGTAATTATAGTCTACTTTGAATTTTTTATTTTAACTTGTTATTTCTGCAAACTTGTATGGTAAATCAAATTCTATATTGGCTTCAATTCTAAGCCATTCGACTTAGTCTGCTGTTAATTCCTATCTTCAAACTTCAGTTGAGTTATTGGGAATAACGACCTGGAAAGAACAGCCTATTTCCAATATATACATTAGAACATTTGATTTATCACATGTGGTTTTAATCATTATTTGCTGAAATAGTAAAATAAATATATGATGTATACTATTTTACACTGATATTTATGGTCTTTAAGTAAGGTTAGATCAATTAGTGTAATATTGGGTTTTAGTACCTTCTGTTTCTGCATTAGTGCTGGTTACCTCGATACACTAGGATTGTGTGGATAGAATTCACTACATTGCTTATTGCTTATTGGTCTCATTTACCATTATTATTATTATTATTATTATTATTAATAATATTATTATTATTATTTTGGGGTGTTATTAAATGTTCATATTTTGTTATTGTGTGCATTATTTCAGTAGTCTAAGTATTTGTCATATTATTGCCTTGTGAAATGAACGTTGGAGATACTGTTTTTAGGAATGGTTATTGGCCATCTTTTTTTTTTTATATAATATTTATTTATTAAATTTTTATAGAATGATAACATCACAATAGCATTAGTGAGACAATAAAGTAGTAGTAAGAATATAGAAATATACAAAATTTAACACATATATAGAGGTACATGGTATTTCCACAATATAAAGCACAGTTCTGTCTAAACCATACCTGTATGTCTAAAACTGGGGAAAAAAGGGTAGGTATATCCCAATCAGGTAAACACATGAATTCCCACTTCCAGCGAAATGTGGGGAAAATAATAGTTTTCAACTGTCAAAATAAGGAAAATGCTACCTGGTACAGGAAATATATTGATAATTAACGAGTGGAGTATAAGACATATAAGAAATCATTGACTCTTATTGGTAAGGAAACCATGTCCCATGCATAATCATATAAAACACCACCGCTCAAATCTGGACATAATAATAACAGCAAACATATATAAAGACAAAAAAAACCACATACGACTGTAGCTATGTTTTGCTGCAATAATATAAAGATATATAAAAAATAATATATAGATAGGTAAAAGAGGTTCCGGTACATATAGAAGGCACTCAATGCTCAAATTGTATTGTGGTGCTGACAATTGTGTGATAATCTCAGCGCATTTAGAAGTTTCTAAGAAATCGGTCCATGGTTGCCATTTATAGACAGTTTGTAGTCCCTCACCTTTTGCCGTGTTAATCAGTTCCTCGGATCTCCTGAAAGCCTCCACTGAGGCGGCCCAATCCTCGAATGACAGTGTTCGAGACTGCTTCCAAAACCGTGGGATTAATATCTTAATAGCGTTAAGAAGTATTGGTGTAAGTGACCTTTTGTATTTGCCTATGAGCAAGTTAGTGTGGTGTAGTAAAGAGGACATTGGATTGCCTGGAAAATCGGGTTCTGAAACTATCTTTATAGTGTCAATGATAGCTGTCCACAGTGGTCTGAGGAGTGGGCATGACCACCAAATGTGAATAAAACTCCCTCTATGGGACCGACATCTCCAACAGATATCTGATTGAGAGGGGAAGAGTCTCTTCAACACAGTCGAGACCCTATACCATCGGGTCAACAATTTGTAAGAGTTTTCCTGCACATGTGCAGAGATAGTGCATTTGTGTGTAAGGAGAGCTATTTTCATCCATTGTTTACCTAGGAGAGTGATATCACAGTCGGTTTCCCACATCCTTACGTATATGGTTTAGTGGAGGGTTTCAGACTGGTCAAGATTCCATAAATAGATGATATCAGTTTAGTAGGGATATCTGGGGACATGCACAGTGCCTCAAAGGGTATGGGAATATCCATGCCTCTCTGTTCAAGAGAGATCCAATGTTTGCTAGCAGGGGCTGTCCATTCTACTATACGGGCTAGATGTACAGCTTTATGATATGTGTCAATCTCAGGGAGCCCCATTCCTCCCATGTACTAACTAAGTAGGAATATCCCACCTGTGGGGTTTTATTTCTCCATATGAATTTGGTGAAATCTTTTTTGAGGTCTGTGAAAAATTGTTTAGGGATCTGTATAGGGAGAGTTTGGAAAAGATACATCAATCTTGGGAGGATGTTAATTTTAATTGCACTTGCCCTATCAAACCATGACAGAGTTCGTTGAGACCATTTTTCCAAATCAAGTCTGATTTGCCTAGCTAATGGAAGAAAATTAAGGGAGTATAAATGAGCGAGATCCGCAGTTAGTATAACTCCCCGATATTTAATACCGGAGTGTGCCCACACAAACGGATACTTCACTTGTAAGGTCGACACCAGGTGCGGCGGTGTCGTTACATTAAGGATTTCAGATTTAGCAAGATTAGCTTTAAAATTAGATATTGATAAATACAGGGTAATTTCTGCCATGCTATGGGGGAGAGATGCCTGAGGGTTATTTACAATTAAAAGTAAATCGTCTGCAAAAGCAGCATCCTTATAGGTTCGGGGACCAATCTGTAAGCCCTGTATTTCGTGATTTGATCGCGATGCATTAAGGAATGGCTCCAGAACCAGAATAAATAGGAGGGGAGAAAGAGGGCAGCCCTGATGTGTTCCGTTCAATAGGGTGAATGGGTCTGATAAAGTACCATTGACGCGTATGCGGGCAGTAGGAGAACGGTAAAAAGATTGAATCCACCGGAGCATATTAGGACCAAGTCCCAATTTGGCCAGCGTTGCATTCAAGTAGACTCAATTCACCCTATCAAACGCTTTTTCCGCGTCTATGGATAACAGTAACGATGGAGTGTCAGACAATTTGGCGTAATGTAAGAGATTGATAATTATTGTGGTGTTGTCCCTGGCCTCATGACCAGGAACAAAACCCCTTTGATCCTTGTGTATATAATCCGGTAGCACAGCACATAACTGCATTGCAAGGATTTTTGCGAAGAGTTTTAAATCATTATTAAGAAGGGAGATGGGTCTATAGCTAGAGCATTCTAAGGGGTCTTTACCTGGTTTAGGTATTATAGTAATGTGTGCCTCCTGGGCCTGAGAAGGAAGATTTCCAGACTGACCCAGAGAGTTAAACGCTTTTACAAAATAGGGCGTCAAAGTGTTTGCGAATGTTTTATAATATGTAAGGGTAAGTCCGTCAGGGCCGGGGCTCTTTCCAGTAGGGGATGCTTTTATGGCCGAAGCCACTTTTTTATAGGCTTCCAGCACTGGAAAATCCTGCTGCTAAACTCTGGATGCTTTTCACAAAGCACCGCTGGCAAAATACAAAATGCCTGGAGCCAGTTGTTAAAAGACCTCGGCTCTGCTCTCTTTCTTTCCTGAATGAAGAAACTTTGTATCCATGCACAATCAATGGGCGCAAGTTCCCCAGAAAGCCACTCACTAGTGCAACTCCAGCACTGTGGGCAGATCCAGCCACACTTATATAATGTAAACGAAGATCTGCTGCATGCCCTCAGTATACAGACTGTGTAAAAAATAGAACACTTTACTCTAACGAGCTGCTTTTCAAGACGTTAATTTTCCATCACCACAGCACCAACTGAAACACAGCTTGACACGTTCCGGACCTTAATCGCCAAGCTCCGATGTGCGCACTATACTGCTTCCTCCAGGGTTGCGGCGCTTGCGTTGAGGCCTTGGCTGCCACAGTTGATTCGATAGATTGGCAGTGGAGGATCCTGTGTGTCTGGACGTGGGCCAGTCTGGGAGTGTCACCAGCGGGATATCCAGTCCCTCACAGAACATCTCCAGGTCTGCTGGATTTGAAACAGTATATGTACGGCATTCTCTTCTGACTGATAGGCTAAGAGGATAACCCCAGCTGTATAGAATATCTCTACTACGGAGGGCTTCCGTGAGAAGTCTGAAGGCTTTGCAGGCCTGCAGTGTGAGCCAGCCGACGTCTGGAAGGACAATGTAAGTATTACCTTGGTATAGAAGGTCTTTTGCTCGCCTTGCCTTGCCAAGTACTTCTTCTTTTTGGGAGAAAGAGTGGAAGCAGCAAATCAGGTCTCGGGGATTAGAGTCCGGTGGACCTCTAGGTCTTAGTGCTCGGTGAGCCCGATCTAGAATTATTTCCTTATTATAGTCTGGGCCTAGTAGGCCAGTGAATATCTCTATCAAAAGAGATTTTGGCTTTTCGTCAGGAGCCCCCTCGGGGATGCCACGAACATGAAGATTGCTTCAGTGACCCCTATTATCCAAGCCCATGACTTGGGTGAGGAGAGAATCCGCAGACTTCATTTGATTTGTTAGGCGATCATCCATAGTTTTAAGAGTGCCGTGAAGTGCCAGGATATCTTCCTTTGCTTTAGTGAGTCTGTGGCCCTGGTCGTGTAGATCGGATTTGACCTCCGCCAGTTCGTCTTTGATGACCTGTTTGAGCTGCGTCATTAGCTCAATTTGGCTCTCTTTCAACTGAGTGAATAGGTGAGTAGACATCAAATTCAGGTCTTTTTTTGTCAATGGAACGAACTGATACGGGGCAGAATCATCGACTTCAGAGTCCTGTTTGTCAGAGGAATCCTCCTCAAGTTTTGTTTCTTCCCGGGGGTCTGAGGGAGATAAATGACATCTTTCAGGGATGGATACCCTCCGTTCTTCAACCCTTTGGTGCAGGAGAGTGTAGAAAGGTTTGCTTTCTGTTTTTTTCCCATTTTAGGGTGAAATAGTGTGCTCTGTATATTGATTAGTGTGGTCACCGGTCAGGAGCTCACGAACCACACGTCTTCTCACATCAAGGTCCGGACACGCCCCCCCGGTTATTGGCCATCTTTAGTGGCATCTAATCTTTCATAATTTCACACTACTATAATGTTTTATGACATTTAGTCAGTTTTAAAGCCCATCTGCTTGTCTTCTTTAAATGGCTTTTTTTTTTTGCAAACCAAAGCCTTTAATTGAAAGTTATTTTAATTTGTTTTACCACTACATATATGTGTCATATGTCTCTTCACTCCTTTTTATTATATGAAATTATGAATGCTTTTATGATTATCAATAAACTTATGGCTTGATATGCAGAGGAACTACTTTTAATGGGAGTCTGCATACCTTGCCAGAAGCCAGTGTAATAAACAGTAGACATAAAAATCTTAAATACATTTTTGTCTTGATAAATGAATTTGCTTGCACTTCTGTTATCACATTGTATAGACTATATATTTTTCTCTACATTCACAATAAAAACAATGTCCGTTTATTTTATGTTTTTAAATATACTTGATCCATTACACATATTGGAAACACATTTAAAGCACGTTGTCTTTTATTTCTGTTTTAATTAACAGCTTCGTGATGCTAGATTCTATGCAGTCTTAGAACTCAGTTAACAGCTCATTGCGACCTCCGGAGACTTGTAGCGGGATCCTACCTGTCAAATGAGGGCCCTTTGAGTGCACAACCAAAATTGAGTTAAAATAAATCCCCTTTTCTAAAGAATCAATAGACTGATACATGAGATATAGACCCCTGCTTGTAAGCTTACAATCTAGATGGAATGTTGGGCAGGAGACATATAAGGTATCAAAGAGGTCAAAGTGAAGGTGGTTGTACAGAATTCGGGATGGGTGGAGCTAGGTGGGTTTGGCCAGAGATTATGTGTGTTCTAGATGGATGAGTTGTAAGCTGTCTATTCCTAACAGTGAGAGGTTGGATTAGCTAGAGGTAACATAGGGTAATATCAGTTAAGTAGGGAGGCAATATAGGGAGGCTGAGGAGTGGAACACTTTGTAAGATTTTTAAATTTTAAATGTTATCCTAGAGCATATGAGAAGGGGATGGGACACTTCATCGCGGCTGCTTCCGCGCAGCCGCTTCACCGCGGACTCTACAGCACAAGACAGATCGTCGCTGGAGATTTCATCCCGGGACATTTCATCGCTAAAGGTAAGTATTTTACCGATTTTAGTTGGTTTAGAATTAGGGTTTAGGGGGTTAGAATTAGGTTTAGTGTTTAGTGTTAGGGGTTAATTTTACTATTAGGGGTCGGGGGTTAGTATTAGGGTTAGTATTGGGGTTTAGGGGGTTAACTTTAGTATTAGGGTTAGTATTAGGGTTAGTATTAGGGTTAGTATTGGGGTTTAGGGGGTTAACTTTAGTATTAGGGTTAGTATTAGGGGTCGGGGGTTAGTATTAGGGTTTAGGGGGTTAATTTTAGTATTGGGGTTAATTTTAGTGTTAGTATTGGGGTTTAGTGTTACTATTGGGGGGGGATCATTTATTAGGGGGGGTTATTTTCGTTTTACTTTTAGATTGTAAGAGCTGACAGTTCAGCGCTGAACTGTCAGCTCTTACATAGCTGCAGCCGCGGTGAAACGGCCGCGTTATTCTTCATTGCTGACAGTTCAGCGTTCTAACTGCCGCGCTGAACTGTCAGCGATGAAAATGCGGCGAAGAAGTGTCCTAGACCCTATGAGAAGCCACTGGAGCGAGTTGCAGAGAGGCATAGCAGGATTGAAAGATAAACAAAAATATGAGCCTTGCAGCTGTATTTTGAATAGATTGCATGGGAGAAAGATGATCCAGAGGTAGGCCAGTCAGGACGGTATTACAATAGTCAAGGTGAGAGATCACAAGTGAGTGCATTAGGCTTTTTGCAGTCCCTTAACTGGGAAATGGGCGAATCCGCTCAATTATCCTTAGGTGCAGATGACAGGATATTGTTAGAATCAGAACATGGGTAATGAAGGAGAGAGATGAGTAAAAAATGACCCCAAGCCATTGGACAAGGTCAGCAGGTACAATCACAAAGTCAGGTACAGGAACAGAGCTCAAGGGAGGGAAGATGATTGGCTCTGTTTGCAAAATATTACGTTTCAGTTAGCCCATCAGAAAAGAGGTGGCTTGGGCATGCTCAGTTTAGAGAGACAGCCCCAAGCCAGTATGTTATCTCATATTCTTAAACTGTAATATGGGAAACGTAAGAACGAGGATTGGCACTGTATCGATCAAAAGATAATGGGCATATCTGGTTTAGAGTGTATGCTCTGGTTAACTTAAGAAAGAGCTACAAAAAAAACCCCAGCTATACCTTTAGTTATTAAGGACTCTATTTTTGCATGGTTATACTTAATGAAGAAAAATTGGATTGAAGGATAAACTATTAAAAATTGCTACACTAGAGATACTACCCTATAATATTATTCAGTTGAAATTAAGTAAGTGATAGAACTATAAGATGAGTTAGGTGTCTGATTTAATGGTAGGGAATAAAATGAAAACTGTACAGCAGCTCTTTAATCAGTTTAAAAAAATACCCACTGAACTTTTCACTACACTTAGAATAAGTTATAGATACTGTTAATCAGTAGAAAGAACTCTATTTCTTATTGATTTGCACAGGAGTAAGATATGGGTAGCACAATGCTTTTTGGCAATGGAAATTACCATAGCTAGATGATGAAAACAACAGGATGAAATGAAATTGGTTGTAGTTATTAAGTTATCAGTGTGAAAAGAAAAGAGGTTTCTTCATCACACAACTGAAGTCTGAATTATAATATTCAATTTGGCAGAATGAGCTGATAAAATATCCTTGAGTGGGAGGAATGAAATATTGGTCTGTGTTTGATTCTCTCTTACTGGTGAGTGAGGGAGTGAGGGATGATTCGGAGCTGAATGGGCTTCACAATGTCTGTAATTTTTGTGTCTTCTATTTTCTTTCTTTTCCTAATATGATAAATAAATATAAATGAATATAATATCATTCACATAAGGAATTTACGCTGAATATTGCTGGCACATTATACAAATTTTTAATGTATCTAATGTAGTATGTGTACTTATGCTGGTGTGTGTGTCTGTGGGGTTGAGAGGCTATTAGGTATATGGGTGTATCTTTTAACTTCTTTTATGCGTTTCTGCAATTACGACTGAAATAAGTAATGCTGCATTTGGATATATTTGTATGTTATGTATTGTTTACCTTTTTACTGTGAGATATAAAATGTATTGGATTATAAAAAAAGAAGTTTCAGGTAACGATGAGACATCCAAGTGCAGATGGCTGACAGAAAGTCCCGGACACGTGACACAATAGAGGGAGTGAGGTAAGGAGAGGAGAGGTTGTCGTGTGCATACAGGTGGTATTGGAAGCCAAAATAGCTGAGTTTTCCTAAAGGAGAAGTGTCATGGGAGCCGGGTAGCTCATTTAACAATTTAGTAATTTAACTGCTGTTTATGTTGTGTTCATGTTGTGTACACTGCATAATTGTCCTTCCCATGTGATTAGCTGCCCAGTGGCTCCATGGTTTAAATGGATTAACTCTGTCTGGTCCTAATCCAATTATGTTTCTATTGCCCAAAGGGTTATCTAGATCTTGAGTTGTTGTCATTTGTAAAATGAATGTTGGTCTGATTTTTACCCTCTATACTTGTGTTGTCAAGTACTTGGAGGGGATATTCAGTGTGGGAATATATCTTCCTGAAGCTTCCTGTATACTATTCACTCAGGTACAGCAGGTGTACAAGGAGAACAACTCAGGTCTAAGGACCGACCCTTGCAGACCATCAGCAGACAGTGGAACTGGCTACAACGTCTCTCCAGCAAGCAACACTGAGAAGAAGAACCCAGTTAGGTGAAGCGAATAACCTTAAACCCTAAGGTAAGGCAATATACCTTACTACTGCCTGTTCGTTTACCTGTTATAGGTGATCTATGATTCAGAGGACTTTCAAAACTTTGCTTTGCTGTATTTGTCTCTTATATTCCATTTTTTGTTATATTATCGTTTTTGCAAATATATATTTGTCTTGCACTCATTTTTGCTTGCACTCATTTAATGTATTTATAGCTTTTCATATTCTGTCCCACTTTCTTTATTTTGAGTTATACCATTTATTCTTCACTACAACTACTTTACACTGTGTTGGCCCATATCTGCTAAGTGGCTCTCATTTGTATTGTGTTAGCAATTTGATTTTTGATCATACATTCACACTATTTGTATATGTATATTTTACTCTTTTTGGTGTAGTTTTGAAGTGTGTATATTGGTGTTCATCTTTATTTATAATTATTTTGCGCAATCCAGTTAGGTGAAGCCTGATCCAAGAGAGCACCACACCACCTGTGCCAATCTAGAAAAATCTGTTAAGAAAGAGGTGGTAGTCAAGTGTCAAAGGTAGTAGAGAGATCTCAGAGGATCAGCACTGAGTCTTTAGATTTAGTCTTTAGTGTTATATACACTAGACATGTAAACAGAGATGTGTTTGTCAGAAGTTGAACTCAAATGATAAACTTGAAAAAGGAAGTAGCCACATATGTAGCAAATGCATTGCACTTTTATAAAACCAAAATAGTGGTAAGCTCTAAATTATGAAGACCCCAAGGAAGTGCTTAACGCATTTAATACTTCAAATAAAGGCAACCAATACAAGAAAAACACAAAGAATTTATATATACCAGCATAAATCACAATTGTGTTTGCAAAATCCTAAGTGGGTCAAACTATGGAGTAAAAACTAATTTAAATTTTTTTCATCACCTATGATCTAAGCCTAATTTACATAGTACATAGTACATAGTAATTAGCTATTTCTTTAGGATCCATGATATTCATCATATTAATCAGTCATATTTTTCAATGAACTATTATTTCACTTTTTTTATCCTTTATTTATAACTAGCATGGTGGTCTGTGAATAAACATGTGAACACTCTTCATAGTGCTTCTTAATATCTAAAAGTGTCATTTAATCAATAGTATCAGCTATTGTCAGGTTGCTCATGTGAAAAACAAGTATATTTATCTAAAATGAATATGATAAACTTCCATTTTCCAATTATCACTGTGGGTTTAAAGGAACAGTATCACCTGAGCATTTTTTTTTACTGGGAGTGCAAAGATAAAAAATTGATTGAGAATGTTTTACACATTTTATTATCAAAACTGCAAGCAAATGCCTAAATTAGAAGAAACATTTGTTTTAACTGTGAATATACTGTCTCCTGTTTTATGACATCACCTGTGGCATTGTATGCAAATGACTCCTTTCCCATTGAAAAGCAGTTAATTTGCATACAATGCAGGCGCCTATCCTCCAACTGTACTACGTGTGCGCTTCACACCTAGCACAACCCCACAATGTATTTCCGGGGCTTGTGTGCTCTGAACAGACAACACACAAACCCTGAAAATACACAAAATAAATTTGAGAGGCTGACAGCAGCAGCGAATTCTGCACCAGAGTCACTCACTCTGTTGCCAATTCAACCAGAAAGAAAAGTATATGAAGTTATTTTCGTATACTTTTTGTGCTGGTCGAATTGGCAAAAGAATGAGTGACTCTGATGGCGGATTTGCTTTCTGTCGTCAGCCTCTCAGATATGTTTCATGTAGGTGTGCTGCCAGTTCGGTGCACACCTGTCACTCAGGAGCTGTATATGCCCCTGATACCATGCCACAGGTGATGTCATAATCAGGAGACTCCACAGACATTTAAAACACATTTTTCTCCTCATCATTTTCTATGCTCTTCATCCACAGTATAGACAATATTCAGGTGATACAGTCCCTTGAAGTATGAATCACTCAAAAGGGATTATTTTTAGGTATTTTTTCATAATTATTTTCCAATTACCTCACTTTTTATTTTACTGTTTGGATTAGGATTTGGGATTAGAATTTGAGGTGGGAAAAACCAAAGATGGAACCTTTATAAACAATTTAAGATGTTTGATGTTTATTTTTGTTCCCTTCTGTGTTGGTCATCAGATATGATTTACTTTTCTTTTTTCTTCCTAAATTTGTAGCTCTTTCAGAGCCAGGGGTTGCAGTGGTGGCACATTGAGCTACCATTCCCTGCTTGCATTGAAAATGAACATCCTTTAAACTATACTGAATGTAGGCACTTCAGGAACCACACAATATTAGAATTGGTAGCAATTGTAAGAATACCAGGTTAACCTTCCAAAAAAATAATGTCAGAAAATGGGCGAGAGATGGGTAACTCTGAAAAAAATAAAAATTTCTGCAGCACAATTTAACCAGATGAAACAATATTGTGCTTGTTCATATATTTTTGGATCCCCGAAATTAAATTGTGGCTTTATTGCCATTCATAACTTACAGGTAGTGTTAAGTATTGGCTTAACCTAATGATTTCACATTTCTGTTTGAAAGATTAAAAATATCTGCAGCCAGATAGTGTCGTAGCTTCCAAATCATTACCATTCCGTATTATCCTAGATGGATGAGCACTTGCTAAAAATATCAAAGCCTATTGTTAAGTAACAATAGCGCTGACAAGCTCTCATGTGATTTATGGGATGCATATATAATCATTATGATGGAGTATATTCTTGGACAATTGTGTCAAAATGTAATGACTAGACGAATGACTTTAACTGCCAATATCTAAAATACTGCAAGAACAAGAGTCTAGTGAACTAATTTAACAAGTTAATTACACAAGTGTACTGCCAATTATAAAAATTTGGGGTATCATTTAGCAATTTCAAATATTATACTATATTAATTTTTTCTATACATAAGTTGAGCAATGAAACATTAGGTAGTTCCTGTGCGATTTCAATGCACTGTGGGCTATATTAATCTTTTGGTAACATTTGTTTAGTTAGGTCATTTATCATGTTTGTATTTGTGCCTAGCTGTAGAGTAATGTACACTGGTACATAGTTTGGGAAGAAATATGACACTTTTGGGAACAGCCATAACACTGTTTTTACAATTAAAAATATTGGGGGGGGGGGGGGGGTGCCCATTAAGATACCAGTAGTATTGTAACATTAAGATGCCATAATTGTTGTGCCATTAAGATGCCAGTAATGTTGAGCCATTCAGATGCCAGTAATATTGTGCCATTCAGATGCCAGTAATATTGTGCCATTTAGATGCCTTTAATATTGTGCCATTAAGATGCCAATAATATTGTGCCAGTCAGATGCCTGTAATATTGTACCAGTCAGATGCCTGTAATATTGTGCCATTCAGATGCCAGTAATATTGTGCCATTCAGATGCCTGTAATATTGTGCCATTCAGATGCCTGTAATATTGTGCCATTAAGATGTCAGTATGATTGTGCCAGTCAGATGCCAGTAATATTGTGCCAGTCAGATGCCAGTAATATTGTGCCATTCAGATGCATTTAATATTGTGCCATTAAGATGCCAGTAATATTGTGCCAGTCAGATGCCTGTAATATTGGGCCATTCAGATGCCAGTAATATTGTGCCAGTCAGATGCCTGTAATATTGTGCCATTCAGATGCCACTAATATTGTGCCAGTCAGCTTCCAGTAATATTGTGCCATTAAGATGCCACTAATATTGTGCCAGTCAGCTTCCAGTAATATTGTGCCATTAAGATGCCAGTAATATTGTACCATTCAGATGCCTGTAATATTGTGCCATGAAGATGCCAGTATGATTGTGCCAGTCAGATGCCAGTAATATTGTGCCATTCAGATGCCTTTAATATTGTGCCATTAAGATGCCAGTAATATTGTGCCAGTCAGATGCCTGTAACATTGTGCCATTCAGATGCCAGTAATATTGTGCCAGTTAGATGCCTGTAATATTGTGCCATTCAGATGCCTGTAATATTGTGCCATTAAGATGCCAGTAATATTGTGCCAGTCAGATGCCAGTAATATTGTGCCATTAAGATGCCAGTATTATTGTGCCAGTCAGATACCAGTAATATTGTGCCATTCAGATGCCTTTAATATTGTGCCATTAAGATGCCAGTAATATTGTGCCATCAAGATGCCAGTAATATTGTGCCAGTCAGATGCCTGTAATATTTAGCCATTTAGATGCCAGTAATATTGTGCCATTCAGATGCCAGTAATATTGTGCCATTCAGATGCCTTTAATATTGTGCCATTAAGATGCCAGTAATATTGTGCCAGTCAGATGCCTGTAATATTGTGCCATTCAGATGCCTGTAATATTGTGCCAGTCAGATGCCAGTTATATTGTGCCAGTCAGATGCCTGTAATATTGTGCCATTCAGATGCCAGTAATATTCTGCCATTAAGATGGCAGTAATATTGTGCCATTCAGATGCCAGTAATATTGTGCCAGTCAGCTGCCAGTAATATTGTGCCATTCAGATGCCTGTAATATTGTGCAATTAAGATGCCAGTATTATTGTGCCAGTCAGATGCCAGTAATATTGTGCCATTCAGATACCTGTAATATTGTGCCAGTCAGATGCCAGTAATATAGTGGCAGTCAGATGGCAGTAATATTGTGCCATTCAGATGCCTGTAATATTCTGCCATTAAGATGGCAGTAATATTGTGCCAGTCAGATGCCAGTAATATTGTGCCCTTCAGATGCCTGTAATATTGTGCCATTCAAAAACCAGACATATTGTGCCATTACTATGCTCCTTATATTCCCCCTCTCCTCCCCTCATTCCCTAGTACTCACAGCCGGGCTTCTGCTCCGTCTCCCCCGGTCAGACGTCTCCTCCGTGCTGTCTACTGAGGAGGGAAACAGTCACCGCATGTGACATGATATCACATCCGGTGTCAGTTTGTTTTTTTCAGGTCAGAAAAAGAACGTTTACCAGCTCAATGTGCTGTGAACAGGGCAAGCAGGGGCTGGGGGCCCACAGGACAACTGCCTTGGGGCCCTCAGGAGTAGCTGCCCCATTTGCCCACGTTAAAGATGGCCCTGGGGGTCCACCTCAAGCTTTTGAAAAGGCTGGAAATATTTTAATGTTTTTTTTTGTGGTCAGAAAAAGTAATATTACTTTTTTGAGAGGGTGGTGGATGAGAGGTTAATATATGAAGCAGTTTAAGCATGCATGGGATAAGCATAATGCCATCCTTGATATAAGATAAGACCAGGGACTAATGAAAATATTACTTTACCGAGACGGTAGTGGATGCATGGAAGAGTCTTCCAGTAGAAGTGGTAGAGGTTAATACAGTGAAGGTGTTTAAGCATGCATGGGATAGGCATAAAGCTACCATTGATATAAGACAAGCCCAGGCACAAAGCAGAACAGTTAGGAGGCATGTAAGTGGCCTTTCTGGGGGTGGGGTTGCATGGTAGTGTGGGGGGCCCCAGGGCAATTTTTGCACCGGGGCCCGGTGGTTTCTAGTTACCGCTCTGATGTGTTTAAAACAAATTTAATGGAAAATCTACAGCGTTTTCTATCTTGCTCCTAGTTCAAATATCATAAAACAGCTTACATTTTATATATTTAAATAGAAATGTTTTAATAAAATAATACAATTAAAGATTCTTAGTTCTCTCAGGGGGCAGACAAGAATCTTGGGTCAGATATTCACTCACCTTGGTTCAGATGAAGGATGATCTGACTCAAGATTCTAAACAACATGTCTGCCACCTGGTAGAGCTATTTGGAGCAAAGAGGCCTCAATAAGGTTTTTTATTTGGATTCTTTCATTAGCATATCTATTTGAAATGCCTACACTGCAAGTGATCTTTCAATTAAACAAAACTTTTTTTAACTAAAGTTGTCATTTAATGTAATTATGTCTGTATAGAATGATACAAGACATCTGCTTAGTTTCTCTAAACATTGCTGTCAGAGGCGGCTCTCTAATCAGGCAAGTTAGGAAGCAGCCTAAGGCCTCGGATTTGAGGGGCCCTGCGGTTGCCTAACTCACCTGATAGATTTGTAAAGCAGGTCGCTGGCCCTTTAAATGCAGCTAGTTGCGGATGTTTCCCGGAGGTAACAGCTCAGTGATCACATGATCTCTCACACTCTCCCTCTCTCCCTGCACGCTATCAGATCTGGCGCACAGGAAGTGACATAGCAGCCTTTCCTGCATGTGGAGTCTGTGCATGGAAGGAGAGAGAAACTGCAAGCTCAGGTAAGCTGAGGAAAATGCCAAGTCTGAAGGGCATATTGGCAAATCTGGGCATCATATTGGAAAGTCTGGGGATCAGAATGGCAGGTCTAGGGTTCAGAATGACAGGTCTAGGGTTCAGAATGGCATGTCTAGGGATCAGAATGGCAGATCTGGGGATTAGAACGGCAGGTCTAGTGATCAGAATGGCAAGTATGAGTGGGCATATGTATGTTCCCTTATGATCTCCTCCTATTTATTGGATATTATTTACCACATTCTTTAACCCCTTCATGACCAGACTGTTTTTGGAATGTTGTGCGTTAGTGACCGAGTCTGTTTTAACACTTCTGAGGTGTTTGTGTTTAGCTTTCATTTTCTTCTTTGTCAGTTGCTGTACCCACACATATTATATATTGTTTTTTTCAGGACAAGAAGGACTTTCTTTTCATGACATTATTTTGTTCATATCATGTATTGTATTGTGTAAAAAATAGTAAAATATGGTAAAAATTAAAAAAAATAAACACTTTTCCTGACTTTTCTTTGTAAATTCTTTTACTAAGCTTCAAAAGCTAATGAAAAAACGTGCTAAATAGATTCGACTATAGGTCCTGAGTTCATAAATACCCAATGTTTATATGTTTTTTTGCTTTTTTTTGCATGTTTTAGGTTAATAAATACAAGTAGCATTTAGCTGTTTCAAAACCATTTTTTTTTTAAATTAGCGTTAGTGACACTAAAACACCGATATCTGATATAAATCGCTGAATAACCCCCCATATGTACACATTTTTATAAAGTAGACATCCCAGGGCATTAAACTTGGGGTAATTTGACACTTTTCACTCTGTCATTTTACCACCAATCTTTGACAAGCTTTGGCGTAGTAATTTTGTGTGTGTTTTATTTCCACACACTTTGAAACTTAGGTATGAATTTAAAGGGGCTCTTCTATTTTATTGCCCAAAAAACCCCAATATATGTTCAGCAACTTCCCCTGAGTATAGCGGTACCCCACATGTATAGGTGTGCTAGGTTTATGTGGCAGGTACAGGGCAAAATTTAGGATATGGTTATTGCAGCTTTAAAACGTGTATTTATTATGTAATACTTGTGACTACATTTCCTATCATGCTCAGCCAGCCAAAAGCTACCGTAGCAGAATAGGAAATGTAGTCTATAGTAGGAAGCACCGATTTTTGCTATCCTTGCTATCCTGCGGCTGCATGGATCAAATATCCAGCTGCTGCGGGCCCCTATCTACTGCTGGGGGCCAATGCAAAGCACTGGCCCCACTAGCAGTCTTTTTTTTTTTAAATAAAATATCCCTAGCGGACCACAGACAGACATAACATGTCACTGGTCCTCTACGGAATAACTTTTTATTTTTATACAATTTATTATTATTATTTTTAATTTTTAATTTATTTAATTTTTAATTTTTTTTACATTTTTTTATTTTTATTTAATTCTAACCTTAACCCTATGGTTATGGTTAGTACAAACCCTAATTCTAACTCTAGGATTAGGGTTTTGATGAACTCTAACCCTAACCCAAGAGTTAGGATTAGCACAATAGGGAAAAAAATTAATAAAAAAAAAAGTTTTTTTTTTATTAAAAAAATCATTTGGGGGGGGGCTGGTTGTTACTGGGGGGGACCAGGGGGAGACTTGACACACTATATTTAGTCTCTCCCTGCCCCACGATCACTGTGGAGCAGGGAGAGACTATAGCTGTCAAAGCAGGCACCTGCTTTGACAGCTATTAACATCCGGGCGCTGTGATTGGCTGTCACAGTGCCCGGATGTTTCCGTACCCAGCGTCCCTTATGCTTTAAACGCAGGGCATTCCACGATGGCATGGACCCTTTAAGGACAACTGTTGGGGAAATATATACCTATGTTTAAATGAAGAATTGCGTCAAAATGATATGTTTTAAATAAGATCGCTTTAATGAAAGGAAACAGATAAAGTACTTTATTGAGCCCTCTTTGCTCCCTAAGGAGGCGGACATGTTGATCTGAATCTTCGGTCATGTCTTTCCTCATCTTTAGTTTGAACAAAGGAAGAGAAAGTTTTACATTTTTTCCCTTAAGCCAAATAAGTGATAATTAAAATAAAATCCTTCATGACCAAGAAAAAACAGCATTTGGTAAAACAACCGGGCATTTCAGCTTTCAGCCATGGTCCCAATGATGCAAGTGTAAAATGAATACACCACGCAAGAGAAGAGACAACAACAACGATTGGAAATTTTAAAATTATTTTTATTGTATTTTTATTGTGTACCTAAGCCAAATGATCCAGAGGAAGGCGAAAAACTTGAGGGACAAGTAAAAAATTCCTTCCTGACCCTGAAAAACAGCGATCGGTGTACAATCCTGGATCGGGGCTAATGACTATGTGTGATAATGCAAGTGTAAATAAACACACCACACAAGAAAAGGTTCTAAAGTTCTCTTTAATTTCATTTTTAAAGTCCAAGCCAAATGATCCAGAGGAAGGAAAAAAAAACTTGTATAACAAGTAAAAAAAAACCTTCCTTGCCCTGAAAAAACAGTGATCGACTGTACAGCCTTGGATCGGGCTATTGACTTTAAAAAGGATTCTGGGACATGATGTGCATGACAGGCTCATGCAATTGTATAGTATAGAACGCAATATAAAAATAAAACTTACTATACTATAAAATGACATGGATCCTGCGATGATTGTTGCATCCTTCCATCTTGTTCCTCACCACGAGATTATCCTTCCATCTTGTTCCTCAGCCATGAGATTATCCTTCTGTCTTGTTCCTCAGCCGCGAGATTATTCTTCCATCTTGTTCCTCAGGCACGAGATTATCCTTCGGTCTTGTTCCTCAGCCACGAGATTATCCTTCTATTTTGTTCCTCAGCCACGAGATTATACTTCCATCTTGTTCCTCAACCATGATATTATCCTTCAGTCTTGTTCCTCAGGCACGAGATTATCCTGTTGATGAGTCTTTGACGTCCTGGGACACTTGGGGAAAAAATTAAACCATCAGTTTCCAAGGTTCAGATACCTTTTATACATGAGCCTTGCAAACTAATGGCTTCACAGCCACATTAAGACTCTGTAGCACAACCTTCCCATATATATACACTGTAGCCATTATGATGCATTAGCCATTATGAAGCCCACTGACCAACAATGCCCATATAAGGAAATGGGCAGGGCAGGGCAGGGTGTGGCAGGGCATGGTTAACATTAAATATTTTCATTCACAGCTTCATGTTGCAAAACCATTCTAAATTGATGTGTTTTCACCTAGATTGGAGTCAAAAACTATTTAAATACATTAACGTCACATTAATATTAGTCATTTCATTAAATTAATTTTACTTTAGGTACATGTCTGAACCAATGCTTACTTAAATCAGGCAGTAATTATTTGTTTCCTTTATAATTCAATGCCATATCTTATGTGTTTCAGTGGCGTACTTACTGTTAGTGCAAGGGTTGCAGCTGGGACCAGGCCCGTCACTACAGGGGCCCGGCTGCCCTGCGAGCTCTGCAAAAAAAAAAGTGTGGGTAAACGTGGCAGCTGCCCAGGGCCCATTCATTCCTGGAGGCCCAAAGCAGCTTCCCCGTGGGCCCCCATTGCTGCCCGTTGACTGTCTCACACGGAGACAGTCACTATCTGGCAGCTGCCGGGAGACCCGCATCCCTGCTTTTCCTCACAGCCACGATTGGAAATTTTAAAATTATTTTTATTGTATTTTTATTGTGTACCTAAGCCAAATGATCCAGAGGAAGGCGAAAAACTTGAGGGACAAGTAAAAAATTCCTTCCTGACCCTGAAAAACAGCGATCGGTGTACAATCCGGGATCGGGGCTAATGACTATGTGTGATAATGCAAGTGTAAATAAACACACCACACAAGAAAAGGTTCTAAAGTTCTCTTTAATTTCATTTTTAAAGTCCAAGCCAAATGATCCAGAGGAAGGAAAAAAAACTTGTATAACAAGTAAAAAAAAACCTTCCTGGCCCTGAAAAAACAGTGATCGACTGTACAGCCTTGGATCGGGCTATTGACTTTAAAAAGGATTCTGGGACATGATGTGCATGACAGGCTCATGCAATTGTATAGTATAGAACGCAATATAAAAATAAAACTTACTATACTATAAAATGACATGGATCCTGCGATGATTGTTGCATCCTTCCATCTTGTTCCTCACCACGAGATTATCCTTCCATCTTGTTCCTCAGCCATGAGATTATCCGTCTGTCTTGTTCCTCAGCCGCGAGATTATTCTTCCATCTTGTTCCTCAGGCACGAGATTATCCTTCGGTCTTGTTCCTCAGCCACGAGATTATCCTTCTATTTTGTTCCTCAGCCACGAGATTATACTTCCATCTTGTTCCTCAACCATGATATTATCCTTCAGTCTTGTTCCTCAGGCACGAGATTATCCTGTTGATGAGTCTTTGACGTCCTGGGACACTTGGGGAAAAAATTAAACCATCAGTTTCCAAGGTTCAGATACCTTTTATACATGAGCCTTGCAAACTAATGGCTTCACAGCCACATTAAGACTCTGTAGCACAACCTTCCCATATATATACACTGTAGCCATTATGATGCATTAGCCATTATGAAGCCCACTGACCAACAATGCCCATATAAGGAAATGGGCAGGGCAGGGCAGGGTGTGGCAGGGCATGGTTAACATTAAATATTTTCATTCACAGCTTCATGTTGCAAAACCATTCTAAATTGATGTGTTTTCACCTAGATTGGAGTCAAAAACTATTTAAATACATTAACGTCACATTAATATTAGTCATTTCATTAAATTAATTTTACTTTAGGTACATGTCTGAACCAATGCTTACTTAAATCAGGCAGTAATTATTTGTTTCCTTTATAATTCAATGCCATATCTTATGTGTTTCAGTGGCGTACTTACTGTTAGTGCAAGGGTTGCAGCTGGGACCAGGCCCGTCACTACAGGGGCCCGGCTGCCCTGCGACCTCTGCAAAAAAAAAAGTGTGGGTAAACGTGGCAGCTGCCCAGGGCCCATTCATTCCTGGAGGCCCAAAGCAGCTTCCCCGTGGGCCCCCATTGCTGCCCGTTGACTGTCTCACACGGAGACAGTCACTATCTGGCAGCTGCCGGGAGACCCGCATCCCTGCTTTTCCTCACAGCCACGATTGGAAATTTTAAAATTATTTTTATTGTATTTTTATTGTGTACCTAAGCCAAATGATCCAGAGGAAGGCGAAAAACTTGAGGGACAAGTAAAAAATTCCTTCCTGACCCTGAAAAACAGCGATCGGTGTACAATCCGGGATCGGGGCTAATGACTATGTGTGATAATGCAAGTGTAAATAAACACACCACACAAGAAAAGGTTCTAAAGTTCTCTTTAATTTCATTTTTAAAGTCCAAGCCAAATGATCCAGAGGAAGGAAAAAAAACTTGTATAACAAGTAAAAAAAAACCTTCCTGGCCCTGAAAAAACAGTGATCGACTGTACAGCCTTGGATCGGGCTATTGACTTTAAAAAGGATTCTGGGACATGATGTGCATGACAGGCTCATGCAATTGTATAGTATAGAACGCAATATAAAAATAAAACTTACTATACTATAAAATGACATGGATCCTGCGATGATTGTTGCATCCTTCCATCTTGTTCCTCACCACGAGATTATCCTTCCATCTTGTTCCTCAGCCATGAGATTATCCTTCTGTCTTGTTCCTCAGCCGCGAGATTATTCTTCCATCTTGTTCCTCAGGCACGAGATTATCCTTCGGTCTTGTTCCTCAGCCACGAGATTATCCTTCTATTTTGTTCCTCAGCCACGAGATTATACTTCCATCTTGTTCCTCAACCATGATATTATCCTTCAGTCTTGTTTCTCAGGCACGAGATTATCCTGTTGATGAGTCTTTGACGTCCTGGGACACTTGGGGAAAAAATTAAACCATCAGTTTCCAAGGTTCAGATACCTTTTATACATGAGCCTTGCAAACTAATGGCTTCACAGCCACATTAAGACTCTGTAGCACAACCTTCCCATATATATACACTGTAGCCATTATGATGCAGTAGCCATTATGAAACCCACTGACCAACAATGCCCATATAAGGAAATGGGCAGGGCAGGGTGTGGCAGGGCATGGTTAACATTAAATATTTTCATTCACAGCTTCATGTTGCAAAACCATTCTAAATTGATGTGTTTTCACCTAGATTGGCGTCAAAAACTATTTAAATACATTAACGTCACATTAATATTAGTCATTTCATTAAATTAATTTTACTTTAGGTACATGTTTGAACCAATGCTTACTTAAATCAGGCAGTAATTATTTGTTTCCTTTATAATTCAATGCCATATCTTATGTGTTTCAGTGGCGTACTTACTGTTAGTGCAAGGGTTGCAGCTGGGACCAGGCCTGTCACTACAGGGGCCCGGCTGCCCTGCGACCTCTGCAAAAAAAAAAGTGTGGGTAAACGTGGCAGCTGCCCAGGGCCCATTCATTCCTGGAGGCCCAAAGCAGCTTCCCCGTGGGCCCCCATTGCTGCCCGTTGACTGTCTCACACGGAGACAGTCACTATCTGGCAGCTGCCGGGAGACCCGCATCCCTGCTTTTCCTCACAGCCACCGGAAGTAACACCGGTGGTTGTATTTCCTGCACGCACAGTGCATGCAGGAAACATTTCGGAGCAGACGTCCGGCGAGCAGCATACAGGTAAGTACTGGGAAGAGGAGGGGGGGGGGGGCTGCAGATAATGGGCAAAATCACTGGCAAATAGGCAAATTAATACTGGCAAATAACACTGGCAAATGAGCAAAATATGAGTGGCATATGGGGCAAATAACAATGGCAAATGGGTAAAATAATACTGGAAAAGGACAAGATGTGAGTGGCAAATGGGCAAAATATGATTGGCATATGGGCAAAATAGCACTGGCAAATGGGCAAAATATGAATGACAAATGATGGGCAAAATATGACTGGCAAATGAAATGTAAAATATGACTAGCAAATGATGGGCAAAATAATACTGGCTGTGGCATATTATGGGCAGGTTAATAGTGGCATATTAATGGGGAAAATGGCTGTTGCATATTAATTGGCAATCTGAATGTCTGGCTGTGGCATATTAATTGGCAGGCTAATCGTAGCATAATGGGAAAATTGGGGAAAGTGACACCATGGCATGTTCTGCAGGGGCAGTTCAGTGGGACAAAGTGACATTGTGGTATGTTCTGGTGGGCAAATTTACACTGTGGCATGCCAAATCGTGTGGGTGCCATATGAGTACTAGCCAAGTGCTGTGGGTACTGTATAGTGTTGTATTAAGACCTTTAGGCGCAGTGTGGGTGCAGAGGAACATAATACAAATAAGAAATTGACAATTTTTCAATAACATTTTTATTACTTATGAAAATAGTTGAATATAATATTAAAAAGTTCATATAAGTATACATGCAGCTAGTTATATACATATATTTGGGGTCCACAGGGCCGTCTTTAATAGTGATTGGACCCTGGGCAAGAATTTGCTTGGGACCCCTGGACCCTGCCCCCCCTCCTGCATGCAATCATGCCATCCATCGCAATGTTACCCTCCCCCCCCCCAACACACACAAAAAAACATAAAAATAAGCACACACAATTGGACTTTTCTTGCAGTGAGTATTTTTATTGCATTGTATAAAATGTGTATATTATGTGTATAATTGTAGTATATAAACTGTATATTTGGATAAAAATGTGTATATATGGCTGCAATATGTATACCATCTTACTATGCAACAATGCACTACAACTACTCATTACCTAAATTAAAAAAATATACAGATATTAGAGAGCACTTACATATGTTCATATATTTATAAATATCTAAACACATATTGCTCTCTCTAACTAGTTGCATTTATACTTATATGAACTTCTTAATATTATATTCAACTATTGTCATATGTAATAAAAATGTTATTGAAGACTTGCATTTCTTGTTTTTATTCCCTTTTTCTGCACCCACATTGCACCTAACGGACTTAATACAGCCCCATAGAGTAGCCACAGCACTTGTCATGCACCTATATTGCACCCACAGCACTTGTCGTGCACCTATATTGCACCCACAGCACATGGCTTACACTCATATTGCACCCACACAATTCTGCTACAGTGTAAATTTGCACCGTTTGTCCATTAAATATGCCACAGTCAATGTGCCCATGAATATGCCAGTATTATTTTGCCATTAATATGCCACAGACATTTTTCCCATTTATATACCAGTGTTATTGTGCTATTCAGATACCAGTAATATTGTACAATTAAGATGCCCCAGCCAATTTGCCCATTAAGATACCAGTAGTATTGTACCATTAAGATGCCATAATTGTTGTGCCATTAAGATGCCAGTAATATTGTGCCATTCAGATGCCAGAAATATTGTGACATTCAGATGCCTGTTATATTGTGCCATTAAGATGCCAGTATTATTGTGCCAGTCAGATGCCAGTAATATTGTGCCCTTCAGATGCCTGTAGTATTGTGCCAGTCAGATGCCAATAATATTGTGCCATTCAGATGCCTGTAATATTGTGCCATTAAGATGGCAGTAATATTGTGCCAGTCAGCTGCCAGTAATATTGTGCCATTAAGATGCCAGTAATATTATGCCATTCAGATGCCTGTTAGATTGTGCCATTAAGATGCCAGTATTATTGTACCAGTCAGATGCCAGTAATATTGTGCCAGTCAGATGCCAGTAACTTTGTGCCCTTCAGATGCCTGTAGTATTGTGCCAGTCAGATGCCAGTAATATTGTGCCATTAAGATGGCAGTAATATTGTGCCAGTCAGATGCCAGTAATATTGTGCCATTCAGACGCTTGTAATATTGTGCCATTCAGATGCCTGTAATATTGTGCCATTCAAATACCAGTAATATTGTGCCATTCAAATACCAGTAATATTGTGCCATTACAGTGCTCGTCATATTCCTCCCCCCCCCCCCCCCCATTCCCTAGTACATACCGCCTGGCTTCTGCTCCGTCTCCCCCGGACAGACATCTCGTCAGTGCACTCTTCCCTCCTGCACGGAGGAGGGAAACAGTCACCGGATGTGACGTGATGTCACTTCTGGTGTCAGTTATTTATTTATTTATTTCCGGCCGGAAAAGAACATTCACCAGCGCAATGCGCTGTGAACAGGGCAAGCAGGGGCTGGGGGCCCACAGGACAGCTGCCTTGGGCCCCCCAGGAGTAACTGGGCCCAAGGCAGCTGCCCCGTTTGCCCCACGTTAAAGACGGCCCTGTCTCCTAGCTATGGAATAATTTATTATTCACTTTAATAGTAAAGTATAAATGATACAGTCATTAAACCAAACTAATAATGATTTGCATTCCTCTCATCATTACATTAAACAAGCGATTACCTAGCTTCACATTGACTTTCATAATAACCTGTGCTTAGTCAGGAAGAAATGGGTTTACCACAGCATTTATTGCAACTGTACTGTGACATTTAAATTAATTTATACTCATTTTTTTGTGATATAAAAAAATAATTGTTTTACTGCAGAATACCATAAAGAAGATTAAAATTTTGGTCTGTAAACATTTATAATCTATTCTACAAAAATGGCATTAGGAAAAGTTGCAACACGACAGATGGTGATTTAATTTGCTAATTCAAATGCCATCTGAGCTCATATTTTTCCACAGATAATCTCTTTTATGCTGGAATATCTTATTTAGTATAAGTAGTCCCAAAACCCCATTAAGTAATTTATGTCTCTATTTTAGCTAATGTAATTCATGAATGCAAGAAACACTTTTGTTCAAATTTGAGATGTTTTAGGTTTTGTATTATTTGAAAATATGGCATTTATCATATATAACTTCTCTTTTTTTCCCCTATTGTTCAACAAAGAGATTTCTAGTGACTGGTTAATTAACAGAGATGTATAAAAGGACAAGAGGATATCCTCCAACACAGGAGTAGGCAGCAACATTCCTCATGGTGAACAAATACCACTTGTATCTGTGACAGATAATTTAATGATGTTCTATGGAGTTTCGCAGCCTGTTCCACGAACGCTGGTATCCTTGTACAGATACTTTACCCACTGGAATAGCAATGCTTTCATAGACCAAGAGAGGTTGTGCTATCATATAAAATAGATACCATCGAAAATGGTCTGGATATTTTTGTTATAGAAAGATGCTCCGTCTTTATAAAAAAAAAAATAGAATCAATACTAATATATATATATTTTATTATATATCAATCGTTATTAGTTTTTTTTGTAAAAAATAAAAATGACAATACAATCTTATCCATACAAATAGATATTGTATATAGTCTACAATGTTTTCTTTCAGATCTTTATAACAGGAATATCAAAAAAGAGAAACATATGGTACTGTAACATTTGACAGTTAAGTTTTCTTTCAGATCTTTATGACAACCATATCGCAAAAAAGAATTAAAAAAAAAAAAGTCCAACCAAGAAAAAGAAAAGGAAAGAAAAACAGAAGGGCATAAGAAAACATTTTAGAATTTCTATGTTTTAATCAGAGGGGTACTTATCAAATTATATCCATATATAGTATCTCTACATTCATACCATGCATACTTGAACCATGTATATCAACATTCATACATCTAATCTAAGGCGGAGAGAATTAATTTAGCCACCATTATCATCTGAGAGGGGAGTCGAGCCGGGCGATCATGAAACAAAGGATATTAGTTTCCAACATCATTACAAGGCTCCATCAACTCATAGAGGGGGGTCTACTAAAATTACACGAGAGGCAGGAGCGCATCAGTCCCTGAATTTGATATTGCGTTGCAGGTGGCCCATATACTCTCATACTTATCAACTGTATCATCATTCTTATTGAAAAATATTTCCCCTGCTTTAGCCTAAAAATCAATTTGAGCTTTGATCTCCAGCCATAGTGGAAGGTCTGCTCTCTTCCAATACCTCGCCATACATATCTTAAATGCCAGCAGTATGTTAATACACAAGGAGTGATTGAATTTATCTGTAGTAGGGAGTTTAAAATGAAAGAGAAATGTTTGAGGCTTCATTTCATATCTGAATCCAAACAGACTGGTAAACAACATTGATAATCTTCTCCTGTATTCATCTAAGCTACTACAGGCCCACCATACATGAAAGTGGCTACCTTGCTCCATTTGGCATCTCCAGCATGGATTAATGGAGGCCTCTTGAAGTTTAGCTAGCCTGAATAGCACCAAATACCATCAGTGTACACGCTTGTAAAATTGTTCATGCAGATTACTGCAGTGTACCGCCCTCCTGGTATTCCTCAAGGCTTTAAACAAGGTTTGTAGTGGGAAGGTTAAGTTAATTTCATGACACCAGTGGAGGAAAGCTTTAGGATTCTTGGTTAGTCTGTTGAATTCAAAAAATCTTAGAATCCTAGAGATCAATTTATTTGACAGATTGTTTGTCATAAGCTTTCCCCATGCCTCAGAGTATATTGGGGGTTTTGATAACAGAAAAAAACTTAATCCTAAAATAGTTAAAAGTTCCCTTGGCGGAATACCAAATGTTCTGCAAAGAACTGAGAAGGGGGTCAGAGATTCAGCTATGTATAGATCTCCAATATGTATCACTCCCTTATTAATCAATACCATCAGATCTCAGTCTGATATATAGATAGAGATAATGTCTAAGGGGGCATTTTTTGCAGAAAGAATTTTTAATCTTAAAACTTTTTTTAATAAGAAAAATGGAGGTCATAATCTCTTTACTTATTGTTGATTTTACATCAAGAGTTTTATAGTATTTAGATGTTAACAAACACAATAATGAAGGATTTATGTTGTTGCATCTTACTCTTTCAATATCGTATCAGCCGATCTTTCTGTTGCCAGGTTGATTTGAGGCAAGTATGTGTGTCAACTGAGAAGCATCAAAGCGACTGTTTAAATCAGGATATGCCAGCCCGTCTTGATTCAGATTATGTCTAATTGTTGTATTGAATCAATACTAATATTTAATCAAGTAACGGAGGAATTTTGGGGACTATGTGGCAAAATTAGAATTTGCTTAATTAGTTTTTTGTTTGCCTTTTTTGGATCATTAGTAGGATCAGCAACAGGCAAATGAATGCACGTGATGGTCTTTTTTCAACCTAAATCAACATTTTAGTTTTTGTTCACAGATATATATCTGCGAATAATGTTGGCGTCTGTTCCCTAAACAATGAGCTGTGGTGAATTGTCACAGCAATAGCAAAAATGAGTCAGTGCTAGCTGAGGGGGAAATACTACCCAGCTTGCCTATATCTCCAGTCCAGCTATTAATACCTGGTTTTTGCTAGTTTATTGAGAGGCCACAACAGTTTATTGTTTAGTGAATAGACTTCATTATGTTCACCTCTGCCTTCCTGCAGAGGCAGTGCTTTAAGTAGATAATATCTTTTTACAGTATAAGTAAACTTACTCTAAATTAAAATGAAATAGTTTAAAAGAAGAAAAGAGTAGGCCATCCCGTAGGACAGTTTGACTGAAATGTCATTTTTGAACTTTAGCATTTTCAGTAGGTCAGAGGGTTCTTGATTTTGTAACATGGAATCAAGTGCACCAAGATGAAATATAAGAATGCGGTCACCATAATTCCTATTGCTCATACCCTAATAAGTATAACTAATCTGGAAAACAAATCAAACAATACAATTCAATAAAATGTAATTTGAAATGCTACTGTGCTTTTCACGCTACAAAAGAATTTCATCTACTAAGTTATCCATATAGGTCATGAGTCCATAAAGTTTGGTCTCAGTATTGGTCTTTACACATGTTATGAGCATAAGTAGTATGTAAATGTTAAATGTATGATTATCTTAATTAACCTTCATTTAATTTTAACTTTGCAACAATTTCTAAACATGTGCTATTTGTGCTAGTACCCAAGGAGTCACTATGCTGAGGGCTCAACTTTGTGGGAAGAAAGTATTTTCAGGTAATTCATTGTCACAATATTGTTTGTTGAGTTTAGTAACAGTAAACATTGTATGGGAACTATATATCCTAGGATAGGGGTGGCGAAACTATGGCACACGTGTCACAACTGGCACGTCAATCCCTCAGTTGTGGCACGCGGTCAGGTTCAGCTCTCACCACTTGTCTGCTCTGTCCAAGAGAAGCAGGCATCAGTGTGAAAGGCGGGCATCGCAGGTCATCTACTTTTTCTCCAGATAATCAGGTGCATGCTCGCTATCTGTAGAAGCATTCAAGTCTGAAAGCAATTAACTGCCTTCTGACTTGAACACTTCTTCAAATAGTGCACATGCACCCAATTATCTGGAGAATATGCAGATTACCGGTGGCGCCCATCTTTTATACTGATCCCTGCTCCTCTCGGATAAATATAATTGTGTATGAATGTATGATTGTGTGTCAGTATGAGTGTGCGTCAGTATATGTGTGAGTATAAGTGCGTGTGTGAGTATGAGTATGTGTGTGAGTATGAGTATGCGTGTGAGTATGTGTGTGAGTATGAGTATGTGTGTGTGTGTGTGTGTGTGTGTGAGTATAAAAGTGTGTGTGTATGTGCGAGTCTGAGTATAAGAGTGTGTGTGTGTGAGTATGAGTATAAGAATATATGTGTGCGAGTATGAGTATAAGAAATTGTGTGTGTGTGCGAGTATGAGTATAAGAGTGTGTGTGTGTAGGTGTGTGTGTTAGTATGAGTATAAGAGTGTGTGTGTGTGTGTAAGTATAAGAGTGTGTGTGCGAGTATGAGTATAAGAGTGTGTGTGTGTGCGAGTATGAGTAGAAGTATGTGTATGAGGTGTTGGCACTTTTAGGTCTGCACATCGATGTCGACCAAAAAATGGGCACTCGGGCCAAAAAACGTTCACCATCACTGTCCTAGGATGTTAAGAGCCTTAAAAACATGAGCCGGTTGACATCATGCTATATATAGTTCACAAACATCTATCATGCTATGTTTAGCCTTCCGTTATACTTTCCTATATTTCCTTCCAAAAATTCATAAAGATCAGAAACATCCCCCTAGAAGACCAATAGTGTCTGGAATAGGATACATTTTTTCAAATCTATCAGAGTATTTAGACATAGTTTTGCAAACTTATGTACAAAATCTAAGATCTTATTTGAAAGATTCAATAAGTTTAATTAGACTTTTAAAATCCTTGGAATGGCAAGATAACTATATCCTGGTATCCAGTGATGTATCCTCTTTATATACAATTATAGACCATCATCAGGGCTGTCAGGCTGTGGAGACAATCCTAAGGAAGGACAAACAAATGACACCACCACAGATAGAATACATCCTTGAAGGTCTAAGAATAATTCTTGAACATAATTTCTCCTTGTTTAAAGAAACATTGTATTTGCAACTTAAGGGAACAGCCATGGGGATCAGGGTTGCCCACAGCTATGCAAATCTATTTATGGGTAATTGGGAGGACCACTCTATATGGCATTGCCATGGCTGGGAGGCAAACCTGGTCCTATATAAGAGATACATAGATGACCTTTTCTTTATCTGGAAGGGTGATCAGAATAGCCTTGATAATTTTCTGGTATCTCTAAATAACAATAACAATAATATCATTCTCAACAGAGTACATAGCAAAACCAGCATACAATTCCTGGACCTAGAGATTTATGTGGAAGATAATCATCTAAAACCAAAACCTTCTTTAAAAAGGTGTACACTTTTAGCTTTATTAACTATAACAGCTGCCACTATCCGCCATGGCTTAAAGCTATTCCAAAAAGTCAATGTATGAGACTAAGAAGAAACAAAACAGATTTTGATATGTATCAACAACAGGCCCATATCCTTAGACATAGATTTGAGGAGAAGGGCTATGACTAGAGTTGAGCAGACACCTGGATGTTTGGGTTCAGCGGGTTCGGCCGAACTCGGAAAAAAAGTCTGGGTTCGGGGTTGAACTTGACCCCGAACACACAAGTGTTAGGGGGGACCTAATGTCCCCCCGGTCCCCACCCATTGCCAGAGGGTGGGGACCCTAAAATAATAAAGAGGGGGGGACGTAGTGTCCCCCCCCCCCGGTCCACACCCATGAGTGGCGGCTGGGGACCCTAATAATAATCATGAGAAAGAAAAAAGAAGACATCAAATGGTAAGTATGAAATTGTTTTTTTTTACAGGTTAGTTTATTGCCCACCCCCTCACTATTATTAGGGTGAGTTGGGTAGGTAGGAATTTTTTTTATTGGCGGGGGAGTGACTAGGGGCTGGTTATTTGTGGTCCCCACCCGCTGCTTATGGGTGGTGACCGGGGGGGACACTAGGTCCCCCCCTCATGATTATTATTAGAGTCCCCACCCGCCGCTCATGGGGGGGGCTTATTTTACTAGTGACTGGGCAGCAATAGCTGTCTAGTCACTAGTAATTTTAAATTTAAGGCGATATAAATCGTCGAACCCCGAACTCCAACCCGGACATACAGTGGAATGTCCGTGTTCGGGTCCAGGGTCCAAAAATCGCAATGTTCGGTACGAACCCGAACTTTGGGTTCGCTCAACTCTAGCTATGACCTGCCAGCTTTAGACGAGACCATAGTAAATGAAGGATTAATAGAAAGAGATACACTGCTTCAGCCCAAAACTAAAATAGAAGAACCAACTATACCTAATATGCCCCTGGTATTTGACTATAATAACAAATCATCAAATATTAAACAAATAATAAAAAAAATTGGAATATTCTTCTAAAGGATGATACACTAATAAACTTCATACCTGAAAAACCTAGGGTAGTGTTCCGAGGAGCCCCAAACCTAAAGAATAAACTGACAAAAAGCTTTTTTGAGAAACAAAAAAAGAAAAACCCACAACATTTTCTTACACAAAAAGCAGGCTTCTACAGATATAAAGTTTGTGAGGCATGTAAGGTTTCCACACCACAGAAATACCCTATCACTAAATACAGTTCATTCTCCAACAAAAGGGAATTTTTGATTAAACAATTCCTAACATGCTCCTCCACAAACATAATTTATCTTGCCGAGTGCCCATGTGGGCTCCAATATATCGGCAGAACATCAAGAACTTTGAAAAAACGTATGGGGGAGCATGTTAGGAATATTAGGAAAGGTATTACTCAACACTCACTCTCCAAACATTTCTTGGATAAACACAATAAAAATCCAAAAGGCATAAAATTCTGGGCTATTGACAGAGTACATAAGCACTGGAGAGGAGGGGATAACATTAAAGAAATGGGCAAGATCGAAATGAGGTGGGTGTTTGATATAGATACCCTATTACCAAAAGGTCTCAATGCGGACTTTGATTTATTTAATTTTCTGTAATGTATCTCATCCACCTTTTATCTCTCTATTTCTCTTCTAGCTTAATTGTGTTTCATAATTTCTATCTGGGCATGCATAAAAACAGTGGCAATGGTTTTTTCTGTTATTTGTATGCAAAAGTACTTTTTCGATATACATATACAGTGATATATATTTTTTCTGACAGATATATATACATATCTTTTTATATTTTTATAATAATAAATCTTATATATATATATATATATTTTTTTTTATATATTTTTATATATATATATATTTTTTATATATATATTTTTATATTTTTTGAATAGTAAAAATAAAAATCAATTTTATGTTCAAAGCTTACATACAGTGTAAAGCTTTTTATGCCAAAGTATAATATGCTGCCTAAATAAGATAAATAAAAAGGCAAAATGGACTGTAAAACATCTCTTCCCGTATGCTTCTATTCTTTGAATGCAATGTTGCAAACCAAGCCAACCATATGGCCAAATCCCACGTTATCTCGTCCAGAAATCCTGCTATGCGACAGTCGCGATGACGTCACGGAAGGAGGAACCCGGAAGTGAACACCGCGATGTTCAAATATTTAAAGATCCAACTAAGTACAGTAGTCACACGCTAGGAGGAAGCCTAAGGAAAGGCGAAACGCATTGCGTGACTGACTGTACATTCTCATCCATATACACGGATTTGGACATTTTTATCTTTTTCTTATACCAGAAACCTGGCTGTATCTTGGCAAATATATGCATGAAGATCTGCTGTGCTGCTTTTGCTGCTCCTTATATGTAAGCTACCTTTGTATTTATTAAAATGTTGTACTTTACTATATACTGATTCCACTTCTATTCTCTACCATCGTCCCTATATATGGCTACTGAATGAGAAATAAGAAGAAATCAAAAGGACTGCAGCTACATCAGATAAGCCCTACTTATTTATTAGTCTTGTGAGTGCATCTTTTTACATCTCTCACAACACTCCAGACTGCCATACTGTGTTACACTATGTTTTTTGTCTTTCTCTGTTTGCATTTTTTTGAGACATCTAGCATCATCCATGTACTCTATACAAGAGTGAATCGCCCTCTCAGGCAATTACATATTTTGTTGGTGGGAGTTACCTAGCGCACCTACCACTCCTGTTTTTTGGTCTCTTCCGTTATACTAGTATTCATTTTTAAAACAAAATTTATATAAGTGTGAAAAATGTGTATTCCATTTCAATAGATAAGATGAAGGGCTCCAAGAACAAAATAGCATATGAGATTTTTTGATATGCTAAACTGATATAAGACACTGGTTTCATAATACATTCCCCAAATTCCTTATTAAATAAAATTACTAAGCAATTTGTATTAATTTTGTGTTTTATTTGGGTGTGCCTGAGATAAATAAAGCAGTTCAGTTAGTTGATGTCAATGTTATCACATTTGATTACCTTCCTAATTTTAGTGAGGGACATCAAATTAAATGTATGCAAGAGAACAACTGATCATTTCTTTATGTAACAATGTCTATCTGTAAATTTCCAATTAAAACAAATCTATGTGTACACAAAGCTATATTTGCCATGCATCGGTAGTCAGTTTTAATTAACTCAAATGTTAATTTTGTATCTGACTACTTTACAGACAGTTGAACTGAATGAATAAAACCATTAAATATCATGTGACAGGCAAGAGGCACATCTGGCATAGAACTTTGTATATAATGTACGTGTATGACCTAGACAAATCAATCCCCCCCCCACCCCTTATTCTGTAACTCCTGTGCAGCTGAGCCTAATCTGCTCTGGCTAACTTACTGAGATTTGGTTTAATCAGTCCTAGGGAAAAGATAAGTAGTGCTAATAGGTCTAGGTTAAAACATAAGATATCGTGTAATAAAGTGTTGCGCAGGATATAATAAAATAAATACTTATCAGAGATAACTGCTCTGAAAAAGCCCACGTGTGGGCGAAACGCGTCGCGTGACATTATTGACGAGACTTGCAACTAGGAAGTACCAGCTCCTCCAGCAGAACGCTGCCTATACAAACTTCAGCTGCTGCCTGCTCCTATGAAGTGACGGATGGAGACTGTGATATGATCGGCTGGGTGACTCTGCCTGCTTTTTACCTATGCTGTTTTTAACTGTTTTTTACATGGGATATCGTTTTTTAACTTCTTCTATGTAAGCTGCTATATGTGGGGGGGAATTAAAATTGTTTACATTTGACACTACAACGTTTGTTTCTCACTCCTGTTGTGTCCTGCTCCACGAGTATTCCATCGATTATCTATCCAGTGGATGTGGGGATTTTGGGACTCAGAGTCTGCACGCCTTATACACCCAGAGCCGGTCCTATAGGCTCTGTAGAGTGTGAGTACAATTCTTTAGGGGGAGATATTTATTTTCCTTATATTCACAATACTGCACAATTTTGTATATATTTTTTTCTTCTCTTTTATATACATCTAAAAAAGGCTGGATTTTCGCCTATATATCTCTGATAAGTATTTATTTTATTATATCCTGCGCAACACTTTATTACACGATATTCACTATTTTGTGCTAATTGGAGGAAAATGCACTAGTGTTTGCTGCATAATTTGTTTGTCTGCACATTATATATAGCGCTTGTCACTTTATCTGCATTGGTTTTTAAAACATAAGATAAGATAAACCTGAGTAACTAAGTATGCTCTTTTTTAGCAATAAGATTAGCTTAAAGATATGTTGTGCCAATTTTTTTTTTTATCTTGTTACTAATAATAAAAAAGCACTGATTGCTAGTCTATGTTGACCAAAATCAATAATAATGCCTTTGTTTGGAGATCAGCGATAGTTGTATTTATATAAAAATATCATCAGTATTGTAAAAGTATGAGTTCAGAACATTTTCGACTTCAAATGCCTTTGCACTCTAAAAAACACTTAAATAATTAACTCTTCATTTTAAAGATTAAACTTTATCACTCTGTAACTAATCCAGTGGCTGCGCAGATTACTGCCCTCACGTTTTATGACGTCAAGTTCCTGTGTGGGATATAAATAGACCAATTTGTACAGAAGATTTACAAGATATTGAGATGCTCAATAGCCTTTTGAGTAACACTGAGACAGGAGTACAGAACATGGATATAGATCCTAATATTAGGCCTCATCTAAATTCCATCCAGTTGGTAGTAGGGGTAATTACCTGCTTTTCAAACAGTTGGTAGAAAGAGATCTATGGAAGCTGGATACACAATGTCCTTCCAATAATTTTAAATCATTTGAGAAAAAAGCCCTTAGAGAACTGAAAGATGATGATAGTCTAGTGATCTGTAGCGTAGGTACGGGAGGAGGAGGAGTGCTGCAGGATACATCAAACTATTTAAAATAAGCTAGAAGACTATTGTCAGATGATCATTTCTACAAAAAAATGATAATTTGCCGAAGATCCATACACAGCTACAGGATACCTCCAGTTGTCTCCAAGAGCCCCAGTGGTGGAGGGGGTCATTCACATTTCTCCCCCTTCTAAAGGGGACTGACCCATGAGATGTCCCAAAATGAGTTAACTTCACAGTCAGTCAGTTCACTTGGCCTCTTTATGCATTTCCAAAATTAGTGCCCCAAGCAGTCTGCCCTGCCAGGCACAGATCTCGCCCTGTTAACCTCTGCCTCCCCTGTGAAACATAACCGCCACTGGGGAGATTGTAGGGTGGAAAGCACTCCTTCAACAAGGGGAAATACCTCTTTGTCTCTCTGTGTGAGACTCAAAAGTTATATATACCACAAAACAACATAAATCCATGTAATATTAGATATAAGTTTAAAGGCATTAAGAAAGCAATATGTTGTTCCTCTGTTTGCCTGTATTAATCATTTGAGCCTCATGCAGCAGAATTACACCTCCAGCAGATTAATGGGTCTTTAGTGTAGGTTGTTGCTTGGTAGCTAGGCATGTGAAATATTATGAGAGGCTACATGTTGTCTTACATTTTTTAAAGATGTTAATATTTTGCAAAAGAGAGCTTTGGAATGATTGTTTGATTTGTTCTGGATTTTGTGTTCTACAAAAGAAACAAGTCACATTAAGTGAAATGTAAATTTAGGAAGTGCCAGAAGCAGAAAAACTAATACAGCTACAAAAACAAGGTACTTAACTCTTTACCGGAACATTTTTTACTTGATGTAAAAAAATGAAATCTCATTTGTTTAGCTTTCACCTGATTAATGTAGTGATCATCATCTTGACAATAATATTACTGGAGTTGTTGAATTGCACATAGGGCATAATGGATTGTTTACCAGACTATCATTTATCATACACTCTGGAAATGTTACCTTTAAATGCAAGTACGGAACTAATATTGATGGATTTTTTGGTTGAACTTATGTTGAACTTGTAATGTAAAATAATATATTTTTGCAACGTTTTTTGTATTTGAAATGTTTTTTGTTTTTTTTAATTAACATTTTCTGGGAATTGCAAGTCAGTGGTGGCTGATGTGGAACATGTGGACTCTAAAATGGCAATGAGTTTCCTTGACAGAATCCTAGTTACTTATGGTAGACATATGGGCTCATTCATACGTGTATTTGTAAGTGTGTGCATGTATGTGTGTGTGTATATATATATATATATATATATATATATATATATATATATATATATCTGTGTGTGCGTGTGTGTATACATATCTAAGCATGAATAGTATTCTTCTGTGTATCTGTTTACAAACAAATGTCCCTGGTTATATAGGATCTTCCCTTACGAGTTCAGCTGGCCCTTCAGGGTTATTTATGATGTTCCCTGGAAAGTTCCCATAACTCTGTCAGGTAGCATGGGATGGTCTTTGATGTTTTATTAACTCTTAGGATGATAGGAACCTGCTTGGGATTATAAAACAACTAATGGAGATACAGAGGGGAGGGACTGAGTTGTTTAGCATGGGTTTTTTTTAATTGACATCAAAGTTCTTCATGGGATTGTAAAAGATGTGATGGGGGTAAAAGAGGAGGGCCATTACAAAGGACTAGTATAGTTAGGTAGTAGAGCTAGTTTTTGTTAGAAGTAATTTGGAGTCTTGGTGAGAGAAAGGCAACAGGCAGATAATGATTGTGCTGGACTGAAGTATTGAATATCCTTGTGTTATCTTGTCCGTGGCAAACTTTTAATAAAGGGAGAAACTCTCTCTGGAAAGACTGAGTATATTATTTCTTCTCTGTCATTGGAGCCTGAGCAGCAAAATACAAATGCAAAATGACTTTATCTGGATAAGGTGATAAAAGGTCAAGTAATTGTTTGGAAACGTGGGACAGAGCGACTGAACATTTGTAAAAATACAGCACAGAGTGCTGGAGCTATAAGATATAAATACAACACACACCATTGTATACAACATCTATCAGCGTTACCCGGACACATTTTTATTGTACAACACTGATGAGTTTCCATTAACTTAATTATGAGAAATGAAAAGAGACAGTACAGTGAGGGAGTTGAGTGTTGCTAGAAGCATAAAGTTCGAGGGGCTATTATATTGCAAAGTGTGATTTTATCTCCCACCCCTAAAATATAGTGAACACATTGCACCATTGCAATGATCTTTCATGTTCCCTCTCTAAATAAGGTCTACTAGAGAAATACATTTTTCTTGCTAGATTTATTTGTCTTTCTCAAGGGTAAGAGAACTTGTGATACCGTATTTGCTCGAATATAAGATGACCCTAATTATAAGACGACCCCCCAAACTTTGGATATTCCTTTAGGAAAAAAACTAAAAGCCTGAATATAAGACTACCCTATAGGAAAAAAAGTTCAACTTGTATATATTCACATGTAAATTGCTTTTTAATATTTAATTAAAAAAATATGATATTAAACAAAAGCATTTTTTGTTTTTATTTCCTTTTATGTGCCAATGCTGCCTCCCCCCCCCCCCCCCCAGCATTGTCTCTCTCTCTCTCTCTCTCTCCCTGTGTTATCGGTCTCTCCCTCCCCCCAAACTTTTCTCTCTCTCTCTCCACCTCCCTCCCTCCTTTTCTCTCTCTCCCCCCCAGCTCGTCTCTTCCCCCTCCCCTTGTCTCTGTCTCTCCCCCTCCCTTTGTCTCTGTTTCTCCCCCCCTCCCCTTGTCTCTGTCTCCCCCTCCATCCGCTTGTCTCTCTCTCTCCCGCCCCCCTCCTCACCTTGTTTCTTTCCCTGGTGGCTAGTGGGGGCAGCCGGGGGATGTCTGCATGATACGTGCAGACATCCTCCATGCTGCCCGACACTTCCGTCTATTATGACGGACAGCCCTCGATAGTGCAGACATCCCCAGGATGCTTAAATCTCCCTGGTGCCTAGTAGGGGCAGCCGGAGGTTGTCTGCACGATACGCACAGACATCCTCCGCTGCTGCCCAGCACTTCCGCTGGGACTTTTATGATGAAGCCAGAAGGACCTGGCTTCATCATAGAAGTCCCGGCAGTCATGCGCAGACATCCTCCGGCTGTTAGCGAGGGGGATCCAGGTCCCCTGCAGCTCTACGGGGGACCTGGATACCAGTCTTAAAGTATATATTATTTTACACATGTACAGATGCATATCATCTAAACCACTCTCAAAAACAAGAGAACACTCAATAGAGGATCTGGACACGCATGCTTTAACACATTATTGTCCAATACAAAATATGTTCATAGTAATAGTTTACTATAGTTATAGTTTTACTATAATAGATCTATGGTAATGTCTATCAGGATATCTGTATTCCCTTTGTATTATTATAGATTAAAATTATAGCCAGTTAACCCCTTAGTGACCGAGTGCTCTGCTGCATTTGATGTACCTTGAAGACCAGAATTCCATTATTTTTGGCATATGTTTATTGAACTGTGAATTTCTTTCTTTGTTTTCAGTCCACCCCGCAAATTATATATAATTTTTTAAAGGACGGATAGGGCTTTAATTTGATACTATTATTAATATTATTTTTATCATATGATATAATTTACTATTAAAAAAAATATAAAATATGATGAAAATATGCCATAAAAAACACTTTTTCTAACTTTGACCTGATTTTTTTTTTAAACAATTACAAATGGCAAAAAAGACCCCGTCTATATATTTCTAATATTTTTCCTGAGTCTAGAAATACCAATGTTTGTCTATGTTTTATTTCTTTTTCGAAAATATTTTATTTATTTGTTTTTAGACATAAAGAAAACCATTACATGTTGAAAGAAAATCTAAATAAAAGTCAATAACAGTGAAGGGGAATGGGGGAAAAGGAGTCAAATACCTAGTGCAAATATTTAGAAGTTTCACATAATTAAGGAAAAATCACATAGCGTAATATAGTGCAACTTAGACCATAGGACGGAGTGATAAAACATATTACAAAAAAAGATACTTGACAATATGTAAAATAGAAATAATGAGAGAAAGAAAAAAAAAAGAGGGGAAGGATGGTAAGAAAAAAGAGGGGGAGAAAAGAGAATAGTATGGAAATTTTTAGATAAATATGACCGAATTCCGGCTACCCAATACCCAGATCTAGGAAACATCTCATGTTGTTTGGATCAAAGACACAAACTCCTCCCTATCCGTAAGTTCCATCCAGTGGAACCACGCCATTTTATATTTCACTCACTGAGAAGAGGAAGAGAGCAAAAGTTCTTCCCAGGATCGCAGCTCCTCCACTCTTGAAGGGTGGGGGGGGCTCGTAGATTTCCAGTGAAGTGGAATTAAGAGTTTGGCTGCGTTGAGCAGCTGCCTGAGAATTTATTTTTTGTAATGGGAGATGGATTGGTCAGTGTGGTGTAGAAGGTACGTGGCAAGTTTAAATAGGGGCAAGTTTCGCTTAGCTTAGCCACTATGTCTCTGATCCCTTTCCAGAATCCCTCTATCAAATGACAACTCCACCAAATGTGCAACATTGTGACCTTTTTCCCTTCCACATCTCCAGCAGGTCTCAGGGATGTCTGGGTTTATTCTATGAAGCAATACAGGGGTCTTGTACCATAGGGTAAGGAGTTTGTACGCATTCTCCTGAACCACGGTGCGTCAAGATAAACATCTTATCCCACTGTTTGGCGGTTAACTGAATCCCCAGGGCCTCTTGCCATTTTGTGGTGAAAGTCGGGCATCTGCAGGGGGCAACAGTTCCCTGTATAGCATTGAAATACCATGGGTGTGTTGGTCGGTGCGCTTACAGATGTGTTCCATATATGTGAGTTCTCTGGTTAAGTTATGCTTTTGTGGGAGAGAATTTACATATGAGAAACAAAAGCAACACCGGCTCTAGTCACAGGAACAAAAGTGCAGGAGGTGGGTGGGTGCTCCACAGTGCTGATTAGGCACAACAATTAAGCATTAAGGGCGGTACATTGACGATCTGTTGTTTGTATGGCAGGGTTCAGATTTTCAATTGAATGATTTTCTTGAATATGTCAATCACAATGACTTGAACTTAGGATTCATCATGAATTACTCACACACTAGCATTGATTTCTTGGACCTTACTCTAAAAACATAGACACTGCATCATATAGAAAGCCCACTGCAGGCAATGCAGTCCTACATGCCTCAAGCTGCCACTCTAAATCTGTAAAATATACCAGTGGGTCTTTTTATTACCTTAAGAAGGAATTGTTCTAATTTGTCAGTGTTTAAACATCAAAGCCTTGAATTAAAGAGCCGACTTCTAGCACGGGGTTACAAGGGATGGATGCTGGACAGGGCATTTATTTTGCCATGTCCAAACACTGTACAGCTTTATTTGCAATAATGTGAAAACTAAATCCAGTAAACTGCATCCCTCTGGTAAACCTGTAGATAGAGATAGTACAGCTAAACATAATAGCGTATTAGGGACTTCAACTTGTGGCTTGGAGAATGGTGTCGGGAGCAAGGATGTGGCTTTGTTTCTCATGTAAGTTCACTATGGGATAGAAAGGAACTGTACAAAAAAGATGGTTTGCATCTTTCTCAAAAGGGAACGAATGTTCTCAGTGAGCAGTTCAGAGGTTTTGCTAGGAGGTTTTTAAACTAAAAGAGGGGGGCAAAATGGCGATAAAACATCAATCCAATTGCCCCCCAAAAAAGGGACAGAAGTTACCTGTAGTCAGTGTGCTGAAAAATGATAAGCTTAGGGTCATGTCTACAAATGCTCGCAGTTTAGGGAATAAGATCCATGAACTTGTGGCAATATTGGCAACTGAGAATGTAGATTTAGTGGCTGTTACTGAGACATGGTATAATGAAAAACATGACTGGGACATTTCAATACCAGGGTACTCTTTATATAGAAAAGACAGAGAAGGTAAAAAAGGGGGAGGGGTGGCCCTGTATGTGAGGAATAGCTTAAAATGTAACGTAATACAAGTTAGTGAGGCGAACATAGAGTCAGTTTGGGTTACATTAGAATTTGGTAATCATATGGTAACTCGGGTAGGTGTGATTTATAGGCCCCCTGGACAAATAAAGGAGTTAGATAATCTACTAGTTGAGGAAATAGCTAAAATGACAATGAAGGGAGAAGTGATCATCATGGGTGACTTTAATCTTCCTGATGTGAACTGGAAATACAAAACAGCTACTTGCACCAGGAGTACGCATATCCTAAACTCCCTACTGGGATTATATCTAAAACAAGTAGTGGAGGAGCCAACTCGAAAGCAGACCATACTAGACTTAGTGTTCATAAATGGAGATTTGTTATCAGATATTACTGTAGGTGAAAGTTTAGGATCTAGTGATCACCAGACAGTGTGGTTTAATATAAGAACAGTGACGCAGTCACAACACACAAAAACAAAAGTTTTAGATTTTAGAAAAACAGGCTTTTCGAAAATTAGATTAGGTGTGAAGGAGTCATTATCAGACTGGAGCAATTTAAATGGAGTCCAGGAGAAATGGGATTGTCTAAAAGTTACACTACTGGAGGCAACAGAAAATTGCATAAGGCTTGTCAGTAAGAGCAAAAAATTGAAGAAACCACTGTGGTACTCTGCACAGGTGGCTAAAATAGTAAAAAATAAAAAGCTAGCATTTAGTAATTATTAAAATACTCAGAGTGAGGAAGATAGAAAAATCTATAAGAGTAGGCAGAAAGAGGCAAAGCTTTAAGAGCTTCCAAAGCACACATAGAAGAGACTATAGCCCAGTCAGTGAAAAAGGGGGATAAAACATTTTTTAGATACATAAATGAGAAAAGGAAAGTAAAACAAGGATTAGTTAGATTAAAAACAAAAGAAGGATGCTATGTAGAAGAGGATAAAGGCTTAGCAGACTGCTTTAATGAATATTTTTGTTCCGTTTTTACAAATGAAAATGAGGGTAAGGGACCTCATTTAGGGAAAAAGACTAATGAGTCTTTTGATGCATGTAAGTTTACAGAGGAAGAGGTTTTACTTCAGCTGTCTAAAGTAAAGACAAATAAGTCGATGGGACCTGATGGGATACATCCAAAGTTATTAAAAGAACTTAGTGGTGTACTAGCAAAACCGTTAACAGATTTATTTAACCAATCATTGTTAACGGGAGTAGTTCCAGAAGATTGGAAATTAGCTAATGTTGTGCCCATTCACAAGAAAGGTAGTAGGGAGGAGGCGGGCAACTATAGACCAGTAAGTCTTACTTCAGTAGTGGGAAAAATAATGGAAACCTTGTTAAAGGATAGGATTGTTGAACATCTAAAATCATTTGGATTTCAAGATCAGAGACAGCATGGGTTTACTTCAGGGAGATCATGCCAAACTAATCTTATTGATTTTTTTGATTGGGTAACTAAAATAATAGATCAGGGTGGTGCAGTAGACATTGCTTACCTAGATTTCAGTAAGGCTTTTGACACTGTCGCACATAGAAGGCTTATCAATAAACTGAAATCTTTGAGTTTGGATTTCAATATTGTTGAATGGATTAGACAATGGCTGAGTGACAGGCAACAGAGGGTTGTAGTCAATGGGGTATATTCGATGCAAGGTCTTGTTACTAGTGGGGTACCTCAGGGATCTGTTCTTGGACCCATTCTCTTTAATATTTTTATTAGCGATATTGCAGAAGGTCTTGTTGGCAAAGTATGTCTTTTTGCTGATGATACAAAGATTTGCAGCAGGGTTGATATTCATGGAGGGATAAGCCAAATGGCAAATTATTTAGCTAAACTAGAAAAATGGTCAGAGCAGTGGCAACTGACATTTAATGTGGACAAGTGCAAGATTATGCACCTTGGGCGTAAAAACCCAAAAGCAGAATATAGACTATTTGGTACAGTCCTAACCTCAACATCTGAGGAAAGGGATTTAGGAGTAATAATTTCAGAGGACTTGAAGGTAGGTAGGCAATGCAATAGAGCAGCAGGAAATGCTAGCAGAATGCTTGGTTGCATAGGGAGAGGTATTAGCAGTAGGAAGAGGGAAGTGCTCATGCCATTGTACAGAGCACTGGTGAGACCTCACTTGGAGTATTGTACGCAGTACTGGAGACCGTATCTCCAGAAGGATATTGATACTTTGGAGAGAGTTCAGAGAAGGGCTACTAAACTGGTTCATGGGTTGAAGGATAAAACTTACCAGGAAAGGTTAAAGCATCTTAACATGTATATCTTGGAGGAAAGACATAACAGGGGGGATATGATAGAAACATTTAAATACATAAAGGGAATCAACACAGTAAAGGAAGAGAGTATATTTAAAATAAGAAAAACTACCACAACTAGAGGACATAGTCTTAAATTAGAGGGGCAACGATTTAAAAGTAATATCAGGAAGTATTACTTTACTGAGAGGGTAGTGGATGTATGGAATAGCCTGCCAGAAGAAGTGGTAGAGGTAAACACAGTCAAGGATTTTAAGCATGTGTGGGATAGACACAAGGCTATCCTAGCTATAAGACCAGGAGCAGGGGACTAATAAAAGTACTCAAAAAAAAAAAAAAAATTGGGCAGACTAGATGGACAGAATGGTTCTTATCTGCCGACACATTCTATGTTTCTATCTATAATGTAAACAAAACTGATACACATAAACCTAAATCTGACACACATTTACAGACATCCTTTGTTACCCCATATAGTTTACAATTCACTCAGATCACTGACATAATTAAAAAACATGTCCCATCCTTACAGCCGATAAGGTATATAATGAAGTTCTAAAGCTGGGAGTCAGATTCTCAGCATAAAGAACAAGGACCCTTGGCAGTATTCTTTCTTCCAGCCTATACACACATAATAGCCAACAAAATACGAGGGAGAATTGGCTCAATGTTGCAGGTACCTTTCCCTGTGGTCATAAAATTTGTAAAACATGCCACCAAGCAAAAATCTATGTCTTCATATGGTGGGGACAGCATTGCTACAATTGAGGAATATACTAACTACAACACTTCTAATGTTGTGTATGTTACAACTTGCAACAAGTGCAGAAAACAATATGTGGGTTTCACAGGCAGAAAACTAAAGTGCAGGATCAGAGAGCACTTGAATGATATTGAAAATAAAACCAACACATCAGTGGCGAAACATTTCTTCAGTTGTGGCAATGCTGACACCAAATACTTTGCAGTCACCATTCTAGAGAAAATAAGGGGTGGCCCCAGAAGTGGGAGCATGCACAGAAAACTATGCCAACAAGAAACCTTTTGGATTTTAAAACTGGGGACTAGATATCCAAAAGGCATGAACGCAGAGTATGATGTTACATGTTTTTATTAGGTGTAGTTCTCCATTGTTTATCATGTATCACTTTCCTCTGTTTTCTGTTGTTCATGCGATACGCCTGCCTTCTCTTTTCCCCCCCAGTTCATTCCTGCTTGCCAAATATACCTTCTCTTAGCAATGTCTATTTACATGTATGTTACCTCTTTTAAAATGATGTACCTAACCCCCTTTTTATCCCATACCACTTACGTGTATTTATCTCAGAGCCTCTATGCAGTCGCTCTGTTCTATTATTCTTGCTGTTACTAGGGGTAGACCTAATGCTCACAACTGGGTCTGTTTCTTTTATTTACTATCTCAGTGTTCTCTGCTTTAAACACGGTCCCATGACATCAAGTACCCTTTTTAAGCCATTTACTACTATGCTTATTTACGTGGATGTACATATTACATTTTGAACTAGTGTTCATTATTAATGTGACTTATAGTTGATTGTTATTTACATCATATTATGAGGATGTTCCTTTTCTACCTCTTTTGTTATTATTGAATTTACCAACTTATGTATTTGCTTATTTACGTTACACATTATATCTCATATCAAGTTTTGTCTTTTAAAGGTTCTCCATTGGAGCACATGAATTCGCTTCTGAGTGACTTCACATATTTATTTTCCTGGCTAACCATGGCAGCAGTTACGTATGGGTTAGCTCCACCCTCAAGGTAGGTAGGACAGAAACAAACTTATAAGAGAGCCCCCGCCCCCTGTCTCCTCAGTCTTTTTTCTGTCCTCATTGGTATTAGGACGGGGCCCTTTGGGCCTGAGATTTTTATTATTTTTTTCTATTTTACACTTTTTTACTCACCTTCCGGGAAGTTCAGCCTCTTTCTTTCCGAAGCCCGGTTCCTGTCATTTCAAGGTTCCCTGGGATATTTATTCCTCCGCACCCTTACATCTGAATGGTACTGGAGATGATTTGGATTTGAAGTTTGGACCCTGTTCCTCCGTAAGCTTACTGCAAGTGGTACTGGAGATGTATGGGATATTAGCAGAGGTCTCCATTCCTGCTGTTCTTCATATGGTATGTATGGGAGATTTTTCTCCCTTCCTTTACATTTTTTACACTTGGGCATGGCTGTTTTTCCCCCCTGTGCCTCTCTGTTGTACTCTGGGGCGCTTCTGCGTTCCAGCCCTACCTTTTTTGTGCCTTTTTTCTTCTGTTTTCGGGCACTGGAACGCATTTGCGTTCCAGGCCTCGTTTTCAGTGCCGTTTTTCGGCGTTGGAACGCATTTGCGTTCCACGCCTCGTTTTCAGTGCCGTTTTTCGGCGTTTGGAACGCATATGCGTTCCACGCCTCGTTTTCAGTGCCGTTTTTCGGCGTTTGGAACGCATATGCGTTCCACGCCTCGTTTTCAGTGCCGTTTTTCGGCATATGCATTCCTAATCATGTTTTCTTTCCCTTTCTAGACAGGTGGAACGCATATGCGTTCCACCTCTTAATTTAGGGAGTTTTTTGTACTATTTAAGGGCTTCTGCTTCAGCCCTATCCTTTCTGGGTTCACTCAGAACATTTTCCCAGGACCTTTGTTCCCTGTGCCTGCCTTACTCCAGCCTCAGGTATTTCCTTTGTATTCTGTGAGTTGTTTTTCCTTACTTTTAATATGTTTCTCTTTTGGGTACTTATGTATTTTTTCTTTCTCAGCCTGCCCTTTATATTTTTGCATTTAATATGTCCTCCTCATCCAAGAGGTCTCGTTCTCGTCACTCTAGGTGAGTTTTTTATTTCTATTTTTATTTTTATTTTTTCATTTTAAACGGTCACTACGCCCAAGGAGAATGGTCCCCTGCGGAGAGTGGTCTTCACGCAAACGTCCTGGAACTGAGGGCAATTTACAGGGCCTTGCTGGCTTTTCATCGAACCATTCGGGATCATTGGGTGAGGATCCAGACAGACAACAAGTGTGCGGTTGCCTACATCAACCATCAAGGAGGTACCAGGAGCCTTTCTCTCAGCCGAGAGTTCGAGCCGATTGCTGTCTGGGCTCAGGAATCAATCGAACACCTGTCAGCAGTTTACCTTCCGGGTCCAGAAAACACGATGGCAGACTTCCTGAGCCACACCACTCTCAATACAACGGACTGGAGACTTTCATCCCAGGTGTTCGATCATCTATGTCTACTGTGGGGTCGTCCGGCCTTGGACCTGATGGCCTCTCCCACGAACACTCAGCTTCCTCGCTTTTTTTCCAGGGCTCCTCACCCCATGTCGGAGGGCGTGGACGCTCTCTCTCTCCTATGGCCCAAGGAGTTCCTATATGTCTTTCCTCCTCTCCCTCTCATTCCGAGACTCCTGGGGAAATTACGTTTGGAGAAAGCAGAAGTGATGGCCATCCTTCCTTGGTGGCCCAGGAGGCCTTGGTTTCCGCTGGCGAACAGGCTGTCCGTCCAGGACCCTTGGCTTCTCCCACCTCGCCTGGACCTCCTGTCTCAAGGCCCGGTGTTACATCCTTGCCCCCGCTCTCTTCAACTAGCGGCCTGGCGATTGAGCGGCAGTCACTGCGGTCCCATGGTCTGTCGGAAGGTGTCGTCTCTACCCTACTGAAGGCTCGGAAGCCTAACACCTCGTCCACATACCATCGTATTTGGTCTGCCTTCCTGGTTTGGTCTGAGGGTAGAGATTTGGATCCACTGTCACCTTCCCTGCCTGATGTTCTGGCTTTTCTCCAAGCTGGCCTGGATCGGGGTTTGGGTCTGAACTCCCTCCGGGTTCATGTCTCTGCCCTGTCTGCACTCACATCAGTTCGTTGGGCGTTGGATCCTTTGGTGATTCGTTTCTTCAAGGCGGTTCTCAAACTCCGTCCCCCGGCCCGTTCCTTCACGACCCCTTGGAGCCTTCCTCTGGTGCTTCGTGCCTTGTCTGGACCTCCTTTTGAACCCATGCAGGATGCCTCCCTGTGGTTGGTGACCCTGAAGACCCTTTTACTGCTGGCAGTGACTTCGGCTAAACGCTGTTCCGAACTTCAGGCTTTTTCCGTTGACCCTCCGTACACGGTCTTCTCTCCGGATCATGCCCTCCTTCGACCTGTCCCGGAATTCCTACCTAAGGTGGTTTCAGCCTTCCACCTTAATCAAGAGACTGTTCTTCCAGTGTTTTTTCCGAACCCCTCGTCACCTGAGGAATCCCGCTGGCATACCTTGGATGTGGTGCGCTGCCTGCACCTCTATATTACCGCCTCTTCTTCCCTGAGGAAGTCTTCCAGGCTCTTCATCCTTCCTCTGGGCTCTCGACGTGGTGAGGCGGCCTCTGTCTCCACCCTACGCCGTTGGATTGTGGCTGCTATATCCAAGTGCTACAGCTCCAGTGGTGTTCCAATTCCCCCAGGTCTCAAGGCTCACTCCACTAGGGCTGTTTCCTCTTCATGGGCGGCTGAGGCTGGTTCTTCAATGGCTACTGTTTGCGGAGCTGGGAACTGGTCATCCGGTTCCACCTTTTTCCGACATTACCGTCTGGATGTCCGCCGGGCTGATGAATCCTCCTTCTCTCACGCTGTCTTGGCCTCTGTCTCCTCTAATTAAACCTTTTTCATTTTTGCAGCATTTTCTTCTGTGTCTGTGTTTTTTGGTTGTGTGTTCTCCCATCCCTATCTGTTTTTGGCTTGGGTATGTCCCATACGTAACTGCTGCCATGGTTAGCCAGGAAAATTGAAAATTGTTTCATACTTACCGTAATTTTCTTTTCCTGGATATTATCCATGGCAGCAGTCAGTTCCCTCCCTTGTTGTTTCTTGGTTTTGAGGAGCTGGTTACTAGACTGAGGAGACAGGGGGCGGGGGTTCTCTTATAAGTTTGTTTCTGTCCTACCTACCTTGAGGGTGGAGCTAACCCATACGTAACTGCTGCCATGGATAATATCCAGGAAAAGAAAATTACGGTAAGTATGAAACAATTTTCAATTATCTTGCACAGACAACAATTCGTTTTTGGAATATTTTATCTGTTTTATATATTTTATTTTGTCTTCATATATACTTGTTTGTATTTCATTGCACATCGCATTATTCTTTGTATTTCATTTTGTATTTTATTATGTTTATCCGTTTTTTACACTTGCTTTACACATTTATACATCATCAGTTTCTATTGTGGTATTATGTCTGCCATGTTCACGCCCCCTTTCTCTTTTTTTTTTCTTTCATATACTCTTTCTCTCTTTCCACTTGTCACACACCACTTTTCATTTACATTTGTCTTATTTCACATACTTTTGCCTTTTTTTTTCTCTTTCCCCTTGTCATACACCACTCTTCATATACATTTGTCTTATTTCACATACTTTGCCTTTTTTTTTCTCTTTACCCTTGCTACACACCACTTTTTCATATACATTTGTCTTATTTCACATACTTTTGCTTTTTTTCACATACTTTTTTTCTCTTTCCCCTTGTTACACACCACTTCTCATATACATTTGTCTTATTTCACATACTTTAGCTTTTTTCACTGCTTGGCTTCACCTTCCTCTTACATCATTCACATGTGTCTTTTTTTCACTGTGGCACTCTCACAGTTAAAATGCACACTAGTGAGTGCACTTTGCACTAATTATTACTGATGCTGCATTGGCTGATCATTTGTATATAGGATACCTGTGTTCACTTGTATTACACCTATAACTAAGCGTGGTGACACGTTAGGTGGCCTTCCCTTTTCACTTTATCATTCGTGGATTGTACCTTACCCTATTTATTTGGATTTTTTTAAAACATTAAAGCACTTTATTCATTCACTACTTGGCAAGTGGCGTGCACACTTTGTTCTACTTAAAGAGAATTTACATAATGTTTTAGTTGTGTGTATCGTAGTGTTGTGAGGAAGGTGTGTGTCTCGTCAGGGATCACTGAGTCCAGGGGGCAGATGGTGTTGCTCCCCATTATATCCATTATCTGTCCTGTTTCAGGAATGTGTAGGGCCTTTCCAAATGTTCCATCCACCCCAGGAGGGAAAGCTTTGTTGTGCAGAATGGGACTGAGGGGGGAAGGAAAGGTCATGAGGCGGGCTTTGCGATAGTGTCTGTGCCATACAGTTAAAGTAGCCGAAATAAACAAATGCTCTCGGGCCTGTACCCTGCTTACCTCTGGCGCTAACCATGGTAGGACTTTTATGGGAATGTGTAACATAGAGTTCTCTAGGTCTATCCACAGTTTGGTGGGAAGTGAAATTGACCAGTCCACTACTCTAAGTAAATGGGTGGCCACATAGTATTTGTGGAGGTCCGGTAAAGCCAGTCCCCCTCTGAGTCTGGGCAGAGTCAAATACTCATACTTGAGTCTAGGCTGTTTGTTACGCCACACAAATTTGGTGATGGCCCTTTTAAGAGCTTGGAAAAAAGAATTGGGTAGAAAAATCGTAAGAGTCTGAAACAGGTACAGTATTCTTGGCATGACATTCATTTTTAGGTTAATTCTACCCTGCCAAGTGAGGTAGGTGTTTCCCCATGTAGTCATTTCATTCGTGATTAGTTGGGCCAGAGGTTTAAAATTCTGTTCATATAGGGCGGCCGGATCTGATGATAGCCAGATCCCTAAATATTTAATTTTATCTGTTTGCCAATGAAATGGGAAAGAATCTTTTAGTGCTGTCATTTGTGGAGTGATATGTGTAAGAGTCAGGACTTCGGATTCATGAACGTTGATCTTTAAGTTTGAGAACTGCCCAAACGTTTTAAACTCATCCATCAAAATGGGTAGGGAGGTTTCTGGTTGAGTGATAAAGAACAGCAAATCATCCGCGTATGCGGCTACTTTATGTTGAGTGGTGTTTGTGCTCAGCCCCTTAATATCTGGGTTTTGTCTTATCTTTTCTAAGAAAGGTTGCAAGGAGAGAGCAAATAGCAGGGGGGAGAGTGGACAGCCCTGCCTGGTACCGCTAGATATTATTATGCGCCGTAAGAGGGTGCCATCCACTCTCACCCTGACACTTGGTCAGGGTGGATCAGATGCGGGGCAAACTGATGGAGCCTAAGGGCCAACAGCTTAGCCAGCAACTTAACGTCAGTGTTTAAAAGTGATATGGGTCGGTAGTTTTGTGGTGCTGTAGTATCTTTGCCTTCCTTAGGGAGTACTGTTATTGTCGCAGTGAGAGTGTGCGTATACAAGGGGGACCCTGTCAGGAGGGAATTGAACACCCCTACCAGTTGTGGCAGGAGGAGTTCTCCGAATTGTTTGTAGTATTGTAGCGGCAGCCCATCTGGGCCGGGGCACTTCCCAGTGCCCGAGCATTTAATAACCTCCTTTAGCTCTTCCAGCGTGATGGGCCTTTCTACACTATCTGCTTGGTCTTTGGTCAGTGACCGAGTAATTGTAGTTCGCAAGTATTCTTCCATCTGAGCATTCCGAGAACCCGTAAGGATTGTCTCGTGGGGACACGGAATGTTGTATAGTTTGTTGTAGTAGTGATAAAAGGTATCAGCTATTTTGTCAGGCATGTATTGGATGTGGCCCTTGGAGTCGTGCATGTTTGTGATATATGCCTTTTGTTTGCGCTTATGTAACGTGCGTGCCAATAAGCGTCCGCATTTACTCCCCTTCTCCTGAAACAGATGTTTTGTGAACTTAAAGGCCCGCTCTATTTTTGAGTTCAGGAGGCTAGAGAGGTCCCAGCCTGTGGATATGAGTTCTGTCAAAACAGAGGGGTCAAGTGAGTGTTTGTGTTGTGTTTCCAGCACTGCAACCTTTTTTGCAAGATCAACAATACGCTGTGCATGTTCTTTCTTACGTTTGGAGGTTAATGAGATAAGTATCCCTCTCATGGTGCATTTGTGCGCCTCCCACACTGTGGGCAGTGGCACATCAGGTGTTACGTTTTCCTCGAAATATAGTTGGAGTTGTGTTTTGATCGTCTGACATATCCCCTGGTTATTCAAAAGAGAGTCATTAGGCCTCCACGTAAACTCAGTCGGGGATTGTAATGGGGATTTTTATGTCATTAATAAAGGAGCGTGATCACTCCACGTCATGGAGCCATAATGTATGTCTCGTATTAACCGCAAATGTCCATATGAAATGAAAAAGTAATCTAGCCTGGAGTACGAATTGTGCATGTTTGAATAAAATGAATAATCTCTACTCGTGGGGTGTACTGCCCTCCATGCATCTGCTACCAGGAGATTGGAAAATTGTGATCTCATATTTCACATCGTACGTAATGGGACATGACTATGGCCTGTAGAAGTGTCAAGTTTAGGGTTCAAAGTAGTGTTGAGGTCTCCACCCAGTACCAGCACTCCCTCCCTAAATTCCTGTGTACGTTTTTGAATTGAGGAAAGGCAGGTGTGTTGCTGGGTGTTAGGCATATATACGTTTACAAATGTGAAAACAACAGTGGCTATCGTACCCTTAACCATCAGGCACCTGCCCGCTTTGTCATGCCACATATCAGTCAGTTGGAATGGAGTATGTTTGGAGAATAAAATTCCCACCCTCTTGAATTTAGAGTTCGGAGAGTGACTATAATATCCAAGTGGGTAGTGACTGTTAGAAAATCGTGGTGCTTTCCCCTCTTTAAAATGTGTCTCCTGTATAAAACCACATTAGCCTTATTGGTTTGAAATTCTCCGAGGGCTCTTGCTCGCTTTCCGGGAGAGTTCAATCCCTTAGCGTTAATGGTCATGGTCACCAAATCTTTTTTGACCTTGTGGGGCATGGTGGGAGGGGGGTGTATTCAATAGGTGAATGAAGTCTATGTTTTATTTCAACTAATATGGCAATAAACAAAATTAGTGTTTTTTGTTTTGTTTTCTAACTATTTTCTTCTACAGTGCCCTTTTTATCCCAACCCTAAATTTACCCCAACCCTAAATTTACCCTAACCCTAAATTTACCCTAACCCTTAATCTACCCCCACCCCTTAATCTAACCCTTGTACTCACCCGAACCCCCCTGTAACCTCAATATTACCCTAATTATGACCCTAACTGTAGATCTAGGTTTAGTAGATCTAGGGTTAGCTTTTTCCATTTATTTAATTTATTTTCTCTTTCTAACTGTAACATTCTTAACTGCCTCTAGGGGCAGTCAAGCAACGGTTTCAGAGCGACAGAAGAGATTTGTAGAGCTGTATTAGAGGTGCATGCTTCTCCATTACTGCACCCACCCGCGATCACTGGGTGATCACAGTGCCCAGGGGGTCACAGAAGGTGTTGCATGATGCCTCGATTGAGGCATCATTGCAACACTTCACACACATGGGCAGTGATCAGCTTACACTGCCTATGTGTGTAACGCGCATATGATCACATTTACGATTATCGTATGAGCGCGGGGGCGAGGGGGGGCAAAGCACTCTCAGTATGTATACGTCCTCGCTTTTCAGGACGTATATATACGTCCTTAAGGGGTTAAAAAAGTGCCTAATTGTATACAAGAAACCATATCCTTCCGGCCTTCCTTTCTTCTCTATTTCTTTTGTCATCCTTTTAATTATCCTTTTCTCTATTTTTCTCTTCTTTTTATTTTACTCTTTTTATTTGTGTCTAATTGACGTCAACATAAATTTGGCATAATTGCTGTAGCCATTGGGCTCAAGTCCATCTACTTTAGATAGATGCTATGCTATGTATTACCTGATTTACTTTCAAGATTACATTTTTTTAAATTAATCTACTGATTTATAATTGCATCTGTAGGATTTCCGGGTTTATTTTTGCTAAATGCCCATGCTTAGCAAAGTTTGGTTGAGAGGATCTCTTTAAGAAACATGTTGCTTTAACAATTTAATGCCATGCTTCGTATTTATTAAACAAATAAATGTTACCAATTAGCACATAAAATATTCCAATAGATTCCTATACTTTGAAGATTGTAATGATGTCAATAAAAATGCAAATCTACCTAAAAGTATAACTACTTACACAGACTCAGCAGATGCTGCTCACAGATGCCTCAGCCTGTGGGGAACATGCGTCCTTATTTCCAAGTCTGTACCAGTGCGGTCTAGATTGAGGCACAAAGCAAAACACCTTCAAGAAGCATATGCCACATGGGCAATTGTGATCACAAGTCAAAGTTAAAACATGTCAACCCTCACACACTTTTTTTGTCTTCAGCCTTTGCAGTTTTAATTTTTAACATGCTGTGTGCCTGAGGGAGCTTGGGAATGCATTAATAAACCCCCCTCTGATACATGGATGTAAAGACACTGCAATAAAGTCTATGTATTATTTGTAGGATTGCGGCTAGTCAAATCTACTGTGGTTCCTTTCTCCTTGCAGGTCACCCACAAGATTAAAAAAAAAAAACTATTTTTATGGAATTCTGTTTTATTTTACAACCAAGGAAAGGAACGAAGGTATGAAATACATTTACAGTGCAGGTAAAAGTTTAAAAAGGAAAGCTCAACTTGGCTTATTCCAGAGTTGGTCAGTACTGTGGACACACATTCATTTTTAGTTGCTGCTTTTTTAATAATTTTATATTTCTTTTTTCATTTTATTTATTTTGTGCATCTGGGAAATGAGAGATGCATACACAGTAATCTTCTGAATAAAGGTGAATTTATTTGATTTTTGCATAATGTATGTATGGCTGCTCTTTTAGTGTGTATTTACATGTATTACAATAGATAAATAGTTGATTCTGCAATGCTCCAATGATGACAGAGTCCTTTTAACAAAGTATTAACAAGAAAAGGTACATTCAGATATTCTCTGGTTTTCAAGTATGTCCTGGGGATGTTACTTTTGCCCAACATCCAGGGGATGTAACCAATAACATATATATATTCCCTAAATATAAACTATAATAACACATATAATTTAAGATATATATACTATTATAGTATATATATATATATATATATATATATATATATATATATATATATATACTGTATAATACATATTGTTTTTGCTCATTTCCCATCTCTACTTCTAGTCTCATGGTACCTTTTAGCCCTAATTAGGTATGAGCTTTGTGCATCTTAAATTTTGATTGAAGAGCACATCATCAAATAGTGTCCCTTGTGCATTTAAGAAATGTGCTATGTCTTTTATTCAGTTATTGGGCCCAAACAGTATACCGCTGGGAATGATTGTTTCAAGTTATTGTTTTTCAGCTACATTACAGGAGAATAATTATAAGTGATTAGGGCAGTGACAGTGAGTGCCTAATTTTCTGTAGAAATCCAAAGTGCCAACACTGAATTACACATCACATGCAATAGCTGGATAACCATATAAAAAAAAAAAGTGTGTATGAGTTGAAGCTTTTTTAAAACTAGGATTTCAACATTTTAAATGTTGCCCATTTTACAGTTAGGAACACTTATTAAGCAATAGAAAATAAAATGGGAAAAAAAAAACCCATCTTTCCCTATATTTTTATACACCTGTCGATGGCATGAGTAATTCTCTGGATTAGGGGACATTTAATATCTTTCACACATACTGGAATATCAATAAGAGGTGGTGTTAGTCATCTAGAACATACAGTAATACGAGGTATAATTGAATCTGTTATTCACAAAACTGTGGATGACAAGGTCAGATTTGGATGCGTATTCATGTTTGCTGGCAAGAGATAACCTGAAAGGAATTGTCATCTACTGCAGCATAACTGGAAAAAAAGAAAAAGGTGTTTTCAGGCACTATCACAATAAGTTAAAAGATAACAAACAAATTTATTCCTAAGCCGCTCATTAACATCAAATGATGCGTGTCCCCTTAAACACCTCTGCAACGAACATACAGTGATAAAAGATGGAGCGCTAAAACTTCACAAAAACAGGCACAAAATATTTTTAGTGGAGAAAATGGAATAGCTGTTCTTTGGGATGTCCTTTGTTATATGACACAATAATATGTGGAGGGAGCCAGAATACAGCAACAGTGCTCTCTATATGTAATAAATGGTAACAGGGTGCCCCCAAGTTGGTATCTCACTCACTTTTGTTCGAGCAGGGATAATAGTGCTCACTTTTAGAATTGTATGTGCATAACTGCTCCTTCTGCCAAGATGGTGGCAGACAACATCCACTTACCCCAAACACTGATGTCGACATGCCAGAGTGCTTATTAGGTGATATGCATGCTAAGCATTATGGTATGCTAACATTCTGTAAATGTGTTAGCAAAATGCATAAGCATATTTTTATCATCTATAACAGGGGATGCCAAACTTACTTAACATAAGTGTAAAATATGATACATTTCAGATGTTGGAGAGGGGCAAGACATTAACAAATATTTCAGGCACTTTCATTCTACAGATATTAGTTGGCACAGTGAACTGGAAAGTTATTAAAAATCAAAAAAATATTGTGTGAAAATGATAAATAAATAAAATTAAATATAACAAACACATTAAAATAAATATATAATAATATAGAAAAAAATAATTTAACATTTATGTATATTATAGCATTATATATAATATAATTTACAAAATGACAAATCCATTTTTCATTGGCATGGCAATAGTTTTAATATGCCATAATAGCATATTCATGCTAATAATGAATCTTTATTTGCTATTAATACATTTATGGTGCAATTACCACGTCAATGAACAGATCATGTAATAAAAAAAACATACATATCACATATTCAATTTAGTAATACCAATAAAAGTTAGGGAATGGCCACTTATACATACAGACATCCATTACCATAAATAATTTTTTGCATTGCTGTACCCTCATTTCTTACCCAGTAAATCATTTTAAAGCCTGATATTATTTTATTTACTTTTTTACATGAATTGTAATACACAAAGGAGCTAAGTCAAAATATTTCTGCGAGCCATACATTATATCTCAGAAAGCCACATGTGGATTGGCCATACTTGATCTATAGTATGATACCTTAGAATTTTTGCATGACAGGTGCATTTTAAAATGACAGTGTAGCACTCTTTGTTTTGGGGTAATAGAATTGTTAATGCTATGTATATTTGTTGTAATTATTCAACTGTTTTCATTGATCTTAAAGAAATATAATTTTTGTGCTTTACCTAGATTGTTTTATGTTAACAACAAAAGAAAATAGAACAAGTAAGATATATAAAGTGCTCAAGAAAATATATGCCCTGTTCTTGAGTGATTTGCTCTATAATCTAAAGGCTCTAATAGCTATCCTATATTGATAAAAAAATATATACTGTGTAGCTTGTTTCACTACCTTTAGCATAGGTGTAACTTGTATGTTAATATTTTAACCAGTACATCAGATTAAAACTTACATTTCTCAGTATTATTCTGATTAGTTTTAATATTGCACAGGACACAATATAAAAATTGTATCGCGTTTTCCAACAAATCAACTAACAAAATATTTAACCAGGAAAGGTAGGTTCAGATATTCTCCAGTTTTCAAGTATGTCCTGAGGATATTACTTTTGCCAAACATCCAGTCAACTCCATAAGGAACTGAACTTATAACTCCAAGTTGAAAAAATTCTACAGATAGTGAGTGTAACGGACCGTCTACTGGATGTAGTAGACCCTCTGTCCGTTGTGTGAAATCACCTCCTTAGCCCCCAATTAAAGCTCAGCATTCACCCAGCAAGTCTTTCCTGGACCCTTGCTCTTTGTACCCAAATAGACAGGACATCTAGCAGTTAGGTACAGCAAGAAGAACAACTCCTTTATTTGTGTAACAACACACACTTATAAAAAGACATAAAACATGACATCACAGACATTAGTATACAATGGGGGGATGGAACTAAACATAGTTCTCCAACTAACTGGGGCTAGGAAAACATTAGACATTCAGACTGCACCAAATAGGAATTAACATAGAGTGAGTAGACCTAATTACAATACACACAGAAATGTACACAACATAATCAGTTTATCAGTTAATCCAGTTAGTACAGAACAATGGATGTTGGAGTAAACTATTGGAGTAACTGTCACATTATAAACCTTCAGAGTGGTCTACTCACAGAATTAAACATTACACATAACCAATATACTAACAGAATATAACTAACTAACAACATTAACGTATAGTGTTATGGCACATTCCTTTCCCAGGTGGTCCGTTCATTCGTGAGTTGGTTAGGTAGATTCAATCTACCGAACACCCAGGCAGAAAGGCACGAACAAGCCTTTCAGCAGGGAAAAATACAAGCTTTTACCATGGGGCCATAGTCCAGAGGCAGCAGGCGAGCAACCAGGCTTCTCCAGAACATAGTGGCGAGGTTGGTTCTGCCACAGTGAGTTATCTTTTCTTCCTATACTATACATATATAAAATCTGAAATACAAAATGTTGGCTACTGTTAACTTCATTAGTAAATACTTGTACATGAGAAGTAATGTATTATTGTATTAATGTACCGTACATTTCCTGATTACTTTGTTATCATTACTATTATTGACAATGGTAGTTATTTTTATACAAATGATCTACAAAGCACAATTAGTAGCTAAGCCAAAAGACTTTTGAATCCACAGTAAAGAGTTATGTTGCTCTTGGCAATTTACATGTAGGTTATTTGTTTTTATGATTGCAACAAATCCCAGTGCCAATGATAACAAAACAGCAATTAAAAAGCAACAGTGACTTAATTGTACATAGTTCTTCAATCTTACAATTAGCTGCTAAGTATGAGGAGACAAGTGAGTTTCAAATTGATGAATGAATAAACACTGACTAATAGCAATTTATAAGAAAATTAACCTTTCCACCTGAAGTTATCCTTGAACAATTGCCGTAGTCCGGTCACGTCTGTTAGTTCAGATCGGCACATATAGGTCTAGATTATGCGGTGCACAGTAATGTAAAACAAATTAGCACCAGTCACTACCATTTTTTGTAACTTTATTTATTATTGAAGCAGTTTCATTGCCACATAGAAGAGTTGCACACTGAATATTTTTAATATAGGAAAACATATTAGAATTATCTATCATTTTACATATAGATTGCAATTTTTACAGAGACGTCCACTATGCAAAGAAATTGCTCCCTGTGTCTTCTCCAGAGATACAACAGTTGTTCTCTGCTACTAACCCAGCTCATATGTAGACCTCAAACTTGTTCCATTGTTCTCCTCACCCATTGACCTATGTGCCTATCCCCATATCATAGTTGTCATGCCCTTTCTGCCTTACCTGACCTTGGGTCATCATGCAATCTTTTAAATATACTCCCTTCCATTGCCACAATGATTTTCCTTATATGTTTAAAGGTTTCTATCATATTGCCCCCCTCTCATCTTTTCTTTTTATGCCATACATGTTTAGATCCTTGTATTGTTCCTGATAACTTTTATCTTGTAAGCCATAAATAATTTTAGAACAGATGCAATCTTCAGTATTGAATCAGACAATACTCCAGTGCCCTACACACAGCATGACCCCTCCGCTCTTTTCATTGCTAATTCCTGTCCGTACATAACCAAAGAGCCTGCTAGATTTTGCTGCTGCTTTGTCACATTGCTTGCCTTCCCTTAAGTCATCATTATTTTAAACGTGTTGATTGTGGGAGTGCTATATGGGGAACATGTTTAGAGCATTAGTAAAAGAAATACAACTTCAATGTATCATTCTATGGTGACTCGTCGTGATGGCAGTCCCAACTGAAGTAGTCACTGTTACTAATTGTTACAAACCAGAAGGTACCAGGCCCCCTGATTTTGTTGAATATCTCCATATTATTCTGTAAGCACACTTGATTGTGAATGTATTTTACATTTCTATATAATACAGGTGTAAAATAGAGATCTCACACAATACTGGTAACTTTCTATGCAATAGACCTGTCTGTTTAGCAGGAACTATCTTCTGTCTTGCCTGTACATTCACATAATTGATAACCCACATCTTTTCTAATAAATCCTCATTTTTTTATTCCCAGGGCACTGCTCTATTACTCAGAGCAGATAGTAATGTTGAAGTATATACTATTGGCTTGAATAATGTACGCTTTAAGATTGCTTTGGGAAGGCAACATTTGAACTTTGTATTTCTCAGTCATTAATTATTGTGAAAAGTTCAACAATCCAAGTAAAGGATCAATAATAATAAAAAAAAACACTACACATCACTTTCTCCAGCACATTTACTGTTGTATTTGGCATCATTTTCAAGAGGTATCTATAGTTTGCAAGTGAAGTTAAAGTATAAACTCTTTCTAACGTTTGTGTTTTTAGTAGATATAAGTTCACAACTAAGAACTTAACTGAAAAATGAAATATAACCCACACATTTTAGTGTGTTTTATAGCCATAGAATGGGCAAAGGCCATATGGAAAAACACTCAGATACCAACACTATAATATTTAAACATATTTTCAAGCATAAAGGGATCAGTAGCATACCACGGTGGAGATTAAATAATTTTCATATTAATCCACCAAATCACATTACAGAGGCTGAGAGCAATTTAAGTTTGATTGTGTAATAAAAAGTTAATAATTAATGATTTGCACCCCTGTGCTTAACACATTTAACATCGGTTAGCTAAGATATTCACTTTTACAAGGACACATATTGCGACAATATAAAAAAAAAATCATTGATGATCTCTGTCTCTAATTTTTTTTAAAAATATGTCTGACGAAGTTTTGTTTATTCAATTAAAATCATTGATGCTCTAATGTTCATCTTACCCTTTTATATCCCAAAACTTAGACATAGCTAACCCTATATCCTTACATATAATGTGGGAAACATCTTTTCATGTCTATAGTTATATTATATATACAGTACTGTGCAAAAGCAATGAAAGCTAAGCGTTACAAAAGGGGTCTATTCATATAAATGTGGTGTGACACATTAGCTGTAAAAATCAGGCATTAGAGGAGGGGATGAAATCAGCAAATTTTTTCAACTCAACTACTAATGTCTGTCTAGTCTCTGTTCCTGATATTTCACCTTTTAGCCCATTAAACGCATTCATCGTTACAAAGGCAACAAAAATATGGTTATTTTAGGTAAAAATAATAATGAAAGCTAAAACCAAATCCTGCCTTTTACTATGCTACATAAACTTACTTTAATGATTATTTAATACTAAAATGCTCTAGGCCTGATATCAGTAAGTAAATTGTACTTTAATTAAAACACAACAATATAAATGGGAAATTCATATAATAATGTCTTTCCTAATTAAACTCTAATTAAAAAAAAATCCCAGGCAATTTAATTCAAGTTTAATAAAAGAAAAGAAATCTGCAACTGATATTGTTTTTGCAGATTGTTTAGTTGTTCACAAACCAATGTTGCCTTGTGTGCTAAACATTAATTCTTCTCTTTCATACTAAATATGTAGACTTAAATTAAAGCATTTCAAGTTTAATATTTAAACAGTATTCTTTGTGTACCAAATTCTCAAAAACAGGAATGAAACACGGCCAAGGCTAATCACCATAAAGCACACTCTGCATATTTCCCAAACTCCTAAATAGTCAAAGGAAATATTTAAAAAAAAATTGTTACTAAGCTAATTTCTTTAATATTATTATTTGTAGAAAGGAAAACAGGCTGGGAGGGAAAATGACAATATTGTCCCTTACAAATCCCTGTTCAAACCTCACCACAGCTTTGGACATCAGTCCATGGGCAAAGATACTAGTGAACTTGACAAAGATGTAGAAAATGACAGCACATACATCACAGAACTGCTAACAAAAAATTGGAAAAAGCAGCCTTTGTGTCTGCACTAATGAAGGGACCCTGCAATACAATATACCAATTCTAGAACAATTAAAAATGTTGCCAACTCGGCAACTTTGGCCAAAAGTTTGAAATTCCTATCCCAAATCCCCACAATTCTCTCTCTATTGCGTAGACACTAGCCTGGCTTCAGCATCTTTCTTACTAGACATCAGTCCAATCTAGCCTGCGCATATGTGCCCCAAATCACTATTGCAATGGAAGGAAAGCTTCCTAGAGTATTCAGGGCTTTATTCACGAAAAAGAGAGAACTGCATGGAATTGAGAAGGCAATTGGACACTTAAGGCCAATGTAGACGAATTAGAAACATTACCCATTCAGCTATGCTTCTAACTCTGCTATGTTGGCCTTACTTTTGCAGTTCTCTTCTCAATTCCCATGCAACGCCCTCTTTCATAAATACAGCCCTTATTAGCTCTTGGAGGACACCACAGTCACATTATCAAGGTTACATCATTTTAGTATTGTTCTACTACATATTAATTTATTTTCGAAGCTTACATTAAAATCCAATATTGAGGCTATACATCTATACTTAATGAATCTAAGAATGTGCTTACTTTGCAAATAAGTCATCTAATAATAAGACTGCACTATAATTAGTAACTTGGTAAAAAAAAAAAAAATAGCTGGCTGACATAAACACATTCATATCTAAAATACATCATTTTGATTAAATATGCCGGCCGGTTTAAGTGAAATACACTTCGACATAACAAATGATACATTTTGAGAATGTAGTGTTTAAGCACAATGCCAGACCAGCGGTGTCCTTTCAAATACATTTACATCAATCCTTTATGTTTAGGGCATTTATAATATGGTTGTAGCAGTGCCAGCGTGATTGATAGCTTACTTAAATGGCTGAGTGTAAGATGGATCTAGTTCTTGACAGTCTCACGTTCATTTGCATTCAAATCTGATAATTAAGACAAAGAAGCTTACTCGAGCGCATTTTCACACATTTTCCAATAAATGTAGAATTTATGTAGTCAGAAGTTGAATCACCCTGAAAGCAAGCAATTAAAATAATCACAAACAAAAAGTAATTTTTCTAGTGTAACTAATGTATAGAACTTTAACAATAGTGCACATCTTGAAGCAAGTAAATGTGTAACATTTAACATTGAATTTATTATGTCTTTCAGGAGAGGAACAATAGAGGGAGTAGCAGGTGTAATATACCCAACCCTGTACTTTTAAAATATGAGAAAAATATTGGCCTACCGGGGACCCTGAAATTTTTCAGCACCAAGGTTCTTATCAGTCCTGTTCCATCACCTTTGTGTTTTAGTGTGCTTGGGAGTGTGTGTTTCTGAAAAGAGTTAACTAACATTAAAACATGATTGTAAGTCAGGAAATGTAAAATAACTATATTTAAACTTGTCTTTCGGTGACATTTCAAGGTAGATATCAGAGATATGAAACTGCGCCTAAATAAAATGCATTTCTAGAAAGGTTACGGAACGCTATAAAGGACATTCACTTTTCAGGATTGCTATTTCAAGAATCTCTGACATGAAATATAGTTTGACACAAAATAATATATTACGGATAGAAATGTGTTTTCAGCATTACTTTTCAGCCATTTAAGAAGAATGACTTCTCACATAAAAGTATCTTTTAAGGGAAGAGTTATGGATGGAGCAAAATATATTACATCTTAAAGCATCAAGTAGAATAAATTGTTTGACTAAAGAAGCTAATAGTGAGATGAAGATGAACATTTATCAATCTATTTATTTATGGTCTATGTGCAGCTCAACACTTGCAGAGCTGAAAACTACTGGTTTGTATTTCTTGTGTTTTTATAAAGGCCTTTTGTGATGAAATCATAAACCCTTTAAGGCTGGTGTGAATTCCCGCCTCAAAAACAAACATGAAGAAATATCAGAATAAAATATCTAAAAATATATGGGAAGAACACAGCAACATATTTGTAGCCTAACAATGAGTATAAGCCATATTTTACGAGAATAGGACAAAAATAATCCTTAAATACACAAATCACACAGCAGATAGTAAAAATATATTAGCATTGCTAAACAAACAGAAAAGTATGATTTCTACCACATTGTCCATAATAAAATGTCCCAATAATTAAATGTAATACAGTTTTTTTTATGTACACACCATATACACAGTACACACCAGTGGCTTATGCACCATTTGTGCTAGGTGTGCACCGCACACCTAGCACAAAACCGTGCTGTCTATTTCCCGAATTTGTGTGCTCTGAACAGAGAGCACACAAACCCCTGGGAGACAGACGGCAGCTGCGAATTTGGCAACAAAGTCACTCACTCTGTATACACAGTATACACAAGTATACACAAATTCATGTACATTTTGTGCTGGTCGAATTGACAACATTTGTGAGTGACTCTGTTGCCATATTTGCAGCTGACATAGATTCCTCAGATGTAACTTTTATTTCCTTGTGTTTGTGTGCTGTCTGTTGGTAGCACATAAACCTCTGTAAATAAATTAGATACATCGTGCCCCTGAGTGACAGGTGTGCTCCAGAATGGCAGCACACCTGTCACTCAGGGGCACGATATGCCCATGGGAGGAGGCAGGGATTTTCTTCTGCGGTATGCATCTGGCCTCCATTTCTTGATTAAGATGTTATGGAAGATTGGGTGGATGCGCCAAGTATCAGGTAGAGACAGTCGAACTGCAGCAAGACCACAGAGGGTGAGCGGAAATGGCCCCAGGAATTTTGGGCTATGTTTACAGGACAGCCGGGTGGTCTTGATGTGAGCTGAAGATAGCCAAACTTTCTCTCCTGCTTAGAAAGAAGGTGCAGGGATTCAGTCTTTGTATACTTTTTGGGATCTTTGTTTAAGCTAGTTAAATTTTGCTGGAGAATCTGAAGAAGATATGTTACTGGTGGAACATTACTGGTCTTGGGTAAATCGAGATGGAACGAAGGATTGAACCCGTAGTTGGCTTTGAAGGGAGACATACCTATGGTTGTTTGTAGGTGATTATTATAGGCAAATTCTGCCAAGGGTAATAACTGTAGACAGTTGTCTTGGATATTTAAGGTATTGCTCTAGTATCCGATTGACCCTTTCGGTTAGTCTGTTAGTTTTAGCGTGGTAGGTTGAAGAGAGGAGGCGGTCGATCTGGAGTCCTTTACAAAAAGCCCACCAGAATCTGGACGTGAATTAAACACCTTTGTCGGTTAGGATGGAATGAACAATATTATGGAGACGAACAATGGACTTCAGAAACAATTCAGTGGTCTCAGCTGCTGTGGGCAATTGGGTTGTAGGGTTAAAGTGTGCCATTTTGGTGAGACAGTCAACTACCACCATTATGGTATTGTGCTGCAGTGCGGGTGGCATGTCGACTATAAAATCAACTGTCAGGTCTTCCCAGGGTTGGTCGGGAGCAGGAAGAAGTTGAAGAAAGCCTGCAGGTATGGTACGTCTTTGGTACCTAGCACAGAGTTCATGAGCATATGTAATTTTGGATTTCTTGTCTCCAACCGGGCCACCAAAATGATCTGTGGGCTAGCGCCACTGTTTGAACTCTCCCATGTCCTGCCAGAGGACAATCATGTATGGATTTCAAAATGGACGTCCTAGCCGGGGTTGGTAAGTAGATGAGATTGTCTTTGTACCACAGACCTTGGTCTTGCTTTAAGGAAGAGGTCTCCACTTTGGAGAGAGGATGAGATCCATGTTTTTTAATATTGGCCAGAAGAGAAGTGTGGAGAGCGATGAAGTGACTGGGTTGGAGGATGGTGTCATCTGCAGTCTGCTTGGGGTTAGAAGGTTTGTATAACCTAAATAGTGTGTCGGTCTTTAGGTTATTTAGGTAACCTGAATTAGATGAAGAAGAGAGCCCAGCGGGATTGGTGAAGGCAGAGTCTTTGAGCTTTAAGGTTCTCCAGGTTTCGATGGTCCGTAAACACTGTGACTAGATGGGTAGCGCCCTCTAACAAATGCCGCCACTCTTCCAATACTAGCTTAATGGTGAACAGTTCTCAGTCGCTGACACTCTAATTGGTTTCCAGTGGGGTCAAGCGAAAAGAGAAGAAGGAGACAGGATAAAGGAAGTCCTTTTCTCCGTGACATTGAGACAGGACCACTCCAAGCACATTCTCCGAGGCATCTACATCCAGAAAATAAGGCTTCTGAGGGTCAGGAAGAACCAGTATGGGAGCCTGAGTAAATTTATATTTGAGGGTGTCGAATGCCTTCTGGGCCTGTAGTGACCAATGGAATGGGGTATTCTTCTTGGTAAGTTGTGTTATAGGATGGATGATTCATGAAAAGCTGTTTATGAATCTTCAATAGAAGTTTGCGAACTCTATGAACCTCGGATATATGAGCTGGGTGTCAAAACAATTGATGTAGTGCATACCGGCATGTACTATCCGGTAGAGATGGTATGACCTTTCTGATCTGAAAAGCTTTACAACTTGAGTTGTTCCTTTGACGCTGAAACTGATATTACAAGGTGTGAAATTTTACACTGGGTTAGTTCCCAGCAAGTCTATATAGCATATGTCTGCATCCCCTCATAGATAGTAGGTTCTTTTGATTTGCTAAGTGACACTTAGCAGCCAGGAGACTAGTCCTGCAAAAGTCATATCCCAAAGATTAATATTAACTCACAGATTTTTAATCATGCCTCCTTTTCTGAATATTTAGACTGGGGAGAGTACACCCTACAAAATGAGTACACATATGGCTGGTGCAACTTGAGCCATTTGGCAGCTATTGTGAAGTCTGTGGTATAGAGTCATAGGTAGCAAGTGTGACATATCTATGGACTTCATAAATTGCAACAAATTAATAGAGGCAAGAATTATCTGTGTGACATGCACTGGAGGGAAATTAGAAACAAGATTACATATTTTGACTGGGGTAGTTCCACCACACAAGGGGGAGAACACTTCTAGGTATACCTTCCCACCTCTGTGCCGGTGTTCTGACGAATTACTGGAGCAAATTCTCCTGCGCAATCGCAGGAGAATTTGCTCACTGCGCATGCGCATAAAGTTACAGTTGATAACTCAGCTGTAACTTTATGTCCACCGCGCATGCGCGAGCTGCGCAACCCACATCCCGCCCCCCGCACACCCCTTCTTACCAGATGATCGGACAGCGGCGGTACACAGCGCATGCGCGCGGCTATCACGCCGTGTGGGAATGCGCTGTGTCCGTGGCTGGATTCAAACAAAACGCTGGTAAGTAACACGGGGCGGGGGGGGACATAAGGAGCCAACAGAGAGGTAAGCACCCTGGTGAGGGCTGCCTCATCTTGATAGGAGTTGTGATCCCCCTGATGCATAATACAGCAGGAGGATCACAACTCCCATGAAGATGAGGCAGCCCTCACCAGGGTGCTTACCTCTCTGTTGGCTCCTTATGTCCCCCCCCCGCCCCGTGTTACTTACCAGCATTTTGTTTGAATCCAGCCACGGACACAGCGCATTCCCACACGGCTTGATAGCCGCGCGCATGCGCTGTGTACCGCCGCTGTCCGATCATCTGGTAAGAAGGGGTGTGCGGGGGGCGGGTTGTGGGTTGCGCAGCTCGCGCATGCGCGGTGGACATCAAGTTACAGCTGAGTTATCAGCTGTAACTTTATGCGCATGCGCAGTGAGCAAATTCTCCTGCGATTGCGCAGGAGAATTTGCTCCAGTAATTCGTCAGAACACCGGCTTGGAAACCTGAGTTGACCTGACAAGGTATAAATCTAATGATGGAACAATGTCCAGTGTGCTTACTAGGGGCCAAGGTCTAATTTTGCGTAAGTTTCCGTAATTTCCTTGCCGCAGTCCCTCGGACAGAAAATACTGGTAGTTCTCCATCTAAGTAAGTAGTTAGGTTTTCTGTTAATTTCTCCTTTTTATTTTTATATGTTTTGGTGTAGATAATTTGTCTAAATATATCTGTTTTATTTTATGTATGCATTGTGACTATTCTTTTGTTCATAATAAATATTCCTTTATTAAGTTCTGCCCTTGTCTGGTATAGAGACTCACGTTACCTGATTAGACTAATTTATTGGTAATTTAATATATATTGTGTTAAAGTATATTTTGTGGGTTTAGACTAGTTTGCTTGGGGGATCAAGGCACCCCATTTATAAATTGTCTTGGTGGTGGCAGTGTTAGGACATTCGTTATATCGGTATAATTATTTGATTTGTATGCTTATTTCTAGTCTAGGGCAGACAGATAGTTAATTTTAACCCTTTCACCACCATAACCCAGTCATTTGCACTCTTGAAGTAGTGTCCATTCGTGACACCGGGGATAGACAATGTTGGAGGCAAAATGGAGAGGAGACAGTAACGGCTCCTGATGATCAGTGGATAACAGGATTGTGGAGTCTGAGCCAAGGTAACCCCAGGATAAGACGGAATAGGGCTGATTTGACCAAATTGAAGGAGATGTCTTCTTGATGTTTCTTCCCTACGGTGAGCCACAGGGGTTGTGTCTTTCTAGTTTTACTTACTGGACCTGACAAAATCCACCAATTGTATGACTAGTGGTGGATTCTTTGTGAGGTCTACAAAGCAGTCACTGGATCCAAAATCAGTGATAGCATCTTGGGTGATGATCTTAATTACCCCACTGTAAGGAGACAGTAATAGATAAGAAAGGAGTAACACATCCTAACAGTAGAGGAATGTGGAACATACTCTTCTTACCTCGAGATGCCAGTTGAGGGCAATTGGTGGTCATGTGACCTGGTGCTTCTTCCTTCTATGGTCCTTCTCAGGCTCAGAGAGGGGTTCAAAAGCCACTCCTGGATTCGGCCTAACTTGTGGTCATGCTATTACGCAACAGGTGTCGAGATGGGCAGAGGATCCAGTCGCAGGGGTCCCCAGGGCAAGGTAAGTGGTGGCCCTAGGACCTGACAGTATTCAGCACTCAAAACAGGTGACATAGACACATGTGTGCGTTACAAAAAGTGAAGTTTTTATTAAAAATGGTAAAATATAAATGTTATGAAAAGAGAAAAACAATTGTGTTCTTGTTAAAAAAATGTCAAGGGTAACACAAAATACTCCAGTCAAAAAAAGGAACATAAATGTCCTATGATAAAACAATACGATCACTGCTGTAGGTGATATGTGTATTATTGGATATATAGTTACACTATCAACAAACAAAAATATAATGAAGGATAAACCTTTTGTGCTGAAAAGCCTATACAGTGTTACCCATCTATAAGGTTAGCCAGCATTATATATGTAAAATATGTAATGAATTCAGTGCCTGCCTAGGACAAGGTTAGAAAAGAACAATAGCAAAAATAATTAATTGGGGGGGGGGGAGAATAAAACCACAAAGATGTGGCTTAAAAATATGGTTTATCTAAGGAAGATTTATATAACTGTTTGCAGGTGAAAAATGTTATAGACTATAATATCTTTCCTATAAATCATCAGACAGACAGGGATGTGGAGCTTTTCTTTAGAGAAGAATGGTGTGATAAATTGGGAAGTAGATCTTTTTGCCTATTGAATATGGAATATCCACTTAAGAACTGTAGACATTGTAAATTGGGAGAGAGATGTACAGAAAAACTGGGATGAATCAGACTGATTAAAAGCAATAGGTATGACCAATCCATCCATCCATCCAATGTTTGGCCATAGTAGAAATCTATGCAAAGCTTTATATATATATATATATATATATATATATATATATATATATATATATACATACACACATTTTTGTTAATATAAAATGATCAACCATTTTGTATGAAACACTTTGCATGAGATGAGGAGTAAATTGTGTTTAGATATTACAGAGCTTACTTGCTATTATCATTACAGTCAAAATGATACAGCTTTTCCTCCCTTCAAATCAAAAACTTGAGGTAATATGATTTCACTTTGAAAATAATAATTATCATTTGGGTGAGATAATGAAAAGGAGTGATATTGAGTGTGATAATAACCTGGCATACATACTGCTATTCCTATTGCAAAATGAAAACGAACATTTTTATTTTCCAAAATTTGCCTAATGCCGGTTGCTATGCCAGCGGTGTTCAGATTATTGTTATGGGCTACTGCCAGTTTGATAGCAGCTGCTCAACTATATCACGGCATATTAACATAGTAACATAGTAATTTGAAGACAGAAGGGACTAATACAAATTTTGCTTAAATAAGCACTTGAAGGACTGTTTTAAGTATACGTCTCTAGAAAAAAATAATGCTATATATTACATTATATTACATTATATTTATATTATTTAAAAAAAAAGTCATTGATAATATATAATAATAAATGCTATATTTTGAGATTGCCGGAGTGCCTTTTTCAGAAGTTTTTTTCTAATCACATAATTCTTTTCACCAAGGGCACTGCTAGATACAAGCATTATTCATAGTGGCTATTTACTGGAGCCTTTGTACCAACACTTTAGCTTTTTGATGAAGCTGGTCTGGCAATTAGACCAATCAGACTCTTGCACAATGTAACAGACCATTCAAGGACAGAGAATACAATAAGTGCTGACTTAGGTAGGCCAGGTGTGCCAAATTAAGGATTCCATTTGGCAATGTATTGCACTGTTAGAGCCCCATCCACATCTCTTATTTTAGAATGTCAGTTGTACACAATCTTCTTTAGGGTCCTTTAAAATCCAACTCACTAACTTAGATAGGATCTACATTTCTATAATTGGAGGATAACCATTTCAATTCTCCAGATATCATTTTGAAAACTAAACATGTTATGTCCTAAAAGTACATAAGAACTGTTTTTTACATTTGTTAATTGATGGAAATTGTAAAATATATACAGAAATAATATTTTACAAACAAATTCATGAATTTAATTACTTTTTAAAATACGCTATTAGGGCATAAAATATGCATTTACCATGTCAATCAACCTGTCATGTAATAAAACATATGTAAAGATACCCTTTATCCATCATGGACAATGGTGTATTGGCAATAATGTGCTATCCACACTGTGGACATGAAATGCTACCGTGATACACATGGCATGATGGTGGGAGGGTACATATAACATTTCTTTCTTCACTAAAAAAAAAAAAGTATAATAAAAAAATATATACAAATTACCATACATCAATAAATAACATACCATTCCCCATTAGAAAGATAAAGCAGGGTACATATAACCTAACAACTATTTATATCTATGTATGCATATTTCACAAATGTATTTGTATGTTTTTATATTATCATTATGATTTAATCATATGTATGTTATAATGTTATGATTATATATTTTAAGAATAACATAATATTTTTAAAATTTTATTTACATTTTAAGATTTCAAGGGAACTACAAACAATTTTAGACACAGATGAAAGACTCCGGACAATATTCCACCATCCCCCACTACTTTCATTCAGGTAGCCTCCCAACCTCAAGCAACTGATGGTGAGGAGCACCCTGCACAGAGAAACACGATGAATGGTACGTCCCCCTGCCAACAAGAGATGTGAGACCTGTGCACACATCCACAGCACAGATAAAGTACCAATTCCAGGCTCACATTTGCACCAAAAAAATCAATGGCTACTTTATGTGCAAATCATTCAATGTGGTATATCTAATCACGTGTGTGCAGTGGCGTAGCGTGGGTTGTCAGCACCCGGGGCAAGGCAAGTAATTTGCGCCCCCTAACCCGTGGATTTTAGCACTCGAGTCTCTTCTACTAGATTAGTTAAAGAAACCCTTACCCCCCAAGCACATGTATTGTTTGTTATGAAAATACTTATGTAATTAAAGTAAAATGCATCTAAATACAAGTTTATTTTCCAACACTTTATTGAGTGCGAACATGCATTACACACATTCTCCACATTTTCAGCAGGTCTATGAATACAAATATACACATGTAGTAACCTAGCATGGGCCATGCTATTATATGTCGTCTCACAACCATCGTAAACGACAAACAATATCAAGAACAAAAACTAAACATCAAAATGGAACCATACCCTGGAGATAATCCAAGACTGGGCTAGATGGAGCCAACTTCCTCAATCCTGTACCTCTAATGTTACCCCCCCCCCCCCCCCCCACACACACACACACATATGCCATAATTGTTGTGCCATTCAGATGCCAGTAATATTGTAACTTTCGGATGCCAGTAATATTGTGCCAGTCAGAGCCCAGTAATATTGTGCCAGTCAGAGCCTAGTAATATTGTGCCAGTCAGATGCCTGCAATATTGTGCCAGTCAGATGCCTGCAATATTGTGCCAGTCAGAGCCCAGTAATAATGTGCCAGTCAGATACCAGTAATATTGTGCCAGTCAGATACCAATAATATTGTGCCAGTCAGATACCAGGAATATTGTGCCTGTCAGAGCCCAGGAATATTGTGCCTGTCAGAGCCCAGGAATATGGTGCCTGTCAGATGCCTGTAATATTATGCCAGTCAGATGCCTGTAATAGTGTGCAGTCAGAGGCCAGGAATATTGTGCCAGTCAGATGCCTGTAATATTGTGCCAGTCAGATGCCTGTAATATTATGCCAGTCAGATGCCTGTAATATTATGCCAGTCAGATGCTTGTAATAGTGTGCCAGTCAGAGGCCAGGAATATTGTGCCAGTCAGAGGCCTGTAATATTGTGCCAGTCAGATGCCTGTAATATTATGCCAGTCAGATGCCTGTAATATTGTGCCAGTCAGAGCCCAGTAATACAGTGCCAGCCAGATGCCTGTAATATTATGCCAGCCAGATGCCCAGTATTATTGTGCCAGCCAGATGCCCATTAATATAGTGCCAGTCAGATGCCCAGTATTATTGTGCCAGTCAGATGCCCAGTATTATTGTGCCAGCCAGATGCCCAGTAATATAGTGCCAGTCAGATGCCCAGTATTATTGTGCCAGTCAGATGCCCAGTATTATTGTGCCAGCCAGATGCCCAGTAATATAGTGCCAGTCAGACGCCCAGTAATATAGTGCCAATCAGATGCCAAGTAATATAGTGCCAATCAGATACCTAGTAATATAGTGCCAATCAGATGCCCAGTAATATAGTGCCAATCAGATGCCAAGTAATATAGTGCCAATCAGATACCCAGTAATATAGTGCCAATCAGATGCCCAGTAATATAGTGCCAATCAGATGCCAAGTAATATAGTGCCAATCAGATGCCCAGTAATATTGTGCCAATCAGATACCCAGTAATATAGTGTCATTCAGATACCCAGTAATATAGTGCCAATCAGATACCCAGTAATATTGTGCCAATCAGATACCCAGTAATATAGTACCAGTCAGATACCCAGTAATATTGTGCCAATCAGATGCCCAGTAATATAGTGCCATTCAGATACCCAGTAATATTGTGACAATCAGATAACCAGTAATATAGTGCCAGTCAGATACCCAGTAATATTGTGCCAATCAGATGCCCAGTAATATTGTGCCAATCAGATACCCAGTAATATAGTGCCAGTCAGATACCCAGTAATATTGTGCCAATCAGATGCCCAGTAATATTGTGCCAATCAGATACCCAGTAATATAGTGCCAGTCAGATACCCAGTAATATTGTGCCAATCAGATGCCCAGTAATATTGTGCCAATCAGATACCCAGTAATATAGTGCCATTCAGATACCCAGTAATATAGTGCCAATCAGATACCCAGTAATATTGTGCCAATCAGATGCCCAGTAATATAGTGCCAATCAGATACCCATTAATATAGTGCCAGTCAGATACCCAGTAATATAGTGCCAATCAGATACCCAGTAATATAGTGTCAATCAGATACCCAGTAATATAGTGCCAGTCAGATACCCAGTAATATTGTGCCAATCAGATACCCAGTAATATAGTGCCAGTCAGATACCCAGTAATATTGTGCCAATCAGATGCCCAGTAATATTGTGCCAATCAGATACCCAGTAATATAGTGCCATTCAGATACCCAGTAATATAGTGCCAATCAGATACCCAGTAATATTGTGCCAATCAGATACCCAGTAATATAGTGCCAGTCAGATACCCAGTAATATAGTGCCAATCAGATACCCAGTAATATTGTGCCAATCAGATACCCAGTAATATAGTGCCAATCAGATGCCCAGTAATATAGTGCCAATCAGATACCCAGTAATATAGTGCCAGTCAGATGCCCAGTAATATAGTGCCAATCAGATGCCCAGTAATATAGTGCCAATCAGATACCCAGTAATATAGTGCCAATCAGATACCCAGTAATATAGTGCCAATCAGATGCCCAGTAATATAGTGCCAATCAGATACCCAGTAATATAGTGCCAATCAGATGCCCAGTAATATAGTGCCAATCAGATACCCAGTAATATAGTGCCAGTCAGATGCCCAGTAATATAGTGCCAGTCAGATACCCATTAATATAGTGCCAATTAGATGCCCAGTAATATAGTGCCAATCAGATGCCCAGTAATATAGTGCCAATCAGATACCCAGTAATATTGTGCCAATCAGATACCCAGTAATAAAGTGCCAATCAGATGCCCAGTAATATAGTGCCAATCAGATACCCAGTAATATAGTGCCAATCAGATACCCAGTAATATAGTGCCAGTCAGATACCAGGAATATTGTGCCAGCCAGCCCCCCCCCCCCCCCGTACTTACATGAAGCGGCTCCGTGTCCCCCGCCGGATGTCTCCTCCGTGCAGTCTTCCCTCTTGCACGGAGGAGGGAAGCAGACACCGGATGTGACGCGACGTCACATCCGGCGTCAGTTTTTTTTTTTTTTTTTTTTCGGCCGTCGCATCCATCGGATGCGGCTTGCCGGAAAAAAGCGTTCACAAGCGCAATGCGCTGTGAACGCGGCAGCAGGGGCTGGGGGCCCACGGGACCGCTGCCTTGGGGCCCCCCAGGAGTAAATGGGCCCAGGGCAGCTGCCCCGTTTGCCCCGCGTTAAAGACGGCCCTGGCGGCCACGCGGCCGCATAGGGCTAGTGCGCCCCCCCAGATATTGCGCCCGGTGCGGCCGGCCCCCCCTGCACCCCCCACGCTACGCCACTGCGTGTGTGAAGTGCCCTAACGTAATGTATGTGGGGGAAAACAGGACAAGCATTGCATAAACGGTTCAATTCCCACAGACATACTATTAGCCCCTTCCCGACCTTATGACGAGTTAACTCGTCATAAGAGCCGCCGCATTAGCGACCTTATGACGAGTTAACTCGTCATGTAGTCTAGCCGGCTGTGCGCTCCGTGGGCACCGCCAGCTAGTCTGCAACGGGTCCAGGACTAAGCCTCGCACCCGAGGCAAAGCTCCTGGACCCGATCGGTGCATTTCCGGGCATGTGATCACGGTGATTGAGTGATCACCGCGGTAACATGCAAATTAGATGCAAATTCAGTGTGTTCACACACTGACTTTGCCTCTAATTCACTCTCTGTGCTTCACATTGTTATAGTGAAGCACAGAGAGTGACCTGTAAGTAAAAATAAATTAATTACATACACAGAGGTTTAAAAAAAAAAAAAAAATTAACCCTTTCATTGCTGATCACAGTTTTTAACTGTGATCAGTTTCCTTCCACTTTATGGCCCTCATTTATTTATTTTTTAACACATTTTTTTATTTTTACAATTTATAAAGTTTTTTTTAATAAATATAGGTAATTTTAATATATTTATTTAATAAAATTTAACCTCTGCATGCCTGTTGCATGATTTTTACTGATCTGACATCGCACTCTTCAGAGGTTTTTTTTCTGTCTTTTTTGTTATGGGGGGTTTGGGAACCAATATTTTTCTTTTTTATTAGTTAGTTAATTAGGGGGGATAAGTGGGTTAGTGTTGCACTAGTTATGTAGCTTATTATTGGGAAAATAATGGGGAAAAACTTTTTTTTCCTCAAAAATTTCCTTTTATATGTATTTTTTAATACTAAAATGTAAATCATTTTTATGTATAGGGTATCAAAAGAAAGCTCTAACTGTCCTTTAAAAAACAACATATAACTTGTATGGGTACGTTAAATAAGAGAGAGGAAAATTATGTTTAAAAAACCGCGCATTAAAAATTGAAAAACGCTCTGGTCCTTGGCCCAGGAAAATCCCTGGTCCTTAAAGGGTTAATCAGAAAAAAAACAGATACACCTGTTGGAGAACACTTCTGTCAACAAGGACACAGTATCCAGGATGTAAAGCTTTTGGTACTGATGGGATTTTTTCGCACAGAGAGGGAGTGAAAAATATTGGAGATCAAATGCCCATACTAGAGACAGTGAATTCTTCTCCAGATTTAACCTTACTAATTAATAATCTTTTTTTACAAGCCCTAGATTGCTGCTTGAAAGCTTGCAATCAAACTCTCAGTTAGCCAATAAATGGTTTCATTTTAACACTGTTGGTACTACTCCTTTACCTATTTAACTATTAGGTAATACACATTCATCAAATACTAATAGCAAATTCCAAAGTGGCCCGAAACTCGGAGCTTCGATTTTCTTAAAGAAGTTATCTGAGCTACCTGTGTCAACCCTCATAAAAAGGTTTTGTTGTAGATATTTTCAAACAAATATAAGTGCTTCTGTTCAAATATTTTCAGAATGCTTGAACAGAAACCAGAAATGTTATCACCTAGTTCGCTCAACTCCAGATGGACAGGTGTTTTGATTATGATTAGTCCCTAAGAATATTTCAAAGGGGAACAAGATCATACTTCTCACAAAAAGTACATTGTAGGCTTGTAAATTGCAAGTATATATTTGTGAAAATACTCCTCCCTATTTCATTGATTAAAAATCTTTATGAAGTTAAACGTATATTTGCAGTTATGGATAATTCTGTAACATACTTTGTAATGAGGTTATGTGGCAGTGTATTTTAAGTTTGGAAAGTAAAATCAATATTATTTTAATGAGACAGCTGTTGTCTGTTATTGATTTTAAAATCTGTACTTTTCTGATACTCTTTATCAACTTCTTTTACTCTAAGGCTTGTAGAATTTTATACTGATATAGTTTTCTCTACAATTATATTATATATGATATTATGATATATTAATAAATTAAAGTAACAAAATATTCCGAAATTTCCATAGGAAACAATACAATTTATATATAATAGTGATTAGCCAACTGTCTTGTGAATCTAGTGAAAGCTATTCTTAAAATGAAAAAACAGTTAGTGTCATTAATGTAATTTAATCCATGTGGTATTTCATGGTTTGCATAAAGGAAAGTTCATATACAATAGCATGTTCTAAGCCAACAGGCGCAAAGGATAATCTGTTGTCTTGAATAGTTTTGACTACTTTTGTGAAGCACAATCATTATGAATGTCAGGTTTTAACCAATGTTTAGACTCATCCAGTCTTTTCTTTGTTTACCCTGTCCCCTGCACCCTGTATACCTTCCTTAGCTCAGTCACAGAGGGGCACCTTCCATAGCTCAGTCATAGAGTGGCATCTTCCCTAGCTTGGCCACAGAGCAGCACCCTGCCCAGTACGACCCCAGAGCAACACCTGCCCAGTATTGTCATAGACTGGTTCCTACCCTGTTTCTTGCATCCCTGTAACCTGTAGTTTTGCCCTGTCCTATAACTCTGTTATAGTTCCTTTATAGTTGACAATCATTGAGTATGGGTTGTAGTGTATGCACCAGCAGTGCAAACCCACCTTCATAAATGTACTATATTGTTTAGGTCATTCTGCTACTGTGCTACGGTGTAATTAAATAATTCACCGTTGTGACATGTTCAAAGAGCTAAACTTCCCTTAGCTTCTTCTTACTACCATTGATTTCATTAACCCCATTAGCCCTAACTGTCTGTCTTTCACCTTATTGGTCATCTTCCTTTAGACTTAGTATTATACAGGTACCTTGTTATAGAAAGTGCACATTACTGTAACATTACTCTGTGTGAGAGAACTGGGGTTTAGAAGAGACGGTGTGATATATTTCAAAGTTTAGCTTGCACTTAAGGCCTAGGAAGAATTAAAGGGTACACGTTGTGTGGGCAATACACCACAATACTGGAATTGCTTATAGTGTATAATGTTACCATGGTTCATGCCAAGCCAACTGAAAGACTGCATTTCCCATGACTCTCAGCCAGTATGTTAGGCATCATGATGAAGACAATAACTAGAGTGCTAAAGTTAAGCCATTATATGATTATGAATTGGTACTGCAGCTACTGTGGAATACACATCTCATGATTCTCATCCATCTATTTGGTTGGTTTGCTCCCCCCCCCCTCCCCCCCTGGAAAAAAAACTGTGGATGCCCATGGATGCACCATTCAACTTTCCATTTTCTATAATCTCCGGTCCACTACCAGTAGTTTACTTACTATACCTCAATTCTCAGGACATACTTGAAAATGAGAGAAATCTCAGTGTATCCTTCCTGGTAAAATGCTTTATAAATATATTAATAGAATGGTTTTTATATAAAAGTTAGGTTGTCCATATTTACTGTATCATCTATTTGCAAATGTAATGCTGATTTACTGTCTGATACCCTAATTTTACTAACCAAAACCATCATGAAATAAACATTAAGGAAAAAAATTGCTAAATGTTAATAGTACAGCAATGATGTAGAGGAGGGAAATGACATATAATTACAATAAGATAGTGGATGAGAACAGAACCAGGGTCATACAGAATATAAACTAATCTTAGCTGTAAAACATTATTATGCCAATGGAATTGTCATGTAAAAGTATCCATTGTAAAAGTTCTCATTATCATCAAGAATTGATCACAGCAAAAAATATATAAGATACTTACTTTAATCAGATGAGACTGCACCTATTTATATTTCCAAGGGTGATGATGGTGACTAGATAGAGGCTGATAGTGACTTCCTGGTAGATGAAAACAGTAAACAAAATAGGAACATATTAGATGTTTATTATGATTCTGCAATTACTTTATGTTTTGGGTTACTTGGTCACTGTGTCTGTAGGCAATCTTAGATGTTTTTGTCCTAGACAACAAGGTTTTAAACACAGTACTTAAGTAAAGGCATTAGACAAATACTATAAAATGTCCCAGGTTTAGGGGCATCAATTACAGGGTTAAACGTTATGGCAGCAAGTAATTTGCTTCTTAAATAAAGTACTCCTAGGGGGTCATGTACTAAGTGCAGTGGGAAAAAGTAGGTAAAAGATAAGTAAGGAGCAATTTGCAACTATTTGTTACATTTTGAGTTTTTGTATCCTGTTTTGCACCTCTTCCTTTTGTTTTTATTTAGAGTGCATTTTTCCGGTTGCGCTAATAAATTGTGATTATATTTGTGCACGCTTTTGTGAAAGACAATTCTTATTTGCGTGTGAAAATTACACCAGCTTATAGCAAGTGCTATCAAAAGAGGTAGAAAAAATATCCACAAACTTGCCTATTTTTATTCGCAATTATGGCGTTTTTATTCGCAGTTTGCTAATATGTATTATTTTAGTGTTAAATGTTTAGTATATTGCAATGGGAGCAAAGCACAAAAATAGTTTTGCACATAACATATATTTGCGTTTTTTTAGTACATGCCCATCCTAGTATTATTCATTAACTAGCCAAAGGAAATTCAAGGAGAGACCTTAATATGCTGAAAATATGCCAGGACAAAAAAAAGTTAAAATGTAATAATTAAGAATGAGCAGTATATTTTAGGAACTTAAACTATGTAACTACACTGAACAAAATTATAAATGCAACACTTTTGTTTTTGCCCCCATTTTTCATGAACTGAACTCAAAGGTCTAAGACTTTTTCTATCTACACAAAAGGCCTATTTTTCTCAAATATTGTTCAAAAATCTGTCTAAATCTGTGTTAGAGAGCACTTCTCCTTTGCCAAGATAATCCATCCACCTCACAGGTGTGGCATATCAAGATGCTGACTAGACAGCATGATTATTGCAAAGATGTGCCTTAGGCTGGCCACAATAAAAGGCCACTCTAGAATGTGCAGTTTTACTGTATTGGGGTGGTCCGGGGGGTCCGAAAACCAGTCAGTATCTGGTGTGACCACCATGTGCCTTGAGCAGTGCAACACATCTGCTTCGCATAGAGTTGAACAGGTTGTTGATTGTGACCTGTGGAACGTTAGTCCACACCTCTTCAAGGGCTGTGCGAAGTTGCTAGAAATTGGCAGGATCTGGAACACGCCATCGTATATGCCGATCCAAAGCATCCCAAACATGCTCAAAACAAAAATAACTATAAAAACAAATAACAGCTCAGACAGATTATAAATCACATATGTGTACAATGAAGACATTTTTCATACCTGCCCCAACAATGCTTTTGAGAATGAGTCTTGGATTCCAAAGATATGTCCTTCAGGACAGTTTTATTAGGTTAGAAAAAAAAAGATGGAAGAGCGAGCGTACATATTCTGTCTCAATGCATATTCAAACCAAAAAAAAAAAGAAACTGCCAGCTGACATTAGTAAACATAGAGTAATAATAATTAAAAATCTATATAAAGTCTGTAGCCCACAACATTTAAAAATGAGCATACAGAACGGCACAAGCAAAAAATTGCTAAACTAAATAGGTTGACTTCCAGATATGCCTACTAATAGTTTAAATCCCCTGCCTCAAAAGCAAACCCCTAAACCTGAGTATCAAAGAAGGACACAAACCCATAGTATGAATAGGCTTATAGAAATGCATTATTATAAAAGGCGTGCAGTGAAGCCCACAGTGAACAGCTGGAATACAAAGGTATATGAGCACAGCAAATATACTGTTAATTTACAAGCTTTGAAAAAACAGTTTAAATGCTGTGATCATATACCCTGTTCAAATAATGCAAAAAATATCAGCCTAGGGGAAAAACAATTCTGTGTACAATATACACTTTCTGGTCAATAATTAAGATTACAGTTGTCTTACATGCATTCAAAGGCCACAAGCAGAATTTAACGGTGCAAAGCTTGAAATATTCATAGTATGTTTTTTGCTTACGATAAGCACGATATACTGTGCATCAAGCGTATCAAAGAGCTGTTTACTTTGTGAAAACCTATTGACTGTAGTGTTTTTCTTTCTTTGGATAATGAAAGTTCGGATTGACCCTAACACTTAATTCTGAAACCTAATGTTCTCTGTATGCAAGACAAAACTATCATAACTATCGTAATTAAGAAATCAAATGAGTTGTTGTTTTTTTTGGTAAAAGCAGTTGGATGGCATGGTAGGAATCTCCTATGTGTGAATGAACACAATACAATGGTATGCGTAGGTTAGCCAGAAAGTGTCTGCTAAAAAAGGTGTTTAAGAACTGTTAACAAAAGCACAATAACCATTGAAATAAAATCACAATGCTTTTAGTCTTGTATTTTATTATCATTTAAAGATGAATCAATTATTGGAAACAGAGCCCAGTGCTGTTCTCTCTCAAACATAGTGCAGAGCAGAAGTGTCAATGTGTGGCTGTTGGCCAAATACTGGCCATCTGACAGTAAGGTGAAGCCCAACTGACTTAACACATTCTTATTTGCCCTATGACTCTGTTGTTTTGTTTGAATTATATTTATTTAAACTTTTGCTTGTTGTTTTTTTTTGGACTGTTTTTGCATTATCAGTAAATAACCGAACACTTTTCTACGGCTAACAATTTGTTCTTTCCCAGGAATGAAACTTTTAAAATTCAAGTCTGCCGCGCATTTTTAAGTACTTTAATTACTGCGTGCTCCAAAAGATATACCTGGATTCCAAGCCACAATCTTGCCGAGCATTCCAATCCACAATATCAGAAGAAATCATGCCTATGAGAAAGTTCTGACGAAACGCATACGGCGATTATTGGAGAATTGGTCTGTAGCCGCACATAAGCAACACGGATAAAACATTGATTGGCTATTATTCTGTTAAGTCCATCTCTCTGCCGTTTTTTGCTTTCTTTTAACAAACTGTTCTTCACCATTACTTTAAATAAATAAAACGAAAGCAGCCCAAAACAGATTTTTGATCATGAGGCTCAGTTCAGAAATAGCTTGGATGCCCTGTCTCAGAGAGACATGTCACATTTGATAACTGGTCTCTGTCATCAAGTTTGAACATTCCTCAATGGAATTGTCAAAAAAAAAAATAGAATTACAACAAAATATTTCAAAAGCAATATAACACCTAATTAAAAATAGATGTTGGTAGTGAATACAGCAGCCAAAGATAGTGGAATATGGAATTATTCAGTAGTTACTAATATGTCCTTTGAATCTCAATGAAAATATTTAAATCTTGAAAGAAGAATATAATTCATAAAGCACAAATGGAAACCCCTCTGAGCTATGAATATGCATTATGTCTAACACCAATTGCATTTGGGAATGTTCTGCAGCTTTTGTATTGACCTGTAAATGGGTACTCACTATGACTCACTGTACTATAATATATATTTTTTTTGTTTCAATAATTTGTTAACCAAGGAATTTATTATGAGTCAGAAATGTAAAAATGGCAGCTCTAAAAATATGACTAATTCTGCGATTAAAATAAATCTAGATGAACCCTAAGCTGAATTTAAGGTGGTATGTCACAGAGCTATCAAATTGCTATGATATCCCAAGTGTGAAGAGATGTAATAAAGAGCCACAAAGATAAGAATAAACAAGCAATATCTCTCCAAATATTTCTCCAGTGAGACATTTTAAGTTGATAACATGAATAGTGCTTGCATTTCACAAAAAGACAGACCGATTTTTGCATGAGGCTTAAAATTACTCACTTTTCTTTTTTTTTTCTTAATAGCTATAGAATTTGCTCACCAGCTGTTTCAGATATCTGATTTTCAATTCTTTGCATTATTGATGTGAATCACAATGTGTTCATTCATGTTTGTGCCAATATCTTAGACACATTACAAATAAGATGTATTAACCAACTGCATCATGTTACGGTTGTGTAGGAAGTTGAAATAATAGCCAGCAAGCCTTGAAAAGCGCACCATTTCACCTTCTCTAAACCATCCCAAAAATAAACGGAGTGTTGTTTAGGAAAGTAAAAAATGTGGTTTTATTGAAAAATAATTAAAAGCATAGCTGGAGAGACAAAGTCTCACGCGTTTCGCCACAAGGGTTAATCATAGACCTAGCTTCAAACAAGGTGTCTGTTTAAGTAGGAGAGTGGAAGAAACTACCTTCCACCAAATTAGGATTGGTTCTGGTTAATTGGATCCACGCCCATTACAAGCAAAGAAGAAAAAATACATATATGTTAGTTTAAAGCCTTAAAGTGACAGTATAAAGAAAAAACAACAATTAAATATTCCAGTGAGTATAGCAGCTCAAATATCAAAGTTGCAAATGATAACCCATTCAAATCTGGTGTGGAAGAGGGAAGCCTCTACACGGTTGTGTAGGAAACCATGTGGCCCAAGCTTTCACATGCACGTAAATACTGCCTCACCCATGTAAAACAAATTGTCTACCAATAAACCATAAAACAATACATTTGTAGCACAATGCAACACAATATAATATCACATGCATTATAACAAACATAAATTACTGTATGAATTATATATATATATATATATATATATATATATATATCCCATCAATTATATGCACATATTTATTTTTTAAATATTTCTATGAATATGAAAAAAGTTTTGTTGTTAACAAACATTATTTTCATATTGGAACTTTTCATCCGGTTTTTAAATAAAATTAAACTGCATATTATGTTTTAATTAAGTTTATTATAATGATCATCTTATATTGCATTTTAGCTTGTTCATAGCTCAGTCCTCTTGTGAGGTAGTGTCTTAATATGATCATTGAAACACTTGTTTGACATTTCAGAAAGTATCAGGGTTTATTTGTTTATTATTTTGCCGCTGTATGCTAGAAGTAAGTCCACTATATGTTTTTCATATAACTACTGAAATGTAAACACATGTCAATGTAAGTAATTAACAGTTAATGTGCGTAACCCATGTATTTCATTGTGAAAGGCGGACCCTCTAGGGTCCTTAATCAATTAATGATATGCTAAGTTAACCATACTCACATGTTACTGACTATCTGTTACAAAATAAAAGGATTCCATTTTGTCTAGGGCTCCTGTATGGTTACATGTAGTAAACAGATGGACATTTTAATAGTCAGGGAGGAATACGCAAATCAATATGGCTTCATGTGGAAGATTAGTACATCAGGTATCTATATTTATTGGGAAGCTCAATTAAGAACATAAAATGACAAAAAAGATACATGATATTAAACTATTCACACAGAATTTCACAAAACATAAAATACAATTGCACTGTAAAGTTAAATCTGGACATAGCATAATGAGATTGAAATTTATTAACACATTATTAACACATCATATAAACATATTGGATATTCAGATGGCCCCTTGTGGGCAGATATAGCTGTATATTTATGTAAAAGAAACATAAAAACATTTTTTTTTCATACATAGTAATATATGTGTCAACTTCTGATATGTTCCTTTGATTGACAATTGCATTTGTTTACCTTATTATACTGGTTTTTACATATTTATATATTTGTTCTTTTGTTGTTGTTGTAATGTACTATAGCAGTTTAGTAATATATTGTTGCTAAGTACGTTGGTTAGTTGTTTTTGCTATTAGATTTATGATCAGGCTTCCATGAGTACCAAGAGGTAAGGAAATTGCAATTGATAAAATGAAATACCATAGTTACTTGTTGTTTAGCAGTATATGTAAAATCTGTAGCAACATTTGCTGAGAGATGTAAAATGTGTGAGTTATGTTAGATTGTTGTTAATCCCTGTAATCAATCCATACATCCCGAGAGATGCCTGACTATTAAAAACATGTCAGAAATGGCCAAGTAAAGCCCTATTCATTTGATTTGAAATTGGCTCACTAATAATAATGGTAATCTGTCAATTTCTTGGAGACTAATTATTTGGATTGCAGCTTAATTTGCAGGGATATGGTTTAGATCACAAGTCAGATGTAAAAGTTACATTAAACCTCTAGTAGCAATATTAAGACACCAATGTTATACTATTGAAAATAGCTGATACATTTATCTCATTTGTAAATAACACATGGTACTATTTGGAATCTACTCACCTAAAGGTGATTTGTGGTGAGACAAGCATTTCATCTCATTGCTTTAACTATACATAGTGCTGGGGCAAACCTGGTTTCCTCTGCAAGAAGAACAGCACTGAACCTGCATAATGCACTGTTACACTGGTGCAAGTGTTTAAAGATGCTTCCATTCATGGTCAACGGTGCTCTTCTAGCAAAATTCTTTAGGCAATGTGATGCTTTGGGCAATGTTCTGCTGGGAAACTTTGGGTCCTGCTATTAATGTGGATGTTTCTTTGACAGGTACCACCAACCTAAGCATTGTTGCAGACCATGTGCACCCTTTCATGGAAACAGTATTCTCTGATAGCATTGGCCTCTTTAAGCAGGATAATGCGTTCCGCCACAAAACAAAAATGGTTCAGGAATGGTATAAGAAGCACAACAATGAGTTCAAGATGTTGACTTGGCCTCCAAATTACCCAAACAAGTCCTATCCCTGGAGACCCCACCTCCTGACTTACAGGACATAAAGCATCTGCTGCTAATGTTATGGCTGATCAGTGTATTGAAAACTTTCTTCTCCAATTCTATGTAACTGTATAAAACCTGTGTTTTGAAGTACAATTAGGGGGCTGTCCACTAAAAAGTGAGATGAGTTAAGGGGAGGTGAATAGAGAGATGAATTATGGTGCAAATTCACCATGTTTGTCCCTGCACAATGTATAGTTAAATTGGTGAGATGGAATGTTCATGTCACCCCAACTCACCTGTAACTCACCTTATAGTGAATAGCCTCTTTCTTGCTAAAATTGTTGCTAATTGTTTCTATATGAGCACTGTTTAGCACATTATTCTTTCCTTTATGCATGAGAAAATGAATAATAGGTATAGATAACTTGCTGAGACAAATATCCTTAATGTTATTAGTACTTTATGTATTGCTTTAGTGTGCTGGGTATGTCTGTTACAAATCACCTATTGGGGGTTTGTATTCCCCTCCCCCAGTTAATCTATTATATTGGTTACAATGACTCTTGTATTGTATCCACCTGTTATTGCCAAATTGCTCTTATTTAACACTTAATATTTCTTATAATATTATCTCCAGTCTGGAATCTGCATCATGCCATCGTGGTAGCTCTAAAAAAAAAAAAACTTAAAGAATTACATCGATGGATTTAACAACGTGATCTGTCATGTAACCTGTAATAGTATGGGCTTGTGGGATATGTTTCCATTTTGCAATACAGTAATATTAATCTTTAACTTGTTTTATAAACACCTTCCAGCTTGCATGGCTGTGATATTATTCTCCATAGTATGTTGTATAAACAGTAAAAGCTTGGGGTGTATTACATCCGTATTTTGAATTAGATCAGTGCAGTATTGTTTATCTACGTTTTTGTCCCTGCTTTCAGTCTATGCTAAACTTCTCATTACACCAGCGTAAGAAGAATTAATCTGAAATGTTTTTAAGCTTCCAGATGCTTGATTGATCCATATTGAAAACTAGGGGGATTTTTTAAATTAACTAAACCATAATTGTTTTCACACGTTACCACTACATTTTGTAATTTCCACCCTTAAAGAGTTTTTTTTTATTCTGTTACATATCTAAATGAAAGACAGCTTCCCTGGTGAATTTAGAGCATAGAAATAAAAAAATACATATAAAAAGAAATGATATTGCTGTGGCATCATCCTTCGGCATCAGATATATGCATAATATCTGCATATATTGTAATTGGAGTCCACAATGTGATACTCTTCATTAATCTGCACATTTACCTGCATAATTGCAAATCATGTTCTAAATTCACACTGTCGATTTTTTAAATTTAGTTTAAAAGGGGAGAGGAGGATGTCTACTTACACTCAGGCGTTGAATACCTTCAGAACCAGGAACGTGGCAGAGGATAATGCTACAATGCAGTTAGACAGGCAGAATATTGTCTAGGATTCAAAGCAGGATGCAGGTTAGGTGACATTGTGTAAGATTAGTAGGCATGATAGCAAGGTCAAAGACAAGTCTAAAGGTCATATGCAGGTGACGATAAAACTCAGGCATTAGGTAATGTGAGAAATCAGCAGATCAGAAATAGCTTTGTAGAAGGAGCAGGTATAGATGATGGATGACAGGTGAGTTGGTGGGACTTGGAACAGGTGTGGAAGAAGAGAATGTCCAGGAATGTCTAGCAGAGGCAAAGGAGATTATATACAGGTTGAGACAAGATACATTTTTAGTGACAGTTACTCACAGGCTTTAGCACAAGAATGTAAGGTCTTTATGGCAGTCGTATTATCAACATGGGCTGTGAAAAGCAATGTGTGTATCCATTGATGTTCATTCATATTTAGCATGTACAGGAACATTGATGGACATTGGTCATGTATAGGAAGAAAAGAAAATTGATTTATGTTTAAGTTCCAATACTCTGACACTCAATATTTTTATACAATTTGCAGCCATGCATTTTATTCGTTAGCATTCTTTTTCTCTCTGTCTTTTAAATAGGTGTATTGAGTATTCACACTCTCTGTTAATCATGCATGTGCAGATTGTAGCATTTTGTTTTCTACTCAGACAATAGCCCATTTATTCAAAGAAAAATAAACTGCCATTCAAAAGTTTGGGGTCACTTACAAATGTCCTTGTTTTTGAAAGGAAAGCATATTAAAATAACATCAAATGGATAGATACACAATAGTGTAGCTCTTGCTAATGTTTAAATGACTATTGTGGCTGGACATATCTACATATATATACAGAGGCCCATTATCAGCAACCATCACTCCCGTGTTCCAATGGTACATTGTGCTAGCTTGTCCAAGTTCATCATTTTAAAATTATTTTGCAATTATGTTAAAGAACCACAAAAAAAAAAAAAAAAACCTTATTTAGACTAGTTCTGTATCTGGAGTATCAGCTTAGAATGGCCAGAAGCAAATAAAGTGTTTGTTCTGAGAAAGGAAAGGCAAATAAACATATATTCTATTCATGCTGGAACTCACTGGATATATGTTTTCATTAGACATGTGCATTCGTTTTCGGACGAATGCATTTTCGTCCGAAAATAGCATTTTCGTCCATTCGTCCGAAAAACGAAGAACGAAAATGCTAAGCTAACGAAAGCCGAATGAACGAATGGTTAATAAACGAAAATCATTCGTTCATTCGTCCATTCGTAGTACTATTGCATTCTATAAGCCGAAATAGAGTCGGTTTATAGAATACAATAGCATTTAACTAAACGGAGACAGAGTCTCCATTCATATGAATGGAGACTTTGTCTCCGTATAGTTAAAAGCCGACAGCCTATAAACCGAACGTTCGGTTTATAGACTTTCGGCTTATGGAAAACATGTATTCCTATTGCTATTCTATAAACCGAACGTTCGGTTTATAGAATAGCAATAGGAATACATGTATTCCATAAGCCGACAGCCTATAAACCGAACGTTCGGTTTATAGGCTGTCGGCAATTTACTACGAACTTTCGGTTTATAGAATAGCCATAGGATTACATGTATTCCATAAGCTGAAAGTCTATAAACCGAACGTTCAGTTTATAGGCTGTCGGCTTTTAACTATACGGAGACAGAGTCTCCATTCATAAAATGAACTGAACGAGAGCCCCATTCATAAGAATTTCTTATGAATGGGGCTCTCGTTCGGTTTATAGAAAGCCAATAGTATTACATTGTATTTCTATAAAACGAACGAATTAAAATTAACGAAACGAAAATAATGAACGAATTTCGTCTGAAACGAATGCAGTAATGAACAAAATTCGTTTTAGACGAAATAAATAAAATTTTCGTCCGAATGGACGAAAACGAAACGAAAATTTTAGTTTTGCACATGTCTAGTTTTCATTGATAACAAGGACATTACTAAGTAAATCATTGCTCACCGTGATGTTGTTTTAATAACTTATCTCATAGTACTGGATTGCATTTTGCTCCCATGAAAACAAAGGTAGGTTGCCCACCCTCATTAACAACACATAGTTGCAATATTGGATGCATGGTAGATGCCTGGAAATGGTCTATTTGGAGTCAGCATTTGTCCATTTAAATTAAAAGAACTTAGATATCATGGGTGATTGCCCATGCTAGCTTTCATTACTTTGCAACTTGGCATTGTGTCTTGAACTGGCTTGGTTACAGCTATTCCCGGTTGCATCAGAGTGCTATATATTGGTATATCTTATCATTACCTATGCTGCTAGACCATAACTTGATCTACTATTTTAACTTATCTATGATTTTGCCTTACAATGGATGAAGTGTGCTTTGGACTTCAGATGTGGTGGTCTCAAAGGTCTCAGGGCTCAAATTGACCTTGTATGATACAGATAAGGTATGTGCCCAGGTTGTTTTGAACAAAGACTTTTTCAAAGACAATAAAGCTCTGTGAGGCTCTGTGAGGCTGATGCCTTATTTTGGAACTCCATGTAAAATTAAATGAACATACACAACCTATAGATTTAGGAAATATATCTATATAAACTGGTTCACTTATTAATAATAACAAAAAGGTTTAACCACGGAAGGTACTCTTAGATTGTTTCTAGTTAACAAGTAGATCCTGGGGATCTTACTTTCACTCAACATCCAAGGGCTGTTACTAGTACCCAATCTAATGGTACTCATTTTATCTACCTCAGAGGAAGGGCTGGCTCAACCCCACCAGGAATTAAATCTGCAACTCAGCAGGTTGAACAGCTTCTTCAGATGGTGCATTAAAACCACTGAGGTATTAGTGCATCCGAACGAAAACTACTATAGCCAATAAAAATGTGCAAACACATGCATCAAATATGTTTTATAGGAGAGATATCCTATTTTAGAGATTTAATATAAACTTGCATATATATTTAATTATTTAGTTACATTGGATATGTTATTTTGTTTGTCTTTGAATTGTGTGAGACCAAAGGATTGTAGCACCAAATTTATCTCAGCTTAGTTGTTGTTGTTTGGCTCGAAAACAAGCCAATAATTCATCTTAGCTAGCTGATTGAAGACTAAACACCAGTGGTGTATCTTGATTTTGTGCTGCCCTAGGCAGACAAAATCCGGGCACCCCCCTACCCAAGCTGCACACCCACGTTACACACCTAAAACATGGCCCATCATTCAGACTCACATCAAGCTCATACTCCCATCACACACACACTCCCATCACACTCAGTCACACACTCCTACTCCCATCACACTCAGTCACACACCCCTACTCCCATCACACACACTCTGACTCCCATCACCCTCAGTCACACACACTGTCTCCCATCATACACACTCTGACTCCCATCACACTCAGTCACACACACTTTCTCCCATCACACACACTCTGACTCCCATCACACTCAGTCACACACACTGTCTCCCATCACACACACTCTGACTCCCATCACACTCAGTCACACACACTGTCTCCCATCACACTCACTCTGACTCCCATCACACTCACTCTGACTCCCATCACACTCAGTCACACACACTGTCTCCCATCACACACACTCTGACTCCCATCACACTCAGTCACACACATGTCTCTCATCACACACACTCTGACTCCCATCACACTCAGTAACACACATGTCTCCCATCACACACACTCCTACTCCCATCACACTCAGTCACACACACTGTCTCCCATCACACACAGTCACACACACTGTCTCCCATCACACTCACTCTGACACCCTTCACACTCACTCTGACTCCCATCACACTCAGTCACACACACTGTCTCCCATCACACACACTCTGACTCCCATCACACTCAGTTACACACATGTCTCTCATCACACACACTCTGACTCCCATCACACTCAGTCACACACATGTCTCCCATCACACACACTCCTACTCCCATCACACTCAGTCACACACACTGTCTCCCATCACACTCTGACTCCCATCACACACACACACACATCCCATCAGCACTTACCTTTCCCTGGCAGGCAGGCAGCATGGTCCCTCCATGCTGCCTGTTCGGCTTCCCGGCGATTGTGCCGACAGGTCACGTGACCGGGCGCGCGTATGACGTCAGCGCGCCCGTCACGTGACTGTCGGCACTTCCGTGTCGGCACACTGCACGGGGAGCCGAACAGGCAGCACGGAGGTTTCTCTGTGCTGCCTGTTCGGCTCCCCAAGCAGTTTTGCAGGCAGAGCGGAGGTGAGAGGGGATCTTCCGATCCCTTCTCACCTCTGTCTCTGCCTGCAAGCGCGGTCTTTTTTTTTTTTTAAAGGGCTGTTTTTTTATTTTTATTTTTTTATTTTTTTTTTCAGTGCCCCCCAAAATTTGCCGCCATAGGCATCCGCCTAGGATGCCTCGCGGTAAATACAGCACTGCTAAACACATGTACGTGAATAGTCTAATAGGCGCTATGTTCCATTCAGGTGTTTTAATTGAGGCAAGTCTATTCATCTTTTATCAACCTTAAGTCAACTGACCCTCGGGTAAATGAAAAAATGTGGTGCCTTTTATTAGAAGATTTTTTTGTCCTGGCTCCGTAAACATGCATATGTGTGAACATTTTTATTAAAGATTAAAATGTGTGTTATCACAGATTTTGAACAGGTTACTTGAGAAACAATATTTAACAGTTGCTTAGCAACTTTCCACACTTTGAAAGAGACAACTCAAAGAGAAATAACTACAGCTAGATAAAACAAAGAATGTTAACATACAAAATAGAATGCTCATGAATATGTAGTATAAGGCAGCAGATATCATACCCATTGTGTGATACATGTTAACTCCAATTCTAACAATAAAAAGGGGGAATAAAATCAGCACCAGTCACAATAAATTAGAAGAGCCACTTGAAATCCCAAACCATGAGAAAATAATGGATGTGTTACAATATTTTGTAACAACACATTCACATCAACATTTTCATTGACATTTGTTACGTTAATAAAATAAAGATGCAAGAAAAGCAATAATAAAGTAGCAAAGGAATTACTATAAACACATGAATAATGTGACATTTTAGTTAATATAGACTGTTCCCGGTGTGACAAAGCATGTTTATATCACATTTAAATAACCAGACTGCCAGTTATGACAGATTGCTCTAGGGGATGTGTGAACAGAGATTTAATATTGTATCTTAAAAATTATAAATATCTATAATATCCTGGTATACTTCCCCGTGGCATGTTTATTATCTTGTTTTGCTATCTGCCCTATGTATTGTTATTCCCTCAGAATAAAACATATGCTTTACGCAACTTCTAGTTTCTTTCATTTATGGATTTGTTGATAAAATTACAGTTCGTTTTCTACAGTCTTTATGTTAAAATATATTATTTCTATTTCTTAAAAGTAAACATTCTTATTGATGTCTGGTCTACAATTTCCCATTTGAATATGACACAAATACATGCATTTTGTTTTTTTAATCTTACTATAAATGCAGAACTCCAACTGCTATGATACCCTGCACTTCACCCGATACCTAGATGGCCTTCATATATTATAAATTAGCGTGCTAGTGGAGAGAGAGGCCTTCGTTTGTACATGCCATCAACACATGGACTTAGCACTAGAAGATACATTGGCAAGTACATGCCAGTTCATCCTCATACTAGGGCCACTCATGTTTTCACTTGTGCTTCCATGTTCCAAGCAAAAGTGGAAAAAAAAGGTTTAGTGGCTCTTTAAATGCTACATTTTGCAACACAATTCAATTGAGAAGAGGGGACCAGGTGTGCTGCTTCTTTAAATGTTCTTTCACATTCCAATGTTCCTACATCATTCTACTACACCTTATGCCCTGGATCATTTTTGAACATATTTTAAGTTCCTTGGAAAAACTTATTTTTAGATTTTCAATGTTATTTTATGTTAATTTCAGAATAGTTAGCCCTTTTAGTATCTTCTCAATATTGTTTTATGTCATGTGCACAGGGTACAAAATAAACAAAAATGTGCCAAAGTGAGACAGTCGTGAATGTAGATGCAGAAATGCAGATATGATCGCATGAAGTATGATCGCCAATTTACGATTCTGGCATGACTTTTTGCAAACTCCTTGTGAATTCACTATGCACCACTGTTGTGTAGTGAATAGACACAGGTGTATTGCACAAAAGTAGTTTTTTTGTAACATGATAATATTAATGTGGTACATGGATGCCCTAACAGCTTTTCACTAAAAGTGACTGGCAAAACTCATACATTAATAACTAGGTTGTACAGGGAGCAAGTTGATGAATTTTTCCAACCCTCCTCTTATTACCTGTTTTTGCACATCCTTTGTGAACTCACTTTTTTTTAGTGATTATCTGCCATTCTTTCTTTTCCTCCTCATTCTAAGCAGGTGGGGGAGTTAGTATGACGGATACTTAAAGAGCTAAGCCAGGTCCTGGCTAGTCTGTTATTTTTGATTTTCAGGGATTCTATTATTTCAGGTATGGTGCCCACAGATTGGCATAAAGCCAATGTGGTGCCCATATTTAAAAAGGGTTTTAAATAGTGTTTCCTTGGGGAAATCTACTAATGAAAAAGATTTGGGAGTAATTGTAGACAATAGACTTAGCAGTAGTTTACAGTGTCAGCTGGCAGCTGCAAAGGCCAATAAGGTATTGGGATGTATTCAAAGTGGTATTGACTCATGGGAGGAAGATATTATTCTGTCTCTTTATCGGTCTATGGTAAGACCCCACCTTGAATATGGGGTTCAGTTCTGGGTGCCTTTTTAAAAGAAACATATTATTAAACTTCAGAAAGTGCATAGGAGGGCTACAAAACTAATAAGGTGAATGGAAGGTTTTAGGTCTGAAGAAAGGCTGGAAAAGTTAAATTTGTACATCCGCTGGAGAAACGGCAGCTTAGAAGGGATATGATGATGTTATCTAAATATGTACAGGGCCCATACACAGGGCTTTCTAATGACCTGTTTAGACTTGAAGAAAGGAGATTTAGTCTAAGGCAGCGAAAGGGATTTTTTACAGTAATGACAATTATGATATGGAAGAAGTGGTTCTAGCAAATACTCTAGATGCCTTTAAAAGGATGCTTTATTAATGAGCCTGAGCATAGAGGGCTCTGCATGTTAGTTAGGCATTAATATTTATTTAGTACTTGTTTATCCAAGGAGAAATCTGATTGCTATTTGGAGTCAAGAAGGAATTTTTTCCCCCACTGAAAACCGAATTTGAAATTTCTGAAAGGGTTTTTTATTTGCCTTCTTTTGGATCAACAGCAGTAAACATAGAATAGTAGAAGGGTTGAACTTGATGGACCCAAGTCTTTTTTTCAACCTAAACTACTATGTAACTATGTAACTATGGTCTTCTTTCTGTAAAACAACACCATAAATTACTGGTTCAATAAAAAGTTATGGCAACTATATTCTCAAAGTAGTTAACCCCCAACTAAGCATCCTTAACAACCATAGCACTCAAATGGAGTTTGTCTATTCCGGGCCCCTATCACAAAGTGATCAGTAGCCAGGGACACTGAGGCAGACCCCCTGGGTCCCCGTCAATGTCTTGCAGATGGAGCATTTCTTATGTATATTAGCAATGACACTTTTTCTGTACATCATGACACTATCATGTGTGGAAGAATAACACCTCCACCAAAATGGATTTGATGGAGGTTGTCTGCCAATTTTCATGTATTCTTCAGTGCCTGTTTATTTTTGACATTTTTTTTTTAAATGAGATTCACTGTTGCTGGAACTACCACAGCACCCCCGAAGTGCGGGACCCCATTCATATAACTTTATACACTGGTGCACACAGAGATAGTGCCACATTTTGCTGCTATTCCCATGTGTGCCACTTACCCAAGCAAGGTTTATATATATGATGTAAAGTTACTGGATTATCTGTCTAATTATGTTTGGAAGACATTTGGCTTTACTCAAAGCTAAACATAATATGATAATGGTTTGTAAATGAACAATTCCATTGGAGCTATAACTTGACCAAGGGGGATATATATAAAGTATGGAACTGAGGAATCCATGTACCTTGGTGAAGCTTTTATGTCCAAGACATATATGGGTGATAGGGGCACATATAGCCAATCAGCTCAACTGCTGTGTATATAAACATCCTGGGGATTGTTTGAGATAGAATTCAGAGAAGCATTTAATACACATCAATGTAAATACAGAATTATCTATAATTCAGGATTTACTTACAGTGTGTTACCTAATTCTTTTTTTGGCATCCTTCAATTTATCTCTTCACTTCTGTAATATTAAAATCAATATATTATTGGCAACAAGTATCCTGATATGTGCACATTTCTTGGTAATTGATATAGCTAATGCACAGATTAATTATAAAGCACTTTATATTTTTCATAATTTAAAAAGCAGATGTCATCATCTGTTATATATTTATCTTACTTAAATGCACATACATAAATACAGTTTAAAGGGATTGTGTCTATTTTAACATTGGTTATACTATGAATGCAGAGAATTAAAAATGATGACAATCTGTATATTGTGTCATATCATAACACAAATATAGGTTTTCAATTGGTATCATCTTTTGGCTTGATATGCAAATTAACAATTTCAACTAATTATCAGTGGGACATTATGCCAAAGGTTAAGTTATATGTGGAGACAACACAGACACATTCAAAACATGCATGCAATTCTGTTAATACAGTGAATAGAAACATTTCCAGAATCGTTTTCCTCTACGTTCACAGGAATACACTGTTTACGTTGACAGAGTTACTTTAACTTTGCATAGCCCTACATGCAGCAAAATAAGTGGAAGAACTTGTGCAACACTAAAGATGGATGGTGAAAAGACCTCCAGGGGTGGTTTAAATCCCATGTTTGTGAGACTCTTGTATGCTCACCATTGCATTACACCAGTAGTTTTTTTATTGATACTTTGTAATTAAAAGTTGGTACGTTCTGACATTATTCCACCTTCTTTTTACCACATGGTGACTGTGAAAGGATCTCGGAATGTGGAAATAGTTTATGCAGAATGCACGAAAGATAGAATTTGAGGAACACATTTTAACCACAGAGCAATGTAAGCTCAGAATTGTGTGAGTGCATACTAACAGTACTTACCTTTAGAGTTGAGCGGACAACTGGATGTTCGGGTTCTGCAGGTTCGGCCGAACTGCAAAAAATGTCCGGGTCCGTGCTCGAACTTGACCCTGAACCCCATTAAAGTCAATGGGGACACGAACTTTTGGCCACTAAAATGCCTCTAAAGAAGTCCTGGAAAGGGCTAGAGGGCTGCAAAATGAAGTAAAATGTGGGTGAGTGTCCCCATTAATACGAATTGGTCAATTGACCTATTCGTATGAATGGGGACTCTATTTCGGTTTATAGAATAGCAATAGCATTACATGTATTCCATAAACCGAAAGTCTATAAACCGAATGTCTTCGGTTTATAGACTTTCGGTTTATGGAATACATGTAATGCTATAGGCTTTCTACAAACCGAAATAGAGTCCCCATTCATAAGAAATTCTTATGAATGGGGACTCTATTTCGGTTTATAGAAAGCCAATAGTATTACATACAATGTATTCGCCGAACCCCGAACTCCAACACGAACATACAGTGGAATGTCCGTGTTCGGGTCCGGGTTCCAAAAACCGTAATATTCGGTACGAACCCGAACAGTGCGGTTCGGGTTCGCTCAACACTACTTACCTTTCCTTAAAAGTAGATCGTCATTGTCTATGCATTTTTCTTGTTTCCCATCCCATGGCTGTCCATTAAAATAGAATTAGGATATTATTATTTCATTGTTTTATATATGTATTTCAGCATTATTCAAATTGAACCAACATTTTGTATTTATCTTGCTCAGGTTATCAAGGCTTGGACACCATTTTCACTTCAGATTAAGAACATTTACCAATGTTATGGGTGACGGGTCAATTTTAATGATGGTTGACACTTTGGAATGGGATAGCACATGTGTAGATTTTTATGTGGAGATTCCAGTATATACACACGTCAGTGTAAACATTGCATTTACTGTGAATGTAGAGAAAAAAAAAATTCTGATAATTTTTCTATTCAATGTGTTAATATAATTGTATGCAAATCCATAACAAACAAGAAAAACAAGCTTTAAATCTGTCTGTGGTGTCTCCTGTTTATGACATCACTTGTGGCTTCCTATGCAAATGAACTAATTTTCAATGAAAAAGGTGTAATATGCACATCAAGCCATAAGGTGATGTCAAGAGCAGGATACACCTCAGCTAGATTTAAAACATATATTAGTGCAATTCTGCTAACACAATATATATATATATATATATATATATATATATATTTTTATTTTTTTTATTTTTTATTTTTTTAATTCTCTTCGCAGTATAAGCAACGTTTAGTTAGACACAATCAATTTAAACTATATTTATGTATGTCCATTTAAGTAAGGTAAATATTTGATGATGGCATTGATTTTGTTCAGCATTTTAAATTGTGAAAAAAAATAAAAATCGCCATATAATGATTCTGTGCATTAGCTGTATCAATTACAAACAATACTGCAAATTTCAGGATACTTGCTGCCAATAATGTATTGATTTTAATATAAGAAAAGTAAAATTGAATGATGCCAAAATAGAATTATGTGACATACTGTCAGTAGGTCCTGAATTATAGATTATACTGTATTTGCGTTGATATGTAGTAAATGCCTCTCTGGATTACATCACAAACAGTCTATGTGCGCGCAAGTGAACGTATTGTTATATGTGCCGCTTTTAGTTGTGTGCACCCACTATCCATTGAAATTCCTTTCTCTCAAATTTAAGCCACTTTATTTCTTGGATATAAGTTGTATCATACTTTGATGATATCCAACTAAGCACCAAGTTTATCCTCTTTAAAGTCAGTATGGTACAGTTGATTGCTAAAAATGTATTAATATAATATACCCCAATCTGGCCCAAAATGGTGACTGAATGGGGTTAGTGGCCGAACTGCACAATTTTCCAAAATTTGGCTACTCAATATGGCTGATTTCAGGCACTGAAGTCAACAATTTCTGACATTTTTGCACCTATTCGGTTCTGGGAAATTGGCTTTGGAAATCCATAGGATTCCCTGGATAAAAAAGCCTTGGTAAAATAATTGTACACATTATAGCAGTGGAAGTCCTCTCATTTCTGTATACACTATCATGTATTAGTATATGTTGAATTATCACAGTCTTATCTAAAACTGCGATACAATATGGTGATGACAGCGCTAAATTCACTAAACCAAGCTGCACTAAAAGCAGTGTGTCCCTAATAAACACACAATAAAAGCATATAAAAAAGAAAGGTACAAAAAGTGCGCTAAAAGTAAACTGTGGTAAATGAGCAAATAATAAAACACCTAATAGGTGAGTTTATGGTGATGATATAATTGAAGAAATAGAGGCTGGGGGAGGCTGCAGCAACTCCCCTCTAATTGTACACTCATAGAACTCCCAAGGGGAAAACTCACAGAAAAAAAGGATGCAGACGCCAAGTTGAAGCCCAGTGAAGGGGTTCCTGGACATACCTGCATCCTTTTTTTATTTGCTTGCCTTGGATTGTATCCCTGCTGCTGCTGAAATGACTCTGTTTTCCCAGACTGTGTGGCGCCCACTGATTCTGTGCAACTTAGAGATCCTATGTGTAAGCAGATATTGTTTTCTTATTAAATTTTTGTACTTGTCTTACCCTAACTCCATCTGTGGGCATTTCTTTTCCTACACTTTGAGCTGTACGAGTGGAGGACAGAGAACCTGGAAGAATCAAAGATTACCCCCTGTGTACACAGTGTGTTTCTGTGAGTTTTCCCCTTGGGAGTTCTATGAGTGTACAATTAGAGGGGAGTTGCTGCAGCCTCCCCCAGCCTCTATTTCCTCAATTATATCATCAACATATACTCACCTATTAGGTGTATTATTATTTTCTCATTTACCACAGATTACTTTTAGTGCACTTTTTGTACCTTTCTTTTTTATTATCTAAAACTGCAGAGTTACATAAAGTCTTTGAGTTCTCCTAGGTAAAAAACACTAGAAATAAAAAAAATGTCCTGCAAGAAGAATCAAAGCTGTCATACTGTTATTTGTTCTAAACATCAGGTGACCCAGGTTACAGTAAAAAGCTTGGTAGAAAGAAAAATACATTTACTGATCTTTGAATAGTAGAGATTAGTGTTGAGCGAAAGCGAACCGCACTGTTCGGGTTCGTATCGAACATTCCGGTTTTTGGACCCCGGACCCGAACACGGACATTTCACTGTATGTTCGGGTTGGAGTTTGGGGTTCGGTGATTTAATGGCGTGTTTTGAAAGGCTGCAGGGCAGCCAATCAGAAAGCCCATAGCATTACATACATATACATTGTATGTATTGCTATGGGCTTTCTATAAACCGAAGTCTATAAAACAAATCTATTTCGGTTTATAGACTTTCGTTTTATAGAATGCATGTAATGCTATGGGCTTTCTATAAACCGAAAGTCTACATACCGAATCTCTTTCGGTTTATAGACTTTCGGATTATAGAAAGCCCATAGCATTACATGCATTCTATAAAACGAAAGTATGTTCAATGGAAGTTAATGTTACGTTTGGTCAGTAGATGGCACTGTTGTAATACGAATGGTTACATTCGTGTAACCTGAAGGTTTAAATGTATCTTTCAAAGTTACTTAATTATAGACGAAAGTCTATAAACCGAATCTCTTTCGGTTTATAGACTTTCGGATTCTAGAAAGCCCATAGCATTACATGCATTCTATAAAACTAAAGTCTATAAACCGAAAGAAATTTGGTTTATAGACTTTCGGTTTATAGAAAGCCCCTAGCATTACATACATATACATTGTATGTAATGCTATGGGCTTTCTATAAACCGAAAGTCTATAAACCAAATCTCTTTCGGTTTATAGACTTTCGTTTTATAGAATGCATGTAATGCTATGGGCTTTCTATAAACCGAAAGTCTATAAACCGAATCTCTTTTGGTTTATAGACTTTCGGTTTATGGAATACATGTAATGCTATTGGTATTCTATAAACCGAAAGTCTATAAACCAAAAGAGATTCGGTCTATAGAAAGCCAATAGCATTACATGTATTCCATAAACCGAAAGTCTATAAACCGATATGGAATACATGTAATGCTATTGGCTGTCTATAGACCGAATCTCTTTCGGTTTATAGACTTTCGGTTTATAGAATACCAATAGCATTACATGTATTCCATAAACCGAAAGTCTATAAACCAAAAGAGATTCGGTTTATAGACTTTCGGTTTATTGAATTGACCTATTCGTATGAATGGGGACTCTATTTCGGTTTATAGAATAGCAATAGCATTACATGTATTACATCTGAGAGTCAAATAGAACCGTCAAATACTGTGCTTACAGCGCACTTTGAAAAATTCTAATTGTTTTGGGTGCTAAATAGTACATTTGCATCTTCTGGTGCACTTGATATCTGAGAGTCAAATAGAACAGTCCAATACTGTGCTTACAGCGCACATTGAAAAATTCTGGCTACCTCCTCCTCCTCCAGCGCCGCTTCTACCTACACCGCCACGGTCTCGGCTCCTCAACCTATGGGTCACTTAGTATAAACTGAAAGAGAATATCCTGCACTCCAACCCTCTCTCAAATGGATAATTCTGTTGATCCTCCTGGCAGCCATGCTTTAGATTTAGATTTATGTTCTACCAAAGCTAAAATCAAAGATTCCATCTAGTGCTATTTTATGGCTCAGCTGTATTTGTAATTTGTATGTATTTTATGTTATTTGAAGTTATTTCCCTATCCACATTTGCTTGCAGGGCCCTTGTCCTACTCTTACCCACATTTTACTTTATTTTGCAGCCCTCTAGCCCTTTCCAGGACTTTTTTAGAGGCATTTTAGTGGCCAAAAGTTTGTGTCCCCATTGACTTCAATGGGGTTCAGGGTCAAGTTTGGGGTCAAGTTCGAGCACGGACCCAGACATTTTTTCGAAGTTCAGCCGAACCTGCCGAACCCGAACATCCAGGTGTCCGCTCAACTCTAGTAGAGATGAATTTATAAAAGTTTGAGAAAAATGTACATGTGACATTAGGGAATAAAATAGTAATGTCATAAATCTATACACAGTATCTCACACAAAGCATATAACATTACTGTTAACTGACAAGTATGACAAGTATAACATGTAAATATGAGTATAAACATTTGAAACAGATTTGAAACACTCATATATGTTCATGTTTATCATGTAAAGTTGTTTTTACAGTAGCCTTGATTCTACTGCTCATATTTTTGCAACTCAGCAATCTAAAATACAAAAAGGTGTTATTCCCTGATACAATTTCAAGCACTTGAAGAGTTGTGAATTATTAAAAATGAACATTTTCCCATCATTTCAGTTTACAGCATCAATAAATTAATACTCACCGTCCTGTTTGAAGGAATGCACTGTGGAGCAATAGAGTTTTTTTATTTAATGAACCTTTTTGTTTCTCAGTTCTTTACATTACCGTTTGATAATCTCAATCCTTGTTAGAATGTGAGGTTTAAGCATTAATGCTTAACATGAATAATGGTATAATAATCATTTGAAAATAAGATTAATTAAATATTTTGTTTACTGATCCAAGAGCACCATAGTAGATAATGAGAAACTGTGAACTGGCCTTGTACTTGCTCAGGCTTTTAAAGCATTACAGTGAGGGCTGAATTAAGGCATTGGCTATAGGGGCCACAGCCATGAGACCTGCGCCAGCTGGAGGTTCTGTAGAGATTAAGTGAAAAGTTAGTTCATTTGTGAAAGCTGAATCAAAGTATAAGTACTATTAATTATTAATTCTAAAAACTGTTACATTAATTTAGTTACATAGTAATATTAACCTACTAGCAAGATTATGATGACCACATAACTCTCCCCATGGTAAGCAGAAGCATGTTTCTTTATCATTTGGAAAGTGTTTTAAGTGTTTTTAAGAAAACAAAAAGTATACATACATATATTTATACAGGAAAGTTGAGAGAATATAGAGGGTAAATAACTATTGATACAGAAAAAGAAATAACCACAATCATGTACAGTATATACTGAAGTCTGTAAACTACTAACAGGTACATTCAGTTTTTAGAAGTCGTGAGACACTCGTTTCCAGCGATTTTATCCTAGTAGATGATTTGACGGAATCAGAGAGCCTATTCCACATGTGAGGAGCTCTGAAAGAGAACGCACCTTTTTAAAGTGAGAGACAGCTAGTAAGGGGCTGATGCTGAATCTAAGATTGTAGGCTGTGTAGGGGGTAAGAGTGAGTATGCTGCTCAGGTAGAGGGGGAGCTTTCCAGAGAAGTGGCTATGCACATCTATTTGTAAGTAATGCTTGTGTATATGACTCTCTATATAACATCTGTTTATTGTCATCACATGGATTAACCATATACAATACACAATGCTGTGTTATGGAAATTTAATTGAGCTAGAAAGTATTTATAATTGTAAATAATCCCATCAGGTGCATTACCTATGCTGAAGGCTGAGATAGGCAGGAGATGAAGGATGCTAGAACACAGGAGGATGAGACAGAGGAGGCTTGTATGGACAGTAGCTTAAACACGAAAGGCTGGTGTAAGCAACAAGAAAGGCATTGGAGCATGGAACAATAAAGAAGCAAAACACGTGGGCCATTCACTAAAAGGTGAGTTGAGGTAAGATAACCAATTTATCTCACCAATTTATCTATACATTTTGCAGGAAAAATCTTGGTGAGTTTGCTTAGTGGAGGAAAATTACCAGGTTTGTTCTTGCAGAATGTATAGTTAAAATGGCAAGATGAAATGTTCATCTCACCTTAACTCACCTTATCTCAACTCAACTCACTTGAATAAAAAAACATTTTTTTTAGTGAATTGACCTCATTGTGTTGTATTACATAAAGCTGATTGAAAGATAGAATTTACATAGTTACATAATAAAATAGTCATTTAGGTTGAAAAAAGACTTGCATCCATCAAGTTTTTTCCTATTCCATGTTTACGACTTTTGATTAAAAAAAAGAAAAAAGCCAAATAAAAACTTTTTTTTCAAATTCTGCTTTCAGTGGGGAAATAAATCCTTTTTGACTCCAAATGGCAATCAGATTTCTCCTTGGTTCAAAAGCACTAAATAAATACTATACTAGCATGCATAGCCTTTTACGCTCAGGCTTATTAAAAAGCATCCAGGCTACTTTTAAAAGCATCTATGTATTTTCTAGAACTACTTCTTCAGGCAGTGAATTCCATACCTTTATTGTCCTTACTGTAAAACCTTTCCAGTGTAGTACACTCAATCTCTTTTCTTCAAGTCTTAGCAGGTGACCTCTTGTCCTTAGAACTGTTCGGTTAATGAGCAGTTCTTTAGAAAGTCCTTTTTATTGGCCATGTACATATTTATATAACATGATCATATTCACTCTAAGCCCAGACTTGAACCACATATTTCAGGTGGGGTCTTACCATTACCCTATAAAGAGGTAGAATAATATCTTCTTACCTTGAGTCAAAACCACTTTTAATATATCCCATTATCTTATTGGCCTTTGCAGATGCCAGCTAGCACTGTGCACTTACTGCTAAGTCGATTGTGTACAAGTAGTCACAAATCTTTTTCATTAGTAGATTTCCGCAGGGAAAACACTATTTAAACTATATGTTGCATTTTTCATTATTGTTGAATTTAACTACTACCGACTGTATTTCCCTACTTAATTTTGTGTCATTGCAAACGCTGAGACATGGCTCCCTATGCCCAATCGGAGAGCATTAATAAACAAATAAAAAAGAAGAAGACCCAGCACAGATCCCTGAGATACTCCAATTATCATTTGTCCAATCTGAGAACTTACCATTTACCACCACCCTTTGCAATCTATCTTTCAACCAATTGATAATCCACAAACAAACATTTGGCCCTAAGCCTATGTCAGTCCTTTTGTACAGTAACCTTTTGTGTGGAACTGTCAAATGCCTTGATTGATGCCTTGTAATATATCACAGCCACTTCAGCACCCATATCTATATTTTTACTCACTTCTTCTTAGAATGTAATTAAGTTAGTTTGACAAGATCTGTCTTTCACAAAACCATGTTGCTAATAAAATATTCAATATGAAAATCAATATGAAAACTTGAATATGTTCCCTTAGTAACTCTTCAAACAGTTCCCCACCACAGATGTCAAGCCTGGCTGGGATTTTCATCCATTTTTAAATATTGGCACCGCATCTGCTTTACGCCAATCTGTGGGCACCCTGCCTGAAATAAAAGAATCCTTTAAAATCAAACATAATGGTCTGACCAGGATCTGGCTTAGCTCTTAAAGTACCTGTGGGTGTATACCACCTGGCCTTAACACCATTTAATTGTTTTAACATGTTTTTTTGTGTCAGCCAATCACATTGGCTGTAAAATTACCTTGCCTCTTCTTGTTCATTGGTTCTTCCTTGGTAAAAAAAATAAATGAATAAATAAATAAATTGTTTAAAATATCTGCTTTTTCTCTGTCTCCACTGACTATATCACCCATTTCAGATAACACAGACCCAACATTTTCAGCCTTCAATTTTTTGGCTATTGTAATAAGACACACAAACATGGTAGGAATATTGTGATTTTCAGCAACAGCAAAGACCTGGCAAGCTTGAGAAATTGGAGCTGAAAGTAACGAGTTGTATTGTCATGTGTGGTTTATTAAATAAATGAAAAAGAGCAATTCTTAGAGTTGCCAGATTGATATCCCTAAACTTTTATATCTAAATGCAATAAAATGCCCTTTTCTGGTTATGACACTTTTATTCTTTTACATACACACCAGAAAGAAGAAAACATTGTTTAAGTTTTATAGTTCCATCATGACGTTTAAAATGGCTGTAGACTAACACAGCACTAGCTAAATCTTAAATCAAACTTGGAGAACAAGCAGGAAGGTGGCAAACCTTGGAGGATAGCAAAATACACTTGTAAATATAAAGATAATTGATGTTATAGTGCACTCTGAAATAACAGGAAATAGACAGCTATTTAAGATCACCATATTTTTCACAATCTATTTAGAACACAGAATACTACACTTAAAAGGAATTGCAGTTTCAGCAAAAAAAAAAAAAAAAAATTCTGTAGGGGGGCATGAATAACCAGCACACATGTCAGTTGCATATTTACAGAGCTAGGTGTAACTCCCATAGAATCTACTAAGTATAATCAGCATAATCCACCATGAAAAATCTGAGCATTGATTGGGGCAAGACCAGTGTTTATAGATTCAAAACAGGAACTCCAAACAGGCCAGGAATCTTCAGCCATTTACTCCAAGTACCAGACAATACCAGTATAGTAGTAGAACAGGAATGACCATTTATTTGTGAGGACAGCACATATATTTATACACAGGAAAAGGCATGACTCTTGGAGTAGACAGGAAAAACAGTTGACACCTGGATATAACATAACTCACTGTCACACCTTGCTACCTGCAGGCATAGAATGAACACACAATTTAATTAAGGTAAAACAGAAGAAAAAGACTAGCGCGTTCTCTGTGTCCAAGCAGCACCAGCGTATGTGTTTCTCTGCAAACACACGTGAACAATAAACAATAAAATAAACAAAGTGGTAGTTGCGTTAAGTGACTTTCACCAATGTGATATAAATAAAAGGAAATATGATAATTGCCTTGTAAGATGGTTCACTCCTACAGGTCGATTTGTCTCAAAAAAAGGACAGCAGCACTACTGCTTTGCTGGATAACTTCTTTAAGGGAACAGAAATCATCACACGTACAGATTCCCTAGTCATATATCACAGAGTGCTCACAGGTAGGGTCTACTCTGGAACAGGGCAGGACTGTGGCCGAGCTAGAGAGGGATGCCACTCTGTGAGGGATACCACCAGTGCTGTATTTACCGCGAGGCATCCTAGGCGGATGCCTAGGGCGGCAAATTTTGGGGGGCGGCAGCGCCCCCCAACACTGAAGAAAAAAAACAAAAAAACCCGGCCCTTTAAAAAAAAAAAAAAAGACCGCGCTTGCAGGCAGAGACGGAGGTGAGAGGGGATCGGAAGATCCCCCCTCACCATCGCTCTGCCTGCCAGGCTGCACGGGGAGCCGAACAGGCAGCACAGAGAAACCTCCGTACTGCCTGTTCGGCTCCCCGTGCAGTGTGCCGACACGGAAGTGCCGACAGTCACGTGACCGGCGCGCTGACGTCATACGCGCGCCCGGTCACGTGACCTGTCGGCAGAATCGCCGGGAAGCCGAATAGGCAGCATGGAGGGACCATGCTGCCTGCCACCAGGGAAAGGTAAGTGCTGATGGGAGACTGTGTGTGTGTGTGTGTGACTGAGTGTGATGGGAGTCAGAGTGTGTGTGATGGGAGACAGTGTGTGTGACTGAGTGTGATGGGAGTCAGTGTGTGTGTGATGGGAGACAGTGTGTGTGACTGAGTGTGATGGGAGTCAGAGTGTGTGTGATGGGAGACAGTGTGTGTGACTGAGTGTGATGGGAGTCAGAGTGTGTGTGATGGGAGACAGTGTGTGTGACTGAGTGTGATGGGAGTAGGAGTGTGTGACTGAGTGTGATGGGAGTGTGTGTGTGATGGGAGTATGAGCTGGATGTGAGTCTGAATGATGGGGCATGTCTTAGGTGTGTAACGTGTGTGTGCAGCTTGGGTAGGGGGGTGCCCGGATTTTGTCTGCCTAGGGCAGCACAAAATCAAGATACACCACTGGATACCACTATGTGGCCGAGCTAGAGAGGGATGACACCCTGTGGGGGATACCACCTTGTGACCGAGCTAGAGAGGGATGCCACTCTGTGGGGGGTACCACTTTGTGGCCAAGCATGGGAAGGGTTACCACTGGGAGCACCACTTTTTGGCCAAGCGAGAGAGAGATGGGCAAGGTACAGGTATGCAAAACAAAGGTGGGAATGAGCAGATGTAATACGCAAGACCAGAGAGAAAAGCAAAAGCAGGATCGAACATAGAAAATAAACAAGCGAGCAAAGCAAAAGTATATTGAAATCACTGGAATAACTTGGATGATTCTGCAAACTGGGTGAGGCCTTACAGAGAGGGAGAAAAAGAAAGTAATTTCTTAAATAAATGTAAACTGCTCTGTTCAACTTTAATCCTTTAAGAAAAGCTTTCAGTTCTTCAGGGTGAGAAAAACTTCTTGCGTGCCATTCCACAATTATACATTTTGAGGGGAATCCCCACCTATGTTTGATATTAATAAGGAGGAGGATTCGTCGTACTTGTGTAAAGGATTTTACCCAAAACTGTGTCTGGTAGGTTGAGCATGAAAAATGATGATGTTCTTAAACTTAGGATCAGATATAAATGCAGAAAGAAAAGTCCTGCGCTCACTCCCATCACTGGGCGGCTGCAACGACTACAGTACACATCAGCCCCAATATATAGTAAAAACCAAAGAAAAACAAGTTACCTGAGCTCTCTCCTTTATCCATATGCATTTTTAAAACAAATGGAAGTTTTTTAGTTACCTCCAATGGCCATGAGAGGATGAGCCCACCTGCCAACGTCAAGGCAGACCCCCCTAGGTGGGTCCTAACTCCAACCATTCACCTTGCTTCTTTGAGCCTCTGGCAAAAATCTCTAATGAGGAAGAAAGGGGTATTTTTTATATACACCCCTATACATTATTAACCCTTAGTAGGGAACACATGGGATGGGCAGCTGCATTGTAACAAGGCTGAGTAATACCAAAAATGGATACAAATGCAGAAAGAAAAGTCCTGCGCTCACTCCCATCACTGGGCGGCTGCAACGACTACAGTACACATCAGCCCCAATATATAGTAAAAACCAAAGAAAAACAAGTTACCTGCGCTCTCTCCTTTATCCCTATGTATTTGTAAAACAAATGGCGTTTTTTTAGGATCAGATATGTTTTTTCTTGTTTTGCTTTCATCACCAGTTCCTTAAATTTTCAATAATATCCTGTGGGAACTCTGCTGCAATTGCTTTGGGTTTTCTTAGACAATGGAACCTTTCAAATACAGGGTTTTGGGAGTCAGTCTCCAAACCTAAAATTTTAAAGTACCGTATTTGCTCGATTATAAGATGACCCTGATTATAAGACGACCCCCCCAAACTTTGGATATTCCATTAGGAAAAAAACTAAAAGCCTGAATATAAGACTACCCTATAGGAAAAAAGTTCAACTTGTATATATTCACATGTAAATTGCTTTTTTAATAAAAAATTATGATATCAAAAAATGTATTTCTAGTTTTTATTTCTTTTTATGTGCCAATGCTGCCTTTCTCTTTCCCTTGCCCCCATTTTCTCTCTCTCCCCCCTCCCCTTGTCTGTCTCTTAACCCCCTCACTCCCCTTGTCTCTGTCTCTTAACCCCTTCCCTCCCCTTGTCTGTCTCTTAACCCCCTCACTCCCCTTGTCTCTGTCTCTTAACCCCCTCACTCCCCTTGTCTCTGTCTCTTAACCCCTTCCCTCCCCTTGTCTGTCTCTTAACCCCCTCACTCCCTTGTCTCTGTCTCTTAACCCCTTCCCTCCCCTTGTCTCTGTCTCTTAACCCCCTCCCTCCCCTTGACTCTGTCTCTGCCCCCCTCCCTCCCCCCTGTCTCTCTGTCCCCCCTGTCTATCTGTCCCCCTCCCTCCCCCTGTCTCTCTGCCCCCCTCCCTCCCTTCCCCTTACCTTGATCCCTGGTGGCTAGTGGGGGCAGCCGGGGGATGTCTGCACGATACTTGCAGACATCCTCCATGCTGCCCGACACGGCAGTCTATTATGACGGACAGCTGTCCGTCATAATAGTCTGCCGTGTCGGGCAGCATGGAGGATATCTGCACGTATCGTGCAGACATCCCCCGGCTGCCCGATTGTCCCTGGTGCCTAGTGGGGCAGCAGAGGAAGTCTGCGCGACGAGCGCAGACCTCCCCTGCTGCCGCCCGGCACGCTCGCCGGGACTTCTGTGACGAAAGCGGAAGTACCCGGCTTCTTCACCGAAGCCACGGCGGTCGTGCCGGGCGGAAGCAGGGGAGTCTGTGCTCGTTGCGCAGACATCCCCTGCTGCTAGAGAGGGGGATCCAGGTCCCCTGCAGCTCTGCTGGGGACCTGGATCCATGTCTTATAATCTGACCTCAATTTGAGGTCAGATTATAAGAGACCTCGATTATAAAACGAGGGGTAGTTTTCAGATTTTTTTTTCTGAAAAAAACCTTGTCTTATAATCGAGCAAATACGGTAGTCCAGAAGAAATATCTTGAGCTGCTCCTGTTCTGGGATATTGCAAAATCCTAAGAGACTATCCTCTAAATCCCATACCTTTGCTTCCAGAAATTCCATCTTACTTCTGGTGTCTTATCTTCTTTGCTTAGCAAGCAGTATTTTCAGTCCATGTTATTTATTTAGTCCTCCAAAATGTTGACTTTTCCAGAGAGCTCTTTCAATTAGGCTTTAATTGCCTCCGAACTGGTACTGATTTCTCTCTTAATAATTTTAGTATGATTCTCCAGTTGTTTCATTAGGAATGCTTGTGTTATTGGGTTTTCTGTGTCACTTCTTATTTGGGCTGCTGGTGAATCTCCAACTCCTGATTGGATTGAGTCATTTAGTTAGGCTTGGCTTTTTTTTATTTGATATAGGAGAAAATAAATCTGAGGTTTGTTTGTTCTGATTGTCTTCATTCTTTTCTTTTTTTGTCTTTGCCTAGGGTTTTTTTAGTTGTCATCTTAATAAATGGGTCTAAGTCAATTCTTAACCCAAGTAATCCCAAATTCTTATAAGAGAGAAGGGTGCTGTTTGTTATGTTCAGACTGATTATTTAGAGTAAGTGCAAACAAAACATCTTATTTATAACCACTTGGAAAGGCAGAGATATTAAGAACATGAATTGTTTTCAGCAGCAATAACAGTATGGATAAATAAATATAACTTATCTTTGGAGTGGATAGCTATGTTCTGAATTCAGGGAAGCTCTCCTGAGGAGTCATATGATGGCCTGCCGAGGGATCACTGCTGGTCATAAAAATCATGATGCTGCCTGCAGCAATCCGGTTCTGTCCGTTCTCAGAGTTGTCAGGACTCTTACTTGGCTATTTCTTCACTCTCCTCTCCATGGACATACTGCAGCCACCAATCAAAGTCTCAGCTATTTACCGGGTTTGTTACTTTCCATCTCTGTTTACCATTCTCACACTGGAAAGAAATCAGGAAGGTAAAGAAGTTGTGTAACAATGTTAATTCTGGCCTCTTACCTTCTTGGCACTACCGGATTCCGTAGAGAGGAATGTCAGTAATCAAGTTAATTGGAAAGTATCACTCTTTGGCAGTAATTCAACTAATACCTCAAATTATCTCCAGCATTAACCATTGGTCTGCCCAATAGACTGTATTGTTGTTTAACCCTCTATTCAAGATGCCTGGTAAGCCATTTGGATATCTCCATCTTACAATAAATTGATTTATTTGGAACTCATCCAGTTGTCAGTGTTCCCTTAATCACCTTTTTTAGTAACTTTTTTTTCATTATATCCTATTTCACAGCACTCCATTGCTGTTGCCAGGGTCATCCTAGTGCAGGGCCTTATTATACATTCTCCACCAGGAAGGGGACTTTTCCCTGTTACCATACTGGATGTCTTTTTCTCACATTTATTCAAGTGAGACACAAATGATGGCAATAACATGAGGCAAAATCTATGATATAAAATGCAGATTTGCCTGTCTTTCTGAATATGTAATTGTCACGAAGGGAATTCTGACAGCCTGAGTTATGTACCATAACTCGATACGTTAATATTGTTAGTTAGTTATATTCTGTGAGTATATTGGTTTATGTGTAACATTTAATTCTGTGAGTAGACCACTCTGAAGGATTATAATGTGACAGTGACTAGAATTGATAGTTTACTCCAACATCCATTGTTCTGTATTAACTGGATTAACCAGTAAACTGATTATGTTTTGTACATTATGTGTCTTACTGTGTGTCTGCTCACTGTATGGTTATTCCTATTTGGTTTGCAGTCTGAAAGTCTAATGTATTCCTAGCCCCAGTTAGTCGGAGAACTATGTTTAGTTCCATCCCCCCATTGTATACTAATGTCTGTGATGTCATGTTTATGTCTTTTTATAAGTCTGTGTTGTTCACAAATAAAGGAGTTGTTCAATCTTGTGAACAGTGTTCTACTCCACAAAAGGTGAGTCAAAATGATTTGCCCCCTTTTGGCTCTGCTCCAGGGCCTATTTTAAGGGAAATTCCCCCTGCATGTTAAAGGACAACTGTAGCAAACAATTAACTTGTGCTTGGTTGAAAGATGTGCCACTGTTGCCCCCAAACAGCCTATCTGTCAGGAATATTTCCTGTTATTACTTTTAAACTTGTGCCCCTCTAATTTAAGATTATGCCTTCTGAAAAAAAAACATTATAATGGTTAAATGAAAAGAAGGATATTTGAGTCTTTCTGCAAGTCAAAACTAGAATGGATCCCTGCCAGTTCAGATCTAAATTCAATCAGAGTACATCCATAATCATTTTAATGTGTCATCTACCCTAGGATTCAGCGGGAAAACATGTGATTGAAATTCTTTCCAGCTTTACACCTCACACAAAACAAGTTAAGTCTCTATCACTATACCAGGCTTTCAAATGCTAACATCACATTTACATTATACATTCAGTTTCTTTCATAGGTCGTAACATATTCATTTTTTTAAGTATCATTCAGCCATGTGCCAATAAAGGTAAAGGATTGCATTTCCTAAAGAAGCTTTATTTCCTTTGTGCAAACTCAATCCCAAAGCATGTAATAGATCAAAATACAACACAATGAGCCTACAAAAGCAGTCACCTTTAATGCGGATGTATACTTAGAAAATAAGCTGATTATGACAGCGTGTAACAAATCATCGCCAATGTTAATATGCAGAAATAATACAGTAAAAACATTATTAACGAAAATGGAGTACACATTGGAAAATATAGCAATATATTCTCTTTTCAGTGAACTAACATATTTCAAGTCTGAAGCATTGGTATGTAAAATCCCATGTGGGCTAAAGGATAATCGACTGAAATAACTGGTTACATAGAAATAACTCTCTTGCATATCATCAACGTTCTTATGTTTAAATCTAGATATTAGTGATCTGAAAGTACCTGACTTATTTATAAAAAAAAATGTACACAAAGCTGAAAGAATAAAATGCACCCTTTGGATACATCAATATTTTTTGAAGTTGAATGTAATGGCTTAGAGTCCAAAAGTGCATTAAGCGGTAAATTAACAAGCGTTTGAGATTCAATGCCCACTGCTAAAATAGCCAACGGTTGCTTGATAATCATTACCGCACCCTTTAAAAAAAAAACCTATACACTCAATGAAATGCATTGTAATTACCACCTAAAGATGAATGAGCAGTGGTAACCATTAACCTAACGCCTCTAAAAACATGACTAAACTGGTAAAAAAAAAAGTTAACGCAGACAGAAAAGTTAAATAAAACACTTAATGTATTTGCAATATGAACTAATCCTACAAGTCTAACCCCTATCAGCTGTAATAAAATGATGTTAACCATTTAAACAACCATTTTCAGTCACAAACACTCAGAATGGCACATCCCCACACATGTGTGAACCATACATATGCTTAAATCATGCCTTTCCTTAAAATATGCACTCACACTTAACAGCCAACCAAAATAGTGTACCTTTGCATTATTCAAACTGTCACATCAACCCTCATAATGCCAAAGACGCTTTTAATAATCCTCTGCATAACTAGAATTGACAATCAACAACATTAGAATGAACAGTTTTACTTCATTAATGGAGACAATCACTACAGGTGAGATGCAGAGGAGGGAAACCACAAAATGCCATCTCCCTTACCAGACTATACATTTTGCAGGGAACAGTTTGTTGAATTCCACTGAAATAAGAGCTCAACAAGTTGCATTGTAAGTGGGGGAGAATAATTATACACCTGCAATTCTCTTGAATATATTTTGAATATATTGTGAATAAATAAAACATATCAACATCAATATAACAATGAACAATTGTAGTAAGGAAAAGGTAGTACATGTCTACTTCTTCCTGGACCTTTGGTAAGTACTGGAGGGTTAGTCAGGTGTCTGTGCTGGAGTAGCTGTAATGGAGGGAGAGGGTGTGTTATGGCATATCTATTTTTTATGTTCCTATAACCAAAGATCCTCACTAAGTTATTTAGACAAAGGGAAGATGGATAAGTTGTTTGCTGTAAGCATGGGCAATTAAGGTCTCCCAGGCATGGTAGCAGGGAAAACTGTTTTTCCAGTAGTTAGCAGGAGAAAGCTGGGTCTCCCAGCAGGGCTAGTCCAAGCAATAGGTGGGCTGGAAAGTAGGCTGGCTTGGGGCGGAGCAGAGAGGACAAAGCTAGGTAGAGATTGACCATGTAGGGTCCTGAAGCATGTTTTAATTAATCCTTGTGTGCCTTTTGTAAGGGTAACTAACTTTAAAACCAATCTTTAATTAAGACTTGTGTGTCCTTATTCTTTGATTAAACATTATTATCTCTGCTAGTATTTGGGTGTGTATTGTCAATTTGTACATTGGTTAGTAAAGATATAATTTCTCCAAAATACCTTGTGTTTTCTGTAATTTGCTGTTCAAATGCCATATGTGCACAGAGCTCTTAGATAGTTGAACTAAATAATAAGTGTGGTTGTGGGTTTTTGATTTTTTTTTGCCTGAGTTGTTAGTGTGGGCTTTACTGTATGTACACTGCCTGAGTCCTTTGTTAGTGTGTTATTGCAGACTCCATTTTAGATTCAGCACTTGTACTTTCATACTCCATTTTGGAGTAAGCACATGCTCTGACACCCTCTTGGAACTCTCAAAGCCACATTGTCTGACGGCATCTTGGAACTCCTAACAAATACTCCATTTTGGATGTGTTTACAGTGCTTTTCACACTCACTTCTGGATTAACTTTAACACAGCGGTTGTTGAGAAACCTTGCAATTATTTCATTTAAAACCCCGAACCACAACAGGGTGAGAGTCTCTCCTCCTCCATTACATAGGATCCACCGCACTGGGGGACATAAAAGGTGCAGGAAAAAGGAAGATGTTTAGGACATTGCAATACAGAATGTAGGCAGCACATCCTCTTACAGTTCACATGCATGGTCAACTGAATCATAAACTATGGTAAATTGACATTCATAATACTAATTAACACCTCATAATAATCTAACTGTCTCTGCAGTAATCCTTTGGTTGAACATATGGGGTTTACACATCCTTTCACTATGATACGCAAGCACATGGATGTCATACAACTGTACATCCATGACCACATTTCCGTGTACATGGACTGCATTCCAGAGGTCTCAACAACATATGCATTAACATCCGACATGAATGATGTGGTTTAGTGGTGTACATGTGTATCTGCCTTGGGCGGTGCCCAAGAGAGCCTGGTGAAGAGAGTTCTGTTGGAGATGAAGAAGAATGCATATTTCACATTTCACATCAGCATTTCACTGGGTTTCCTTCATGAAAGAGTAAATTGCATGTAATGGAGAATGGAATTCCCAAGATAAGGTCATAGTAACTGAGCTGTAATCATTCTAAAGAGCTTCTGATGTTGAGATTAATTCAAGTCAAATATTTTGGGCATAACTTGGGATCTCCAATCACAATTCCACACAATTCACTCTATCTTGAATACATCTGTTGCACATGTTTCTACCACAGGTGACATTCACATTCATGCACATGTGTTGGTATGTTTGACTTACTATAGACAGGTGAAGAGGTTGCTAACCGCAAGGTCAAATGAGCCATCTGACCTTGTGAAGTCCGAAGAGGTCCTGTGCAGGCCATGGGGCCTTGTCTCCAGATGATGCTAGGAATGAGGGGGCACAACGCCAGATGCTAGGAGAAAAGTGAGAGAGCAGTGTTAATACATATCATTTGATACTGTAAGTTCTATACTTGCGCAATACTTTCGACCAGGTAAGTCTGTGTCAACCGTCCCCTCAACCCTTTTGACTGCCTCAAGCCCCATGAACTGCAGTAGCTCGTCCTCGAAATCCAGCAGGTGAGCTGAATCAGGTTGACCGCTGCCAGTGGCTCTGCCAGCGGCAGCTGCCTTGGATACCTTCCTCTTCATCTGTCGCTTGATGTCAGAATATCTGCAGGAATATTGCTGCCAACAGTGGAACATAACAGTGGAACATTACTATTGGTACACTATCATTAATCTTCTGTAAATGTTATCCCATTTACACATATACACGTGTCTATCTGAACATGTACATAAATGCATATTGATGTATATATACATGTATAGACACACCTATCTACATGTGATGTATTTGGGTGTTTGAGGCTACCACTTCCTGTCGGTTTGGAAATATATTTGCTGTGTTCGTTTTCGGGAGATATCGTTGTGAAATAAGCTATATTTTCAGATTTGTGAACTTATTCGAATGCACATTGGCCATACCTAGGGAGCTCCTGATTTGGTACCAGATCTGCGCCCGATATGTCCCCAATGTGTCGGGACCGAATATCAAAGCATAGTGGGTTGACCCATAAGTCTCAAAATGAATTAAAGACTAGCATTGAATCCAGGCCATCATGCTTTTGGAAGCCCAAAGTACTACACTTATATTTCAAAAGCACTTTAGCAATCAGCTATCTACGTGCACAGGCAGTTGCTATGCTCTGAAAATTGTATTATGTAACATCTTACATAAAAAAAGAATGGGTTATGCACAGGCAACAAAAATTATGGAGGAATATTACTGTAAAAATATTAATGAAAGAAATACATATACAAAAAAATAAAAAAGTAATATTTTACTGTGTAATAATGGCATCTATTATTTCAGCTATAAAATAAAGTGCTTTGTGTCCTAATAACTTAAAAAATATCAGTTATTTCAATGGGAGAAAAGTGCTATATAATTACTAGTTGTTTGTATTAAGACACGTTGAATAGTATAATAATTCTAGTTTGACTAAAGAATGTCTGAAGCACACATTGCCTTTTCTCAATTTCTCGGCTTGGAAAGGCATGAAGTTTTGTTGTAGTTTTGAAAGGGTTAATGATAGCTTTCAAGTTAAACTTTGAGGAAAGAGTTTGTTTGTTTGTTAGGGAAATTAGAAAATTTCAAGACCACCGGTCTGTGGTGTTGCAAGAGATACCATGGCCCTCGGAGATAAAACAATAAATAAATGTGCCATTTGTTCCTGAATTGGTTAATGTATCATAGGATTAGTAGACTTATTTTGATATTCAAATGTACTGCAAACTATGGTAGAACAGCAGGACACCTGTTTTTTTCCCCATTTGCAATAGGACACCTAGGGATTTATGCATGCAAGTCCCTCTTTCATGAATAAAGCAGGACAGTGACAAGGGCATTTTAAACTTAAGGTCGAAAGAACTGACTTCAGCTGAATTAGAGAATTTTTCCAACTCAGCTACCATGAAGTGTGAAATTCTCAACTCAATATCCTATTTCATTAATAAAGACCTTAGCAAAGTGAAAATCCCATTACTGTTGTCATTTGTTTATAAACAAATAGATTATAAGCTGATTAACCCCTTCGCAACAATAGACGTGTCAGGCACGTCCAGCCGGGAACTCCATTCCCAACAATGGACGTGCCTGACACGTTGATTGCAAAAACCGCTCTGGTGGTGCTGGTGGTGAAAAAAAAATCACTTCCGATGCTCTGAATATGTTGCTTGACTGCCCCTAGAGGCAGTCAGCAACATTGCAATAAAAAATAAAATAAAAATAGACTTAATTAGCTTAAATCTAGGGTTAGGGATAGAATAGCAGCTAGGGTTATAATTAAATTAGGGTTAGCATAAGGGATAGGGTTACAATTAAATTAAAATATATTAATGGTTAGCATAAGGGTTAGAGTTGGAGTTAAATTTAGGGTTAGGGTTACATTTTGAGTTCTGGCTGGGGTCAAAAGGTCAATATTTCTGAACTCAGGACAACATTTAGAAACTATTTAGATGGGGTCTTTTTTAATTATTGTATTTGTGTAAATTATATTTTAGCTCAAAGTTATTTTTTTATCTTATTTTATTATTTTTTTGTAGTAAATTATAAGATATGGTGAACATAATGGTATCTAAAGAAAGCCCTTCTTATGATGATAAAAAACAACATATAATTTGTGTGGGTACAGTATGGGAGAAAGAAGAAAATTACAGCTAAACACAAATACCCCAGAAATGTAAAAACAGCTTTTGTCACCAAAGGAAAGTCAAGGTCAAAATGTCTTGTCACTATGTGTTAATTTCATTCATACTGATACTTTCTCACTGCTTGCTCCATGCACTACTGCAACCTATACCATACAACATGCACCACAACTGTCCTGCATAATGCATTAGGAGACGGATTGTAAATACCTTTACATTACATTTTACATTACCATTTATTTATATTGCGCCAAAAAATTATGCAGTGTATTTTCAGAGCATATAAAAGGAGTTACAAACAAACTTAGACAAACATATTCAGACTAAAACATGAGGATCAGGGCCCTGCTCGCAAGCTTACAATCTGGAGGGAATGGGGAACATGAGAAACATAAGGTGAAGAGGCATGAGGAAAGGTGGGGAGGGAAAAATAAAAGTAAATTGTGACAATGGAAGATATTGGGGAAATGTGATTGAGTGAGTCACACCAGAGGTTACTAATTTGGTAAATTAGGTGGGTGCCATGGAAGCATACAGACTATAACCACAAAGAAATATAATATGATTGGAGACTGCATCATCTTCGATCCACATTGCACAACGAGGATAATACTCAGAACCAGGACATACCCCAGCACACAAGGATATGCTCCATCATCCACATTGCACAAATAGGAAATGCTCCATCAACCACGTTGCACACACAGGACATGCCCCATCACCAACATTGCACAACCCGGACTCAAGACAGGACCGACCCACTGGTGTACTGGGAAAAATCCAAGTAGACACCCACCCTGGGGCCACTGCTGCTTTAACTAATTTGTAAGCCACTGCTTTAGCTAATTTGTCTGCCGTCGCATTTACTAATTCAGTGGCCACTGCTTTAACTAATTCAGCAGCCGTCGATGCTTTTACAAATGCGAAAGTCATAGCAGTGTTCTGGCGTGGGGTTTGGGGAATTGGAGGATAGAGAGAAGAGAAAGAAGCAAAACTATAGAGGGAAGATATACCACTGAGGGGAGAGAGGAGAGAGGGAAATGAGACTTAAGAGGGGAGGGAGAAAAGAGAGACTACAGAGGGGAGAGAGAGAACATAGACTACAGAGGAGAGAGAGGAGAGAGAGAAGAGAGACCACAGAAGGGAGAGAGACTATAGAAATAATAGGGGATAGAGACTACAGAAATGAGAGGGGATAGAAACTACACACATGCAGGGGAGAGGAGAGAGAAACAGACATGGGGGGAGAGGAAAAGACAGACAGATATGGGCAGGGCCACTCCCAAGTTCAGACTCTGGATTTGCTCCTGTGGTGCAATCTCAGTGGTGGACTTGGTTCTGAGGCAAGTCCTGTAAGTACAGTGTCAGTGCTGAGGTAAGTCCTGGGTCCTGAGACAAGTCTTGAGTGCAATATGGCTTCTAGGGAAATGTTCTGTGATTGCAATATAGGTTCTGTGGCAAGTCCTGTGAGTGAAACCTGCATGCTGAGGTAAGTCCAGTGAGTACAATCTATGTACTGTGGTAGGTCCTGGGTGCTGGGGTAAGTAAATACCCTGTGAGTGCAATATGGGTGCTGGGGAAAGTCAATACCCTGTATGTACACAAGGTTATGTTTCACACACTGCCCTGATATATACCCTTGCATCAAAATGCCCCATTGCACACCCCGGACATGCCCTATCATCCACATTGCAGAACCAGCTAGCACCAGCATCTTCCTGGTATCTAGTGGCAGGCATCATGCTATCTGTCTGCTGTCTAGGTGCACAGATATCCTATCATGCTTTCTCTTGGGCTCCTACTTAGTCTAAAGGCTGAGAACTGCCCCTCCATGGCCAAGGACATTTTCTTTATTTATGGGGCCTATTTTTAAAAAATAATTATTTGTTTTTATTTATTTATTATTTTGGCAACAAGCTTATGGGGAGGATAGAGGCTACTATTTCAAACACCCGGGGGAAGTTCAGAGCCGAAATTTCAATCCAAAAATTGGCTACAATAGCTAATTTTCATGACAATTTGGAAGCATTTCTGTGCTTCCTAAATAGACCTAGTTCATGGATGTGGATTCATTTCTAGGGTAATAGAATACACAGATCATTTACTTCAACCTATAGTGAAACAACAAAAAACATATTTTAAAGACACTGGTGATATCTTGATAGCATTACAGAATACCCCTTGACAACCGGGTTACATCCTTGTAGCCTGTGATGTCAGTAGTTTATGTACCATAATAAACGGTGAAAAAGGCTGTTCAGCCATTGATCTTATGTTGGAGAGAGAGGGCTCAATGAGAAGATTATAGAGGAGGGAATTGATTTCATTTTACAACGTAACTAATTTTGGTTTCAAGAAGACTTTTATTCCCAAAATAGGGGGACAGCCATGGGCACCGAGTTTGCACCCAGTTATGCCAATTTGTTTATGGCAGGCTGGGAAGATGAGAACATCTATTCCCGGCAAGAATGGGTAACCTGATGTCCTAATGGCGCTATAATGATGATCTTCTGATGATTTGGAATGGAACATTTTATTGATTCCCTGATTGAATCAGTGGGGTATGAAGCTTACATCCAATATTAACAAGAAAGAGACTGGGTAGAAGAGATAACACAGATGGGGAGAGAAGGAAAAGAGAAAACCATGGGGAAGAAGAGAGACATACATGGGTAGAGGGACAAAGAGACAGTCATAGTAGGTGGAGGAGAGAGACATGCATAAGAAGGGAGTGATATAGATATGGGAAAGGAGAGGAGAGACAGACTGACATGGGAAGGCAGAGGAGAGAAATACAGACATGGGAAGGCAGAGGAGAGACAGACAGACATGGAAGAGAAGAGACAGACAGACATGGGGAGGCATAGGAGAGACAGACAGACATGGGAAGGGAGAGGAAAGACAGACAGACATGGGAAGGGAGAGGAGACACAGACAGTCATGGGAAAGGAGAGGAGAGAGACATTGGAAAGAAGAGGGTACAATGACATACATGGGAAGGAAGATGAGGGAGACAGACCTGGGAAGGGAGAGGAGAGAGACAGGTGGACATGGGAAGGGAGAGGAGAAAGACAGGTGGACATGGGAAGGGAGAGGAGAGAGACAGGCAGACATGGGAAGGGAGAGGAGAGCGACAGAAGGACATGGGGAGAGGAAAAAGACAAACGACATGGGGGAGAGGAAAAGACAGATGGATCCGCCCCTGAGCCCATACAGCCTCTCCACTACGTGGGCCTACTCCACCTGTTTAGACCTTGTACTTGAGATACCATGTGTGAATTCAACTACCTATATGACTCCATTTTTGCTCCTACATCTGCTGTTATTTTGGTGAGATCTCTCCATTTTTTTATTTTTTTATATTTGTTGTTTCTTTGCCTTTTTTTTTATTTTTCCTATTTTTTTTGACTGTTTTTCGTTTTTTGCCTAATGCAGAAACTGGCTTTTTTATTTTTCATTTTTTCTGCAGCTACAATTTAGCTGTTGTGACTCACATGTTTATATGGACTGTGCTCAGAGACTCACCTGTTGTCCTATAATTTCAGATATGTGTACTTCCCTTGTATATTTTGAATATATTTGTGTGTATATTTGTAGACTACTGTGTGTACTCTATTTATGTTTATTTATATGTGCTACTGCCAACATTGATACATTCTAATATAATATTACTCTTACTTAAGATACTTTTTTGCTCTACTTGGTACCAGTACCATTTTCACTAGAAGTAAAATACTTTTTGCATTATCATCCTGCCTCATAGAGTGATTATTATATTTTTTCAATATATTGTACTTTCTGTTTTGTTTTGTTTTGTTTTTGTTGTAAACTCCTACACAGACAAAAAAAAAGAGTTGAAACTGCTTCTAGGTCTAGTAAATTGGCACTAAAGCAAGGAATTTATTTTCTTATTCCTTTTTTTCTTTTTTATAAATGTTCTTGGTAGCAAAAAAACAGGTATATACACAATGAATAAACATACATAAAGAAATAATCATAAATAATGAAATTACATACGCATTAAAAGAGTGAGCACTATTCTTTTTTGTTCTCTATATTTCGGGTCTGTTGCTTGCAAAGTGAATCTTCTATCAAGACATCCTATCCCTAATACTTCAAGTCCTTGCAGGGGGTCCACGATGAGCTGTTTAATGCAGGACATTCTGTGCCATCCTACTAGCTTCTATGCACTAAAAAGTAGGACAGCATAGAACGTCCTAAAAGCGGGAAGGGGGTTAATGTTCTCACTTAATGTATAGTTCCACATCCCTTTATGTGAGCTAACTCACAACATGAAGATGGACAAACCTGTGGGCAACAAATGTAATAAAAGGCTACATAATATAGCCTGGTATTTTCATAATCAGTCTTTATTCATAAACAGAGACAATTATATATTATTAATAAGTAATTTAATGTATAGAGCCTACATTATTATTATTATTTTCACTTATCTGTTGATATATCTTAAATTTCATTTTAATGGTTTTCTTTTTCATTTATGCATTTCACATAATGAATATGCTATTCATGAAATAATATATATTTGTCTCTTAATGTTAAAGCTATTAACCCTATTCCCCGTTCAATCATGATCTTGGCCTTTTCTGTTGTCTGTATTTCCTACATAGAATCACAGATTTGGATCTCCCTTATTAGACCACAGTTGCCTATTGCATGTAGCACCGTTTTTAATATCTAATATTAAAAATGTTCGCTATTTTACTTTATGTCTATACAAGTCTTTTTTTCAAATATGTACATGGCAGGAACCAGCCAGCGTTTAGTCTATATTTTTTACCCTCTCTATTGGGGAATATTTAGCAATCTTGTAATTGTCTGTATATACCAAACACAATGAACACTCAACAATTATACCCACATGGCAATACAATTTTAATGAAACCCATAATTTATTTGTGTTATTATCGGGCTTCCGCTTACTGTCTATTTGCATACCATTAACCCTGTCTATTTAAAATTTTTACCCCTTTGTTGTATTTTATCTTGATTCTGAAAAAATATATCTCTATCCATATCTCCAGCGAGGTGTCTACTTGTCCTAACTCCCTCCTTTTCATAACCTTTTGATCATAGTCTGTCTTCAATGATTTGGGCTTGGGTATCAAAAAGTTCTATGTTTGAACAATTTCTGCGCATATGCAGGCATTCTCCCTTAGGGATATTATTAACCCATTTCTTATCATGATAGCTTCTTGCATTTAAGTATGTGTTTTTATCTACCGTCTTAAAATAGGTTTGTGTCTCAAAGATCTTTTTCTCTTCATTACTGCTGATAGTTAGATCTAAAAAATGTACACATTTGGAATTAGCTTCAAATGTAAATATTAGGCCCAGTGTGTTATTATTCAGTTCCTCAAAAAATATTTTTAGGGTTTCTACTGGTCCCTTCCACAGAATAAAAAGATCATCAATATAGCGTCTGTATAATATCAACTCGGCACGACAATGAGGACAAAAAATTACGTCCTCCTCCCAACTACCCAAAAACACGTCTATATCCGTGTAACTTTCCTTCAACAAACTGTTTAAGATAGATACTGTGGGTAAGTCTCTTACTGACAAACCTTCATTAATATCCCAATTTTTTTAGTGGATGGTGTCTTATTTACAGGGTAAGAAAAATTATTCTTTGTTAAAAAAAAAAATCTTTTGATTTCCGGGGGCGGAGCCAAACGGACTGGCCGCATTGAAACAGAGCTCCCAGTAGAAAGGGGGATTAAGGGCTAAAACCAGCCCAATTCGAGCTTCCCCGAGGACACCATCTGCAGGGATAAGTGGTGGGACCAAAGCGGATCATACATACAAATACCCAGCTCTCCCGTCCAAACAACCCGGAGTCCAGTCGAAATCGACACACACCTGGTGGTTGCCGCGGCCATCTTCTCATCCAGTATTGCAGACTGTAACCAGCGGACACAAGACGCCGAAAACAGAGAAAAAGATAAGTGGGGCTTGCTTTAAAAAAAAAAACTTACCTATACTGGCTGCGTATGGCACATGTGTCTGAAGAGGCATAGACAGAGGAAAAGACATTTGAGGTACTTTACATGTTCTATGTCCGTTTTTCCCGACAAAAAACATACGGCAGCCATCTTGGTACACCCGAGCAACTATAAAGACACACATCAGGCACCCACAGATTCGGAGCAGAGAACACCTGCACTAGCTCCATAACAGCTCTTCTTTGGCTGTACATTCGATACTACACAGGATACATCAGGTCCTAAGGTCTGCAGGCACATAAGCAACAGGAAAGCCACAAAGTGGCAGTTGGATTGCCCCCTGGCTGTTTTTCGCTCCAAAACATACACTGGCGGCCATCTTGAAATTATTACAACAACTCCAGGCACTCACAGAATAAGACCCAGACTGGGTTAAAATATCTCTGAATTGGCCCCAAGGTGGCCCAAAGTACAGAAGGGAGGACCCTAACTGGAGGCAACAAGCCACAGAAAACCCCATGCTCATATCTCCATAATAACAGTGTGCATAAAATGTCTTTCTACTGATAACTGAGTATTCATCTCAACGTGACCTGATATCTCAAAAGGAAACCTGCGATCTATATGTCCTCTCTTGTCTTTCTTTTATTATCGAGACTTGTATGCTATACTCCACTTATCTAGATGTCTGGTTGGAAACTACCTACCTATCTGGTCGCAAAACATTAAACCTATACCCTATTAAGGTTACAATTACCACTATTAGGCTGTTCTTCGATATCTCCCTTTTTTATCATTGAGACTTACATACTATGTTTCAATTAGCGACCTATTAGGTCTGAAGGCACTGACCTCACGCTCAACTGCATCCCCAACTGTTGACATCGGGGCTCCTCATATCTCATACACAACTGGCTCATCTAAACGTGAATTATCCACTGAGACATATTGATAGGGGACTATCCTGTATTGTACCGTGAATTTATGACATCGTAAACCCTCTAACATAATTTGGCACCCGGCATTCAGACATATCGGCAGGTACTACACCATATCATGGAAAAATACGTTAACAAAACGAAATCGTCCAAACAAGAGGCTAAATTGTCCAAAATGGATCTACCCCTAAACAAATTGGATCCAAAACCACCTCGCACGAACACAAGACAATCTGTGGCTCAGCGAGAGAATTTCTCAGACTCATCTAATGCCTCTTTAGAAGACGCTACAGGACATGTAGATATGGCATCAGAGGGATCTCCGGCATCAGAGGTGGCCACAGAGGTGGCAAAACTACTGGGTCCCATGTTTGATATAAAATTTCAAGAACTACAGGCTTCAATTTCTTCAGCAATGGAACAAGTCGTCTCTAATACCACACGCCTGAATGAGATAGAGCAAAGACACAGTGACCTTGAAGATAATACCACTCAACTACAGGAGACGGTGGAGCGGCAAAACATACAGCTTCACATTCTCTCGGACAAAGTGGATGATCTTGAGAATAGAAGCCGAAGAAATAACCTGAGAATTGTTGGAATACCGGAATCAATTAAACCATCAGTACTCCTGCATACCATCCAAAACTGGCTTGTCACGGAACTGCACCTTTCCCACACCGAAACTAATCCACTGCTCATTGAAAGGGCTCATCGTATCGGCCCAGAGCGTAAAGAATCTGGCACGAAGCCACGACAAGTCATTATCAAGCTACTGAATTTTCAGGACAAAACAGACATCCTGACCGCTTATCGCAAAGTCAAATCCATATTGTTCCAGGGAGAAAGAGCCCTGATATTCCAGGATTACTCCATGCTAGTCACCACCAAACGAAGGGAATTTACTCCAATATGCAAGATTCTGGTCGAGAAAGAAATCAGGTTTAACTTGATGTTCCCGGCTCGTCTTCGTCTGATGCACAACAACATGTCCTATATACTAGAATCTCCTGAAGAAGCCAGAGAGGTCCTCAAGAAGCTAGACATTGTTTAGAAATCTGCTGTGTGCCAACCCAACTTACTACATTTTTATTGTATCAGTTTGACTCAGATTAACTCAATTTCTTCTTTTTCTCCTGGAAAATAACTTTACATTTTGCACCAAGTTCAAGATTGCACCATTTCCGAGATATTCCATGTGTGATCAGTACAATATCATCCAATGTATACTGATCATATATATTGTTACTATTGTTGGGCCCTGTTGGCCAATATTTGTACGATATTTGGTTCTACAGGATACCCTGAAGGGACTTAATGTCCCCCCTAAGATGGTCCCACTACCTGAGCGAGGACAACCTTCCAAGCGATGGGACATGGAAGGTCCTCAATGTGTACACATATTCTATGTGAGGTTTCTAATTCACCTAGACCCTGGATAGACTCTCCAATGTAATCAATATCCCCACTAACACCACCCAAACGGATCTACAGATCCGAATAATCTCATGGAACGTAGACGGCCTTAATTCCCCAATTAAAAGGAGAAAGGTTTTAAACCAGCTTAAACTTATGTCCCCCCAGATTGTACTCCTCCAGGAGACACATTGGAAAAAAACAGACCCTCAAGAGCTTAAAGCCCCATGGATAGGTTCTTGTGTAGCGGCATCACACTCTTCTAAAGCCAGAGGTGTAGCAATACTTATACATAAAAATGTACCACATGTTATTCACAACAAACTAGAAGATGAGGCAGGTCGATATTTAATCCTGGACATATCAATTTATAACACACGTTACTGTTTGGTAAATTTATATGCCCCTAATGAACCGAATAGGCCATTTTATGATATGATATTCCAAATTCTTGTTGATCGCCCTAATGTGAAATTTATTTTAGGTGGAGACTACAACTCCGTGATCGACCCCTCACTGGACAGGACCGGTAACAGAAACACGGGACAACAAGGGAAAGTGACTGACATCCAGACTTTTAAGGGTAGACTACACCTGGTGGACCCATGGCGATTTAATCATCCAACAGTAAGACAGTACACCCACATCTCCAGAGCACACAACACGGCCTCAAGAATAGACTACATTTTGCTCTCTATTGATCTACTACCACAGGTACAATCAACAACCACCCATAACATCTTAATATCAGACCACGCCCCGGTGGAAATACTCATAAACACACATCATTCTATCACATACACCAGACATTGGAATTTCCCTTCATACCTGGCTCAGAAGGATGACTTCAAATCTCATCTGATTAACTCATGGGCGAATTACACAGATGACAATCTTCAACATGTGGAGGATGACATGCTATTCTGGCAGGCATCTAAAGCAGTCATAAGGGGTCAAATAATCTCATATGTATCAATGCGCAAAAAAGAATGGCTCAAAAAATACCATTCTCTACATAATGATCTTACCAAAGCAATACAATCATATGTGGACAATCCTTCTGAGTCACATAAAACTGCATATTTGGAATGTAAACAATTGATCGATACCTTACTAACTGAGAGGGCACAAACTCAGATTGAATACACAAGAAACCATTTTTTCACCTGGGGTAATAAAACCGGGAGACTATTAATGTCACTTGCTAACTCTAAAAAGAAAACCAAACATAATATTCCCATGATACGACAAACTGGGGGCCAGGTATCCACTAACCTAAAAGACATTAATGCTACATTCCATTCTTATTTTAGTCAATTATATACTTCTCAGCCAGATAATTTTGCGGAAGGGGTACAATTACTACAACAGGCTAAATTAACAAGAATTAGTAATAGTCACCGAGAGCTCCTAAATGCACCTATTAGGGAAAAAGAAGTAGAACAAACGATAACCCAGCTACACAATGGTAAGGCACCTGGCCCGGATGGGTTTACCACAGAATACTACAAGATACTGAAAATACACATAACGCCACATCTAACTACCCTATACAACGCTATTTTACAAGACAACATACCAGTCAATACGTTAAATGAAGCTAGAACAATATTGATTCTAAAACCAGATAAGGACCCCCTAGACACCGACTCATACAGACCAATCACGTTGATGAATGTTGATATCAAAATACTCACGAAAATCATGGCAAATCGTCTACAAATATTCCTACCACAAATACTGCATAGCTCACAATTGGGGTTTTTAAAGGGGAGGCAGGCAGTAACAGGTATCAGAGCAGCAATAGCAGCCGTGATAGCTACGGGTGATATGTCTGCCCCATCTGATAACATCCTATTAAGCTTAGATGCACATAAAGCTTTTGACCAAGTATTATGGCCACATTTAATTCGAATTCTCAAGTTTAGATATTTTGGGTTGCCTTTTCTTAATCTTATCAGAAACCTATATGATCATCCAACAACATGTATTACTACCAACAATTATGATTCCCCACCGGTGAACATGTATAGAGGAGTCCGTCAGGGGTGTCCACTATCCCCCTTATTATTTAATATAGCGTTAGACCCCTTATTATGCATCTTACACACAATGCCGGAGAATACAGGAATTCGGCTAGGCACGGAGGTGATAAAGGTCACTGCTTTTGCAGATGATCTTATGTTATACATATCAAATCCAAAAGAAACACTGGCCCCAATATTATCAATATTCAGACATTTTGAGAAAATCTCAGGATTTCAAATCAATTTCCCCAAATCTATAGCAATGAATCTAGGAACGAGGAGGAAACCGAGAGGTTTGCCTCAGATCTCGGTACAATGGGCAGCCAAAACAATTAAATACTTAGGCATCATCATACCGAAAAAAATGAGTACACTTTATCTACATAACATTCGAAAACCCATGCATAAAGTTATCCAAGAACTAAAAAACTGGCACAATCTAAACATAGGTAGGGCTGCGCTGCTTAAAATGGTAAGCTGTCCCAGACTGTCTTATGCCTTACAGGTACTACCCATTATTCTTAATAAAAAAGACGAACAGACTCTACACTTACACTTCCGTAGATTCTTATGGAAGGGGGGAAGACCTAGAATAGCACTTAGGAAACTACAACAACCAAAATCCAATTCCGGTTGCAATATTCCAAACTTGAAAGAGTTTAACCTGGCGGCCCTGTATAGACATGCAATCGACTGGGTGACACCCACTCCAATATACACAAATGTAACATTAGAGCAACAACTGGTACCTCAAATCACACTGGCCAACTTACTGCATACACCCTTTTTAGATTTACCACAAGCAGTCAAAAATAACCCACTATTATTTACAACCATTAAGGCATGGAAATTAGTAAGGCTCCAGCAGGGCATAAATTGGAAATACTCAATATGGATCAGTTGGGTGGGAAATAGGGACTTTCAAAATGGATCCCCAGACCCACAATTCAAAATATGGAACTCTAGGGGTTTGCGGTCGATTCATGACATGATTGACATAGGCACTAGGAAAATTCTCACCAGAGAACAATGCCTCCTTAAGTTTCCTAAAATAGAAATCGCTACCTTCCAATATATACAGGCCTCAAGCTATGCAACTACCATTCTGTCTAGATTGGAAGAGGGGGATTGGGAAGCTAATGTGGATTCTTTCTTGAGAGGAAAGAGCACCAGAAAACACTCGATAAGCAATATATATAACTTCACCAGACACATTATCGATTACCAAACAGAAGAGGGGGGTCTAACGGGGTGGTCCTCACATATTCCAAATCTGGATTTCACAGAACTAGCAAACCACACACTAAAAACTTTTAAACTTACCCCATATTCGACATATCAAGAAATGCACCTAAAGGTCTTACACGGGGCCTACTACTCACCCAAAAGACTCTTTACAATGGGGGTTAGGGAGACTACGACATGCCCTAAATGTGGCCAGATAGACGCCAATCTGTTTCATTGCTTTTGGGCTTGCACAGTAATTCAAGATTTTTGGGAACAGGTAATTACCTATGTGGAGAACACTTTTCGGTTAAAAATCTCATTAGCACCTCTAACTACTATCTTCGGCATTCAAACAGGACAACAATCAAGGAATACTAGACTACTATTCTTAATTACCGCTGCGGCCCGAAAGACAATATTACACTTTTGGATAGTACCTGACCCACCACCGATAACCTTGTTCAAATCAAAAATACACCATGTATTCTACATGGAATGGTTGAATGCGACACTAAATAAAGAAACACATACCAAAAAATTCTTTCAGTCCTGGAAAACATATATCACACAACTGGATCACACAATTCAAACTAAGATACGTAATACCTTCATATACACCACATGGTATTCGCAGCAACTATTACAGGGGACCAACCCCATACCGGATATACAGTAACCAGATGACAGATAGACAGAGGGCGACAAGGGGGACTCTGGACAGTAATCTGGGGAGGGATAATCGGGGGGAAAATGAAACAAGAGGGGGAAACGGAGATTAGCATTAACGGGATCCTTGGTTAAGTGGCTATGTGGTGACCATCCACAACTAAGTTCGCAAAAAGAATGCTAAGGGCTATAGGTATATATCTGTTGGTTCAGTTAACTCCTAGGTAACTCAGTTCTATAGTTAGTTAATAGGAACGGGACAGCCTCGAATAGAAAGTCGGAAAAATGTATTCTTCTACAACATACCCTATATTCTTGATCAAGCAAAGAGACATGTCCCAATGTAACCCAAATATTTGAACCACTGTATATATGTTGAATAAGAAAGAAATATGTATAATGTGCCATACTCTAATGTTGTAACCTGTGAAAGGAAAAAAAAACAAGCATTGCACAATAAAAAATTGTCAATAAAAAAAAAAAAAAAAAAAAATCTTTTTATAGCCATATAGACTTTCGGTTTATGGAATGTATGTAATGCTATTGGCTTTCTATACACCGAAATAGTGTCCCCATTCATACGAATTAACCAATTTCAACTCTATTTCGGTTTATAGAATACCATAGCATTACATACATTCCATAAACTGGAAATGATACGCGCAGACATCCCCCGCTGCTGCCCGACACTTCCGCCAGGACTTTTATGATGAAGCCGGAAGGACCCGGCTTCATCATAGAAGTCCCGGCGGTCGTACCGGGTGGCAGCAGGGGTAGTCTGCGCTCATCGCACAGACATCCCCCGGCTGTTAGAGAGGGGGATCCAGGTCCCCTGCAGCTCTTCTGGGGACCTGGATCCATGTCTTATAATCTGACCTCGATTTGAGGTCAGATTATAAGACGACCTCGATTATAAGACGAGGGGTTTTTTTCAGAATTTTATTTCTGAAAAAAACCTTGTCTTATAATTGAGCAAATACGGTATTATCAAAAGGTTATGAAAATGAGGGAGTTAGGACAAGTAGACACCTCGCTAGAGATATGGATAGAGATATATTTTATCAGAATCAAGAGAAAATACAACAAAGGGGTAAAAAAAAAAAAATAGATAGGGTTAATGGTATGCAAATAGACAGTAAGCGGAAGCCCAATAATAACACAAACAAATTTGAAATGGGTTTCATTACAACTTTTTCAGATAAAACTAATACCATTAAAAAGATATTAGATAAACATTGGTATATCATCCAGACAGACCCAATACTAAATAAAATCCTTCCACAAAAAAGTACGGTCATCTGCAGGAAGAATGCTAATTTAAAAACATTATTGGCTCCATCTGACTTGACAAATAAATTCAAACAATTCCAGAATCCAGTCCGTCCCCAATGTGGTTCCTTTTTGGGAACAGATAACGGATGGTATAGATGTGGCCCTTGTGGTCATTGTAATGTTTGTCCTAAAAAGAAGGATAGTTTAGTTTGCTTTGTTACAGGTCTTAAATATGACGATATGTATCTTGTACGTCCAAATTTGTAGTCTACATGCTGGAGTGCCCCTGTGGCCTCCAATATGTGGGCTAAACAAGCAGATTTTTTAAAAAGAGACTGTATGAGCATAGATACAATATCAAAACAGGCTTCCTCAAACATACTGTATCTATAAATTTTAAAGAAGCCCATAACAAAAATGATACCCATAAAAGCTTGGGTTATTGAACAGATCATTATGGTACCTAGGAAGGGAGACCATGTCTTTACCCTGAAAAAAAGAGAAACTTTTGGGATACTCACACTTAATACCCTTATCCCAGGAGGTTTAAACGATAAATTTGATATTATACCATATTTAGAATAAACCATCAACCCCTGTCCCTGTTAACCTATGCTCCTTTAGAGACTCTTTAAGGTCACAGTAAATTCAATGTAGATGTATGTATTTGTAGAGGGAAACCTTTTCTGTATATGTATGTATATATAATATATCCTTTAATTTCTGATCCTTTATAATTTGTGTGTTACTTAATTTGTGTACTGTATCTTCCAAAACAAATATGTGTAGTCATCTAGATGTTTATTCCTTTTCTGAAAATATATCATTGTAACAATATATATCCATTTTTTGTACATCGTTCTATGTTCATTGATAAAAATATTGTTCATATACAGTATATTTTTATTTATGTATTTATAATATATGTGCCTTATATGTTGTTGTTTTCAACATGTTTTCCTTTTTATGTAATATTGAGACTGATATACTGTATTTTTTGAATATACCCCCATACTGAGTTTGTTATACATACAGTGTCTGATACATAGTGTAAATATATGTCTTGAACTGCTTCCATTTATATTTGATGTTTTTGTATAAACATCTTTATTTCTGGTTTTATCCATATCTGATGCTTATGCCCAAGAGATCTTTTATACATTTTTAGTTAATCTGCTATACCAAATATAAACATCGTTGCCATTAATTGAATCGCAATTCCTCCCCCGCTATGCCGGCTATGCAGGGAAGGAACGCGTCACCATGGCAACGAGGTTTTTTTTTTCTTTTGCTTATGTGGTTCCGTCTTTCTGCGCTTTCCTTTCCTCCTATCTATCACCATTATAGAGTCTTCTTGCATCTGTCTATCTCTCTTTCTCTTTCTATAGCTTTCACTTCCTGCTTTGTGCCCGTCTATCCTCTATTCTGCCTCTATATCTCTCACTTCCTGTTTTAGAAACATAGAAACATAGAAACATAGAATGTGTCGGCAGATAAAAACCATACGGTCCATCTAGTCTGCCCAATTTTTTTTTTTTTTGAGTACTTTTATTAGTCCCCCGTTCCCGGTCTTATAGCTAGGATAGCTAAAATCCTTGACTGTGTTTACCTCTACCACTTCTGCTGGCAGGCTATTCCATACATCCACTACACTCTCAGTAAAGTAATACTTCCTGATATTACTTTTAAATCGTTGCCCCTCTAATTTAAGACTATGTCCTCTAGTTGTGGTAGTTTTTCTACTTTTAAATATACTCTCTTCCTTTACTGTGTTGATTCCCTTTATGTATTTAAATGTTTCTATCATATCCCCCCTGTTACGTCTTTCCTCCAAGCTATACATGTTAAGATGCTTTAACCTTTCCTGGTAAGTTTTATCCTTCAACCCATGAACCAGTTTAGTAGCCCTTCTCTGAACTCTCTCCAAAGTATCAATATCCTTCTGGAGATACGGTCTCCAGTACTGCGTACAATACTCCAAGTGAGGTCTCACCAGTGCTCTGTACAATGGCATGAGCACTTCCCTCCTCCTACTGCTAATACCTCTCCCTATGCAACCAAGCATTCTGCTAGCATTTCCTGCTGCTCTATTGCATTGCCTACCTACCTTCAAGTCCTCTGAAATTATTACTCCTAAATCCCTTTCCTCAGATGTTGAGGTTAGGACTGTACCAAATAGTCTATATTCTGCTTTTGGGTTTTTACGCCCAAGGTGCATAATCTTGCACTTGTCCACATTAAATGCCAGTTGCCACTGCTCTGACCATTTTTCTAGTTTAGCTAAATCATTTGCCATTTGGCTTATCCCTCCATGAATATCAACCCTGCTGCAAATCTTTGTATCATCAGCAAAAAGACATACTTTGCCAACAAGACCTTCTGCAATATCGCTAATAAAAATATTAAAGAGAATGGGTCCAAGAACAGATCCCTGAGGTACCCCACTAGTAACAAGACCTTGCATCGAATATACCCCATTGACTACAACCCTCTGTTGCCTGTCAATCCATTCAACAATATTGAAATCCAAACTCAAAGATTTCAGTTTATTGATAAGCCTTCTATGTGCGACAGTGTCAAAAGCCTTACTGAAATCTAGGTAAGCAATGTCTACTGCACCACCCTGATCTATTATTTTAGTCACCCAATCAAAAAAATCAATAAGATTAGTTTGGCATGATCTCCCTGAATTAAACCCATGCTGTCTCTGATCTTGAAATCCAAGCGACTTTAGATGTTCAACAATCCTATTCTTTAACAAGGTTTCCATTATTTTCCCCACTACTGAAGTAAGACTTACTGGTCTATAGTTGGCCGCCTCCTCCCTACTACCTTTCTTGTGAATGGGCACAACATTAGCTAATTTCCAATCTTCTGGATCTACTCCCGTTAACAATGATTGGTTAAATAAATCTGTTAATGGTTTTGCTAGTACCACTAAGTTATTTTAATAACTTTGGATGTATCCCATCAGGTCCCATCGACTTATTTGTCTTTACTTTAGACAGCTGAAGTAAAACCTCTTCCTCTGTAAACTTACATGCATCAAAAGACTCATTAGTCTTTTTCCCTAAATGAGGTCCCTTACCCTCATTTTCATTTGTAAAAACTGAACAAAAATATTCATTAAGGCAGTCTGCTAAGCCTTTATCCTCTTCTACATAGCATCCTTCTTTTGTTTTTAATGTAAATAATCCTTGTTTTACTTTCCTTTTTTCATTTATGTATCTAAAACATGTTTTATCCCCCTTTTTCACTGACTGGGCTATAGTCTCTTCTGTGTGTGCTTTGGAAGCACTTATAGCTTGTTTTGCCTCTTTCTGCCTACTCTTATAGATCGTTCTATCTTCCTCACTCTGAGTATTTTTATAATTACTAAATGCTAGCTTTTTATTTTTTACTATTTTGGCCACCTCTGCAGAGTACCACAGTGGTTTCTTCAATTGTTTGCTCTTACTGACAAGCCTAATGCAATTTTCTGTTGCCTTCAGTAGTGCATTTTTTAGATAATCCCATTTCTCCTGGACTCCATTTAAATTGCTCCAGTCTGATAATGACTCCTTTACACATAATCTAATTTTAGAAAAGTCTGTTTTTCAAAAATCTAAAACTTTTGTTTTTGTGTGGTTTGACTGCGTCACTGTTCTTATATCTAGGATCTGGTGATCTGGTGATCACTAGATCCTAAACTTTCACCTACAGTAATATCTGATAACAAATCTCCATTTGTGAACACTAAATCTAGTATGGCCTGCTTTCGAGTTGGCTCCTCCACTACTTGCTTTAGAGATAATCCCAGTAGGGAGTTTAGGATACGTACTCCTGGTGCAAGTAGCTATTTTGTATTCCAGTTTTATATTTTTATATTTTGTATCATTGCTTTGGTGACAAACCCTTGATACATAACAGTCGCATAACAGTCGCGGTGAACACCTCTGTAGTGGTTCCAGGATCTGGGTTACTCCCTCTGATAACCAGATTTATGAATAAAGACTGACTAGGAAAATTCCAGGCTATATTATGTAGTCTTTTATTACATGTTTTGCCTTCAGGTTTGTCCATCTTCATGTTGTGAGTTAGCTCACATAAAGGGATAGAAATATGGAGATATACATTATTTTAAATTAACATTTGTAGATATTAATTGACCATTGTCTATTTAGTACAAACGGAACTGTGTCGAGCAGAAATATGGTATTATTAGCTGAACTGGAAATATAGGCAAATTAGAGAGGTCAATTCACCACAGTTTACTTTTTAGCAAACAAATATATATAACTTGGCACATATCTGGTTAAATATCAAAAAAATTAATTGGAGATGCTGAACAAGCTAATGTTTCAATTCTACAAACAGCGGATTGAAGTGTTATCTTGTTTGTTTTGTACAAGTAAAACTGTTTGATATAACCAGATGTGCGCCGAGTTATATATTTTTTTGCACTGAATTGAATTGACTTGTTTTCAGGTCCATCCACTTCTCTGGCCTCATCACATATAACTGTTGCGTATTTTTTGCCTACATATGTTTTCTTTAGGCGTGCTGGCATTCCACCTACTTTTTAACGTTGACACAGTTCAATTTTTAATGAACATATCCCAAGGCTAATCAAATTTCAAAATGAGATATAGTAATATTAGGATTTACAGTATCAAAGTCTGATTAGTTCAGATTAGCAGTCCCTCTCCAACCATTAAAAAATTCAAAATCCAATATGCCATGTTTTCTGGATGGAGAATAACTGAGATGGGATGAAACATAGCAAACATGGGGAAGAACTTTACTGTGTATTATCCCTGCTAGCATTTATCTGAATTCAGACTCCAGCAGAGTATTTTTTGGGTGCCCTTAAGTTATTATTTGTAAATCCATGGCTCTGGAACTCACTGAAAGTCCTGGGCCCACTTGGTACTAGATTTAAATTGGAGTTAATAGCAAATCTGAGCCTTGGCTAACAAGCAAATATGACTCTTCATAAATGGTTTGCAGTTCCCCCACAAATCCAAAATACGAGCTCCCCGACAGACTTAAAAGATTCACCTCCTTCCAGTATTACGTGGATGCTGTGAAACCTGGAGCACCAACAATCGCAAATATTATATAGTACTGAAGACGGAATTTGTGTCTATGAATAAATGTGTTAGGTTGATTTAGTAACCTCCTGCCTACTACCATAGTCATTATCTAATGCAGTGCTGGCAGTCTGGTGGCAGCCGAAAAATATAGATTGGTTGTCTAAGTCTCTTGAGATACAGTTAGAAGAAAAGGGATAGATTCTGTTTTTTTTCCAGTGCTAGGGAAGGGACTTCAACCCACAATAATCTTCAAAAGTATACTGTTCACACCTTATAAGCTATTTGTCTGTGTGAAACAAAACTCTCTACTTCTTAACGTGTGACTTCCAAGCTTGATAGCACTCCTTGGGATTTCAAATTACAGACCTTTAGCAGTGCAGCACTGCAGGGATCTTGTAGAATATGCCAGTCATCCTTCCTCTAAGCAAAGTAAAAGTGCTTCTCATTTATCATTAGTGTAGAGCTCTCTGTTACTACTGTCCATTGAGCACCTCCACAGTAAACATTGTTTCCATGGTAACCAGCAGGGATTATGTAACTTTGAGTTATTTGTATATTAAATCTGGTAAAGTATTAACATTTGCATTAAAGAAAATAAATATACATTTGTTTAAAAATTCCTATCTACAGCTTTAAAAACATAGAATGATAATTCCATGGAAGTATAACAGAAAATAAAAGAAATAGAAACATGCAAAACAAATGCTGATTACTCACCAAAACCAACACCATGTCTAAATTTCTGTTTCCAGCTAAATGACCCATTAAAATACTCTGGCACTTTTATAAGGTAGTTAGTAGATTCACCGAATGCATACTCATTGAGACCACATGACTGAAACCTATAAATCCAAGTGCTCTAACATATGGTCTGCACCACTTCTTTCTTTAACTCATGAAAGAGTTTATATATCTGCAATGTTACCTATCCCCGTTCATCCTCGTTAGGACACCCGTTCTCGCTGTCATGAACTGCGCTGTGACTTAACTCCTTGGAGACCACAGTGATCAAAATTTGTCTCACAGCAATCTTGTAAGCTTATTAATAACAACAGCTACATTGTTTCCAGTGTTTCCACATTGTTAGCATTTTTAAGATCTAGAAGGGATGTTATGAATGTTTAAAGGTGGGATTGAAATAACCCTTGAAATCCAGTCTACTGCATGGCTGCCCAGGGTAACATACTGTTATGCTGTGATCAATTTAGTTTTGTCGCAAGCTGGATTCGTGTTTGTTGCAAATTTCATGTTGTTGTGCAATTAGTTCCAGAATGCTTTGTGAGGGGATCAGTTGCACAGACTACCAAGGTCTACTGATACACTTCCTTCCCGTATGTGCCACAACATGACCGGATCTGAAAGCAGGTAGACAAATTTTGTGTTAAAACAACTCTCAGGTTGGCTAACCTTAGAGAAATGAGAATTGTTGCCGTGACAAAGAAATGGGCTAAGCATCAAGTTGTAGTGTAGAACATTCAAAGTTTATTGAGAATTCTTCCAACAGCATTCGATCTGACCAAAAAATGCAAACATAAATAAAGTCAATGACATAATTACATGTAACACAATAATTAAATATCTTGTCCAAATGAGTCAGGTTGAACCCATCATAACGTAATGCATGATGGGTCCCTGCTTCGATCGTGATATGATTCTGTGGATCTTTATCATTGCAATATCACAAAGCTTACCTATATTTTCTACAAGTTTAGGGCAAGAGGTGTCAAATAGGCAGCAGAAATGATATATGTATATGAAGACATTTGTACTAAATTAATATTTATGAGCCTATACTCGTACATCATATTTGTAATTTTTGCAGTGTTTAGATTTATATCGGGCCCATATCTCTTATCATGCCAGCATTTGTGGAAGGTTTCTTATTAAGAAAACATTGGTATATGGCAAAGAAAAGAGAAAGAATGGTTAAAGAAATAAATGTGGGAATTACCATGAGTAGAAAAGGGGAGGGAGCACTTTATTTTAATAATGTCAACATGTGCTGCTTTAATTTACAAAACAGATGATAAAAAAAAATAATTTCAAGATTGCAGTGCATAGTTTTTGTTCTGGTCAGAACTAATAGTTTGCCATTTGCACTGTATAACTTTGTTAAATATGTTAACAGCATATAAATAATAATTATAATATAATTAAAATACACTATAAAATAATGACAAAAGAAAAACAGAAAATTACAATACAATAATGATAAATATTAAAAACCAAAAATTTGATTTGTTCACATTTTCTTATTGCGCTTAATAATATATTCATAGGGACATAAGTGAAAAAAATACTGTGTCCTCTCCTTTATAATGCACAAAGTGTACGTTTTGCGGTCTTTAGAATGGTATCATTTAGTTGCTTATTGCAAAGAGCTGCTTGGTAGTGATACCTACATGGAAGGCAATGCAACAGAATTTAAATAAAAGTGTAAAATGTTTTCAATAAGACTGTCATGTTTCTTCTTTCTGCTTGCTCAAATCCTAACTCAATCTCCATTGTGCATGCCTGCTTACCAGCAGTCTTGGTAGCAGATGCTGTGTTTAGCTTTGCCTGAATGTCATGGATTACTTTAATAATTTTATGCATGTTAGTGACACCTCTGCTGTTTTGCTGCCTTTGTTCATGGTGAGAGTAAGGTCATATTTCAAAAGGAGAATATATTTATGCAGTGAGAGGGTTACTATGTTGGGGGGGGGGGGGGGGGGGGGGGGACTAGTGCTGGACAGACTTTGGTGGGTGCTCTTTTTATTGTATATTACTTACCAGTCACCAAAATTCTATGAAGGTATAAATAATAGAAAATAATTTTCAGCCTAATCAACTATATAAATATGTAACTACATAATGTAGATATAATTTTTAAAAAAATCACATTTTGAAAATATTCTTATTAACATTAACAAGAAACTTATTTCAGCTATATAAATGTATTATTTACGTTACTATATAAATACGTATATAATCTACAGACTTCAACTTATAATACCGCCTGTGATAACACTGAAAGATCTCTTGTACATATTGACACTTCTTTAAATATTTAGGCTGATTTTCCAAGCAGATAATAATGTCTTGGACTCTGAATGAATGAATGAAGAATACTAGAGTTTTAGGTGACTAGTAAGCCAGACAATTTAATTTAAAACATAAAATTTCCTTGCAATTCTGCTTGCTTAATAAATTAAAACATGGTTTATCTTTTGCTCCAAGAATTGGCCTTGAGGTTGTGAACTATGACAGATCCATCAGTCAATTAATAAATGTTAGGATAAATGTACAAATACAATACAAAAAGTGCGCTTAGAGCAAACTGTGATCAAATCTTATAATAAAAATATAAACCACCTTTCAGTGAATATTAAGTGAAGTGTAATATCCTGGAGCAATAGGAGGAAACTCTGATCCCCCTTAAGGGAATGCACTCACAAGATATCAGGAGATAAACAGCACTTCGAAATATGATGTTGTCTGTGGAGTCCTGCCTCTGCCAATCCTTTTATGATCTTTGGCTCAGGAAAAACGACAGAGGATAAATGTAAACTTGTAATGACAGCCAAACTAACTATTTGTAATGATATATCATTACAAATTCTAGAGTTTCTTGGAGCGCTATACCATTGTCCTCTTAAAGGATGTCTACATCAGTTAATTAATTTTCCCATTTTACTCCACATAGCAGCTAATTGTTTCATGCTTATTTTTGTCATAACAGAGACTATGTAGAAATATATTTGTAGGAAACCAAGCTTGGAGGCAGAAAGATGTATTTGGGTAGTTTTTAGATGAAAGAAGGTGCTGTTCACAATTACAGTTAAAAACATTCACATAAGCATTGTTTGTGCAAAATGTAGATGTATATGGGACAGTGCTATAATATTATATTATGGTCAATGCAAACTGAATTTCCCAACTATTACTTTGATTTCTGTCATGCATTTACTATTTCATTTAGTTTCTTTGTTAAACAAAGTCACCACCAATTTTCTTTTTCATAAGCTTATTGTCAGGAGTAAATGAAAAAATATAAGAAATGTGTATGATGATAAGCATTTTTTCTATTCATTTATATTATTTTGCTGTGTTTTTTTATTTTCTTTTATATATATAGGTAAATGTTAGTCATGCTGATACAATTTTATATCCCAGGACTGCAGAAAGTTCTAATGATTATATTATGTTATTAGGGTATTTTGGATTTTATTTGGTCATTAATGCAATTTTGCTATGGATAATATGCAGAAGTTGCTAAAATGACTTTTATTTTACTGCCTCAGTGTCTCTGCTACAAAATGCAATTTTCATTTTAATGATACTTACACTCTAGTACTGCCAAATATGAAACATTGTGCTTATTTTGCACTTTGTGAATACTCTAGAGTTTTTGTTACATATTATATTGTTTTGTTATTTTAGCAATTTTTTTTTTTTTTTTTAAATGAATCCATCAAATTGAAATATGAATGTACATACTCACATGATTACATACTGATTAGAAATAGAAAAGTTCATTCCTACTATACCATGTATCCTTTCTGGGCTACTTTCGAGATATATTGGCTTATTATTATGATATTATGATTACAGCAAAATAATTTTTTATTCAACTATATAAAGCAAATTTATGACAAAACAAAAAAACTATACAAAAACTAATTAATAACAGTGTGGGAAAATATATCTCCAGAATCTTTTGCATCTCTTTGTGGTTTTATTGGATTCAGTACAGCACATTTTATATGGTAAAGTTTGGAATGATTTGGCACACCAGCTATTGCTTTTTTATAAATGTAATTTATAATTAACATGAAATAGGACTCCTTTAGTATGATTACAGCAAATATATATATTTTTAAAAATAGCATTAAAGATGTACATTGCATCATAAGATAGATTTGAGGGCAAGTGACAAAGCTGACTTTCCATAAGGAAAACACTATAGCGTTTACACAATGTAGACCAGTCTGGAATGAAATGGGGCCAAGTTAGTGTTTGTAGCTGAAATTCAGATTTTTCTGAAATCTAGCCACTCAATATAGATGATTTTGGCCTGAAATTTCTGCTCCTTTTATGCTGATTTTCGGGCATACAGGGAATTCATGCCGCTTAATATGGGTAACATATTACTGGCATTTTGGACATTTCAATTTTCCAGTTAAGAACTGGAGATTTGAAATAATACAAAATGTCCCCTTGGGACCAGCAGGGGACATCAATATAATTGGTTCACAGGGCCAAAGGGCTTCCTCACTGGCCCCAGGGGCGGATCCAGTGTCTGATCTTGGGAGTTGCACATGTCCGTCTGTCTTTTCCTCTCTCCCATGTCCATTTGTCTTTTCCTCTCTCTCATGTCCTTCTGTCACGCTCCTCTCCCTTCCCATGTCTGTCTCACTCCTCTGACTCCCCGTGTCCATCTGTCTCTCTTCCTTCCCATGTCTGTATCTCTCCTCTTCCTTCCCATGTCCGTCTTTGTATCCTCTTCTTTCCCATGTCTGTCTGTCTCTCCACTACCATCCAGTGTTTGTCTGTCTCTCCTCTATCATCCCGTCTGTCTGTCTCTCCTCTCTCCCCCCCCCCCATTAGTGTTCTCTCCTCTCTCTCCCCATCAGTGTTCTCTCCTCTCTCAATAATATGCCAGTATTATTTGGCATTAATAAGCCACAATTTTCAAGACTTACCTGGTGGCTAGTGGCAGGACTTCCAGACAATTTTCAGGACTTCCCTGGTGGCTAGTGGCAGGACTTCCAGACAATTTTCAGGACTTACCTGGTGGCAAGTGGCAGGCAGCATGGTGTCCTCCGTTAATACAGTGAAGGAGTATAAGCATAAGGGTATTTTAGATATAAGATGAGGCCAGGGATTAATGGAAGTATTACTTTCTGAGAGGGCAGTGGATGCATGGAATAGCCTTCCAGCAGAAATGGTAGAGGTTAATACAGTGGAGGTCAGAAACTTAGTATTATTTTACTGAGAGGGTAAACACAGTGAAGGAGTTTAAGCATGCATGGGATAGACATAACGCTTTCCTAGATATAAGATAAGACTAGGCACTAAAGAAAGTATTACTTTACTGATTGGGTAGTGGATACATGGAATAGCTTTCCAGCAGAAGTGGTAGAGGTTAACACAGTAAATGATTATAAGTATGCATGGGATAGGCATAAAGAAACCCTAGATATAAGACAAGGCCAGGCACAAAGCGGAACAGTTGGGAGGCATGTAAGTGGCATTTCTGTGGTGGAGTTGCATGGTGGGATCAGGGTGACCCCAGGGCAATTTTTGCACCGGGGCCCGGTACTTTTTAGTTACACCTCTGAATACAAGGTACAGGGTTACAGATAATTACATAAATGAAGACAGGACACTGACAAAAGGCTTTGTTACAGAGTTAACGGGACAGGCACAGATATAACTAAGACTATTTACAGAGGACAGGGCTAAGAAACACAAGAGAGAATTCAAACAATCAATTATACAGGGACTAGAATAATACTAAAGAAGGTAAGAAGTGAAGATTTGGTTAACACCATGAGATGAGAAAGCTTGCCAACCCCAGTCCCTTTAAGTTTTACAGTCCAGCTTTGGTACGTTACTTATGCTAGGAACACCTTGTAGTATTAATGTTTTTCTTTTGCATAAAGCGAATTGCTTAAATGGGGAGTGTTGAATTGCAAAGTGAACAAACTTATATCATGGACAGGGTTGGCTGGCCTGTTTCAAAGAAAAAGAAAAAATCTTGCCAGCAGAGTTGTTTCATGGGGAGATCAAAAGCTCCCTCACCAGACTTTCTGACAGGGAAGCATCATTTGGTCAGAGTGCACCATAATTATACCACAATTGCTTTCATGAATTTAAAACACTAGTAATTTTCTTGCTTTTCAGAACATGTTTTTTTATTAAACAAGTGCTTGTCTTTTAAAACAAAAAGACGCACCAATGAACTAAACAGAGAAAAAAAGTATGTAATGCTCAATAGTAAATTTTATTGTTTGAGGATTGCATGCACAAAGATTTGTAGAGCATCTCCAACTACTAGTTCAGCTCCTGACTAAACCCAGGTCATCTCATTATAATCAGAGACTGGAGACTCCTGCCACAGGCACTCTTAAACGTACCCCGGGTCGCCCGGAGTAAAGGAGGGTTTCTCTAGTTATACAGAGTTATCTTTTTGATAATTTGCAGTTATTCGATGGAACTATCTGTATATAAAAGCCTGTGTTCCCCATAATAAAGATATGTTTTACTAGCCCGGGACTGATTGGGACTTACCCAAGATACATGATCCCAGAGAGCCTAATTAGGATAAAAGGAATTTGAGAGTATATATTTAAAAGAAAACAGCCAAGTACCCTATGGGTAGGCCAGATAGCAGTGGGAAAGTTCAGTAACAAAATGGCCCGTAGGAGAGACCACAAAGCTATACAGAAAAAAGACAAGAAAAGTAAAGATCAGGAGGAGATGAAGAAACCTAGCTCCATGATGGAGTTCTTTACCCCAGTGACTCATAAGGAAAGTGGCAATGTATCTGTACTGGACTCCACTCAAGCGGAAGACGATGCAGAATCCTGGTCAGATATATCAGTTACACACTTGGATTCATCCTCAGATACGGAAGTAAGATATGTCACTTTTGAATGTCTGACAATCAATTACAGCTGATAAAGGCTGAAATAAATTCCAATGTGAATAAAATCTAAGTGGAAATTTCTCAGATAAAAAACAAGTCTCAAGAGATGCTAGACAAGACAAGCTAGAGGACATACAAATGCTTCATGGAGGCCTCAAAGATCATCAGGACACTGCAGATAAAAGGATAAAGGCTCTAGAAGATGAAATAATGGACATGAAGAACCGGTTACGCAGGTGTAACCTGAGATTTAGAAATGTATCAGAATCGGTGACATCGAACCAATGGCAGATTTTATTATCAAATTGTGTAAGAATCTGTATAGGAGGGGGAGGGGGGAAAGGATTGATGAACTAGAGTCCCCAGTTGCTATAAATATCCATATAGGACATTAGTCTGAGATGCAGGGAAATTAAATTACCGTATTTGCTCGATTATAAGACGACCCTGATTATAAGACGACCCCCCAAACTTTGTATATTCCTTTAAGAAAAAAACTAAAAGCCTGAATATAAGACTACCATATAGGAAAAAAAGTTTAACTTGTATATATGTAAATTGCTTTTTAATATTTAATAAAAAATTGATATTATACAAATGTATTTCTTGTTTTTATTTCCTTTTATGTGCCAATGCGGCCCCTCTCTCCCACTCCCCTTGTCTGTCTATCTCTCCCCTCCCTCTCTTTGTCTGTCTAATTCCCCTCTCCCTCCCTCCCCTTGTCTGTCTATCTCCCCCCTCCCTCCCCTTGTCTGTCTATCTCCCCCCTCCCTCCCTTTGTCTGTATATTTCCCCCCTCCCTCCCTTTGTCTGTCTATCTCCCCCCTCCCTCCCTTTGTCTGTCTATTTCCCCCTCCCTCCTTTGTCTGTCTATTTCCCCCCTCCCTCCCTTTGTCTGTTTATTTCCCCCCTCCCTCCCCTTGTCTGTCTATTTCCCCCCTCCCCTTGTCTGTCTAATTCCCCCTCCCTCCACTTGTCTGTCTAATTCCCCCTCCCTCCCCTTGTCTGTCTAATTCCCCCTCCCTCCCTCCCCCTCACCTTGATTCTTTCCCTGGTGGCTAGTGGGCGCAGCTGGGGGATGTCTGCACGATACATGCAGACATCCTCCATGCTGCCCGAAACCTCCGTCTATTATGACAGACAGCTGGTCCATCATAATAGACGGAAGTGTCGTGCAGCATGGAGGATGTCTACACGTATCGTGCAGACATCCCCCGGCTGCCTGATTCTCCCTGGTGGCTAGCGGTGCAGCAGAGGATGTCTGCGCGATGAGCGCAGACCTCCCCTGCTGCCGCCCGGCATGACCGCCGGGACTTTTATGACAAAGCTGGAAGTACCCGGCTTCATCATAGAAGCCCCAGCGTTCGTGCCGGACGGCAGCAGGGGGAGTCTGCGCTCATCGCGCAGACATCCCCTGCTGTTACAGAGGGGGATCCAAGTCCCCTGCAGCTCTGCTGGTAACCTGGATCCATGTCTTATAGTCTGACCTCAATTTGAGGTCAGATTATAAGACGACCTCGAATATGAGACGAGGGGTATTTTTTAGAGCATTTGTTCTGAAAAAAACCTTGTCTTATATTCGAGCAAATACGGTAAAATTATATAATATAATTAAAAAAATAATTATTTTTTCCCCCTTCTCTATTTCTCTTTTTCTTCTCCTACTTTCTTCTCTCCTTCATTATATAAGTAGATTAGAGTGGGCTTTTCCTCAATATAGTTTTTGGAGGTGATTAGACAATTTTTGTTATTAATCCCATAATTGGAGAATATATTTTCTTGATTAAATAAGTTGGGATGTTAGTGTGCATTAAGAGATAAGTGTGAATAAATGGCATTAAGAGGTTTTGGAAATACAGATTCGACCACTATTGCACCAATAGACAGGTACACAGTATAATCTGTTACAATTAGATTATTTGAAATTAACTAGCGGGTTTTGATATGAAGTGTTCACCATAAGTATGCATTTAGGAATAGTACAATTTTACATTTAGACCTAATCAAGAATAGGCACTTGCACTGCAGGACTAATTTGGAGAGGAGACAGATTTGTAGATGAATAATAGATAATGTCAGGTAAAGACGCTTACTGTGACTTCTCCCCTTCCCTATGTAGTTTTGAAATGGGTTATATTTAATGGTACACTTAAGTAATATGTGGTTAGGCTTTTATGTCTTAATTATGGGAGGAAGATGGGGGGAGGGAGGGAGGGAAAAGGTGGGAGATGGAAGTGGGGGGGAGGGAAGGAGAAGTGGAGGGGGGAGGGGGAGGGGAGGGAAAACATTTGACGTATTTTCACTATAGGAAGTGATTTTGAGATGGTGCACATATATATTGTGTATCTATTTTTTTTTTCAATGCACAGATTAATATGTTATCTATAGCATTATATCTTGGAAAAGGAGAAAAAATAAACTTTTTTTTTTTCTCCTCAATATAGGAAGACGTTTGCTTAAAATACTTTATAGTGAGGAAAAAGCCAGAAATCCATTAGCTATTATAACTCTAGATGCCGAAAAGGCATTTGAAAGAGTCAACTGGAACTTTCTCAAGCAGACCCTGCTAGGATGTGGATTTAGAGGTAGATTCATGGATGCAATCCTGGCAGTATATTCTGCTCCTACAACCAGAATTCTTGGATCGGGAATATCATCAGAATGGTTTAAGATTAAGAATGGAACCAGGCATGGCTGTCCACTCTCCCCTTTGTTGCTTGTATTGTTGGTAGAACCAATGGCCCAACATATAAGATTGAACCAAGAAGTCTGCGGATTGTCATATAAGCTGGACCAGGCATAAATTAATCTATATGCTGACGATATATTACTCACCTTGACGGCCCCAGTTAGATCAATAGACAGGGTATTGGAGAAGATAGCTAAATACAGTAGCCTCTCTAATTATAAACTGAATATGGTTAAATTTAATATATTAACTCTAAATATAGATAAAATACCATCTTAGAAATGAGGGGAAATTACCCCTTCAATTGGAATTCCACAAGTATAAATTATCTAGGGATATTGGTTTAAACATCAATTGGGAAAATATAAGAGCTCAATTACCCATCAGTTTTGACAAAAATGAAAAACTGCTGCTCAGATTTGGCCCATCTGGAGTTATCGTGGTGGAGGGGGATCAACGCAACTAAAGAATATATCCTACCCACTTGGTTATTTTGCTTTAGGTCCCTACCTTTGGTTTTTCCTAGAGCGTGGCTCTAGGAGATACAGATAATTTTTTTACCAATTTATATGGAACAATAAAAGACCTAAGGTAGTCATGAATCTGTTAACTAGAAAACTGAAGGATGGGCGCTTGGGGCCTCCTAATATTACAAATTATCATCATGCATATATGATCAGCAGGGAATAGGAAAGATAGGAGATATGTTACTAGGCGATCAAATTAAATCTCCTAGCTGGAAATGTATTTAAGTATCTGAGTATTAAAAGTTTCCTCTCTAATGCGGTACGGTCATCTTCGTGTAAGGTGGTATTAGATAGTAAAATTGATAAGATATTAGGATCTAATTGGTTGAGGGGAGACAAAGAGGAAGAATTTTGCACCAATATTCATAAATGGCAGACAGATCTTGAATGTAAATTCATATATATAGATTGGATCAATATTTTAACTAAAATTAAATCATCTATACACTGTCTGAATTTATTATAGCTTCATTTTAATATTATACAAAGATGGCATTTAGTCCCCACTATGATTTCTAAGATGTACCAGGGAGGATCAATAAATAGCTGGAGATACAATTAAGAAGTAGGTACTTATAGACATATATATTTGGCGGGACTGTGTTACACTTTAGCCAGTTTGGTATATGATTTATGGCATCCTAGCCTCCTTGGGTATGCTTTTCTGGGCACACATGTATTATGGCAATGAAATATTAGAAAATGGAAATCAAACAAGTTCTTACTTTGCCTTCTCTAAGGAATCAAATAAGATCTCAACAGGAGATCGATAAAGGTTATAGTAAATTCTCTACGAAGGGCCTGGAGCCTTGGAAAGAGACTTAAAAGGAGGGGTAAATTGTAGACATGTGCATTTGTTTTTGGACGAATGCATTTTCGTCCGAAAATAGCATTTTCGTCCATTCGTCCGAAAAACTAATAATGAAAATGCTAAACTAACGAAAGACCAATGAACGAATGGTTAACTAAAATAATTCGTCCATTCGTGCTTTTGGCATTCTATAAACCGAAATAGAGTCGGTTTCTAGAATACCAATAGCATTACATATACATTCCATAAACCGACATAATGAACTACTTTCGGTTTATGGAATGCATTTAATACTATTGGCTTTCTATAAACCGAACTAGAGTCCCCATTCATAAGAATTTCTTATGAATGGGGACTCTAGTTTGGTTTATTCAAAGCCAATAGTATTACATGTATTCTATAAGCCGAAAGTCTATAAACCGAAGGTCGTTCGTTTTATAGACTTTCGGCTTATAGAATACATAGAATTACATGTATTCTATAAACCGAAAGTCTTCAAACCGAACGTTCGGTTTAAAGACTTTCGTCATTTGGAATACATGTAATAGTACTATTGGCTTTCTATAAGCAGAAACAGAGTCCCCATTCATACATTTTTATGAATGGAGACTCTGTTTCTGTTTATAGAAAGCCAACAGTACTATTACATGTATTCCAAATTACGAAAGTCTATAAACCGAACGTTCGGTTTATAGACTTTCGGTTCATGGAATACATGTAATCCTATTGCTATTCTATAAACCGAACGTTTGGTTTATAGAATAGCAATAGGATTACATGTATTCCATAAGCCGAAAGTCTATAAACCGAACGTTCGGTTTATAGACTTTCACCTTATGGAATGCATGTAATAGTACTATTGGCTTTCTATAAACAGAAACAGAGTCCCCATTCATAAATTTTTATGAATGGAGACTCTGTTTCTGTTTATAGTAAGCCAATAGTACTATTACATGCATTCCAAATGACGAAAGGCTATAAACCGAACGTTCGGTTTATAGACTTTCGGTTTATGGAATACTATTAGGTCAATTGATTCGTACAAATGAATGTAACGAAACGAAAATAATGAACAAATTTTGTCCGAAACGAATGTAGTAATGAACGAAATTCGTTTGAGACTAAATAAATATCATTTTCGTCCGAATGAACGAAAACAAAACGAAAGTTTTCGTTTTGCACATGTCTAGTAAATTGTGAATAAGTAGTGGGTCTACTCCCCCGTTAGTTCTTTCTTGGTCACTATTTTGTCATTTGGTCTGAGATTGTAGCTTATCTGCAGATGTCTCGAGTTAGGCCCTAAATCAAATTAGAATTATGTTATATTAAGTAAGGCCAACAACAACAAAGACAATAACAACAACAATAAGGAAAATAAGAAAAAACTAAAGGTGTGTGGTATTTATTTATGTATTTATGTTTTTTGTAAAAACCTGAATAAAAATTTAAAGAAGCAACAACAAAAAAAGCATCTCTAACTAATTGTAGTTTTAGTTTATATACCATATAAAAATATTTATACATACACACCTTTTCCTCATGTTTTTGCCAGGAAATACTACACAAGAAAAAAATAATTATTTCTATAATTTTATGTTATACATTTATAGATTGTCATAACAGGAAAATACATTGAGTTTTCCTCTTACTAATGGTCATTGTAAGGTGGTACTGAGATGCATGGAAATCACAGCAGTTTGTCAACTGAAATAGAGTGTAGTACAATAGTGCACTGGAAAACAACACATCAGTTGATGTCAGTCATACAGTACTTGATAAAACAAAATAGCTTTCATTTGCATCTCCTTTGAACAGATTTTTTTGATTGATAAATCAGTTGTGGCAGATTTCAGTGAAATGCACAGCACTTGAAAACTAAATTAGGTTAGTTACCACATTTGTCCACTGGTGGCAGTGAAATTAGGGAGATTAAACTTATTTAATTTGGAGATATTTCAACAGCTGAAAAATATATGCAGAGCTAAGTAACTGTCCATGGCTTATCTCCAATTTGATTAACACCACATTTTCCAGCATTATTAGGCAACAACTAAAATGATAAAATGCAAAATGTCAGATTTGCTTTTTTTTCCTGCCAAATTCTTTTTTTTTTTCGTTTTATTATATTCTTTTTAGAAAAATGCAAATAGCAATTGTATAATTAGTTGAATAAATATATGAAATAATAAAATATATTAATCGACCAACAATTAAAATAACATACATTACATGTACAAAGAAATATAACATTTTCTTCCTATCGTATCTTTCAATTGTACTACCCTTGTTTCTGATTTAAAAATATTACTAGCAATATGGTCTAAAATGGAATTCTCCTGGATGTCCCATATCAACATCTTGAAGGCCTATATAGTTACTAAGATTCTCTACCTATTTATGACTATCCCCATGCGCTTTCCTAAAATTGACCTAAAGGAATTCGATCTGATGCGGTCCCCGCCCCGGTTATTAAACGCAGTTTAGACATGGATGGCCTTGGCTACCCGGATATATATAAATTATACACAGCTTGTCAAATTTCTCACCTGATGAAATGGCTTCTCCTCCTCCAAAAAATTGGGCTGGTATCATATTGAAAAAAAAATAACTGCGGGGATGTAGACCCGTAACACTTTCTATGAAAGCCTCTGGGACTTCTCAAAAAAAGGGAGAATTAAAGAAGGTTTAGTCAGGGATATCGTGACTTCCTTTGATAGACTTAAAAGACAATTACAAATCCAAATTTTAATTAATTAAACCTTAATAAAGATGAGGAAATATAAAGAAGAGTGTGTAGCCAGTTGCTTCTTACACATTCCGAATTCCTAGGAATTTGTTTTTTCCAGTGGACCCTGTGATGATTAAACAGAAGAGTCTTATTTTTCATTTCATAATCACAAATGCATTTTAAAACTGGCTTTAACAAAGTCCCCAGAATCTGCAGACGGAGAGGGCATTTTTAGCGCCAACTAATCTGGATACAGACTTAATAAATAACACAGGGAGTTGTATTTATCTATTACCCTATTGTTTATGGTTTGCGAAAAATACCTTTTAAGAGTGCCCGTGTAAATATTTTAGTTGAGTACACAATCTTTACAGAAATTATATCATGGCTCTAAACATCTTGTAATGCTTAATGCTCATATATATATATATATATATATATATATGTATATATATATATATATGTATATATATATATATGTATCCAATATGCATAAGCATTCCACTCTCTAAAAAAAAACAAAAATTCTATTGCCCGGGTGCTACTCTGTGCATATATCCAAAAAAATGAAAGCACTCATGGGTCTTGCAGCATGATAATCTGATTTAATCAATTAGCAACGTTTCGGGCAGCTCAATTGATTTTTGTCCAGCACAACGGTTGGCCATATAATTGCTAGCTTTTACCTAATGGATACAAAACACAATAATGCAATTTTCTTGTCCCGATTCAAGCCACTGTTGTGTCAGGGGAAAGTTTTGTGGTCTATTGCTATTGCACCCCATCATTATTAGATGTTTTTCTAAGAATTTAAGCAACCTTATAAAGTGCAAATAGAAGTTCTGCAGAAAACTATAGCTTTCAAGTAATAAAAATACCTTATTTAGATTTCATCGTGCAATTATCTTTATAGCTTTTAAAAAACAAAAAAAAATAATTATTTATCTGCCATTTATATAACTTTCATTAAATATGTTCACAAAATGTACTATAAATAAGTGGCCTCAAAAAGATGTTTTTATTTCTTATCTGCCTCACATACCTCCAGATTTACCTGCTGAACAAAGAAGATAATGATAAGATGACATTTCAAAACAAAGATACCCAGGGGAGGGGGAAGGGACACCTTTGGGTAGCCAGGGTGAGCATCCCATGCGACCAACTCCTCTGGCCCATGGTCCAATGTGAAGGGCATGTAGGAGTGCCTTGCCTCCAAGCCCCCAGGAGAGCCACCCCCATGCCGACCCCATGGAATCCACAAATAGCCTTGACCTGCCTTATTCAATCTGATCTTAAATAACCCTATTCCTGAGTCCTTTTTAATTAAATAGATAGCCCTTTTAAATCTATGTGTTGCCAGAAATGAAAGTCCTTTTGGAATTTTAATGGATCGATTAGTTGCCAGAAATAAAAGTGAGTTGATTTGTAGATTTACGAAATAGTAGAATTTAACAATTTCTTGAAGTGAAATTTGTTTTGTATAAAAACAGGTCATTATTTAATTTTCATCCATTTCTCAAATACCAAATCTCTCAAGAAATGAACTGTTATAATCAGGAAAACTACTCAAACTTGCCTATCATTCCAAATCAGCTAATAATGTTCACTTGTCATCTCCCTTTGTCTTCTTCTTCTCACCTTGCATGTAGAATCTTGATAAATGAGAACCCAATATTGAACAGTTACAAACAACAGGGTCAATAGTTGGTCAACTGTTAAGATCTCTTGTCTTATCTATATTAGTTATACATTACGAAACAGTACAGGAGTGGTTTTCTCTGTCCAAATGTTTTTAGTGTTGGTAGGGTTCTAGTTTCAAATTCTATGATTATACTATTATTCTGATAGTACAGACCACATACTTTAAGTGGCACTAATGTGTAACCATTATATTTAAAAAATATAATACATTTTTTTTTTTAAAGGAACATTTTGATTGTAATATTTTTATGTAAATCATTTGGATATTTTATATTAATTAATAATGCTGTGAATTAAAACTAGAGCAAAACATGATCATCTTCCAGTAAATATCAATTCAAAGTAGACCAACAAGCACTCATATTTCACATTTTCAGTTGTCATTGAACCATATTATATGCTTTTTTTGTAAGTAAAAAAGAAATGATCCCCATACATTGTAATAATATATTTCAAGGCTAGAATGCATTTTCAAAAGTGAATATGTATTCCACATAAAAGAGAACAAAATCCAGAACGACTATTCTTTTGAGATACTAGTATTTCTCAAAATCTATCCATTTAATTCTATGAGTGGTGAGCAATGTTCTTCTTTGCTTTAATTTCTGTTGTATGCCCCTCTGGCACCTAAAGGATTAAACATCAAAAATGTATTATTTCACATAGTTGTACTATGGAACACCTCATCTCAGTTCTTGGCAGGGTTTCTAATTCTTCTGTTTTGTTGTTTAACCTTTTAGCATCAATGTGCTGGCACGCTATTTTTTCCATTTGTATTGATTTTTTGAACATGCTATCCTTTTGTACAACATCGCTGCCCTCTTTATAATTTATGTCATTACCCAGATACATCTGGCAATCTATCACGTTGTTCAGATCACCCTTTTGTCTCATTTTCAACTCTTTTTGCAGCAAGTAAAACCAAGTCCAGACATCTAGCCTGATCCGATTTATTTTGATACAGGTCCATTATGACATTTCATCTTTTAAAATAATAATTCTTAACTGTAAAATGATCTAAATATACACATCTAAAAAAATAAAATTCTCTGCTAGCTACGAATTGAGAATATTAGTATTATGTAAATCCCCTATCAAAATGAGAATTACACTAGTTGATATTCAGATATATGTCATGCCTCTAGGCGAAAGCACATATTTGGTATCAATGCCAAAAATCATTCAAAATGCTTGTGACTTTTCTGACTGTATCTTAATATATTTCTTCACAGTTTGTATTCTCAAATTTAATGTACAAGGAGTTGTTAGTGCAAGTTGTTATTTATTTATTTTTTTAAAATACTTTTAACGTTTTTTAATCTTTTTATTAAAACAACTCAAATTTGTACTTAAATGCATTTGGAACAAACAAATGATGTTACAATATTGTCATGAAATAATAATTATGAAAAAGAAAAAAATACATCAACATCTAATCAGTTTATAAATTAAGACTATATATAAGACTCATACTCAAGTTACATTTTCCCCAGTGTATTTCATGTCTTATATTTAAATGCTACATAGTGTTACATTTTCACATTATAATGTTATTTATACTGCACTCTTTCTGCCAGCACTTTAAAATAATATCAGATAGGTTTAGCAGGAGTCATACTGAAAAGTCTGAATAACAGTAAAAACACTCAAAAAGAAACCAGAATAAAACTCTCAATAACCCACTGGAAGTGATTATCTCTTTGTAAACTGATCCACAAGGGGGTTAGGACATTGACTCTTTCCATTATATTCAGCCCTTGGTTGATTTAAAATGGAGGAAATAAAGTGAAATAAAGGTAGTGGAAGAAGGGAGTTGAGGTGATTATCATAGATAATTACATGGGGGGGATGTAAAGAAAATACAAATACAGGAAGTAGGAAATAATTTGCATGGTAGGAGAAAGACATTAACCAAAATGCAAATACTAAAACTGCCCATCAAGTCATGTTAGAAAGATATGGGCACGGCACACAGGAAAAGTGACGTGAGAACATTGCAAATATTTTTATCTGAAACAAGTTCAAAAGTTGTGCATGTACGTGGGATGGACTAAACCTGTATGTGTTACTTATAGTGCAGAGAAAAAAGCCTGTGAGAAAGTACTGGCTGCGTAAGTGGGATAGTTTTGTTAATGTGATATAAAGTGCGTGAGTTTATATTTATTTTTATACTTTTTTTATTTGTTTGTTTGTTTTCAACTAAATATAGGTTGAAAGGCTAGATTTTCAGGACTGCTCTTTATATCCTGTCTGACCATGAAAAGAAAATACAAATTGAATAGTAGTAGTAGTAGTAGGAGAGTGTGACTATACATTTAGTTCAACTTGCGTTGGATTTAATAGAATATTTATATCAAGTAAATATGTCTGTCTGTGATTTACCATATACATTCTTTTAGCAAAAACATTTGAAAAGAAATATGTTTTACTTATAATGTTTATGTCAATACTTTTAGGTAATTGTACCAATATTTCACAACCTTTATGTGACAAATACAAGTTGTAAATATTGTTTATTTGTCATGTGGAAAAGAGACACATAAACCTACATATAATAAAATGTTTAAATTAGTTATCATACAGACCAGCTGTAAAAACAACAAAAAAGACATCAAATTAAACCAAGAAATATGTATATATTTTCAGCAAAACAACAGAAATAATTTATATTCACAGAATGTTTTAAATGGGAATAATGCCTAACATACATCATGTCTAAAAATCAGAGTTATTAGTTTTTTGAATAATTGTTCTATCATGTTTTATTCCAAATGTGTAGCTGATTAATAAAAAGTGAACCAAACAATTGAACACTTCCTTCCTTCCGTGTCTGTCTCCATGTGGGCATGGTCTATTGGTCACGGATGAGGTCTGGCAGACTTACAGATTCTCTATTAAAGAAACTTCGATTAGGAAGTTTTATCAGATGAACCCATTCCTAGATTAAGTAGCCACAACATGTAGGGGTTGTTTTTTATTGTATCATTTCACCTTATATGATATGAATCCCATATTAAAACTGATGTGAAGACCTTCTTAGCATAGTACTGGTACCTGGTGTATCCACCAATTTTTAGTATGGCTACTGTGTGCCACAATGTAACTATATGTTTTGTTTTACATTGATTACACTTGGGTGGAGCAAAAATGGAATAAGGTAAAGCAATTGTTATTTTCCTAACCGGTTTATAATGGTTATGCACATATTGGTTATTTAGCAACCATGCACGACTATGAAGGCAATGGATATTTCCATCATTTCATGATGTCAACGTTATTTTTAAAAGCAATAATAATTCACAGTCACATATTGCACACTACATTGGTTTTCATCCAGCAATACAATATGCTACATTTGTGCTGCATAATGTATTTTGTTAAATGGAAATGTATGCAGTTTCTTTAAAATAACAGCACAAAGCAATTGACTAATGTGATTAATTAAAATATGCTTTTACAGCATAAATGGTGCCATTACCACGTCAATGAACATATCATTTAATATAAAATACACATATCACATACACATCCAATAAAAGTTAAAGAATGGCCACATATATATTAATATTAGTGTTGAGCGAACCCGAACCGCAAAGTTCGGGTTCGTACCGAACACTACGATTTTTGGACCCCAGACCCGAACACGGACATTCCACTGTATGTCCGGGTTGGAGATCGGGGTTCAGCGATTAATATTTAATTTAAAATTACTAGTGACTGGACTGCTATTGCTGCCCAGTCACTAGTAAAATACCCCCCGCCCCCGCCCTGGTCCCCACCCATTGCCGGTGGGTGGGGACCCTAATAAGAATGAGGGGGGGACCTACAGGGTTTAAACAAAAGATACAGATGTCGATGTATTACAGGATAAACATACAAGGCATCAAAAATCGACGTTTCGGTTCCTACCAGGAACCATTATCAAGACTGGTAGGAACCGAAACGTCGATTTTTGATGCCTTGTATGTTTATCCTGTAATACATCGACATCTGTATCTTTTGCTTAAACCCTGTGAGTGCGTGATTCTTTTGTCCCCAGTAGTGGGGCACCCGAGTTTGGATTTTTGTTTAACAGCGACACAGCACCCAGGTCTTTCAATTCAGTTGATTGTATTTGTGCTGAGTTCTCCAATATTGGATTTATATATTATATATACACACATTATCATATATCCTTTTATACACCACTATAACAGGTCTTGTTGTATAACAATGCTGGTGATGTCATATTAGCTACAGGTTGGCATCATATCACCAGTTATTGCTGACTGTCAACAGCTGTTAGGTTTTATGTATCATACCCTGGGTCTAGGACACTTCTTCGCCGCATTTTCATCGCTGACAGTTCAGCGCGGCAGTTAGAACGCTGAACTGTCAGCAATGAAGTATAACGCGGCCGTTTCACCGTGGTTGCCGCTATGTAAGAGCTGACAGTTCAGCGCTGAACTGTCAGCTCTTACAAATCTAAAAGTAAAACGAAAATAACCCCCCCTAATAAATGATTCCCCCCAATAGTAACACTAAACACTAAACCCCAATACTAACACTAAAATTAACCCAATACTAAAATTAACCCCCTAAACCCTAATACTAACCCCGACCCCTAATACTAACCCCGACCCCTAATACTAACCCTAATACTAACCCCCGACCCCTAATACTAAAGTTAACCCCCTAAACCCCAATACTAACCCTAATACTAAAGTTAACCCCCTAAACCCCAATACTAACCCTAATACTAACCCTAATACTAACCCCTAATACTAAAATTAACCCCCTAAACCCTAATACTAACCCCGACCCCTAATACTAAAATGAACCCCCTAAACCCCAATACTAACCCTAATACTAACCCTAATACTAACCCCTAATACTAAAGTTAACCCCCTAAACCCCAATACTAACCCTAATACTAACCATAATACTAACCCCTAATACTAAAATTAACCCCCTAAACCCTAATACTAACCCCCGACCCCTAATACTAAAATTAACCCCCTAAACCCTAATACTAACCCTAATACTAACCCCCGACCCCTAATAGTAAAATTAACCCCTAACACTAAACCTAATTCTAACCCCCTAAACCCTAATTCTAAACCAACTAAAATCGGTAAAATACTTACCTTTAGCGATGAAATGTCCCGCGATGAAATCTCCAGCGGCGATCTGTCTTGTGCTGTAGAGTCGGCGCTGAAGCGGCTGCGCGGAAGCAGCCGCGATGAAGTGTCCCATCCCCCATACCCTATCATGTCACGTGTATAATGGTAGCATTTCATGTCCCCAGCCATTCACACCGTGGCCACATGGCCAATTTTTGTGCTGATTAGTGCTAACTTTGGTGGTCTCTGAGTAATCTTAAGGGCTACTCTGATCCCCGAAGTGATCTGAAATAAATTTTGTGAATTCCATTTGTCCACATGGAATTCCCGAAATGACAATATTGGATGAATTCGAACCAAATATGTTAAGATGAAACAACATTAGTTTTTGTCCAAAAGAACGAAAATATCAGCACCACCCAAGTTTACTACATCCAGTAAAACTTGCTTGAGGATACAATACCCTTGTTATTTTACTTACTTGGACAAACAATAAGATTATAAACTTTTGTGTACAGAAAAAATGCACAGGTAAATATTGATCATTGATGCTATCGTGCACCATGGAAAAAAAGGAAATTGCAATTTAAGATCAACATTGAATATTTCCTTTAAACACAGAATATTACACTTTAAAGAAAGTGTAGTTTCAGAAAAGAAAGTACTCAACAATTATAATGTCCATTATTAAGTACAAATAACCTAAAGATATAAGCTCTAGCAATTCCTAATGATAACATATAATCTCTGTTACGGTTTGTTAGTATATTTCTAAAGTATTAGCATAACAGACTGAAAGGCAACTGAAAGGCATAATCAATGGCATTACAATTTTAGGACAAATTACGCCGGTAATAAAAAAATTCCAAGGTATATAGCTTGACTATATATATGAAATTATCAGAATTCGAAGCCAAACGCATATGTTTAAAAAATCCTGAAGCATTAAATGCTATTTTTTAATCAAAATACAAAAGCATAAACCTTAACTTGCCAATATTCCACAGAATTTGGAGTTAAACTGCAGCAATAACTTTAATACAAAAAAACAGTACATGGCACAGCGGGGAGGGGGGGACACAAAACGGAAACGGTTACAAATGATGACAAAATAAATACCTTACGCATTTCACACTTGTGTACTTACTCATACGTGATGTTTGTTATGTCGAGCACCTTCTATATAGAAAGCTGTTGTGATAACACCCTAATTACTGACAGGCAGACAATATGAACATATTTCATTAAAAAAACAATAGCCGCTATCTCTAACATAAAATCGCTGTGTTATTTTTAGCCTAATGATAAACCTTATTTTAACATTGCAACTATTCAAATGACATACAAACTGCACCTTTAATACATTTGTTATCTTACAAGGCACTATTGGTGTTCATAGAAAGACATGGAAACCAATACTTGAGGATGACATTTTTTTAAATACACTTAACAATCAAGGTTAACTATAACTATTTCTAAGTAGAGCGTTGGGAGAAAAAGAAAAATCAACAACCAATCTACATATGTTAGACCCATTGAATAAAAGTGATACAACCCCTTCCTAAAATATCATATGGGATTTTTGTTTATAACACATTATTTTATTATTAAGACATTTTATGATTTTTTAAGATTTTACATTTTTTAAAAACCGTATAGCACGTACTATTGAACCTTTGGCTGAACTTTTAAGGCAAACTCTGGGAATTAAGGGAATCATGTTAGACTCTTCAGAAGTTAAGATTATATTGTACACAGACAATGTTCTCCTCTCCTTGATGGACCCCACAAACTCCATTCCAGCGGTATTCAATGTTATAAAAGAATTTAGCAAATTGTTGGGCTATAAGGTCAACATTAAAAAGACACAAATTATGTATAAAGGTATCTCTGATGTTGAGTTGGACATATTCAAAAAGTTGTTTAACTTTAACTGGGAGGCTAAGTGTATTGACTAGTTAGGAGGGAGATTGTCTTTAAATCTAATTTAAGAATGCCTTCAAATCTTGGAACGGTTTGGAATTATCATGGATGGAACAAATAGCAGCGGTCAACTCTTATATGCTCCCTATACTAATGTAGTTGTTTAGAAAAATTCCACTCATGGTGGACTCCTAGACAATACGTGGCTTTCAAAGATTAATTTCAGAATATATTTGACAAGGAAAAATAACTAGAATTGCTTTGGTAGTCATACAAAAGGTATCAAAAGAGGGTGAGATCTCATTCCCAGATATACAACAACTATATCGTAAAAGTTTGGTATCTCATTATTTGGCATGTGATGATCTTACCCCCTCCAGACCTTTATGGCTGTAAATTTAAAAATCTGACTCTAATAATATATCTTCCATCTGTTCTGATGCAATAATGAGATACTGAGAGGACTAAAAAACAATATTCTGATGGTTAAGACCCTAATCTAAGTAGTAAGATATATTAGGAGGAAAATTGGTATCCTTAATATGCTAATGTCATCTCTTATATCTGGTTTGATTTTTTTTTATTAAGGACATAAACTTTCAGGAGTGGACAAAGTGTGGCCTAATGGACCTCTCAGTAATATTAGACCAAGGGCTTGTGGTTCCCTTTCCCTACCTGCAGTCTAAATATAGTCTTACTTTGAGAGATTTGTTTAATTATTTAAGAATTATATTATATGTCGCTGTTATCTTATGCCTATCTGATTATGTAGATGTCAGACATATTCCCCTACTAACTTCTGGCGATGCGGAAAGAGCAAGAGGCTCCTTTCTTCATTCCGTATTTGATCGATTATAAGACAAGGTTTTTTTCAGAAAAATAATTCTGAAAAATACCCCTCGTCTTATAATCGAGGTCATTTTATAATCTGACCTCAAATTGAGGTCAGACTATAAGACATGGATCTAGGTCCCCAGCAGAGCTGCAGGGGACCTGGATCCCCCTCTCTAACAGCAGGGGAATGTCTGCGCGATGAGCAGCTGTCCGTCATAATAGACGGAGGTGTCGGGCAGCATGGAGGATGTCAGACATTCCCTGGCTGCCCCCACTAGCCACCAGGGATCAAGAAACAGGTGAGGGGGAGGGAGGGGGGTATAAAGACAAGGGGGGGACTGAGAAACGAGGGGAGGGAGGGGGAAGAGACAGAGACAAGGGGAGCGTGGGGGGAGACAAAGGGAGGATGAGAGAGAGACAACACAAAGGGGGAGAGAGAGACAAAGCTGGGGGCAAGGGAAAGAGAGAGGCAGCATTGGCAATTTGGCACATAAAAGGAAATAAAAACAAGAAATGCATTTTTTGATATCATAATTTTTTATTAAAAAATGTTTTACATGTGAATATATACAAGTTGAACTTTTTTGCTATAGGGTAGTCTTATATTCAGGCTTTTAGTTTTTTTCCTAAAGGAATATACAAAGTTTGGGGGGTTGTCTTATAATCAGGGTCGTCTTATAATCGAGCAAATATGGTAAATGTTGGAGCTGCGAAGAGCTGGTAACAGCATGATCATATAGCTTTACATTTAAAAAAAAAAAGGTCAAATCGCATTGTCTATTTATTGAAACTAGAGACTCTTTTTTAAAATATAAATTAATAATTATAAAATCCACAATATGTACAGAATGTGTCAAAATTAGAAGAAAATATATGAGGCACAAACTATTGTCATCTGCCACAACACTGTTAATTGCACTCACCCTTTTTAAAATATTCTGTGTAGGTTGCCCAAACTACAGGCTATTTGTCACTGGTATATGTCACAGAAAATAAAGAGATTGCTTGCATAAACCAGCAATCTGCCACATTCTTACCAACCAAGGAAGCTGAACCAATTAAAACTCACTTTATTCAATCTTCTTTAACTTTACAGAACATTGATTCGGGTTGAAGGTTTCATATACCAATGGCCCAACCCATTCCATCCATTTCAATGAACAAACTTAGAAAAGCAACAAATAGCATAAAATATCTGAAATACCTTAGGGTTCATAACATTAACAGCATCCAATAGCATCGGTGCTATATTAAAATAACTTTTTGAAAAAGACAGTGGTGGGCTTACTGCGTCTACACTCCACTCAATGAAAGAGGATAATACTATAATATATTGAGAACTGCAAATATTCCAGTGATCTATTAAGTGGGATTTTTGTGTGTTACGGAGTACAGCCATATCTAAAAAAGTATCTGATGAAGCTACTTCTGTAGCGAAACGTATCAGGCCTCTATGGGACTAGTCTGCTGTAAGGCATTCCATATACATATTTTCAATCATTTTGTACTCCAATGTTTTTATCTATGTGTCTTACCAGTTTACACATACCTAATAAATTATTCTTTTTATCAACACTCATTTTCTAAATAGTGGCACTTATAAATGTTTAGATCCCTGCCATACCATTGGCTATTAATGTATAAACATAAGGCTATCCCAAATCAATGCTTTAGGGGTGTGATAGTCAAGTATAATGTATGCACATTTGATGGGCTTTCCCGATAAAAATCTGTGGACAAAGTGTAAATTTCTTGTTCAGGAGATGGATCACCAGTACTGATGAGTCTACAGGAACACTCACTAAGTACTGTAGGTTGCAAGTATTGGTTTTCACCCATACCGCCGCTGGTGGTATGTCACCAAGGACTTTGCTGAAACACTTACTACCGGGTACCCAGCAAGAGGAGCCTGATTAGGATAGCACAGGACAACAGTCAAACTGAGAGTCAGAAAACAGGCTGAATAGAGAGACACGGGTAGTCAGGAACGAAACGGGTCAGCAAACAGAAAATATGAAATCAGTTCAGGAACCAAAACGCTAGTGAGGCACATAAGGCACTATCACAGGCAAAGGTAACCTGTGAAATGAGTGTTAAAATACTTTCAAATGACCAGGACACACCTCTGGACAATTTGGTAAAGGAGGGGTTAATTTGATAAATAGCCTTTTAACTGGGCTTATGAATATTCATTAATCACCCGTTCGCACATGTGCGAACGGTAATGTGACGTCACTGAGCGTGCGTTCTGCTGAACTTGCTAGCGGGCGCGGGTTTCAGCACAGGAAGATGCTGGGGCTCTGACACGGAGCCCCAGCCGATGGGACGGAGTCCTCCTGGTCTGCGATGGCGGCGGACCAGGAGGTTTGATCAGGTAAGTGACACAAAGCTTGAGAAATACCTCTCTCAGATTTTCCTCCGTCAAATACAACTGTCAGCTGAAAACAGTTTACTAAATCTACCGCTGCCTTGGTTTTCGATGGACAATAACATAATGATGCGGCTCGTCCTAATGAGTACTAGGATGGATATTGCCAGCAAATGGAGAACACTACATTTATCCTGGGCAGAAGTTTGTGACAGAATTAACAAAACATGTACGCTTGAAAAACTTTGTGCGATCGACTCAGGTCTTCATGAGAATTTTGAAAATATGCGGGGTCTTTGGATCCACGGCATACATTATCAGCCATATAAGACTGTTTTGCTTTAAGTCTTAATAGTAAATTATAAAAGTGACAAAGGGACAGGGCTACTTCTTATATCTGTATATTCTGTATATGTTAGTAAGGAAAATGATCAGTTAACTTCTATATTATTGTATCATTCTCTCTCATTTTTATCCTGTATTCATATACTCTGTATCACTTAAAAAAATCAATAAAAAATAATAATAAAAAAAGGGCTAGTGACCTTAGGTTCAACCTAACAATACAAAATAATTGTGATTAATGAATCTGTGTTTTAAGCATTTAACCGGATACTGATATGTGCTGAAGCTCCTTCACTATTTTATCTCTATAATAAAATAACTTTTATATTCCACTTATATAAATAGATGATGTTTATTAAAAAAAATGGAATGATTCCACAGCGCTTGGGAAACTCTTTTTCAATTGTCTCGCCAGCATTTTACATCCATCTGACTTTATATTTTACTGGATAAAAAAAAGGCAAAAAATCATTTTTTTATGGAAAACTCAAATATTTGTGTTCATATAGTAGTCGTGTGTGTGTGTGTGTGTGTGTGTGTGTGTGTGTGTGTGTGTGTGTGTAAATGCAATATTTACAGCTTGGTTGTAATGGATACTTATTTTTGACCATTTTATGAGCAGATGGAAATTAATGGTTTGAAAGATTAACAATGAATTTGATTACCGGTGTAGCCATATATCTCATCTTTGCTCCATAAATTCCTTTTATCTTTTTCCGATTGCAACTTTAGAACACATAACTTTTATTTCCAGAAATCCAGGGATGATTGCTACTCAGATGGTAAATGTTATGCCTTTTAGTATTGACCTTAGGAAGGTGCGAGAAATGGCCTTGAATTTCCTGCAAAAGGCTTTATCTTGGATTATGTTTTTCACTTACAGTTAATAAAGGTACGGAGCAAAGCCCTGTTTTATAGCTGTTTGCTGGCTGTAATACTTTCATGGTAGAAATCATTTAGCTGTGCTCTAAAGCTACTCTGGCTGTATAACTTCTTTATTACATGAATTTCTTCATTACGCAAGAGATCACAACTCAGCTCAACCTACAGTATTTTTTTTACAATACATAAATAAGATTTGCTATTGTATTTTTATAGTATTACACTGAATCAATATCATTTTCAAATGTTCTTCTTTTTCACTAACGTAGAGAATGTCATTACACCCATGAGATGAACAACTGAAAAATCGATAAAAGATAAACTGCTTGGCTCCTTTACTATAGTTTCCTAATGTTATGGCATAAAAACAATATATGATGATGTTCTAAAATTATTCCAGGATCTAATATTATGCACTACAGCGCTAACAATATAATTGCAAATCTGCTGCAAGTGCACAATATTAGTGTATACTGACAGATAATACGTTCTCAGTCATTTTGGACTTTCTGTTCTTTGGGAACAACTGTCAGTTAAATGTTGATTTCTGTAAATTCAGATTCCAAAAGCCTATTTAGGTGGTCAAGCGAGGAAACTTGATCAAGAGAGAAATCCCCTCATAATAAAGCTATGTACTTTACATTATTGCTAATCAAAGAAGAAGAAGTTACTAATTCCAGCAATATATGTTTAATCTAGGTCTAGGTTGATAGACTACCAAAGCTACATTGCTCTTCCACCCAGTGTTTTTGCATGCACAATACATGGGAGGGGGGTTAATTGGGAAAGGGGAAAGACTCCTTCTTGTCATGTTAGTTATACATTCAAGAATATAAGAACAGGGGTTACACGTAAGAGATAAAAAAAAAAAAAAAAAGTGATGTATAATACTGTGCAAAAGTTTTAGGCAGGTCTGAAAAAATAGACATGTTAATATGTTTATCAGTGAAGAAAAAAATGTGTGAACAGAATAATGCGATTTTTAAGGCAAAAGGTGGACTCACCAATTATTGATTTGATTTTGATGTATGTTCTGTTCACTCATTTTGCATTTTTTTAATTGATAAAAATAAACTATAAACATGTCTGTTTTCAAAAAGCATTATTTACAGATTTTTTTTCACACCTGCCTAAAATCTTTGCCCTGTACCGTATATCTAACTGTCAAAACCTAGGAGAGGATGTCAGTGAGAAGTCTTGGTGTAGGTAATGCTCTGGAATCAGTTTTCTCTCCACGATGGACAAGGTTACAGAGATTAGGCCACTAGCAGAGACAGGGTTTAAACTGGATGGAACCTAGACTTCACCAGGTTACTCACAAAAAGCAGGTGCCGCTCACAAAATGGACTGGGTAGGTGCCGCTGAGACTGGACACTCAGACAGGTAAGTCCAGTAGCACTCAGACAGGATAGCTCTCGGACAGGCTGGTCAGGAAACAGCTGAGTCAGGAAACAGATGACTGGAGACAGGACCGGTGGAAGGATTTTTTGCTACACAGACTTAATGCTTTTTGGTGCCCCCCTCCAATCCCATGACTCTCCCTCTCCCATATCCCTTATCTATCCTCCCTCTCCTAATATCTCTTTCTCTAACCCCATATCTCTTTCCCTCTCCCTCATCTATGTTCTCCCCCATCAGTTTTCTCCCCCCTCTTCTGTTCTCTTCCTCTCCCCATCTTTTCTCACCCCCTCCTCCCCCATCTCTGTTCTCTCCCCTTCCTACCCCCATTTATGTTCTCTCCCCCTCCTACCCCCATCTCTGTTCTCTCCCCTCTTCTTCTGTTCTCCTGCCATTTCCATTTTCTCCCCTCCTCCGAGTTCTCTCCCCTTTCACCCCATCTATGTTCTCTCCCCACCTCCCCAGTTATCCCTACCTCCCCTGTTCTCCCCCTTCCACCCCATCTCTGTTCTCTCCCCTTCCACTCCATCTCTGTTCTCCCCCCTCCCCTGTTCTCTCCCCTCCCCCCCTTGTTCTATTCCCCCTTCCCCTGTTATCACGTCCCCCTTCCCTGTCCCCCCCCCCCCCATGGCAGACCCTGGGAGGGGACGGATCTAACCGGGTGCGATGTTCGCCCTCCCCATGAAGCTTCATCTGCTTCACAGGGAGCCGAGCAGCATGAGCTCTGTGTGTAAAGTTCTGTTTGCGCTCCGTTTACTGATGTCCTGCATTATCCCTCGACACGGGTAGCGCGAGCAACACTTACTGAGTTCCATGTGTGTTTTACACACAGAGCTCATGCTGCTCGGTTCCCTGTGAGGCAGACGCCGCTGGGGCAAGTACCGGCGTTGGACACCGGTGAACAAGCCGGTACGTCAAAAATGTTTCAATAGGGTTTCAGAACAATTAAAGCTAAGGGAATTACTAGGAACCCTATTGGAAACTATTCAGAATATGGGTAGTAGTCCGGCTCAGGCTTGGTTGCCAGACAGGGTTGGTAATTCCTTGTACAATTTACAAATTTACAACCTACAAAATTTTTTCCTTATTTCAGAAAAAAATTATTCAATTATTAATGAAGCCATGGGTTGTGAGTCTTCACCTCTTGATTCCATTTCGTGTATTCAATTAAATAGAGAATATGGAATAAGGACTTTATAGATATTCTCTCTCTTTTGCCTGCTTCAAAAGGAGTTTTTATTGAAGCAGGAGAAAGAGGAGGATAGGAAACAACCAATTCCCAGATCTTGTAATAATTGGCTTCAAGCTTTTTGTATTTTTTCTAGTGTTTACTGTGAAAGTCACCCTGATAAATCTAGAATTTTTTTTAGACAGAAATGATCCATGCATTAGAATTTAAATTGTGGTATGAAAGACGTCGGCTCCTGGGTGAGCATTATGCTACCCAGTAGGACACCTCAGAGTCAGTATAGGACACAGACTACAAGTAATTCTTCACAGTTACGCCCCAAAGGAGTTTGCTGGGCATTTAATCATGCTGTATGTAAATGGCCCAATTCCTGTAAATTTAGACATGAGTGTTTAAATTGTGCAGGTAGTAATCCGTCCATTCGGTGCTACAAACGATTGGGAAATCTTAATACGGAGCAGATTTCAAAAGCCCATGACCCAAGTGAAGGTGCAAAATCTGCTCCCATTGTTAAGCTATTATCCAAATAATGATAGCACAGCTACTTAAAGAAGGTTTTTTGTTTGGTTTTAAGATTTCGGTTTATACTTCTACAGTTGAATTTGTTAAAAACCTTAATTCAGTTCATTTACATTTATATATTGTTAACAATAAGATTGATAAAGAAATTGCTTTAGGTAGAGTTGCAAGACCTTTTTCAGTTTTCCGTTTCAATTTTTTAGGATATCCCCCCTTGGTCTTGTTCCCAAAAAAGATAAAGGGGCCTATAGATCTATCTTACCCAGATGGTGCTTCTTTAAATGATGAGGTGGATACTTCCATTAATTCGGTGTCTTATACTTCTTTTGATGATGCACTGACAGGGTTCGCTATTATCAAAAGTAGATACTGAAGCTGCTTTCAGACTACTCCCCATTCATCCTGCTTCTTGTTTTTATTTCGAAAATGTTGCTTGTTTTCTAAAGTGGGTTCTTAAACAAGTGTCGTTGTTACAGACGACTTTTCATTATTTGGATGATTTTCTTTTTATCGGTAAAGCAGATTCTAATGAGTGTTTTCATTTACCACAATGTACTGTTGGTTTAGAAAAACATTTTGGTATCCCTTTGGCGCAGAAGAAATCAGTGTGGCCTACCACCTGTTTGCAATTACTTGGAACTGTAATAAACACTCAAAAAATGGAGTTTTGTCTCAGAGAGGAAAAAATGTTAAAATGAGATGTGAAATTTGACATTTATTAAGAGTTAAGAAAACTACAGTTAACCCCTTGCCGACACAGGACGTGCTAGGTCCATCCTGTGTGGCAAGGCATTAATTACACAGGACAGACCTAGTCTGTCCTCCACCAAAACGAGCACTGATAGCGATGTGGAAGCATCATGCAATACTGAAAAAAATGCCCGTCAGCATTTCAACCGCTCTGGAGAGTGATTGAAATGGTAATTTTAAAGGCACTGTGCCTTTAAAATGATGGACATTTAAAACGAGCATAGGAAGCAAATTGAATCGCTTCCTATGGCTCTGTAAGTGTGGTTGACTTGCTTTGCAAGTCGAGGCAATCAGCAACACTAAAAAAAAGCATGATCACTGTGTGACCAAGATGGTGCTGATCTTATAAGGGCAAGAGCACAGGAGGCAGGAAGTAACTGCTTCCTGTGCTCTTCAAGCAGTCACACGGTTGCCTCATCACAGAGGCAATCAGTGACTGTCAGACAGACTGTCAGACAGTGGGGATGATAGATGAGCTCAGATGAGCATTCCCAGACAGATCAAAGTAGTAAAAGTAAGTAAAAGTAAAATAAAATAATAAAAATACAATAAAACAATCATTTAAAAAAAATTATAAAAGCCATTTCCTGTGTTTAACCCCTTCCCTGCTATTGATCTTGTGATGTATCGGTGGCTTCTTTTAAAAAATATATGGTTTGGTGGGGGTAAATGACATTGACTGGCTTCAAAGATATGCCTTAACTACATTGTGTGTGGGAAAAAAAATGACATCCCAACACTTTGACATAGGTTGGTGGTAGAATTATTACATGAATTACAGAATTATTACATGGAAAGTGGTAAAATACCACAATTTTAAATACCCTAGGAAGTATAGTTTTCCAAAAATGTATGGTTTGATGGGGTACAATACACTGACAGGCTTCAAAAGTGTCCCAAATGGAACATGGGCTGACTACATGTCAAAATTCCAAGTTGGAAATGTGCACCTCCAAAATGTGGCCTTTTATACCCCAAACATCTTAACCAAACTATGCATGGGTGGTTTCCCTGTACTCAGGAGATATTGCTGAACACATATTGAGGTGTTGTTTGGCAGTGACACATAACAGGATCTGTGAATTCATGCCTGAAGTACAATGTATGTGAAAAAAATTACTACCCAAAAAATTTGACATAGGTTGGTGGTAGAAATAGTACATGGAAAGTGTTAAAATACTACCATTTGAAATACCCTAGGGTGTCTAGTTTTCAAAAATATATGTTTTTTGGGGGTAAAATATACTCTCAAATGTTGCCTTTAAACTCCCAAATAACCTAACCAACCTATGCATTGGTAGTATCCCTGTACTCAGGAGATGTTGCTGAACACATATTGAGGTGTTACTTGGCAATACAACTTTTCAGGTAATGTTTACCTAAATTGCAATCTATGTGAAAAATCACTTTTTTTGTTGTTGCAAATTTTGGCAAAGTTTGGTGGTAAAATGGTGTCAAAATACCACAAGTTTAATGCCCTGAGTTTTCTAGTTTTGAAAAATATGTACATGTGGGCGGTCATTCATGGATTTAGAACCGATATCAGTGTGAAAATGTCACTATGGCTAATTCTGAAAAAGAAAGGATTTTGAAATAGCTTTGCACTACTTATAGTTCTGGCCCTGTAACATGAATAAAAAAGCACAAAAACATTACACCTGGGCTATTTCTGAACTCAGGACAAATATTAGAACCTATTTAGCAGTATTATTTGTTGTCTTTTGTAGATGAGTATAAGATTTTTCAAATAAAAGTCAGAAGTTTTTTTTTAATAAACTTAAATGTTACAATTCCAGAGGTGAATTGAAGTTATGTTGCAAATGATGTGTAAATAAAATAAAACACCACAGCCTTTTCTTGAAAAATACTTGTGTTGTGTATTTATTAATATCTGTGTTATTGTTTTAGTAAATACCAATTAACACCTGCAGCGCTTAAGCTGTGACAGTATGGATTCCCCTCTTCTGTAAACGCACCCTACAGCTTAACAATGGGACAAGACTAGATTTAAATAGGATTCTGACAGTGTCCAGCCTGCTTGTTGAAGATTGCTACACTTACCTATTTATTTTTGACAGGTTTTTTCATAGTATTGTTATTTGTAAATAATGAAAATGCATTTTGAAATCTACAAAATAAAACATAAAAGATATCACTGCTGAAGTACATTCAAAATTTCTTAAATATCAGCTTATATAAGAACATATCACATAGTTAAATATTGAATATATGGCACCCATAATCACTTAATGTTGCATTATGTGTAGAGTTGAGCGGACACCTGGATGTTCGGGTTCGGCAGGTTCGGCTCGAACTTGACCCCGAACTTGATCCCGAACCCGAACCCCATTGAAGTCAAAGGGGACACGAACTTTTGGCCACTAAAATGCCTCTAAAAAGTCCTGGAAAGGGCTAGAGGGCTGCAAAATGAAGTAAATGTAATGCTATTGGCTTTTTATAAACCGAAATAGAGTCCCGATTCATTATCTTATGAATTGGGACTCTATTTCGGTTTATAGAATAGCAATAGCATTACATATATTCCTTAAACCAAAAGTCTATAAACCGAATGTCTTTCAGTATATAGACTTTCGGTTTATGGAATACATGTAATGCTATTAGCTTTCTATAAACCGAAATAGAGTCCCCATTCATAAGAAGACATTCATCCATCAGGAACTGTTCCAGCACGGGCGGTAACCAATTTTGCATATGTGCCTTTTTAGCACTTAGAGCTGGTTCTCTATGTGCATTTTTTCTTGAGTTTATATGTAATAAATGTATTTTTAATTACCAAAGAATTTACAGTACTACACTATTGTGGACTTTTTCCCCAAAAAAGAGCTTTATATACTATAATATGCCTTGAAATTTGGCACAACCAAATTTTTTAACTTCCCAAACCTATCCTAGAGGTTTCATGGATTTTGGTTTCCCACATTGCACGAGTACTATTATGCTTGTTTTTTGGGGAACTGAATATTGCTTAAGGTACAAAAAAATTACTTAAATATTAACCAATTTCCTCCCAAAATTTCCACAATTTCCGGCAATTTAATAATATTTTGAAAAATGTATTAATAGTTATTCACATTTACAGTTTTTTTTACAATACTAAAACACTTATGGGTCTATTCACTGTTATTTCATTTTACTTATTTTCACGTGTAATTTCACATCTTTTTGTTGGTATGGATTTGTGAACCTTATGTGTATTTTATGTACTTTCTGTATTGCTTTTGGAGGGGTTAGGCGTCCAGGGCCGTCTTTAATAGTGATTGGACCCTGGGCAAGCATTTGCTTGGGCCCCCTGGACCCTGCCCCCTCCCCTGCATGCAAATGTTACCCCCCCCCCCCCACACACACACACATATGCCATAATTGTTGTGCCATTCAGATGCCAGTAATATTGTAACTTTCGGATGCCAGTAATATTGTGCCAGTCAGAGCCCAGTAATATTGTGCCAGTCAGAGCCTAGTAATATTGTGCCAGTCAGATGCCTGCAATATTGTGCCAGTCAGATGCCTGCAATATTGTGCCAGTCAGAGCCCAGTAATAATGTGCCAGTCAGATACCAGTAATATTGTGCCAGTCAGATACCAATAATATTGTGCCAGTCAGATACCAGGAAATGTGTGCCTGTCAGAGCCCAGGAATATTGTGCCTGTCAGAGCCCAGGAATATGGTGCCTGTCAGATGCCTGTAATATTATGCCAGTCAGATGCCTGTAATAGTGTGCAGTCAGTGGCCAGGAATATTGTGCCAGTCAGATGCCTGTAATATTGTGCCAGTCAGATGCCTGTAATATTATGCCAGTCAGATGCCTGTAATATTGTGCCAGTCAGAGCCCAGTAATATTGTGCCAGCCAGATGCCCAGTAATATTGTGCCAGCCAGATGCCCAGTAATATAGTGCCAGCCAGATGCCTGTAATATAATGCCAGTCAGATGCCTGTAATATTATGCCAGTCAGATGCCTGTAATAGTGTGCAGTCAGAGGCCAGGAATATTGTGTCAGTCAGATGCCTGTAATATTGTGCCAGTCTGATGCCTGTAATATAGTGCCAGCCAGATGCCTGTAATATAGTGCCAGCCAGATGCCTGTAATATAATGCCAGTCAGATGCCTGTAATATTATGCCAGTCAGATGCCTGTAATAGTGTGCAGTCAGAGGCCAGGAATATTGTGCCAGTCAGATGCCTGTAATATTGTGCCAGTCAGATGCCTGTAATATTATGCCAGTCAGATGCCTGTAATATTGTGCCAGTCAGAGCCCAGTAATATTGTGCCAGCCAGATGCCCAGTAATATAGTGCCAACCAGATGCCCAGTAATATTGTGCCAGCCAGATACCCAGTAATATAGTGCCAACCAGATGCCTTTAATATTGTGCCAGCCAGATGCCCAGTAATATAGTGCCAGCCAGATGCCTGTAATATTATGCCAGCCAGAGGCCCAGTATTATTGTGCCAGCCAGATGCCCAGTAATATAGTGCCAGTCAGATGCCCAGTATTATTGTGCCAGTCAGATGCCCAGTATTATTGTGCCAGCCAGATGCCCAGTAATATAGTGCCAGTCAGATGCCCAGTATTATTGTGCCAGTCAGATGCCCAGTATTATTGTGCCAGCCAGATGCCCAGTAATATAGTGCCAGTCAGATGCCCAGTATTATAGTGCCAGTCAGATGCCCAGTAATATAGTGCCAGTCAGATGCCCAGTATTATAGTGCCAGTCAGATGCCCAGTAATATAGTGCCAAACAGATGCCAAGTAATATAGTGCCAATCAGATACCCAGTAATATAGTGCCAATCAGATGCCCAGTAATATAGTGCCAATCAGATGCCCAGTAATATAGTGCCAATCAGATGCCAAGTAATATAGTGCCAATCAGATACCCAGTAATATAGTGCCAATCAGATGCCCAGTAATATAGTGCCAGTCAGATGCCCAGTAATATAGTGCCAATCAGATACCCAGTAATATTGTGCCAATCATATACCCAGTAATATAGTGCCAGTCAGATGCCAAGTAATATAGTGCCAATCAGATGCCCAGTAATATAGTGCCACTCAGATACCCAGTAATATTGTGCCAATCATATACCCAGTAATATAGTGCCAGTCAGATGCCCAGTAATATAGTGCCAATCAGATACCCAGAAATATTGTGCCAATCATATACCCAGTAATATAGTGCCAGTCAGATGCCAAGTAATATAGTGCCAGTCAGATGCCAAGTAATATAGTGCCAATCAGATGCCCAGTAATATAGTGCCAATCAAATGCCCAGGAATATTGTGCCAATCAGATGCCCAGTAATATTGTGCCAATCAGATGCCCAGTAATATAGTGCCAGTCAGATGCCCAGTAATATAGTGCCAGTCAGATACCCAGTAATATAGTGCCAATCAGATACCCAGTAATATAGTGCCAGTCAGATGCCAAGTAATATAGTGCCAATCAGATACCCAGTAATATAGTGCCAATCAGATACCCAGTAATATAGTGCCAATCAGATGCCCAGTAATATAGTGACAATCAGATGCCCAGTAATATAGTGCCAGTCAGATGCCAAGTAATATAGTGCCAATCAGATGCCCAGTAATATAGTGCCAATCAGATACCCAGTAATATAGTGCCAATCTTTTTTTTTTTTTTTTTTTTTTTTTCCCGGCCGTCGCATCCATCGGATGCGGCTTGCCGGAAAAAAAGCGTTCACAAGCGCAATGCGCTGTGAATGCGGCAAGCAGGGCTGGGGGCCCACGGGACAGCTGCCTTGGGGCCCCCCAGGAGTAAATGGGCCCAGGGCAGCTGCCCCGTTTGCCCCGCGTTAAAGACGGCCCTGTAGGCGTCCAATTGTCTAGGTGAGGCTGTTCATTTTATCCACAAGAGTGTTTTCCTTTTGTTAGCGCTGATTTTGTTTCTGTAGTTTTACTTTAAAATTAATAGCATTTTTTTTTTGCATTTAATAAAGATCGATCCATTTGAGATGAAAGTCTGAGTTGGAGTTTTGTGAAGGGGTGGGCGAACTGGGACGGAAGGTAAATTTGTTTTAGTGGATCCACAAAATCTCTAGGATAGGTTTGTAAAGTTTATGTTTGGGAATATAATAGTGAATTCAGTTCTTTTTACACTGAACTGTTCATATTAAAAATTTTAGGATTATAAGAAATATTGTTATAATGTGTGAATACCTTTTGGTATGCTTTACATATATTTGAATAGATGGACACTTGTATTATGAAAGTCACAAAAAAACAAGCTTCATGTTACTAATTTGCAATGTGCAAAAGCAGAATCCATGAAACTTGGATTATAAAATAATAATAATAATAATTATAAAATAAACTTGGATAGGGAAAAATGTAGGTTGTGCAAAATTATGAAGCCATTGATTGATATTTGGGCACTTTATGGTCCTTGTTATCATTTGCCATAAACTAGAAATTTGCATTCATATATTGATCTAGAAAGTGAATATTTAGATGGTCAGCTGTAAATGTTTAGGAATCTAGGATGTACCACTAATTTGTTTCCATTGCAGCAAATAGCTCATCAGTTTGTAAAGGTTTCCTGAAATCACTCGTCAGCCTCTGCTTCTTTTACTTTTCTTCTTCTTTTCGTAGAAAATCAATAAGTTGAAAAATAAGTGGGTGAGGGCAGAGAATGTATGAGTTTGTGCATTGCTGCTGACAAATATTTAGGAACTGCAATTATAGTGACATTAACTTTTGGAGTAGTTTTGGTCAATGAAGTCAATAGCATTGTCACTGCAGATGGGGAAGCCTCCGTTTCTGCACACTGACTGTTATCATGTGAATCCCACTGAAAAGACTTGTCAGAAATAAGAATAAAATAGTTCTCCTGGATGTAAGATAAGGTCAGGCACTAATAAACATTTAGAAAATTGGGCAGACTAAATGGGCCAACTGGTTCTTATCTGCCGACACATGCTATGTTTCTATGTTATGTTTCTCTGCTAGTTCAAAAAAGTTATTTTTTTATTGCAATATCACTCATATTGTTTTTTTGTTTGGGGGGGGGGGGGGGTTATTGACTTTTAGTTTACACTATTTGATAATGTAACTGTTGAAATTTGCATGACTACATTATTGTATTACCATAAAAGAAGCAGTGGACTGGCAGTCAATCCATAAGAAGGAGTATTTAATAAAACCATTTCTTAAAATTCTAGCAGCCTGTGGATGTCTGGGCAATGCGTGCAGACTTCCTCCAGTGCCCCCTGTGCTTCTATGACAGAAGCTGGGCGGTCACATGACCTTCTGGCGGTCCATCATAGAAGACGGAAGTGTCGGGCAGCACCAGGGAGATTGGGGCAGCCGGTGGATGTCTGCACATATGCGCAGACATCCTCCGGTGCTGCTCGGCACTTCGGTCGAGACTTCTATGATGGAAGCCGGGAGGTCACATGACTTTCTGGTGTTCTGTCATAGAAAACGGAAGTATCGGGCAGCATGTATAGCTTCCCCCACTAGGCACCAGGAAAATTGGGTAAGTCTGGGGGAGGGAGTGGGGAGAGAGAGATCATTGAGCAATTCTTGGGGAGGAAGGAGAAGCAGCATTAGGCAATTCTGTGGGAGGGAGGGGGAGAGGCAGCATTGGGCAATTCTGGGGGAGGGATGGGGAGGGGCAGCATTCCACAATAGGCAGTATTGGGAAATTCTGGGTGAGGGAGGTGGTATAGGCAGCACTCAGAAAGTCTGAGGGAGGGGGAGAGGCAGCATTAGGCAAGTTTTGGGGGAGGGAGGGGGGGAGAGGCAGCATTGGGTAAATCGGGGGGACGCAGCATTGGCTAAGGCTGGGTAGAGAGGGGAAGGCAGCACTGGTTAAGTCTGGGGGATAGGGCAGAATTGGCTAAGTCTGGTGGGCAGATGGCTTTGGGGGCGATGCATTGGCCATGTCTGGGGGCAACTTGGCAAATAAAAGGAAATTTTTCTATCATTTACATTTTTATTATCTATGAAAAAGCAATTTACTTGTCAATATATACAAGTTAAACGTTTTTCTTACAGGGTGTTCTTATATTCAGGCTTTCATTTTTTTCCTACGGGAATATCCAAAGTTTGGGGGATCCTCTTATAATCAAACAGGGACATATTTACATCTCCTGAATTCAATGAATCGACTTCTATACAGAATTTCTTTACTGTATAATGTAGCCATTTTACTGCTTCAAATTGTGTTAAATAACTACAAAAAAAAAAACTATATGAGCAGCTCATTATAGGCATTAATAAACAATGAATAAATGACAACTTCTTTATCAGCTCAGATACCCCCAGGAAGAGGAATGATCACTGTTTTCCCAACTGTCCATATTTATATATATAAATGTATTTGTCTTAAAATATGGTCTGATCTTCCTCTAAGTTACAATAATGAACAAACACAATTAGACACATTCAATGTCTGTTAAGTAAAAAATGCATGGTAAATTAGAGGGCATTTGCGCACTAATAACACAGTAAAGGGGTGCAGTAAAAAAATTACCACATCCATTAAAAAAATGCTAAATGAGCCCTGAACTGAGTAGTAAATAAAGGTGTAGTCCTCGTACGCAGACCAAGCGTAAATAACAAACAACCACAGGAAAAATGAGGAAATTCGCACTCCGGACATGAGGTGAAATAAAGGAAAAATTTAATAGCAAAACTAGATGACAGGTTACAACAATAAATGGTGTGGGAAGGGGGGGAAACACTTGACACGTTTCACGTGCTTAACAATCTTAATCATAAGTCATAAGTGTTTGGGAACAAAATGTAACGCTTCTTTTGGTGTCCATTTTGCTACTGGGAGGCGTTCGGCTGCCGTAATATTGGCATTAAAATCGACAAAATCACATTCAATGACTTTTGTTCCAATATTTTTTTGTTAAGATTAACTCTGTCAGTAATATAGAGAGCACTGTTTCTGTCCCCTGCAGCATTGAATGGGTTACATTTTGTAAATAGGAGCTGAATTAAGCACATTTAAATTGTGTGTGTTTTTTTCTTTTGTGTAAAACTGATGGGCAAAAAATGAAAGACTTTCAGTGATTACCACACAGAACAGTGTTTAAATGGCTTTTTTTTTGCTTGCTACACTTAAACCTCCATAGAACGCATGGAGGTTTTTAGCAGGTGTGGTAATTTTTTTAACAGGTGCGGTAAGGATATTACTGCATCAGTTAATGATGTTAGAATGATTGTTAATTCACAGCTAATGCCAGTTTTTTTTATTAACGGGGTCCCTAGAATCCAGGACATTAAGAGGTTCTTAGCCAATGGTTGATGGGTTACCAAGTAGAATTATTTGTCAAGGTCTAACTGATTGATATACAAATCTGTAAGTGCATTTGAGAATCCAAAATATAATATAGTAAAGTATAAATCCCTTTCTTTTTACAGTAAGAGTAATTGTATGAAATGTACATTATCATTCTATCATTCTAACAAAACAACACATTAGTTTTGTATGCAGCTAATGTTAATTTAATGAATGTACTGAATGTGCAAACTACACAACAAGTATGCATAGTTTTGAGGGCAAGAAATACAAACAAAATAAAGTATTTAAAACAAACTTCTATATGACCTAAAAAACAACCTAATAACCAATAATAAAATGAAAGCTATGCCAATTCAAGGGACACAGAAAAATCGGATGAGTGTATAATAAAGATTCATTAATTTAGCTTATTTCATTATTGTTAACATACAGCTGCGATTCTGTGTTTGCAGTTGTTTGTAATACAGTCGTGCTAGCCTTTAGATTCTATGCTATTATGCACTGGGAAGGGAATGAATGGTGTGGAATTTTGATAGACAGAGGTAAACACAGGATGAGCATCATTTGTTTCCCTGCTATCCCTACAATGAATCTACTGCAATATGTGTAATGTATTGTCACTTTACTAAATTGTAAGCGATACCTTGGAGGGAGAACAATATCAATAATTATAGCATGAATAAAAACTCACATGGTTGAGGAAAAACATGAATATTGTGGAATGTCTTGGTTTAAGGAGGCTTTTTGTTCCCAAAATATTCGACTCACCATTATGCAATTCAATCATCCAGTGTAACACACTTAACCCCAAATAATTCACTACATTAATGAAAGTGGGTTATTCATTGAATGATGAGATGGGGTGAGTTGAGGTGAAATGAACATTTAATCTCACCAATTTAGCTATACATTGTGCAGTGACAAACCTGGTGCATTTGCTTAGCGGCGGGAACTCACCTGGTTTGTCCCTGCACAATGTAAAGCTAAATTGGTGACATGAATGCTCATTCCCATCGGTTTTGCTGTAAATGCGTAAATGCACAAGAACACAAGACAAGTAAATAGTTTTTAAAAAATGCATTTGTCAATAATGACATAATAACCCCAATATAATCCTTTTCTCACCCTCTTGTGGGTGGTATGTGTGACCTGAGAGTTTGAGGGTTCTGTGTCGTATCTAAGCTGTTCCTAGCACTACACTCTTCTAGACAGAATGCTCTAATGTTGGTCCTGGAATCTGTTGGAGCCAATTTCCCAGCTTAGGTGTCTCAACCCTGAGTGCTCCTAACACCACTGGGACCACTTTGGCTTTCACTTTCCACATAGGGTTGCCCCCCAGCCGGCATTTTACTGGCAGGCTGGTAAAAAATTGGCTTGATGCCAGTGTTAAGTCCATGGAGACACCAGCAAGGCCGGTATTTTTTTGTAGAACAGGTAGCAACCCTATTTCCACATCCTCTCTAGTTCCCCTTTCAGGTTTTGGTTCTTCTCTAGCTACTCCTTCTTCCTGTTACTATGTCTAACACCATTGCTGTCTTCTGGTCTTTGTCTACTACTAGTTTGATTTGCCAGAACCTGCAATTTTATACAAGTAAAAGAAGTTAAAGTTAAATATATGAAAGCTGATATTTAGATGTTATGGTGCCAGGTGGTAAGACTGGCTTCAGCAGATTCTATTGAGTTATGCCCATTGTTCATTCGTCAGGAGAGTTCTGAAATCTACACCTGTGTATCTCTTTAGATGGAGGCTCTTGTTGGTAAAAGTGTTGCATAGTAACACTTGTCACGTTACCAGACTGGCTTCTAACTGTCAGACTCCATGTTGTTTATAGTCTAGCCTAAAACAATAGCTAGTATGTTTACCTGGAAACACTGTTGATCAGACCACCTGCCACCTTCAATATTATGGCATATACCATATATATATATATATATATATATATATATATATATACACACATATATGCACATATTTACACATACAAATACACACACATATCGCTATTTAAGTGATATCTGTGTATAGAACCATGAAACTAACATAAATATGAACCGTGTCTATAACACCTGTTAAGGCATGGACTCAACTAGACCTCTGAAGGTGTGCTGTGGCATCTGGCACATTAGACATTAGCTGCAGATCCTTTAAATCCTGTAAGTTGCAAGGTGGGGCCTCCATGGATCGGGCTTGTTTCTCCAGCACTTCCCACAGATGCTCGATTAAATTGAGATCTGGGGAATTTGGAGGCCAAGTCTACACCTTTTACTCATTATTGTGTGTCTCAAACCACTGAGCCATTTTTGCTTTGTGGCAAGGTGCATTATTCTGCTGAAAAAAGTCAATGCTATCAGGTAATACTGTTTCCATATACATGGTCTGCAACAATGCTTAGGTAGGTGGTACGTGTCAAAGTTACATCCACATGAATGTCAGGACCTACTGTATCCCAGCAGAACAATGCCCAAAGCATCACACTGCCTCCGCCGGTTTGCCTTCTTGCCATAGTGCATCATCATCCATGTGATGTAAAAGAAAATGTAATTCACCAGACCAAGCCACCTTCTTCCATTGCTCCGTGGTCACATGCACATTTCAGCACATCTGGCAATGGACAGGAGTCAGCATGGGCATCCTGACTGGTCTGTGACTACGCAGCCCCATACACAACTTATTGTGTATTACCTTGTGTAACCTTTCTATCAGAACCATCATTAACTTTTTCAGCAATATGAGTAACAATCGCTTGTCTATTGGATCAGACCACACAGGCCAGGCTTCACTCCCCACATTCATCAATGAACCTTGGCCGCCCATGGCCCTGCTTCACCACTTTTTCTTCCATGTGCCACTTTTAATAGGTACTGACCACTGCAGACCAGGGGACACCCCACAAGATCTGCAGTTTTGGAGATGCTCTGACCCAGTCATCAAGCCATCACAATTTGTCCCTTGTCAAAGTCGTTGACAGATCCTTATGCTTACCCATTTTTCCTGCTTCTAACAAATCAACTTTGAGGACAAAATGTTCACTTGCTACCTAACATATCCCATCCACTGACAGGTACCATCATAATGAGATTATCAGTGGTCATTCCCTACCATATTATCAGTGGTCATAATGTTATGGCTGATCGGTGTATATATAAAAATAATATATACATATATTACATATATATTAAAGGTATCTAAAGACAATTTTTAGCTATAGGTTTTACTGTTAGTCCACACTTTTCTTTGTATCAGCAGAATAATGGTTAAAACTGGAGATGAAGATTGTTAAACACAAAGGGGCTCTTCCCTAAATGTGACTTGGAGTTCCGAAATAACTGGGAACATTACAGAAGAGCAACTATTAGTACCTCATTATTGCAGTTCATTTGAAGTTCAGTTTTAGAGAGCAGGACCCTTTGTGTTAAATTATTTACAAAATACCACTACATTGGTTACTTATTCAGTACAGACAGCATGTAAACATGTCTTCCTGAAGTAGCAGTGACATACTTTGTCCAAAACATAAAATGTTGAGAGAAGGTTTTAGTATTAAAAATACAAAGTTACATAACTTATTCATCGTTTTGTCACTACAAGTTAGCTAACATGCTCCTTGAAGGATTATGTTAGTTCTAGATCAATCAACATCTCCATACTATTATATAACCTGTGCCATTTAATTTGTGTCAGCATATATCTGCTAATTAAGTCCCAGGATCTTTAAGATTTAACAATTTCATGAGAACTAATTATCTTTTTTCTTTTCTATTTCAAAGCAGTGGCTATTCAGTATTGCATGTCTGTCAATAAATTGTATGGAGCCTGCAGCTCTCATGATTCAGTCAACAGTACGACTTTGGAAGACACAGAACAGCAAGGGTTAGAGAAACAGGAGATACTACAAATATATCTCCCCCTAAATACTAACTTCCTCAGTTAAGCCATCTTTGTGTGATAACATGATTTCCATTGACTTTTGCACTGCATTGCACAGATAAGAGAGTGGAATTATGAATTCTGAATACATTCCTCTCATCACGTATTTGTGTATTAAGGTAGAAACATTAAAACATAGAAACATAGAATATGTCGGCAGATAAGAACCATTCGGTCCATCTAGTCTGCCCAATTTTCTAAATAGTTTTATTAGTCCCCAGCTCCCTATCTTATACCTAGGATAGCCTTGTGCTTATCCCTCACGTGCTTAACCCCTTAACGCATTTGGACGTATATACACGTCCTGAAAAGCATGGTCCTTGAGGACCATGAGGACGTATATATACATGATCCGTTTACATGTAGAGTTGCGCTCCTTAGCGCAACACTACATGCCTGCAGCTACTCTCGGATCCGAAGCAGCCTCTGAGATTGCTTTGCCCGCGCCTCGCTCCCTCCCGCGCACATATGATCACCGCGAATATGATCGTATGGGCGTTACACACATAGGCAGTGTAAGCTGATCACTGCCTATGTGTGTGAAGTGTTGCAATGATGCCTCGATCGAGCCATCAAGAAACACCTTCTGTGACCCCTGGGCACCGTGATCACCCGGTGATCGCGGGTGTGTGCTGTATCGGAGGAGCATGCTCCTCCAATACAGCGTGCCCAGCACAGAGCGACGGAAGAGAGAGAGAAAAATCTCTTCCATCGCTCTGAAACCGCTACTTGACTGCCCCTAGAGGCAGTTAAGTATATTACAGTTTGAAAGAAAAAATGAATTAAATAAATTAAATAAATAAATAAATGGAAAAATCTAACCCTAGATCTACTAAACCTAGATCTAGGGTTAGGGTCATAATTAGGGTCATAATTAGGGTTACAGGGGGGTTCGGATGTTTACAAGGGTTAGATTAAGGGGTGGGGGTAGATTTAGGGTTAGGGTAAATTTAGAGTTGGGGTAAATTTAGGGTTGGGGTTAAAAAGTCACTGTAGAAGAAAATGGTTAGAAAAAAAAAAAAAACACTAATATTGTTTATTGCCCTATTACTTGAAATAAAACATAGACAAACAAGGAAACATTGGTATTACTAAACTCAGGACAAATATTAGAAATATATAGATGGGGTCTTTTTTACCATTTGTAATTGTGTAAAAAAAATTAGGTCAAAGTTAGAAAAAGTGTTTTTTATGGCATATTTTCATCATATTTTTTTTAATAGTAAATGATATCATATGATGAAAATAATAGTATCAAATTAAATCCCTATCTGTCCTTTAAAAAATTAAATATAATTTGTGTGGTTGGACTGAACACAAAGAAAGAAATTCACAGTTCAGTAAACGTATGACAAAAATAATGGAATTCTGGTCTTTAAGGCACATCAAATGCAACATAGCACTCTGTCACTAAGGGGTTAACAATCCTTGACTGTGTTTACCTCTACCACTTCCGCTGGAATGCTATTCCATACATCCACTACCCTCTCAGTAAAGTAAAAATTTCTGATATTACTTTTAAATCGTTGCCCCTCTAATTTTATACTATGTCCTCTAGTTGTGGTAGTTTTTCTTCTTTTAAATATACTCTCTTTACTGTGTTGATTTCCTTTATGGTAACAGTGATACTTCTGCTTGTCCTGATCTTTGGAAGTATGTTGGTTTAATGCAGTTGCTTATATTCATAACTTTCTTCTAAGCTTGACTGCAGCAACATGATGCTCTTCAACATAGAAAATAGCTGCATTTCATTTGTTAGTGTTTCATGCATACTCAACTGACCTGCAGTGCAGCAATCGCTCAGATTTGGTCTCTGCTCCTCTGGGAAGCTTTGTGTAAAATTACCCCACTTTTAAATGGAAAGAAATTAACACTTGATCACGGAACCTGAGTTTAATTACATTAACATTTCCAAAGCGATTTGAGGGCAAAGAAAAGTCCTGCAGCTAAATTCAATGGGCTAGATGCAATGCCGGCCATTAAGGCTGACAAATGTTAAAGTTAAAATACTGGATGTTATTTCTAAAGGAATACTGTGTAATTCTACTAAAAGGCATTGGTACTGCATTAAGGGAATAACTGGATTTTGCATAAAACAACACTATTCCTTATTTACTCATTAATATAATGCTAGGGGACTGGAGGTGGCTATTACACCCCTAAAAATTAATGTTAGGCCCTCTTGGGGCCATCAGCCTCCTGTCCTATGAAAAAAAAAAAGGTTCTCTAGTGACCACAGGTGATGCCACTAAAATATACAAAAGTCAATGATTCTCTGGGACCACAGGCCTGTGCTATGCCCTGTGGCCCCAGGCAAATAATTAAATGGGGTGGTGTTATATCTAGGGGTGGCGCTGTACCCTGGATCCGTAATGATATGAAATATGACCCAGGGACCGGGCTGGTGTTATGTCCCAAGTCTTGATTAAAAATAAATGCCCCTGAGATAAAATAAGAAACATAGAAAGTCATGTACTAAACAAGTGCAGTGGGAAAAAAAGAAGGTAAAACAAGAGTAAGGAGCAATTTGCAAATGTCTGTACCATTTTGTGCTTTGTTTTCCCCTGTTTGCCTCTCTTCCATTTATTTTCATGTAGTTTGCATTTTTCCGGTTGCATTAATATATTACAATTATATTTGTGCATGCTAAAGACTTTTGTGAAAAAAATCATTCTTATTTTGCATGTGAAAATTACACCAGCCGTTAGCAAGCGCTAATAAAAAAGGTAGAAAAACTTGCCTTTTTTTATTCGCAATTATGCACGTTTTTAATCATAATTTGCTTGTATTTACTGTTTGAGAGTTACATTTTTAGTACATTGCAAATGGAGCAAAGTGCAAAAATAGTTTTGCACATAAAATATATTTTTAGTATATGCCCCTTGTCATGTCTAACTACTTCACTTTACTAGCATCTCTAATAATAATAATACTAACAGAAAGAATTAACCAGGAAGGGTAAATTGAGACAACTGTCTCATTTTTAAGTCATCAGGATGTTATGAATTTTCAGCATCCAGGGAATGTTACTATTATACACTTTAATAGATTTCATTTTATTGATCTCCGAAGGAGGAGGAATCAAGCTTGCAAAACTGAGAATAGGACATATCCTACAGTTGACACATAAGCACACTGAGTCATTTTTGAATAATATGCTTTTTGTGTGATACTTTAAACTTTCAAAGTGACTAATGGGTCTATTCACTAAAATTTGACAATAGCTCAAGAAGGTTGACTTTGAAGGTCAAGTTTCATTTAAGCCTTATGTGATGGTATCAAGTGTGATTTTTTTTATCTATTTTTTAAAAATATATTGTTCACTTTTCAGAGAGCAGAACCAGTTATATTTATACTAGGTCAATTATTTGTGACATATTAGTTTCTCTGGTATTTTATTAAAAGGGGCCAATATTTTTCCTTGACAATTATGACTCATGTGGGTGTATTCACGAAAATTCTAGAATAGCTTGAGGAGGTCGACTTTTATTTTGTCACCGGAGATTAGAACAAAACAGGTTCTAATCTTCCCCACTGAAAGTACCATAGAGGAAAAATGATCAAAGCTATTTTTGAGAATAAGTCAAACTCAGGTGCCAAAATTGACTTACTCTCAATATGAAAGCCGACCTCCTTCAACTTTTCACGAATTCAGTGAATATTCCCATATAAGTCATAATTTTCAAGGAAACATATTGGCCCCTTTTAATTAAATACCAGAAAAACGATTATGTCACAAATAATTTATTGAATATTAAAATAACTGATTCTGCTCACTGAAAAGTGAACAATATATTTCTAAAAAAAATAATGAATAAACCAAAACATCACACTTGATTCCATTACATAACACTGACATGTAAAGTCCAAATCCCAAAGTATGTCTGATTCCAAAATAAAGTTTGTTTCAGCTACTGGCAACTTATAAAATAAATATGTGAATCCACAGGATCAAAGGAGAGAGGTGAAAGTGTAGAATCTTAATTCATTTGTCCCTGAGTAATATATAGCTAAATTGGTGGATGAAATGTTCATCTCACCTGAACTCATCTCAGTAGTCCCCAGAATAGGCCCCAGTATTTGAGCAAAACTATACTGCAAAAATATTTTTGATAGCAAATCACATTTTTCTCAACCAATCTGGATTGCTAGTTACAACTCTGAAAATGATGATGGAAAATGCAGTATTGATGGAAGCAAACACTTTAACAACATAATATTCTTAGATGCAGCAAAGGTATTTAAAATGATTAACAACATTATGTTAAACAGGTTTCATTGCAATGAATTTGGATTTAATTACTTGAGCTATTTTCACTTTTAGCGAACTGTAGCCTGCTGCATTTCTCATGGTTTAAATATAACCACTTAGAACTATAATTAGCAATGTCCAATTCTGGAATGTTAGAAGCGAATGTTCCTTAATAATATTTGCAGAACTAAACACATTTGAGAGATGCAAGTTTGTCAGGAATTGGTGTGTCTTATTTAATAAGTGTTATATAGAAGACATTTACTTGTGTAAAATTAATAAAAGTGCTAAAATATATGGCTTATTTAATCATTACAGATGTTTCTGTAGTTCCACCATTACATTGGAAACATTTTAAAGAAACATTGAAGAGTTTATTCACTGATCCCCAAGTGTTCCTGCATGGATACAGTCTGGAAAAAGAATCACCAAGATGGTAAGGGAATCCTCTACCAACGTTTTCATTATCAAGCCAAGTCACCCTTAATGGAAATGGAAACTCAACAGTACCCAACCCCACGATAGCTACAGCTGCCATGTGTGGATCTTATGAGATCTAATTTGCAATATTATTTTAATATGAAGGTATGTGTGTGAGGTACACTACATGGGCAAAAGTATTGGGACAGACCACTTAATTATTGAATTCATGTGTTCTACTCAGACCCATTGCAACAAGTGCATTAAATTAAGCACCTATCCATGGAGTTTGCATTTATAAAGATTTGTAAAAAAAAAAAATATATATAGTGTGATTCAGAAGACCTCAGGAATTCATGCATGTTTCTGTGGTAGAATGCCACCTTTGCAATAGGTCAGTTCATGAAATTTCATCCGTGGTAGATATTCCATGGTCAACTGTAAGCGATATTATTGTAAAGTGGAAGCATTTAGGAACAGGAGCAACTCAGCCATCAAAAAGTCCAAAGTCCATGTAAAGTCACAAACCAAGGTCACCAAGTGCAGAGGCACATGGTATGTAAAAGTCACCAATGCTCTTTTGATTCCATAACTGAAGAGTTCCAAACTCCCACTGGCATTAATATCAGTACAAAAACTGGTGGTGGGAGTTTCATGGAATGGGTTTCCATGGCCGAGCAGCTGCATGCCAGACTCACATCACCAAGTACAATGACAAGCCTCAGATCAAGCGGTGTAAAGAATTCCACCACTGGACTTTGGAGCAGTGGAAACTAGTTCTGCGGAGTCTTCACTATTTGGCACCCTGATGGGAGACTATGGATTTGGATAATGCCAGAAGAACCTGCCTGACTGCATTGTGCCAACTGTAAAGGTCGGCGGAGGAGGGATTAATGGTATGGGGCTGTTTCTAAGGGGTTAGGCTAGGCCACTTACTTCCAATGAAGGGAAATCTTAATGCTTTCTCATACCAAGACATTTTGGACAATACTATGCTTCCACTCATGTGGGAATAGTTTTGGGAAACCCCTTTCTATTACAGCATGACAGTGCAGTCAGTGCATAACCTAAGCTCCATAAGGACATGGTTGAATGAGTTTGGTGTGGAAGAATATGACTGGTCAGCACAGAGCCCTGACTTCAACCCAACTGAAGACCTATGGGATGAACTAGAATGGATATTGTGAGCCTGGCCTTCTTATCCAAGACCAATGTCTGAGCTCACTTAAATATCTTGGAGAAAGCCTTACCAGAAGAGTGAAAGCTGTTATAGCTACAAAGGGGGGGATAAACTACATATTAATGTCTGTGTACTACAATGTCATAAAAGTCACTTTTGGTGTAATGGGCAAGTGTCCCAATACATTTTTCCACATAGTGTATGTCTGTGAGCTCAACTGTAAAAGAAAACATATCTTTAAATTCAGACCCCTTTTAAAAACACCACTAATCATTAGTATATTTTTAGTAGTAGGAAGGACCAAATATATCTGATTTGTGAATATTTTTAGAAAAGCTAAGTCCATTTATTACTATTCTGCACATTGATGTTAATGTATGTTTACATATTTAATTAATCTGGACTGATTACAGTATTGATCAGCCATTACTTTAATAGGCAATTAATATCTATCACATTTTGTTGGAAGAAATATAAAAAACAATGAATGTAAATTGTGCTATGCACTGAGCTCTTTTTTGATAACACATCTCCCTTTGCCTAAAATCTAAAACTGGAGTAGTGAGAATAATTTTTGGACCTGTGTTTAGGATTCTTGTCTCATATGACTCAGTGACACAGCTCTGGCTTTTATCTAAGTAATTGCAGGGTTTTCATACTTAGGAAATTTCATTTAATTCCTCAGCACATTACAGCCAAATACTTGCATAGTCATGGATCATTTTATGCACCTATCTATCGATAAATATAGATCTATCTAGTTCAGCTTAATTGAATGTTTAAAGATACATTAACACCAGGGTGTAAAATAGTACTAAATGTATTCAGCTTGCCCAATCACATGTAGTTGATCTTGCTCTACTACTAAAATTGTATAATGATGTCTAAATAGTTATTATTAGACATGCTTTCTACACCAGTTGGGATGTCTGTTATGTTAAGTTCTAGGGTAGGAGTCAGTTAAATAAGCAATATATGTTTTTTTTATTTTTTCAAGTCATTATGAATATAAGGTCAGCTTTTAAATTCTCAATTCTTTGACTCTGTGCATCAGCCATAACATTATGACCACTGACAGGTGGCAAGCCAGTGAAGGCAGTGTGATGCTTTGGGCAATGTTCTGCTGGGAAACCTTGGGTCCTGCCATTCATGTGGATGTTACTTTGACTCATGTCACCTACCTAAGCATTGTTGCAGACCATGTACACCCTTTCAAGGCAATGCTACTCCCTGAGGGCATTGGCCTCTTTCAGCAGAATTATGCACCCTGCCACAAAGCAAAAATAGTTCAGGAATGGTTTGAGGAACACAACAATGAGCTTAAAGTGTTGACTTGGCCTCCAAATTGTCCATATCTCAGTCTAATTGTGCATCTCTGGGATGTGCTGGACAAACAAATCCAATCCATGGAGGCCCCATCTTGCAACTTACAGGACTTAAGGGATCTGCTGCCTGATACCACATCACAGCTTCAGAAGTCTACTGGAGTCCAAGCCTTGACGGTTCAGGGATGTTTTGGCAGCAAAAAGGGACCTACACAATATTAGGCAGTTGGTCATAATGTTATGGCTCACTGGTGTATCCATTAAAAAAAAATCACTCAATAGACTTACTCCATATATTTTCATTTAATTATTTACATTCAATAAATTTAGAATATAACTCTACCTTTCAGCTACCTGAGTGGTAGAGTTATTTATATATATATTGTATATCATATGTGAAGTTGGAAGATTGGCTTTAGCTTCTTCCATTTCATCTTATTTGGTGCTAAATTCTAGGTACATTTAACATTTGTAGAACACTGGCACAAGAAGCTTTTAATCACTATATTGACACAAGTATTGGGACACACCAAATTCAGGTGTTTTAATCAGACCCATTGCCACAGGTGTACAAAATTAAGCACCTAGCCTTGCAGTCTTCATCTACAGGAATTTAAGGGAAAAAACAGGTTTTTCTAAAGAGTGCTGGGATGCTTCCTTCGCAATAAGTTAGTGAAATGTAGATTAGTCCACGTTCAACTGTAAGTGGTATTATTGGAAAGTGAAAGCATTTAGGAACAGCAGCAACTCAACCATAAAGCAGATGACCCTGTGTAGGCATATAGAGGTTTCCATGGCCAAGCAGCTGCATTCAAACCTCACATCACCTCACCTCACATCACATCATTCTATGGAGTCTTCACTGTTTGACACACTGATAGTCATGGTTTGGTGGATGTCAGGAGAACATCACCTGCCTGACTGCACTGTGTCAACTGTAAAGTTTGGTGGAGGAGGGATAATGGTATAGGGCTTTTTCAGGGATTAGGTTGGGCTCCTTACTTCCAGTGAAGGAAAATCTTAATGCTTCAGCACACCAAGACATTTTGGACAATGCTATGCTTCAAACTTAGTGTACATTTTTCCAGTTGAGCTAATATTATAGTTGCACATGCTACCAATTTTTGTGAATATTTTGTGAAAAACAATTCTTATTTTGTGTGAGAAAATTACACCAGGTTTTAGCAAGGGCGATTAAAAAATATTTGCAAATTTGCCTGTTTTTATTCACAATCTGCTCATATTTATTATTTGAGTGTTAAATGTACATTGCAAAAGGAGCAAAGCACAAAAATAGTTTTGCACATTAAATTTATTTGAGTTTTTTTAGTACATGACCCTCTATGTCTCAAAAGTTCTTGTTGGTGTAATTGTCAGACGTCGTTTGTCCATATAGTGTATAATCAATTGTTTGTTAAACTTGACTTTCTGTAAGTGTCTTGAGAAAGCCTGAATAAGGAGAAACGCGTAGTATGTGGGAGAGGAGCATTCTACTAGAACTTTATGCACCTTACAAGTCTGGAACTACATGCACTTTGCAGCTGCTTGCTGTTTGCTTTTATGTAAGATTTTATATTTTTGTATTCTGCATTATTAAAGAAAGTTTTACTGAAGATATATCTCCTTCCTCCCCTGTCCTACTCTTTATGACCTCGAGGATCATCTGATTACACCTGTGAATTCAAGACCCCTAGATGGGCTCCCGAATACCTATGACACTGAGCAGGGTACTGCTCAGGAAGATGTGAGTGGAACACTCATATATTATATGTCTTTTGGTCCACTTATTAGTCTTAATATACTACACTATATTACTTTTTTTGTGTTTGTTTTTCTTCCCCTTACATTACATGCAGAGAATATTGCCTCCTATAAGGGTAAAAAACAGTGTGTAGTGTTTTGGGAAGCGCACAATTTCACTTATTTGTTTTGTGTATAGACTAGTAAATGTACAATTTAATTACAGATAAATTTAACCTGGTTGCTATGAGATTATGATTATGTAATCAGGGCTTTTTTTTTTTACTTCATATATATTCTGACACACATGTTCTATAGCTGCAAACATGAGAGAGAAATACTAGTATTTAGAAATCACTTTAAAAAGCAACAGCAAAATGTCTTTACTGTGGTGTTTCATAATCCTCTGTAGATTACAGTAATTCTGTGTTTTCCTATAACAACTCACGGGCCCTTTCATAAATAATAACTGTTTGCATTTGTTTGTATAGAAAAATATGTTTTGAATGAAATGAGTAAAATAAATATTGAAAACGATGTAAGAAACATGAAATGATATTGATTCTGTATTATATGTTCACAGGTGGCAGCTATATTCATTAAAAACAAGTGAAACATTGCATCCTTTATTTTTTTTTTAAAGCTTGTCATAGATCATGTCAGCTGATTGTAAGTGCGAAAATAAAGAAGCTACTATATTTTAAAACTTACCGCAATAAAGTTGGTATGATAAAAAAAAAAAATTCTAAACAGAAATCATTTTGAAAAGAAAAATCTGTAATTATCAGTCACATAAGTTCCACTCAAGTACATTTTTAAATGCTTTGAATGGTATTCTTTTCTCTTGCTGAATCAGCCATAATGTTGTGTCCCGATGTGAAATTTAATTTTGGTTGATACAACAGATTAATTTTCAACTCATTACACTACACTACTTAGTGTAGTTACGCAATCTCAGAGCAAAGACATGCATTTTAATGACAAAACAGATGGGAACTTTTTATATAATTGTCGGGTTATCTCTCGATACTATAAGTGTCCTGAAAATATCAATAGGGAGACAGTGGTTCACTGATGAAACTGTTGATCAAGCAAAAATGAAAGAAGAAAATTAGGTAAGAAAGTAAAAAAAAAGTGAGTGTCATCGATGACTATCCACTTGCATTGTTCACGTCTATTCTTTAACCATTAACAGTCATTCCAACACATTGTATTCTCTTGGGCCTATTCACTAAATTTCCAACTTTGGAAGTCAACTTTCATGTGAGACTAAGGCAAATTCATTACATCCATTACTTTCAATTGGGGAAGCTTTTAACCTGTTTTTTTTTTTTACTAAGTCAAACTCAGGTGGCGAAAAATGAAAGTCGACCTCCACAAGTTATTTTTACATTTTAGTGAATGGACCAGTGAGTACACTGCACACTTTTAACTTTAAGAGATACTCTCCTGCTTATAGATGGTATGGTATATAATGAGACAATGAGACATACTATGGATATTTGTCAGCATATCTTGGTCTTTTCAGTCAATCAGTACCCAAAATAGTACCCAAAATAGCCAGTCAGCTATTTTAGTAGTGTATCAGCCTAAATCTTTCCTGGACTGACCATGACCATCCTCCTCATTTAGTTTTGTTGTACGGTGGCATCATATCTATTTGTATATACAGGGAGTGCAGAATTATTAGGCAAATGAGTATTTTGACCACATCATCCTCTTTATGCATGTTGTCTTACTCCAAGCTGTATAGGCTCGAAAGCCTACTACCAATTAAGAATATTAGGTGATGTACATCTCTGTAATGAGAAGGGGTGTGGTCTAATGACATCAACACCCTATATCAGGTGTGCATAATTATTAGGCAACTTCCTTTCCTTTGGCAAAATGGGTCAAAAGAAGGACTTGACAGGCTCAGAAAAGTCAAAAATAGTAAGATATCTTGCAGAGGGATGCAGCACTCTTAAAATTGCAAAGCTTCTGAAGCGTGATCATCGAACAATCAAGCGTTTCATTCAAAATAGTCAACAGGGTCGCAAGAAGCGTGTGGAAAAACCAAGGCGCAAAATAACTGCCCATGAACTGAGAAAAGTCAAGCATGCAGCTGCCACGATGCCACTTGCCACCAGTTTGGCCATATTTCAGAGCTGCAACATCACTGGAGTGCCCAAAAGCACAAGGTGTGCAATACTCAGAGACATGGCCAAGGTAAGAAAGGCTGAAAGACGACCACCACTGAACAAGACACACAAGCTGAAACGTCAAGACTGGGCCAAGAAATATCTCAAGACTGATTTTTCTAAGGTTTTATGGACTGATGAAATGAGAGTGAGTCTTGATGGGCCAGATGGATGGGCCCGTGGCTGGATTGGTAAAGGGCAGAGAGCTCCAGTCCGACTCAGACGCCAGCAAGGTGGAGGTGGAGTACTGGTTTGGGCTGGTATCATCAAAGATGAGCTTGTGGGGCCTTTTCGGGTTGAGGATGGAGTCAAGCTCAACTCCCAGTCCTACTGCCAGTTCCTGGAAGACACCTTCTTCAAGCAGTGGTACAGGAAGAAGTCTGCATCCTTCAAGAAAAACATGATTTTCATGCAGGACAATGCTCCATCACACGCGTCCAAGTACTCCACAGCGTGGCTGGCAAGAAAGGGTATACAAGAAGAAAATCTAATGACATGGCCTCCTTGTTCACCTGATCTGAACCCCATTGAGAACCTGTGGTCCATCATCAAATGTGAGATTTACAAGGAGGGAAAACAGTACACCTCTCTGAACAGTGTCTGGGAGGCTGTGGTTGCTGCTGCACGCAATGTTGATGGTGAACAGATCAAAACACTGACAGAATCCATGGATGGCAGGCTTTTGAGTGTCCTTGCAAAGAAAGGTGGCTATATTGGTCACCTTTTTTTTTTTTTTTGAATGTCAGAAATGTATATTTGTGAATGTTGAGATGTTATATTGGTTTCACTGGTAAAAATAAATAATTGAAATGGGTATATATTTGTTTTTTGTTAAGTTGCCTAATAATTATGCACAGTAATAGTCACCTGCACACACAGATATCCCCCTAAAATAGCTAAAACTAAAAACAAACTAAAAACTACTTCCAAAAATATTCAGCTTTGATATTAATGAGTTTTTTGGGTTCATTGAGAACATGGTTGTTGTTCAATAATAAAATTAATCCTCAAAAATACAACTTGCCTAATAATTCTGCACTCCCTGTATTTTTTTATTTAGAAAGAATTCCACCAGGAATAATTCATTGAGATTTCTTCTGTTTTCAAGTATGACCTGGGGACCCAGTCCAGAATGGAATTACACAGAGTTACACATTTAACAGTAGATTAAAAAAAAAAAAAAAAAAATCCATACATAAATATAGTTATACAAGTTGGAACGAGAACATAGAGGGTCAATCATTATTAAATACAAAAAAAATCCTAATGATCATTAAAGACATTCGGCAACACATTTCTGGGGACAAAATCCATGGCTTAAAATTGGGGAACAGGTGGACACATTAAGCATCTATGCATATTTGAACAGTAGATATATACCAAAAAGCTAATTTTGTCACAGAGAAAAAAAAAGTAAGAGAGATCAACATCACTTTATTTTTCAGTGCAAATCTTAATCCAAAAAGTTTGTTAGTGAAGAATGGTGGAAATAATTAATTAATTAGTTCACATTAATATGATCTTAAAGGTTATTAATGCTATGTAAGAAAAGGTAGATTAAATTATAGTAAAACAGTTTCCACACATGAATTATTAAGGATTGAGTATTAAGAGAGAATATGATAACATAGATAGAGTGGTGAAGCGAGAGAGAAAGTAATGCAAAAGAAACAGTCAGAAAGAGGAAAGGAAACAATAGATGAAAGGGGAAGAAGTGATAAATTAAAGGAGATAAAAAAAGATAAAGGAAGGGAACAAAGAGAGAGAAGAAAATGTGTTGTAAATTAAATGAAGATTAATGCGTAAGTGGAGGGGAAAGGAAGTGGAGAAAAAGAGCTGAGAGTAAGAAATATGGAAAAAAGAAAACTAAAAGCAAAAAAAATCCTACTTAGGTTAAAAAGGTGATACAGGCAAGTTGTAAATGCTAAGCACTGGCTTTTTATCTCTGAATTTCAATTACACACTTCCAATAGGAAAAGAACAAGACAGAATATTAATGAACCTGAATGACAGTGGCGTTGGGATCCTTGTAATAACCAATTAATCAAAAATAATGATAAAAGATGCAACACTTTGGTTTTAGCCCATTAAACAGTTACTCTGAAAGCATCATTAAAATGTTTAAATAAGCAGTTTAAAAGTGTTTTTAGTAATCCCGCAACACACACATTTTCCCTGTTTGTTCTGACATTCATAACATCTCTTAGAAAACCAGATGCATAGCGAAAGCACTGTAGCAATGCTTGGGATGAAATTTGTTTTTCTTACACATTTACAAATATAAAACTTAAACAAATCCTGAAATAATTAACGTTTTGGTAAGAAACAGAAAATTGCCCAGTTGCAATTATATGCAAGTCCATCTTTCCCATTTTATAAGAAGCCACCTTGTGTAAATCCCCTCTGGTGTTGAGAAAAAGGTCAATGTGTGCGTCAGCAGAATTATAAGAGTTTAGTCTCTGTTCAAACCCACCCTCGGGACCTGTCAAAAGAGTTTATAGGGAAATCACTAATATTTACCATGGTTAATACAACATGTTCACCTAAAATATGTAGGTGTGGAGTTACTGTTGAAGTGTTTGCTTTAGGAATCTAGAGCGCAAACAATGATTTGTACTTTGTATGAGGAGTATTAGTCGAATTTTATATACAAAGAGAAAAAACATGTTTTAAACGTCCCTGGACTGTTATAAAAGAATGTGTTGTGTGGCTATATTAATATTAGATGCACTCCTTGGAGATTGAACAGTAGGAACAACACTACATCATTAATGAGAGATATTTTCAAAATTTTATTGAATATGATTTAAATGTTCTAGGTTCTGCGTGAGTTACAATATATTTTGAAAAGGGGGTATTTTGATAAAAATTTGTAATATGTGGAAATATATGGATTCCGATTTTTTTTAATGTAAAGAACAGTACTAGACAGGGATGTCCATTGGCTCCCTTATTACGCCCTAACTATTGAACCACTTGCCGCTTTACTATGTCAAACTAACAAAGTGGAAGGGATAACAACAGGATCTCAGGTACATAAAATCCCACTATTGTCAGGGTTGTACACTGACCTTCTGACTCATGTAATTCAAAGTCCTAAATGTTGTGCTTATATACCTCCCAGTGTTTGATTGTATTTCTTCCGCTCTGTTTGGTGTCAGGTGGGCTCATTACCTTTTGCAACACACCCCTGTTAAATACCTGCAGTTTATTTCAAGCAGTCCTTTTGCGTTCAAGTTGGATGCCCTGCTTCTGAGATCTGCTGCTTCTGTTCCTGATCCTCTGCTTAAAGCTCCTTTGAATTGTGACCCTGTCCAGGAACTTGGAAACTGAACCTGGGTGGCTCAACCAGCTTGACGGATGTTTATCAGCATCTCCTGAGATCCAATGGCTACTACTTCAAGATTTCTTCAGCTAAGTTGCTCCCTTAAAGTCATTCCTGATCAGTCCTCTCTAGAGTGTTTCTCCTGCTTAGTTTCCCTTCTCAGTCCTCACCCACTCTAGGGTGTTCCCCCTTAGTCACCCTCTCTAGGGTGTTCCCCCTTATTCACCTTCTCTAGGGTGTTCCCCCTTATTCACCTTCTCTAGGGTGTTCCCCCTTAGTCACCCTCTCTATGGTGTTCCCCCTTAGTCACCCTCTCTCGGGTGTTCCCCCTTAGTCACTCTCTCTCGGGTGATCCCCCTTAGTCACCCTCTCTCGGGTGTTCCCCCTTAGTCACTCTCTCTCGGGTGATCCCCCTTAGTCACCCGCTCTTGGGTGTCCCCCCTTAGTCACCCTCTCTCGGGTGTTCAGGCTTAGTCACCCTCTCTAGGGTGTTCCTGCTTAGTCACCCTCTCTCGGGTGTTCCAGCTTAGTCACCCTCTCTCGGGTGTTCCCACTTAGTCACCCTCTGTTGGGTATTCCCGCTTAGTCAAAGGTCAAAGGAGTAAAGGAGCGCAAGTATCAATTAACAAAAATACAAATTATGTGAAGATAAAAAATTATGTGCAACTTCGTGCAAAAAAACAACAATAAAACATGCAAGTGATCAAACAGATATACTTAGATTTATATGTTTATATATTTTTTCTTATTTTTTCTTATTTTTTCACTGTTGATTGGAGATTTCAAATTGATGTATATCTCTCAAAGAAAGAAAAAAATAAAAGATAATAGTGCTTTCTGTCGGACAAAGTGATGTATTGAGTTGAAAGATATCGACAGTACTCACGAATTTAAGAGCAGTATACTGCTCTCTTTTTAGGCAAATAAGGAGATCCCTGGCAGTATGTAGGGAATAATGATGTCAGCTGCTTTGCATGAGGGCTCTCCCGATGTTTAGTATCCAATCACATATATAAAAAGGAAAATGCCACCATAGTAAAGTATTGTGCAAACAAGATACTTTAATTAAGGAATAAAAATGAAGGTTTACTTAAAAGTCTGTGAGTACAATTACGTAACTCACAGAAGCGCTTGGTTAAAAAACACAGAACTCTGCCTGCAGCAGGTGGTGATCATGTAGCAGGAACAGAAAGCACCAGGGATTTGAAGCAACCGCCGGATAAATCAGCTGTTTTCACAGATCTTCACAGTAGCTGAAATGTACAATGTCACGGAGAGGAGGGGACGTGTCACAGACGCGTTTCGCCAAGCGTGGCTTCCTCAGGTGCACACCTCCCTCCTCTTGGTGTGTCTCTTATATCTGTGTTTTGTGGGCACACCTCCTCTCCGTATTGGCTTCTAATTGATGCATTTCTCACTCCACCTGGTTAGTTAAATTAGCAGGGTTTTCATCTCTCCATATATATAAAAACAGCTTGACATCCAGAAATTCAAAAACGAAATGAAAACAAAATAAAAACAGCACATTATATTTATAAAACAGCTCAGTTTCATTGGAAAACATCGCAGCATCATGGGTTTACATAATATTGTTCAAAAACAGTCTAATATCTATCAAAATATCTTGATTTAAAAAAGAAAGTGCAATTGTTGCATTAAAGTGTCCTAGCATGGTATCTTTGCAACATCATATTGTTCTATTGTGTGATAAAAAACATTATGGGTATATGCGATGTCGCTTACACATAAAATAGTATATTAAATAACATTATAATCGTACATCAAAGAATACATTTATTTTATACAGAATTATAAAAAAAAAAAAAAAAAACTTACTGATCTCTGATTTGTGTAAAGATATTCTAGTAATAGACTATTGTAACGGTCGTGTTCAGGAGATGGACCACAAGTGTAGATGAGGCTATAGGGACACTCACTAAGTACCGTAGGTAGCAAGTATTGGTCTTCACCTTAATGACTACACACCCTTGGTTGAGCCGCCGGTGGTATGTCACCAAGGATTTTGCTGGAACACTTACTACCGGATACTCAGCAAGTGGAGCCCGTATAGGATCGTACAGGAATACAGGCAAACGGAGAGTCAGGAGACAGGCCGGGTCACGGACAGGAGAGATACGGATAAACAGGTCACTAGCAGAAATCGAGGCAGGCGGCGGACGGAGAATAGTCAGGAACAGCAGGGTCATACACAGAATAATCAGGAATGCAGGAACAAACGGATGGAGAATATAGGGACGAACCGGGTCAGCAACAGATAAACGGAGTCAATCAGGAGTCAAAACGCTAGTGAGATACACAAGGCACTATCACAGGCAAAGGTAACCTGTGAAATGACCGTTTAAATACACTACCAATTGATCAGGACACACCTCTGATCAATTGGCAAGGGAGGGGTTAATTTAATAAATAGCCCTTTAACTGGGCTCATGAATATTCATGAAACACCCGTTCGCGCATGCGCGAACGGGTGCGTGACGTCACTGAGCGCGCGTCTTACTGGACGCGCGTCTCAGCATCAAGGGAAGCTGGGGCTCTCACTCTGAGCCCCAGCCGACGGGATGGCGTCCTCCTGATCCGCGATGGCGGCGGATCAGGAGGTAAATCAAGGTAGGTGACACTACCCCTCCCCCGACGGGAGACATACTGGCTACCAAGACCCGGCTTGAGAGGAAACTTGGAATGAAAAGATCGGAGTTTCACAGGAGCATGAACATCCCTAGCCGGTATCCAGGAATTCTCCTCAGGACCATAACCCTTCCATCTAATTAGATATTGCAAGGAGCCTTGCCGGAACCGAGAATCCAAGATAGACTGAACTTCGTATTCTTCATCCCCCTGGAATAAAACGGATTCGGGAACTTTGAGCATATGAGAGTATTTGTTAGTAATGGCAGGTTTCAATAAGGACACATGGAAAGAGTTGTTAATGCGTAACGATTTGGGAAGACACAAAGAGAAAGAAACGTCGTTGAGTCGAGATTGAATCTTATAGGGTCCTATATACTTTGGCCCCAATGTTTTGGCAGCTTGACGAAGGCGGAGATGTTTTGTAGACAGCCAGACCAGTGTACCAGGTGTAAGGACAGGACCCACCGACCTGTGTTTATCTGCGGCTGTCTTCTGTTTGACCTTGGCTTGACGCAAAATATTGGCCAGGCGAGACCAATGGTCTCGGATAGATAAAACTTGGAGGTCAGCGGCAGGAACCTCAGTGAGAATGCGATCCTGAGGCCATAAGGTGGGTTCATATCCATGAACGGCCTTGAAAGGGGACATCCGGAGAGATTCATGGTAAGAGCTGTTATAGGACCACTCGGCTAGGTATAAAAGATCAGACCAGTCAGATTGGTCGGCAGACACATACATTCTCAGATATTGTTTAAGAGCTTGGTTTGTACGTTCAGCCTGACCGTTGGATTGAGGGTGGTGAGAAGAAGAAAAATGAAGTTCGATATGTAGAAGTTTGCATAACGCCCTCCAAAATTTTGAGACGAACTGAGGACCTCTGTCAGAGACAATCGATTGCGGAACTCCGTGCAGACGAATGATTTCTTTAAGAAAAATATTAGCAAGCGTGCTGGAGTTAGGTAACTTGGGGAGTGCGATAAAATGAGCCTGTTTGCTAAATAAGTCGACGATGACCAGGACAGTAGTGTACCCATGAGATATAGGTAAATCAGTAATAAAGTCCATGGCTATATTAGTCCACGGTCTGTCGGGTACAGGTAAAGGGTGTAGTAATCCAGAAGGACGAGTACGAGGAATTTTGTAACGAGCACAAACAGGACACGAGTGGATGAAAAGAGAAATATCCTTCAACATTGAGGGCCACCAAAAATATCTCTGAAGTAAGAATCGTACATTCTGTTTGCCCCTATGACCTGCCACAGGGGATTTATGACCCCAGGATAGTACTCTTTTTCTGAAGCGGAGCGGAACGAATAATCTGCCAGGAGGTGATTGACAGTTCTTTGGTTTATTTCCTTGTGACTTGGATATCCACCATATTAAGGAACTTTGTACAGTAGCTACCATCTTGGACGAGGGTATGATGGTTTCTACAGGATGCTCGGTTAACGGAGTCTCAAATTGTCTGGATAAGGCATCTGCCTTAGTATTTTTTGAACCAGGACGGAAAGAAATTATGAAGTTAAAACGAGTAAAAAATAGAGCCCATCTAGCTTGACGTGGGTTTAATCTTTTGGCCTTTTCAATATAAAGCAAATTCTTATGATCAGTGAGGATGGTGATGGGGATTTCTGTACCTTCAAGTAAGTGACGCCATTCCTCCAAAGCTAATTTAATGGCTAACAATTCCCGATTACCTACATCATAGTTCCTCTCTGCGGAAGAAAAAGACCTTGAAAAATAGGAACAAGGGTGGAGTTTATTGGTTTTCTGATCCCTTTGTGATAATATAGCGCCTGCTGCAATTTCCGAAGCATCGACTTCCAATACAAATGGTTGGTTGGTTTCTGGTCGTTTAAGTATGGGTGCAGAGGTAAAAGCCAATTTCAATTTTTTGAAGGCGGCAGTAGCTTCGGGTGTCCAATGTTTGGGGTTGGCTCCCTTTTTGGTTAGTGCAATGATGGGGGCTATGACACGAGAGAAGTTATGGATAAATCGTCTGTAGTAATTGGCAAAACCTACGAATCTTTGTACTCCTTTGAGGTCAGTGGGTTCCTTCCAATCATTAATAGCTGAAAGCTTGTCTGGATCCATCTCTAATTGACCAGCAGAGATAATGTAGCCTAAAAATTTTATTCGGTTGGATTCAAATTCGCATTTCTCTGCCTTGGCGAAAAGGGAGTGATCCCTAAGACGTTGCAACACTTGTCTGACATGACTGCGATGTTCTTCAAGGTTTTTGGAATATATTAAAATGTCATCCAAATAAATCATTACGTGGGACAGAAGTAAGTCCCTGAAGATATCATTCATGAACGTTTGGAATACAGCTGGCGCATTACACAACCCAAACGGCATTACCAGGTACTCATAGTGGCCGTATCGGGTATTAAATGCCGTCTTCCATTCATCCCCTTCCTTGATGCGGATCAAGTTATAGGCCCCCCGAAGATCTAATTTAGTGAAAATCGTGGCATCCCTTAATTGATCATACAGTTCAGTGATGAGCGGTAGAGGGTATTTGTTCTTGACTGTGATCTTGTTAAGTCCCCTGTAATCAATACAGGGACGGAGGGATCCCTCTTTTTTAGCCACAAAGAAAAAACCTGCTCCTGCTGGGGATGCTGAGGGTCTGATAAATCCTTTATTTAGATTTTCTTCTATGTATTGGGCTAAGGCCTGATTTTCTGGACTTGATAAAGGATAAGTATGACCTGTGGGAGGACTGGATCCACATAATAATTCAATAGCACAGTCATATGCCCGATGTGGAGGTAAGGACTCTGCTTTCTTTTTAGAAAATACATCTAAGAAATCCCAATATGGAGATGGTACAATTTTCCGGGGATCTTCGGTAGGTAAATCAAGAACAAGATTGACTTTATGGAGGGTTATACAACAGGATGTTTTACACCGATTGCTCCAGGAAGTAATTTGTTTGTTTTCCCAATCAATACAAGGATTATGGAGTTGTAACCATGGCATCCCTAAAATGATAGGTATGTGAGGACTCTGCAATATATCAAAATGTAATTCTTCAGTATGACATATTCCTACTACAACTCCCAGAGGTTCAGTCTGTAAAGAAATGATTCCTGTACCCAGCGGAGTCCCATCTAATGTGGCGACAGCTGTCTTTTGGGTTTTGTTATTAAGATGGATCCCTTGACGAAGAGCCCATGTCTCATCAATAAAATTCCCAGCGGCCCCTGAATCTATGAAGGCTTGTGTGGCCATTTGGTGGCCTCTCCACTGGAGAGTAATGGGTACATACATTCTTTGGTTGTCTGGAGGCATGATCATAGAAACGCTCAGTGGAGAACCTCCTGACTCCACCAAGCTTAGGCATTTCCCGATTTTTTAGGACAGAGAGCTACCAAGTGACCTTTTTGGCCACAATACATACACAACCCTAGAGATCGTCGGCGTTGTTTTTCTTCTGGAGTTAACCGAAGAACTGGACCTATCTCCATAGGTTCTGCACCGGGAACGTTACTTTCGGTTGTGGGTTTGGGGTAAGGTGAACGAAATGGACGAGAAGGTTTTCTCTCTCTGTCTCTATCTTTCTCCAATCTTCTTTCTTGATCTCTAGCTTCTAATCTTAGGCATAAGGCAATCAGGTTTTCTAGATCGTGTGGTATATCTCTATATGTGAGAGCATCTTTGATGGATTCATTTAAACCTCTGCGAAATGCAGCCCGTAAAGCGCTAGCATTCCAGTCGGTCTCGTAGGCCAAAGTGCGGAACTCCACTGCATATTGAGCTACAGTTCTTCTCCCTTGGAGAAGTTCCATCAGATTTGATTCTGCAGCTTCACGTCGACCAGGGGCGTCAAATACCGAGCGAAAAGCAGCTGTAAATTCATCTGCATCTTCCAGAAGTATAGAGTTCTGTTCCATAAGTGGGGTGGCCCAGGCAAGAGCTTCTCCCTTTAACAGGTTGATAATAAAGGAAACTCTGTTGAAGTGTGAAGAAAAGGTCTGTGGTTGTGTCCGAAAATGTAAAGAACATTGATTTAGAAAACCCCGACATAATTGAGGTTCACCAGAATACTTCTCAGGAAGTGGCATTTTTGGTGGTTTCACCAAGGAAGCAGAATGAGTAGCGGTCTCGGCCATGGTTCTGGAGGACGTAGACGAACCAGTCATTTGACGTAGAAGATCTGCAACTTCATCCACTTTCCTCTCAAGAGACTGGAGATGTGTAGCATGGGTCATCAGGACTTGATCATGCGTGTCCTGTCTGGACGAAATCCTCGCCATATCTACGGGATCCATATTTAAGGCCTGTGATAAATGTAACGGTCGTGTTCAGGAGATGGACCACAAGTGTAGATGAGGCTATAGGGACACTCACTAAGTACCGTAGGTAGCAAGTATTGGTCTTCACCTTAATGACTACACACCCTTGGTTGAGCCGCCGGTGGTATGTCACCAAGGATTTTGCTGGAACACTTACTACCGGATACTCAGCAAGTGGAGCCCGTATAGGATCGTACAGGAATACAGGCAAACGGAGAGTCAGGAGACAGGCCGGGTCACGGACAGGAGAGATACGGATAAACAGGTCACTAGCAGAAATCGAGGCAGGCGGCGGACGGAGAATAGTCAGGAACAGCAGGGTCATACACAGAATAATCAGGAATGCAGGAACAAACGGATGGAGAATATAGGGACGAACCGGGTCAGCAACAGATAAACGGAGTCAATCAGGAGTCAAAACGCTAGTGAGATACACAAGGCACTATCACAGGCAAAGGTAACCTGTGAAATGACCGTTTAAATACACTACCAATTGATCAGGACACACCTCTGATCAATTGGCAAGGGAGGGGTTAATTTAATAAATAGCCCTTTAACTGGGCTCATGAATATTCATGAAACACCCGTTCGCGCATGCGCGAACGGGTGCGTGACGTCACTGAGCGCGCGTCTTACTGGACGCGCGTCTCAGCATCAAGGGAAGCTGGGGCTCTCACTCTGAGCCCCAGCCGACGGGATGGCGTCCTCCTGATCCGCGATGGCGGCGGATCAGGAGGTAAATCAAGGTAGGTGACAACTATATTCTATATATTAAAGGATGTGTGGGCTTTATATGTGTCCATTCTCATGTATGTATGAATGTATAATAGAGCTCAATAAACGTTGGGTGAACAGATTAAATTACGTCTGCATTAACATTTACCCGTTAATACCTTCTAAATACATGAATATATATCAAAAGGAACATGGACATTCAACCTAATTTATACAAAAGCCACTTCAAAATAAATTTCTCTTATCACATGTATGTAGGGGTCATACAATACTCGAATGTGTATCAATTCACATATACCTAGAGCATAAATTAGAAGAAAAATGTGAGAAAATTGTAAATATCATATATCCATATAACAAAAAAGAGGAAGAAAAAGAAAGAAGGAAAGAAAAAAGAAAAAAAAAAAGAGAGAAAAAAAAAGGGAAAAAAAAGAGAAGAAAAGGGAAAAAAAGAAAGAAAGAAGAATTCGTAGTAAAGTGCTTGTATATGAGGTATTGTAGGGGGATATTCAAAAAAGGAATTTTATAAAAAATTGAACAAATCAAATTCTATATTTAGGCCCAAAGGAGCAAGGGTCTTAAGGTTGTAAACCCACTTCATCTCAATTTGTCCTATTTTTCTAATGAAGTCTTCTCCCCGCCAATGTTTTTTTAAAAGTACTATCCCCATAAAGTGCAAGTTTCCAGGGTCTGCTTGGTGATGTGTGGTGAAGTGCGAGGATACGCTATGTTCCATGTATTTATTCCGTATATTGTTCATGTGTTCCCCTATTCTTTTGTGTAGGGGACGAGTGGTTCTGCCTACATACTGCAAGCCACAGGGGCAGGTTAATACATAAATGACATTATTCGATTTACATGTTATTAATGATTTAATTTCGTATTCTTTTTGGTTATGATGGGAACTGAATTTTGAGATCTTATTGCCCCTCATAACTCGACTAGAGGTACATGCCTTGCATGTTTTACATCTGTAGAAACCATCAAAGATTCCAAAGAACGATTTTTCTTTTTTATTTTCTTTCAGGCAGCTTTTACTGAGTACAGAACCGATATTCGGGGCACCCCTATAGGTGATGCTTGGTTTCTCAGTTAGAATATTCTTGAGTATTGGGTCTTTCAGCAAAAGCTGCCAATGTTTATGGAGGCTTTTCTGGAGGTATCTATAATCCTGACTATAATCAGTTAGCAGTGTTATTCTTTCTGCTCCTATGGTTTTATTTACTTGTGTCTGGTTATTTGGTTTATTTCTAACCTCTAACAAAGATTTTTGAATGAGATCTTCAGGGTACTCTTTGTCCCGAAAGTCTGTACATAACTTCATTGTTTGTTCTAGGAAAATGGCCTCATCTGTACAGTTTGTTTTCAATCTAGAAAACTGATTTTTTTGGAATATTGGTGAGCCATGGAGAGAAATGGCCACTATCAAACCTGATGTAGCTGTTGACATCCACATTCTTAAAGTGTGTCTTTGTTTTTAAGATGTTGTTTTCAATATAAATGTTTAAATCGAGAAATGTAGCTTTTTGTTTATTGTATTCCCAAGTGAGTTTGATATTCCAATCATTTGAATTTAAATAATTAAGGAAGGTGGTTAATGACTCTTCACTCCCCTTCCAAATAAAGAAAATATCATCAATATAACGTTGGTAGGACACCAGGTTTGCAGCCCAATCACACATCCCATAAACATGACACTCCTCCCAGAATGACATGTAAAGGTTTGCGTAACTGGGGGCAAACCTGCTGCCCATGGCTGTCCCCTGTAACTACAGAAAAAAGGACTCCTGGTACCAGAAAAAGTTATTAGTCAGGATCCATCTTATGCCCTCCAATATAAACATCTTTTGGTTCTCCGGGAATTTGGTTTCCTTTTCCAAAAAGTGCTTAACTGCCTCACATCCTCTTTCATGTTTGATGCACGTGTATAAAGATGTCACGTCACATGTTACCAAAATATATTCACTGTGCCATGAGATGTTTTTTAGTGTATTAAGCAGACTAATACTGTCTTTCAGATATGCTTTAGTTTTAGTGACTAGTGGCTGCAGTTGTCTATCTATATACTGGGGATAGATTCGATGAAATGGAGTTGATCCCTGATATTATCGGTCTGCCCGGTGGGTTTTCCTTATCTTTATGGATTTTGGGGAGTATGTAAAATGTGGGTATTCTGGGGTGCATGACAGTCAAAAACTGATACTCGCTCTTAGAGAGAATGCCGGATGTGTATCCTTGATCTAAAAGTAAAGTTAAACTTTTTTTCATTTCTGCAGTGGGATTGTTTTTAAGTTGTTTGTAAACTGAAGTGAATATTTGTTTATTGCATTCGGCCAGGTATTTAGGAGTATCTAGAATCACAATACCCCCCCCCCCTTATCCGCGGGTTTTATAACTATACTTTTATCAGTATTTAAATCTCTTAATGCTGTTTTTTCTTTTATAGTTAAATTAGGAGTTCTATGAAGTGTTTTTGATTTATATTTTTCCAGATCTTCCAGGACTAGTTTTTCAAAAATTTCTATAGCCCCAGATCTTAAATGATTGGGGTAAAAAGATGATTTGTTTCTTAATGTGGTATGTATATATTCAGACTGATTGTGCACTGTATTGGAGGACATAGGGGAGTTGGCAAAGAATTTTTTAAGGCAGAGGCTTCTAGAAAATTTTTGGATGTCTACATTAACGTCGAATTTGTTCATGTTTCTATTAGGAGCAAATTTTAAACCTTTATTCAACAAGGATATCTCATCAGTTGTTAAAACTCTCTCGCTGAGATTAAAGATCCCTACAGGGGCAATGTTCTGCCACTTTTTGTTCTTGTGTAATCTGCGTCCTGCTCTAAGTCCCCTTGTTCTGTAGGTCTGAATCTTTTCATAGGGGAATTTTGTCTCCAAGAGGTGATTCTCCTGGGGAGATTACCTAAAAAATCTCCCTCCTCCTCCCCATAATTGGCTAAGGCCAGAAAGCGGTTTTTCAGGGGTATTTGATTTGGGTTATTATATCCTGTATTAATTTGATTTGGGTTGTTATATCCTGTATTGGTTTGCTTTGGGTTATTGTATCCTGTACTGATATTAATGTTTCTAGATCTGTCCATATATGGTACATTTCCATGTCTCTTATCATTTGTCTTAGTCACCCTCTCGCGAGTGTTCCTGCTTAGTCACCCTCTCTCCAGTGTTTCTCCTGCTTAGTTACCCTTCTCAGACTTCACCCTCTAGTGTGCTCCTGCTTAGTTACCTTTACCTAAGGCCTTACCCCTTGTGTTTCTCTCTACCCCACCTCTGCTTTGTCTACAGTCCCTGCTATGGCTCTTTGTTTATCCTGCAGTTCCTACTCAAAACCTTTTCTTATTCTGCAGTTCTTTGCTAAAACTCCCCTTTTGTCTCTCCTTCAGTCCTTTTTCCAATGCCTATCTATTTGTTTCTATATCTGTTCTCACCCTGCACAATAAATAACATGCAATCAGACAACTCCTCTATCCCTGCACTGAAACTCAAACCTGACCTGGTAAAGGCCCTGACAATTATATGCAGATGACATATAACTTTGATATAACTTTTGAACTATAATATAACTTTAGCTAATCCAGAGAAGTCTGTACCAGAAAATGTATCACAAATCAAAGAATTCGGTTCATACTCCAACTATAAACTATAAACTCAATCTTACTAAAACTTAGGTGTTACATTTCAATTTGAATCAACAGAAACTAAAGAATCTTAAAGATCTAATACCAATCGATTGGAAAAATAAATGTGTTGAATATTTAGGAATAAAAATGTGTCAGAAATTTGAAGATTTAATAAATTTGAATTATTCTGGCTTACTTGATAATATGAGAATCCAATTCATGGAATGGAGACGCTGTGAAATATCATGGCTTGGAAGACTAAATATTATTAAAACCTATGTCCTGCCCAAGTTAATGTACCTTTTTAGGACTATCTCATTATCTGTACCCAGAGGCGTTGCTAGGGGTGGGCTACTGGGGCTATAGCCCCGAGTCCCCCCTTCATAGCCCCGAATGGAGACTCTGGGGCTAAAGTATTCTTTAGCCCCGAGACTCCAGGGCTGTAACTGTTAAAAAATTTTTTAAAAAAAATCCCCCGCTGAGCTTTCCTCCGTCTGGGACATGGTCCCAGAATCGGAGGATTGAGCTCACGCGGGGGTGATGGCTGATCTGGAGGAGAGGCTGCTATAGGGAGCTCTCTCCCTAGCCTCTCCTCCTCGAGGTGCGGCCCACAGGCAAGTGCCTGCAGTGTTTGCACCTCCTGGCCATGCAGAAACAGCGCGACGGGTGCAGGCTCCGCCCCGTCGCGCTGTGAGATCAGCATCCGGCAGAAGTTCCTGAAGACACGGTAAGGTAATACAAAAAAAAAAATTAAACATTTGTGGGTGTCTCAATGTGTGCAAGTGTGTGTCTCAGTGGGTGTCAGGGTGTCTCAGTGGGTGTCTGGGGGTCTCAGTGTATATAAGTGGGTGTCTCAGTGGGTGTCAGGGTGTCTCAGTGGGTGTCTCAGTGTATGTAAGTGTGTGTCTGGGTGTCTCAATGTGTGTAAGTATGTGTCTGGGTGTCTCAATGTGTGCAAGTGTGTGTCTGGGTGTCTCAGTGTGTGTAAGTGTGTGTCTGGGTGTCTCAATGTGTGTAAGTATGTGTCTGGGTGTCTCAATGTGTGCAAGTATGTGTCTGGATGTCTCAGTGTGTGTAAGTGTGTGTCAGGGTGTCTCAGTGTGTGTAAGTGTTTATCTGGGTGTCTCAGTGTGTGTAAGTATGTGTCTGGGTGTCTCAGTGTGTGTCTGGGTGTCTCAGTGTGTGTCAGGGTGTCTCAATGTGTGTGTATGGGTGTCTCAATGTGTGTGTGTCTCAATGTGTATGTCTGGGTGTCTCAATGTGTGTAAGGGTGTTTGCGTAAGTGTGTCTCAGGGTGTCTGTGTGAGAGAGAGATGGTGTGTGTGAGAGAGAGATGGTGTGTGTGTGTGTGTGTGTGTGAGAGAGAGACGGTGTGTGTGTGTGTGTGTGTGTGTGTGAAAGAGAGAGACTGTGTGAGAGAGAAATAGACAGTGTGTGTGTGAGAAAGAGAGATAGACGGTGTGTGTGTGAGAGAGAGAGACGGTGTGTGTGTTAGAGAGATAGTGTGTGTGTGAGAGAGAGAAAATGTGTGTGTGAGAGAGAGACAGTGTGTGTGTGAGAGAGAGATGGTGTGTGTGAGAGAGAGAGACACGGCGTGTGTGAGAAAGAGAGAGAGAGACTGTGTGAGAGAGAAATAGACGGTGTGTGTGTGTGAGAAAGAGAGATAGACAGTGTGTGTGTGAGAGAGAGACAGTGTGTGTGTGAGAGAGAGACGGTGTGTGTGTGTGAGAGACGGTGTGTGTGTGTGAGAGAGAGAGACGGTGTGTGTGTGAGAGAGAGACAGTGTGTGAGAAAGAGAGAGACAGTGTGTGAGAGAGAGAGACGGTGTGTGTGAGAGAGAGAGACAGAGCGAGACGGCGTGTGTGAGAAAGAGAGACGGTGTATGTGAGAAAGAGACGCAGTGTGTGTGACAGAGCTCATCTGGGCTCTAGCCCCAGATCATTGGAAGACTTAGCAACGCCCCTGTCTGTACCTAAAAAAATGTTACCGCAGTTTGAACAGATCTTCTCGTCCTTCGTTTGGAAGGGGAAGACATCAAGAATCTACAGCTCTGTTTTAAGGAGAGGGTTACATCAGGATGGTGTTAACTATCCAAATGTTACCAAAATGTATTAAACATGTATGGTTTTTCATTTCTTAGCTTGGAAACTGAAGGATTACTCTGATCTAGGCTGGTGTAAATATGAGTAATGGAAATGCAATAATCTGGACGCATTTGGTTAATATTGGGTAAACCCAATACATCTGAACATAGTGGGACAGATGTCCAGATTCAAAAGGAAATTTGATTCAAATGACTCATTGACCGTTGAAACCCCCATAGAAGTTCTTCAGTTACTGATTTAGAATCTTGATTTAAAATCTTGGCTTGCATGTGAGATATGGCGAACATTTTCCTCCTTGCAAACATTTGAAGAACTGCAGTTAAAATTCAACCTCCCAACTACTGCAAAATTTTTATATATTAGAATTAAAAGCTATATTAATCCTAACCCTTTGAAACAATACCAATTACATACCCCCAAGAAATCTAAATCTATTATAAAGTGGGAGAGTTGGAGATTCTATACCTGATTGAGACATGGTTCTCGGCATGGATGAAAGTGAAGAAGGCGGTATTATGTCCCAACAACTTTGCATAAGATGTTTCATTCTGCCTCCGATAAATGCTGGAGATGCATGGAACTGCAAGGAACCATGACTCATATATGGTGGAATTGTAGAAAACCTAAACCTTTAAAGACAGAGTTGGAAAAACTTCTCCATGTTTTATTTGGATCAGATTGGAGTCTGACCCCTCATATCTTTCTGTTTTGTATAAGTATTTCATCGAGGAGCAGATCAAACCTTGATCTATTAATCCATATATTTGCAGCTTCTAAGATCTGTATTGCTCGCAAATGGAAAGAATAAGAATCCCCATCTTGGGCTCAGATACTAAACCAGATAAACTTCCAATACAGGATGGATAAATATTTCTTTATGTCAACTAAGAACATGGAGAAGTAGGATGTAATATGGCCCCGTGGAAGCACAACCTGTAATCCTCTATAATAATCTTCAAGTGTCTCTGCGTCCAGTCCCTGTGTCCGTGGGATTGCTCTACTGCGCATGTGCCCCACGTACAGCCGTTGGGACTTGGAACGCAAAGACTTCTGTCAGAACAGTGTTCTGACAGGCAGGGCCGGCCTTAGGGGTGTGCAACCTGTGCGAGCGCACAGGGCGCAACACCCCAGGGGACGCCCTCCCGCCCAAAGAAAAAAAAAAAAAAGCCGGTAGAGGCACTGGGTGGGGGAGATCTGAAGATCCCCCTCACCAGCCCTCTGCTCGGCATGCTCTGCTAGCTTCCGGGAGGGGGCGGAGCTAACCGGCTGAGCAGTGTAGCTCCGCCCCCACCCTGTGAAGCAGAGCAGCGTCTGCTTCACGGGGAGCCACTGGCAGCATGAGAAAGTGCTGCCCGGCTCCCCTGCATTAAGCATGGAGCCTGCATTAAGCATGGGGAGCCGAGCAGCACCTTCTCTTGCTGACCTGGGCTCCCATTGAAGCAGACGCTGATCTGCTTCACAGGGTGGGGGAGGAGCTACACGGTTAGCTCTGCCCCCTCCCTGTATCCACCTTTGAAGGCAAAGGAAGGGGAGGGGTGGGAGAGAGAGACAGGGGCAGGGGGGGGAGAGAGACAGGGGCAGGGGTTAGAGAGAGACAGGACAGGGCAGGGGGGAGAGACAGAACAGAGGAAGGGCAGGAGAGAGACAGAACAGAGGAAGGGGAGGAGAGAGGCAGAATAGAGGGAGAGAGAGAACAGGTATGGGGGAGTTAGAGAGAGACAGACAGGGCAATGAAGAGGAAAGGGACAAACATGGGAAGGCAGAGAGATACATACATGGGGGGGGGGGGGGGGGGGCGCCATGGGGGAATCCCGCACAGGCCTGAACACTTAAGGCCGGCCCTGCTGACAGATTTCTCGAGCAAATTCTCCTGCGCAATCGCAGGAGAATTTACTCATTGCGCATGCACACAAAGTTACAGCTGATCACTCAGCTGTAACTTTGTAAAGACTGCGCATGCGCGAGCGGAGCGACGCTACCCACCTCCCGCCCCCTTCACACCACGCTAAGGTGGTAAGTAACACGGGGGGGACATAAGGGGGCAATATAGGGGCAAGCACCCTGGCGAGGGGGGAGCCTTGAGGGCTGCCTCATCTTGATGGGAGTTGTGATCCCCCTGCTGCATCAATAATACAGCAGGAGGATCACAACTCCCATCAAGATGAGGCAGCCCTCAAGGCTCCCCCCTCACCAGGGTGCTTGCCCCTATGTTGCCCCCTTATGTCCCCGTCCCCCCGTCCACATATGTTCTAGCGCCCGTTAATTTAACGGGCTTAATGTCTAGTACTCAATAAAGACAGTTGAGATCAGGGGAATGTCTTCTTGTTTTTTTTATTCTATATAGCTAACATTGATTAATGAATGATTATTTGATCATTATTACAACTATGCAAACTTTGCTATACTATTGGAATAAAGAAAAAGATATCTTCTATTTTAAAGTATATATTTACTGTATTTTTCATATATCGCAATAAATATAAAAAAAAAATATGGAAAAGTATTTTGCTTTCCTCATGAAGATATTTTTTTTTTCTCCTATCCCCTATGTTTCTTTTTGCAAAATATAAGACCTATAGTGTTTACTCTGCTGTTGAAATATTCTGTAACAATTGATCGGCAGGCTAATAGTGCTGCACAATATGAAACACAGGAACTGTGTTGCAGTAGCAGTAACACAAAGGATTAGCTTCTACCTTTTAGAAAGGAGGCTAAACTGTTTGTGTTACACTTGTATTTTACTAGGGTGTTTTTAATGTATTTAAAGGCATGATATTTGTTTGTCTGTGTGTCACTACTGACCAGGACAGAAATATTAATATATTGTAAGCAATGTAGACGAATTGGTGCATCAATAAAGATGTGTATTAAATAAAAGACCCCAAAACATTAGGCACTGGTAGTAAAAATTTAAGGAGCCACATCTACCTGACTTTTCAGATTTTTCTTCAATAACTTCATCAAGAATAATTCCAGTGTTGTATTTTATGTATTTGGTGGAGAGATTTGTGTTGTTATAAATTTCGATGTATATTTCATGCTTTGAAGTATATGTGTATACTAATATTTAGAATACATTTTAATTCACTATGATATGGTTAATAAAGATACAAGAGATAATGCACAGACTAGGGGCTTAAAATATAGAGAAATAAATAATAGGTTTTGGAAACAAAGAGGTCAGGGTTAGAACAGTCAAAGTCACAGACACACAGCCTCAGCGCTGACATGTACACACATAATACTTTGCTGGCACTTTAGTCTCATACCACAGGAAAGAACTGTTACTAATTGACTTGATTTACAAGCAGATAATTGCAATCACCATCACATTAAAAATAAACTGAACTATCAGGGATCAGCCCCACTCACTGCTAGATGATAGAAAGATTTTCATGTTCTCTTTTTCCACCTTATAAAAAAACCAAGCCATGTATATATTTTCATATATAAGGGTGTCAGGGGGAAGTCCAAAGGAATGTTAATAGTTGCATCCACTAATAAAGAATTGAATTTCATATATTTTCTAATGAGCAGCTTATATGGAAACAATTTAGAAACCAATGGACAGTTCTTGCTGGGGTGAGGGACCCCAGTCTTTCAGTGGTGTGTGCTTCAGCGTGCAGTAAGATTTTCAAGCTGGACAAGCGATGTAGCGAGTTTGTCTGGCTGGACTAAGTGGCTCAGCAAGGTAGTCTGGCTGCATGAAGGTGGGGGGCTGACTGTGGACCACGGGGTTGGAAGCAAAGAAATTACGATGTAGCAAGACCGGTATCCCGGATCAGTACAGATGGGAGATTGGAGCATGAGGTACAGTAGGTTTGGCAAACACTGCCAAGGGGTGCAGCATGATGTCTCTGTCTGGAGTCAGAGTGTGCAGGGATACAACTGCATGGCTCTATGACCGCGCAGGCGCCCCCTCTCCCCACCGCGTAACATACTGGAGCTGTGCATTGAAACGCACAGAGCTGGGATGTGCTACATTCACACATTAGCTCCAGCAATTCCTCCATCTTCTACAGACACCCAGAAGCATAGGCTGCGCCTTTTTCTTCGCACTCTCCAGCCCTGATCTCATCACTGCTAGAAGCTGGAGGGCTCACGCGCGCTCCCGATTCACTTCAGCGCGGGCACCGATCCAGCAGCAGCAACCGTGAGCTCGCCCCCGCCAAGACCCTCCTCCATTCCAAGCAGCTACATCCTCTTGTCAGCAGCCTCTCCGCACCTGCAGCTGAAGCATCCTCTGCAGGGTCAGAGCTGGCACAGACTTCCCCATCTCAAGCCACTGACTCCAGGTAGAGAACCCCCAAACCTTTGTCAATGGAAATGGTCTCCTCGCCCTTGCCAATCTCTCCCGTCATGACTAGTGGATTGGAAACAACTTGCCACTTATGGATATGACCACCAAAAAGCTCATTGTGCATCTGCTTCATGAGCTCCAGAGCCTGGCTACATACTACATATGCACATGTTGTAGTATATATTGCCCATAGGATATGATGTGGTTGCTACATATTGTCAAGTACCCTGGCACGCTCATTTGATGTTATGCCAATTTCAGTATCTGACTGGCAGTCCCATTGGTCACCGGTGTTTTGGTGATCCTATGCACATCAGCTGCAAATGCAAAAAGTGTTTCGTTCGGAGCTGGATTTTATCATCTGGGATAGATTGCAACACTGGTTTTGTAATATCCAACTTTTCTGTTGCACCAATGGGGGTATTGGTATTTGATTATTACTTGAGATGAATATATCTCTGGTGATAGAATCCAGTCCATTATTGTTAGCAAGGATCTGATTTTCCAACTGGCCACAGCACATGGTACTGTACAGGTATATACACTGTGTACAGTACATACAGACTTCATTATTGTGCTCATGGACCCTGCATGCAGACACGCATTGTAAGTTGAATCCGCTGTTGGTTGCCTAGTGATCTCTCTTCTAAGTGCTTCTTTAATAATGTTATTTTTCTATCTCAGGTGGCTGTTTTACATCTTCTTGAGTGAAATATGGGTATCAACCTGCCATTCGGTTCAAGGAAAATAGTTTTATTTCTCACGCTGGTGATGTGGGAGTCATCAAGGTGAGATTATGTTTATTAAGTGTTTATACATGTGAAAATAGTTGACTGTTTTTGCTTTATGTGCGGATTTATGATTTGTTTTCTAGGGTTTATACCTCTAGAATTAAGTGGAATTGGTGACCATATTGTTATTCTAACACAAACTCTATTATCAATATGTATCTATTCAGCAACATTGAGCCAAACAGTACATCTATTATGTGGTAATATGATGTAAGCATACTTCTCATGCAAGTTATTGGATATATTTACATACTCTTAAGCAAATGTCATGATAATGGTTGCCTTGGTTGTTAATATTCCACATGCCTACAATGTGCTCATTAAATAAATCTATTACATGAATTAATCTTCACAAGTCAAATGCTTATTGTTTTCTCACAACTGTATCTAAAACATGCTTAATATCATACTATATCCAAATAAATCCTTTGCATTTACTTCTAACATTGTGCAAATTAGCCCTTATACGTGCAAATAACAGTCGTGTCCTGGGGAAAGGAATGACATGAAAAATACAAAGTGATGTTACCTTTTGTTGGAAATTGTCTTGTCCTAGTGCAACAGAAGTTGTATCTCGTCAACCTCTAGGTGGCGATAGTGGACAGTGCCAACATCTAAACCAATATAGTACTGCTTGGTTTGTTAGGCACGTTTTATTATTGTTGATTGTTCTGAATTGATATTAATATATACAAATTGTCAATTTTTCTTGGTAATTTATACTTAACATTATGTCTTATCCTTGCAGCTAATTGAAAGTTTATATTTCTAAATAGATTTTTTTTTTTTAAATAACATTAAAAACAATCAACACAATTGTTTGCATCCCCTTTAGTCTGAATACTTAAATAAGCATTGCATATCAGCTGTTCTTATAATCATTTCTTACCATCTTTTAAATTATTTTTTTTTATTATCAAGCATATTTTGAAATTTTTAGACTATCCAAATACTATATTTTCAAAGAAATTATTAGCACGGTTTAATGGATACTAACATTATATCTAATGGTATAGTATGCATTCACATTAACTAACCTATGTGTCCACATTACCATCTAGAATATAAATGTGTATATAAAAAAAAAAGGGAGAGTGCACAGCGCTTAAATATAAAAAAGGGGGGGAGGAGGAAATAATGGAGGAATGTGTCAAAAAAATGAAAAGGCAGTGATAATAAGTGTATAATGAAAATAAGGAGGAATAAAGAAACACACTAACAACAGTGTGCAACACTCACCCACCAGCTGAAGAAGTTTTTTTACGAAACGCGTCCTGAGGGGTGTCCTGTTTTTGTGTCTGTGCTTATAGTGTATATTTTATACATATGTTCTGTACCTGGCCAGGTGAACAACACTATACTAGCAGTGGGTAAGGTTGTACTACTATATATATTTTATATATTATTTTATTCTACTTTACTGCTTATTGATATTATTTTTTTGTGTTTTTTCTACTCTATTTGTTTTTTTATATTATATTATTGTGGTACTAGACTCAACTATAGTCTTTTTACCTTATATCCATGTATATTTTGTGACAATAAATCTTTTCTATTTTTATAAATTATGTCTGGTTTTGTTTGGGGTATATTTTAGCGCTGTCTCTCTTTCTATTAATAAATGTGTATATGTTCATATACCTTTATTGCTGAAAGTGATATATATATATTCCATTATTAATTCAGCTACAAATGCTTTATAACCTTGATCCATTATATTGTTTTTCTTCTTTGGTGTGTATAGACAATGACTATTCCTATTATATCTGCACCTGATGAAGTGGCACATTTTGCTGTTAGATACCGAGACACTAGAGGGAGTTATGTTTTTGTTTATGCTTGCACATGTATGTAATCCAGAATGGATTACTAGTGTAAATTCCAAATGAAAAATACATAATATATTAATTTTTTTCCCAATTATAAAAGCTTTCACATATTATTTAAGTGGGCATCTGAGTGTGCAGGCTATATTTGCTACATTAAATCTAGTACACCACGCCTTTAATACTGTTTTATTGTTGTATTTGTAACTTTTGCTTAGATCTGTTGGGAGAGTTAATGTGAGGTTCACAGAACTGTTTCAAATTTTCATGCAAATATGAGTTACATAAAGAATTTTAATTTTATTACAATAATACTGTAATAATTATGTTGGTATACTAAATAAAGGCAACAATTCTTTTTTTTTAAATACATATTTCTAGTTTTAGATAATTGAGCTTGGATTGTGTGACTACTAATAAACCATGTGTATTTATAAAAGAACGTTTTTCTCCTTTCTAGGCGAGGGCTTGCAGATACTTTGGATGATGACGCAAAAAATAACATCACTATATTTACAAGAATTTTAGATAGACTTTTGGATGGATATGATAACCGTCTAAGGCCTGGATTAGGAGGTAATGTTTCATTTTTATATATGTGCATAATTTTATAGAATATAATATAAATAATATAGCTGTTAATATATAACATTTGTAAAGCATATGTTGAATATAATAATATAATCATATAATTAATGATAAATATCACAATTTACTGACTTGGCATATGCAATATTGTGTTCTCGGAAGTTTGTTTTATATGTTCTTTCATCATCCTCCCAATCTTTTTTGCACATAATTGTCCTGCACATATTATCATATTAAACATCTGGGTGTTTTAATTTGTACATGCTTCTGATATGCCTTTTTAAGTGACACTCTCAATGCACGGGGCAAGGATTATATATACTTTGTATCCATCTCATTTGGTATAATGCTGACATGGTTAGTATTTGCAAACTGCAGTATTGCAACTTTACCATCTATTACTGGTAAATCGTTAAACTCCCAGTTACAATAGATATTCTTGGAATGTAACTTTTTATAGTTCTTTTCTAACCGTTGTGAGATTTATTCTCAGTTGTTGTATTTTTTTTTATTATTCTTGCTAATCTGTCTATTTATCTATCTCTAAATCTATCTCCAAATTATCATGAAAACAGTCTACCATATAAATTAAATGGATGTTTATAAATTATGTCTTTTCAAAATACATAGATCTGTAATTGCTTGAATGAATCACTCCTTTAATAATGGTTTGAGCACACTGCTGTTATATTCATTATATTATATCTGCTCTGTTGCACTTTTATTATTATAAGGGGAAATAAGACACATGGGATCATTAAATATCCTATACACTGAGGGCATCATTATTTCTCATGTGCTAAGCCTGTGGCAAATGTCTTATTCTCTTATTTTTCCCTAGAAAGGTTTCTTGTCATTCTAACTTTATTTTTTCTAACTAAATAACAATGCAAAAGCAACCTTCAGTACAATGTTTTCTTTACTTAGTATGTCAGTTTCATCTCCCGGTTATTATGCCTGTAAGTGGGTATTTTTCCATCTTTTAAAAATTTGTTTTGATGATAAGATAAAAAGCCTAACAAGAAGCACATCCCAGTACAGCAATTGTAGGATTCCAAACAGCTCATTGCAATTGTATTACAAAAACAGGGCAACTCTTTACATCATAGTTTAATTCTTCATAATTTCCAAACACTTATTCTAAATTAATGGACAAATAACCATTACAAAGTAAAACAAAATAAAGCAGTTTATTACATTTTGGTAACAATAGGAAACAAAATATTTCCAAATCCAGTAATAATCTTATATTTTAGATAATTGATGAAACAACCTAAGTAAGCTTTTGCTGCAATATCACCTATACCTTTTTTGTGTGTGAAGATATTTACTATTCCTGCTACCCAGAGTGTTATTAAACAAAAATCTACACACACCAGTCAAGCCAGAAGATTGCATCATAACTTATGTTGTGTGATCTTCACATTTGTAACCTTTCTAGTGACATCTCATTTTCTCTAGTTAAAGTGTATTTGACCTCCACACAGATGGGGATAACAGGGTTTGCTTCACGAAAACAATGCAATTTAGCCTGTAGATTTGGTGGCAACATTTCCAGCAAATGTATAGATGAAATAGTATGATTTAACTGAAATTGTATTTGTTGTCTTCTGCATTGTTGTATGTATATGCACTTCCACAATGCTCAATGCACCATCACAGAATGCTTGATGTGCAATACTCATGGCTCAAAAACACAGCCATATTTGTAGTTTTATCTGGATGTTAATGAGTTACTGACAGCACACAGAAAAAAGCTACAACCCTCAAATTACAGTAACTTTTTAACTAAAGATATACAGTAACATTTCCTTTTTCTGAGATGGACCTTCTGAGAACCTGTATATTACTTTGTATATGTTATAAGATACTTGGTCAACTATGAAATTAAATTGCAAACATATTTTGTAGATTATTTTAAAGGGACTGTCTGGTGACCTAAATGCATTTTCAAAATGTTAATGCATATTAAAATACATTCAAAGTACTTTACAATGCATATTTTACATTTTGCATTGCTCAAAATATGAAAATCCTACACGTTGATCAATTTGTGAAATTACAGCAGTTTGCAAGAAACCAGGACTGCCCACACTTGCTGAGTAAAAGACAATTTCCTCGATTTTTGTTTTTGCTGCAGGAACTACTAAGAATAATGCCATTCAAATGAATGGAATTCCCTGTTGTCTTGGACAATAAACCTGTACAGGACTATATATTATCTGCATTTAAGTTGATTGTTTTATCATGATGTTGTAATTTACATCTAATAAATGCCCGATTTGATGTTAAGAAAATATGTATCTGGATGCACAGATGAACTAGTTTTGACTATATAACACAGGAGTTGTTGCATCTTCTTTATTAGTATACCAAACTTAAATGGATGTTCCACTTAAGTGCTGTCTTTTTAAATATTAAAATCACTTGTTTGTGATTATATAGTGAGTGTGTTTGTTAAACCCATCCATTGTTCTAAAAAGAAAACAATCTTCCTAGGATGTCAGATTTTTTTTCTGGAACGCATAATATACTTGTTTGGATGGCTTTATATGATGTCATTCTTGGGAAGGTTACTGGAGAGAGCTGATATAGCCCCTGTAGGCATAAGTAAAAGTAGACATAGCTTTCCTCTTAACATTAAAAGGTTATTTAGGTTATAGCTTTTCTCTTAATAGTAAATGATTTTAGAAGGTATTTGCACTAAGCTCACTTAGTTTATTTTTGCATTATGGATTTGTAAAGCCTGCCAAAGTGGAACAGCAAGGGGTATGATGTGTTAGTCCATGTATACATACATACATACATACATACATACATACATGCCTGTTTACACATTTTAAGGCATAAACAAGATTAGGAAGTCTTCTGTCTCTTCCTGTTATACCGTAAGATAATTGTTAACAGTATATGTGGACATTTGGCTTACAACATATGCACAAGCATATATTTTTACTATCAAAAATCATTGTGAAAAAAATAAATAAAACAGAGGATATAATATGCAATAATATATAACTATCATTTTAAGATCAAGTATTTAGTTTTCCCAGGAGGGATAATTATTGTTATATAATGAATGGCAGCATCAACCTTTAAAGGGACACTACCACTTACATAAGATGTAACTAGATAACCTGGTCATTTAAAACAAACACATATATAAATCATATGCCACTGTTTTTTTTTATTTGATTGAATTAATTGCATATAAAAGCTCCTGTATAACATAGTGGGCAGGACTAGGTGGCTGTGTACAACTTTTTTTTTACCTGCCTTCCAAAACAAAGAGAAGAGATTGCCCTGATCAAACAGGATTATAACCCAGCCCCCTTGAGATGTAATAGTCACATTACCTTCACATTCAATGTAAGTCTTTGATAAGAATTCTGACTTATGGACTGTATTCCTGTGCCCCATCCCCAAAGTGAGAAAGTTGTGCTGTAAAGGGTGGCACCCAAAAACACTATATTTCACAAAATGGCAGTGCCATTGTTTAGTTACATGTTTTATTAAATACAGTCACATAACAAAAACAAAAGACAAATTTGACATCAACAATACAAAATAAAAAAATAATACCTTTTAATTTTTTGGTGGGAGTGTCCCTTTAAAATACCATAGGTTAAGCAATGATCCATCAGTTGGTAAATAACCCCTTCCCGACCTTATGACGAGTTAACTCGTCATAAGAGCCGCAGCATTAGCGACCTTATGACGAGTTAACTCGTCATGCAGTCTAGTCGGCGGTGCGCTCCGTGTGCACCGCCAGCTAGTCTGCAACGGGTCCAGGACTAAGCCTCGCACCCGAGGCAAAGCTCCTGGACCCGATCGGTGCATTTCCGGGCATGTGATCGCGGTGATTGAGTCATCACCGCGATAACATGCAAATTAGATGGCAAAGTCAGTGTGTTCACACACTGACTTTGCCTCTAATTCACTCTCTGTGCTTCACATTCTTATAGTGAAGCACAGAGAGTGACCTGTAAGTAAAAATAAACTAATAACATACACAGAGGTAAAAAAAATTTTTAAAAATAAATTAACCCTTTCATTGCTGATCACAGTTTTTAACTGTGATCAGTTTCCTTCCACTTTATGGCCCTCATTTAGTTTTTTTTTAACAGATTTTTTTATTTTTACAATTTATAAAGTTTTTTTTTAATAAATAAAGGTAATTTTAATAACCCCTGCATGCCTGTTGCATGATTTTTACTGATCTCACATTACACTCTTCATAGTTTTTTTCTGTCTTTTTTGTTTAGGGGGGTTTGGGAACCAATATTTTTCTTTTTTATTAGTTAGTTAATTAGGGGGGATAAGTGGGTCAGTGTTGCACTAGTTGTGTAGCTTATTATTGGGAAAATAATGGTGAAAAACCTTTTTTTTCCCACAAAAATTTCCTCTTTTATATGTATTTTTTAATACTAAAATGTAAATAATTTTTATGTATAGGGTATCAAAAGAAAGCTCTAACTGTCCTTTAAAAAACAACATATAACTTGTATGGGTACGTTAAATGAGAGAGAGGAAAAGTATGTTTCAAAAACCGCGTATATAAAAAAAAGCTCTGGTCCTTGGCCCAGGAAAATCCCTGGTCCTTAAAGGGTTAATGGGTTACAACAAATATTCAAGTATTCCAGTACTTTGCATTGACCATGATAGTGCACACTACCCCATGTACTTGCATTCTGGTCTGCTGACCAAGTAAGTCTACACGTGAACACACAGATTAATGTTACCAGGCAGCAGCATATATAATAAAATGTTCAAACTAAAATTACAATTGACATGTTTAAAAATAAACACTACATTAGCTGTTAGCAATTGTTTCCATGGTTACCAGATTCTTTGCCATCGCAGATGGTAACATTTAAAAAAAGATGTTTATTTTGTTATATGTGAAGGTCTACTCATTAAAGAGGGAATTGCAAGGAATTGAGATGGGAATTTAAAACTTAAGACCAAAGTAGCTGAGTTGGATAAATTCTCCCATTCAGCTGCATTGGAGAATTTTTCCAACTCGGCTACATTGGCCTAAAGTTTGAAAATCCAAGCGTGCAATTCTCTCTTTGTTAAGCAGACCCTCTGGTGTATCTAATATTAGACATAAATCAATGACACACATGCAATTAACAAATAAGCATCATTAAAGTTATTTAAAGTCTTCTTGGACAGAAACCTATCTTTCTTTTCAGCTATTAGGTGTGCTATTTTTCTCTACTTCCATTAGGTTCAAAGCTCTTTAGTTTGATTCCGAAGTGTGTTGCAGTTTGATATTCTTCAGTATTCACATTTTGCTTTAACCATTTATGCTACACACCCATCAGTACTGTCTTTAAATTTTTATTTATATTAATTATATTTACTTATTTTTTTCACCTTGTATTTGAACATTTTATACTAGAAATTTGGATTTGAACCAAAAACATTGGGTGTAGGAGGTCAATTACATTGACTAAAAAAAGTTTACATGATTAAACCAAACTACTTATTTGGGATAGTAATTGAAAATCAGCACGTGGCACTGAATTGTCCCTTAAAGGAACACTAAACTTTTTTTTCCACTTGAGCTTATAAAATAGAAGCACAAATGAAAAAATGAGTGGCCCTTCCAGAAGGAAAACTTTTAATGTATATTTCATCCTCAGAAGGGCAGCTGCCATGTTTCTAAATGAAACAGGCAGGCCAGTATATATCTAAAGGGAACACTCATTTTTTTAATCGTTGCTCCTTGTAATGAAGCAAAGGGTTAAAATAAAAAAGTTTAGTGTACCTTTAAAAGTCTAACTTATTAAAATCCTTATTCTTTGTAAAATTGGGTATGTAAAATTGGTTAGCGTGCCATTAGTTAAGCAACAAGCATCTGTGCCTTTCAGATTTTCTGCCTATCTTTGTACAGTAGCGATTAAGATTAATAAAAAGAAGAATATCTGAACGATATTACCATATTGGCTCAAATACAAGGGGAGTTTTTTCAGCGCAAATTCTCGAGATTCACCCTATAATCAGATTAGAAGTCTAGGATCCATAACTGTAGTGCTGCAGCCAAATGATGTCTGTTATTCTGTACCACAAAAAAATATGTATCATTTGTAAGAAAAGGAATCCTTGCATTAAATACACAAAACAGAAATAAACACATACCCCAGCTATTTTGGCCTAAGTTTTGCAACGTGGTTGTCTAATTACTGTTGCAGTAGGAAAATAAATTGAAGGGTCCCAGACAGACACTTTAATAATGTTACATCTTCTTCAGTGCAAAATTGGTATTTTAGAGATAGCAAGCTGAATAAATCCTTTTTCACAAAAAACCCATTTAAATAGTCACATGCAAAGTTTTTCTATCTAGTGTGAAAGGTGCACTTGATACCTTCCCCAAAATATTTTTGAAGAGTAACACCCAAGGCCCCTAGTTGGTATCACCTAAGGTTGTGATTCCCTTATAAAATTCATTATTACAGTGTGTTTGGTATAGTCATATTGGTTTGTATGACATACACATCCTGTGTCCCAGCTTGCTTGTTATTCAGCCTTATGTGTTTTTTTTCTTTCAAATGCTGTAATTCACATGTTATTATAACAAATTACAATGAACTCTAATAAAATCAGCAGTGCAAAACACCATGAATTTGATGGAAAATCCGTATGTTCTAGTTCTCTAAATGCAGCCATGAAACAATGAATTCCCTGTGTCTGATATTGAATGTTTCTTAAAAATCTCAGTAAGAGCATTTGGGAATTTTCTAGGTATATACAACATTGCAAGCTATATTCCCCGGGTTTTCAGTGTATTGTTCCACTGCATCATTTTATACTGAGGCACATTGTGCTCTTATTGCTGATGTGAATGCTATTGAGTCACAATATGACAGCAATAAACAAATGCAAATGTTTTGCTAGTAAGGCAATGTTCTACAAGCATTTCATTCCCAGTTAGCTACTTTACATATTTTTGTAGGATATCACATTATCCTGATCGGGTGTGCTTAGCTGCATTCACAGTGAGGGCATGCATATATTTTTTAAATCTTTAATATCATTTTTCTTACAGTACAGTATTTAGCATTTTGATTTTATGTGGAGAGAGTTGAATTTTGTGAACCCCACCAAAATAAATATGGGGGAGAAATCCAGCCAGAAATGTAAAATGTAGGTTTTGTGAAATAGGTTAGTACCCTATGCACCACCATGAGTGCTTTCAAGCTCTATATTCTATATTGGGGAATTTATTATTACATTACTGCTTATTAATATCATGGAAACAATTTACAAAGCTGATTATAAATACAATGGGAACACACAGCTACATAAGGTAAAGAGGGCCTAGTTAAAGCTGTAGTTACCTACATAAGGTAAAGAGGGCCTAGTTAAAGCTGTAGTTACCTACATAAGGTAAAGAGGGCCTAGTTAAAGCTGTAGTTACCTACATAAGGTAAAGAGGGCCTAGTTAAAGCTGTAGTTACCTACATAAGGTAAAGAGGGCCTAGTTAAAGCTGTAGTTACCTACATAAGGTAAAGAGGGCCCATCAAGAGGAAGTAAGGGATTAGAAAGGATAGTAAAGCAGAAGTGGTGGACAAAGTGTGGTGGATGGTCAACCCCACAATTACAGTAAGGCATAGTGTAATGGATAGGGTTTCCATCTGGCCGGTGTTTTAACGGCAAGCGAGTAAAAAAACTGGCATCAGGCCAATGTTAAGTCTACGGAGACAGTAGCAAGGCTGGTATTTTTCTGAAGAAAAGGTGGCAACCTTGGTAATGGATGGCGCCATACACTGACAAGTAGGATTTCTGTCTGCAGAGTCCTACAGATGGAGACTGTCTCACACTGATTGTTGTATCTGTCTCTGCAAAGCGTGGTGGCTGGAGACACTCACTGACAGTTGGATTTCTCTTTGCAGTTAAGTGGATGGATGGGGGCCAACAACACTAATAGACTTCTTCCAAATTGCAAAAGTCATGATAACATGATTTAGTGCAGATACCCACAACTGCAGAGAAGGTTTAGCATAGAGGTAAACCATCCGGATGTTTAATGATTGGCAGATAAGAGACATTCAGTTCATCCGCTCTTTCCTTATTTTGCACTTTCTGTGAAAAAAATCCTCAAGCTGTATCCAGTCCTTGGATTTCTCTCATTTACAGGATTGCCTTATGCTTATCAAATGCAAAGTATTTGATCATGAAGTGTACATTGAAATATCCTCTCTCATTCAAGTACTATTGTACAACATCCAGTGAATGTTACTATTACCCAATTTAGTGCTACTCATTTCATTTAGCAGGAGGTCAAAAGGCTGATGCAGTCCCATGAGGAATCAAACCTGCAACTCTGAATATTGAGCAGACTCTGCAGTTGGTGCACTAGCTGACTGAGCTATCTTTTCAGCTTATTACTTACTAGACTTGTTCCTAAATTATCATTAAGAGACCAAATTTAAAGGTGCCTATTCCAGGACATTTTATTCAGTCTTAATTGTTCTCATTTCTAATACAAAAATCAGATAGTAGAATTAAAAGACAACATATTTTAAAACTAACAAGTTTGCTGCTCAAACCCTATCCACAGTATAGTTTTACAAGGTAGAAAAAACAATAACCTGGACCACAGTATAAAAACAAGAAAGTCAAAAAAAGCTCAAACGGGACTTAAAAGTAGGGAGATGACATAGATCTCCATCACGTCGACAGACATAAAGGTAGATAATGTCAAATCAGCTCTCAGGTCCAACTCTTTTTCACACTGTAGCCACAATATAGTTTTACAAAAAAACAAAACTGGACCACAGTACAAAAAAAGCAATTGCTATTAAATTCACTTGAAAACAAAAACCTCTTGAGTGTCATGAGAGTAGACAGTGAAAATCACTGCCCACCCCCTGGCTCACAAAGATTAAACATGTCCTACGATCATCAGTCACACCCTCTTCAGCCCACGGAGCCCCCGCCACCCTCCAAAAAAAAAAAAGAATCCACCTATTTGAACAAAATGTAAAAATAAAAATTACTATTATTAGTTGGTTTCAAAGAACCCAGCAATAGGGCTAGGTCAGCCAATCAAACACCTCTTGCTATCTTTTGAAATCATAGCTGGGGTTTCCTTTGGTGTCTGCCATACATTGCCATGGACCCCCATGAGCGTTAGAGATTCCAGGGCCCATTTGGAGAGCACCTGTGATCTGGTTTTGTTGGGATGGGGGGATTTTTTTTTTATTTATTAAATGCAACTTGCCACTTGTAAAGAAGGGGAATTCCGGAAAGGGGGTTGGACATCGAACTCCAACTCACATCCCAATACAAACTACCTTAGTTTTCTTTGTGAAAAATAAGTTTGAGTTTATGTTAGTGAATAGCATGAGGAGGTCAAATTATTTTTTGCCCTGAATTAGTGTTATCTCTTGGATTTCTCTTGCATTTCTGTGTGCAAAACATGTAAGGCGTTCGCCCTATACCCGTTGTTTGTCTTGTCTGTTTCCATAATTACTCTGTGCTACTTATAACCATTTTTTTCTACAATGGAACATTAATAAAATGTTGTTATTTTTGGAATACTGAGAGACTGGGACTTTCTTCCTTTCTAGTCAGCTGGCATTCCTTTTTTTCAATTTTTCCTGCTGATTTCTAGACTGATGCCCTAGAGTCCTTCAACGTTACAGCATCCGGTACTATGGGGAGAAAGGGTCTGAATATTGGGGATTTTGAGCTCTCCTCTTATTTCTGTTTACTCTCAGATGATTCCCCATAAATATAAAAATACATCTAAATGTACAATCTAGCATTGTAAAACCCATGAATTATTTACTCTATGATAAACTTTTAAATTAATTTGATTTCAACGTCTGTTTCTCATTCTAGATCGAGTAACAGAGGTCCATACTGATATCTATGTGACAAGCTTTGGTCCCGTTTCTGATACAGATATGGTGAGTAACTTTGTTTTTTCTTGCACTTACCCTGTTTTATTTTTAGAATTGTATGAACAATTAAACACATTGGATATATTTTACTCTTCATTTAAGAAAAACAGATGGGTATATATTCTGAAAAAGAGTTTTCAGCAGACCAAAATAAGTACTGTATTTGCTCGAATTTGCAAATGTTCTGAAAAAGTTTTCTTGTCTTAAATGTAAGGTTAAAATGATGTCTGATAATAAGACAAAGTTCCAGGTCCCCTGCAGTATTGCAGAGAACCTGCATCCTCCTAGCTGGCAGCTGGTGGTTGTCTGTGTACTACACACAGACACCAATGCTGTCCAGCACTTCTGGTGGGTCTTCTGAGACAGAACAGGGGTACCGTGACCTCCTGGAGTTCTATCTCAAAAAGTCATGTTAGTTGTGTCAGGCATCATTGGAGGATGTCTGTGCACACCAAGCAGTGCCCGGACATCCTCCGACTGCCCCACTATCCCCAGTTAGAGTGCTGGGGGCATTTAGCAAGTATAAAGGAGCAATGGTATGTCTGGAGGAGCATTGACATGTCAGGGGGGCATATTGGTAAGTCTGGGGAGGCATTAGCAAGTATGGGGGTACATTGGCAAGTCTGAGGATGCATTGGCAAGTTTGGGGGCGAATTGCATAAAACATTTTAAAAATGTATTTTTATAAAAATCCCCCCTTTATAAAAAGCTGCTTGGAGCCCCCCAGATCCCCTAAAACATATAGGGGGCCAGGGCTAGTTGCCGCAATAATAAAAACAGTGCCAGGAGCTGCTCAATGCTCACAGCACCTATAATAAATATGAAGGGTCAGGGCAAGAGCCAAGTAGCGGGGCCAGAGCAAGTACCATTCCTTCTACTACTGTTAATGAGGCTGGGAGATTTCCAAATAGCACCTACTCCCAAAAAAGGAATGGACCAGTCACTTGCCCAGTTTTTATGGGCTGTTATTACCCCCCACCGTGATTGGGGTTACAACTAACCCCACATCCTCTGTATACTAATATTCCAGGGCCATACCGAAAGGGCCCAGAATCAAAATAAACAATATCCCCCAAGTAAATAATACAATCTACCCAAATTATAGTAGCCCCCCTCCAGGTCCAGCACCTTGCCCAAAGCCCCAGACAACTTACCAAATTAATTAAATTAATTAAGAACAATCTGGTGGTTTCTCCAAAGCAACATAATGAATTAATTAATTAAAATAAAATACACCCTAGCTACCCACCTCCTACCTCTAGAGGGGGACCTGCAGTGAGGGTGGGCAGTGATTTTTACCCCTGTGGCATACAAAAGGTTCATGAATAAGATGATTCCTTTATTAAATGTCCCCCAATAATCAGGTACACCCTCACTCCTCATCACCCCAGGGAACGGAGCCATTACAAAAAAAAATGAATCCATGCCCAAAATAACCAAACTGCTAATGCTAATCTCAATCTCAGATTTTGGGGAATAGATCCCACTGTGTTTTTAACTTGTCACAATGGCATGATCATAGCAATAGAAAGATGACACAGAGTTTAAATTGGCTTCACTGCTCCTACGGAGACTAAACCTGTTTCCTTACTTTTTATGTGCTTTAGATACTCTCCTTAAACAGAGGTGCAAATAGAAAGGTAGATTTATAGCAGCTGTAGAAATACAGTACATTCCATATATAGCTCATCATGTCCTTATATAACAACTGTGAAAATACATTTATCTCTCTCTCTCTCTCTCTCTCTCTCTCTCTCTCTCTCTCTCACTCTCTCTCACTCTCTCTCTCACTCTCTCTTTCTTTCTTTCTTTCTTTCTTTCTTTCTTTCTTTCTTTCTTTCTTTCTTTCTTTCTTTCTATCTCACTGACTGTCTGTATGTATATATATATATATGTCTCTCTGTGTCTCTTTCTCTACACAATAGTATGTGTGTCATTTTAGCTACCAGCCAACAAATGATTGGTCTACTCGAAAGCCCAGTCTTTTGTTGACCTCTACACTGTTATACAAATCCATCTTCTTCTTCTGCCAAGTATTGACTGTTCATAGCTAAAAGCATTTCCCACTTCAAACTAATTGTTTTCCACATTAGGTACCTTGGGTTATTACTGAATTACAATAAATCATCGCTGTGTCTGATGTATAAGAAACCATTTTCCGGTTTTCTAGCTTAATATTAAATAGAATTTCCTCATCGTGTTCAGCCCCTCTTGTCATATATTTGTTACTAATCAGCAAAACCACTTTGTATAAAAATAATGTACTGTATCTGTGCTATCAAGTATGTAGAATCAATATAGACAGCTTTGATAGTTCAATAAAAAGTTACATTAACAAAGTGTTAGATGTCATATTAAAATCCTACCCTTTTTGGTATAAATTATCATCTGTAGGTTTTTATCTTATATACAGGTTTATATTTTGCTTTTTAAATATGCTATGAACTGAATGCAAAAAAATGTCACATGCTACATGCTTACAGTTTACTTATGTGTAATGCTCAGTATGATCATTGTAAAGGGGATTTTAACCAAGAAGCTTGGTTATATATAGATATAGATATATAAATCTCTCTCTCTATATAGCTATATATTTAAATAGGATGACACTCCTCTCAGTCTCAAAAAATAGGCGCAACACCCTTGGGCCAGTTTCCTCACTGTGCCCAAAATATATCATAAAAGACAAAACCAAAGGAATGCACTCAAAACAATTTATTGATATTATAATTATGTTCCTTTTGGTATATTATTGTTCAGTAGTATTTTTATTCCTTGAACTTTCCTTTTATATGAGCAACAATAAAATGGTTATATCTTTTGAATAAGGAAATACATACACAAGACTACAATACCATTTAGACATTAGCGCATTATGCAGGAGTCAAAAAAAGTTTTTTATATGTTGGTATAATATAGTGAATAAATGTGACACCAGGTGTCGGAACCAGGTGTCGGAACTCATGCAATAACACCTTCCACCTTTAAACCTTAGTGCATACCATAAAAAATGGATAAGTTAAAAGCATTAGCACAACAGCAGAAGCAGTGAGGCATAAACTGAGCAAAACAAACAAATGTCTAGAAAGAAACTCAGGGATAAGGTTTACAAACACCGTGAGGTATATAAATATAGAAAAATTCAGAGATCATGAGCAAGTGGTAAGGAAAAGTGGTAAGGAAAATGTACATACATAATACAAGGTAAAACATCAAAATAAATCTAGCACTTTATAGGGGGCAAAAAAAATATGTGCTATAAACAGAATGTGATATATATATATATATATATATATATATATATATATATATATATATATATATATATAATTATATATATATCACTACAACACAAGAATGATCCTGACAACTAATATACAGATGAAAATTGTCCCATACATATAAAAACCAAAACATAATACAGGGAGTGCAGAATTATTAGGCAAGTTGTATTTTTGAGGATTAATTTTATTATTGAACAACAACCATGTTCTCAATGAACCTAAAAAACTCATTAATATCAAAGCTGAATATTTTTGGAAGTAGTTTTTAGTTTGTTTTTAGTTTTAGCTATTTTAGGGGGATATCTGTGTGTGCAGGTGACTATTACTGTGCATAATTATTAGGCAACTTAACAAAAAACAAATATATACCCATTTCAATTATTTATTTTTACCAGTGAAACCAATATAACATCTCAACATTCACAAATATACATTTCTGACATTCAAAAAAAAAAAAGGTGACCAATATAGCCACCTTTCTTTGCAAGGACACTCAAAAGCCTGCCATCCATGGATTCTGTCAGTGTTTTGATCTGTTCACCATCAACATTGCGTGCAGCAGCAACCACAGCCTCCCAGACACTGTTCAGAGAGGTGTACTGTTTTCCCTCCTTGTAAATCTCACATTTGATGATGGACCACAGGTTCTCAATGGGGTTCAGATCAGGTGAACAAGGAGGCCATGTCATTAGATTTTCTTCTTTTATACCCTTTCTTGCCAGCCACGCTGTGGAGTACTTGGACGCGTGTGATGGAGCATTGTCCTGCATGAAAATCATGTTTTTCTTGAAGGATGCAGACTTCTTCCTGTACCACTGCTTGAAGAAGGTGTCTTCCAGGAACTGGCAGTAGGACTGGGAGTTGAGCTTGACTCCATCCTCAACCCGAAAAGGCCCCACAAGCTCATCTTTGATGATACCAGCCCAAACCAGTACTCCACCTCCACCTTGCTGGCGTCTGAGTCGGACTGGAGCTCTCTGCCCTTTACCAATCCAGCCACGGGCCCATCCATCTGGCCCATCAAGACTCTCTCTTATTTCATCAGTCCATAAAACCTTAGAAAAATCAGTCTTGAGATATTTCTTGGCCCAGTCTTGACGTTTCAGCTTGTGTGTCTTGTTCAGTGGTGGTCGTCTTTCAGCCTTTCTTACCTTGGCCATGTCTCTGAGTATTGCACACCTTGTGCTTTTGGGCACTCCAGTGATGTTGCAGCTCTGAAATATGGCCAAACTGGTGGCAAGTGGCATCGTGGCAGCTGCACGCTTGACTTTTCTCAGTTCATGGGCAGTTATTTTGCCCCTTGGTTTTTCCACACGCTTCTTGTGACCCTGTTGACTATTTTGAATGAAACGCTTGATTGTTCGATGATCACGCTTCAGAAGCTTTGCAATTTTAAGAGTGCTGCATCCCTCGGCAAGATATCTCACTATTTTTGACTTTTCTGAGCCTGTCAAGTCTTTCTTTTGACCAATTTTGCCAAAGGAAAGGAAGTTGCCTAATAATTATGCACACCTGATATAGGGTGTTGATGTCATTAGACCACACCCCTTCTCATTACAGAGATGCACATCACCTAATATGCTTAATTGGTAGTAGGCTTTCGAGCCTATACAGCTTGGAGTAAGACAACATGCATAAAGAGGATGATGTGGTCAAAATACTCATTTGCCTAATAATTCTGCACTCCCTGTAAAAAAGAAGATAATATTTTTATTTTCTTATTAGCAATCTATAAAATGTTGTACATCAACCCTAGAATTGAATTCCAAATGTTTGGGAGTTATCAGGCAAAAAATCCATTTTACCTCTAGTATGGTAAGTTCTTTGGGGTTACTCTCTTTCCTTTTGGTAAAACTACCTTTGCCCTAGACTCCGAATTTACTTAGATCTCTATTGATGTACTCATGTCTTCCCCTACAACGACTAACTCTCTAATGTCTAATATGAGCCTTCAACAGTTGTGATGTCTTGCCTCATACAGGGCATACATGTAAGGAAATAAACCATGTTCCTCATGTTATAATTAATGTAATGTCTCATCTTGTAAGCCCTTGGGGAAAAATAAGATGAAAAACGCATCACTAACCCACATAATTTTGCAACATTTACATGGGAGGCACTCACATTTCAATACGCTTACATAATCTAGCCATGTGACTGTCCACTCTTGCGATTGATACATGCAACAGATTACCCAACGTGACCGCTTTCTTTGCAACAAAGTTTAACCCTCACATAAAATGAATTGAAAACTCTTATAATTAAGTTGTATTAATAAATGTTTGTTTATAAGGTGCTTTATCCATGAGAACTGTCTTCAATATGATGTTATAAAGGTCGAGTTTTCCATTCAGTTGTATTGAAAACATTTTTTTTTTTAGAAAGAGACATCAAAGCCCTCGTATCTGTCCACAAAGCTTTCAAAATGCCTTTACGGGTTGCATAGTTACATTTCATTTATACATTTTATAATGTGCACTAAGGAGAGGCGTGTTAGTCGACATCTGGTGTTGATTGATTATCTCCTTCCGATAGGCATACTTCTTAAATGAACAGATATCATATGGTTAGGTGTGAAATGCGTTAGAAGGCTCATCCATGCAAAGTCCACATTTCCCGGCTGAATTCTTTCTGCTGAGGATTTATGTTAACTTGCTGAAATAAAGTTTGCATTATTTTACTACACACCCTGTGTTGATTATACTTTGAGTCCATGATAGCTGGTTTATTACTCCCCTCAGGACACATTGTTTAAAAGTAAAAAGTATATATGCTGTTCCTGTAGTAGCAACAACTTTGGTCTTTATATGTGTTGTGAGCACAGTCTCTTAGGCTCTAAGGCTCTGATTACATAGTCCCAACACATAAAAGTTAATAAAAGTAAAAAAAAAAAAACAACAGTATTTCTTGAAAGGTCACAGTGCTTGGTTGCCGACTGAGAAAAATAGCTTCAAATCCTATTCAAAAACCTTATTAAATGCAATACGTAGATATAACCTAATAGATGTCTCCATAATTATATGCAGCTAACCAATATATACACACCTCATTTATTTTGAAATCCTTGGTGTTCTTCTAAACTTTGTTCATATTCACCTTCACAGTTGGGCAGGGGAGACAACAAAACCTTTGTACTAGGCAATAAAGCCTTGTGGATATTTTTTGTCAACTACATCGCCAGCATGACTTGTGCAGGTATATCTGAGCTGATAATGGAATAATATAATGTTATAATGTGAGGGAGTTAGCCATTTGAATTATTTTTTCTCATGCTACACACATCCGTTTGTGACTTCAGGACATGCTGAATGATCTACAAATCTCTCATAGTCATTGGTCTAAGCTGTTTTGTGTTGGTGTCTACTACCAATGCTCCAGCATGGAAGAATGATTAATAGTTGTTTTGAGTATGCAATGTTTTTTTGCTGACCCTACTTTTGTGCCTTCCTAACCTCCTGGCCTCAGCAAGGTCACATTGTCATGCCCTACTATCTAGTCTGCAGGGATCAGTGCATAGCTCTGATTACACAGCATGAACAACCTCTGGTTAGTGTTTCCAGCTTGCAATGGCACAACAGGATTTCTACATTAGGATTGGGAACCTGCTAACCACTCACTCAAAATCCCAAAACTAGAACCAAGGGCTAGTTGGAAAACAAGAAATACAGTTAACCAAGCACATCCGTCCTGAATTACTCCAAGTAACTGGGACAACCTAGAATACACCCCTAAACAACAATTGACTTTGTAGCACTTAGAATGAATAGGGAGACTTTAATTTGTAATGTGCAAAATATTTCAGCGATAATGGAATTTAGTGGTATTAAAAAAATCGTATCACAAATTAGGCATTGCTCTCCAGTCTTTTTAGTGGCTATATTGTTAAACATAATGCAAACATTAAAATTGTACCTGTTGGCATATCACTCATTAGAATTAATTATTGCTTTTATATTTAACATTTTTTTTTTTTTTTGTAATAATAGCATTAATATTTAAAGTAGCCAGATTATAGAAATATCTGTGATTTCATTCCTTGACAGGAATACACAATAGATGTGTTTTTTCGTCAAAACTGGGAAGATGAAAGACTGAGATTTAAAGGGCCTATGCACATTCTTCGATTGAACAACCTGATGGCTAATAAAATTTGGACTCCAGACACGTTCTTTCACAATGGGAAGAAGTCTATTGCCCACAACATGACAATGCCAAATAAACTGTTAAGAATTCAAGATGATGGAACATTGTTATATACTATGAGGTATGCTTTACTTTTCTGGTTATGTATTTTTGTTTATTACTGTATGGAAATCAGGATGAAAAGATATAATGAGCTCTATCATTTAGCAGTTTTAACTCAAAAGTTTGTAGTCCATGGTATTCAATGATAATCCAAAAAGAAGAAACAGCGGACACTCGATCTTCCGCGCATAGATACACTTATTGAACCATGAACAAAGGTACAGTGATGTGACATACTTGAAGCGTTTCAAGTCCTCAGACTCTTAATCATTAGTTTAAAAATGTATAGATGTCAGAGACTGCCATAGAGCTCACAGCACTTTAAAATTGTCACAAAGCTTAGCTTGCTGCTGATTCAAAATTTTACCTTTTCCACTAATCTCGATCTTACAGGTTGCGTTCCAAGCCCCAATAACAATATGCAAGAACAAAGGGAATAAAAACAAAGAGACAGGTTCTTCAGGTAGTAGACTTTCAACAGTATTTAATGTGACTTTAAATGTCCGGCTACAGATTTACAGACAAGACTAACATACACCTCACATGATTCGTGCCTTTTGGCACTTACCAAAAAATAAGGTTTTTTAAAAGAGGCTTGAAAAAAAACTTGTAAGAGTTGAAACGTTGCCGAACGTGTGAATAAAACTCTCACTTCACACCGAGTGCTGGACTCTGCATCTTTATTTTTTCATATTTAAGACTTGGGTGACGTCTTGGAGCCCTAGCACCGAATTTCTGGTTGGTGCGGATCGAAAACTATTGCTTATATGTTATATGCACATTAACCATTTCAGTGCTGGAGGGGACACAAACAGTGCTATCTACAGTCCAGAAAGGGTTAACTCAATAATATGTATATATATGTGTATATATATATATATATATATATATATATATATATATATATATATATATTAGTTTCTGGGTGAACCACAGGGTTTCCCTTGATATCGCCCACCCAATGCCATCAAATTGGAGGGGAGGCTGCTGAAATGGCCCCTGGCCACCCCACAGTAATAAAGGACCAAGGGGCGGCCAACTGCCCCTGTTCCATTAACAAATTAAATGAATGGTCCCATGGTGCCAGGGGAATGCAGCTGACCCCATAAAAAAAAAATCAGTATTGGCCCTCGGGGCTAGCAAAATGCCTGCTGGATCCATAAAGTACAAATGATGGCCCTCTGTCAGCCAACCAGAAGCCTACCTAACCCAGTTGATCCCTACTGATTGATTTTAAAAAACCATAATTTTATGGGAGAAGCAGGCATTCACTGGCCATAATCATATTATATGGGGCAGGCAGGCATCCCGCTGGCCCCATAGGGCCAATATGATAATTTTATGGGGCCAGCATTTATTCCAATTTCGCTAAAACAACATAAAGATCAGTTTTTATTTGCCACATTTGCTACATTGTTTAGGTAGCAGGGTTACTTGAACACATATTAAGAGAAATAATGTTGGTTGACTTTGTATTTTCACTTATATTTTTTAAACTGTTTATTTTTATTACTTCCTCAAAAAGTCCAAATGCTAAATCAATACTTTAACCTTACCTACTTTAGATTTGCTCAAACAAGTGGGTGTTTGGGATATATTTTACAGATTGTATCAAACCATTATTTATCACAAGCAATATGTCCATGTTTTTATCTAGTACTTTAACATCACAACTACCATGTCCTAAATTTGGCAAGGATTAAAGGATGCTGATTACATTGTGAATGAGTATGAAAATCAAAATGTTTAGTACACAATACAAATCACACTGTTTGTTTCTGCAGTGGGATTATTTTAGAGTAAATTATGGTTTGTGGGATTTTGAATAAATCTTTTCATCTTTTCATAAAAAAAATGTTCGTTTTTCATTCTTTCACAGGATGCCTGATGTTTAGCTATCATTGGATTAATGTGACATCTATGTATAGTTTCATTAAGCGGATTAATATATGCAAGATATGTAAATTGTTAGTTTATTTCCAAGGTTTTTGATGGTAAAAATGAATAACTTCTGAAGGATCACATGAAAGTGAAAACACAAGAGCTGATTTAAATGTTAATGATGTTATTAGCAGCACAGAACAGGTTTATCTCAATCACCATAAGTCCTGTGGCTTTTGCTAAACAGAATTCTTTTTGTATTGCTCTATAGCAAAAATATACCCAGTCTTTGTTTTTCAGGCTTACTGTGCAAGCGGAATGCCCAATGCATTTGGAGGACTTTCCTATGGATGCTCATGCTTGTCCACTAAAATTTGGCAGCTGTAAGTATTGAGAATGTCATTATCTTTTCTGTATGTTATGTGTTCTGTGTTATTTGGGCTAAACATTGTGCAGGGATATACTTGGTGAGTTCCAGATCAGATTTGTACCTGCGCAATGTATATCTAAATTAATGAGATGAAATGTTCATCTCACCTGCAACCCACCTTTTAATGACTAGACCCCTTAGTGTTATCTGGAATTTATTCCCAATTCGCAAAAAAGGTCCCCAACCAGTTATATCAATCAAATTATTTGCATAAAACAAATACAGTGTCATATAAACCAGTTTTATAAACCAGTTTATGAAATGCAAAAAATAAAATGGGTCTATTTTTCAATATGCTAATCATAAAACCATGTGCGTCTCTTGGGGATGTTTTGGGACCATGTTAGACTGTAAAAAATATGCAATGATGTGTAATATCACTGAGTAGCACCTCTTCTGCAGTTTTCAAAGGGCATGGGGAGAAAATAAAAACAGGGGTTTTTTGGATCTTAGAAAGCAATGTGATACATGTGGAGCAAACTAAGTGCAAACTTACTGAGTATGCAACATATTCTAAGAAGAGTTACCACAGGGCTTTTGCGACAGATTGCATTATTTGGATAGCATAATTGACCTCAAAACCTTTTCATACAATGAAGAAAACTCCAATGTTGTGACAACACTTTGTATCTTTCCAGATTATGGTGAACTGTTAGCTTTGGAGTTGAGATGTGAAAACAGCCAAGCGGTTTATTTTCATTATTTTAGGATAGGGAGAAAACAGCAGAATATGTATTAAATAAGTGAGGAGTGGACTAAGGTCTCAAGCCCATTAAAATGGATTCATGCAAATACCTGCTCAACCCATTAACAAAAGTAGACATATTAACAAGTATCAGCAGCTACCTTTACTGCTCTTCGATTGGTTGCGTTACAGCTATGGCTGGAACGAAATCATTCAGTTTGAAGCAAAAGCCTTATCTACTGATGGAGTGGAGTGTGAAAAAATTTCTGATCACTTCTTATGCCTTTAAATGGACATTGGTGTATCTCTGGGGGGGTTTTGCACTCTGTTGTTTTTTTTCTATGCTTCAGCTTTCATCATTAAGTACTTTCTATTGTCTGCCATGTGCTTTTTGCTGAACGTATTGTTCTGTTCCTTTTGTTGCTTTTCTATCTCTCTGTTCTGTTTCCATTCCTTTTTGCCATCTCCTCGATTAATCTCTCTGCACATTGTGCTGCTTTCCTTATCCTTATGGGAGGTGATTTAACATGAAGGCTTTAATAACTCTATCCACTTACTTAGGCCAGCCGACAGCCTTATATTCTGCAGTGTTCATGATAACTGGATTCTGGATTGGCTTTTTATATGTAGGATTTAAAAAATTTTACTACCTGTTTGACAGCCCTTACCTCCTGATCACAGCAAAACACTTAACCTAAAATATTATGCTAGATCTCAGGATATGGCAGGTCCTCCTCCATTTTATTGCAGTGATTCATTCCTTAGAAGCATACTTGTGCTTGATGGGTTTCACAGCAGGATATGTCTTCATCATTTTTCTACTTTTTCTTTTATCTGAAATAGATTGAACCCTCAGAAATAAAATATAGTGAACTGTTGCAGAAACATAGACACATTAAAACATGAATTTTCAGATGTATGTTTGTATTTATTTATGTATAAAATGTTACAAGCAAGAATACATTTTTTATTATGTGTTGAATTTTGTTGTTACATTTACTTTTACATTTACTTAATGATTACATATATTTTGCTAAATGAGAAGCACAGAAAGTACAACATAAGCAGATTTTTTGTTACCGACATATCTCTATTTTAAATAGATTACCGTTTCAAGATTATTATTTTGTCTTTTTAATGTGCCTTTATTATTTTCAAAATAAGCATCTTCTGTTCTGTGATCGGCTTATGGCATATTGGCTGTGAATTGGGTACTTATTCAGGTGCAATTTATCTACCAGTAGCTTTGCCACCCAGTTAGCATGGCTGTTATTTTTTTTGGAAGAAACTATAGAAACCCTACCTACCAGTAAACACTGGGAAAAAAAAAACCTGCAGATCCACCTCAATATATAGTTGTGCTCAAAAGTTTGCATACTTTGGCAGACATTGTGAAATTATGGCATTGATTTTAAAAATATGACTGATCATGACAAAACATTTTTTATTGAAGGATAGTGATCCTATGAAGCAATGTATTATCACGTAGTGGTTTGGCTCCTTTTTAAATTATGATGATAACAGAAACCACACAAATGGCCCTGATCAAAAGTTTACATACCCTTGAATGTTTGGCCTTGTTACAGACACACAAGGTGACACACACAGGTTAAAATGGCAATTGAAGCTTAATTTTCCTCACCTGTGGCTTTTTAAATTGCAATTAGTGTCTGTGTATAAATAGTCAATGCGTTTGTTAGCTCTCATGTGGATGCACTGGGCAGGCTAGATACTGAGCCATGGGGAGCAGAAAAGAACTGTCAAAAGACTTTATGGAACTTTATAAAGATGGAAAAGGATATAAAAAGATATCCAAAGATGTGAAAATTATAGTCAGTACTGTTCATTCCCTTATTAAGAAGTGGAAAATTTGGGGAATACATGTAATGCTATTGGCTTTCTATAAACTGAAAGTCTATAAACCGAATGCTGTTCGGTTTATAGACTTTCGGCTTATGGAATACATGTAATACTATTGGCTTTATATAAACCGAAATAGAGTCCCCATTCATAAGAATTTCTTATGAATGGGGAATCTATTTCGGTTTAGAGAAAGCCAATAGCATTACATACAATGTAATCGCCGAACCCCGAACTCCAACACGGACATACAGTGAAATGTCCGTGTTCGGGTCCGGGGTCCAAAAAACGCAAAGTTCGGTACGAACCCGAACAGTGCGGTTCGGGTTCGCTCAACACTAGTCTTAACCATACCTAGACTAAGATCTTGGGTTAAGGTTTTTTTTTTTCCAATTTTGTCATTTTATTTTATTTTTTGGGGGTCTGAAGAAAGTCCTTATAGTGATGAAAAGAGTGTGTAATTAGTGTGGGTACAGTAAATGAAAAATAAGAAATTACAGCTAAATACAAACTTTTGTTGTAAGACACGTCCGAAAAGTAATGTCACTCAGGGGTTAGAACAGCTGTCTATGAGTGGTTATCTGGCTCTGAGCCTCTGTCCTAGGCTATGTTTAAAGCTGTCATGTACAGCAGGCATTTGCTCCAAGGGGCCCATGTATTAAGTGGATACAGAGGCAAAAAAGTTAATTATTGTTCATTTGCAAAAGTTTAACCAAAATCCCTTACAGTGCTGCTAATACGGCAAGTTTGGGATTTCTGTTGGAAAAGCAAATCTTCTGGCTTGTCTGATGTTTGTAGACTAGTATTTAAAAGTGTTTGCTTCCCTTTTAATTTTAAGTGGAGGGGTTTTTCTATCACCTTTATCCCCTAATAACTTATGTTGTGTGTGCTTTTCATATTTAACCTTGTAGGACATTCTATGCTGTCGTTAACTTGAGGGGCCTAGACCCCTGCAGGACAGCATAGAACATCTTGATTTAACAGCTCATCACAGCACCCATATATGAGTTGTGCATCTTGCAGAAAGATCCCCTTTGCCAGATGAGGCCAAAGGGTCTGTAAAGGCCCGGATCCGGTCTCTGCCTATGTGTCCCTGGCTCCTAATCCCTCTGTGATTGGGGCCAGGAACAAATATGTAATATTTATTGTTCTGTTTCCTACAGATGCCTACACAACCTCAGAAGTAACATATGTATGGACACGTAATGCCACTGAATCAGTAGTGGTGGCACCAGATGGATCAAGATTAAATCAATATGTTCTCTTGGGCCATTTGGTTGGAAAAGAAACAATAAAGTCAAGCACAGGTCAGTAAAGTACTGCTTAGCGCTACAGAGGATTTCTCATTTGTCATTTGTTTTGGAAAGCACAGAGGTATACTGCAGTGTTGTGATAAAGGGAACAGGATGGCAACTCAAACCCAGTCCAGTCCCATTTTAAAGACCATGCTCTTAAAGAGGGAGTAAACCCCCAAATCATTTTTTTTATGTATGAAAGGCCATTTCTCCCTATTTCATATAATTTTTGAATTGTACTTTTATGAACTACCTTTCAAAAAGATATCCCACAGTCTTTGAAAAAAAAAAAAAAGCCAACAACCAAGAGTTGGAGGACAGTGAGAGAGATACCACATGTCAGCACTGTAGTATTAGAAGGATCACAGAACATGCTGAAGATGTATAAGTAAATAGCTTTTCCAGCTCATGGGAACCCAATTATGTAGATTTTATTTTCATTTTTATGGTTTAATCCCTCTTTGGGACAAAATTACATGAATAGGTGAAATATAGTTACCATTATAAGGTTTATATTAATATATATTTATATGCAAATATTGCTTTACTGAAATAAGCACAGATCTTTTGATTTCCAACATGTTGTTATTTTCCATTAAGTTGGCCTATACTAATTAGATTGAGTAAGTTGAGTCTTGAGTAAATGAAATACAGCATTGAATTGTCAATAGATAACATTTTTAGCATCATTTATGAGTCTATTAACTGTTCAAAACTCCGGTGTCACCTCACCACTGTAATATTATTTTTCTTATGTGTAACAATATGCATTCATTACAGATTGCAGGATCTATGTATAATTACCAAGAATACAGTTTGTAATGTATGTGTTTTTATGTTTTTCAGGGGAATACACAGTTATGACAACACATTTTCATCTAAAGAGAAAAATTGGTTATTTTGTGATTCAGACATACCTCCCTTGCATCATGACAGTCATTTTGTCTCAGGTATCATTCTGGCTAAACAGAGAATCTGTGCCTGCAAGAACAGTCTTTGGTGAGTAAATGTAGCATACTGATTTGCATTAGGGGTGGTATGACCTCATATCAATGTTGAACAAACATACATAAGGTGGTCTATTGTGTTGCAGTCATATACGGACCAATTTTTTTAAAAAAAATGTCTGCATTGCTCCCAAAACTCATTTCTTCTGAAAGCTCCAGTATCCTTCTAGCTAACTTCAACTTCTTTGTATTTGTCTTCCCTCTTCTATACGCTCCAAACATCTCTCCCTAACTTTGTCAATTGACTAGAGCCCTTGCACACTGTAGGACACTTCATTTATAAGTTGTGCTCCATCTTGACACTCAATCTCCCGTCCCCATATCTGATTATCAATTCATAATCTTCGATCCTAGCTAACTACCAAATTCTACCCTCTTGTGACTCATGACATGTTCTTCGATGGTAGCCTTGCTCTACTCCTTACTATCCTTCTTCTGTAGCAATGCAGCTTCCTCAGCCCTACATTCTAAATTGCCCCAATTTCCATGCACCAATTCCCTGGCCCAGATGCCAATTGTGCCGCACAAAACAGATATACCACCTCCAGGAATGAGCAGAGAATTAGTTAACTTTTAACAGTTGCTTCAATAAATATAGGTTTTCACACACACACACCTTGACTCCAACCATCCACTATAGGAGCAACACACTAAAATGTTGCAGATCCTTTTTTATATTATTTCACTATAACCTTTAGAACAGTTGATACTAACATAAAATACAGTTAGTTTTAGAGACGACAGCATTTACTATGGCTTTCCATGCAGTCATTCGTACAAGAAGTGGTCTGTGGGCAACACATAACATAGGCTATGTTGCGCAACAATGGTGTTAAAGGGGTCAGATTTGCTCAATGTCCCTAATAAATAAATTGTGACCTCTCCATACATAAAAACACATTATGTTGTGTCATACTGAGTCAAGTGGGCTTGACTTTCAGTGTAAGCTGAGAGTACCTTAGGAGCTTTTGGTATTTCTTCTTCATGTGCCCTGAGTATTATTGTATTGTAGAGTTTATGGGTTAGTTTTTACAGATAAAATCAACACCTAGAAGTTGTATCAATATTGTGGGATATGGTCCAAAATAGTCCCAGATTGGAATATATAGCTGTATAATTCTGTTTTACGCTACTCTTATACCACAAGAGCTGTTATGTGTTTTAAATAATATACATTAATGTATTTACATTGTATTTGTAATGTTATCTACCAGAAACTTAATTGATCTATAATTTAAATATTTGTACAATATTTGTAATATTCAGTTATATAGTTACATAACAGTTTAGGTTGAAAAAAGACATCAAGTTCAACCCTTTTCCCACTCAATGTTTACCTCAGTTGATCCAAAACAAGACAAACAATCCCATTATTTAATCAATTTTGAATTGTGCTTTCAATGGGAAAAAAATCCTTCTTGATTCCAAATGACAATTAGATTTTTCCTTGAATCAACAAGCACTAAATGAATATTATTGCCTATACTAACATGCATAGCCCTCTATGCTCTTCTTTATTAATAAAAGTATTAATTTTAAATGCATATAATGTATTTGGTAGCATCACCTTTTCTGGCAGTGAATTCCGTAACTGTATTGTCCTTAGCGTAAAGAATCCCTTCTACTGTCGTAGACTAATTCTCCTTTCTTCAAGTCTTAGCCGGTGACCTCTTGTCTTTTGTACCATTACGTTAATGAGCAGGTATTTAAAGAGCCCTTTGTAGGGGCCCTGCACACATTTATATAACATCATATCCCCTCAGATGGGTCTATTCACTAAAAGTTTGACTTTGGAGGTTGACTTTTATTATAATGGGGCTATTCACTAAAATGTGAGTTGAGGTGAGATGAACATTTCATCTCACCAATTCAGCTATACATTCTGCAGGAACAAACCTGATGAGTTCACTTAGTGGGGAAACTAACCTGGTTTGTTCCTGCACAATCTATAGCTAAATTGGTGAGATGAAATGCTCAACTCTCAGCTACTTACCTGATATTCACTTCAACTCACCTGCAACTCACTTCAACTCACCTGCAACTCACTTCAACTCACCTGCAACTCACCTGATACTTACCTCAACTCACCTTTTAGTGAATAGCCCCATAAGTCAAATTCGGAAACCATGGGACCATCGGATGACATCCCAAGCCGAAATTGTTATGTTAAAAGAGGTACAGTTGGGGCATTGCAAAATATAGATTTCAGTCATGTTTATAATGGCAGCAAATACTGCATTTGTTAAATATTTTACACCTAAAATGAATTAATGATACATGTGTTATGTTTGAAATACTTTTGTTTAGAAGGCATACTATCAAATGCGGATATTGATAATATCAGCAGTATCAAGCAGATAAATGTATGAGCCACACTGTTATCCACAGCACTGCATTTAATATATTTAATTTATTTATTGTGCCTGGGGCATGTGGCCATATATATAAATATATATATATATATATATATATATATATATGATATATTTATTTTTTTATCTAGGCTTGGGGCATAGCACCGACCCCAAGCCAAGGAGGCCAATTGTTTTAATTTATTCTGAGGCCATATATTTTGGGGCCACAGGCCATGTGCTGGCACATGGGTCCAGGGGGTGCCATAATTAATTTTATTTTAGTGACTGCAGGCCGCAGTCACGCCGGCCCGCTGGCACTGGGTCCACATATTTTATTTCATGGAGCCAATGGAAGGCTGGTGGTCCAAGGGAGAGTGCAATGATTTAAATTGTTTTGTGGGTAGGTGGGTTCCCCCAACATTTTCTTTTTTACAGGTTAACCCTTTCACTGTTATAGGGAGCACTGTTTATGTTCCCTACAGCACTGTAAGGGTTAAAATGTGCATCTATTGACTGTGTTAAGCATTTAAGTCGAAGGTTTTTTTGTGTGTTAGATTTACAGGCCGTCATTGAATCACTGAAATTTTTGTTATTAAACACAGGCAAGTTTTTGATGTGCTTCATCAAATAGTCTAACTTTTAATTTGGGAGAGGAAGGGACACACGTTGTGTTCACCGTGAACACAACGCCTTAAACTGAGACGTCGCCAAGGAACAGATGGCGGTTTTTCGATAGTGCTGCTGATATCTCTTCCATTAACCACCCCTAGGATTAATGAACAGCAGAAGTTTCACAATTTACTTAATGGATACAGTTTCACAATTCACTTGAGATGAGCCAAGTAAAGCTCGCGCTTGATGCAGCAGATACACAGCAGTGAGTGTTTAATATCTTTGTGAGAGTGACTTCTCAGCTCAGGTCCAGCTGAAGATAAAATATAAGGAACAGAATGGACATGGTCCACAACCTCAGAGACGCTTTGTCTAGCATCGTCTCAGACTCTGAGAGACTTATCAGGAGCAAAAATCATCCCCCCTATTTTATTGGGTTCTAGGCTCAATAGCATTTTCAATTGCACTGCGATTATTGCACCATATGTGTTTCATGTTTTGAACAGGTCATCTATACATTGTGGAATATTATATAAATTGTTTTGTATAATAAATAATGTTTTGGAAATTAAATTATTTTGGGGTCGTGACTTAATGACGAAGGATAAATGTGGGTTCTGAGGTTAGACAGTTTGAGACTCACCGATGTAGACCATTGTGCATTAAAGGGACTCCATCACCTATGCAATTTTCACAAGGTAAATGTAGAGAATAAAACTACTTATATACTGGGTGAGCACTGTATTTTGTTTATGACATCACCTTTTTGCTTTATATGCAAATTAACCACTTTGAATGGGAAATCTATAATTAGCATGTCAAGCTAAAATCTGCTACATAACTTTAGTCTAACATTTGAAATTCCCATCTCAATTCCCTGAAATTCTCTCTTTATTGAGTAAACCCTATATTTTTTTTCCATATTTGAGAATGTAAGTAAAAAAAAAAATCTTTCTCCTTGATGAGAATTGATGAGTATATAATATGAGCGTATTCTGTAATCAGAACTTCGCAAGTCTACATATGTGCAGCAATGACATAACTCGGTATGGCTAAATTTAACAAAAGTAACAGTCTTTGATTATATAGCAAGTATACAAACCTTGTCGGTTGACTATTCTTTTAAGTACACAGTTTATTTAGAAAAAAAAATCTAATTACATGTTTAGAATTAGAGGGTTAGAAAGCAGAAACCAAAGCACAGGGAGATTGCAGATGTGAGTCAGTGCATGTTTCACATTTGGATTGAGAGTTCAGAAGACTTTCAAGGAATATAATCTGGCTGGTAGATTGCAGGGGAAACAGTAATTAAAATGCCACTTCTTCAATTAGGTATCTATGCACCACATTGCTAGGCAACAGTGATGCTTTGACAGATAGGATGTACAGAAGGGAAGTGTAATTGAAGAAGAAAACTATTAATGAAGAAATGAAAGTAAAATTTAATGGAAACATTTGTATATCTTAACTAAATAATATACAGCTTAGGAAACTAATTTCAGTAGCTAAAGGTTAACTTCAAACATATATAAAAAAAATAAAAAAAACATTTATTGAAAATATAACAGACAGGGAATTTAATCTAAAAATAATCCACTTTACCAAAAATGCTAAACAAAATTATTATTTTTTAAATGCATGCTATCTACAATCCTCAGTGGAGGATGGACAGTATGACAGAACCCCTCTGTCAGAGTCTGCTTCCTTGGGACATACAGTGATTTCTCCTGATCTCCAGCCATCCAAATCACTAGCCGAAGCACTTAGTGTAGGATGAAGAATAATAACATGTTTATTGAAAACAACACACACTTATATACAGATAGAATGACATCACAGACATAATTATGCAATGGAGGGGATGGAACTAAGCATAGTTCTTCACTATGTCTACCAATTAACTGAGTCTAGGAATACATTAAGCCCTTACACTGCAATGACAATATTCAGCTCTTCCCCCGGATGTATTTCCAGGCTGCAAATCACTGGGCAGCCTGCTACTCTCCACTGGCCAGACAGCACTTGCACTGCACATAGTAGTTACCTAGAACTGCTCCCACATTCAGCCCTTCACAGGAAGTTTTGGAAAACACTAGAACTACACTGTGCAGCCCAAACTTGATCTATATCACTGCCAGCAGGCATCTAGGCCCTGCTATTCTACTAATTCAGGAGTGTTCTATACAGCAACAGGCTCATCATTCTATTATACTTCCATCTCTGAGAAGAGTGTGCACACATCTACACACAAATACTCTTTTTGCACCATTGTAATATGGAACCTTCAGAGGAAGCCTGACTGTGAAACGCATCAGGGCTCCAGTTTTTTTCCCAACAAGGTTCCACTACAACATTCGACCTTTACCGTAACCTTTATGTGTATATGTGCTTTTATGATTTATATTTATTCATTAATTAAAGTGATATAGTGTAGTCAGCAACATTGCTAGCAAAATAAAATTCCAAACTAACCCTAGATCTAAATTAACCCTAGATCCAGCATTAGGGTTCCACTTACGGTTACAGATGGTTTAGGGTTCAGGTTAGGGTGATGAGGCTTGGGCTCAAATAAAAAACAGTACTTTTGTTTATCATCTTACACCTTGCAAAACACAACAGAAAGACAAAAATAAAAGATTATTCAGGTCAAAGTTATCTTACATTATATGATGAAAATAATGGTATTTTAAGAAAACCCTTCTTAGGCCTATAAAAAAATGACAGCTAAACACAACCACCACAGAAGTATTAAAATAGCTTCTGTCACCAAAGGTAAGACAAGGAAAAACAGTCCATTCGCCAAAGGGTTAAGCTTCAAACACTATTTACCTTTTGTCAATACCAAAAATAAAAAACAGTAATCCATTGTGTTCTGAATATACTGCATACACACCAATTATAAAATTGCATATAGTCACAAAGTTTCAGAGCATACATCTAAAACCCTACTGAGTAATTGTAGTTCCAGCAACACCCGGATCAAAGAGTCGCATTAAACACGAGGGGATCAATTATAGGAAGAACACAATGATCTAAGCCTGAAGTACAGCAACATAATCAGTTTGAGAGCTTGGGATTTTTGCATTAAATGAGCACATTGTGTCTTTATTTATTATGTAGTAGTGTAGATGTTTTACCCTGTTACTTAACAAAACTGAAGAAATTTTTTGCAATAATGAGGACAATAGATTTATAAATGTTAGATGTTAGTGTCCACTTTCTATTATTAGATAAGAATGTTTTATTATGTTTATAGCACTCCCTTTCCGCTTGTGCTGGATTTTTTTTTATCCCTTTAATGCAGATTTTGAAATCAAATATTAATGAACTCCTTTGCTTTTTTTTTTATCCATTGTTAACAGTGAATCAGCTGCTGTGGGGTTGATGTAATAGTTGCCGAAATGTCAGTTATGTTCTTTATTTACTAACAATAGCACTAGTTTACTTTACACCCACAATCATTGTTCTCTTTTCAGATAAAAATTTGAGGGTTTTTTTCTATGTAAATACATGTTATAGAAGAAAAGAGTTTTCTGTAGCGACTTATAAAATTATGCATTTATAACCAAATTATGTTCAAAACAATTACAATAATAAAATTACAGTTTGTTTCAGAGTCTTTTACTACAGTATCTTACTGCTATATGTTTTCAGATAAATCACCTAGATAAAGCTAGTAAAAGTTTTCAGTATTGTGTAATGCACTCATTCTGAAAAAATCCATCATTTGTCCAGATGTTTACACTATTTTGCTGTAACCCCTGATGAAGCCTTTTCAAGGACGAAACATGTTGGGCTCTTTCTGAAGTTTCATGATCCTAAAATCTTCCCAAGTATCAAATGTATTCATATCCAAAATGACCTGTGATTTGTGCTATATGAATGTATGCTATTCCTCTGGGCTTTTCTGTTTATATTGATGTATTAAATATATGTGTTTTATACACATCTGTTATTTTTCTTTTGTTCCCCAGCGCTCATCTTCAATACACTTCCAATTCAGTCCCACCACCACATTTCACTTTTTAGTGAATAGACCACATTTATGTTGGCATGTGAGCACAGTAACTGACATTTTAAATAAAAATCCAGGGACACTGCAGCTTCACTATTAATTAATGAAAATTTACCACACCCACTCCCCCAAAGCTCTGCCCACTCTGCCCAACTCACATTAGCATAATTAGCTCCATCTAGTTAACATAGTGCAAATTATATCAACAAGTTCCGCTAACATAAAAATACATCCTTAGTATGGTGTATATAATTGTAACATAGCAGCTATAGCAGGCAGATTTAGTGTATCACCTTTAGTCACTAACAAGTTGACACTAACATATGGCACTGATACACTATTTGGGGACAGAGATGCCACTGACAAGCTGTTTGGGGAGAAATATACAACTGGCAAACTGTTTGTGGAGCGAGATTCCACTGGTAAGCTGTTGGGAAGATATGTGCCAGTTGCAAGCTGTGTGGGAATAGAGATGCCACTAGCAAACTGCTTGGGGAGAGAGATGCCATTGGAAAGCTGTATGAGGACACAGATAACACAGTCAACCTGTTTGGATAGAGAAATGCCCCAGGCATGCTGTTTGTGGAGAGATATGCCACTGTTAAGCTGTTTAACCCCTTCATGACGCTAGGTGCTTGCGTCCCAAACGACGCAAGCCCCAAAACGTCACAAATTGTTCCTGGCCACCGATCACAAGGTGATCGGTAGCCAGGAACACTCTGGCAGAGACCCGATCAGGGTCTTAATAGACCCTGTGGGTCCCTGCCAAAATATCGCGAGACCTCCGGACGTCACGTGTGACGTCACGGAGGCGTGCCCGAACCCGGAAGTTCGGGCACAGCGTGATTTAGAGAAATGTAGCCGGTGCTCGCTTTGAGCACCAGCTACATTTTCCCTGTCAGACTGAGGCCACTCAAAGTGGCCTCAGATGACAGGTGGGATCCCGCTGCAAGTGCCTGCAGCGGGATCCGAAAACAGCTCATCGCGGGGAGCCGCGATGATCTGTTTAACAAAGGACGTTCTATGCCATCCTAACGACTTTAAGGCACTTAAAGTCAGGACGGCATAGAACGTCCTAACGTCACGAAGGGGTTAAGCACAGAGATGCCATGGGCGGCCTATTTTGGGAAAAGGATGGCACTTGTAAGCTGTTAGAGGAGAAAAATGCCACTGCCATACTGCATGTATGCATGTGATAAGCTGTTTTAAAAAATAAATGGCACTGGCAAGCTATTTGGAGAGACAGATGCCACTAGCAAGCTGTTTGAGAAGAAAAAGGGGCCTTTGGCAAATTATTTGGGGCAGGGATGTCACTGGCAAGCTATTTGGGGACAGAGATACAACTGGCAAGCTATTTCAGGAGAAATATGTCACCGGAAAGCTGTTTGGGGAAAGAGATGGCATTGGAAGCCTGTTTGGGGACAAAGATATGGCAAGCTAGTTGGGGCGAAAGATGCCACTGTTAAGCTTTTTGCATAGAAAATGCAACTGGCAGGCTGGGGACATTAATGGCATTTGTAAGTTGTTTGGTGAGAAGGATGCCACTGGCAAACTTTTTTGGGGGAAATGTGGTATTGGCAAGCTGTTTTGGGATAGAGGTGGGCACTGGAAAGCTGTTTTGGGCACAGATCTGTCACAAATTCTGTTTGGGCAAATAGATGCCACTGGCAAAACATTTGTGAACAGAACTACACTGGCAAGCTATATAGGAACATAGATGGCACTGACATTCTGTTTGGGGTGCCACTGCCAAGCTGTTTGGGAAGAAAATAGGGCAATTGGCACATTATTTGGGTACAGAGAGACCACCGTCAAGCTGGTTGGTGACAGAGAGGGCCATTGGTAAGCTGTTTTTTTTTCAACAAAGATGCCACTAACAAGCTGTTCTGGCACAGATATGCCACTGTCAAGCTGTGTGGGGACATAGAGGGCCATTGGCAAGCTGTTTGAGAACAGAGATGCCACTGCAAGATGTTTGGGCACATGGATTCCACTGGTATGCTTTTTGGGTACAGAGATGTTACTGGCAAGCTATGTAACTATGCATTGTGGCCAAGTTAAGTTCTTTTAACAAAAAATCTCACCAGGTTTGTCCATGCAAAAATGATAAAAGCAGTGAGATGAAATATTCATCTGTCCTCAGCTCACCTGCAATCTCACTTTTAGTGAAAAGTTCCCATAGAGTTTTCCATTTGAAATATTAATCGATACGTTCAAATCAAGCACTCAGTTAACTCAAGCAAAACTGCCTTCCCTCTCTGTTGAAAATCATACAAAAAAGTTTTATTATTGACAAAAGTTAAAATATAATTGGACGTGTAATGAACATATTACTAGACATGTATATTAAGAGCTTATATTTATGTTCAGATTGTGAGTATTGAGAATCTGTAGACAAAGAATGTAAACAGATGCATGTAGAAAAACATAAGAATGCATGTAAATAAATACAAAGTGAAAGTGATGAACCTCTGACAATGACCAGTTTAAAAATAAAGTTAAAGTAACAATATGTATATTTGGTAGGTTTATATAACTTTGCTCATGTGTATTGTGCAATGGCTCAATGCACAAGTGCTATGATTGTGTCACTTTGTTTTTCATATGTAAATTCAGTATGCAACTTTTGCTTCTTTTTTAAGCTCTACTTACTCAGTTAACCTTTAATAACAGTGTTTACCTCATCTCTCTTGTCTTAAAATACTCCCCACAATCAATCTCTCCTTCTACTCATGACATTTTCCACTCAGGTTTCAGTTAATGGGACAAATCTCCGGCATTTAACATATAATTAGAGATGCAGTCAGTGAATCTAACATCAGCCTAAGAAAAATTAATCCCCAGTTCTCCAAATATTATTATTATTATTATATGTAACTATTTTCTTATGTAATAAATATGTCATTGAATAATTGCATTCCTTGTTTTTATTCCCTTCCTCTGCACCCACATTGCACCTAAAAAGGACTTAACACAGCACCATACAATACCCACAGCACTTGGCTTGCACTCATATTGCACCTACATGATTTGGCATGCCACAGTGTCAATGTCCCACAGAACATACCACAGTGTCACTTTGCCCCACAGAACTGCCCCTGCAGAACAAGCCAGTGTTACTTTCCCCATAGTACATATTATTTTCCCCTACAGACTGTTCCACAGCATCACTTAGCCAATTAAAATAGGCCACAGTTTTTCCATTAATATGCCAGTGTTAACTGGCCCATAAATATGCCACAGCCAGTTTGCCCAATAATATGCCAGTATTATTTTTCCATTAATAAGCCATAATTTGCCAAATAATACACCAGTATTATTTTGCCATTAATAAGCCACAGACAATTTGCCATTAATAAGCCACAGCTAATTTGCCCAATAATATGCCAGTATTATTTTGCCACAGCCAATTTGCCCAATTAGATGCCAGTATTTTGCCATTAATAAGCCACAGCCAATTTGCCCAATAATACACCCGTATTTTGCCATTAATAAGCCACAGCCAATTTACGCAATAATATGCCAGTATTCATTTGCCATAAATAAGCCACAGCCAACTTTGCCAATAATATGCCAGTATTATTTTATATATGCCAGTATTTTGCCATTAAATAAATGCCAGTATTTTGCCATTTAATATGCCAGTATGTGACCATTTAATATATGCCAGTATTTTGCCATTAGTATGCCAGTGTTATTGTGAAAAAAAGATTAACTGAGCACTCTAGATTACTTTTGAATGTGATGTTATCAAAGCACAATATTGTTTTGTAAACATATATACATTTTTCCCATAGGTGTTACGACAGTGCTGACAATGACAACTCTGAGCATCAGTGCAAGAAACTCCCTTCCGAAAGTAGCCTATGCAACAGCTATGGATTGGTTCATTGCCGTCTGTTACGCTTTTGTGTTTTCAGCCTTGATAGAATTTGCAACAGTTAATTATTTTACCAAAAGAGGATGGGCTTGGGATGGAAAAAGTGTTGTAAATGACAAGGTAAGATTTATGTACAGGTTACAGTTTGATTACAATAACATGGATTGTTACTAGTGCATGCACTTACATGGAAACAAAGAGAGCGGCATCTGAGGTAACAGTTTGTCAAGAACAAATATTGTACTTTTATAGACACAGCTTTTACAAATGGATACTTTCGATATAGAAGAGTTATTAAAAAGAAGGAAAAAAAGGGCACATTGGTGTCTAAGGTCAATGACCTAACACTTTTCACCCATTTGCGGCTTCCTCAGAGGTCATAGCTGGAAATTTGTTGTGGTACAATCAAAAATACTGTTGTCAATTCTTTTTTGACTTTCAGGGAGAACTGTGTTTTGGTATTTCTGATTTAACCTGTGCAATGTTTTTGCAAATATTGGTTGTTCTTGTGCAAAGTTTGTTGGCTGGTATTATTCCTTAAAATTAATTTAGTTGGTTAGTGGTATCTAGAAAGGAATGAGTGTTGTGGGGAGTTACTCCAGAAGCTGCCAAGGTGTCAGGTCCAAAGACCCCCTCATCCTGTCTTTCCCTTGGTGACATGGGCTGTTTTGGCATTTCTGGGGTGTTTTTGTTTAGCTGTAATTTTCTTCTTTCTCAAATACTGTGCCCACACAAATTATATATGGTATTTATGACCATAAGAAGGGCTACCCTTTAACCATTATATTCATCATATCTAATAATTTATGACAAAATAATCATAAAATCTAATAAAAAAACAATACACTTTTGGTAACTTTAACCTAAAAGATTATTTCCACAATCACAATCATTAAACAAGACCTAGTCTAAATAGTTTCTAAATTTTGTCCTGAGTTTAGAAATATGCTTGCAAGTTATAGGGTAAAAACCAAAAATAGTGTTTTTTTCCCAGCAGTGACCTTTTGACCCCAAACCAAACCCTAAATTTAACCCTAACACTAAATTTAACCCTAACCCTTATGCTAGCCTTTCATTTATTCTAGTCCTAATTTAATTTTAACCCTAACCCTTATGCTAACCCTAATATAATTGTAACCCTAACCATGATTCTAACCCTAGATTTTTAGCTAATTAATTTTTTTATTTTTTTTTACATTGCAGTGTTGCTGACTGCCTCTAGGAGCAGTCTAGCAACAGCATCAGAGGGACAGAAGTGACATTTTTTTCACTTCTGACTCTCTACCCACAAGAGGGCAGCAGCCATATTGAAGGAGCATGCTGCTCTCCAATATGGTGCCCGCGAATTGCTCCGTGGATGCCTAGACCATGAGGCATTAAAGCATCACCATTTGAGCAGTGTTTACAATCTTAGATGGCAAATACCTCTCGTTTAACCGCAGGGCGGACTAGGTTCGTCCAATGTCGGCAACACTTTGCCAGACAGGTATGTTGGCAAGGGGTTTAGCACCATAGGCAACAGTGTTTTTTTTTTTACTGTACTACAACATATTGTCAGCTTTGACCTCAAATGGGCGGAACAGATTAGGTCGCCAGCAATAGACAGCACTATGCTCTATTTAATAATATTCTTAATTGAAAGTATATATTTTTAAAACTTTAGATGTGTCTCTCTCTGTGTCCATGCACACATACCAGTAACACTCCATATTGCTCTTTCTTCTGGGTGGCAGGGAATGTCATCCACTAGCACTTCTGCAGCTACAGACTTTTTGTATGCTGTTGCCTCTCTATACTTAGAGGCACCGATTTACATTCATCTCTGACTACAATAACATGTATAGTTTATGACTGTGTTTTACACTTGGATAGTAAAACATCTTGTAGAAGTACCGTGTGGCTTCCAGCAAATAGGTAGCACTTGCCACCTGTGATGTGTTGTAATGATTAGCAAAATACATGCATTCATAATTATGTATCATGCCTTTAATATTTTAAAATAACTTCTGCTTCTTTGATAATTATTTTTACATTGAGCCTAGCTAGTATAGGGATAAAATGCAATGCATTTTAAAAGCTAAATTCCGACCTTCCCCACTTCATATGATGATAAGGGAATATGCAGCATATAGCTTCGAAAATCAATTCAATATAATTTGTTTCCTTTGAAGAAGCAAAACGTATTTTTAAAGTTTAGTGACTTTAATAGTTGAGCATACACCTCTTCCTATTCGAGCCTGCTAGACTTTACCCAAGCTTCTCTTTGACTCTGGAACCCAATTCTGCAGAGCATCCAGCTCTCTTCTTCACTCTCAGTCTTTAAAAACTCCCTCAAAACTCAGCTCTATAAAGAAGCTTATCCAATTTATCCCACTTAAGCACCCATTAAGTAACCTCATGCCAAACTCCCAGCTCCCACTGTTCCCAAATGCACTGCTACTGACACCACCTTCCTCCCTGGACTTTTTGCTTATGTGTCTTCTGCCTGGCTTTCCCTCTAGATTCTAAGACTGATCTCTTTACATCATATATCAGTGAGTCTCTGTTCATCTAACTTAGTCATTATTTCTCTTCTATGCTCTGTACCAAGGGTTGCGAAAATTGTTGGCACTAAATAAGCAAATGTTAATGTCATTTAATGTCATACATACACATATACACAAGTTGTACTTGCATGTGATTTGCAGATCACATTATTAATGTGATTCCGAAATCTTAATAATCGATACATAAAATTTGATACTTTTACCATAGTGCCTATGATATTAGTGATGTTACCAAACTACCGTTATGAGGAATGACAGTAGAAACAATTTATGATTGTATTTAACATGTTTAAAGCAGACCCACTTTAGTGTAAGGTTTCAAATTTGTAAGTATATGTGATAATGGTTATGATTCAAAATATTGCTCTCTGGTCATAATGTTGCTTTTAAGACACATTTCATTATGCTAATGCATTTCTATTTCTTTTAAAGAGTGAAAATGGTCATGTGACCATCACCCCATTGCCTTTCAACAGGATTCCCTTTTCCTTCAAAACAATATTCTAATTTCTATCAGCAATAGAGTAGAATAATGCAAATTGCGAATACTTTACAACTATTTGCCAGAGGCTAAAATATTATATTAATTTCCAACAGTGTTACTGATAACATTACATTTCCTTCCATAATGGGTCACTGGTTTCTGGAATTTATCTCCGTTATAAAATATATTTTCTGGCTGCCAATCATTAGATAATAACAAATGAGAAGAGCCATGAAAAAATAGAAAAAGTTACATATGAATGAAGTGAAACAGGGCAAGATTCCAGGTTAGCTACTGCTTTGCTGGACTAAGCCTCCTAGAGAGCAGTCACAAAGAGTCTTTAAACACTATCACTAACAGCAGATTTAGCAGTTCCAGGAACCAGTTCCAGAACATCATACATTAGTGCTAGACAGGCAGTATTCTTCTGGTAGAACACAGAGCTCCAGACAGGTTTCTGTGGTGAATTTGTTCAATACATCAAGGAAATCAGGAGAAGCAAATCTGTGGGCAATGTTCAATAAAATACATTGTAATGCTCAAATTAATATACTGACTAGTATAAGATGCTCAAATATAATGGACACTTAAAAACAGAAAAAAGAGCAAATGAGAGAAAGTTGATAAACATTTAGTATACAAGTGTGTTGTATTAACCAGATATGTTGTATGTAAGAAGCATCCATTTAGTCTTCATTCTTCCCAGGTTAAAAACAGATATTTCATGTAGTCCACCACTGAGAACCGCTGTGGGTAAAATCCACCTTCCCCTATTGAACTCTGTATACTAACGCTTTCACATGTATGCTGCAATCTGCTAAACTTATATTTGTCACCACTCATAAAAAGGACCTCACGCTTTATTAACCGTTAAGTATGTATACTTACCTCAAAGGATGTCACCATAGTAGAAACATGTAATTGACAACGTTTGTGTCTATCACCCTTAAAAGGGAACGCATACTACTAAGAACACCCATTGAGAAAATGTCTTCACAGAAAGAGCATTCATTATTGTTAAAGTTTGAAGAGTATGTGTGTCATGTAACTGCTTATAGGAGTTACTGCTTTTATTGTGTTTTTGTTTTTTTAATGAAAAATGTAATGTTTCTACTTATTTACTTTATTAACACAAGGAATGAATATATGTCTTAGTTATTGTTCAGGGAAACATAAGCCTATAATTTCCCTGTCAGTCCTCCTCCCCCCTCTTATGCTTAAACCTACAATCAAAACACACATATATATGTATACACACACACAACACACACACACACACACATATATATATATATATATATATCAGTAAAATGCTAACTTATATTAATTTTAGTAAGTCATCATATTCTTTTTTTTGTAGTTCTATTTGTATTGTATTGAACACATAATTTAGAAATGGGTGCTAATAAACAGATCCTACTATTTCTGTTAGTAAATCAGGCTAGCAAACAGTGAAAATCACATTTTTGGAGGCTAATTTGCTATACCACTTGCTATATATTCCCATGCTCCCTTCATGCAGAGATCATATATCTTTAGGTTTGTGAAGCTGGGAAGATGGGTTATATTACCCCTGAGAAGACCACAGAGAACTATTATGACATACGCCAGTACTTTTCATAAAGTTATAATCATTGTGTACATGTCTAGGTCAATTTTCCTCATAAAAAAGATATATTTTGTAAAATGTGAATATATTTCATTGAGCATGGATAGGTGATTTTCCTTTGCATAAACTGCAAAGAGTTTTTCCTGAATATGTTCTGACTTTCCACTGCTATAAAATGTAGGCAGTATATGTAATGGAAAATCATCTATTAGGGACTATACATAATGCTCATTGCATGCATGTTTTGTTTCCCTTTAAGAGCTTAATAGAATATCCTATGAGGTTGACTGCTGAATTTTACAAACTCTTTTACAAAAATAACCTTGGTAAATAAAGCAATCAGTTTTTACCAACTTTTGTTTCTTTCTAGAAAAAAGAAAAGGCATCGGTAATTAAGAAAAACAATGCGTACGCAGTGGCTGTTGCAAATTATGCTCCAAACATCACTAAGGATTCAGCTCTTCCGACAATATCGAAAAGTGCAACTGCAGATTCCAACAAAGCCAAACCGCAGGAGGCAAAGAAAACATTTAACAGTGTTAGTAAAATTGACAGAATGTCTAGGATAGTATTCCCACTTTTATTCGGTACATTTAACTTGGTATACTGGGCCACCTATCTGAATAGGGAACTTGCCATAGAAGGGCTTGTCTTCTCAAAATAGAACACACATCTGCTAATGTTTTATTAGCATCCTCTAACACAGATAAGTTGTTTTAGTATGGCTAATAATAATAAATGCAGATTTATTAAATATGACATGTACAATTAGTACCTCTTGTTAACTAGAATGAGCTTTGAATAACTAGCTATCATGACTTATAAAACAATTACTTGTTGACAAAGTATTTTCACTTTGGATTAAAGGTTTTGATGTAGTTTATGAGGAGTGGTTAACTGTTAACAGAGAGCAAATTTGCTAGTATTTTTTTTTTCAGTACCTTATTTTGTTATTTAGAGTCTTTTTTATGACAAATAATGTTATTTATTGCAAATAATGCAACATGCCGTGTAAAAAATAAACAAAAGTATTTCTAATTTCATAATTCCAACATGTATTTCACATATAAATTATGAAATAATGTATCTGTCAGATTTTAATTTAAAATGTTAAGTGCAAAGGTTGATAAAAAAACAAACATTTTCTTTCTGGTTGGTGCAACATACTACTAATATTAGTAACTCAATTTCATTGGCAATTTATTGTCAACATTTTAAAAATATATATATATCAGGGAAATGTGTATGCCATATACAACTGCCTTCTTATTTGCCGGAATGTGCTTCCGCTAAGGAAGTATACTCAGAACATTGCCCAGTATAACCTCAATTATGTATTTTTGTGTGTGTGTGTCAGAGTACACAGTGTATTGCAATGCAATATTACTTGCTCCTTTGGCACTCAGAGGGTTCCCCTTTTTCCTGCAATTTAGCAGGATCTATATTTATTATATATATAATTTTTGATGAGAAATCATAACAGACATTTTGTGCAAGTTTCTAATAATTCTCAAAGAAAAAGAACTTTGATTACAGGTATATAATTGCATAGCATGCTCATATATAATTCATATGCATTGTCTCTATAGATGTTAGGCAATCATTATCCAAATCATAAATCGTAACTATATAAGTACATGTAAGGACATTTCATAGGCTAATCTTTCTTTATTAATTATCATTACATTGATTTCAGTGATTTTTAATACAGGATTGATAACAATTCTGAAATTATATAGCATATGCCATACATTTTGCACCAAAGCTTTTTTAGCTTTTGCAACTATTTTAAATTAAATTACCAAGTTAAAATTAAAGTGTTATAACAAAGAAGAAATGGTTTTGTGCTTTCATACTTCTTAAAAGTTTACATGAATATCAGCACTAATGAAAATATCATGCCGTTTAGTACTCTACAATTACAACCCTATAGTCACCAATGGGATTTGGAAAATATTTAATCATATATTTACAATGAAGTTTCATAGTAGCAAGAAAAACAACATTACCCAGCAACCCCTGGTTTTGAACCGCTGACACTCTTTGGGTTATGGTGCGGAACACTGACACCCTTACAAAGAAATATTATCAAACTGACAGGATTCTATTCCAAATCATCTTAACAGCTGGATATGTACATGAACACATAATTGCTACTTTCCATTTGGCGTCAAAACATTGTAGTTATATACTCTTGTTTATTGCATTTTTACAGTGTAACTGTACAAGATGGTGCAGCATTATTTGTTTTATTAAACTTCATCAAGGCTGTACAATTTTCGGACAATTTCATAAACTCAACTAACAAGGTTTACATAATACATCACTTTTATGTTACATTATTTTGTTAAAAGTATGCATTGTAGGAGTAAATGTCAAGGTCACAAATGCATTTTATTACATTGCAATGGAAAGCAAAATATGGAACGCAAAACAATGTATTTCACAGGAAAAACTTTATGAGATGAAAAAAAAATATGAAAAATATGAGGCAAAGCAGAGCACTTTATCTGTGTAAGATAATATATATATATATTTATTTTGATATACTTATCTTAACAAACAGAACACCTACATTGAATCTGGATCTTCCACTGGTGTGCGTGGAATATAACATATGTATGTAATGCAAGCAATAATCTTATAGTAGCATACTCATACTTGATTTACAGCCTGTCGCTTTAATGATATCACATTGCATAGATTTACCGTAGGTTGCCAACATTATACACTCGTTTTCTGTGATAGGAGTATTAACTATTAATAATCCTTAGCAACCTTTTAGGGTAATCCAACAAGAGGCCAATGGCCCTTAAGAGTCTTTGTGTGATGCCTAGCCAGCCTGAAAAAAACCCCACAAGTTTTGTTATACTAGATAATTGATTTAAAAGGGTTCAACACCCTTCGGATAATACTGATTTAACGTTTATGATGTGCCAAATATAATTTTTTAAAAATATATGTGCATTATATAATATTCATATGGCAAGCAAGTTTGTAAATATAGCCATGATTTCTGGTTTTTATATACTACTTTCCAAAAGTACATTTTACAATGTTAGTAGGGATCTCCAAAAAGTAGGTATTCTGATTTAGCAAACCTCTAAGGTTAATGAAAATAGCCTTTTTTTGTGAAAAACAGTATTATCTCTGCAGTTTTTAATATGCTTTTTCTCTTCCTTAACATTACTACATTAGGCTACAGTTTGTATTATTCAATGTACTTATTATGCTGTCATAGTGTAGCTAAAGATTGTGCAGATCTGCAAAGATCTTCTAAACTGCTAGCACAATACATAGGCACATTAGAAGTGTATTAAATTGTACCTTGTACAATAGTCATACATTATACACAGACACACATATAGCAAGAGGGATTAGAAAACACTGAACATAATATAAATCATAATCGCAAGCTAAAAGAGAATGCAAAGAATTCTTATTTTGTGTTAAACAGATTTTTTTTAAATTCATTCTTAAAATCAGACAATACATATCTCAGTATAATGTAACCATGTATGCAATATATGCATAGACATAGGTGTCATGTATCATCGATTTAATATAAGTATTATAGTCTCCCTAAGCAGTTATAGATGATCACCTGATTACGGATGGGATACCGTATTATGTAGAGTTGTTTTTTGCTGTAGAATATGCTTTCGTTTACCTGTTAACTATATTATAGTGAAGGTTTTATCTTGTGATTTTAGCCAAAACATGCTTTTAAATTTTATTTGTTTCTAAAGAAAACTTGTAAATGAAAGCTTATGCTTTTTCTGGCCCCAGATTAATTAGAGCATGCCTTAACAGCAAAGTAGTTTTATAACAAATACATTCATTAAATGTAGTATTGGTTCATATACAAGCTATAACTAGACAGAAGCCTGAAGATGCAAAAAAAAAAGTCTATTTTGTGCAATTGGTTTTACTAAAATGTAGATGATTTATTTCTCTGTCATGTTGTAACTCATACAGTATAACAATGTCTATACCAGCATTAAGTCAATATGTTATCTAAAACGTATATATTTCCAGTTTTCTAAAGTCATTAGTGTATTCTGCCTAAATCTGCATTTTTCAATGATGTTACACAAATTTAAGAAGTAAAAATGACACTGACAACCAACATTCTGAGATATATATGTACTGTAACTGCCTGTAAATTTCTTGGCTTGCCTTTCTCTAACTCATACTACTGTGTTTGTCCTTCTGTGCTTCTTTGTCTGCTTTCTGTGCCTGACTGTGTGCATATCTTAAGCTCTCTCTCTTTTTTTAACTTCTTTATTTGATTTTTACATATTTCAAATACAACATCACACTAACAAAAACAGTATACAGAGATATAAGCAGTTCAATTACATTTAAGTTAAGGTTAAGATAGTCTGTTTATGGCTCCCAGTAGGACAGAGTTAAATTATATAAGTAACTTATTTGCTTCTTTGAGCATCTATCACATTCAGTTGTATGTATCTTGTCTTTTTTTAGGTAATTCATAAAGTTACCTGCAGAAGTACCACACAGGTTTCAGGTTTCTCCGGAAATCCATTTATAAAGATTTATGTGCTTTTCAGTCTGAAAAGTGTCATTAAACTTCCACTTCTTTAATGTATCAACACTTTTATATTTGGGAGTCTTTATAGATCCTGCTAGTGTTTACATTGTCTCACCACAAAGCTTTACAATGATATTTGTGCGTGAATTCCAAATGGCCGCTTCATACGCTTGGAAAAAAAGTTAATTCTGTGCTGTATAAAAACGACTGCTTTACATTCAACAGAATAATAGGTATGTGCAGAGGCATTGTTTTCTTAATCAATATACATTACCATTGCTTTACATTTATAACATCATAGACCATATTGTTAACATTAAATGATAAGAAAATATTTAAATAATATTATATGTATTCTTCATACAACTTTATGATAATTTTTTACTCACACACATATATATATATATATATATATATATATATATATATATATATGCATATTGATGTCTAGTCATAGATTAATACATAGATAAATAAAAAGATAAAAAGATAGCTAAGTAGATAGATTGATGGGTCATAGGTATATGTATATGTATTGTATATAATATATTAAATATAAATAAGAAAGTCAGATTTCTTCTATATAAACCATTATATTATGTTTTAAATTAATTTTATTTGTATTTTGTAGTATTTATATTCACAATTAAAAAAAAATGTAAAACCTAATTGCTCATATGTTATGAACAATCAGTGAACCTGTTAAAATTGACCACCTATTCTGACTGAATTTCACTACAAAGAATAGGCAATGTTCACTTCCTATAGAAGATATGTGCCCGTACCATCCTCTGTAGAAGATATGTGCCTGTACCATCCTCTGTAGAAGATATGTGCCCATACCATCCTCTGTAGAAGATATGTGACAGTACCATCCTCTGTAAAAGATATGTGCCAGTACCATCCTCTGTAGAAGATATGTGCCCGTACCATCCTCTGTAGAAGATATGTGCCCGTACCATCCTCTGTAGAAGATATGTGCCCGTACCATCCTCTGTAGAAGATATGTGCCCGTACCATCCTCTGTAGAAGATATGTGCCCATACCATCCTCTGTAGAAGATATGTGACAGTACCATCCTCTGTAGAAGATATGTGACAGTACCATCCTCTGTAGAAGATATGTGCCCGTACCATCCTCTGTAGAAGATATGTGCCCGTACCATCCTCTGTAGAAGATATGTGCCCGTACCATCCTCTGTAGAAGATATGTGCCCGTACCATCCTCTGTAGAAGATATGTGCCCGTACCATCCTCTGTAGAAGATATGTGCCCATACCATCCTCTGTAGAAGATATGTGACAGTACCATCCTCTGTAAAAGATATGTGCCAGTACCATCCTCTGTAGAAGATATGTGCCCGTACCATCCTCTGTAGAAGATATGTGCCCGTACCATCCTCTGTAGAAGATATGTGACAGTACCATCCTCTGTAGAAGATATGTGCCCGTACCATCCTCTGTAGAAGATATGTACCCTTACCATCTTCTGTAGAAGATGTGTCTGTACCATTGTCTGTAGAAGATATGTGCCCTTACCATCCTCTGTAGAATAAATGTGCCCGTACCATCCTCTGTAGAAGGTATGTACCTTTTTCATCCTCTGTAGAATATATGTGCCCTTACCATCCTCTGTAGAAGATATGTACCCTTACCATACTCTGTAGAAGGTATGTACCTTTTTCATCCTCTGTAGAATATATGTGCCCTTTTTATCTTCTATAGAAGATATCAACACTTACCATCCTCTGTAAAACATATGTCAATTTTTCATCTTCAGTAGAAGATATATGCCCTCACCGTCCTTTGTAGGAGATATGTGGCCTCACCATCCTTTCTAGAATATATGTCCCTTTACTATCCAATATACAAGTTATGTACCCTTACCATTCTCAGTAGAAGATATGTATCTTTACCATCCTATTGCAAATTTGTTGATTAATAAGTAGAGATAAAAGAGATATGAAAAGAAAGCACAGACTGGTCTTCAAAGAGAGATAAGGCAGCTCATACTCAACAAATCATACCCACTTCTCATCTACAGAAAAATGAAAGGAACATCAACCACAAAAACACAAACTCCAAGCAATAGAAAGCAAGTTGAATTACAACAGGAATGGGACCGTTTCCTGCCTGTAAATCCTTTTAAATAAAGATGCATTGTGATACCTGCTTTAGATTCCAGGTTAAAAGCACTAGGGTTCTCTACTGCTTTTTGAACACTTATGGGTGCATATACCAACAAAGGGGATGTATTTTCTGTGCAAAACTATTTTTCCTCTTTGACCCTTATGCACTGTACTAAACATTTAGCACTCAAATAATATATATGAGCAAATTGTGATTAAAAAAGGTCATATTTGTGAATAAAAATAGGCATGTTTGCAAATATGTTTTCTGACTTTTTTTAACACCAGCGAAAAACTTTTTCACACTCAGAATAAATAAAATAATTATTTTCACTAAATATTCGCAAAAGTATTTAGTGTGTGTAAATGTAATCACAAAAAGGTGCAAAATGAAAAAAAAATTGCAAAATGTTACAAATATTCGCAATTTGCACCGAAACTCATGTTTTACCAATTTGTTTCCCACTACGCTAAGAATTTTTTTCCTTGCACCATTCTGCATTAAACTGTTGTTTCAAATGACAAATGGTGTAAGCTGACAAATTGCAACCAGAAGTGACACAAATGCATTTACGATGTGACTGTGTTTAATTCTGTGTAGCTGTGAACAATTGTGAATGTGGAAAAGAGAGAGAATAGATCTCATGTGCCATCTACTAAATATTAAATAACAAAGAATAACCTGTTTTGTGTTTGTGTGTAAGGAAGGAGGTTTTGATAATGTGTATCTGTTGTCAGTGAATTTGGGTTTCAGGTTGAAAAAGGAACCATTTTGATTGACGTTTACAGATGGATACAGGTCATCATTGGGCATTTAAGAAACAGACTGATATATCAAGTTATAAGAAAGAGCTTCTATTCCTGAACTATGCATGCATTTAATCATTAAACGTTTCTTGAGAATCCTTAAAGACCTCAAGCACTTTTTTTAAGACATTAAATGATATAGTGATTAAGTGATATTTATGATTGCAGAAATGTAAGATTCTCAGGATTACAGAAAATATTTTCTATCAGTTTTGCTTTTAAGTCCTGAGAATTTATTCCAGTAGAGTAAGGAAGCTTTTCCAGTACTGATGGCTACATCCTTTATACATAAATGATGTAACAGGTGCTTTACATTATCTGTTTTTAATGTTGAATACCATGTCTTCATTCTCTAATGCAGATTAGATAAGATTATATTCATAGCTCACATTAAACCTTTGCATTTAGATTTTGAAGGACAATTTTTGGCAAAACAAAGTTCTGTTTAATTGAAATAATGTATGGTGTATTAGAGCATTTATATAAAAATGCTTTAATGAAAGAATACAAATAAAGCACCATATAACAAAGCAATGAGGGTTCACTATCAGGGTGTGGACCTGTTGTTTAGAATTTTGGGTCAGATGAGCCAAGGATGTCTGCCCCTAGAGCAAAATGAGATCATTAACGTGGTTCCTTTTTATTCTTTCATTAAAACATTTCTATTTAAAACATCTACACTTGATCAATGTAATGTTTCTGTAAAGCATAACTTTCCAACGGTTTTCTTTAACACTAGATAATTGCCATGATTGATCTGCAACACAAATTTTCCCAAGTGTGTTGTTATATAACCTGTATGTCATAAGTTATAAAACACTTGGCTTTATTTAAAAAGGAGGACAGTTATAGGGTCCTCAGTAGTGATACTTTAATTAACAAAGTAGAAGTGGAATAGGTGTGTTCAGAGGTTGTATTCTTGTTATATTATAGAAAGATTGCAAAATATATTAATTTTCGAAAGATGGTAAGAATAACGATAGTTGTCACCACTAGTGATTGGTGAAAATGTCAGTTTTAATTCACCCATAAATGTTATCTTTCATTGTTAAAGAATTTCATTTAAACTGTGTATGCCTGACGACATACATAGACTAAACTAAAGAAAAATGATGTCCAGACACCCTGAATTTGTACCTGGTAACCTTGAGCTCAATGCTGCAAGGTCGTGCATTGTCTCTGTGACATCACCCAGCATCGCATAACTCTGCTCCCTTTAGGCTCCACCCATTTTTGAACCAGGACAGACACAGGCAATGTGATTTCTATGTTTTTATTGGGGCACTGGATTTTTTTGTTTACATTATTTGCATTGCTGTTGTTTGCACTGCTGATGATATCCCATCAACCCAATTTCTGTATATATTTAGAGTATTTATACTACCAGCCCTAACTGAACAGTTTTTTAAGTGATCCAGTATGGTAAAAAATGCCACTCAGCTCACTTGTGACTATTATCGACAAACAGCAGAATATTATTAAAGGTAGTACAGTGTATGCAGCTAAACATAAAATATATGCTTTAAGTATTTAATCCAACTTTAATTTACAGTTCCTGATAAAGTTTTTTAACCCTTTGAGTGTCAGTTTGGTGAGCACACCATTGCTACACAGTGTGTGTTACTCATCTCCCTAACAGTTAAAAGGTTAGTAAATGCAAACAACTTGATTGTTTTTTTTGTTATTTCAGTTTGTAAATATATAAAAGCACTTTAGTAAATATTAAGAATACACAATGGCTCTCCCTAATGTCCAGAAAAAAAAAAATAATAATAATTGATATCTATTATGTTTCTGTTGTCGCATGCATGATATTTTTTATTTATTTCTCATAATTAAACTCATGAATCAGAATTTACCAAATGTTAACATAACCATGTTATTTGAAATGGGAAGGCATATATACAATAATTGTTTGAAAATAGCAGACTGTAAAATGGCATGATTTTTTTTTTTAAACTCTTATCGGAGAAATGCACACAGAGTTCTCAATGGAATTAACGTTATTTTTACATTTATAACTATTACCACCAAGGGAATAGATATACTCTGTAAATTGTGACTTTGTTTAAAAAAAAGACAACAAAAAAAATAACACAAGTGGAAAACTGTTTATTGTATCACTTTTGCTTGCTATTTCAGATTAATGGCTTATTATTATCTTTTTGTATTTCATATTAAAAGTTAATTTAAATATAATAACATTTTTGAATGGCTTATTATCTCAGAGTCAACACCGGTGTAAATCATTTGTATGGGACTTTTTAATGAGGTGAGATGTAAATCTGTTTAACGATGTTGGTTTTGATGGATTTTTGAAATATTTTGATGAAGAGAACATGACATTCTGTGGAAGTGAGTTTCAGAGACATGTCAGACCAAAAGATGTCTTGTAGGTATGAGTTAGAAGGGGTTATGATGGAGGAGTTGAGAACTTAGATGCCATGCAAAAGAATGTTCAGTATAGGTAGTGACATATTAAAGAAAAAGAACAGTGAAAAATAGTATAAAAAACCAAATCACACCAAAAAAACATTATAAAAAAAGTGATAATAATAGTAGTTAGTGACGTACAGTGGTGTTAAATTATTGTGGTCTTTTTTTATACCATCTGTACATTGAATTATGGAGAAAAAAACAATGGAACAGCTTTCAAAGTGAAGAATCAGATGAAGATAGTTAAGTGAGAAAGATGAGTCTGACAGCAGTATTTTCGCTAGACTGTAGGCAAAAAGAATCGAGGCAGAGGAATGCCAACAACATTTGTGACTAGAGAAAATAATGAAATACAAAAGGGTTTTGTTCCCTTCTCAATGAATAATGGGTGTGTGCCCACAATGTCACTAAAGAGTAGCATTGGGTGTTACTTATAAAATATAGCGCAGGAATAAGGATAGTTCCAATTCAATGTACCTTGTCAATTAGAAAGGTAAATTTGAGTAAAGGAGTGGAGATTGAAGTAGAAATTATTAATTCAGTTTTACACAGATTAGGTTTTTATATTTATATTTCTTTATTATATTTTCTTAAAAGGAATACAAAGCAGTTCTTTAAAATTAGTCATATGTTGACCTTATCAAACAGATAATTATAGTTATTACATCCTACTAGCAAAGAGAGAGAGACAATTCCACGATTAAGTGTGTCCACATTTGGCAACTATTTATATATACTATGAAATAAAGAATTAATATTTAAAACATAAAATACTTAACACCACTCATACACACAAACATACATACATTTAATGGCAGTTATTCCAATGTATAACCAGCGAGAATATGCTAAAGGGGGGCAAAAAGACAACAGAACAATATCAGTGGAACTCTAATGCAGGGATCCCATCTATATATCCAAGAATTAGAAGTCATCAAAATTAAGAACTCGCTGAAGAAATGTATATTATCAGAAACCCATTGGATGATGGAAATAAAAGATCAAAGGCTCAACGTAGTCCAACCTGACCACGTTTTAACATATTTTTCACAATCAGTTTTTTGTAGACAATGTTTTCCTCCATAGCCTGAAAGTCAATCTGCGACCTAATCTCAGGCCATGATGGAGTGTCTGTTTTCTTCCAGCATCAGGACAAAAACATCTTAAAAGCGGACATAATATTAATACCTAAATCTTTTTTATAACTGTCCGCACCTGGAATATATAAGTGAAATAAAAAAGGTCTGGGGTCCGAGTGTTTCTTTACTGTCAAATAAGTCAATAAATGATGTTGTTGTTTTTATTTTTTTAAATTGTACTCAAGCTTTCGCAATCCCACCAAATATGAAACTGTGAGACATTTTTTTTCCAACAGCACCAGCAGAGATCATTAGGGTCTACCACAAATGTAGCCCATCAAGTGGGAACTTTCCATGCTTTAAACCAGTCTTGAGGAAGAAATGATTTTCCAAGATCACTCTCCCCTATTGATCATCACCACCAAATTGAGAAACCTCTGGGTCTTAGAGATTAAATTCCAGGTCCCAATCCGGGACACAATCTGAGAAAGTGGATTTGCATTGATAAAAAAAACTTAATTCTCATGTAATTAAAGCATTCTTCAGAGGGAAGATTGAACTTTCTATTCAATTCCTCAAAAGGTGACAAAACAACCATTTAAATAAAGATCCCCTAATGTATTTATCCCTACTTCTGACCATATATGTAAATTAATTTCTGGTATACATATAGATACAATCTGAAATAGGAGTTGCTTCCGAGGGATTGTTATTAATTTTCTTAATTTTTTTTTAAAGTATCCCATGCATTTTCTTGTGGTAGGCAGCCAAGCAATGATAAATCCAAGTTATCACATAACACTTTCTCTAAACTTATATCTCTGTTGCTGATTCCACGCCAATAAATAAATCAGTTGGCATGCGCCAAAGGTTTTCACGCATATCCTGATAACCAAATCCGTCTTTCCCTAAACTACGTTTGAGAGTCTGACTTAGAATTCGAGGTGTCCTAGCCGTCCATACAAATTTCAAGAACAGAAGATCACATTATCTTAATAAATTATTGGAGAGTGTATATGGAATATATCTAAATAGGTGTACAAGTTTAGACAAAAGGTAAGATTTTAAAATATTAATCCGCCTTAACAAAGATTAGATTTTAAGCAACAAATGGACATGTAGAAAATTCTGGCTGATGTGCAGTTAGGTGGGATGGGAAAGACTGATTTAAAACTAATTAACTTATTTGACTTCCAACATTCTATAAATGCAGAAGGTAATCAAATCTATTTGTACTCCACTGATCTCTAAGAAAAGAGGTGTAAAGGAAGAATAACAGATGGCCAAAGATGTATTATTGTGGAACCCCAACAGAAAGAAATGAAGGAGCCAAAAGAAAGAGATGGGAAATATGGTATAGGACAGCTATGATGTGAGCCAGGAAAGACATGTGTGTCTTATTCACACTAAGAATAATGTGCCATGAACGAGGGGATGATCAACAGTGTCAAATGTGGCAAGTAGCTCTATGAGCAATTTAGGGACACGTGACCTGTGGATTTTGGAAACAATGCTCCTAATCATTAAGTGTTCTTGCATAGCAAGACCACTTAATGTTATCTCACATATATATTATTATTATTATAGCAAAATTTGCCACCCTAACTCCTCCCACAGTTTTTACACTACATAGACAAAAATTTACCAAAACGTGCAGATTGTTCCCGATCGGATTGCTATTACTTTGTGGAACGTTTCGCCGAATGGTTCACGGAATATCGTCGTTTTTGTGGCGCAATTTGTCCCATAGGAATGAATGGCAAAGCTAGAGTGGGAGCTGCCAAAAGCTGAAAAATCAGGACATGATTTCTAAACTGCCACCACTCCCTCATTTTAAAGCCCACCTACACAAATCTTATATCAAAACGTTCAGCTATCCCTGGTGCCACTAAACATGTAAACGGCTAAGCCGTAGTCCTGATAGTTTTCACAATATGACCATTTGTTTGCAACCAACGCCGTCCATTGACATTCATTGAAACTTCACTCTGCAAAGCTCAAATTTGAAGTGAAATTTCTAAACTGCGGCTGTGCCTTCATTTTTAATACTTCAGAGACATACTATGCATCAAAATGTAGGTCTGGGTCTTGTGATTCTCACAATATAAAGCTCTTCGCTGTAGGATTGATAGTTTTTAAAATACGACCGTTTGAATATGGCAACCGCCAAAATACTCTGACCTGTGTCAAGCTGCAGCAGCAAGTGATGTCATAGACAGGGCCTTTTGAACACCTGCTAATGTTTTTATAAATGTATGGTTTAATGTAACTGTGCAACAACGTTGCAATTAAATGTGCTATGTAAATGATAACAGTTACTCCGCCCACTCCAGTTGTAGACTACAGGTGGAGGCAAGAACACTTCACACAATTTCCCCAGAAATTGTAACTTTTCTAGTTTTTTTTAAAGTTTCTTCTCCAGTAAGCAGGAACAAAGAGGAAGGTAAGTGAAAAGTGAAACACATTTTGTTACATTGCAAAACACAGCTCACCTAATCCCTGTTAGCTTTAAAAGCATGTCCTAAAAAGACATACTAATTGTAGGCCAATTAGTGCTTGGAGATACTGGTCAAACAATTCACATACAAATGTAACTCATGTGTCTTAACGTGGAACATTAAAAAAAACATATCTTAAGTGATCCGTACTGTTTTTTGGCAAAATCCAAACAATCTTACTAGTTGCCTACGGCCAAAACCTACATGGATTCATTGTATTCCTTAATCAGAATTCATTAATGAATATTTATTAGATAGTTCATTTATTGTGTATAGAAAGGGTCAATGCACTTTAGGCAGTCATCTGTCCTAGTCTATTATTATATGCCATGGAGAGCTTTATAATTGTCAGATATTTAGTTTAAAAAGAGCAGTGCTATTTGTAAATACAATGTTATCAAAAGTTTGAAGACTTTGTTGAGCATTAAAAAATATGCCTCTTGAAAAGCAGTACCATCTGTGAAGTATACTTTACATTTGTTCCTGTCATTTGCCAGCTGTGGATCTGATCTCATCAGCATAATTTCCACGGTTTTTGCGCTAAAGAATAAAGCCATAATTTAATGTGTTTTTAGACCTCTGTTATGCATATTCATCTATATGGCACTGACTAGAACAGCACATGTTATTCTTTTACAGTTCGTGTAATCCTATAATAGTTATATTGAGGATGAGATTGTTGAATAACCACATTTATTATGTGACAATATTTCATATGAAAACCATTTTTACAAATGCTAATTGTATAAATATTAATATAGATCAATAATGATTAAACTAAATATTAAAAAAGCAATACTATACTTGTTACCTTCCAGGACATCACAGGAATGGTGACTAAAGTAGGTAGGGCTACGCGATGCTATATGACAACCCACGTTGCATGTTTTTGGAAGATTTAGCGCAAGCCTACCTAGTACAGATTCCGCGTGTTGTAACTCATTTCATTGCTCATTTCATTGCTGCAGTTGAGCTGGGACAGACCCGAATTTCACAGTATAGGACCCTCCCAAAAAGGCAAATCCCGGGACTGTACGATACAAATCTAAAATATAAATTTCACAGTGCAATTATATTCGAAAAACAGGGATTCATCTCTCATCTCACAAAGCACATTAACTTAGAATACAAATATTACCAATAGGATTATATATATTTTAATGTAATGTAACTATGTGCCAAAGCAGGGCATAGTGACAAACAGTAGTCGCATAAACAGAACTCAGAAACTATGATAATTAAAGCTATTAACTTCTCTTATGGCCGTTTTGAATTAATGTAATTGGTTAAAATTCAATGCGTTATGTACTAAAATGGACAACATAACAAAACTTTGTGAAAAAAATTGTAATGCACTTATTTATATTTCCAGGCTACAAAAATAGTTCATGTTTTAAAATCTGCTGCAGACGTTTTAAGGGTAACATATAATAATTTATATTATTTATAATGTTTCTGGGTTGCTGCAGATGAGCAATTATCCATGTACTATCTTCATGGTTTACATTAGTGAGACAGGCAGTGTTATAAAGTGTTATGGCCTCTGTAGGCCCATGGCCATGTAGAATTGCATATTACCATTAATGAAATGAGCGCACTAATATCCATTTCTTAGTGCAGGAGAAAAATACGCCTGCAGTTTCTTTCAGTAACAGCTGCCTGTATTGATTTCCTATTCATGTATAAAATGTACATACTCAATTTGTTTTGAGGAAGACTGCATTATTTATTAATGTAAGTTACTTCAACGTTGCCTGAAGTGTGCTTTGACACGTTGTACAATGGGACAACGGAATTATTAAATATCTGTAGTAAGAGTATTGTTCTATCCGGATAACCGTAGTTTGCAGGAGACGGTCCGGTGTTTTTCAGTCCTTTCTACGGACTTTGGAGTGTACTACACGTGGATTTTTGGCTGCCCAGAACCACAGAATTATCAACTGGGATCGGAAGTTTATGCTAGCGGTGCGGCAACCGGATCCTCCCGAAGGCTACTTTGAAAATTAAAAGTTGAATCGCAGAGAAACCGTATCCAAAGCCGGGACGCTGCTGCAATACTGTGAGATTTATCCGTACAGGGTGCCAGATGGCCAGAGCACCTAAGTGGGAGCCTATAATTAGGACCCACCACCATTTCTTGTAAGCCTTCAGAAACGGCTATTATTTTATCTTTATTATTATTTTACTTTTTTATCCATTTGTGTTTGGTCATATGTGTTTGTTTGTTTTTATTTGTGTAGTAGTCCCAATACAGATGTATATTCAGATCTATTTTAATAATTTTTCTGTCTAATCGATTAAAGCTTTATATATTTTTATATGCCATTTTTCTTGATCTAATATTTAGGCAATTGATACAGATAACACTTTGTCTATATTTTGTTTCTTTTTTTACATATGTATCTCTGCCTTAAACCTGTTCAAAGTGAAGACATTCTGCTACAAAGAACATATTAATCTACATAAGTATACCTGTGTATTTATTCATGTTGGGTATCAAAAGGATTGTTGGTTGTCTTCCTTGTACTGTGAGCAGCTTATTTCTATTTATTTTTTAAGTATCTTTATTCCGTAATTTTATTAATTAATTATCGCCACTTTTATCACTAGTTTTTCCATCTGTAGTAAGAGTAACATTACACATAGAGGGCCCTGTAAAGCTTCAAAAGTGGCACTGAATTTGGATCTAATTTTAACAAATAATTGGGGATTGATTGGAGTCTCCCTTACTACCTGCAATGATGGAGTATTGTCTTGCAACATATTTTGATTTTGAATCTGGCATCATGAAGTTTCAATTTCAAATGATTGAATATGGTAAGAATATGACAGTTACATCACATCAGTGGAAAATAATGAGCAAGTTTAGTAAAGCAAAACAAAGAAAAAAAAAGAGAAACAATATAGAAGTAGCCTCAGTTAATGGGTAAATACCTATAGCTTGAAATATCTATCATTCACCCTTACTGTGAAGGTCATTGCGCACTATTATACATTCTCGCTCTGGTTTGAAATGCATTTAGATTTTGGAATTTAATGCTATAGGTATTATTTAGAAGAGTTTTCCAAAATGAATCACTAGACAGTGTACTGTGTAAAATTGCTCAATCAGAGCAAAACTGAGACCAAATTAGCCATAAGCATCAGGAACTTGATAAAAAGTTAAATGTACAAAGAAAAAAAGAAGGGGGAAACACACACCCGAACATGTATGAAATGATTAAAAATTATATTTAATATTCAAGAGAATGAACCAAAGATTTTATGCGAGGACCTACCAATACTGGAGTCCTTTGACATAGTAGTGACTGTGCATGATATGAGTATATAATGTAATGCAACGTTAAGTAAATCTAAAGCTTTAGGAAAATATGCAACCTGGTTAGTGTACATGTACACAGATTCCTTTTTTTTAATTAATATTAGCCCTAAGATCTAACCCATAACATTTAAACATCTTAAAAATGTAACCGAGTAAATGTCAGGGACAAATGTGCAATTCATTGCTCATGTACTGCTGTACTTCACTTCATACATTAGTATTAAAATGATTATTTAAACATTATTGTCTTGGACACATGGAGCAGCCTGGGAACTCTTGAACATATATTTATAACAATTGTATTTTATGGACTTGTACAGGCCAACTATGAAGGCATCTTCATATAGTTCAAATAATAAAGAATCTTTTTTTTTTTTAATGAAATTAAATTATTGCTGTTTTGCTTTCAAGTGTTAAAACCTGTATTTATGTTTTACCTCCCAATTGCATAATATACGCATGGGAAGTCCACTCATCACTGAAATGCTCTTCAGTGTCATTCTCCACACATTGAAACAATAGAATCAACTAAAACCACATTAGTGGCAATATACTGCGAGGATTTCACAATAAACCTTTTTTTGTGATCCCTGCTGCTTTAATTACAATGTTCCTTATTTATGGTTTATTTGGGGAGGATCCAGATACTAATTGTTCCAATTTACAGTAGTAGAGCATATATTTCTAGACCATCTTAAATGATCCTAGTGCATTAGTGACTAGGCTTGTCACCTTTTCTAAAAAAATAAATGTTTTCTTAATATTGTCATGAAAAATTTCTATCGGTTTGCCAATAAGACACCGGCTAGGGGGAAATACTATTATTAAATGAGTGCACCACTCACCACTAGGAAAGGGAATACTCAAATACAGAGAGCCACAAATTACTGTTATACTGAAACTCAGGACCCATTCACAACTGGAGCACTTTTACTTAGGCCCATGATTTGCTGCATACTAATATAGGGCAAGCATATCATAAATAATCCAAAGTTGACAAAAAAGCCCCATAGCTTTGCCAACTATTATTCCTCAGAGCTAAAATGATTTAGTGACAAGTAAAATGTCAGCTTGAAAAAAAGAACAAAAACTAAAATAACTTCACGGCTCGACATTATGCCTCTAAGCTGAAATGATTTTATGAGTAAAAATGTCAGCCAGATAAAGAACAAAAACAAATAAATGAAAATAACTTCATAGCTAAGCTTTGTTTGTGTGTACTGTAGTTTATATAAGCCTTTTTGCTGAGACCTGGGAAATAGAACCAAAATTATCTACCACAAAACCTGACAATGCGGACTTCAAAGCAATTCATACGTAGCTCTTATCACAAAGGAGGGAGCCATTGTAATTTTAAACAGTTCTAACATATTATATGCATTTTCTTTTCAAATATTACTCGACCAAGGATTTACAATCAATTACTGTATGTTGATAGTACCACTACCTGTATGCTACCTGTATATAATATTCTTTCAATGCAAATGTGCACATGTTTGTGTTCTGTTAAATAGAGGAATGCAGGTGTATGCAAGTGAATGTTTCCTGAAGAGAAAACACAATGATGTCTTAACAGGCTTCAGTTCTTGGGTATACAACTATGTGAAACTTTATGGTCATATCTGACTAGATATTGATTTTTTTTGCACTTGTCTATTAATACCGTTTCATTTTTATTATGAAATCTTTATAATGTCACAGAAAATAAGTGTATTTAAGATTAAAAAGACACAATAGGACATGGTTACTAAATTATAACTTTAATACAACTCATAACAGATTGATGGAGACAGCTGCTATATCCCCTATAACATGGCTAGGACTTGAGACCCTACAAACATCCTAAAGCAGGCATGGATAATATCTTGCATCACTAGGGGAGTGTAGCCGATGACAAGTTTACATGGCCAGTTTGCCCTCTAGCAGGCACCTGTTGTGTTGCCTGGCGACTCAAAGTTCCTTTATGGATCAGGTTTTCTGTTTTAATGTGTGTCTCTTTATTATTCTTCCTGTGTACCAGTTCCTTTTGAGTTATTGTCTGCTGATTGTTCCAGAAGAGTCAGGTTATAAGCTGCTGCCCGTATATCTTGCTGCTAAAGTGTCAGATCAATTTCCCCAGCCATTGACTGTCTTATCTGTTTTTTTTTCGTAAGGCAGTGTCAGATATAGAACTATAGTTAGAAATATAATACAAATAATTATAACACTATAGGGTCAACACAATAAAGTTGCAAGGAATTGAGATGGGAATTTAAAAATTAAAGCTAAAGTAGCTGTGATTGAAAAATTCCAACATTCAGCTGCATTAGAGACATTTTCCAACTTGGTTAAATTGGCCTAAAGTTTGAAATTCAGATGTCAATTCCCTGCAATTTTTTCTTTATTGAGTAGACCCTAAATTCTTTAAAAAAAATAAGGATGCATATATAAAAATGTAACATCAGTCATAACTTCATGGCCACCTGCCTAATATTGTGTAGGTCCCCTTTTGACGCCAAACCCAGTCCTGACCCTTCGAGGCATGGACTCCACTAAACCTCTGAAGGTGTGCTGTAGTATCTGGCACCAAGACGTTAGCAGCAGATACTTGGATTGGGTTTTTTTGTACAGCACATCCCACAGATGCTCGATTGGATTGAGATGTGGGGAGTTTAAAGGCCAAGTCAACATATTGAACTCAGTGCTGCGTTTCTCAGACCATTCCTGAACTATTTTTGATTTGTAATAGGGCATATTATACTGCTTAAAGCCCAATGCCATCTGGCAATACCCATGAAAGGGTGTACATGATCTGCAACAGTGCAAATAGGTGCAAATAGGTGGTACTTGCAAAGTAACATCCACATGAATGGCAAGACCAAAGGTTTCCCAGCAGAACATTGGCCAAAGCATCACACTGCCTCTGCCAGCTTGCTTCCTGTGAGTGGTCATAATATTATGGCTGATCAGTATATATATATATATATATATATATGTAAAACTAAATGTAAATCTCATGTTTCGAGATATATACAGTTTTAAGTTCCAAGCAGTAGAGATACCTTGTCTAAATGAAAAGTATGACAGCAAGGTAATACAATACAAAAGCTGTAACCTATTGGTTTAAGACCAGAACCATAGAACTGAAATGCATTTAGAAGCAAAAGCAGATTACAAATGTACAAAAATCAGCTTATCGAAATCATGGAAGGTGGAAGAAAATGAATTAGAATGACTTTGCTCAGCTTTTGCTAAATGTAGGAAAATATTATGACTACTGAAACTGAAAAATAATATATTTATTATACTTATATAAATGTAAGAGATACATAAACATGTAAATAAAGTAGAGCAAATATTGCCACCCAAGAGTGCCAGGTAAATAACCCATGGGTATATATACTTATTAATAAATTCTAATGAAATGGTCACAATGAGCATGGTCAAATAGAGAAAGGTTAGGTTGAATTTGGGGTATTTTGCTTCAGAAGTGACAAATGTTGCACCGACAGGACTTAAACATAAAAGAACATAAATCTAAAGCATGGCTGCCAGGAGGATCAACAGAATTATCCATTTGAGAGAGGGTTAGAGTACAGGGTATTCTCTTTCAGTTTATACTAAGTGACCCATAGGTTGAGGAGGCGGTGACCATGGCGGTGTAGGTGGAAGCGGCGCTGGAGGAGGTAGCCAGAATTTTTCAAAGTGCGCTGTAAGCACAGTATTTGACGGTTCTATTTGATTCTCAGATATGAAGTGCACCGCAAGACGCAAATGTACTATTTACCACCCAAAACTATTAGAATTTTTCATAGTGCGCTGTAAGCACAGTATTTGACGGTTCTATTTGACTCTCAGATGTAATACATGTAATGCTATTGCTATTCTATAAACCGAAATAGAGTCCCCATTCATATGAATAGTTCAATTGTTGCTGATGGTGTCCAATCGCTCTCAGTTGTTGAGGATTGGGAACACTGTTACAGGAACATTGAAGTGGAAATTCATTTCTAAGTTTAGAAGAATTTAGAAGTATGAAGATATAAGAGAAAGAGTGGATGAAATGATGAGTAAAAAAGATCATTCTGATTAGACATGTGCAAAACTAAAATTTCTGTTTCGTTTTCGTCCATTTTATTTATTTCGTCCAAAACTAATTTCTTTCATTACTGCATTCGTTTCAGACGAAATTCGTTCATTATTTTTGTTTCGTTTTATTCATTCATACGAATTGACCTATTTTAACCTCTCTTTCGGTTTATAGACTTTCGGTTTATGGAATGCATGTAATGCTATTGGTATTCTATAAATCGAAATAGAGGTGAAATAGGTCAATTAGTATGAATGAGGACTCTATTTCGGTTTATAGAAGACCAATAGCATTACATGCATTCCATAAACCGAAAGTCGTTCATTATGTCGGTTTATGGAATGTACAGTCAGGTCCATAAATATTGGGACATTGACACAATTCTAATCTTTTTGGCTCTATACACCAACACAGTGGGTTTGAAATGAAACAAACAACATGTGCTTTAACTGCAAACTTTTAGCTTTAATTTGAGGAAATTTACATCCAAATCAGGTGAACAGTGTAGGAATTACAACAGTTTGTATATGTGCACTTTTCAAGGGACCAAAAGTAATGGGACAATTGGCTGCTCAGCTGTTCCATGGCCAGGGGTGTGTTATTCCCTCATTATCCTATTTACAAGGAGTAGATAAAAGGTCCAGAGTTCATTTTAAGTGTGCTATTTGCATTTGGAATCTGTTGCTGTCAAATCTCAATATGAGATCCAAAGAGCTGTCACTATCAGTGAAGCAAGCCATCATTAGGCTGAAAAAACAAAACAAACCCATCAGAGAGATAGCAAAAACATTAGATGTGGCCAAATCAACTGTTTGGAACATCCTTAAAAAGAAAGAATGCACCGGTGAGCTCAGCAACACCAAAATACCCGGAAGACCACGGAAAACAACTGTGGTGGATGACCGAAGAATTCTTTCCCTGGTGAAGAAAACCCCTTCACAACAGTTGGCCAGATCAAGAACACTCTCCAGGAGGTAGGTGTATGTGTGTCAAAGTCAACAATCAAGAGAAGACTTCACCAGAGTGAATACAGAGGGTTCACCACAAGATGTAAACCATTGGTGAGCCTCAAAAACAGGAGTCCAAATTAGAGTTTGCCAAACAACATCTAAAAAAGCCTTCGCAGTTCTGGAACAACATCCTATGGACAGATGAGACCAAGATCAACTTATACCAGAGTGATGGGAAGAGAAGAGTATGGAGAAGGAACTTCTCATGATCCAAAGCATACCACCTCATCAGTGAAGCATGGTGGTGGTAGTGTCATGACGTGGACATGTATGGCTGCCAATGGAACTGGTTTTCTTGTATTTTTTGATGATGTGACTGCTGACAATAGCAGCAGGATGAATTGTGAAGTGTTTTGGGCAATATTATCTGCTCATATTCAGCCAACTCATTGGACGGACTTCACAGTGCAAAAGCAACCAAAGAGTTTTTTAAGGGAAAGAAGTGGAATGTTATGCAATGGCCAAGTCAATCACCTGACCCGAATCCGATTGAGCATGCATTTCACTTGATGAAGACAAAACTGAATGAAAAATGCCCCAAGAACAAGCAGGAACTGAACACATTTGCAGTAGAGGCCTGGCAGAGCATCACCAGGGATGAAACCCAGAGTCTGGTGATGTCTATGCATTCCAGACTTCAGGCTGTAATTGACTGCAAAGTATTTGCAACCATGTATTAAAAAGTGAAAGTTTGATTTATGACTGTTAATCTGTCCCATTACTTTTGGTCCCTTGAAAAGTGGGAGGCACATATACAAACTATTGTAATTCCTACACCGTTCACCGGATTTGGATGTAAATACCCTCAAATTAAAGCTGAAAGTCTGCAGTTAAAGCACATGTTGTTTGTTTCATTTCAAACCCATTGTGTTGGTGTATAGAGCCAAAAAGATTATAATTGTGTCGATGTCCCAATATTTATGGACCTGACTGTATGTAATGTCATTGGTATTCTATAAACCAACTCTATTTCGGTTTATAGAATGCCAATAGCACGAATGGACGAATGATTTTAGTTTATTAACCATTCGTTAATTTGGCTATCGTTAGTTCAGCATTTTCGTTATTCGTTTTTTGGACGAATGGACGAAAATGCTATTTTCGCCTGAAAATGCATTTGTCCGAAAACGAATGCACATGTCTAATTCTGATAGTAAGAATTTCTTAGTCCTGATAGTTATATGAGGAAAGATAAAGTTTGAGTTTAGGTGCCAGGTAAAGTGTCAGCTCTGGTGTTCTTTCAGCTTTTTCTCCTGTCCTCTCATTTTTTTCTACCTCAGATTTTTAAGGAAAATCTTATCTATAAAGTTTATTACCTTAGATAAAAACTAGCCAATAGAAAGTATGGATGTTACTTATGATAATTATAATTGATCATGTGATTAGACAAATTGTAGCAACATTTTCCCATTACCCACCAGCAGGGGGTACTCTTGTCTAATGAATAAATTGATTATCTCCCAACTTCTGGAGTGTTAATTCACATTCATGCGATAATTTGTAGAAGGCTATAACATCTATCGGTTGAGATAAGGTAATCCTTTAAAAGTTTTTTCCAGACATTTGGTAAATTCTGGTTTAGACATTTGCAAACATAGTTCATACTTTTGTCAACTTGGATCAGACTTAAAAACAAAATTGTTTGGACTCTGGTCTGTATGGAGCTTAATCCATCAAATGTTGACTTTTTCTGTACTATGGGCCTTTAAAACCTTAGTCAGCCTTTCTCAGCTAAAAGCAAAATAATTCTTAAGGATTTGTGCAACACATCTAACATGCCTGAATCATAAATATGGTCTAGTTACATAAATATGTGTTAGTATACTACTATTAGATATAAAGAAATGAAAATAATCTATGGATAATAAGATAATATAATGAAAAAACATAATATATAATCTGGATATAATCATTATACTATAGTATGATTAGATTTTTTTCAGTGTATATGCTTAGTACATATAACATATATATATATATTGAGAGAGAAAAATAAGGTCTCTGTTTTCTAACCTACATACAAGAATATACGATATTAAACAATCCTTGTTTACCATGCCACTTAGTCTGGAGGTTAGGTATAAATGGCTTAACCACTTCTCTGAACAAGTTTTTTTTTCTCAGCAAAAATCAAATCAGTAGTTTGCTTTTTAACAAGGGTACAAAGATGGCTACTATTTCCATTTTGTCTGCGTATGACTTATAATGTGCAAAACATATAATATACCTATTTTCTGGTACAATATTTCTGCCAGAAGAAAAACTTTTCAAATGTTGATTGTTTTAGAAGCAGGTTCAAGGTCAATACAGAGGTTTTTCTGGGTATATATGTACAAGTCAAGTTTTCTAAATAACACAGGGGCATTATTTATCATTTGTAATGGATACACAAGAGGATCAGCGGTGCAGGAACCAGTACTGTAGGGGAATGAGGACTAAGATGTAGTCAAGACTGGTGTGGCATATGAAGCTACCCCAAGAACATAAATGCTCTACAGGACAGAAGTCTTCACAGGATACAATGGTAGAATGAAGGTAAAACAGGCCAGAGACAAAGGGCAGGAGATGGTAGGATAAACAGGAATACAAGCCAAGGTCACAGTCCAGAAGTGCAAATAGGAACATTACTCAAAGTCAGACTAAACTAAAAAACAGAATAGAGGAAACACAAATCCAAAATAGGCCCATGGCATTATCACATGAAAGGGTTCAATGACTGAGATTTTAAATATCCCTCCAATGATTTTCCTTGCGTGACAATGAGGCTTCGGGAGCAAAAAGTTAAATGTACCTTAATGGCTGCATGAATTTTCTACAGCAAGATGGTGCTGCCGTATGGAATAAGGATTTTCAAAATTGCAAGATGGCACCTGTGCGTGGAAACAGTGCTTCTGTACGGCAATGTTCAGATCATCAGAAGTGTGCCACACTGCATAGAGAAAAAGGTGCTGTGGAGCTGCATGCACCCGCCAGTGGAGATACTGGGTGACTGGCAAATGGTGCATAGACGGGTACCTATAGCCTTTAGATCATAGAGAAGCAGGTGCTGTGGAGCTGCATGCACCCGCCAGTGAAGATACCGGTACTGGGTGACTGATCTAAGGGCCATCGGCACCTGTCTATGCACCTTTCACCATAGAGAAACAGGTGCTGTGGAGCTGCATGCACCAGCCAGTGGAGATAACGGTATTGGGTGACTGGCGAAGGGTGCATAGACAGGTGCCTATAGCCCTTAGATCAGGGGTCCTCAAACTACGGCCCGCGGGCCACATGCGGCCCGCCGAGGACATTTATGTGGCCCGCGGGGGGTGCTGCCGGCACCCACCCCGTTTACTTTTTTTTTTTCTTTCTGGCAGCCGCAAAGGATGCGGCTGCAGGAAGAAAAAAAAAAAAAAATTCACCGCGACCGGATGTGACGTTACGTCACATCCGGATCCGGTAACTGTTTCCCTCCTCCACAGGAGGACACCGCGCGAGACGTCCGGGGACACAGCAGCTGGAGGTAAGTGATGGGGAAGCGGGGGAGGAGGGAGGGATAACGAGCACTATTCCTGGCCTCTGACTGGCATAATATTCCTGGGCATCTGAATGGCAAAATATTCCTGGGCTTCTGAATGGCATAATATTCCTGGGCATCTGACTGGCATCATATTCCTGGGCATCTGACTGGCATCATATTCCTGGGCATCTGAATGGCATCATATTCCTGGGCATCTGAATGGCATAATATTCCTGGGCATCTGAATGGCAAAATATTCCTGGGCTTCTGAATGGCATAATATTCCTGGGCATCTGACTGGCATCATATTCCTGGGCATCTGACTGGCATCATATTCCTGGGCATCTGACTGGCATATTATTCCTGGGCATCTGACTGGCATATTATTCCTGGGCATCTGACTGGCATAATATTCCTGGGCATCTGAATTGCATAATATTCCTGGGCATCTGACTGGCATAATATTCCTGGGCATCTGAATGGCATAATATTCCTGGGCATCTGAATGGCATAATATTCCTGGGCATCTGACTGGCATAATATTCCTGGGCATCTGAATGGCATCATATTCCTGGGCATCTGAATGGCATAATATTCCTGGCCATCTGACTGGCATCATATTCCTGGGCATCTGAATGGCATAATATTCCTGGGCATCTGAATGGCATAATATTCCTGGCCATCTGACTGGCATCATATTCCTGGGCATCTGAATGGCATAATATTCCTGGGCATCTGAATGGCATAATATTCCTGGCCATCTGACTGGCATCATATTCCTGGGCATCTGACTGGCATAATATTCCTGGGCATCTGAATGGCATAATATTCCTGGGCATCTGAATGGCATAATATTCCTGGGCATCTGACTGGCATCATATTCCTAGGCATCTGACTGGCATCATATTCCTGGGCATCTGACTGGCATCATATTCCTGGGCATCTGACTAGCATCATATTCCTGGGCATCTGACTAGCATCATATTCCTGGGCATCTGACTGGCATCATATTCCTGGCCATCTGACTGGCATCATATTCCTAGGCATCTGACTGGCATCATATTCCTGGGCATCTGACTGGCATCATATTCCTGGGCATCTGAATGGCAAAATATTCCTGGTCTTCTGAATGGCATAATATTCCTGGCCATCTGACTGGCATCATATTCCTGGGCATCTGAATGGCATAATATTCCTGGGCATCTGAATGGCATAATATTCCTGGGCATCTGAATGGCATCATATTCCTGGGCATCTGAATGGCATCATATTCCTGGGCATCTGACTGGCATAATATTCCTGGGCATCTGACTGGCATCATATTCCTGGGCATCTGACTGGCATAATATTCCTGGGCATCTGACTGGCATCATATTCCTAGGCATCTGACTGGCATCATATTCCTGGGCATCTGACTGGCATCATATTCCTGGGCATCTGAATGGCAAAATATTCCTGGGCTTCTGACTGGCATCATATTCCTGGGCATCTGACTGGCATCATATTCCTGGGCATCTGACTGGCATATTATTCCTGGGCATCTGACTGGCATATTATTCCTGGGCATCTGACTGGCATAATATTCCTGGGCATCTGAATGGCATAATATTCCTGGGCATCTGAATGGCATCATATTCCTGGGCATCTGAATGGCATAATATTCCTGGGCATCTGAATGGCATAATATTCCTGGGCATCTGAATGGCATAATATTCCTGGGCATCTGACTGGCATAATATTCCTGGGCATCTGAATGGCATCATATTCCTGGGCATCTGAATGGCATAATATTCCTGGCCATCTGACTGGCATCATATTCCTGGGCATCTGAATGGCATAATATTCCTGGGCATCTGAATGGCATAATATTCCTGGCCATCTGACTGGCATCATATTCCTGGGCATCTGAATGGCATAATATTCCTGGGCATCTGAATGGCATAATATTCCTGGCCATCTGACTGGCATCATATTCCTGGGCATCTGACTGGCATAATATTCCTGGGCATCTGAATGGCATAATATTCCTGGGCATCTGAATGGCATAATATTCCTGGGCATCTGACTGGCATCATATTCCTAGGCATCTGACTGGCATCATATTCCTGGGCATCTGACTGGCATCATATTCCTGGGCATCTGACTAGCATCATATTCCTGGGCATCTGACTAGCATCATATTCCTGGGCATCTGACTGGCATCATATTCCTGGCCATCTGACTGGCATCATATTCCTAGGCATCTGACTGGCATCATATTCCTGGGCATCTGACTGGCATCATATTCCTGGGCATCTGAATGGCAAAATATTCCTGGTCTTCTGAATGGCATAATATTCCTGGCCATCTGACTGGCATCATATTCCTGGGCATCTGAATGGCATAATATTCCTGGGCATCTGAATGGCATAATATTCCTGGGCATCTGAATGGCATCATATTCCTGGGCATCTGAATGGCATCATATTCCTGGGCATCTGACTGGCATAATATTCCTGGGCATCTGACTGGCATCATATTCCTGGGCATCTGACTGGCATAATATTCCTGGGCATCTGACTGGCATCATATTCCTAGGCATCTGACTGGCATCATATTCCTGGGCATCTGACTGGCATCATATTCCTGGGCATCTGAATGGCAAAATATTCCTGGGCTTCTGACTGGCATCATATTCCTGGGCATCTGACTGGCATCATATTCCTGGGCATCTGACTGGCATATTATTCCTGGGCATCTGACTGGCATATTATTCCTGGGCATCTGACTGGCATAATATTCCTGGGCATCTGAATGGCATAATATTCCTGGGCATCTGAATGGCATCATATTCCTGGGCATCTGAATGGCATAATATTCCTGGCCATCTGACTGGCATCATATTCCTGGGCATCTGAATGGCATAATATTCCTGGCCATCTGACTGGCATAATATTCCTGGGCATCTGAATGGCATCATATTCCTGGGCATCTGAATGGCATAATATTCCTGGGCATCTGAATGGCATAATATTCCTGGGCATCTGACTGGCATCATATTCCTGGGCATCTGAATGGCATAATATTCCTGGGCATCTGAATGGCATCATATTCCTGGGCATCTGAATGGCATAATATTCCTGGGCATCTGAATGGCATAATATTCCTGGGCATCTGACTGGCATAATATTCCTGGGCATCTGAATGGCATAATATTCCTGGGCATCTGACTGGCATCATATTCCTGGCCATCTGACTGGCATCATATTCCTAGGCATCTGACTGGCATCATATTCCTGGGCATCTGACTGGCATCATATTCCTGGGCATCTGAATGGCAAAATATTCCTGGTCTTCTGAATGGCATAATATTCCTGGCCATCTGACTGGCATCATATTCCTGGGCATCTGAATGGCATAATATTCCTGGGCATCTGAATGGCATAATATTCCTGGGCATCTGAATGGCATCATATTCCTGGGCATCTGAATGGCATCATATTCCTGGGCATCTGACTGGCATAATATTCCTGGGCATCTGACTGGCATCATATTCCTGGGCATCTGACTGGCATAATATTCCTGGGCATCTGACTGGCATCATATTCCTAGGCATCTGACTGGCATCATATTCCTGGGCATCTGACTGGCATCATATTCCTGGGCATCTGAATGGCAAAATATTCCTGGGCTTCTGACTGGCATCATATTCCTGGGCATCTGACTGGCATCATATTCCTGGGCATCTGACTGGCATATTATTCCTGGGCATCTGACTGGCATATTATTCCTGGGCATCTGACTGGCATAATATTCCTGGGCATCTGAATGGCATAATATTCCTGGGCATCTGAATGGCATCATATTCCTGGGCATCTGAATGGCATAATATTCCTGGCCATCTGACTGGCATCATATTCCTGGGCATCTGAATGGCATAATATTCCTGGCCATCTGACTGGCATAATATTCCTGGGCATCTGAATGGCATCATATTCCTGGGCATCTGAATGGCATAATATTCCTGGGCATCTGAATGGCATAATATTCCTGGGCATCTGACTGGCATCATATTCCTGGGCATCTGAATGGCATAATATTCCTGGGCATCTGAATGGCATCATATTCCTGGGCATCTGAATGGCATAATATTCCTGGGCATCTGAATGGCATAATATTCCTGGGCATCTGACTGGCATAATATTCCTGGGCATCTGAATGGCATAATATTCCTGGGCATCTGAATGGCATCATATTCCTGGGCATCTGACTGGCATCATATTCCTGGGCATCTGACTAGCATCATATTCCTGGGCATCTGACTAGCATCATATTCCTAGGCATCTGACTGGCATCATATTCCTAGGCATCTGACTGGCATCATATTCCTGGGCATCTGACTGGCATCATATTCCTGGGCATCTGACTAGCATCATATTCCTGGGCATCTGACTGGCATCATATTCCTGGGCATCTGACTGGCATCATATTCCTGGGCATCTGACTGGCATCATATTCCTGGGCATCTGACTGGCATCATATTCCTGGGCATTTGACTGGCATCATATTCCTGGGCATCTGAATGGCATAATATTCCTGGCCATCTGACTGGCATCATATTCCTGGCCATCTGACTGGCATAATATTACTGGGCATCTGAATGGCATAATATTCCTGGCCATCTGACTGGCATCATATTCCTGGGCATCTGACTGGCATAATATTCCTGGGCATCTGACTGGCACACTATTCCCATTGAAATACTGGTAAGTTTGTTGATTTAACTTTACTTTAAATATTGTATTTGTTCTCGTTTTGTTCAAAATAAGATATATGCAGTGTGCATAGGAATTTCTTCATAGTTTTTATTTTTACTATAGTCCGGCCCTTCAACGGTCTGAGGGACAGTGAACTGGCCCCCTGTTTAAAAAGTTTGAGGACCCCTGCCTTAGATCATCTGAATAAGAGAGATAGCTCAAAGAACAGAGGAAGCGTCTCTTTATTTGTATGGGAGTTAAGTTGTGAAATACATAGCCATTTAAAAGTTATTTTGACAGATTTAAGCCAGTATGTTTAAAAAATGTTTGGAATCCATTGTGTGCCTTCTTCTACACAAATAATTACTGCATTATGTTTTTTTTTCAACTTAATTAAGTTTGCAACCATATAAAAATTAAAATAACAGATTTTCTATCAGTCTATGTGTTTTCTTTTAATTCTACTAACACAATATATAGTAACTTTTATGACCTACATTTCTGAAAGATGTCACAGTCCCTTTAACTAACATTTATACAACATTTTCAATCAATGATCATTTTATTTCCATTTCTTGCGATATCTTGCTTTGATGTATCAGTCTTACATTCTTGGAAATTGGAGAGGATTTTATCATATATTCAGCATGTTCGATTGGAGAAAGACCTTTATCAATATTTGTAGAGGAAAGTTTAAAACATTCAGCTAGTCATTAATAGTATACATATAAAATGCATTTTGATTAATTATTAATATTTATGTTTCTATGTTAACTGCACTCAATCCTCATATATCTTACATTTTCACTTTCCCAGTTTCCTAATCCTTTGAATATTTCATTTGCAAAGTCTTTTAATACCAATATTTTATGTGTGTCCTAAAAGTTTAGTGAAGTAAAAAATAAATCTTATATTATGGTAAAATTGTCAGCAGATGTGTAGGTCAAAATACGTACATGTCCACATAAGTCTAAAGTATCGGTGAATATAACATCTGAATATATATCTGTTTCAGGAATCATATTAATAATGTCTTGTCTATTATGCTTAGAAAAACGTGTACAAATATATGTTATCTAATTATTGCATTGCAGATACACCTTAAAGGCTCAATTTTCCACCAAAAATTATTTAGTTGGCAGACAGAAAAATATGCACTAAATGTAAACTATGTAAACTATGTAAACTATTAATATCACATGAAGCTTACATTTATTATTACACTGAACTGATGTCTTCTTTAAAGTGGACAGATTTGGAAAATATTTTATCTATAGACTTGCTTTAAAAAGTGTTGTTGTTTTTTTAGATGATGTTATGCATCTTGTTTGGTAACCTCGCTCCTTATATTCTTTCACCACAAGCTATATAGTCTACAATTTCTACACAAGAGCATATACTGGAAACATTTGGAATGTTTAAACATGTGTGTGTGTGTAATGTATATATAGGTTCCATCATACTCCAAATAAACTATCAAGCTTCTATGGAAAAATCCCTGACGCATAATAACTCCAATGGTGACCTTTATAGAGAAATTTGGGGAAAGTGGACAGATGTCTATTTTACCAAATCTCGACCTTGACCCTGGGCATAGACGCATTAGGGTTATCAACCCTTGAATACTTTGAGTCTCGCTACTCTCCCTCCCCTCTCAATATCATTAATCTCTCAGGTACCCCTCCACTTCGGTCCCCGGCAATCCTTTGAATAACATCCCCACATGTACGTTTATAATTTGTATATATATGTACTGTATATTGTCTAGATATTACTTGGAATATTCTCACCTTTGATCTCAAGATAACCCAATCTAAATATTTGCTTACCTTCACCATTTGATGAAACTCCTTGTAATGTTTTATCTCTTGTATGTTTGTAATTTTGTATATTTATAATAAAGAAAAAATAATAATAATAAAAAAAATATATATATATAGATTCCTCATTTTTTCTCAAGGAGGAAACTTTTACAGGTTAGTGAACTCAAGTGTTAGGCTACATACATCCAAATGTACATATTACAAATCTGAGTCCGTAAGCAAATAGGCTGCAATCACCTAGACTAGTAATATGTGAAAAATAATGTAAATCACACATGTATATACATTTCTAATTGTCCCAGTTTTTCCACACAGCTATTTGGAGTTTTGTTTCTGGCCGATGATGTACAGGCATGATATAATGCATTTTGGTATGGGAATTGTCCAAGTGCTCTTTTAAAATAGGTGTAATTTATCAATTTTACAGTTGCAGAGTTAAAGTCATCTGGATGTACTTTTTTTGTCAAATTATATTTTGTCTCAGTGCCTGCTAATGCATAGCTTTGTTCTCTATGTCAGCATGATATGGAAAGTAATGTAGTGTAAGGCAGTTCCTACGCGTTTATCTTCCTACCATCTATTACAATCCCTTCTTAAAATAATGCTGTTAACAATAACCATTTTGTCAGTTTCAGAATGAGAATATATAATTATTGTATCATATTTCAGGATTTTTAAATGCCTATCTATATAGTACACATTTACCTATGAAAGGTGACCATACTTTTATTTTAGTGGCACAAAAATCAGTATGTATTTTCAGATAAAATGACAAACCTTTGTTATTTTTATATGCACATATTTAACATAATTAATATTACATTTCAGCTTGTAAGTATATGTGAAACACCAATAAATATGTTTTGTGGAATACATGAAATTATAACCAGTCCATGAGATCCTTTTTTTTTTTCTTTTTTCCCCGACCACGGAATTTATAAATCTTTATTTAAATCTTTTATACTTCACAATCACAATACATAAAAGAAAGGAAGACAAACATACATATATACATAATTGCAGTTATAAAACATTTCTGGCTGAAAGTGCAAAGTGCAATCCGCTGTCCCAGAGTAGATACAAGTTAAAGAAAGGATAGAGGAAAAGAGAGTGGAAAAAGAAGAAAGGAGAAAGAGAGTCCATGAGATGTTTATAGCTAGCTGTAGTATGAAAAATAGCTAACTAATGTAGTCCCTTAAATATGCTTGCAAAAGGCACTTCACATGTTTCGCACATGTTGTAAATAGCCATTACCATCCCTGGTGATAATTGGATTTGTAACTATCTTTTTATCCTGTAAGGTTTGTAAACAGGAGCTTGATGACAGGGAGGCACAACTTTAGTAGCATCACTCACCCACAGAAGCTGGCAGAAGAACTGGTCTGCAGCAGCATGGGCATGGTGGAAAAATAATTTATAGAGTGACGAAGTGATGGTCCAGTGGATAGCATGAACGTCAAAGTGCATATAAATAGCAGGCAGAGGTCTGAAGGGAGGAAGCAGGAAACAAAGGTCAGAACACGTGGTACAGATCAAAAACATGAGACAACAGAAAGTAGGGCACAAGCAAACTAGACACAACAACCGGAGAACACTAATTAAGCATGAGAACAACTGGAGTTTCATTGCCACATTGATCGATAAACAACCTAATAACTTAGCGCCATGGGGATGGAATTTGGAATCTAATTTTTACTATAGCAAGACAATCTTTGTCTCCATATTGGCAAGATGGAGGAATACATCTATTCTGGTGAACATCTTACTCAATGAATATTTTCCTGGAGAAAATGGAGTCTGTGGCATAGAAGATGGACATGCAGTAGCAGCAGAGTGTGGTCACTAAATATTTTTTTTCATGCCTAAAGCAGGGTGGGCTATAAACCACATGATGAAATCAGCAGGGAAGTTGTGTTGATCAGATTCATCAAAAGCTCAACTTTCGGGGCTGTCCATTAAACTGACCTGGTGAAATGATTCTGATTTTTGTTTTTCAAAATTTTAAACACATTTTTATAAATCAAATAAAAACAAATAAAACAGCACTGATTTGTTTTAATTGGTTTTGTCAGAAAGCTCAACATTAGTAAGAGAGGTTTTTGTTTAGTGTTGCAACCACAAGGCACATTCTTACTTGCAGCATTAATACTGATTATGTCTAGAAATCTTTTTAAACATTTAAAACACAAAATAAATTCCAAATGCTGTGCTGCCATTACACATTTTAATGTGAGCTTAATCCTCATGATGCTTGTGCTGTCTAAATTTTTTTTTTTACAAAAGCAGAGATTGCATTGATGAATTAAAATATGGTGCATTAAACAGACATATATCAAAATTAACAAGTAAATCCAATAGATATAGACACTGTCAGTATTACACAAAAGTTCATTATGTGGATTTTTTTCTGGATCAAAATACTCATACATAAAGAAGTATTTTGCTCTCTAAAGCTGACAGAAAACAGGATGGAAAAGTATCAAACTGTGGAGAGTTTGTAAAGTCAGACCAGTTCTGCTAACTGAAAGGATTAATTTGGATCTGTGAGGGTTAAAAGCCGACAGTGTGTCAAAGAAGCTGATGTCTGCAGCACCTTCTGGAAGGCCAGATCACGCCAGTAGCATAATTGTTATTAGAATGGTCTTATCTTACTATTCCAAGGCTAGAACAGAGGTTTCTGGAACATCAACAAATTGTCTCTGAAAGTTCTGTAATTTTCCTATAAGAACGACTTTTGTAACACTATTTTACATATTACGTTTTAAGTGTATTTTCTTATAAAACACGCCTTTCTGCATATTATAATATTATAATAACCAATTATATCGTAGTAACTAATGTTTTTATCTTCGTATAAATAAGCTTGTTTAAACAATTAAAATCAGAGTTGTTTCACAGTTGCATTGGTGTCGGTCTCAGTTATTCACTGTGAGATAGCTCTCCTGGATCCAGTATTTACAAGTCAAACCAAGACGGTCGCATTAAGGGACAGAGGATATTTCCTTACAATTTGGGGGCTCGTCCGGGATCGGGAAGGTCATCCTTTGTCCGGTAAGATATACTTTTTTTTGGTTTATCTATCGGACTGAGGGCACTGGCCAAATCCCGATCCTTATATTTGTGTGTCAGGGACATACATCCTTAAAATATTTTTTGTTTTTGTGTCCGGGACACATAACCAGATCTCAGGGAGATCCTTATATTACACAGATCTCAGGGAGATCCTTACATTCACGTGTCAGGGACACACACACAGATCTCAGGGAGATCCTTACATTCACGTGTCAGGGACACACACACAGATCTCAGGGAGATCCTTACATTCACGTGTCAGGGACACATACACAGATCTCAGGGAGATCCTTACATTCACGTGTCAGGGACACATACACAGATCTCAGGGAGATCCTTATATTCACGTGTCAGGGACACATACACAGATCTCAGGTAGATACTTACATTCACGTGTCTGGGACACACACACAGATCTCAGGGAGATCCTCACAGTCTCAGGGAGGCTAACACACAGATCTCAGGGAGATCCTCACAGTCTCAGGGAGGCTAACACACAGATCTCAGGGAGATCCTTATATTCACGTGTCAGGGACACATACACAGATCTCAGGGAGATCCTTACAGTCTCAGGGAGGCTAACACACAGATCTCAGGGAGATCCTTACAGTCTCAGGGAGGCTAACACACAGATCTCAGGGAGATCCTTATATTCACGTGTCAGGGACACATACACAGATCTCAGGGAGATCCTTACAGTCTCAGGGAGGCTAACACACAGATCTCAGGGAGATCCTTACAGTCTCAGGGAGGCTAACACACAGATCTCAGGGAGATCCTTACAGTCTCAGGGAGGCTAACACACAGATCTCAGGGAGATCCTCACAGTCTCAGGGAGGCTAACACACAGATCTCAGGGAGATCTTTCACTTTATTACCAGGGGTATTATACACTTAAATTTACAGTCTCAGGGAGACTAGACTATTCTTGGTTTGGCTTGTTTAATTGTAATTTTGCATATTAATTGTATATTTGTGTTCATATATAAGGTTAATTATAAAGTCATAAGAAACCATAGACGGGTGGTAAGTGTACGTCTAAGGAAATTTACTGTATTTACTGTATTCTCTTATATGTGGTAAGTGTTTTATATTTAGTGGAGTAGAGAGGACATATCTCCTGAATCAATCAAAAATGAGCGCTCAATGAAAAAAAAATAGGCACGTTCTGCCGCTAGTATAATAATTTTTGAATGATTTTTGAGTAACGGTCTTCTAAGCTATATTCATCAGTGTGATGAGAAGTTTCATAGTAAGTAATTTTAATAGTGTATGCAAGATAAGTTTTGAATTAATTTGTTGCTGTAAGTAAGTAAAATAGAAATATTTGTGTGTAAAACAACAAGAGTCATATAGTGTCCAAGGTATCTCTTGGACATCATGTTAAATATACGTGATCAATCCATTGGATAGTATAACAGCTATAAAATATTTTAAAATCTATCCAGCCAGTTTTATGTTCTGGCAAAAACAATCTAAAACTTGCATGATGCTAATTTAAAGACACAGACTATGTTTTTAACAGGTTTTACATGTTACATATTAGAAATGTTTATTTGTTTATGGTACATTCTTCCTTTTTGTATTTAGGTATCTTGACAAGTATTACTTTTTTTGTAGTTTAGAAGGATTTTTGTGTTTTAAGCTTTTAATTTAGATTTTTCCCAAGATAAGATATCACATTTTCCAATACTCTAGATAAAGTAATTAGATAAGTGAAGATGCCTTCATTGTAAGGTTGTATTTGTATCCAGTGGTGTATCTTGATTTTGTGCTGCCCTAGGCAGACAAAATCCGGGCACCCCCCTACCCAAGCTGCACACCCACGTTACACACCTAAGACATGCCCCATCACCTCCATTACATGACCCCACATCACACATAACATTCAGACTCACATCAAGCTCATACTCCCATCACACACACACTCCCATCACACTCAGTCACACACTCCTACTCCCATCACACTCAGTCATACACAGCCTCACATCACACACAGACTCCCATCACACTCAGTCATACAGTCTCACATCACACACAGACTCCCATCACACTCAGTCATACACAGCCTCACATAACACACTCTTCCATCACACTCAGTCAAAAACACTGTCTCCCATCACACACACTCTGACTCCCATCACACTCAGTCACACACTCTGACTCCCATCACACTCAGTCACACACTCTGACTCCCATCACACTCAGTCACACACAGCCTCCCATCACACTCAGTCACACACAGACTCCCATCACACTCAGTCACACACAGACTCCCATCACACACAGACTCCCATCACACACAGACTCCCATCACACACAGACTCCCATCACACTCATACTCACAACCACCGTTTTCCATTTGAACCAACTTACCTTCTGCTGTACTGTGACAGGCAGGGGGCGGAGACTTTACACTGGCGCGTGTGACGGGGAACGAAGGGAGGGGCAGTGAGGAAGCCCGATCAGGACAAGCAGCACCGGGTGAGGGGAAGAACGAAAGGAGCAGTGGGGGTGGGAAAGGGAGGGGGTAGGAAGGTAAGAGAGAGCGAGGGAACAACTTTTAACAAAACGGAGAAGAATCTAAAAATCTTCGCCGCACCAGAAGTGTTTAAAGCCCCAGTGTGCTTTAACAACCTCTGGGAAAGTGCCGCCCTAAACAAGGCGCCGCCCTAGGCGAGCGCCTTGTTTGCCTCGCGGTAGATACACTACTGTTTGTATGCACAGATGCACATATACAGATGTGTTTTAGATTTAAGCAGAATTTCAGAGTTGGTACTAGAGAAAGACTTGAGTAACGTTTATTCGTAATAAAGGTTAAAGTGTGAATTTTGTGTTGTAAAGATAAACTGTTGAAGGCTTTGTGGGCCATGGAAATGGCAATTGCTGGACATAAAAGGTTTTTGTATGTTGTAGAAGGTGAGAGGTCATGTTGCAAATATGTACAAAGAGAAGATGTTATGGTCTAAGAATATGACCGTTAGGATTTTAAAGTGAATATTAATTTAAAGGAAGATATAAGTAATAATGTGAAATATGGTGATACATGGTGAGAGAATATTGAGATGTTGTTTAAAGTTTTAGATGCAAGACAAGTTTTTAATATGATATATGAGAATGTACGTATGTCAGTGATAAGTGGAAAGAATTAGCGAGTGTCGTGTTATGTGACAAGTTGTGTTGTGTTGTTAGAGTTGTAGGAGTTAATAGTGAAGTTAAGAGAAAGCTTCCCCAGAAGCCCCCCTTCTCTCTGACAGTCTATTTGCAGATAAGAGAATTGTAGCTGCAGCTGCAAAATTATTATTTTTTCTTTTTGTGATGGGAGGGGGAGAACGGGCCAGAATTACTGTTACTGTTAGTTATTGAGAAGTTCTGTGTGTTATGTGCTATGGTTATATAATCTAATCATGATATTATTTGTCCTAATGGTAAAGCGATACATAATTATTATGTATGAGAACATATTCTCACATTATCAATTGATTCAACTATGATTATAAGATGGTAATAATATTTCAAGAACAAAGAATGGTTCAGTTTGACAAGTTTTAACAACACAGGTTAGCAGTAATAATATGTTTTAATTATATTTTAATGTGAAGATTAATAAGATGTTTAGTGAAATATTGCATGTTACTAACTGGAATTTTTTCGAGTTTTATTTTCATATAGATTAAAGTTGTACAGCCAACAAAAGAAAAGTTCAAAGTGCACCAACGAATCTAATGCTGATCAAGATTATTTCTAAAGAAAAGTTTATTTTTAAAAGAAGAAAAAGTTTTCCAATTCATGTAACTGGATTCTCACCAAATTTATCGGAATATATTGTTCAAATCAACTCCTGGATCCACGTTATTTACGTAAAGCACATTCCTGTACTGACAAACAGGCCAACAAAGGAGCCGCAATTTAGTGTCTTGATGGGCATAATAATCCCTGACCACTAGCCAACATAAGCCAAGATTTTACCTTAATGGGTAACCCGTAAACAAATCACCCAGGAGTCTGCAACAGATACAACAGTCTACGACAGATCATCATTGTTGGGAAGTATATTTTCATTGCGTATATATGTATAAAATTGTTATTGATGATTTGTAATCTTTGTCGTAAAGATTGGTTTAATTGTGATATTATGGGTATGTTTAGAGTATAGTGAAATGTTTAAATGTAACAATTAGACCGACTCTAACAAACAGGATTGAGCCGACCTATAAAGAAATTATATTGTTATAGTATTTTTGCAGAATTTTATATAGAGAATGTTAGTAAGTTTTTTTCAGATATTAAAAAAAAAAAAAAAAAGTTTGGATTATGGATTTAAGTAGTAAGTTAAAAAGTGTTTACAGGTTATCCGTGAGATCCCCTGGGACTGCGAAATTGGCTAGGATCACTTGGAGCGAAACTTGTAAGTGGTTTGGCATGTGTGAGATCAGTGTTGCTAATTGTCTGTGTTTATGTTTGTTTCAAGGGTCTCATCCTCAAGTGCATCCTGACCACTGACATCATGCCCCTACGTGAAGAATGGAAGACACTGCTCAGATATTCCCCATTATGGAAGCTTACAATGCAACTAAGCTGGATGACCTATCAATGTGTGAAATCGAGGAAGTGTGCCTTATAACCTTGGATACAATGATTATGTTGACCAGGCAACTCCTGATGGTTATCCTTAAAAACAGACAATGTCAATTTCTAAGAATAAAAGGGGAGAAGAGTATGAATATTATATGGACTGTAGGGGCCTCTGGAGTCACGTCGTGGATGGGAGACCATATTGTTTTGTCCGCTGCCATTTTGTCTGACTGCCGCTTTATGTTCTGAATGTATGCCATTTTGTGTGTTCTGAATCCATGTTCAGCTTTGCTCCAAGTCACTTTAAAGTATTTAGTCAACAACAGTCCTGGGGAATAGCAAACTCCGGAATAATATGTTTTATTTTTTACATATATTTATTGGTTTTAGACAACTGCCAACTAATACCATTAGGGGTTTTATTAGGCAGGGTAAGAGAAGCAATGAACAACAGATATTTAATTTAGTTTTGTGGCCACATGTGTTTTTGGGTCATCAGGTCATGCCATTATGTTATATTATGTAACATATTTAGATAGTTACGGCAGGCCTTCCATATTTAAGAGAGAGATACTTTTTTAATTTTTTAGATTATAAGTCCAATATCTCTGCTGAGTGAAGCCAAGGTCTGCACAGTCGCCAAAGGTCTAAACCTAATCAGTATTGTCCAGAGGCAGTCCGGTAAAACAGGACAGCCATAGTCTGTTATTATATGCTTTATTATGGATGTGGTATTTTTGATTGAAACAAACCTACCCATTGATCCCCAACAACATACCCCTGAAGGATACCGACAGTATTTACAGATCTATAGACAGAAGCAAAAGGGGAAGAACCATATTATATGAATCATATGGTTCTAAGAGGGGATTGAAAGGATTAATTTGGATCTGTGAGGGTTAAAAGCCGACAGTGTGTCAAAGAAGCTGATGTCTGCAGCACCTTCTGGAAGGCCAGATCACGCCAGTAGCATAATTGTTATTAGAATGGTCTTATCTTACTATTCCAAGGCTAGAACAGAGGTTTCTGGAACATCAACAAATTGTCTCTGAAAGTTCTGTAATTTTCCTATAAGAACGACTTTTGTAACACTATTTTACATATTACGTTTTAAGTGTATTTTCTTATAAAACACGCCTTTCTGCATATTATAATATTATAATAACCAATTATATCGTAGTAACTAATGTTTTTATCTTCGTATAAATAAGCTTGTTTAAACAATTAAAATCAGAGTTGTTTCACAGTTGCATTGGTGTCGGTCTCAGTTATTCACTGTGAGATAGCTCTCCTGGATCCAGTATTTACAAGTCAAACCAAGACGGTCGCATTAAGGGACAGAGGATATTTCCTTACACTAACCCCTTAGTGGACATTTTCACCTTGACTTTCCCTTGGTGACAATGGCATTTTTGACATTTCTGGGGTGTTTGTGTTTAGCTGCAATTTTCTTTTTTATCATATACTGTACCCACACATATTATATGTTGTTTTTAAGGTCATAAGAAGGGCTTTCAATAGATATCATTATGTTCATCATATCTTAAAATTTACTACAAAAAAAATCATAAAATATGATAAAAAATTTAAAAAAAAAACTTTTTTTTACTTTGACCTAAAATATAATTTAGACAAATACAATCATTAAAAAAGACCCCATCTAAATAGTTTCTAAATGTTGTCCCGAGTTCAGAAATATGCATGTTTCCATATTTTTCAGTATTTTTTTGCGAGTTATGGGGCAAAAACCAAAAATAGTGTTTTTTGTTTTTTTCCTATATTGACCTTTTGACCCTAACCCGAACCCAAAATTTAACCTTAACACTAAATTTAACCCCAACTCTAACCCTTATGCTACCCCTTAATATATTTTAATTTTAACCCTATCCCATATGCTAAAAATTATTTAATTTTATACTATAGGCTAATCTAACTATATAACCAGTTTTTAATTAATTAAATATTGATTTAAAATTGTATCCATTGCTATGCTACTTAACTACCACTAGGGGCAGTCAAGTAGCATATTCAGAGCGACGGAAGTGAAGTTGCTTTCACTTCCGAAGCTCAGGCATACTGGCATACTGCTCCGTCAATATGGCTCCCACGATCGCTCCGTGGGGCCCCAGAAAATACATTTCGGTGCTGGCTATTGCCTCGATACCGTTAAAGCGGTTTTCGCGATCGTTGAACGTGCCAGGGACGTTGTTTAGGGAGTTTCTCCCAGGACGTGCCTAACACGTCCTTTGTCGGCAAGGGGTTAAATATCTGTGCCTTATTTAGTTACAAATAATCAGTTGTATTCAAATGGTATTCCGATTAGCCAACACAAAGTGGCAGTAAATAAAGAACTAGAACTACTACATACACATAAACATTATTCTTAGCTTGCCATTAATTTGATATAAATCATGTATACTAAAGCATTATTGAAAATGTAATACATGGAAGGCTTAGTCAGTCCTCAATGACAACATATATTTTAAATATCTATTAAAATTGATTTGCTTTAATGTACACCATGTTATTTCCAAAATAAATAATGAAACACTAATCTGTGTTCTAATGGAAATAGCATTGAGCCTTTTTCGCATTCAGCCGGCAACCTTAGGAAATGAGAATTTCATAGACATGCATTCATGAATACTACTGGGAAGCACACAGTACAATATAAGCCAAGAATGGAAGGTTACTTAACAGATCCATAATCTCTTAGAACCCTTAGCAAAATGTGTTAAAACTTTGCATTTACAAGCAGGGACTATTAAAATGTACCATAATTATTAAAGTGTTCAGTTTAAAAAAATGTCTGTCACTGTCTGGCCACCTATTTTTAAATACTGTATTGATATCTTAAAACAGCTGAATAGAAGTACAGAATGCTTAGTTATCTTTATATTATATCAGTTCATATATAGCTTTGAAAATGGAGTATTGATTTGTACTAATACAATTCTATCAGCAAAAATAAAAATAATATGCACAGTGCCAGTCATAACCCCCCTTGTGAAAATGCTTGCTTATTAATATAAAAGAAAATATCAATCCTTGAATCAGTGTATATAAATCAGAAATTAAATAGTGTCATATCCTTATAAAGTCCCATGAAATGGGAAAAAAGATTCATAATTTAAGGTTGAAAAAAAAATCTGGTGACAAACAGCAGATTGGTCTGATACAGCTGAACTGAAACATGCTGTGTTGGTGGTGTTCTATTTTTTATAATATAGTTTTTATTAGATTTTGTAAGTGTATTAGAGGACAGAAGAAAAAAAGAGAGGAAAGGGGAAAAACATTGTAATTACATATTCCCATAAATATTGGGCTAGACAGTATAGGAAGGGAAGGTGACTTTGTTAGTACCCAACTGAAAATGATGACTAAATTGGTATAACTGAAACATGGTGGGATGGCACCCATGTTTTGTCAATTAATTTGGAGGGCTACATATTGTTTAAAAAAGATAGGTCAAACAAAAGAGGGGGAGGGGTCCAGAGGCGTAACTTGAAACCACCGGGCCCCAGTGCAAAAATTGTCTTGGGGCCCCCCGACCCAACCATGCAACTCCACCCCAGAAATGCCACTTACATGCCTCCCAACTGTTCCGCTTTGTGCCTGGCCTTGTCTTATATCTAGGATAGCTTTATACCTATCCCATGCATGCTTAAACTCCTTCACTGTATTAACCTCTACCACTTCTGCTGGCAAACTATTCCATGTATCCACTACCCTCTCAGTAAAATAATACAAAGTTTCTGACCTCCACTGTATGAACCTCTACCATTTCTGCTGGAAGACTAATCCATGCATCCACTACCCTCTCAGAAAGTAATACTTCCATTAATCCCTGGCCTCATCTTATATCTAGAATAGCCTTATGCCTTTTCCATGCATGCTTAAACTCCTTCATATATTCATATATTAACCTCTCATCCACCACCCTCTAAGTAAAGTAATATTACTTTTTTGGACATAAAAAAAAACGTTAAAATATTTCCAGCCTTATCAAAAGCTTGAGGTGGACCCCAAATATATGTATATAACAAGCTGCATGTATACTTATATGAACTTTTTAATATTATATTCAACTATTTTCATATGTAATGAAAATGTTATTGAAAAATTGTTAATTTATTATTTTTAGTATGTTTCCCTGCACCTAAAGGTCTGAAACACAGCACTATACAGTACCCACAACACTTGGCTTGTACTCATATTGCACCCACACGATTTGGCATGCTGCATTGCCCGCCAGAACATACCACAGTGTCACTTTCCCCCATAGTACACGTTATTTTGCCCCACAGAACATGCCACAGTGTTCCTTTTACTCCATGGTACGTTATTTTGCCCCACAGATCATGCCACAGTATCAATTTGGCGACAGCCAATTTGCCCATTATGCCACAATTGCCAATATGCCACAGCCAGATTGCCAATATTCCATAGCCAATTTTGCCCATTTGCCAGTGTTATTTTGCTCATTTGCCAGTTATGTGCCCATTTGCCAGTGTTATTTTGCTCATTTGCCAGTTATGTGCCCATTTGCCAGTGTTACTGTGATGGAAAGCTGGGTCCGATGGAGTGTGACTGTCTCCCTGTGAGACAGTCACACTGGTAGCAGGGGCCCACAGGGCAGCTGCCTTGGACCCCAAGAATGAATGGGCCTTGGGCCGCTGCCCCGTTTGGCTGCACATTTTTTTTTTTATGCAGGGGGCGGCCGGGCCCCTGGAGTGACGGGCCCAATCGCAGCTGCGACCCCTGCACCAGTGGTAGGAACGCCACTGGAGGGGTCTGTTTGTACATCAAACCAGCATTATTGCCTCATTTGAGGGAAGATGTATATAATGACAGTACTGAGCATGTGGAATCATTGTGGGTGGAGATAGTCAGTGGGGGTAGATGAGCCCAGAAATGATTAGTGGTTATTTGTTATAAACCACCAACTTTACTAGGTTTAATATGTCCCTTGGTCTAGTTGACTGGGATGGCTTATTTTTTTGGGGGAAAAACAGAAGGTAACTGGAATACCTTCAAACTAACACTACAAAAATATACATAGAAATGTATACATTTTGGTAACAAATATAAAAGAAGCAAAGTAAAACCAGTGTGGCTTACCAGTAAGATAAATTAGGAAATAAATAAAAAGAAAGTAGGGTTTAAACATTATAAAATTGGCAGAGGCATTTGGAAAATACAAAGAAGCCAACAAAGACTGTAAAAAGGCTATTAAATTGGCTAAATTGCAAGAGTAATCCCCCAAAAAATATTTAAATATATAAATGGCAAAAAATTAAAGGCTGAAAATGATGAGTCCTTGTTATCAGAAATGGGTGAGATGGTCAGTGGAGACAGAGAGAAAGCAGATATTTTAAATAATTTATTTTCTTCTGTTAATATCAAGGAAGAACCAAAAGGACAAGTACCTGCAAGCTACGTTTACAGAACAGTCACAGCAAGCTTGTGATTGGTTGACACAAACAAAAATGTTAAACAATTAAATGGTGTTAAAATAGAGAAAGCCCTGGGGACGGATGGTATACACCCACGGGCACTTAAACAGCTAAGCCATGTCCTGGCCAGACCGTTATTTTTCATGGATTCTTTCATATCAGGCATGGTGCTCACAGATTGGTGTAAATCTGATGTGGTGCCCATATTTAAAAAGGGATAAAAATCCCAGCCGGGCTATTACACACCTGTAAGTTTGATGTCTGTGGTGGGTGCTAAGGGAATATATTCAAGATTTCATATTGAACAGGAATCTCATTAGCAGGAGCCAACATGGCTTTGTGAAAGACAAATTTTGTCAAACTAGCTTAATTACATTCTATGAGGAGGGGAGTAAAAATATATATATGGGTGCTGCAGTGGATGTGATATATTTAGACTCTGGTAAGGCATTTGATACAGTTCCACATAAAAGGTTACTGTTAAATTGACTGAAATAGGCTTAAGGCTAGTGCTTTGTTTGTGGATTGGAAATTAGTTGAAAGACAGAATGCAAAGGGTTGTGGTAAATGGGAATGTCTCAAATTGGACACATGTGATAAGGGTTCTGTTCTGAGCCCTCTTCTTTTTAAATTGTTTATTAATGATCTCCCAGAGGGCATAGGGAGTCATGTCTTGGTGCTTGCCGATGACACTAAATTAAGTAGGGAAATACAGTCTGAACTAGATGTATCTTCGCTGCAAGAAGATTTGGAAAAATTGGGGAATTGGGCAGAAAAAAGGCAAATGCGATTCAATGTAGACAAGTGTAAAATTATGCATTTTGGGTAAATTAATAAAAATGCAACATATAGTTTAAATGGTGTTTCCTTGGGGAAATCTACTAATGAAAAAGATTTGGGAGTAGTTGTAGACAATAGATTTAGTAGTAGCAGTAGTGCACATTGTCAGCTGCAAAGGCCAATAAGATATTGGGGGGCATTGAAAGGGCTATTGACTCATGGGAGGAAGATATTATTCTGCCTCTTTATAGGTCCATGGTGAGACCTCACCTAGAAAATACGGTTCAATTCTGGGTGCCTTTTTAAAAAAAAAAAAAAAAGTTTTTTTTATCACACATATTTACTAAGTTTCCATTTTATTTCTTTATTAAATGTAATCAAAAGATAAGTTTTATGAGCAAAGAAGATAGGCATACCCTCTGTTTTGCTATGTATACAATTTATATTTTATATTTTCAATAGATTACATACAGTATTAAATATTGTGAATTATCACTCATCTCTCTGTTTTGCTATTAACAAAAGTAGGTTTAAACATCCCTGTATATCTGCCTTCTTCTGTCATTGTTTGGCTCTCCCAAATCAATCTACATTATCAAATAAACAGTTTCTTATCTTTGCTATTTTATACATTGAATACATAAATTAGGAAGAGGAGCAACATGATCATTTCAAGGACCTATGCCCCAATTGTCCAAATATTGTTAGAAAAAGTAATAAATCGTACAAATTGCAAAAATAATAATAATTAAAAAAAAAACATATCAATGATCTTAAAAGGTTTCTAGTTTATTTCCTTTCAGAATATATATTAGATTTGTGATTTAACATCAAGTGATCTTTAGTAAGGAAGAAATCACATAATTTTTTGCATCATTCCAAACAAGAACATGGTAATGAACCGATACAATTTCCTATGGCAAATAAACGTGTATTACTGTTTCAATTTTTCAGCTACATGAGTCTAGCTTTCATTATGTTTCTACAAATGACACTAAAAATCAATTGGTGTCCAAGAATCAGCCATTTGATAAAATATGGTGCATTATTTAGCCCCCAATGTCACAGCAGCACAAAATTTGACTTTAATGAATTACCTATTTACAAAAAGGCCTGATATACTCCAAATGATTTCCCAAGAGGAAGACATATTTAAGTTTGCACTATTCAATATTTCTTCTGGCTAGCTTCCAGTTCATTTATGGTTGGGCCTTCATATGGGAAAAAGTATACAAACCACACATTTAGACTCATGATTCATTTACTCTGCAATGGATCAAGATCATGTACGATAAACTATTCATCGATCTACCCATGCATCAGTCTGGTATGTATGTACTGTATTTGGTTAAATATTAAAAAATAGTTAGCAAAGGCACTTTTTCTTGGTTTTCCCCCATAACCGTCTTGTATATTTATCACCACATGTAACAAACACACACTGCATGCATTTTACATACATCCATTTTTATTTTATAAAGTCTTTTATGTGGTAAGTGCAGACAAGATTTAAAACTTAAAAAGTAAGCATTTTTTGTACACTTGTTTAAATATCTTGATTCTTCACAGTCTATTATTGTTCTGTCTAGTGCTGAATGGTACACAATATTAGAGAGAAAATTCCCCTAATGAGGCTCAGGCAGGGTATCCCCATTACAGGGCTCCAGGAAAGGGCATCCCCATTTTTGTGTGGGCAGGTGCTGAATTGTAGCTAGACTTAGGCAGGTACAGGTCTGTGGCTATAATTTGCAGGTGTCGGTCTGTGTCTAGGCTTGGGCAGGTGCCAGACTATAACTAGCCTTGTCAGATACCATTCTGTGGCTAGACTTGGGCAGGTGCCGGACAGTGGCCAAACTGGGAAGGTGTCACTTTGTGGCCAAACTAGGAAGGTGCCACTCTATGGCCAAACTGGGAAGGGATACAAGATACAGGGAAACCAAGAAAAGACAGGAATGAGCATAAATAATAAATACGAGAGCAAGGCAAAAAAGGATACATAAAAAAATGGATGCAGCCTGGATGAGCCTGCACATGGGTTGACTCGTGAACTCTTAGACTGTAGTCTCTCATTTGAATCTAGCACATCTGTATGAACAAGTTTGCACTCCATTTGAAGTGCACATTATGAAAAATGTAATTATGAAAACGTACACGGTATAAGAATATTGTTGCTTTTGCTCTAATTCAGTTGCTTGGGCATGAATGTATTTTATAATGAAGATTGTATGCCAGAGGCATGTACATAGAAAACAACAATGGCCACACATTCTCTTGTTAAACCCATCAATAACATGTTTTGACATGTGAATGTTGGCACTAGTATTCATTGACACTAGGCAATACATCAAACATTAGCTCAGTGGACTTGATTGTGGAGCTATAGTCTACTGTGTGATGAATTATGCACCACAATCAATACATCTCTTATTGTAAAGCCAACTATAATTTATTTTTACTGTTATTTTCAAACTATGTAATCTCATAAGGTAATGTTTACAAATTACAAAGCACATCTATCACAATATCTGGATTTTAACCCCTTGGCGACACAGGACGGACTAGGTCCGTCCTGTGTGCCGAGGCGTTAGTGACACAGGACGGACCACAGTTTTTCCGCTTTCAGCGCTCAAGCGGCATTGTAAAGATGCTTCCGTGTGGAAGCATCGTACAATACTAAAAAAAATGCCCGTCGGCATTTCGATCGCTCCGGAGAGCGATCAAAATGCCGGTTTTAAAGGCACAGAGCCTTTAAAACACGTGCATTAAAAAAACGAGCATAGGAAGCAAATTTTTCGCTTCCTATGCTCAGAAAGTGTTTGATTGCCTCGCAAGTCGAGGCAATCAGGAACACAAAAAAAAAATGCACGATCTTGGTCACTGAGTGACCAAGATGGCGCTGCCCTTCTAAGGGCAAGAGCACAGGAGGCAGGAAGTACCTGCTTCCTGTGCTCTTTGGCTGTCACACGATTGCCTCTTCACAGAGGCAATCAGTGACTGCCAGGCACACTGGCAGGCAGTGGGGATGTTCTGCTGAACATCCCCACTGACTGGTCAGATCAATATTAACCCTATATTGATCAGACCAGTTATGATCTGTCTCCCTCTCCTCACATTTTTTTTAGTGAGGGAGAGAGACAGATCAAAGTAAGTAAAAGTAAAAAAAAACAATAAACACACAACACACAAATAATAAAACAATAAAAAAAATGTTATTAAAGCAATTCCCTGCGTTTAACCCCTTCCCTGCCACTGATCTTGCGTAAGCAGTGATCGTGCACATCAGCTCATTTATTTTTGCTGTTTGTGCATTTTTTAGGGGTTAATTTTTTTTGTACTGTTATTTATTATAGTACTACAAAGGCTCTTCTAAGAGTTATTAACCCCTTCTTTGCTGTCGATCACTGCTTACGCAATGATATTGACGCCAAAGCAATTTTTATCTGTCTGCATATTTTTTTTATTTTTATTTTTTACACATACCCGCTAGCGGATTACATGTAAAGTAAAAGTATTTGAGATTTTTTTTTTTAAGCTGTCTGAGCGCATAGCGATCAGTAACAGCGAATTAGTGGCAAAGGCGGTTTGGTGTTTTCTAAATTAAGTTCACCATTCGCCCTGGTCAGATCAAAATTGGTCGGATCAATATTCACAAATATTGATCTGCCTCCCTCTCCTCACTTACATTTTTGTGACGGAAAGAGACAGATCAGTATTAGTGATATAAAATAACATTTTATAAAATTGGCAGGTTTTATGAAAGTCTTTCACTGTGTATTAACCCCTTCCCTGCCATTCATCACTGTATAAGCAGTAATCTTGCACAGCAACAGTATGTTTTGCTGTCTGCACTGTTTTATGGATTAATTATTTTGTACTGTAATGTATTACAGTACTAGATAGGCTCTTCTAAGAGCTATTAACCCCTTCTTTGCTCAAGATTACTGCTTACGCACTGATTCTGAGGCCGCGGACTCAGGGTTCGATTTTGACCCTGGTCAGCTTTCTGATACATCATCTAGTGATGTATCGGTGGCTGCTGAGCCCTTGCCACAAGGAGTGATGGGTGTCTACCGTTAAAAATGATATGGTTTGGTGGGGGTAAATTACATTGGCTGGCTTCAAAGATATATCCCATATAGGACACGGACGTAGGTTGACTACATGTCAAAATTCCAAGTTGGAATTTTTAGATGCGCACCTCACAAATGTTGCCTTCTAGTCAAAAAACAAACCAACAAACCTATGCATGGGTGCTATCCCTGTACTCGGGAGATGTTGCTGAACACATTTTGGCAGTGACATATACCAGAATCTGTGAATTCATGCCTGAAGTACAATGCATGTGGAAAAAAAAACTCCCAAAAAAGTACTTCCACAAACTTTTACAAAGGCTGGTGGTAGAATTAGTACATATACAGTTTTAAAATACCACCATTTGAAATACCTTAGGATGTCTATTTTCCAAAAATATATGGTTTGATGGGGTAAAATTCATTGGACGGCTTCAAAAATGTTCTAAATGGAACCTGGGCGCAGGCTGACTACATGTCAAAATTCCAGGTTGGAATTGCGCCCCCCCCTAAATGTGGGCTTTTAACCCCAAAACAAACCAACAAACCTATGCATGGGGGGTATCCCTGTACTCATGAGATGTTGTTAAACACATATTGAGGTGTTGGTTGGCAGTGGCAAATACCAGAATCTGAAAATTCCTGCCTGAACTACAATGTGTGTGGGGAAAAAATGACATCCCAACCCTTTGACATAGGTTGGTGGTAGAATTAGTTATTGGAAAGTGTTAAAATACCACAATTTTAAATACCCAAGGATGTCTAGTTTTCCAAAATATATGGTTTGATGGGGTAAAATACTTTGACAGGCTTCAAAAGTGTCCCAAATGGAACATGGGCGCAGGCTGACTACATGTCAAAATTCCAAGTTGGAAATGCAACCCCCCTAAACGTGGCCTTTTAGCCCCCAAACAACCCAACAAACCTATGCATGGGTGGTATCCCTGTACTCAGGAGATGTTACTGAACACACATTGGGGTGTTGTTTGCACTGACACATAACAGGATCTGTGAATTCATGCTCAAAGTACAATGTATGTGGAAACAAAACATTAAAAAATTACTAACCTAAAATTTGACAAAGGCTGGTAATAGAATTAGTGCATGGAAAGTGTTAAAATACTATCATTTGAAATACCCTAGGGTGTGTAGTTTGCTAAAAATGTATGGTTTTGTGGGGTAAAATACACATTCTGGCTTCACAAATGTCCCACATGGAACATGGGCGCAGGTTTTCTGTATGTCAGAATTCCAAGTTGAAAAACCAAAAAGCGCACCTCTCAAATGTGGCCTTTTAACCCCCAAATAATCTAACTAACCTACAATAATCTAACTAACCTACACATGGGTGGTATCCCTGTACTCAGGAGATGTTGCTGAACACATATTGAGGTGTTGTTTGGCACTGACACATAATAGGATCTGTGAATTCATGACCGAAGTACAATGTATGTGAAAAAAAATTACTATCCATATCATTGACATAGGCTGGTGGTAGAATTAGTGCATGGAAAGTGTTAAAATACTACCATTTGAAATACCCTAGGGTGTCTAGTTTTCAAAAATATATGGCTTTGTGGGGTAAAATACACTTGTTGGCTTTAAAAATGTCCCAAATGGGACATGGGCGCAGGTTTTCTGCACATCAGAATTCCAAGTTGGAAAACCAAAAAACGCACCTCTCAAATGTGGCCTTTTAACCCCCAAAATAACCTAACCAACCTATACATGGGTGGTATCCCTGTACTCAGGAGATGTTGCTGAACACATATTGAGGTGTTGTTTGGCACTGACCTATAACAGGATCTGTGAATTCATGCCCAAAGTACAATGTATGTGAAAAAAAATGACTACCCAAAACTTTGACATAGGCTGGTAGTATTATTAGTGCATGGAAAGTGTTAAAATACTACCATTTGAAATACCCTAGGGTGTCTAGTTTTAAAATATATATGGCTTTGTGAGGTAGAATACACTTTCTGGCTTCAAAAATGTCCCAAATGGGACATGGGCGCAAGTTTTCTTGTCAGAATTCCAAGTTGGAAAACCAAAATGCGCACCCCCTAAATGTGGCCTTTTAGCCCAAAAACAAACCAACAAACCTATGCATGGGTGGTATGCCTGTACTCAGGAGATGTTGCTGAACACATATTGAGGTGTTATTTGGAAATACCCCTTCACATTTTAAGGTAATGTTTACCTAAATTGCAATCTATGTGAAAAATTAAAAAAAAAAAGATTTTTTGCTACAAACTTTGGCAAATATTGGTGGTAAAATGGCTACATGAAATGTGTCAAAATACCCCAAGTTAAATGCCCTGAGTGGTCTAGTTTTCAAAAATATGTACATGTTGGGGGTCATTCATGGATTTAGTACAGAAATCAGTGTTACAATGTCACTATCGCTAATTTTGAAAAAAAAAAGGATTTTAAAATAGCTTTGCACTACTTATAGTTCTGGCCCTGTAACATGAATAAAAAAGCACAAAAACATAAAACATGGGCTATTTATGAACTCAGGACATATATTAGAAACTTTTTAGCAGTGTTTTTTTGTTGTCTCTTGTACATGAGTATACGATTTTTCAAATAAAAGTCATTAAAAAAAAAAAATTCCATTTTTTTGCCATATTTTATTATTTTTTTTACATCAAATGATATGCTATTATCAAAATAATGGTATCAAAAGAAAGCCCTTCTTATAACAATAAAAACGATATATATAGTTTGTGCTGGTACACTAAATGAGACAGAAATAAATTACAGCAAAACACAAACACCTCAGAAATGTTAAAACAGCCCATGTCACCAAGCGTCGGACAAGCCAAAAAAAAGTCATGTCACTAAGGGGTTAATAAACTGAGGTTTAACAATATTTTTTTCAGGGCAGGAATCCTTTGAGTGTTTTAAACTTTTCCAAATGTATTTCGCAGGAGTACGATAATAACCGTTTACGTTGTAAGCCTTTTTGGGATAGTCACCTAGTATGAAAATGCTCCAGTCTAGATAGTAAGTTCACAAATTGGGATCTCAACTCCTATTACACCTGTATGTGTCCTGTAAATGTAGTTTTAGAAACCCCATATAAAATATTAGTGTTTAATGGATCCATAATAATAATGCTGAGCACACAGTTAATGGGGTTGTTTATTTTTATTTTTTAACTTTTTTGGAATGGGTTTGCTAGGTAGTAGGTAATTTTTTTTAGGGTGAACCCAATTTAGTCAACAACAAGATAGATATATTTAATATTGGTCTAGTTTTAATTGCTGTTGATTAGTCCTTTCCCTTATCTTCATTGCTAATCACAGTCCAGACATCTGGCTATCATCGTTAATTAATATTCTTTTTCTTTGTTTATTACCTACATGATTTCTGTGCACAGTAACAAATAAATAAATGCTGAGATCTGTGCATAAGATGTGGTTGCACATCAATGGAAAATCTTAAACTTACTAAAAGGTATGATTAAATCAATACATAAGTAAGTGTATTTGAGATAGCTATCAAAATGTATATGTCTTTCTCGCAAGCATGCAACTTTGTTTATAAATATCTTAATAATGAAGTATAATGAAGTAAAATTAATGAGTGTGGGTGTACAAATAAAGTCCCATGCTAATGATATAACAGTCATGAGTAAATGAGGCCTCATGGGTAGTTAATGATAAAAAGAATATAGCAATTAACACCATCAAAAGAAAGATCAAAGCATAGTAAATGCAAATTGTATGCAAGTACCATGATTTCTGTCAATTTGGAATGACAAGGGAAGGTTCAGACTTCAAACAATTTGAGACTATTTTAATTAAATATCATACGGATCTTAGATAACGGTTAGACCTGGAATACCTTCCAATACCATAAGATTTATATTTAGCCAATTTTACTAATTCCTCATTATTTGTCTGATCTAAAGGATTCATTATTTTATTGTTTTTTATTTTTATTTTATTACAGAAACCATTACCTATAATAGTGCATATTAATGTTTGGTGATCCATCAGTTTTGACAAATGTTATTATAATTGAAATTAAAAATGATGCCAATTAAATAATATTACTAGTACATTTGGAAAGAGGAAATGTGTGCCACAATCCTTCCATTACAGAAATATGTTGTGATTAGCACAATCAATTTTTTTTTAACTAGGTTGACTGTAAATTTGGAAACTGAATTTCATCCACTGACGCATTCAGTTCAGACAAAATTTCATCCAATATTTTCATTTCAGGAATTCAATTTGCACTAATGATATTTGTTGAAGTTAATTTCTAATCACTTAAATGTGGGTTACTCAGAGACCATGAAGTGATCTCTAATTGACATGAAAATCAGCCATGTATTGCGGCTGATTTTCAGGCCAAAATTTTTGATACCAAAATAAACAGTCCTTCCCATAGATGTAAATATCGGATAAATAGGGTGCCGCGCTTGACATCACTGATTGCTTACTTGGAATCATTTAAAGGTATAGCATAGTTGCCAACATCGGCTATGTTTCCAGGTACACAAATTTGTTCCTCATGCTGCAGAAAGACCATGCAAACCATGCAGTATGTAGGATGGATATATGCACAGACAGAATCCAATGAATTAATCAGGGTGGAGATCTCACAGTACCTACCATGATTAATTAATTGGAATAAGGGAGTTCCTATGAGAGTAGCTGCAGGCATGTAACGTTGCGCTAAGGAGCACAACGCTACATGAAAACTGAGGACGTATATATATATATCCTCAAGGACCATGCTTTTCAGGATGTATATATACGTCCATATGCATTAAGGGGTTAAAGAGTCCATACCATTGTGGAATGCCCTGCTTTTAAAGCATAAGGGTCTCTGGGTATGTTTTCTAGGGGATTATCATGTAATAGATGAGGGATGAAAACAAGGTCAAGAAGGAGACATATTGCATAGGAAGGGTGTTTGGAAAAATACAAGACTATTAAAGAATGTGGTAAATAATATCTAATAAATAGGAGGAGATAATAAGGGAACACACATATGCCCCCTCATAATTGCCATTCTGATCCCTAGTCCTGCCATTCTGATCCCTAGTCCTGCCATTCTGATACCTAGACCTGCCATTCTGATCCCCAGACCTGCCATTCTAATCCCCAGACTTGTCATTCTGATCCCCAGACTTTCCAATCTGATGCCCAGATTTGCCCCTCAGCCATTTTCCCCAGCTTACCTGAGCTTGCGGTTTCTCTCTCCTTCCATGCATATATTCCGCATGCAGGAAATGGATGTGATGTCACTTCCTGTGCACTGGATCTGATAGCCTGCAGGGAGAGAGAGTATGAGAGATCACTGAGCTGCTACCTCCAGGAAACATCCGCAACTAGCGGCATTTAAAGGGCCAGCGACCTGCTTTACACATCAATCAGGTGAGTTAGGCAACCGCGAGGCCCCTCAAGTGCAAGGCCTTAGGTGGCTTCCTAACTTGCCTGATTAGACTCTGACAGTTAACAATGCATAGAGAAAATAAGCAGATTTCTTGTATCATTCTACACAGAAATAATTACTTTAAATGACAACTGTAGTGAAAAATTATGTTTTGGTTAATTGAAAGATTGCTTGCAGTGTCGGCATTTCAAATAGATATGCTTTAATGAAAGAATCCAAATAAATAACCTTATTGAGCACTCTTTGCTCCAATTAGCTCTACGAGGAGGCAGACATGTTGTTTAGAATCTTGGGTCAGATCATCCTTCATCTGAACCAAGGTGAGAGAATTTCTGACCCAAGATTCTAACCAACATGTCTAACCCCTGAGAGAACTATTTTGAGCAAAGAGGGCTAAATAAGAATCTTTCCTTGTATTCTTTTATTAAAACATTTCTATTTCAATATGTAACATGTGAGTTGTTTTATGATATTTGTACTAGGAGCAAGATAGAAAACACTGTAGATTTTCCATTAAATTTGTATTAAAAACAAAAGATATGGCATTGAATTATAAAGGAAACAAATAATTACTGCCTGATTTAAGTAAAAATTGGTTCAAACATGTACATAAAGTAAAATTAATTTAATGAAATTACTAATATTAATGTAACGTTAATGTATTTAAATAGTTTTTGCACTTCAATCTAGGTGATGACACATCAATTTAGACGGTTTTATAACATAAAGCTGTGAATATAAACATTTAATGTTAACCATGCCTTGCCACACCCTGCCCTGCCCATATCCTTATATGGGCATAGATGGTCAATGGGCGTGGCACTGCATCATAATGGCTACAGTGTATATATATGAGAAGCTTGTGCAACAGAGTCTTAATGTGGCTGTGAATTTATTAGGTTGCAAGGCTCATGTAAAAAAGGTATCTGGACCTTGGAAACCTTGATGGTTTCATGAATTTCCCCAAGTGTCCCAGGATGTCAAACACTCATCAACAGGATAATCTCGTGGCTGAGGAACAAGACGGAAGGATAATCTCGTGGCTGAGGAACAAGATGGAAGTATAATCTTTTGGCTGAGGAACAAGATGGAAGAATGCTACAATCATCGCAGGATCTTTGCAATTGTATAGTATATTAAGTTATATTTTTATAATACGGTCTATACTATACAATTGCATGAGCCTGTCATGGACGGCATGTCCCAGAATCCTTTTTAAAGTAAATATCCCTGATCCAGGGTCGTAAAGCCGATCACTGTTTTTTCTGGGTCAGGAAGGTTTTTTTTTACTTGTTACACAAGTTTTTTTTACCTTCCTTTGGATCATTTGGCTTGGACTTTAAAAATGAAATTAAAGAAAACTTTTAAACCTTTTCTTGTGTGGTGTGTTTATTAACACTTGCATTATCTCACATAGTCATTAGCCCGATCCAGGGTTGTATACCGTTCGCTGTATTTCAGGGTCAGGAAGGAATTTTTTACTTGTCACTCAGGTTTTTCGCCTTCCTCTGGATCATTTGGCTTAGGTACACAATAAAAATACAATAAAAATCATTTTAAAATTTCCAATCGTTGTTGTTGTCTCATCTCTTGCGTGGTGTATTCATTTTACTCTTGCATCATTGGGACCATGGCTGATAGCTGAAATGCCCAGTTGTATTACCAAATGCTGTTTATTCTTGGTCAGGAAGGATTTTATTTTAATTATAACTTATTTTGCTTCAGAGAAAAAATATAAAACACTCTCTTCCTTTGTTAAAACCAAAGATGAAGAAAGACATGCCCGAAGATTCAGATCAAGATGTCCGCCTCCTAAGGGAGCAAAGAGGGCTCAATAAAGTACTTTATCAGTTTCCTTTCATTAAAGCGTTCTTATTTTAAACATGTAATTTTGACGCAATTCTTCATTTAAACATAGGTATATATTACCCCAACAGTTGTCCTTAATCCCTTAGTGACCAAGGCTGTTTTTTCACTTCTGTGGTTTTTGTGTTTATCTGTAATTTTCATCTTTCGTTTAATGTAGCCGCACATTTTATAAAATTGTTTTTATCACCATAACAAGGGCTTTATAAAGATACCATTATTATTATGTCATATTATAATCAACAATATCAAAAAAATCATAAAATATAATGAAAAATCTTTAATACAATTGTAAACTTTAAAAATGACGACATCTAAATAGTTTCTAATAATAATAATATTTACCCTGAGTTTAGAAATATGCCGTGTTTACATCCTTTTCTGTTGATTTTTGAAGGGTAATAAGCTAAAGTAGCATTTTCCCCCTAACAATTTTCCCCTACAGTAACCTTTTGACCCCAAACCCAATAACTCAATCCTAACTCTAACCCTCAAGGTCAGAGTGGGATACCAGGTAGGCCGCCTGCCCTAAAGCCGCTGTGTGAAGTAACCGCATTAAGCATTGCGGCAGCCGTTTCATGAATTCAGCTGTGGGACCTATACAAAATGACTTTATATATGACATTTATTATATCCTGTATGACATGATGTGAACCTTCTTTTTTTCATTGTATTACACACATAGTTTCTCTAAGTTATACACATACTGCATTTGCTGACAAGAAAAACTCAAAATCATTGTGGTGAAACACTAGTATCTATTTTATTTTTATTCTACTATTAATTTATTGTTATTACAAGTTATAAATCACAGATCAATAATGGATTCCAACATTTTGCACATCATTACCCAATGGCCGTTTAGCAGGACTACTTATTGTAACAAATTTGCCTCTTTGATATTTTTAGCAATTTTGGGGTCATAAGTTTCTTAACTGGGGGACCCGAAGATTCATATTTTTTCCTTTTGGCAAAGCAAGTTGTTACATCCTTGCTTCTTTCTTCTGCCTTCGAATGAGGAGAGACTGATGGAAAGCTTTTGTTCTCCTCCACATGACTTGGTATTTCCTCTATTATTTTTAATAACAGCCGAGCGGTGGAGCTGGTAGCACCATTTGGCTGCACGTTTGATGGCTTCTCTTCCATTTTTCTTTTTAAAGGTGCCTTACATACAGTGCCTTGACTGCTAGAATTTCGGCTGGAACCAGCACCTCCATATGTGTCTTTTAAAGGGCGAAATGGAAAATCAGAAATCCTACAGGATCGTATGCCAAAAGTGTTCCAGCAAAACTGTGACCGGCTTGCAAATAAGTGAGATGTTGTCCAATCATCTTCTGGACGAGGAGCACTGGAAATTTTTGAAACTGCGGCATCTTTATCAGATGTACGAGCAAAGACATCTCTAGCAGGGATCCTGCTGTCATAATTATTCTGAGAGATAGCATCTATGACCTCCTTGACAAATGAAACCGGCATTCTTGCTGAAATCTGGACAGTTAATGGCTCTTCTTCCAGCGGAACTGAGGCTGTCTATGACATCACTGATTGCCTACTTGGAATCATTTAAAGGTATAGCATAGTTGCCAACATCGGCTATGTTTCCAGGGACACATATTTGTTCCTCATGCTGCAGAAAGACCATGCAAACCATGCAGTATGCAGGATGGATATATGCACAGACAGAATCCAATGAATTAATCAGGGTGGAGATCTCACAGTACCTACCATGATTAATTAATTGGAATAGGAGAGTTCCTATAAGAGTAGCTGCAGGCATGTAACGTTGCGCTAAGGAGCACAACGCTACATGAAAACTGAGGACAAATATATATATCCTCAAGGACCATGCTTTTCAGGACGTATATATCGTCCATATGCATTAAGGGGTTAAAGAGTCCATACCATCGTGGAATGCCCTGCTTTTAAAGCATAAGGGTCTCTGGGTATGTTTTCTTGGGGATTATCATGTAATAGATGAGGGATGAAAACAAGGTCAAGAAGGTGACATATTGCATAGGAAGGGTGTTTGGAAAAATACAAGACTATTAAAGAATGTGGTAAATAATATCTAATAAATAGGAGGAGATAATAAGGGAGCACACATATGCCCCCTCATAATTGCCATTCTGATCCCTAGACCTGCCATTCTGATCCCCAGACCTGCCATTCTAATGCCCAGACCTGCCATTCTGATCCCCAGACTTTCCAATCTGATGCCCAGATTTGCCCCTTGACATTTTCCCCAGCTTACACGAGCTTGCGGTTTCTCTCTCCTTCCATGCACAGATTCCGCATGCAGGAAATGGATGTGATGTCACTTCCTGTGCACTGGATCTGATAGCCTGCAGGGAGAGAGAGTATGAGAGATCACTGAGCTGCTACCTCCAGGAAACATCCGCAACTAGCGGCATTTAAAGGGCCAGCGACCTGCTTTACACATCAATCAGGTGAGTTAAGCAACCGCTAGGCCCCTCAAGTGCAAGGCCTTAGGTGGCTTCCTAACTTGTCTGATTAGACTGTGACAGTTAACACACACACATAACACACATATGTGTAACATTATTTATTACAGGACTGCTAAACAGGATAGAAATGATTTATGATATATATCAGGACTTGACAAATTGTATTTAGTTTTAGGAGCCAGCAAAAAAATTTAGGAGCCAGACAATGGCACATCACGAAAGCATACATACACAGAGACATTCACATACACGCACCTCACATACAGAATCACATAAATACACAGAAAGTCACATACACACACCCCACAGACATCCAGTCAGTCATTATGCTATATAGCATAATGATTTATGATATATATATATATATATATATACATATATATATATAGCATAAATTATGCATATATAGCATAAATCACTTATTTACATCCACCTTTGTGTATTTAAGCTATATATTGTTGGTTTGAGGTTCCTTATTACAGGACTACTAAAGAGCGTAGGAATGATTTATGTTACATACGTATATAACTTATGTAACATAAATCATTCCTATGCTGTTTAGCAGTCCTGTAATAAGGAACCTCATTTAGCTAAAATACACAAAAGAGGATGTAAATCAGTGACCCCAACCCTCCCCTCCCTCCACCATATCCGGAGCTTACCTGAGTGGGAATAGACCTGCTCTGCATCTCCCACAAGGTGACAGCCAGTAAGGATATCTTCAGAGCTGCTTCACTGTCCCACGTGGAGCTTCCCTCACATCCCTGCAGTCACACACAGTGACCATGCTGTGTAAAAGCCCTGCACTGATTGGCTGACACATCACTCAGCATCCTATCAGTGCAGGGCTTTCACACACAGTGATGATGCTGTGTAAAAGCCCTGCACTGATTGGCTGAAACATCACTCAGCATCCTATCAGTGTAGGGCTTTCACACACTGTCTGTGTGATGTCAGGGGGCGGAGCTATAACGGAGCTGCTGAGACTCGGGGCTTTGCTCAGCACATTCGGGGCTTCAGCCCCCTTAACCCACCCCTAGCGACGCCTCTGATCTGAACCAAGGTGAGAGAATATCTGACCCAAGATTCTAACCAACATGTCTAACCCCCGAGAGAACTATTTTGAGCAAAGAGGGCTAAATAAGAATCTTTCCTTGTATTCTTTTATTAAAACATTTCTATTTCAATATGTAAAATGTGAGTTGTTTTATGATATTTGTACTATTAGCAAGATAGAAAACACTGTAGATTTTCCATTAAATTTGTATTAAAAACAAAAGATATGGCATTGAATTATAAAGGAAACAAATAATTACTGCCTGATTTAAGTAAGCATTGGTTCAAACATGTACATAAAGTAAAATTAATTTAATGAAATTACTAATATTAATGAAACGTTAATGTATTTAAATAGTTTTAAATATACTTCAATCTAGGTGATGACACATCAATTTAGACGGTTTTATAACATAAAGCTGTGAATATAAACATTTAATGTTAACCATGCCCTGCCACACCCTGCCCTGCCCATATCCTTATATGGGCATAGATGGTGGCACTGCATCATAATGGCTACAGTGTATATATATGAGAAGCTTGTGCAACAGAGTCTTAATGTGGCTGTGAATTTATTAGGTTGCAAGGCTCATCTAAAAAAGGTATCTGACCTTGGAAACCTTGATGGTTTCATGATTTTCCCCAAGTGTCCCAGGATGTCAAACACTCATCAACAGGATAATCTCGTGGCTGAGGAACAAGACGGAAGGATAATCTCATGGCTGAGGAACAAGATGGAAGTATAATCTTGTGGCTGAGGAACAAGATGGAAGAATGCTACAATCATCGCAGGATCTTTGCAAATGTATAGTATATTAAGTTATATTTTTATAATACGGTCTATACTATACAATTGCATGAGCCTGTCATGGACGGCATGTCCCAGAATCCTTTTTAAAGTAAATAGCCCTGATCCAGGGTCGTAAAGCCGATCACTGTTTTTTCTGGGTCAGGAAGGTTTTTTTTTACTTGTTACACAAGTTTTTTTTACCTTCCTTTGGATCATTTGGCTTGGACTTTAAAAATGAAATTAAAGAAAACTTTTAAACCTTTTCTTGTGTGGTGTGTTTATTAACACTTGCATTATCTCACATAGTCATTAGCCCCGATCCAGGGTTGTATACCGTTCGCTGTATTTCAGGGTCAGGAAGGAATTTTTTACTTGTCACTCAGGTTTTTCGCCTTCCTCTGGATCATTTGGCTTAGGTACACAATAAAAATACAATAAAAATAATTTTAAAATTTCCAATCGTTGTTGTTGTCTCATCTCTTGCATGGTGTATTCATTTTACTCTTGCATCATTGGGACCATGGCTGATAGCTGAAATGCCCAGTTGTATTACCAAATGCTGTTTATTCTTGGTCAGGAAGGATTTTATTTTAATTATAACTTATTTTGCTTCAGAGAAAAAATATAAAACACTCTCTTCCTTTGTTAAAACCAAAGATGAAGAAAGACATGCCCGAAGATTCAGATCAAGATGTCCGCCTCCTAAGGGAGCAAAGAGGGCTCAATAAAGTACTTTATCAGTTTCCTTTCATTAACCCCTTCCCGACCTTATGACGAGTTAACTCGTCATAAGAGCCGCAGCGTTAGCGACCTTATGACGAGTTAACTCGTCATGCAGTCTAGCCGGCGGTGCGCTCCGTGGGCACCGCCAGCTAGTCTGCAACGGGTCCAGGACTAAGCCTCGCACCCGAGGCAAAGCTCCTGGACCCGATCGGTGCATTTCCGGGCATGTGATCGCGGTGATTTAGTCATCACCGCGATAACATGCAAATTAGATGGCAAAGTCAGTGTGTTCACACACTGACTTTGCCTCTAATTCACTCCCTGTGCTTCACATTCTTATAGTGAAGCACAGAGAGTGACCTGTAAGTAAAAAAAAATTAATTACATACACATAGGTAAAAAAAAAAAAAAAAAATTAACCCTTTCGTTGCTGATCACAGTTTTTAACTGTGATCAGTTTCCTTCCACTTTATTGCCCTCATTTAGTTTTTTTTTAACAGATTTTTTTATTTTTACAATTTATAAAGTTTTTTTGAATAAATAAAGGTAATTTTAATATATGTATTTAATAAAATTTAACCCCTGCATGCCTGTTGCATGATTTTTACTGATCTGACATCGCACTCTTCAGAGTTTATTTCTGTCTTTTTTGTTATGGGGGGTTTGGGAACCAATATTTTTCTTTTTTATTAGTTAGTTAATTAGGGGGGATAAGTGGGTTAGTGTTGCACTAGTTATGTAGCTTATTATTGGGAAAATAATGGGGAAAAACTTTTTTTTCCTCAAAAATTTCCTCTTTTATATGTATTTTTTAATACTAAAATGTAAATCATTTTTATGTATAGGGTATCAAAAGAAAGCTCTAACTGTCCTCTAAAAAACAACATATAACTTGTATGGGTACGTTAAATGAGAGAGAGGAAATTTATGTTTCACAAAGCGCGTATTAAAAATTGAAAAACGCTCTGGTCCTTGGCCCAGGAAAATCCCTGGTCCTTAAAGGGTTAAAGCGTTCTTATTTTAAACATGTAATTTTGACGCAATTCTTCATTTAAACATAGGTATATATTACCCCAACAGTTGTCCTTAATCCCTTAGTGACCAAGGCTGTTTTTTCACTTCTGTGGTTTTTGTGTTTATCTGTAATTTTCATCTTTCGTTTAATGTAGCCGCACATTTTATTAAATTGTTTTTATCACCATAACAAGGGCTTTATAAAGATACCATTATTATTATGTCATATTATAATCAACAATATCAAAAAAATCATAAAATATAATGAAAAATCTTTAATACAATTGTAAACTTTAAAAATGACGACATCTAAATAGTTTCTAATAATAATAATATTTGCCCTGAGTTTAGAAATATGCCGTGTTTACATCCTTTTCTGTTGATTTTTGAAGGGTAATAAGCTAAAGTAGCATTTTCCCCCTAACAATTTTCCCCTACAGTAACCTTTTGACCCCAAACCCAATAACTCAATCCTAACTCTAACCCTCAAGGTCAGAGTGGGATACCAGGTAGGCCGCCTGCCCTGAATCCGCTGTGTGAAGTAACCGCATTAAGCATTGCGGCAGCCGTTTCATGAATTCAGCTGTGGGACCTATACAAAATGACTTTATATATGACATTTATTATATCCTGTATGACATGATGTGAACCTTCTTTTTTTCATTGTATTACACACATAGTTTCTCTAAGTTATACACATACTGCATTTGCTGACAAGAAAAACTCAAAATCATTGTGGTGAAACACTAGTATCTATTTTATTTTTATTCTACTATTAATTTATTGTTATTACAAGTTATAAATCACAGATCAATAATGGATTCCAACATTTTGCACATCATTAGCCAATGGCCGTTTAGCAGGACTACTTATTGTAACAAATTTGCCTCTTTGATATTTTTAGCAATTTTGGGGTCATAAGTTTCTTAACTGGGGGACCCGAAGATTCATATTTTTTCCTTTTGGCAAAGCAAGTTGTTACATCCCTGCTTCTTTCTTCTGCCTTCGAATGAGGAGAGACTGATGGAAAGCTTTTGTTCTCCTCCAAATGACTTGGTATTTCCTCTATTATTTTTAATAACAGCCGAGCGGTGGAGCTGGTAGCACCATTTGGCTGCACGTTTGATGGCTTCTCTTCCATTTTTCTTTTTAAAGGTGCCTTACATACAGTGCCTTGACTGCTAGAATTTCGGCTGGAACCAGCACCTCCATATGTGTCTTTTAAAGGGCGAAATGGAAAATCAGAAATCCTACAGGATCGTATGCCAAAAGTGTTCCAGCAAAACTGTGACCGGCTTGCAAATAAGTGAGATGTTGTCCAATCATCTTCTGGACGAGGAGCACTGGAAATTTTTGAAACTGGTGCATCTTTATCAGATGTACGAGCAAAGACATCTCTAGCAGGGATCCTGCTGTCATAATTATTCTGAGAGATAGCATCTATGACCTCCTTGACAAATGAAATCGGCATTCTTGCTGAAATCTGGACAGTTAATGGCTCTTCTTCCAGCGGAACTGAGGCTGTCTATGACATCACTGATTGCCTACTTGGAATCATTTAAAGGTATAGCATAGTTGCCAACATCGGCTATGTTTCCAGGGACACATATTTGTTCCTCATGCTGCAGAAAGACCATGCAAACCATGCAGTATGCAGGATGGATATATGCACAGACAGAATCCAATGAATTAATCAGGGTGGAGATCTCATAGTACCTACCATGATTAATTAATTGGAATAAGAGAGTTCCTATGAGAGTAGCTGCAGGCATGTAACGTTGCGCTAAGGAGCACAACGCTACATGAAAACTGAGGACAAATATATATATCCTCAAGGACCATGCTTTTCAGGACGTATATATCGTCCATATGCATTAAGGGGTTAAAGAGTCCATACCATCGTGGAATGCCCTGCTTTTAAAGCATAAGGGTCTCTGGGTATGTTTTCTTGGGGATTATCATGTAATAGATGAGGGATGAAAACAAGGTCAAGAAGGTGACATATTGCATAGGAAGGGTGTTTGGAAAAATACAAGACTATTAAAGAATGTGGTAAATAATATCTAATAAATAGGAGGAGATAATAAGGGAGCACACATATGCCCCCTCATAATTGCCATTCTGATCCCTAGACCTGCCATTCTGATCCCCAGACCTGCCCTTCTAATCCCCAGACCTGCCATTCTGATCCCCAGACTTTCCAATCTGATGCCCAGATTTGCCCCTTGCCATTTTCCCCAGCTTACACGAGCTTGCGGTTTCTCTCTCCTTCCATGCACAGATTCCGCATGCAGGAAATGGATGTGATGTCACTTCCTGTGCACTGGATCTGATAGCCTGCAGGGAGAGAGAGTATGAGAGATCACTGAGCTGCTACCTCCAGGAAACATCCGCAACTAGCGGCATTTAAAGGGCCAGCGACCTGCTTTACACATCAATCAGGTGAGTTAAGCAACCGCTAGGCCCCTCAAGTGCAAGGCCTTAGGTGGCTTCCTAACTTGTCTGATTAGACTCTGACAGTTAACACACACACATAACACACATATATGTAACATTATTTATTACAGGACTGCTAAACAGGATAGAAATGATTTATGATATATATCAGGACTTGACAAATTGTATTTAGTTTTAGGAGCCAGCAAAAAAATTTAGGAGCCAGACAATGGCACATCATGAAAGCATACATACACAGAGACATTCACATACACGCACCTCACATACAGAATCACATAAATACACAGAAAGTCACATACACACACCCCACAGACATCCAGTCAGTCATTATGCTATATAGCATAATGATTTATGATATATATATATATATATACATATATATATATAGCATAAATTATGCATATATAGCATAAATCACTTATTTACATCCACCTTTGTGAATTTAAGCTATATATTGTTGGTTTGAGGTTCCTTATTACAGGACTACTAAAGAGCGTAGGAATGATTTATGTTACATACGTATATAACTTATGTAACATAAATCATTCCTATGCTGTTTAGCAGTCCTGTAATAAGGAACCTCATTTAGCTAAAATACACAAAAGAGGATGTAAATCAGTGACCCCAACCCTCCCCTCTCTCCACCATATCCGGAGCTTACCTGAGTGGGAATAGACCTGCTCTGCATCTCCCACAAGGTGACAGCCAGTAAGGATATCTTCAGAGCTGCTTCACTGTCCCACGTGGAGCTTCCCTCACATCCCTGCAGTCACACACAGTGACCATGCTGTGTAAAAGCCCTGCACTGATTGGCTGACACATCACTCAGCATCCTATCAGTGCAGGGCTTTCACACACAGTGATGATGCTGTGTAAAAGCCCTGCACTGATTGGCTGAAACATCACTCAGCATCCTATCAGTGTAGGGCTTTCACACACTGTCTGTGTGATGTCAGGGGGCGGAGCTATAACAGAGCTGCTGAGACTCGGGGCTTTGCTCAGCACATTCGGGGCTTCAGCCCCCTTAACCCACCCCTAGCGACGCCTCTGATCTGAACCAAGGTGAGAGAATATCTGACCCAAGATTCTAACCAACATGTCTAACCCCCGAGAGAACTATTTTGAGCAAAGAGGGCTAAATAAGAATCTTTCCTTGTATTCTTTTATTAAAACATTTCTATTTCAATATGTAACATGTGAGTTGTTTTATGATATTTGTACTAGGAGCAAGATAGAAAACACTGTAGATTTTACATTAAATTTGTATTAAAAACAAAAGATATGGCATTGAATTATAAAGGAAACAAATAATTACTGCCTGATTTAAGTAAGCATTGGTTCAAACATGTACATAAAGTAAAATTAATTTAATGAAATTACTAATATTAATGAAACGTTAATGTATTTAAATAGTTTTAAATATACTTCAATCTAGGTGATGACACATCAATTTAGACGGTTTTATAACATAAAGCTGTGAATATAAACATTTAATGTTAACCATGCCCTGCCACACCCTGCCCTGCCCATATCCTTATATGGGCATAGATGGTGGCACTGCATCATAATGGCTACAGTGTATATATATGAGAAGCTTGTGCAACAGAGTCTTAATGTGGCTGTGAATTTATTAGGTTGCAAGGCTCATGTAAAAAAGGTATCTGACCTTGGAAACCTTGATGGTTTCATGATTTTCCCCAAGTGTCCCAGGATGTCAAACACTCATCAACAGGATAATCTCGTGGCTGAGGAACAAGACGGAAGGATAATCTCATGGCTGAGGAACAAGATGGAAGTATAATCTTGTGGCTGAGGAACAAGATGGAAGAATGCTACAATCATCGCAGGATCTTTGCAAATGTATAGTATATTAAGTTATATTTTTATAATACGGTCTATACTATACAATTGCATGAGCCTGTCATGGACGGCATGTCCCAGAATCCTTTTTAAAGTAAATAGCCCTGATCCAGGGTCGTAAAGCCGATCACTGTTTTTTCTGGGTCAGGAAGGTTTTTTTTTACTTGTTACACAAGTTTTTTTTACCTTCCTTTGGATCATTTGGCTTGGACTTTAAAAATGAAATTAAAGAAAACTTTTAAACCTTTTCTTGTGTGGTGTGTTTATTTACACTTGCATTATCTCACATAGTCATTAGCCCCGATCCAGGGTTGTATACCGTTCGCTGTATTTCAGGGTCAGGAAGGAATTTTTTACTTGTCACTCAGGTTTTTCGCCTTCCTCTGGATCATTTGGCTTAGGTACACAATAAAAATACAATAAAAATAATTTTAAAATTTCCAATCGTTGTTGTTGTCTCATCTCTTGCATGGTGTATTCATTTTACTCTTGCATCATTGGGACCATGGCTGATAGCTGAAATGCCCAGTTGTATTACCAAATGCTGTTTATTCTTGGTCAGGAAGGATTTTATTTTAATTATAACTTATTTTGCTTCAGAGAAAAAATATAAAACACTCTCTTCCTTTGTTAAAACCAAAGATGAAGAAAGACATGCCCGAAGATTCAGATCAAGATGTCCGCCTCCTAAGGGAGCAAAGAGGGCTCAATAAAGTACTTTATCAGTTTCCTTTCATTAACCCCTTCCCGACCTTATGACGAGTTAACTCGTCATAAGAGCAGCAGCGTTAGCGACCTTATGAGGAGTTAACTCGTCATGCAGTCTAGCCGGCGGTGCGCTCCGTGGGCACCGCCAGCTAGTCTGCAACGGGTCCAGGACTAAGCCTCGCACCCGAGGCAAAGCTCCTGGACCCGATCGGTGCATTTCCGGGCATGTGATCGCGGTGATTTAGTCATCACCGCGATAACATGCAAATTAGATGGCAAAGTCAGTGTGTTCACACACTGACTTTGCCTCTAATTCACTCCCTGTGCTTCACATTCTTATAGTGAAGCACAGAGAGTGACCTGTAAGTAAAAAAAAATTAATTACATACACATAGGTAAAAAAAAAAAAAAAAAAAAAATTAACCCTTTCGTTGCTGATCACAGTTTTTAACTGTGATCAGTTTCCTTCCACTTTATGGCCCTCATTTAGTTTTTTTTTTAACAGATTTTTTTATTTTTACAATTTATAAAGTTTTTTTGAATAAATAAAGGTAATTTTAATATATGTATTTAATAAAATTTAACCCCTGCATGCCTGTTGCATGATTTTTACTGATCTGACATCGCACTCTTCAGAGTTTTATTCTGTCTTTTTTGTTATGGGGGTTTTGGGAACCAATATTTTTCTTTTTTATTAGTTAGTTAATTAGGGGGGATAAGTGGGTTAGTGTTGCACTAGTTATGTAGCTTATTATTGGGAAAATAATGGGGAAAAACTTTTTTTTCCTCAAAAATTTCCTCTTTTATATGTATCTTTTAATACTAAAATGTAAATCATTTTTATGTATAGGGTATCAAAAGAAAGCTCTAACTGTCCTCTAAAAAACAACATATAACTTGTATGGGTACGTTAAATGAGAGAGAGGAAATTTATGTTTCACAAAGCGCGTATTAAAAATTGAAAAACGCTCTGGTCCTTGGCCCAGGAAAATCCCTGGTCCTTAAAGGGTTAAAGCGTTCTTATTTTAAACATGTAATTTTGACGCAATTCTTCATTTAAACATAGGTATATATTACCCCAACAGTTGTCCTTAATCCCTTAGTGACCAAGGCTGTTTTTTCACTTCTGTGGTTTTTGTGTTTATCTGTAATTTTCATCTTTCGTTTAATGTAGCCGCACATTTTATAAAATTGTTTTTATCACCATAACAAGGGCTTTATAAAGATACCATTATTATTATGTCATATTATAATCAACAATATCAAAAAAATCATAAAATATAATGAAAAATCTTTAATACAATTGTAAACTTTAAAAATGACGACATCTAAATAGTTTCTAATAATAATAATATTTGCCCTGAGTTTAGAAATATGCCGTGTTTACATCCTTTTCTGTTGATTTTTGAAGGGTAATAAGCTAAAGTAGCATTTTCCCCCTAACAATTTTCCCCTACAGTAACCTTTTGACCCCAAACCCAATAACTCAATCCTAACTCTAACCCTCAAGGTCAGAGTGGGATACCAGGTAGGCCGCCTGCCCTGAAGCCGCTGTGTGAAGTAACCGCATTAAGCATTGCGGCAGCCGTTTCATGAATTCAGCTGTGGGACCTATACAAAATGACTTTATATATGACATTTATTATATCCTGTATGACATGATGTGAACCTTCTTTTTTTCATTGTATTACACACATAGTTTCTCTAAGTTATACACATACTGCATTTGCTGACAAGAAAAACTCAAAATCATTGTGGTGAAAAGCTAGTATCTATTTTATTTTTATTCTACTATTAATTTATTGTTATTACAAGTTATAAATCACAGATCAATAATGGATTCCAACATTTTGCACATCATTACCCAATGGCCGTTTAGCAGGACTACTTATTGTAACAAATTTGCCTCTTTGATATTTTTAGCACTTTTGGGGTCATAAGTTTCTTCACTGGGGGACCCGAAGATTCATATTTTTTCCTTTTGGCAAAGCAAGTTGTTACATCCCTGCTTCTTTCTTCTGCCTTCGAATGAGGAGAGACTGATGGAAAGCTTTTGTTCTCCTCCAAATGACTTGGTATTTCCTCTATTATTTTTAATAACAGCCGAGCGGTGGAGCTGGTAGCACCATTTGGCTGCACGTTTGATGGCTTCTCTTCCATTTTTCTTTTTAAAGGTGCCTTACATACAGTGCCTTGACTGCTAGAATTTCGGCTGGAACCAGCACCTCCATATGTGTCTTTTAAAGGGCGAAATGGAAAATCAGAAATCCTACAGGATCGTATGCCAAAAGTGTTCCAGCAAAACTGTGACCGGCTTGCAAATAAGTGAGATGTTGTCCAATCATCTTCTGGACGAGGAGCACTGGAAATTTTTGAAACTGGTGCATCTTTATCAGATGTACGAGGAAAGACATCTCTAGCAGGGATCATACTGTCATAATTATTCTGAGAGATAGCATCTATGACCTCCTTGACAAATGAAACCGGCATTCTTGCTGAAATCTGGACAGTTAATGGCTCTTCTTCCAGCGGAACTGAGGCTGTCTATGACATCACTGATTGCCTACTTGGAATCATTTAAAGGTATAGCATAGTTGCCAACATCGGCTATGTTTCCAGGGACACATATTTGTTCCTCATGCTGCAGAAAGACCATGCAAACCATGCAGTATGCAGGATGGATATATGCACAGACAGAATCCAATGAATTAATGAGGGTGGAGATCTCACAGTACCTACCATGATTAATTAATTGGAATAAGAGAGTTCCTATGAGAGTAGCTGCAGGCATGTAACGTTGCGCTAAGGAGCACAACGCTACATGAAAACTGAGGACAAATATATATATCCTCAAGGACCATGCTTTTCAGGACGTATATATCGTCCATATGCATTAAGGGGTTAAAGAGTCCATACCATCGTGGAATGCCCTGCTTTTAAAGCATAAGGGTCTCTGGGTATGTTTTCTTGGGGATTATCATGTAATAGATGAGGGATGAAAACAAGGTCAAGAAGGTGACATATTGCATAGGAAGGGTGTTTGGAAAAATACAAGACTATTAAAGAATGTGGTAAATAATATCTAATAAATAGGAGGAGATAATAAGGGAGCACACATATGCCCCCTCATAATTGCCATTCTGATCCCTAGAGCTGCCATTCTGATCCCCAGACCTGCCATTCTAATCCCCAGACCTGCCATTCTGATCCCCAGACTTTCCAATCTGATGCCCAGATTTGCCCCTTGACATTTTCCCCAGCTTACACGAGCTTGCGGTTTCTCTCTCCTTCCATGCACAGATTCCGCATGCAGGAAATGGATGTGATGTCACTTCCTGTGCACTGGATCTGATAGCCTGCAGGGAGAGAGAGTATGAGAGATCACTGAGCTGCTACCTCCAGGAAACATCCGCAACTAGCGGCATTTAAAGGGCCAGCGACCTGCTTTACACATCAATCAGGTGAGTTAAGCAACCGCTAGGCCCCTCAAGTGCAAGGCCTTAGGTGGCTTCCTAACTTGTCTGATTAGACTCTGACAGTTAACACACACACATAACACACATATGTGTAACATTATTTATTACAGGACTGCTAAACAGGATAGAAATGATTTATGATATATATCAGGACTTGACAAATTGTATTTAGTTTTAGGAGCCAGCAAAAAAATTTAGGAGCCAGACAATGGCACATCACGAAAGCATACATACACAGAGACATTCACATACACGCACCTCACATACAGAATCACATAAATACACAGAAAGTCACATACACACACCCCACAGACATCCAGTCAGTCATTATGCTATATAGCATAATGATTTATGATATATATATATATATACATATATATATATAGCATAAATTATGCATATATAGCATAAATCACTTATTTACATCCACCTTTGTGTATTTAAGCTATATATTGTTGGTTTGAGGTTCCTTATTACAGGACTACTAAAGAGCGTAGGAATGATTTATGTTACATACGTATATAACTTATGTAACATAAATCATTCCTATGCTGTTTAGCAGTCCTGTAATAAGGAACCTCATTTAGCTAAAATACACAAAAGAGGATGTAAATCAGTGACCCCAACCCTCCCCTCTCTCCACCACATCCCTGCAGTCACACACAGTGACCATGCTGTGAAAAGCCCTGCACTGATTGGCTGACACATCACTCAGCATCCTATCAGTGCAGGGCTTTCACACACAGTGATGATGCTGTGTAAAAGCCCTGCACTGATTGGCTGAAACATCACTCAGCATCCTATCAGTGTAGGGCTTTCACACACTGTCTGTGTGATGTCAGGGGGCGGAGCTATAACGGAGCTGCTGAGACTCGGGGCTTTGCTCAGCACATTCGGGGCTTCAGCCCCCTTAACCCACCCCTAGCGACGCCTCTGATCTGAACCAAGGTGAGAGAATATCTGACCCAAGATTCTAACCAACATGTCTAACCCCCGAGAGAACTATTTTGAGCAAAGAGGGCTAAATAAGAATCTTTCCTTGTATTCTTTTATTAAAACATTTCTATTTCAATATGTAACATGTGAGTTGTTTTATGATATTTGTACTAGGAGCAAGATAGAAAACACTGTAGATTTTCCATTAAATTTGTATTAAAAACAAAAGATATGGCATTGAATTATAAAGGAAACAAATAATTACTGCCTGATTTAAGTAAGCATTGGTTCAAACATGTACATAAAGTAAAATTAATTTAATGAAATTACTAATATTAATGAAACGTTAATGTATTTAAATAGTTTTAAATATACTTCAATCTAGGTGATGACACATCAATTTAGACGGTTTTATAACATAAAGCTGTGAATATAAACATTTAATGTTAACCATGCCCTGCCACACCCTGCCCTGCCCATATCCTTATTTGGGCATAGATGGTGGCACTGCATCATAATGGCTACAGTGTATATATATGAGAAGCTTGTGCAACAGAGTCTTAATGTGGCTGTGAATTTATTAGGTTGCAAGGCTCATGTAAAAAAGGTATCTGACCTTGGAAACCTTGATGGTTTCATGATTTTCCCCAAGTGTCCCAGGATGTCAAACACTCATCAACAGGATAGTCTCATGGCTGAGGAACAAGATGGAAGTATAATCTTGTGGTTGAGGAACAAGATGGAAGAATGCTACAATCATCGCAGGATCTTTGCAAATGTATAGTATATTAAGTTATATTTTTATAATACGGTCTATACTATACAATTGCATGAGCCTGTCATGGACGGCATGTCCCAGAATCCTTTTTAAAGTAAATAGCCCTGATCCAGGGTCGTAAAGCCGATCACTGTTTTTTCTGGGTCAGGAAGGTTTTTTTTTACTTGTTACACAAGTTTGTTTTACCTTCCTTTGGATCATTTGGCTTGGACTTTAAAAATGAAATTAAAGAAAACTTTTAAACCTTTTCTTGTGTGGTGTGTTTATTAACACTTGCATTATCTCACATAGTCATTAGCCCCGATCCAGGGTTGTATACCGTTCGCTGTATTTCAGGGTCAGGAAGGAATTTTTTACTTGTCACTCAGGTTTTTCGCCTTCCTCTGGATCATTTGGCTTAGGTACACAATAAAAATACAATAAAAATAATTTTAAAATTTCCAATCGTTGTTGTTGTCTCATCTCTTGCATGGTGTATTCATTTTACTCTTGCATCATTGGGACCATGGCTGATAGCTGAAATGCCCAGTTGTATTACCAAATGCTGTTTATTCTTGGTCAGGAAGGATTTTATTTTAATTATAACTTATTTTGCTTCAGAGAAAAAATATAAAACACTCTCTTCCTTTGTTAAAACCAAAGATGAAGAAAGACATGCCCGAAGATTCAGATCAAGATGTCCGCCTCCTAAGGGAGCAAAGAGGGCTCAATAAAGTACTTTATCAGTTTCCTTTCATTAACCCCTTCCCGACCTTATGACGAGTTAACTCGTCATAAGAGCCGCAGCGTTAGCGACCTTATGACGAGTTAACTCGTCATGCAGTCTAGCCGGCGGTGCGGTCCGTGGGCACCGCCAGCTAGTCTGCAACGGGTCCAGGACTAAGCCTCGCACCCGAGGCAAAGCTCCTGGACCCGATCGGTGCATTTCCGGGCATGTGATCGCGGTGATTTAGTCATCACCGCGATAACATGCAAATTAGATGGCAAAGTCAGTGTGTTCACACACTGACTTTGCCTCTAATTCACTCCCTGTGCTTCACATTCTTATAGTGAAGCACAGAGAGTGACCTGTAAGTAAAAAAAAATTAATTACATACACATAGGTAAAAAAAAAAAAAAAAAAAAAATTAACCCTTTCGTTGCTGATCACAGTTTTTAACTGTGATCAGTTTCCTTCCACTTTATGGCCCTCATTTAGTTTTTTTTTAACAGATTTTTTTATTTTTACAATTTATAAAGTTTTTTTGAATAAATAAAGGTAATTTTAATATATGTATTTAATAAAATTTAACCCCTGCATGCCTGTTGCATGATTTTTACTGATCTGACATCGCACTCTTCAGAGTTTTTTTCTGTCTTTTTTGTTATGGGGGGTTTGGGAACCAATATTTTTCTTTTTTATTAGTTAGTTAATTAGGGGGGATAAGTGGGTTAGTGTTGCACTAGTTATGTAGCTTATTATTGGGAAAATAATGGGGAAAAACTTTTTTTTCCTCAAAAATTTCCTCTTTTATATGTATTTTTTAATACTAAAATGTAAATCATTTTTATGTATAGGGTATCAAAAGAAAGCTCTAACTGTCCTCTAAAAAACAACATATAACTTGTATGGGTACGTTAAATGAGAGAGAGGAAATTTATGTTTCAAAAACCGCGTATTAAAAATTGAAAAACGCTCTGGTCCTTGGCCCAGGAAAATCCCTGGTCCTTAAAGGGTTAAAGCGTTCTTATTTTAAACATGTAATTTTGACGCAATTCTTCATTTAAACATAGGTATATATTACCCCAACAGTTGTCCTTAATCCCTTAGTGACCAAGGCTGTTTTTTCACTTCTGTGGTTTTTGTGTTTATCTGTAATTTTCATCTTTCGTTTAATGTAGCCGCACATTTTATAAAATTGTTTTTATCACCATAACAAGGGCTTTATAAAGATACCATTATTATTATGTCATATTATAATCAACAATATCAAAAAAATCATAAAATATAATGAAAAATCTTTAATACAATTGTAAACTTTAAAAATGACGACATCTAAATAGTTTCTAATAATAATAATATTTGCCCTGAGTTTAGAAATATGCCGTGTTTACATCCTTTTCTGTTGATTTTTGAAGGGTAATAAGCTAAAGTAGCATTTTCCCCCTAACAATTTTCCCCTACAGTAACCTTTTGACCCCAAACCCAATAACTCAATCCTAACTCTAACCCTCAAGGTCAGAGTGGGATACCAGGTAGGCAGCCTGCCCTAAAGCCGCTGTGTGAAGTAACCGCATTAAGCATTGCGGCAGCCGTTTCATGAATTCAGCTGTGGGACCTATACAAAATGACTTTATATATGACATTTATTATATCCTGTATGACATTATGTGAACCTTCTTTTTTTCATTGTATTAAACACATAGTTTGTCTAAGTTATACACATACTGCATTTGCTGACAAGAAAAACTCAAAATCATTGTGGTGAAACACTAGTATCTATTTTATTTTTATTCTACTATTAATTTATTGTTATTACAAGTTATAAATCACAGATCAATAATGGATTCCAACATTTTGCACATCATTACCCAATGGCCGTTTAGCAGGACTACTTATTGTAACAAATTTGCCTCTTTGATATTTTTAGCAATTTTGGGGTCATAAGTTTCTTCACTGGGGGACCTGACGATTCATATTTTTTTCCTTTTGGCAAAGCAAGTTGTTACATCCCTGCTTCTTTCTTCTGCCTTCGAATGAGGAGAGACTGATGGAAAGCTTTTGTTCTCCTCCAAATGACTTGGTATTTCCTCTATTATTTTTAATAACAGCCGAGCGGTGGAGCTGGTAGCACCATTTGGCTGCACGTTTGATGGCTTCTCTTCCATTTTTCTTTTTAAAGGTGCCTTACATACAGTGCCTTGACTGCTAGAATTTCGGCTGGAACCAGCACCTCCATATGTGTCTTTTAAAGGGCGAAATGGAAAATCAGAAATCCTACAGGATCGTATGCCAAAAGTGTTCCAGCAAAACTGTGACCGGCTTGCAAATAAGTGAGATGTTGTCCAATCATCTTCTGGACGAGGAGCACTGGAAATTTTTGAAACTGGTGCATCTTTATCAGATGTACGAGCAAAGACATCTCTAGCAGGGATCCTGCTGTCATAATTATTCTGAGAGATAGCATCTATGACCTCCTTGACAAATGAAACCGGCATTCTTGCTGAAATCTGGACAGTTAATGGCTCTTCTTCCAGCGGAACTGAGGCTGTCTATGACATCACTGATTGCCTACTTGGAATCATTTAAAGGTATAGCATAGTTGCCAACATCGGCTATGTTTCCAGGGACACATATTTGTTCCTCATGCTGCAGAAAGACCATGCAAACCATGCAGTATGCAGGATGGATATATGCACAGACAGAATCCAATGAATTAATCAGGGTGGAGATCTCACAGTACCTACCATGATTAATTAATTGGAATAAGAGAGTTCCTATGAGAGTAGCTGCAGGCATGTAACGTTGCGCTAAGGAGCACAACGCTACATGAAAACTGAGGACAAATATATATATCCTCAAGGACCATGCTTTTCAGGACGTATATATCGTCCATATGCATTAAGGGGTTAAAGAGTCCATACCATCGTGGAATGCCCTGCTTTTAAAGCATAAGGGTCTCTGGGTATGTTTTCTTGGGGATTATCATGTAATAGATGAGGGATGAAAACAAGGTCAAGAAGGTGACATATTGCATAGGAAGGGTGTTTGGAAAAATACAAGACTATTAAAGAATGTGGTAAATAATATCTAATAAATAGGAGGAGATAATAAGGGAGCACACATATGCCCCCTCATAATTGCCATTCTGATCCCTAGACCTGCCATTCTGATCCCCAGACCTGCCCTTCTAATCCCCAGACCTGCCATTCTGATCCCCAGACTTTCCAATCTGATGCCCAGATTTGCCCCTTGACATTTTCCCCAGCTTACACGAGCTTGCGGTTTCTCTCTCCTTCCATGCACAGATTCCGCATGCAGGAAATGGATGTGATGTCACTTCCTGTGCACTGGATCTGATAGCCTGCAGGGAGAGAGAGTATGAGAGATCACTGAGCTGCTACCTCCAGGAAACATCCGCAACTAGCGGCATTTAAAGGGCCAGCGACCTGCTTTACACATCAATCAGGTGAGTTAAGCAACCGCTAGGCCCCTCAAGTGCAAGGCCTTAGGTGGCTTCCTAACTTGTCTGATTAGACTGTGACAGTTAACACACACACATAACACACATATGTGTAACATTATTTATTACAGGACTGCTAAACAGGATAGAAATGATTTATGATATATATCAGGACTTGACAAATTGTATTTAGTTTTAGGAGCCAGCAAAAAAATTTAGGAGCCAGACAATGGCACATCACGAAAGCATACATACACAGAGACATTCACATACACGCACCTCACATACAGAATCACATAAATACACAGAAAGTCACATACACACACCCCACAGACATCCAGTCAGTCATTATGCTATATAGCATAATGATTTATGATATATATATATATATATATATATACATATATATATATAGCATAAATTATGCATATATAGCATAAATCACTTATTTACATCCACCTTTGTGTATTTAAGCTATATATTGTTGGTTTGAGGTTCCTTATTACAGGACTACTAAAGAGCGTAGGAATGATTTATGTTACATACGTATATAACTTATGTAACATAAATCATTCCTATGCTGTTTAGCAGTCCTGTAATAAGGAACCTCATTTAGCTAAAATACACAAAAGAGGATGTAAATCAGTGACCCCAACCCTCCCCTCTCTCCACCATATCCGGAGCTTACCTGAGTGGGAATAGACCTGCTCTGCATCTCCCACAAGGTGACAGCCAGTAAGGATATCTTCAGAGCTGCTTCACTGTCCCACGTGGAGCTTCCCTCACATCCCTGCAGTCACACACAGTGACCATGCTGTGTAAAAGCCCTGCACTGATTGGCTGACACATCACTCAGCATCCTATCAGTGCAGGGCTTTCACACACAGTGATGATGCTGTGTAAAAGCCCTGCACTGATTGGCTGAAACATCACTCAGCATCCTATCAGTGTAGGGCTTTCACACACTGTCTGTGTGATGTCAGGGGGCGGAGCTATAACGGAGCTGCTGAGACTCGGGGCTTTGCTCAGCACATTCGGGGCTTCAGCCCCCTTAACCCACCCCTAGCGACGCCTCTGATCTGAACCAAGGTGAGAGAATATCTGACCCAAGATTCTAACCAACATGTCTAACCCCCGAGAGAACTATTTTGAGCAAAGAGGGCTAAATAAGAATCTTTCCTTGTATTCTTTTATTAAAACATTTCTATTTCAATATGTAACATGTGAGTTGTTTTATGATATTTGTACTAGGAGCAAGATAGAAAACACTGTAGATTTTCCATTAAATTTGTATTAAAAACAAAAGATATGGCATTGAATTATAAAGGAAACAAATAATTACTGCCTGATTTAAGTAAGCATTGGTTCAAACATGTACATAAAGTAAAATTAATTTAATGAAATTACTAATATTAATGAAACGTTAATGTATTTAAATAGTTTTAAATATACTTCAATCTAGGTGATGACACATCAATTTAGACGGTTTTATAACATAAAGCTGTGAATATAAACATTTAATGTTAACCATGCCCTGCCACACCCTGCCCTGCCCATATCCTTATATGGGCATAGATGGTGGCACTGCATCATAATGGCTACAGTGTATATATATGAGAAGCTTGTGCAACAGAGTCTTAATGTGGCTGTGAATTTATTAGGTTGCAAGGCTCATGTAAAAAAGGTATCTGACCTTGGAAACCTTGATGGTTTCATGATTTTCCCCAAGTGTCCCAGGATGTCAAACACTCATCAACAGGATAATCTCGTGGCTGAGGAACAAGACGGAAGGATAATCTCATGGCTGAGGAACAAGATGGAAGTATAATCTTGTGGCTGAGGAACAAGATGGAAGAATGCTACAATCATCGCAGGATCTTTGCAAATGTATAGTATATTAAGTTATATTTTTATAATACGGTCTATACTATACAATTGCATGAGCCTGTCATGGACGGCATGTCCCAGAATCCTTTTTAAAGTAAATAGCCCTGATCCAGGGTCGTAAAGCCGATCACTGTTTTTTCTGGGTCAGGAAGGTTTTTTTTTACTTGTTACACAAGTTTGTTTTACCTTCCTTTGGATCATTTGGCTTGGACTTTAAAAATGAAATTAAAGAAAACTTTTAAACCTTTTCTTGTGTGGTGTGTTTATTAACACTTGCATTATCTCACATAGTCATTAGCCCCGATCCAGGGTTGTATACCGTTCGCTGTATTTCAGGGTCAGGAAGGAATTTTTTACTTGTCACTCAGGTTTTTCGCCTTCCTCTGGATCATTTGGCTTAGGTACACAATAAAAATACAATAAAAATAATTTTAAAATTTCCAATCGTTGTTGTTGTCTCATCTCTTGCATGGTGTATTCATTTTACTCTTGCATCATTGGGACCATGGCTGATAGCTGAAATGCCCAGTTGTATTACCAAATGCTGTTTATTCTTGGTCAGGAAGGATTTTATTTTAATTATAACTTATTTTGCTTCAGAGAAAAAATATAAAACACTCTCTTCCTTTGTTAAAACCAAAGATGAAGAAAGACATGCCCGAAGATTCAGATCAAGATGTCCGCCTCCTAAGGGAGCAAAGAGGGCTCAATAAAGTACTTTATCAGTTTCCTTTCATTAACCCCTTCCCGACCTTATGACGAGTTAACTCGTCATAAGAGCCGCAGCGTTAGCGACCTTATGACGAGTTAACTCGTCATGCAGTCTAGCCGGCGGTGCGCTCCGTGGGCACCGCCAGCTAGTCTGCAACGGGTCCAGGACTAAGCCTCGCACCCGAGGCAAAGCTCCTGGACCCGATCGGTGCATTTCCGGGCATGTGATCGCGGTGATTTAGTCATCACCGCGATAACATGCAAATTAGATGGCAAAGTCAGTGTGTTCACACACTGACTTTGCCTCTAATTCACTCCCTGTGCTTCACATTCTTATAGTGAAGCACAGAGAGTGACCTGTAAGTAAAAAAAAATTAATTACATACACATAGGTAAAAAAAAAAAAAAAAAAAAAATGAACCCTTTCGTTGCTGATCACAGTTTTTAACTGTGATCAGTTTCCTTCCACTTTATGGCCCTCATTTAGTTTTTTTTTAACAGATTTTTTTATTTTTACAATTTATAAAGTTTTTTTGAATAAATAAAGGTAATTTTAATATATGTATTTAATAAAATTTAACCCCTGCATGCCTGTTGCATGATTTTTACTGATCTGACATCGCACTCTTCAGAGTTTTTTTCTGTCTTTTTTGTTATGGGGGGTTTGGGAACCAATATTTTTCTTTTTTATTAGTTAGTTAATTAGGGGGGATAAGTGGGTTAGTGTTGCACTAGTTATGTAGCTTATTATTGGGAAAATAATGGGGAAAAACTTTTTTTTCCTCAAAAATTTCCTCTTTTATATGTATTTTTTAATACTAAAATGTAAATCATTTTTATGTATAGGGTATCAAAAGAAAGCTCTAACTGTCCTCTAAAAAACAACATATAACTTGTATGGGTACGTTAAATGAGAGAGAGGAAATTTATGTTTCAAAAACCGCGTATTAAAAATTGAAAAACGCTCTGGTCCTTGGCCCAGGAAAATCCCTGGTCCTTAAAGGGTTAAAGCGTTCTTATTTTAAACATGTAATTTTGACGCAATTCTTCATTTAAACATAGGTATATATTACCCCAACAGTTGTCCTTAATCCCTTAGTGACCAAGGCTGTTTTTTCACTTCTGTGGTTTTTGTGTTTATCTGTAATTTTCATCTTTCGTTTAATGTAGCCGCACATTTTATAAAATTGTTTTTATCACCATAACAAGGGCTTTATAAAGATACCATTATTATTATGTCATATTATAATCAACAATATCAAAAAAATCATAAAATATAATGAAAAATCTTTAATACAATTGTAAACTTTAAAAATGACGACATCTAAATAGTTTCTAATAATAATAATATTTGCCCTGAGTTTAGAAATATGCCGTGTTTACATCCTTTTCTGTTGATTTTTGAAGGGTAATAAGCTAAAGTAGCATTTTCCCCCTAACAATTTTCCCCTACAGTAACCTTTTGACCCCAAACCCAATAACTCAATCCTAACTCTAACCCTCAAGGTCAGAGTGGGATACCAGGTAGGCCGCCTGCCCTAAAGCCGCTGTGTGAAGTAACCGCATTAAGCATTGCGGCAGCCGTTTCATGAATTCAGCTGTGGGACCTATACAAAATGACTTTATATATGACATTTATTATATCCTGTATGACATGATGTGAACCTTCTTTTTTTCATTGTATTAAACACATAGTTTGTCTAAGTTATACACATACTGCATTTGCTGACAAGAAAAACTCAAAATCATTGTGGTGAAACACTAGTATCTATTTTATTTTTATTCTACTATTAATTTATTGTTATTACAAGTTATAAATCACAGATCAATAATGGATTCCAACATTTTGCACATCATTACCCAATGGCCGTTTAGCAGGACTACTTATTGTAACAAATTTGCCTCTTTGATATTTTTAGCAATTTTGGGGTCATAAGTTTCTTCACTGGGGGACCTGACGATTCATATTTTTTTCCTTTTGGCAAAGCAAGTTGTTACATCCCTGCTTCTTTCTTCTGCCTTCGAATGAGGAGAGACTGATGGAAAGCTTTTGTTCTCCTCCAAATGACTTGGTATTTCCTCTATTATTTTTAATAACAGCCGAGCGGTGGAGCTGGTAGCACTATTTGGCTGCACGTTTGATGGCTTCTCTTCCATTTTTCTTTTTAAAGGTGCCTTACATACAGTGCCTTGACTGCTAGAATTTCGGCTGGAACCAGCACCTCCATATGTGTCTTTTAAAGGGCGAAATGGAAAATCAGAAATCCTACAGGATCGTATGCCAAAACTGTTCCAGCAAAACTGTGACCGGCTTGCAAATAAGTGAGATGTTGTCCAATCATCTTCTGGACGAGGAGCACTGGAAATTTTTGAAACTGGTGCATCTTTATCAGATGTACGAGCAAAGACATCTCTAGCAGGGATCCTGCTGTCATAATTATTCTGAGAGATAGCATCTATGACCTCCTTGACAAATGAAACCGGCATTCTTGCTGAAATCTGGACAGTTAATGGCTCTTCTTCCAGCGGAACTGAGGCTGTCTATGACATCACTGATTGCCTACTTGGAATCATTTAAAGGTATAGCATAGTTGCCAACATCGGCTATGTTTCCAGGGACACATATTTGTTCCTCATGCTGCAGAAAGACCATGCAAACCATGCAGTATGCAGGATGGATATATGCACAGACAGAATCCAATGAATTAATCAGGGTGGAGATCTCACAGTACCTACCACGATTAATTAATTGGAATAAGAGAGTTCCTATGAGAGTAGCTGCAGGCATGTAACGTTGCGCTAAGGAGCACAACGCTACATGAAAACTGAGGACAAATATATATATCCTCAAGGACCATGCTTTTCAGGACGTATATATCGTCCATATGCATTAAGGGGTTAAAGAGTCCATACCATCGTGGAATGCCCTGCTTTTAAAGCATAAGGGTCTCTGGGTATGTTTTCTTGGGGATTATCATGTAATAGATGAGGGATGAAAACAAGGTCAAGAAGGTGACATATTGCATAGGAAGGGTGTTTGGAAAAATACAAGACTATTAAAGAATGTGGTAAATAATATCTAATAAATAGGAGGAGATAATAAGGGAGCACACATATGCCCCCTCATAATTGCCATTCTGATCCCTAGACCTGCCATTCTGATCCCCAGACCTGCCCTTCTAATCCCCAGACCTGCCATTCTGATCCCCAGACTTTCCAATCTGATGCCCAGATTTGCCCCTTGACATTTTCCCCAGCTTACACGAGCTTGCGGTTTCTCTCTCCTTCCATGCACAGATTCCGCATGCAGGAAATGGATGTGATGTCACTTCCTGTGCACTGGATCTGATAGCCTGCAGGGAGAGAGAGTATGAGAGATCACTGAGCTGCTACCTCCAGGAAACATCCGCAACTAGCGGCATTTAAAGGGCCAGCGACCTGCTTTACACATCAATCAGGTGAGTTAAGCAACCGCTAGGCCCCTCAAGTGCAAGGCCTTAGGTGGCTTCCTAACTTGTCTGATTAGACTGTGACAGTTAACACACACACATAACACACATATGTGTAACATTATTTATTACAGGACTGCTAAACAGGATAGAAATGATTTATGATATATATCAGGACTTGACAAATTGTATTTAGTTTTAGGAGCCAGCAAAAAAATTTAGGAGCCAGACAATGGCACATCACGAAAGCATACATACACAGAGACATTCACATACACGCACCTCACATACAGAATCACATAAATACACAGAAAGTCACATACACACACCCCACAGACATCCAGTCAGTCATTATGCTATATAGCATAATGATTTATGATATATATATATATATATATACATATATATATATAGCATAAATTATGCATATATAGCATAAATCACTTATTTACATCCACCTTTGTGTATTTAAGCTATATATTGTTGGTTTGAGGTTCCTTATTACAGGACTACTAAAGAGCGTAGGAATGATTTATGTTACATACGTATATAACTTATGTAACATAAATCATTCCTATGCTGTTTAGCAGTCCTGTAATAAGGAACCTCATTTAGCTAAAATACACAAAAGAGGATGTAAATCAGTGACCCCAACCCTCCCCTCTCTCCACCATATCCGGAGCTTACCTGAGTGGGAATAGACCTGCTCTGCATCTCCCACAAGGTGACAGCCAGTAAGGATATCTTCAGAGCTGATTCACTGTCCCACGTGGAGCTTCCCTCACATCCCTGCAGTCACACACAGTGACCATGCTGTGTAAAAGCCCTGCACTGATTGGCTGACACATCACTCAGCATCCTATCAGTGTAGGGCTTTCACACACAGTGATGATGCTGTGTAAAAGCCCTGCACTGATTGGCTGAAACATCACTCAGCATCCTATCAGTGTAGGGCTTTCACACACTGTCTGTGTGATGTCAGGGGGGCGGAGCTATAACAGAGCTGCTGAGACTCGGGGCTTTGCTCAGCACATTCGGGGCTTCAGCCCCCTTAACCCACCCCTAGCGACGCCTCTGATCTGAACCAAGGTGAGAGAATATCTGACCCAAGATTCTAACCAACATGTCTAACCCCCGAGAGAACTATTTTGAGCAAAGAGGGCTAAATAAGAATCTTTCCTTGTATTCTTTTATTAAAACATTTCTATTTCAATATGTAACATGTGAGTTGTTTTATGATATTTGTACTAGGAGCAAGATAGAAAACACTGTAGATTTTCCATTAAATTTGTATTAAAAACAAAAGATATGGCATTGAATTATAAAGGAAACAAATAATTACTGCCTGATTTAAGTAAGCATTGGTTCAAACATGTACATAAAGTAAAATTAATTTAATGAAATTACTAATATTAATGAAACGTTAATGTATTTAAATAGTTTTAAATATACTTCAATCTAGGTGATGACACATCAATTTAGACGGTTTTATAACATAAAGCTGTGAATATAAACATTTAATGTTAACCATGCCCTGCCACACCCTGCACTGCCCATATCCTTATATGGGCATAGATGGTGGCACTGCATCATAATGGCTACAGTGTATATATATGAGAAGCTTGTGCAACAGAGTCTTAATGTGGCTGTGAATTTATTAGGTTGCAAGGCTCATGTAAAAAAGGTATCTGACCTTGGAAACCTTGATGGTTTCATGATTTTCCCCAAGTGTCCCAGGATGTCAAACACTCATCAACAGGATAATCTCGTGGCTGAGGAACAAGACGGAAGGATAATCTCATGGCTGAGGAACAAGATGGAAGTATAATCTTGTGGCTGAGGAACAAGATGGAAGAATGCTACAATCATCGCAGGATCTTTGCAAATGTATAGTATATTAAGTTATATTTTTATAATACGGTCTATACTATACAATTGCATGAGCCTGTCATGGACGGCATGTCCCAGAATCCTTTTTAAAGTAAATAGCCCTGATCCAGGGTCGTAAAGCCGATCACTGTTTTTTCTGGGTCAGGAAGGTTTTTTTTTACTTGTTACACAAGTTTTTTTTACCTTCCTTTGGATCATTTGGCTTGGACTTTAAAAATGAAATTAAAGAAAACTTTTAAACCTTTTCTTGTGTGGTGTGTTTATTAACACTTGCATTATCTCACATAGTCATTAGCCCCGATCCAGGGTTGTATACCGTTCGCTGTATTTCAGGGTCAGGAAGGAATTTTTTACTTGTCACTCAGGTTTTTCGCCTTCCTCTGGATCATTTGGCTTAGGTACACAATAAAAATACAATAAAAATAATTTTAAAATTTCCAATCGTTGTTGTTGTCTCATCTCTTGCATGGTGTATTCATTTTACTCTTGCATCATTGGGACCATGGCTGATAGCTGAAATGCCCAGTTGTATTACCAAATGCTGTTTATTCTTGGTCAGGAAGGATTTTATTTTAATTATAACTTATTTTGCTTCAGAGAAAAAATATAAAACACTCTCTTCCTTTGTTAAAACCAAAGATGAAGAAAGACATGCCCGAAGATTCAGATCAAGATGTCCGCCTCCTAAGGGAGCAAAGAGGGCTCAATAAAGTACTTTATCAGTTTCCTTTCATTAACCCCTTCCCGACCTTATGACGAGTTAACTCGTCATAAGAGCAGCAGCGTTAGCGACCTTATGACGAGTTAACTCGTCATGCAGTCTAGCCGGCGGTGCGCTCCGTGGGCACCGCCAGCTAGTCTGCAACGGGTCCAGGACTAAGCCTCGCACCCGAGGCAAAGCTCCAGGACCCGATCGGTGCATTTCCGGGCATGTGATCGCGGTGATTTAGTCATCACCGCGATAACATGCAAATTAGATGGCAAAGTCAGTGTGTTCACACACTGACTTTGCCTCTAATTCACTCCCTGTGCTTCACATTCTTATAGTGAAGCACAGAGAGTGACCTGTAAGTAAAAACAAATTAATTACATACACATAGGTAAAAAAAAAAAAAAAAAAAAAAATTAACCCTTTCGTTGCTGATCACAGTTTTTAACTGGGATCAGTTTCCTTCCACTTTATGGCCCTCATTTAGTTTTTTTTTTAACAGATTTTTTTATTTTTACAATTTATAAAGTTTTTTTGAATAAATAAAGGTAATTTTAATATATGTATTTAATAAAATTTAACCCCTGCATGCCTGTTGCATGATTTTTACTGATCTGACATCGCACTCTTCAGAGTTTTTTTCTGTCTTTTTTGTTATGGGGGGTTTGGGAACCAATATTTTTCTTTTTTATTAGTTAGTTAATTAGGGGGGATAAGTGGGTTAGTGTTGCACTAGTTATGTAGCTTATTATTGGGAAAATAATGGGGAAAAACTTTTTTTTCCTCAAAAATTTCCTCTTTTATATGTATTTTTTAATACTAAAATATAAATCATTTTTATGTATAGGGTATCAAAAGAAAGCTCTAACTGTCCTCTAAAAAACAACATATAACTTGTATGGGTACGTTAAATGAGAGAGAGGAAATTTATGTTTCACAAACCGCGTATTAAAAATTGAAAAACGCTCTGGTCCTTGGCCCAGGAAAATCCCTGGTCCTTAAAGGGTTAAAGCGTTCTTATTTTAAACATGTAATTTTGACGCAATTCTTCATTTAAACATAGGTATATATTACCCCAACAGTTGTCCTTAATCCCTTAGTGACCAAGGCTGTTTTTTCACTTCTGTGGTTTTTGTGTTTATCTGTAATTTTCATCTTTCGTTTAATGTAGCCGCACATTTTATAAAATTGTTTTTATCACCATAACAAGGGCTTTATAAAGATACCATTATTATTATGTCATATTATAATCAACAATATCAAAAAAATCATAAAATATAATGAAAAATCTTTAATACAATTGTAAACTTTAAAAATGACGACATCTAAATAGTTTCTAATAATAATAATATTTGCCCTGAGTTTAGAAATATGCCGTGTTTACATCCTTTTCTGTTGATTTTTGAAGGGTAATAAGCTAAAGTAGCATTTTCCCCCTAACAATTTTCCCCTACAGTAACCTTTTGACCCCAAACCCAATAACTCAATCCTAACTCTAACCCTCAAGGTCAGAGTGGGATACCAGGTAGGCCGCCTGCCCTGAAGCCGCTGTGTGAAGTAACCGCATTAAGCATTGCGGCAGCCGTTTCATGAATTCAGCTGTGGGACCTATACAAAATGACTTTATATATGACATTTATTATATCCTGTATGACATGATGTGAACCTTCTTTTTTTCATTGTATTACACACATAGTTTCTCTAAGTTATACACATACTGCATTTGCTGACAAGAAAAACTCAAAATCATTGTGGTGAAAAGCTAGTATCTATTTTATTTTTATTCTACTATTAATTTATTGTTATTACAAGTTATAAATCACAGATCAATAATGGATTCCAACATTTTGCACATCATTACCCAATGGCCGTTTAGCAGGACTACTTATTGTAACAAATTTGCCTCTTTGATATTTTTAGCAATTTTGGGGTCATAAGTTTCTTAACTGGGGGACCCGAAGATTCATATTTTTTCCTTTTGGCAAAGCAAGTTGTTACATCCCTGCTTCTTTCTTCTGCCTTCGAATGAGGAGAGACTGATGGAAAGCTTTTGTTCTCCTCCAAATGACTTGGTATTTCCTCTATTATTTTTAATAACAGCCGAGCGGTGGAGCTGGTAGCACCATTTGGCTGCACGTTTGATGGCTTCTCTTCCATTTTTCTTTTTAAAGGTGCCTTACATACAGTGCCTTGACTGCTAGAATTTCGGCTGGAACCAGCACCTCCATATGTGTCTTTTAAAGGGCGAAATGGAAAATCAGAAATCCTACAGGATCGTATGCCAAAAGTGTTCCAGCAAAACTGTGACCGGCTTGCAAATAAGTGAGATGTTGTCCAATCATCTTCTGGACGAGGAGCACTGGAAATTTTTGAAACTGGTGCATCTTTATCAGATGTACGAGCAAAGACATCTCTAGCAGGGATCCTGCTGTCATAATTATTCTGAGAGATAGCATCTATGACCTCCTTGACAAATGAAACCGGCATTCTTGCTGAAATCTGGACAGTTAATGGCTCTTCTTCCAGCGGAACTGAGGCTGTCTATGACATCACTGATTGCCTACTTGGAATCATTTAAAGGTATAGCATAGTTGCCAACATCGGCTATGTTTCCAGGGACACATATTTGTTCCTCATGCTGCAGAAAGACCATGCAAACCATGCAGTATGCAGGATGGATATATGCACAGGCAGAATCCAATGAATTAATCAGGGTGGAGATCTCACAGTACCTACAATGATTAATTAATTGGAATAAGAGAGTTCCTATGAGAGTAGCTGCAGGCATGTAACGTTGCGCTAAGGAGCACAACGCTACATGAAAACTGAGGACAAATATATATATCCTCAAGGACCATGCTTTTCAGGACGTATATATCGTCCATATGCATTAAGGGGTTAAAGAGTCCATACCATCGTGGAATGCCCTGCTTTTAAAGCATAAGGGTCTCTGGGTATGTTTTCTTGGGGATTATCATGTAATAGATGAGGGATGAAAACAAGGTCAAGAAGGTGACATATTGCATAGGAAGGGTGTTTGGAAAAATACAAGACTATTAAAGAATGTGGTAAATAATATCTAATAAATAGGAGGAGATAATAAGGGAGCACACATATGCCCCCTCATAATTGCCATTCTGATCCCTAGACCTGCCATTCTGATCCCCAGACCTGCCATTCTAATCCCCAGACCTGCCATTCTGATCCCCAGACTTTCCAATCTGATGCCCAGATTTGCCCCTTGCCATTTTCCCCAGCTTACACGAGCTTGCGGTTTCTCTCTCCTTCCATGCACAGATTCCGCATGCAGGAAATGGATGTGATGTCACTTCCTGTGCACTGGATCTGATAGCCTGCAGGGAGAGAGAGTATGAGAGATCACTGAGCTGCTACCTCCAGGAAACATCCGCAACTAGCGGCATTTAAAGGGCCAGCGACCTGCTTTACACATCAATCAGGTGAGTTAAGCAACCGCTAGGCCCCTCAAGTGCAAGGCCTTAGGTGGCTTCCTAACTTGTCTGATTAGACTCTGACAGTTAACACACACACATAACACACATATGTGTAACATTATTTATTACAGGACTGCTAAACAGGATAGAAATGATTTATGATATATATCAGGACTTGACAAATTGTATTTAGTTTTAGGAGCCAGCAAAAAAATTTAGGAGCCAGACAATGGCACATCACGAAAGCATACATACACAGAGACATTCACATACACGCACCTCACATACAGAATCACATAAATACACAGAAAGTCACATACACACACCCCACAGACATCCAGTCAGTCATTATGCTATATAGCATAATGATTTATGATATATATATATATATACATATATATATATAGCATAAATTATGCATATATAGCATAAATCACTTATTTACATCCACCTTTGTGTATTTAAGCTATATATTGTTGGTTTGAGGTTCCTTATTACAGGACTACTAAAGAGCGTAGGAATGATTTATGTTACATACGTATATAACTTATGTAACATAAATCATTCCTATGCTGTTTAGCAGTCCTGTAATAAGGAACCTCATTTAGCTAAAATACACAAAAGAGGATGTAAATCAGTGACCCCAACCCTCCCCTCTCTCCACCACATCCCTGCAGTCACACACAGTGACCATGCTGTGAAAAGCCCTGCACTGATTGGCTGACACATCACTCAGCATCCTATCAGTGCAGGGCTTTCACACACAGTGATGATGCTGTGTAAAAGCCCTGCACTGATTGGCTGAAACATCACTCAGCATCCTATCAGTGTAGGGCTTTCACACACTGTCTGTGTGATGTCAGGGGGCGGAGCTATAACGGAGCTGCTGAGACTCGGGGCTTTGCTCAGCATATTCGGGGCTTCAGCCCCCTTAACCCACCCCTAGCGATGCCTCTGATCTGAACCAAGGTGAGAGAATATCTGACCCAAGATTCTAACCAACATGTCTAACCCCTGAGAGAACTATTTTGAGCAAAGAGGGCTAAATAAGAATCTTTCCTTGTATTCTTTTATTAAAACATTTCTATTTCAATATGTAACATGTGAGTTGTTTTATGATATTTGTACTAGGAGCAAGATAGAAAACACTGTAGATTTTCCATTAAATTTGTATTAAACACAAAAGATATGGCATTGAATTATAAAGGAAACAAATAATTACTGCCTGATTTAAGTAAGCATTGGTTCAAACATGTACCTAAAGTAAAATTAATTTAATGAAATTACTAATATTAATGTGACGTTAATGTATTTAAATAGTTTTTGCACTTCAATCTAGGTGATAACTCATCAATTTAGACGGTTTTACAACATAAAGCTGTGAATATAAACATTTAATGTTAACCATGCCCTTCCCATATCCTTATATGGGCATAGATGGTCAATGGGCGTGGCACTGCATCATAATGGCTACAGTGTATATATATGAGAAGCTTGTGCAACAGAGCCTTAATGTGGCTGTGAAGCTATTAGGTTGCAAGGCTCATGTATAAAAGGTATCTGGACCTTGGAAACCTTGATGGTTTCATGATTTTCCCCAAGAGTCAAAGACTCATCAACAGGATAATCTCGTGGCTGAGCAATAAGACAGAAGGATAATCTCGTGGCTAAGGAACAAAATGGAAGGATAATATCGTGCCTGAGAAACAAGACGGAAGGATAATCTTGTGGCTGAGGAACAAAATGGAACGATAATTTCGTGCCTGAGGAACAAGATGGAAGGATAACCTTGTGGTTGAGGAACAAGATGGAAGGATAATCTCGTGGCTGAGGAACAAGATGGAAGGATAATATTGTGCCTGAGGAACAAGATGGAAGGATAATCTTGTGGCTGAGGAACAAGATGGAAGAATTCTACAATCATCGCAGGATCTATGCAATTGTATAGTATCGTAAGTTACATTTTTATAATACGGTATATACTATACAATTGCATGAGCCTGTCATGGACGGCATGTCCCAGAATCCTTTTTAAAGTAAATAGCCCTGATTCAGGGTCGTATAGCCGATCACTGTTTTTTATGGGTCAGGAAGGTTTTTTTTTACTTGTTACACAAGTTTTTTTTTACCTTCCTCTGGATCATTTGGCTTGGACTTTAAAAATGAAATTAAAGAAAACTTTTAAACCTTTTCTTGTGTGGTGTGTTTATTAACACTTGCATTATCTCACGTAGTCATTAGCCCCGATCCAGGGTTGTACACCGCTTGCTGTATTTCAGGGTCAGGAAGGAATTTTTTACTTGTCACTCAGGGTTTTCGCCTTCCTCTGGATCATTTGGCTTAGGTACACAATAAAAATACAATAAAAATAATTTTAAAATTTCCAATCAGTGTTGTTGTTGTGTCATCTCTTGCGTGGTGTATTCATTTTAATTGTGGCAGGAGGGTTGCGGCTAATGCCTGTTATTCTTTGTAACAAAAGGTTTTGTTTTATTTAACACTGTTCATCACACCTTTTTTCTCAGCTATTTCTAAATAGCAGAAGTCCTCTCGCTGACTTCAATGGGAGGAATTTGGCTATTTAAAAAATAGCCAAAGTCCTCCTGAAATGGCCTGAAATTAAATAATATTAAAATAAAATTCAAAATAAATTCAAAATAAATAAATAAAAGTGTATAAAAGAATAATCAAATATATGAACGCCTTCATGACAAAAACAAGCAGGTAATGTCAATTCACATGACTGACACACCATGCAGTAAATCCTACATAGGCAACAATCAAAGATCACTGCCTATCCTTTGATGGTGGTGTTATGATGCCTCAACATCGAGGCATCGTGCATCACCAAAATCCCCCCCCCCCCCCTTCCGCAGGCTGAAATATGGCAATATCTATATGACAAAAGGCACACAGAGACCATAGTGCAGTATGAACTACAGGTTCTCACAAGATGTTGGTAAATGGCGAGCAGTTTGGGGCATAAAATCAGTTCAACTGAGATGAAAGAGTTCCTCTGTTGTTTGAAGAATGTTGAGGCATAATATCACCTGTTCTGATATTCTTCTAATGTTCTGATGTAGTTGGTCCATTTACTCGGACACTGATAACAAGAGTTTAATTTGTTTTCTCATCCCATAACCATGCGTGTATTTTAAGTGTGAACAATTACATGTACCGTATTTGCTCGATTATAAGACAACCCTGATTATAAGACGACCCCCCAAACTTAGGAAAAAAACTAAAAGCCTGAATATAAGACTACCCTATAGAAAAACAGTTCAACTTGTATATATTCACATGTAAATTGCTTTTTTAATAAAAAATTATGATATCAAAAAATGCATTTCTTGTTTTTATTTCCTTTTATGTGCCAATGCTGCCTCCCTCTTTCCCTTGCCCCCAGCTTTCTCTCCCCCCCTTAGTGTTGTCTCTCTCTCCCCCTCCCTTTGTCTTCCCCCTCGTTCCCCTTGTCTCTCCCCCCTTTTTGTTTCTCTCTTCCCCACCCTCCATCCCCTTGTCTCTGTTCCCCCTCCCTCCATCCACTTGTCTCTGTTCCCCCTCCCTCCCCTTGTCTCTGTTCCCCCTCCCTCCCCTTGTTGCTCTGGTTCCCCCCTCCCTCCCCTTGTTGCTCTGGTCCCCCCTCCCTCCCCTTGTTGCTCTGGTCCCTCCCTCCCCTTGTTGCTCTGGTTCCCACCTCCCTTCCTCCACCCACTCCCTCCCCCTCACCTGTTTAATAATCCCTGGTGGCTAGTGGGGGCAGCCGGGGGATGTCTGCACGATACGTGCAGACATCCTTCATGCTGCCCGACACCTCCGTCTATTATGACGGACAGCTGGTCCGTCATAAAAGACGGAGGTGTCAGGCAGCATGGAGGATGTCTGCACGTATAGTGCAGACATCCCCCAGCTGCCCGATTGTCCCTGGTGGCTAGCGGGCAGCAGAGGATGTCTGCGCGATGAGCGCAGACCTCCCCTGCTGCCGCCCGGAACGACTGCCGGGACTTCTATGACGAAGCCGGAAGTACCCGGCTTCTTCATAGAAGCCCCGGCGGTCGTGCCGGGCAGCAGCAGGGGGGTCTGCACTCATTGCGCAGACATTCCCCTGCTGTTAGAGAGGGGGATCCAGGTCCCCTGCAGCTCTGCTGGGGACCTGGATCCATGTCTTTTAATCTGACCTCCATTTGAGGTCAGATTAAAAGACGACCTTGATTATAAGATGAGGGGGACTTTTCAGAAAAAAAATTCTGAAAAAAACCTCGTCTTATAATCGAGCAAATACGGTATTTATTTTTTATTGGTTAAAATCACCAAATCAGGTAAATATGTTAAAAGATGTGAAAAACTGTATATTTTTATGAAATAAAAGTAAAAGAAAAAATGAGAATGACTGGGCTCTTATTAGTCTGGGGACAGAGGATATTAACATATGATGTGTGGAATGCCTGCATTCCTTAAAATCAAGATAACAACTGAATCAGAATTCACAGAATCAAAATAAAAAGTAAAATCATTACAAAAACCAATAAAGTATTTTCAAGAAGGATGAAACCCATTGAGTATTTGCAATCAAGATAAAAACCAAACTGAGCATTTTCAATCAAGATACAAATCCATTATGTGTTTACAATGAAAATAGAAAAAACATACTCAGAATATTGAATGGATGTAGATTAATGACTTGGGTGCACTACCATCCTTTGAATTCTGAATCAATTGTTTTCTTGATTTTAACAAATGCAGGTTTTCCACACATCATATGCTAAGGCACCGTAGGACCTTGAGTAAGTAATGTGACTTTATCTCAGGTATCTCAAATAAAAGAATGGCAGAAATTGCTTTGGTGACGTGAACAAAAGCACTTTTATCCTCAGGACTCACGTTGTACTGTTGAGGATACCTGATTCATGCATTATAATGTTTTTATTTTATATTCAAAAACTGATTAATTAAACATAGAAAATTTTAATCAAAGTGTAGAATTTGCCTTAGTCTCAAAATGAAAGTCTATCTCCAAAGTCGAATTTTAGTAAATAGACCCATTAGTGAAGGACCTGCTGTCCTTTTTTCCGTTCTTTTAATGAACAGGTGTTTGGAGAGCCCTTTCTACTGGACATGTTCTCATATCCTCTCTAAGATGCTGTTTCTCTGGAGTGTACAAATTTCACTTTTCTAGCCTTTCTTTATAACTAAGACTTTCCATTCCACTTATTAATTTTGGAGCCATCCTTTGCATGTTCTCGAGTTCCATAATATGTTTTTCTCAGAAAAGAAACCCAGAATTAAGGTGGGGGTCATTAGTCGATTTTCATAGAGAAACACCATTTAAACTATGTTTTATTTTTAATATTATAATATTACACCCAAAATACATAACTTTACATTTGTCTACACCGAATCTCATTTGCGATTTGCCTTCCCAGTTACTCATGTGCAATGTGGGTTAAGTGCCTTGTCCTTGGTGTACAGTGTGGGTGATGGTGCATGTCCTGTGTATGCAATGAAGGTGCTGGATGTCCTGTGGGTGCTGGGGCATGTCCTGTTGATGAAAAAATGATGCTGGCTGTTATATGTCCTAGGTGTACAAAGTGGTGGTATGGCAAGGGTTGTGGGGGCAATAATGAAAGGAGAAATGGAGTGGAGGAGGTCTCTATTTTTTCTGTAAGGGGCCCCATCATTTCTCATAGTGGCCCTGCTGGGCACAAAATTATTTGGAGACAGGGAATACAAGATTTGTTTAAAATATGATACACATATAATATATACATAAACAATATAAACTTATTATATGATCAATTTAATATGAAATAATAGTTACACTAAATTAAAAAGTGGCAACTTGTAACAAGTAAATTAATATAAATAAATCAGTACAATTCTGTGAAAAATAAGCTGCATAAATGTTGCCAATATACTTTCTTTTTTTTTACATTACATGCAACAGATTGTAGGACATTAGAAGAGGGAGATTTGCATGACATTACACAAGTAAAATCTCTTGAGAGAATTGATTATTTATGACAAAGTCTATGGACATGTCAAAATGAAAGTAGTAATGTGCTTCAACAGTAAATATCCCCAATGGGAAGCTGGCTGATGGCCACAATATTTTTAGTTTTACATTATTAAAAGCACATTGGGAGGGTTTTCTTCTGAACATTTGGTTTGTGAGTTTGAGAAACATCCAGGTGACAAAGTTCAGTGCAAAGGTTGAAAAAAGGTGAGTGTGATCCACCAGCCAAATCAGCTTGGATTAAGAAAACACATTTGCAAATTACATGCCCACCACTACGTCAAAGTACTCCAATATTGGTGGGTCCTAACACTAAATACTGTTGCTTATGAGGCTTAATCTCTTTATATGTATTACTTACCAGGGACCAAAAGGCCTTCCTATTATATAATACAGAAGACACATAAGTGGTGTCGAGACCTATAAATTGCAGGAGTGTCTCTGTATTATACAATAGGAAGGCCTTTTGGTCCCTGGTAAGTAATACATATAAAGAGATTTAGCCCCATAAGCAACAGTATTTAGTGTTAGGACCCACCAATATTGGAGTACTTTGACGTAGTGGTGGGCTTAGCATAATATGGCCATATATGTGACTAAATCTCCAATTTTGTTATCTTAGTAAGACAGCTGTTTTTAAGTAGCTTTAATGAAACCTATAGCTTTAAGAGTTTTTCTCCTACCTGCTTTGAGGTGAGTGCGCTGATCTTTGGATTTTGTGTGTGTGTGTGTATATATATATATTATGCATTTATTTATTTTCCATTATATACATACATACATACATTGTGCTACAACAGATCAAAGAAAAAGAAATAAATAAGCTTGTCTTTTCATATAACTACCAGTGACACTGTCTCTTTCTTCTTTTTTTCCTGAGGTGCCTTCTATTTCTTGTGGACACAGGGTTATGTTCTGCTTGATTAAGAAACAATTTATTTTGTTCACTCTTGTTATTTGTGTTACCCCCCTTTCTCTGACCTCCTGGAGTTGAAAATTGGTTCTTTCCATATGTCTCTCACAGTTGTGTGAATAATGCTTTGTGTTCGGAGCTTTAATTAACAAATCTCTGTCAGTTGTAATTGTGTCTACTTTTTTTGTATTAGCTCAAAGCTTAGCAAGCTAATTGTCTGGAAGGAATAATTCTGTATAGAAATGTTTTGGCTTCAAGGATTTTATGTGTATTTAAATACAGAGATTTATCAAAATAGATGAAAAGCTATTTACATATTTTTAAATAAACATTTTAATTACTGTCAGTGGCGGGCTGGGCCGGGGGGCAGGGTGGCAATTGCCCCCCAGGCCGCCCTAAGGATTGTAAAACACGGCCGCTGGGCCAGTGTTTTAAAAAAAAAAAAAAAAACGCGCTTGCAGGCAGAGACTGAGGTGAGAAGGGATCGGAAGATCCCCTCTCACCTCCGCTCTGCCTGCAAAGCTGCACGGGGAGCCGAACAGGCAGCACAGAGAAACCTCCGTGCTGCCTGTTCGGCTCCCCGTGCAGTGTGCCGACACGGAAGTGCCGACAGTCACGTGATCGGCGCTCTGACGTCAGACGCGCGCCGATCACGTGACCTGTCGGCACAACCGCCGGGAGGCCGAACAGGCAGCATGGAGGGACCATGCTGCCTGCCACCAGGTAAGTCCTCCTGCCACTAGCCACCAGGGAAGTCCTGCCACTAGCCACCAGGGAAGTCCTGCCACTAGCCACCAGGGAAAAAGGTAAGGGGGGGGGGGGGGGGGCAAAAAACACTGGCATATTATTGGGCAAATTGGCTGGGGCATATTACATGGCAAATAAGACTGGCATATTATTGGGCAAATTGGCTGGGGAATATTACATGGCAAATAAGACTGGCATAATATTGGGCAAATTGGCTGGGGCATATTACATGGCAAATAACACTGGCATATTATTGGGCAAATTGGCTGGGGCATATTACATGGCAAATAAGACTGGCATATTATTGGGCAAATTGGCTGGGGCATATTACATGGCAAATAAGACTGGCATATTATTGGGCAAATTGGCTGGGGCATATTACATGGCAAATAAGACTGGCATATTATTGGGCAAATTGGCTGGGGCATATTACATGGCAAATAAGACTAGAATATTATTGGGCAAATTGGCTGGGGCATATTACATGGCAAATAAGACTGGCATATTATTGGGCAAATTGGCTGGGGCATATTACATGGCAAATAAGACTGGCACATTATTGGGCAAATTGGCTGGGGCATATTACATGGCAAATAAGACTGGCATATTATTGGGCAAATTGGCTGGGGCATATTACATGGCAAATAAGACTAGAGTATTATTGGGCAAATTGGCTGGGGCATATTACATGGCAAATAAGACTGGCATATTATTGGGCAAATTTGGCTGGGGAATATTACATGGCAAATAAGACTGGCATATTATTGGGCAAATTGGCTGGGGAATATTACATGGCAAATAAGACTGGCATATTATTGGGCAAATTGGCTGGGGAATATTACATGGCAAATAAGACTGGCATATTATTGGGCAAATTGGCTGGGGAATATTACATGGCAAATAAGACTGGCATATTATTGGGCAAATCGGCTGGGGAATATTAAATGGCAGAATAACACTGGCATATTATTGGACAAATCGGCTGGGGAATATTAAATGGCAGAATAACACTGGCATATTATTGGGCAAATTGGCTGGGGAATATTACATGGCAAATAAGACTGGCATATTATTGGGCAAATCGGCTGGGGAATATTAAATGGCAGAATAACACTGGCATATTATTGGACAAATCGGCTGGGGAATATTAAATGGCAGAATAACACTGGCATATTATTGGGCAAAATGGCTGGGGAATATTAAATTGCAGATAACCTTGGAATATTATTGGGCAAATTTACTGAGTTATATTAAATTGCAGAATAACACTGGCATATTATGGGACAAATTGGCTGGGGAATATTAATGGCAAATAATATTGGAAATGTGTATGTAATGGGGTGATGGAGGCATGTAAATATGGTGATGGGGCATGTCCTGGTGTGCAACGTGGGTTATTGGTTATGTCGTAGGTGTGCAACGTGGGTAGGGGGGGGTGCCCAAATTTTGGGATATTGGGTGTCTAAATCCTGGCATATTGAGGGGCATAATCCTGGCATATTAAATGGCAAATCCTGGCATATTGTGGGGGAAAATCCTGGCAATATTCGTTATAAAACAAGGAAAAGATGGCCGTGGATGGGGAGGCGATTCGATGGTGCAATGGGCCACTTGACTGGATTTGCCCCCCAGGCCTAAGGCTGCCAGCCCTCCCCTGATTACTGTAATACTTAAGCTATTTTTGCCAAATCAAACCTTACATGAGAGTCATCCAGGATGACACATGATGGTGTTTCCTATATTGGATACAGTGAAGAGCAAACCTTAGTCTCTCTTTATGGGTATGACTGGATGAGCTCATCAACAGCATAACAATAAAAATACTTGTAATGCACAAAAAGAAGTGGAATTTTTTTTTTTCCATCAAATGAGTTGAAATGACCAAAGTTACAAAGCTTTTAATTTACATTGAAAGTGTAGAACAGGATGTCCCAGCCATATACAGTTGGCACCAGGTATGGAAGACAAAAAGAAATGAGAAGTGTGAAGTATGTGTATTTGGCCACAAAACACGTTCCCGGTGTAAGAGCCAAATTTTAGTTAGGATCTAGTGAACACACAAACAGTCTGTATTGCAACTACTAGGAGAAGTCTAATTAAACCTACTCCCAATTAACACATGAAAAGAAAGCTGCAACCCAACTCTCTCAACTATGTGCCAGCAGGGGAAAAAGAAGAATGTCACTTAGTTTGTCACAGGTCCTTATACTAAAGAGGTGTGAAAATGCTGCAAGTACTTACAGCATAGTGTATACAAAATACCACCCCCAGAAAAAGCAGTACCTGTTGCCCTTGTAAAATTGTCACTAAGTGTATCAACATAATAGACAATTATAATTTGTTTATGTGAATTTAGGATATTTATGACTAAAATTGTGTTATCAATGAGCCTGAATCCATGGGGCTTTGTGAGTTCCTTTCTTTTGGGAGAGATGTTTATATTTGGTTCACTAGTTCACTTCTCTAGGATGTTTGCAAGATTGTCCAGTTTTTGCCCTGGTATACTGGATACAGCAGCTGCTTCCATGGGGCACTGGAATGTGGTCGCACAAACCTGGAGCCTCAACCTTCTGTGGAAGTTAAGTTACCCTGCACCAGGCCCTGTGTCTCCACACCTGCACCGTAACCTCTGAACTCTGGTGCACAGAGTCCCACACCATCTGGAACCCATGTGCCACACTTCCTCCTTATGCACAGCTCAAGTTAAGGCCTACAGTACTTTTACACTGCAAAATAAGTCATAATCCTATATTTAAAAAATAAATTGTGCCTTTCTCAATTGTTTTACAGTCACTAATTTGGTTATTACATAGGTTATAAACTGAGTGTTTTTTGCAGCATTAGTTGAATCACCAAGAAAGTCAATTGTTTCACTTTTTTTTTTCCATGGTTAATTTGGAAGGGAAAGTAAGCTGTAATTTTAATTTTATAAGTTTTAAGTGGTAGGGAGCTACATTTTTTCAAGCCACCAGTAATTTTCTTTCTGTGTGTGTAGACAATAATCTGAGCTACATACATTAGTTGGAGGTTTTAAGAGCAATCTGATTATTGTTGAATTTGTAAGCTTAATTGAATAAAACAATAACCGCACTGCAATGTAAAGCACTTAACATTTGCAGACTTTTAAAGTTAATCAATACACTCCAAGCAATCATCTTTTTAGTAATCTGGAGCCAAAGGACAGATAGAGTAATGCTTACCTTACTTCAGTTTGTTGAAAATATATACAATAATATTTAAAGAGGACATTGAAGTTTGAAACTGTTAGCTATGTGATAATTCTTGTAGTATATATCTGTCTGTTCAATGTGTTCAGTCTTCAGGTTGTGCAGTTTCAATCCATGATGAGGTAAACAGCCTTTAATCTTTTTTGTGCTTGCTCAAATAAGTACCATTAAGCTGGGTGACCTTCATCCAAAATTTGAGCTCCAAGCGAATGTATTTGACCTTGTACTGTGCTAGTTGTTATATTTATATCATGTTTTTAATATCATTGTATTAAAAATTATTATATTTTTAAGAACATACCGTTCGAACTCATTTTCATAACTTATTGAGGTTCTTGCACCATTTTCTGGATCCAATTTCTGCCACCAGTGTTGAATGACCTCACCATTGGTGTTCAGAGCTGCCACCAGTTTTATTCACTGATAAAGAAGGGGACACAGACCTTATTCTGTTTTACTACTTTCATCTTTCTGTGGTTGATCAAATAAGTACCATTAAGCTGAATAACAACAACATTCACAGAACATACACAAAATTAAGACAATATGTCCATGTACCTTAACTTGTGAAACGCTTTGTTGCTGTTTACCTTAAGTAAACACAAAGTATTCTTATTTTAGGAAATGTTCAAGGTTGTAGATTGACACATACGATTCATGGTTTCCTTTCTTTGCACATAAATTGCTGCTTTCAAAATACAGATATATGTATATTATATCTGCATACGAGTAGGCACTAATATTTTTCATGGTAGACATTTATTGGACTTTGTGATGGATAATTTAATGATATTCTATGTGAGCTACTTATATTGATGGGAAACATCTGAAATAGAATAACTGAATGAGGAAAAGCTGAATTGAAAGTATGGAGACAGGTGAAAAGGTGAGTTCAAATTAAAGTGGGAGTTAGCTCAGAAAGCAGTTTTTTTTTTTTTACCCCAGCAGTCATAGCTGAGTAGGCGTGCTAGAGGGGGTGCTCCTATACAGTCTAGAATAGCTCTTTACTCATGGACATAACTGCAGTACATGTGGATTCTCCCTTTGAGTGGGGGCATTTGAAGAATAACTTTTGATTCTGTTAAATCAGTAAAAATGATAGTTACAGTTTAAACTTGGTAATTCAACTGGACTAGAACATCTCTACTCATAAGGATGGATTGTTTATGATCCAATCTGTTATTAGATATCCATTTAAACGTTTTTGTCAGGTGCAAAATATGGTTAACATCAGCCACAACCGATGCAATGACCCATCATCTGAAAGTGATAGGACCTTTCAAGACTTGAATGATGAATTCAGTTCCAGTTTTGAGTATGAGTTACAAAGGAGGATGTTATTCATTTAGTATATCAAATTCTAGTAGGAAGGGGATCTGAAACATGGTATGTGCATGGAGAACTCAAAATGATAAAGGGAAATTGAGATCAAATTCACAGCAGCCAATGACCATGAAATCGTTGATTATGTCAAAACCGTAAAACTGGTTAGATTTACCTTATGTTTGCTAAAATGGACATCCTTACACTACCACCATAAACGATAGCTAGTTTTTTTTTTTAAATTCATGTTTGCATCATTTGGATAATGGACTCAATTTGAGCAATAGGCCAGCACTGACTACACTACAGTCATGTAAATAATGATTCTGTAAATACAGTGATGCAGATCAACATTTGAGTCCTCCACTGGGACTTATTATTTGATCAAAGTCCTAGTTGAAAGATGAAAGTTGATTTATATTGTGATATTTAATCAGTGTAATTATGCTGCATCAGTACTTGTGCCTGCTATTTATTTCTTAAAATGGCATATAATAGTAAAAGGCAGACAGACAGACAGAATGTGTTCTGTAAAAGGTGCGATAAGAACGTTTCAGGAAAGACCAACTAGAGCAGCTGAACTTTATTTGGGGTTAATCAGAGGCACTTTAAATGATGGCAGGTGTGTGCTGACTCCAATTTAACATGATTTGGAATGTGATTGCTTAATTCTGAACACAGCTACATCCCCAGTTATAAGAGGGTGTGCACACTTATGCAACCACATTATTTTATTTTTATATTTTTTTTCTTCCTTCTCTCTAAAAGATTTCAGTTTGTTTTTCAATTGAGTTGTACAGTTTATAGGTCACATTAAAGGTGAAAAAAGTACTGAAATAATTTATCTTTGTCTCATTTTACAGCACAGAAACCTGACATTTTAACAGGGGTGTGTAGACTTTTTATATATATATATTCTAGGATGCTTCATCTATTTACACATCTATATACAGAACCTGATTATGCAATTTATTATTTTACTCATTTATTACCAGAGGCGTTGCTAGGTTTCCAAAAGATCTGGGGCTATAGCCCATAAGACTTTTTTAGTTTTTTAAATGGAACCATACGGGCACTTACCAATATATGCTCACCGCTCTGAGCTTCATGCCAGTTTTGTAATTTAGGAGCCTTCACAGGGCTGTTCCTTCAATGGGGCAGCTGCCGCAGGCAGCACCCTGGAAGGGGCGGCACTTTGCTGCTATATGCAAAAGTCTTTTTTTTTTCTTGTGTCCAGGGGAGCTTGATTGAAGGAGGTCTCAGCCAATCAGGTGAGACTTCTCGACTCTCCTGATCGGCTGAGAGTTCCGAAGCCTCCCATGATTGGCTGAGACCTCCTTCACACTGAGCTCAAAGCAAAGAGATGCCTGCAGCAGGTAAGTTAAAAACCTGACAGTGTGTGAATGAGTGTGTGTATGTCAGTGTGAGTATGTGCATGTCAGTGTGAGTATGTGCATGTCAGAGTGAGTGTGTGCATGTCAGTGTGAGTGTGTGCATGTCAGTGTGAGTGTGTGCATGTCAGTGTGAGTGAGAGTGTGTGCATGTCAGTGTGAGTGAGAGTGTGTGCATGTCATTGTGAGTGAGTGTGTGCATGTCAGTGTGAGTATGTGCATGTCAGTGTCAGTGTGTGCATGTCAGTGTCAGTGTGTGCATGTCAGTGTGAGTGAGAGTGTGTGCATGTCAGTGTGAGCGAGAGTGTGTGCATGTCAGTGTGAGCGAGAGTGTGTGCATGTCAGTGTGAGCGAGAGTGTGTGCATGTCAGTGTGAGCGAGAGTGTGTGCGTGTCAGTGTGAGCGAGAGTGTGTGCATGTCAGTGTGAGCGAGAGTATGTGTATGTCAGTGTGAGCGAGAGTGTGTGTATGTCAGTGTGAACGAGAGTGTGTGCATGTCAGAGTGAGAGAGAGTGTGTGCATGTCAGAGTGAGCGAGAGTGTGTGTATGTCAGAGTGAGCGAGAGTGTGTGTATGTCAGTGTGAGCGAGAGTGTGTGTATGTCAGTGTGAGTGTGTTGTGTGTGTATGTATGTAACTGGCTGTGTGTGTGTGTGTGTGTGTGTATATATGTATGTAACTGGCTGTGTATGTGTTGTGTGTGTGTGTGTATCTTTGTAACTGTCTGTGTGTGTATGTAACTGGCTGTGTATGTGTTGTGTGTGTATGTATGTAACTGGCTGTGTATGTGTTGTGTGTGTATGTATGTAACTGGCTGTGTATGTGTTGTGTGTGTAACTGGCTGTGTATGTGACTGACTGGATGTCTGTGAGGTGTGTGCATGTGATTGTCTCTGTATATGTATGCTTTTCTGATGTGCCATTGTCTGGCTCCTAAATTTTTTTGCTGGCTCCTAAAACTAAAAAAAATTTGTCAAGCTCTGATATAAACATAAATCCTTCCTATGCTGTTTGACAGTCCTGTAATAAAACATGTCACACATACACATACCACACATGTGTGACCTTATTTATTACAGGACTGCTAAACAGGATAGGAATGATTTATATATATATATATATATATATATATATATATATATATATATATATATATATATATATATAATAGTATAAATCATTATGCATATATAGCATAAATCACTTATTTACATCCACCTTTGTGTATTTAAGCTATATATTGTTGGTTTGAGATTCCTTATTACAGGACTGCCAAACAGCATAGGAAGGATTTATGTTATATATATATGTATATATATATATATATATATATATATATATATATATATATATATATGTAACATAAATCCTTCCTATGCTGTTTGGCAGTCCTGTAATAAGGAATCTCAAACCAACAATATATAGCTTAAATACACAAAGGTGGATGTAAATCAGTGACCCCAACCCTCCCCTCTCTCCACCATACCCAGAGCTTACCTGAGTGGGAATAGACCTGCTCTGTAGCTCCCACAAGGTGACAGCCAGTAAGGATATCTTCAGAGCTGCTTCACTGTCCCACGTGGAGATTCACTCACATCCCTGTGATGATGCTGTGTAAAAGCCCTGCACTGATAGGATGCTCAGTGATGTGTCAGCCAATCAGTGCAGGGCTTTCACACACAGTAATGATGCTGTGTAAAAGCCCTGCACTGATTGGCTGACACATCACTCAGCCTCCTATCAGTGTAGGGCTTTCACACACTGTCTGTGTGATGTCAGGGGGCGGAGCTATAACGGAGCTGCAGAGACTCGGGGCTTTGCTCATTACATTCGGGGCTTCAGCCCCCTTAGCCCACCCCTAGCGACGCCTCTGTTTATTACAATATATCATGCTGATTTTTTTTTGTATTTAGTTACATTATGCAGCCAGAAAGCATTCACTTCTCCTGTACTAATGGTATCATTAGACTGGTTCAATTCAAATGGAAAATACACAGTGCAGATAAAATCAATTGATGAAACTGCACATGTTGCAATTATCCTTACAGTTGCTACAAAAATTATGGACTGAAAAAATGTACCAATGAATAATGGTTAATGTTATTAATGTATTGTAATTACACTGTGCTTTAAAGTGATAGTCTATTCAAATATTGCCATCAGGGTTTGTCACAGATGTAAATGCAAGTCACACATCCATGACAAGAATGATAAAATGATGTTTGTACATTGCAGCAAAAAAGTATTTGAAGGTTTGAGATAAGGAACAATACCAAATGTGGAGAAATGTCCATACAGACATGATTGACAATAAGCCACAGTGGCAAACGCTTTGTGGAAGTGACTCAACATGATCCTATAATGCTGTGGGGAGGAACATATTACAATCAAAGCAGGTTAGTGGTATCTCAGACAACACACAAACATATGCAGCGAAGTTGGTGTTGATCACCAACACAATGCTCCCAAGCTAACCGGTATCATCTAGAATGTACAATGTGACCTTAATGACTGGTAGAATCTCCATCTTAGAAGTTGGGGGAAACCAAGAGGACCTGAAAAATGCTTGTGATATAAATGCATTGACCATTACAAAGGGGTTATATGAGCTGCTTAGCTGTATGTAGCCAGTGTAGACTTGGTGGGGACTCATGTAAGTATGTGACACTGAGCAATGAGAAATAAACTGTTCAGCCAGTTCAAGGGCCAGACATGTGATGACAAGTTTTCCAAATCTTGCACAATTCAGCAACCCATGAGGTGGTGATTATCTGGACACCACAGTAGATTGTCGGGCTACTCAGAAGGCATTGTGAGTGGAAAGGTGTACTTAATTTCATCAAAATGTAGTTGCATCTTCATATGTGGAATAATAAAATAATACACACATGGAAGGGTGATGTACTACCCTTAACTGTGTAAACAACAGAGGGGAAAAAATGGTGCCTAAAGTCTGCCTTTTTAGATATATCCTGAAGTTATATTTTCAAGTCCATGTCTAATGGGGCTTCTCTCTTTGCAGTTTCATCAAAGAGGGAGTGCTGCCTGATGCCAGAGAAGAATAATCCAAGAGTTTAGGAGCTTTATTGAATGCTGAGGGAATAGAGAGGACCCTCTTAAACTGTTTCCTTATTTTGGCAGGAGGTAAATGTTGGGAAATAGGTCTTCAGAACTGAAGTTTCAGATAGTACCGTATTTGCTCGAATATAAGACTTCATCTTATATTCGAGGTCGTCTTATAATCTGACCTCAAATTGAGGTCAGATTATAAGACTGGGATCCAGGTCCCCTGCAGAGCTGCAGGTGACCTGGATCTCCTCGCTAACAGCCAGTGGATGTCTGCGCAATGCACTCAGATATCCTCCGCTGCCACCCGGCACGACCGCCGGGACTTCTATGATGAAGCCGGGTCCTTCCGGCTTCATCATAAAAGTCCCATCAGAAGTGCAGGGCAGCAGCGGAGGATGTCTGCGCCTATCGTGCAGACATCCTCCGGCTGCCTCCACTGGCCACCAGGGATATTTGGGTAGCCGGTGGATGTCTGCACGATAGTGCAGACATCCTCCATGCTGCCCAACACTTCCGTCTATTATGACGGACCGGCTGTCCGTCATAATGGACGGAAGTGTCGGGCAGCATGGAGGATGTCAGCACTATCGTGCAGACATTCCCTGGCTGCCCCCACTAGCCACCAGGGAGAGACAAGGTGAGGTGGGGGGAGGGTTGGAGGGAGGGAGAGAAAGACACAACAGGAGGGAGGGAGCAGAGAGAGACAAGGGGAGGGAGGGGGGAGAGAGACACACAAGGTGAGGGGAGAGAGAGAGAAAGAAACAGTTTAGGGGAGGAGAGACAAAAAGACAAAGAAACAGTTTAGGGACAGAAGACAATTTCAAGTAAGCATAACTTTTTTTTATATATTTTATTTATGTATTTTTTCAGTAAAAAAGACATAACAAATGATAACATTACAATAAGCAATAACAAGTTACAAAAGGTCACATACAAAGGACAAAGTATTACAAAGACAAACTGCTTGTAAAATCGAGACCTCTACGGTAGGCACACATTCGTAATAAGTAATTGTGAAAACGTAACTTTAAATGGAGGGCTGCGTTCCTTATGTTATAGGCTATAAAGATTTAAATTAATGACATTACCGAAAAGAGGATACCTTAAGGATCGCAGCTTAACTTATCTTGTGAATAGATTGAATTAGTTAGGATTGCCTTAACCTGTAGACGAAGCAGGAGAGATAGAAGTCTCTCAATTTACACACAAACAACTTAGGTGTAGAGAGAACGTGGACTCTAATACAATCTGTGTTAAAATGAGGTCGAGAACTTAAGAGGACGGGTGGAGATGGATTGAATTCCCGGGAAAGACATTCACTCAGTATAAAACCCCATGTTGGTATTTTGGGTAACGTAAATAGAGTAATATATAATGAGGGGAGACCCGGTAGTGATAGTCCAATTTCATGGTTAAGGCAATGAGTTTGGATTTGAAGGGGTTGCAAATAATGATATGACTGGATTCCAGATTTTGTAATAGTCATTTAAAGTTATATTTTCCAAATAGAAAAGTCTTTCCATGTTACATTGATAGTAAATTTGGGTTTTTATTTCAATTTTGGAAGGCGTTTCCCTTTTCCTCCAGTACCTAGAGATACACCTCTTGGTTACCATCAGAACATGCAATGTCAATTTTTGGAATATATATTTTTACCAGGCAATTCAAGATGAAATAAGAAATTTTCTGGAGTCAAATTTCCCAAATTAATATGTAGTTTTCAAAAATATATGGCTTTGTGGGGTAGAATACACTTTTTGGCTTCACAAATGTCCCAAATGGGACATGGGCGCAGGTTTTCTGCACGTCAGAATTCCAAGTTCGAAAACCAAAAAGCGCACCTCTCAAATGTGGCCTTTTAACCCCCAAATAATCTAACCAACCTATACATGGGGGGTATCCCTGTACTCAGGAGATGTTGCTGAACACATATTGAGGTATTGTTTGGCACTGACATATAACAGGATCTGGGAATTCATGCCCAAAGTACAATGTATGTGAAAAAAAATTACTACCCAAAACATTGACATAGGCTGGTAGTATAATTAGTGCATGGAAAGTGTTAAAATACTACCATTTGAAATACCCTAGGGTGTCTAGTTTTAAAAAAAGATATGGCTTTGTGGGGTAGAATACACTTTCTGGCTTCAAAAATGTCCCAAATGGGACATGGGCGCAAGTTTTCTGCATGTCAGAATTCCAAGTTGGAAAACCAAAATGCGCACCCCTTAAATGTGGCCTTTTATCCCCAAAACAAACCAACAAACCTATGCATGGGTGGTATCCCTGTACTCAGCAGATGTTGCTGAACACTAATTGAGGTGTTATTTGGAAATACCCCTTCACATTTTAAGGTAATGTTTACCTAAATTGCAATCTATGTGAAAAATTAAAAAAAAAGATTTTTTGCTGCAAACTTTGGCAAAGATTGGTGGTAAAATGGCTACATGAAATGTGTCAAAATACCCCAAGTTAAATGCCCTGAGTGGTCTAGTTTTCAAAAATATGTACATGTTGGGGGGGTCATTCATGGATTTAGTAAAGAAATCAGTGTTACAATGTCACTATCGCTAATTTTGAAAAAAAGGATTTTAAAATAGCTTTGCACTACTTATAGTTCTGGCCCTGTAACATGAATAAAAAAGCACAAAAAAATAAAACATGGGCTATTTCTGAACTCAGGACATATAATGTTTTTTTAATTTTTTTGCCATATTTTATTATTTTTTTTACATCAAATCATATGCTATTATCAAAATAATGGTATTAAAAGAAAGCCCTTCTTATAACGATAAAAACGATATATAGTTTGTGCGGGTACACTAAATGAGACAGAAATAAATTACAGCAAAACACAAACACCTCAGAAATGTTAAAACAGCCCATGTCACCAAGCGTCGGACAAGCCAAAAAAGTCATGTCACTAAGGGGTTAAAAATCATATTACAATTTGTACTGATGTCGTTTACATAGTTACTTACTTTTTAGAGCATTTGCATGACTTGCATGAAAAATAATATCTACCTTTGAAGTCGTTATTATGCAGGTTTTACTCCCATATGTTGACTTCTAAAATAAAAATAGTCTCTGCACTAATTACAATAATTAAATTATAATAAATAAAATCTACAGGTAGCTTTGATAATGGAGATTAATGATGTATCAGTCGACTTTAACAGCTGCACAACAACGTAAGAGACACTTGGACTCATGCAGCTATTCCATCTAGTCATGTTAATCAGTGAAGGACATGTTCTCAAGAATTCCATCTATACTGAGTAAAAAATATTGAGATGAGCTGATATACTGTACAGCCATTGTGATATGTTTTAGGGGACAATCTCCACTATCATATTTCAGTACTTGGTCCATGTGATTTTAATATTATGATACATCAGCTTTTTTTTGTTTGTTATGTGAAAGTACTTTTGTTTGTTTACTTTGATGTAAGCAATAAGTATTTAAAAAAAAAGCAATTTTGATAAAGAATTTTAAAATCATGTATGAACTGAGTTGTTTTATATTTATTATATAATAACTTACATTTTGTAAAACAGCTGTGTACAGCTTTGTAGGTGAGAACCTCTATTAAAGTTTGAAAGACACAGGGGACTTGTCAGGCATCAACCCGTTGGCAGACTCATTCAAGCTGTTTTCAGTTATTTACATATACTTTTTGCTTTGCTTATTATCTATACTCACTCTTGCTTTTGCTTTGCTTTCTTGTTTTGTTTATTAATAGAGTTGAGCGGACACCTGGATGTTCGGGTTCGGCAGGTTCGGCCGAACTTCGAAAAAATGTCCGGGTCTGTGCTCGAACTTGACCCCGAACCTGACACCCATTGAAGTCTAAGGGGACAAGAACTTTTGGCCACTAAAATGCCTCTAAAAAAGTCCTGGAAAGAGCTAGAGGACTGCAAAATGAAGTAAAATGTGGGTAAGAGTAGGACAAGTGCCCTGCAAGCAAATGTGGATAGAGAAATAACTTAAAATAACATAAAATACATACAAATTACAAATACAGCTGAGCCATAAAATAGCACTAGATGGAATCTTTGATTTTAGCTGTGGAAGAACATAAATCTAAATCTAAAGCATGGCTGCCAGGAGGATCAACAGAATTATCCATTTGAGAGAGGGTTGGAGTGACTAAGTGACCCATAGGTTGAGGAGGCGGTGACCGTGGCAGTGTAGGTGGAAGCAGCGCTGGAGGAGGAGGAGGAGGAGGTAACCAGAATTTTTCAAAGTGCGCTGTAAGCACAGTATTGTCTGTTCTAATTGACTCTCAGGTATGAAGTGCACCGCAAGATGCAAATGTACTATTTAGCACCCAAAACAATTAGAATTTTTCAAAGTGCGCTGTAAGCACAGTAGTGGACTGTTCTATTTGACTCTCAAATATGAAGTGCACCGCAAGACGCAAATGTACTATTTACCACCCAAAACTATTAGAATTTTTCAAAGTGCGCTGTAAGCACAGTATTTGACGGTTCTATCTGACTCTCAGATATGAAGTGCAGGACGCAAATGTAATATTTAACACCAACAAATTGCAGTATTTAAAAATACCTAGATGTTGCCCACTGAGCTAACAGAACAGGATTAAAGTCATGTGCCTGGCACACATGCAGTTGCAAGTGCACTGCACTCTCTGTGGCACTGGGCTCAGGGCAGGGTACAAATATGTAGTATATCACCCACTAAAATAATCACTGTAATTTGAATAATCGCTGTAGGATTATGCCCCTCAATATGCCAGGATTATGCCCCTCAATATGCCAGGATTATGCCTCTCAATGTGCCAGGACTTAGCCACCCAATATGCCAGGATTATTATGCCACTCAATATGCCAGGATTTTCCCACAAAATATGCGAGGATTATGCCCCTCAATATGCCAGGATTACGCCTCTCAAAATGCCAGGATTTAGCCACCCAATATGCCAGGATTATAATGCCACTCAATATGCCAGGATTATGCCCCTCAATATCCCAGTATTTTGCCCCTCAGTATGCCAGGATTATGCCCCTCAATATGCCAGGACTTAGCCACCCAATATGCCAGGATTATTATGCCACTCAATATGCCAGGATTTTCCCACCCAATATGCCAGGATTATTATGCCACTCAATATGCCAGGATTTTCCCACACAATATGCCAGGATTATGCCCCTCAATATGCCAGGATTATTATGCCCCTCAATATGCCAGGATTATGCCTCTCAATGTGCCAGGACTTAGCCACCCAATATGCCAGGATTATTATGCCACTCAATATGCCAGGATTTTCCCACACAATATGCGAGGATTATGCCCCTCAATATGCCAGGATTATGCCTCTCAAAATGCCAGGATTTAGCCACCCAATATGCCAGGATTATAATGCCACTCAATATGCCAGGATTATGCCCCTCAATATCCCAGTATTTTGCCCCTCAGTATGCCAGGATTATGCCCCTCAATATGCCAGGACTTAGCCACCCAATATGCCTGGATTATTATGCCACTCAATATGCCAGGATTTTCCCACCCAATATGCCAGGATTATTATGCCACTCAATATGCCAGGATTTTCCCACACAATATGCCAGGATTATGCCCCTCAATATGCCAGGATTATTATGCCCCTCAATATGCCAGGATTATGCCTCTCAATATGCCAGGACTTAGCCACCCAATATGCCAGGATTATTATGCCTCTCAATTTGCCAGGATTTAGCCACCTTCTTCCTCCTCCCTTCCCCCTCACTTACCTTCTCGCTGCTGCTCTGTCTCCCGGTGCTGCAGGTCCGTGACTGTGAGGGAAGCCAATGAGCATTCAATAAAGTTTGTTTTAAAAAAAAGTTTAAACAAACTTTATTGAATCCGCATCGGCTGGAGGGGAGCGCACAACGCTTCCCTCACAGCCACGGACCTGCACTGGGAGACAGAGCAGCAGCGAGGAGGTAAGTAAGGGGGAGGATTTTTTTTTCACGGTTCCAGCGCCCCCTGCTAAGTTGCACCCTAGGCGGCTGCCTAGGTCACCTTGCAGGTGGCGCTGGCCCTGCCGAACCCCGAACTCCAACACGAACATACAGTGGAATGTCCGTGTTCGGGTCCGGGGTCCAAAAACCGTAATGTTCGCTACGAACCCGAACAGTGTGGTTCGGGTTCACTCAACACTATTTATTACTTATGCTCACTCCTGCCTTTGGTTTATATCTTTGCTCCTTGCTTGCTCGGCCACAGTGCGGCACTTCAACCCTTCCCTTGCTCAACCACATAGTGGTGCTTCCATAGAGTGACAACCCTTCCCTTGCTTGGCCACAGAGTAGAACTCTTTCCCTGTTTGGCCCAAGAGTGGCACCTGCCTAAGCTTAACCATAAGACCGGCACCTGTCTATGTCTGCACCTACCCAAACTTAGCAATAGTCCGGTACATGCCAAGTCTAACCCCAGACAGGCACCTTCCTAAATCTAGCTAGTACATTACCTGCCCAAACCTAGCCATAGTCTAGTACTTTCCAGAGTCTGATGCTATTGTCTGGCATCTGCCCAATCCAGCTACAGTCTGGATCCTACCCTGTTCATCCTATAATGGGTCTGCCATGTCTCCACTAAGTCCTGTCTTAGAACCCTGTTAAAGGGGTTCCTGGTTTCCTGCTTCTGTTCCTTTATTCTCTTGTTCTCAATCATTTCTGGTTTTCCTGCTGTTTGTTGTTCTTTTGTTCCATTCCAGGTTTTCGTTCTCACCTCTTGCTTTGCTCAGTTTCTCTATTTGAATTCAACCATCCTGTTTTGTGTATTATGCTGTCATTTTGTGCAGCTCTGCAGTTATGCTACAGGTATGGTATGTGTGTCTGTATAATTGCGTATTATTAAGTTCATAGTTAGGGACTTGCCTAATTTTTTAGGTACCTAGATGTGGTTGGCAAGCTTCATCTTATGGGAATAATGTAACCAAATCCACACTGTTTATAATCTGAGAGTATTAGGTTAGTTCCTGTATTTAGATTTGCATGTTTGTATATTCCCTAACCCTCTTTCACTGAAGCACCTGAAGATCTTGGCTACTCTCTCCTATCCCCATGTCCAGCTTGGTTCTCCTTACAAAGTCTCAGAGAACCCCCGTTCCTCACTCCATCCCTTGTTTCCCTTTAGCCTTTGCCCTCTCCTCTGTATGTTGTCCTGTGCTATATATGTAACATTTTCTCCTGATGAAGCTGTGACAGCTGTTCCAGCGAAACTCATTGAGTTCCTGCAGTTATTAGTTTGTTTCCAGTGTATCCTCAAGCAGTAGCCATTTCTGTCATCGACTGAACTGGACTCCGTTTTACACCTTGGACTATATCTACATGCACATTTGAGACCAACAGCTTGTAAGTGGAATCCCAGTGGGGCCAAGGGTTATGTCTAGCTAGTCCTTCACATGTGTGTTCTTTTACGTTTTTGTAGATTAAACCAAGTTTTATACCCAGCCATTTGTGACAAGCTCCAAATATACTTCTGTTTGTGAGTGTAATACTTACCTATTCAGATTATTTTGGGTCCATACTGTATCACACTATTAGTGTTTTTGCATTTATATTTTAAGGTTCAACTTGATACTGCGCCTTCCTGATCCCCCAACCCTGGTTTTATCTATGTATGTATCTCTGTATGTCTCGTTAGTTTCTGTTGTTATGTCTTACGCTTTGTCAAGCAATAATATGCTTTAGTTCTGCCTTTGCTCCTTGGTCTGTCCTGTAGCCCTGCACTCTGCAATGCATTCATCTTGTTTCTGTTCGGTTGGTTTTTGCTCTGTTCTACATGGGTTATTCTCTCCTAACCTGCAGATGTCAACCCACCCAATCAAGGTTTTTACCTTCATATGGTTAACTAACTCGGGCGCTCAGGATCCCATGCCATCTGGACCTGTTCCTTACAGGGCTATTCAATAAAATTTGAGAATATCAGTAGGAGGTCAAATTTGACTTAGTAAAAATGAATATTTGACCTCCCAATTCAACCTCCTCACACTATTCACTAAAAAAAAAGTAAACTATAGAAAAAAAAAATATTCCAGGATCCGGGATAAAAACATACCATATCTTCTTTTTACTCAACTTTTGAAAACAACAGCAATGAGAAATCAGACTTCATGCTAAATTGGGAGCAGGACTTAGGCATGGCCTTTTATCTGGATGATTGTAATGGTTTTATTTTATCATTGAAAGGTACTACACAGTGTGTCTCTCATGATGAATCCCATTATAAATTATTATTCAGATGGTACCTAACCCCCTCAAAATTACACAAATTCAAATTTTTAAATTCAAACAAATGTTGGAGGCATTGTGGACAAGTGGGGTCCTTACGCCATATTTTTTTGTATGTGCCCTTTAATAAAACAATATTGTAGTTCGATTCATAAAATAATTAACACAATTACAGATTCAATTATCCTCCGAACCCCTTAAATTTGTTTATTTAAAAGAACCTCCACCAAAGTTACCCAAATCAAATATATTAAAACATGTATTAATTGCAGCCAACTCTTTAATACCCAAATATTGGAAATCTACAAATATACCATCCATTAAAGACGTTTTAAATTTGGCAATCGAAAATAAAAGATGTGAATTGTTTTTTTAGACAAAAAAACTATAAAAAAAAATTATTTGCATAATGAGTGGGCAATGTGGGAAGAGGACAAAAGTATAGTCAAGGGTGATGGTCCCCCCAGTCGACCAACATGATTTGAAAACATTTTTTTTAAATTTATTTTGTTTTAATTTACTGTTATTTTTATTTTATTGCATTTTTATATATTTCTATTATCTTCTGTACATATACTTATGATATCATATTAGTTTTTATATTTTATGTAAAAACATATGTATATATATTATATATATATTATCTTTTCTCTTAAGTATTATGGATGTATATCTTGTTATTTCCCCCATATTGTAATGTATATTCAACATTTTTTTTAATCATTTCTGTAACTTGTTATGTCTTTTAAAACTCAATAAAAAAATATTTGAACAAAAAAGTCAGCTTCCTTCTCCAACTACCTTGACATAATCCATCATAGACTCCTTTCAGTGGAAAGCGAAACAAAGGGATTTCCAATTGGGAGGTGATTTGGTTGATCATCCCCGCTCCTGAAAAGCAAAATAATGAACTGTACCAGGAACTTACAGATGCTCTCAGCACCATATCATATATGTGGGAGCCAGGGAAAGTACCCTACTATGAACTGCCAATTTACTCCCAACCTTTGTATATGAATGGGTCAGGGACTTGCCCAGGGTCCCTGGTTGTTATTAACCCCCCACAGTGATGGTTTTGAATAACCAGAAAATAGAAGGGCTGGTACAGGGAGGCTTCTCATTGGATGATAGAGACAGTCAATCTATTGCCTTATTTTCCAAATTGAAATACTACTCCTGCTGGTGTGCACAAAGGAAGGATGCTTAGAGATAGGACTGCTTTAGGTTTTTTTTGGATGACCCCTTTATATGGGCTGAAGATGAGAATCAAGGGCATCACTGATCACTGGTGGATATTTAAATAAGGTATTATTTTATTCACAGGATACCCTTTCTGTGCCAAGAGGGTGGGCAGTGATTTTCACTGCCCACCGTTATGGCACTTAAAGCAAGGCTTTTTTTGCATGGTGATTTTTATTAGAATCATCCTCCCTTATCCGGCATGCCCACCAGACAGAGGAGGGGATTTTATTAAATATTGGCGTTTGTCTTATATATGTGTTTGTTTTAAATGCACAGGTAATCTAGGTACATACTCTAAAAGGGGTACTGTCCTTTTAAATGGGGGTTAATAAATAGGCCAGGGGACCATTCCCGGAAACCTAGCCCCATCACTGTGGAGGGTTAATTATAACCCCATCCATCACTGTGGGGTTAATAACAGTCCAGTTACCCTGGGCAAGTTCCTGACCCATTCCTATATGGGTGCTGGGGGCAATTTGACAGGATCCCTGCCCTGTTAATAGTAAGGGAGGCAGGGCTACTACTCTGGCCCCCATATGTATGGTATGGTGCTGGGATAATCAGGCAGATTCCAGTGCCATTTCTATTATGGGTGGAGGTAGGGCTTTTTTCCCTGTCCCTCCATATGTTTTAGGGGTCCACAGGTCATTCCAGGAACCCTGGACCTGGCTTATACAGAGGGGGAGGATTGTTTCTTTTTTATAGGGGAGGGATTTTTGAGTTCAAGTCCAACTCGATAGTTGGACTTAGCCTGAAAAGTATTTTTTTTTTTTTTTACTTCCCCCTATATAAATGAAGGGGAGCAAGTATGATTTTGCTTCTATTCTTGTTGCCATGTTTCACCTCATGTCAAGCTTTGCAAAATGGTTATATATTTTGCATGGTCAAGATGAGTGTTCATTTCAAACGCCAGTCTCAGACATTAGAGAATAGAAGCAAAATTAGCCAGGGACTAATAAAAGTATTTAGAAATATGGGCAGCCTAGATGGGCCAAATGGTTCTTATCTGCCGACACATTCTATAGTTCTATGTTTCTAGTGTAAAAACTGGCAGGTGGTAGAGTTGGCATTCATTATCAACTGTAAGGAGAAAGCCAGGTAAGTGTGAGACCATTTAAGACAGTATTCCAATAGTGTAAATTGTTTGAGTGCAAGAGTAGGAGCTTTGATTATATGCTTTGTATATTTCATCAGTAGAATTCTGCATAAGTTACATCTCTGCTTATCATGTGCTTTTGTTTCTTGTATGGAAGCAAAAGTTTAAAAAAAAAAAGTTTAGCATTCTTTTAACATAATGGATTTAGATGTAAATATATTTGTAAAATTACGTATACAACATAAACACACAAGGTGACAGTGCGCTATATGTGCTATAAAGTGACAGTGTAATAAATCAATTGTGCAAAAAATGCAGGATATATACCCAGTGCAACAAGTAAAGGTATATAGATAGTACAAATGTAGGTAATGAAACACAGAACACTCACATACAGTCCCTATTTCTGGGACAAGACAGAATTGTAAGTGGCAGCTTTCTTATCCTGGATTGATTCAACCTCCAAAGAATAGAAGATGATATTAGTAGTAAAAAGTGTAATTTAATATAAAGTGCATAAAATATCTTACACTTAAAATCAGGAACATCAGCAAAGGATCACAAACTGGAACACACACTGGAACAAAGGTATACAAGGATCTGGTACAATCTCAAATGAGAGAGTTGCTGGATCAACGCGTTTCACCCGTTTAAATGGGCTTCCTCCTAATATTTGTAAAATTAACCTTTTTTGGCATCATTTCTTATATCACATGCACTGGTTCGTATTTATACTGATTCGAAAATATTGTATCAGTGTCAGGTGTTAAAGAATGACCACAGAGTGTGTATGTCATGGGATTAACATTCACTCATGCATATGACAGCAATCCATGGGAAGCCAAGTCTTATTTCATTACTTGCTGAGATTTGCTGTATAATAGGCAAACAGTATGGATGAATGACTGTTGACAAAATGCCCATGTGTATGCTAACAGCGTGATTGCTAGATTCCATTGACAAATGAGGGAGCCAGCCAAATAATAGAATTAAATCATATCCGTCATAATCAAGAATGAAACAGGGGAGAATTCGAAATATATGACATCAGAATGCATCATTACTTCAGATATGTCAGAAGAAATGAAAAGGTTTGTTATGTTAAAACAGTTTTCTGCCAATTTATTGGAGCTCTTCCCATTTCTGAGAGATTTGCTTAGCATTATTTTGTAAACATTGATGCGTGCAGACATAAAATGGAAATCACGCCATCTGATTGAATTATTTATAATATTTTAAATGAATTTCTCACCCACAAAAGTGTGGGTGGTCCTTTCCAAGTAGGCAATGCAATTTAATCTATATATTTCATGACAAAAAAAAAATGTACTGCTTTAATTTTTTCAATGAGTCATTTTTTTGCAGGACGGTATACTTTAATGCTTTCATTCCTGCAACGATATAACAAAAAAGATTGCTAGTTAATGGACTATATTAATAAAGCCTGCCACCTTTCTAAATTAACTGTTGTTTTTTTTTCTGTGCCTTTAATTGTAGTTGCCTTGGCAGCAGCTATTTATGAAGTCATATTTTTGCTATCTCTCTTTTTCTGATTCAGTTGCTAATAAATGTCCGCCCACCTACCTTCTATAAAATGTGCACTTTCTAGAAAAATAAAACATAAAATAGGCAAACGCCCATAACATTTACATATACCATATGTCTCAGCTCTTCTGAATTGAGCTTGTGTAAAAAGAAGACCTTAAGTTGAAATGTACAAGCAAATATTTGGTATATGTATATAAGTTATGTGATACATGCAAGCAAATAACAATTTATTACAAAGCTTTGTTTTAATGCACAGAATGCAATTGTAAATATATAGCCTAATATCAGCTCTGCCTGGCGTTACTTTGAACATATTCATGAATTCTGGTGATTTCATAAGGTATACATCTATTTCTTACTGTCATGTATTCATACAAGAATGGAAAACCAATATTGTAAACAAATTACTCTAAAATACTGAAATGTGGTGAATTTCAGATATTAACCCCTTCCCGACCTTATGACGAGTTAACTCGTCATAAGAGCAGCCGCATTAGCGACCTTATGACGAGTTAACTCGTCATGCAGTCTAGCCGGCGGTGCGCTCCGAGGGCACCGCCAGCTAGTCTGCAACGGGTCCAGGACTAAGCCTCGCACCCGAGGCAAAGCTCCTGGACCCGATCGGTGCATTTCCGGGCATGTGATTGCGGTGATTGAGTGATCACCGCGATAACATGCAAATTAGATGCAAAGTCAGTGTGTTCACACACTGACTTTGCCTCTAATTCACTCTCTGTGCTTCATGTTCTTATAGTGAAGCACAGAGAGTGACCTGTAAGTAAAAATAAATTAATAACATACACAGAGGTTTAAAAAAAAAAAAAAAAAAAAAAATAAATTAACCCTTTCATTGCTGATCCCAGTTTTTAATCAGATCTGATCAGTTTCCTTCCACTTTATGGCCCTCATTTAGTTTTTTTTTAAACAGATTTTTTTATTTTTACAATTTATAAAGTTTTTTTTAATAAATAAAGGTAATTTTAATATATTTATTTAATAAAATTTAACCCCTGCATGCCTGTTGCATGATTTTTACTGATCTGACATCGCACTCTTCAGAGTTTTTTTCTGTCTTTTTTGTTATGGGGGGTTTGGGAACCAATATTTGTCTTTTTTATTATTTAGTTAATTAGGGGGGATAAGTGGGTTAGTGTTGCACTAGTTATGTAGCTTATTATTGGGAAAATAATGGGGAAAAACTTTTTTTCCCTCAAAAATCTCCTCTTTTATATGTATTTTTTAATACTAAAATGTAAATAATTTTTATGTATAGGGTATCAAAAGAAAGCTCTAACTGTCCTTTAAAAAACAATGTATGGGTACGTTAAATGAGAGAGAGGAAAATTATGTTTCAAAAACCGCGTATTAAAAATTGAAAAAAGGTCTCTGGTCCTTGGCCCAGGAAAATCCCTGGTCCTTAAAGGGTTAAAAGCTCTCTCACAGCAAAAAAATGTGTTTACATCATTTTGTTAAGGTTAATTGGCCATCCCTCTTAATCAAAATTGCTATTAAACTTTATAGATCTTACATTAACTCTGCCTACTTTTGACTCTTATGCCCAGAAGTTATTTTTTTCCCCTCCATAATTTATAATTCATGTGTTCATCAGGAAATCTGTTAATTAGTCAAACTATTTCCTAGGGGGATCCACTCCTTGATTGTTTAATTGGTTCCTCTGGTACACAATTAGAGTCTACATTCTGTATGGACCAGGTACAAAGTTCTATTTATCCAGTGTAACACTGGCTGACCGGTGAAAAAAACCTGCAAAAGTGTGCTTTGTAAGGATCCTTTGCAAAATATTTATGCACATTGCAAGTATAGTTATCATTTGGATATCTTTGCTTTATGCAAGTTTGAAACACTTTAAAAGGTTTTTGTTTTTTTTAAGCTCCCAATCTCCAGTCAGAGGGTGAGCGGGAGGGTCAGTAGAAGATGCACACCTTATATGTGTGAGTAAATCAAACATCCTTAGACTTTAGATTTTAGCACATACATACATTTTTAAACTTATTTAACATTAGCACACATAGATGAGAAAAAAAAGATCATTTTCAAGTTGGAGTGCACCTTTAAGCAGCTCAGCTAGAAAGATAGGCAAGTTGGAGAATGTATTGCATTCAACTATTAAAGTGGGACAAACCCCTCTTTCAGTGAGATTATATTATGGGATTTCAAATGCATACAAGTCAAATGTAATCTATTGGTGTATCCAATGAGTACTATTTTGTCCATTACATAAATCTTGTCTAGTACATGTGCTTACTGCTCTGCGCATTATTTAAAGTAATAAATGCAGATTGGTATCATATTTCTTGTACAGTAAGAAGATGGTTTATTATTATGGTGACACAGATGAACTACCAGACACATAAAAACCACAATATTCTTTAAATTCATCAAATCATGTTTTACATCCTGAACATTAAATGTAGAGAATTCAAAGATGAGGTTTGTGTTGGATGAATACATACAGGCACACCGAACAACAACTAGATAATGAATCCCATTGATTGCTGCTGAAGTTGACATACTAAAATCAATTTGATGTTTGTTAAACATAGACTGAATAAAATTAGTCATGATGAGTTCATTCAAGCTGTGACCAAAATATGGAACTATCTTAAAGATACACTGTGGCAAATATTTGATGTTATTCTGAGACATTTCTAAAAAAAAGTTTTTCATTTTTTGTATTTATATTGCTGTCTTACTCAAAGTAATCTAAATATTTATAGTAGACATTTCATTTTTATCGACTTGCACCAACATTAAAACATATTTGTAAATACATAATTTTAACAATGCCCTTACATAGTATAAAATGTAAAATATCAAAGAACTGAGTTGTTTCACAATAACAGGATACAAAAACAAGCAAACCTCTCCCCTGCTTAACACAGTGTCATATGTCTCCCACTTTATACACTGCCACTTTAGCAAATTTTTTCTCCAAATCTCACTATTTTAATCCTGTCCTTGTTTCCTCGTAGGTGGGATGAGATTTATTTAATACATATGTAAATATATACTGGTTCGTAAGGAGGTGGAGCCCATCACTGCAGAAGGGCAGGAAGCAGTATCAGTGAGGAGTTCCGGTCACATGACCGGATTCTGAAAAAATAAGCACTGCGTATTCTTTTATAATGCTAATTTTCCTGAAGAAAATATCAAGTCCAGGGATAAACATTGGAAGGCTATTCAATGAATTGTTACTGTATCCTGGGGTCTGTTTCTAGACTTTTTTTGCAGTGCCCATTCACTTACAATTTGTGTAAATTTGGTGGCGCATTCTAGTCCTCTTGGCTTCGTGCACCCTTGTTCCTTTTCTGTGTTTTTACCCTTTTAGAACATATAATAAATATTTGTTGTGTAAAATATCTGAAACTACAGAGTGTTTCCATTCAAGGCTATCACATACCAGGTTTATGGGTGCATTTATTTCACTTCACACCAAAATAGGTTCATCTGATATACAGCACTAGGTTAGGTGTTCTTTTAAATTTATTCTAGTGTTCCTGCACTGTCCCCAGTTCTTTTCTGCATTTTATCCATTGACAATTGTGAGAATGTTCTGTTGGGAGTAACGGCGTGGACAAAGTGTAAATATCAGGCCTAAGCCATGAAACCTCAAATAAGCAGTTAAGATCACCAGAGCTGGAACTAGAGCAGACACATGTTATGGCATCATGAGATTTGGTGATTCAGGAAACAACAAGAGGTTTGATAAAAATATATATTTAGATTTCCAAGTTCTATCCATTTTACTTGAATTCAAAGAAGCCCAAGGAAATATGTACCTGTCATAAGTTAGAAGAATTGCTACTTTACTGGTAGCTAAATCCAGATTTAGCATCCAACCATTCATAAAAATGTAAGGAAAGCGATCAAAACAAAATTATAGAGGTATACTGTAAATTGCATGCTTTGGGAAGCCTATTGTGTTTTCAAGTACAAATCTGCAATGCCCTTGACAGGTATGATGGAGTTGGCCACAAACTGTCAGGGCAATCCCAGGAAGGCTGACCTCTTAGAAACAACCAAGGATCCATAGAATAAGGGTTCTGAATCATTCAAAGGGAGAGATTATCTTTTGAACAACTTTAACATCTGAATATCCCACAAGTACTTATTTATTGATAATTTATTGTATTTATTGTGTTTTCTCCTATTTTATGGACTGCTTTACTGATTTGTAACCTTTGTTTCTGTATGTCACTTATTCCTGTGTTCTTTTAATTTGGTGGTTGCTGGAAATAGCTACATGTAACCAGGAATTTAGTGTTATTAGCGCTTTAACTCCAACACTCTCCCCACTGTCTCAGGTGGGCCCATTGCTCTGGGGATCGGACACTTCATCGCGGCTTCATCCGCATAGCCGCTTCACCGCCGTCACTTCACCACACAACAGCTCGTCACAGGATATTTCATCACGGGACATGTCATCGCTAAAGGTAAGTTTTAATGTGTTAGAGTTAGAAGATAGAGTGTTAGAATTCGAATTTTAGTATTGGGGTAAAGGGTGGTTAGAATTAGGGTTTAGGGGGTTAGAATTAGTTTTTAGGGTTCGGGGTTAATTTTAGTATTAGGGTTTAGGGCAGGGGTCCTCGAACTTTTTAAACAGGGGGCCAGTTCACTGCTCCTCAGACCTTTGGAGGGCCGGACTATAGTAAAAACAAAAACTATGAACAAATTCCTATGCACACTGCATATATATTATTTTTAAGTGAAGAAACAAAATGGGAACAAATACAATATTTAAAATGAAGTAAAATTAAATCAACAAACTTACCAGTATTTCAATGGGAATAGTGCCAGTCAGAGCCCAGTAATATTATGCCAGTCAGATGCCCAGGAATATTATGCCAGTCAGAGCCCAGTAATATTATGCCAGTCAGATGCCCAGGAATATTATGCCAGTCAGATGCCCAGGAATATTTTGCCAGTCAGATGCCCAGGAATATTATGCCAGTCAGAGCCCAGGAATATTTTGCCAGTCAGATGCCCAGGAATATTATGCCAGTCAGTTGCTCGTTATACCTCCCTCCTCCCCCCCTTCCCCATCACTTACCTCCAGCTGCTGTGTCCCCGGCCGGACGTCTCGCGCAGTGTCCTCCTGCACGGAGGGAAACAGTTACCGGATCCGGATGTGAAGTAACGTCACATACGGTGATTTTTTATTTTTTTTTCGTTTTCCTGCAGCCGATGCGGCTAGCAGAAAGAGAAAAAAAAAAAAAAGGTAAACAGCGCGGGGGGGGGGGGGGGGGGGCATGTGCCGGCAGCAGCCCCCGCGGGCCAGATAAATGTCCTCGGCGGGCCGCATGTGGCCCGCGGGCCGTAGTTTGAGGACCCCTGGTTTAGGGGGTTAATTTTAGTATTAGGGTTCGGGGGTTAGTATTAGGGTTTAGGGGGTTAGTATTAGGGTTTGGGGGTTAGTATTAGGGTTTAGAGGGTTCATTTTAGTATTGGGTTTTGGGGTTAATTTTAGTATTGGGGTTTGGGGGGGCACTTTGGGGGGGGAATCATTTATTAGGGGGGGTATTTTCTTTTTACTTGTACATTTGTAAGAGCTGACAGTTCAGCGCTGAACTGTCAGCTCTTACATAGCTGCGTCTTCGATGAAACAGCCGCGTTATTCTTCATTGCTTACAGTTCAGCATTCTAACTGCCGCGCTGAACTGTCAGCTATGAAGCCGCAGCGATGAAGTGTCCTAGACCCCATAGCTCTCACTTGTTAAAAGGTTGTTAACCTTTCCCCATGTAGCCAGGGATGCCATCAGGAGGGTACAACTTACCAGTTGCAAGGTGCCAGGCTGTCCTGTGGGGCCTGGCCTGCTCAGATTTAGGTTTTCAATTGATTTAAATGTAATCCTATTTGTCGCAGAGATTTTGGGTCTGTGCTCCAAACATGCTCAAATGATCTGAAAATGGTCCTTTGCATGATATATGCAGAGAGACACAGACCTACAGGAGATGCTAGAGCTGTCGATTCATACTGCTCCCAGATGAAGGGGCAGCGACCTAGGAGCTAGTTGATGAGATGCAGCTGTTGATGTCCAAAGCACCCATCCCTGATGACAGAGAAAGAAACTCTTTAGTGAAAGATCTTAATTGCCTTACTATTGTTTGTGCAGTCTTTGCACATTTTGCTTCTGATGATCAGATGAACTGACTGAATGTCTGATAATAGAGGTGGGGCTTTAGCTTTAGCTTAAGGATGGTGCCTTTGATGTAGAATTATTAAAAATCTTTATTGAAACCTGTATTGAATTATTGTACTAACTCCATTTTAACCTCACATTATGACAGACCCTCCATTTTGTTCACATTACATGACAGAATTTCCTGACAGTATTTAGTATAATGAATAGAGACTGTATTCTCTCTCTAAGGACATAACTAGCCCCGGAATTACTGAATCTCCTGTAATTTGCAACATAGTATAATATGAAGGCCATGAGAACACCGGCCAAATGAAATGTTCTATTCATAAAAGAACCTTGCACCCGACCACGAGACTGACATCACTAACTACGCAAAATGATGCCCAAGCCCCCCCTTCCACCGAGTAAGTTTCGTGCTGGGAAAGATGGTGCTTGAGCCATCCGTCCACACCCGTGTTCAGAACAATACCACCTCTCGGTGGGAGGACACCTAGCTAACCACTTAGTTTTTGGGCCAATTAATCATATTGATGGGTGGACATTGACACAGCCACTTAACATTTAACCCAATTAATGATGTTTATTTGTTATTATCTGATATTCAATGATGATGTCATTCTGTTTTTATAAGGGCTTGTAAGCCTGAATTTTACCAGATGCTAATAAATTTCCTCGAAGTTATTTTAACCTGAACTGCATGTGTCAGTGTGAACTTACTTCTGCGTATACGCAATTTATTCATCTCAGATTTGGACAGGAACAGATAGACTTTTAAACATTTTTGTTTATTTCTAAATTAATCTACATCAATTTGGCGCCCAACGTGGGGCACCGGGCTATGGCCTCTGGCCGGTAAGCCGTCCTAAGGAAGACGCTGTTGGACGGAGGAATCGGGGGGGAAGGAAGGGAGACTGATCACCTCTGATTACACGGTAGAGACTTCTGCAGGAGCCACCGGTATGTTCCAGCCCCTTTGATTGACCCGTCCACGTGTCTGTGACTGCTTCCCGGGAGGGCATCAAAGACAGGTAATATCTTGCCCGGTGTCTTGTTACTCATTTGTTTACCTGCATTTAGTCTATCTGTTGCCTGGGTATGTTAGTGGTTTATGTTTAGTTAGTTTTGTTCTTTCCCTCTTTTTGGAAAAAGGGGGGTGGACCCGTGGGAGGTTGCCTGGGGGTCTTCTGTTGCCTGTTTTACCCCTTTTAGGAGTCACGTGGCCAAGACTGTATGGAAAAAGGGGGGTGGACCTGTGGAAGTTGTCCTGGGGGGTCCTCGTTGCCTGTTTTCTCTCTTTTAGGTGCTGTCTAGCTAACAGTAGTAAGGAAAAAGAGAGGGTGGGGAATCTGTGGAGGGGTGTAGACTCATTGCTTCCTGGGGATTCCCCCGTGGTGTCACTTTGATAGCCTAGCTAGCCGCTTCATTGTGCACCTTGCTCTGCTTGCAGAGGGTGGTACCCTCCAGTTTCGAAGCGCTGAAGCTGGTGGCATTCCCGAATTTTATTTTTGTGGTGGTGGATTCGAGCAGGCATTGCTGTCTTCCTGCACCACGGGTAGTGAGACTTATGGGTGGGTCCATAGGGGCACTACGGGAGTGAGGATAGAGGTGGCCACACTTAGTGGACTGCTGTAACGAGGGAGGCTGGCGGATCTCGGGCCGGTGTTAGTTGTTTTCCGCGGCCGCTGGTAGTGAGATTTACGAAAATCGTTCTCCGAGCGGGGACACTACGAGGTTGAGGGAGGTGGCTTTGGTCACAAGAGTAAAGGAAAGGGATTACTGTTGAATTTATTTGAACTGTGTTGCATGCACTGTATTTCAATTGAAATGTTGTCTTAAATGTTGTCTTAATTGGGAGTCATTCAAACTCCTGGGTCTGTCTCTACTTTCACTTTTTATCTTTATTCTATTTTCTGTATTATTTATTTCTATTTCTCTTTGTGAGAGAAGTGATTGGTCACACACTTCTCACCCCGCTCCAATCCGTGGCTACCACCTAGGGTACACGGATTCAGTGACTGGTCTACGTTTTGGGAAGACGCACTTAGGAGGGACCCACCCTTCCTAGTGGCAGTCGAGCACTGTAGACGTTCTGTTTCATTTTCCTTTACCTATACTTGGGACGCTTTGTATAGGGGGATATGGGACAGGAAGCGAGTAAGCCCAGTAGGGGCTGGCTCGCGTGTGACTTAGTTGAAGATAGAGAGGGTGAAGAGATTGCTAAAGTGTGTAAAATTGCTGTGCCTTCATGTGGTAGATTACAACCGGAAAGCTGGCGTAGATTACTGACAGAGAAGAAAGGCAAGCTTACAGATAATGATTTATTGCGTACTGCTGAAGCATGGTACAGAGTAGCGAAGGCTATTCAGCAGGAAGGTTGGGTTGAAGAAGAGATAAATCATAGAGGTGTAAAACTGTATGTATATCACAAGAATTGTGTTACTGGGGCATCCCCTCAGCCAACGCCCCAAGATGATGCCCAAGGGATGTCCATTCTCAAGGTTCAGTCAGCAACAAGCGATAGCCAGCTGACCATGTTCCCCACTCCCGACCCTCCCAATACCTATCCCGTCACTTCCCCTGTTTGCCCGGTCCTGAATTCTGATGGATCTTTATTCTCCCCTTCATCATCCCTAACATTCCCATCATCCTCATCCATCCCTGCACTACCTTCTGTGTCTAATCTAAATGTTACATCCACCATTCCTTCTCTACGCTCTCTCTCTGTTGATAATTCTACCATCCCATCTGCATCCACCCAGTTTACTAACCCCTCCTCCCTTGCTATTGCCAATCCTACTACACCCGCTCCAGCTACACCCATATTTACTAATCCTTCTCTGTCTTCTCCGTTACTAACCCCTCCTCCCTTGCTATTGCCAATCCTACTACACCCGCTCCAGCTACACCCATATTTACTAATCCTTCTCTGTCTTCTCCGTTACTAACCCCTCCTCCCTTGCTATTGCCAATCCTACTACACCCGCTCCGGCTACTCCTCCTACACCCATATCTACTAATCCTTCTCTGTCTTCTCCGTTACTCACCCCTCCCACAGTCCAGGTTCCCACCTCCTCCCCTAATCCTTATCCAGCTGTCCTGCCCTCCCCTGTTTCCGCCCTAGCCCCCACCCAGTTGGCCTGGCCATACCCCTTACCATACCCCATGTCCTTGCCCTATTCAAATTACCCCTACCCCTTTTTCCAAGCCACTCCTCAGACCCCGGCCATGCCCAGTCTGGCCCAGTCTGCCCCGGATGTGCCCACATCCAACATGGCCACCACTTCCTCCCTTAACCTTAGGCAAATTTGCAGATCAGGCTGCTGGCCTTACTGATATTATACAAGAAAAAGGAGAATCAGTGGAAAGGTTTCATGCAAGACTGTTTCAAATGTTTACAGATTTGGGTTTTGACCTTACTGACAAGATTCATTCACAAATGCTGTCAGGTGCATTTGTCCAAGGTGTAAAAGACTCTATACGTAAGGGAATCATTGCTGCACGCCCTGAATATAAGGTAGTCTCTCTAGATACCTTAATCTTAGTTGCTAGAGGTCTGGAATCTGCCCAGACTCCTAGGAGATCTTCCACATGCCCAATTAACCTGTTAGGCGCTGATGTCCTCTCACACCTGCAGGCATCTATCACCTTCACCCCAGATGGACAAGTGGAATTGTCTACTCCTCTATCCGAATCAGACACCTCAGCCTTGTGCTCCCTACCTCTAATGCTGCATTTAGAAGAACCCCGTGGGGAAGCAAAGGAACAGAGGTCCAATTTTCCTGATATACTAAAAACAAAGGTACCTGCCAAATTATGGTCCTCAGGCCCAGAGGACATAGGTCACCTAAGAGTACCGCCTGTGGTGGTAAAGCTCATTCCAGGAGCAAAATTACCAAGGAAACCACAATATCCTTTAAAACCAACTCAAGCTGCAGCTATTTCAATTCAAATCAAAGCACTCTTGGAGAAGGGTGCTCTTGTAAAATGTGTATCAAAGTGCAACACTCCATTATTTCCTGTGAAGAAGAAAACTCCAAAAGGTGAACCAGAGAAGTACAGAATGGTTCAGGATCTCCGTGCTGTCAATGAAGCAACTGTCCTGGACACCCCTATTGTGCCAAACCCTCACACTCTGCTCTCTGGCGTCCCACCATCTGCAAAATACTTCACAGTCATTGACCTGGCTAATGCCTTCTTCAGTGTTCCACTGGATCCTATTTGCCAATATCTGTTTGCCTTCACTCATGAAATGCAACAGTATACATGGACTGTCATGCCTCAAGGGGCACAAAACTCTCCAAGTCAATTTGCAATACCATGTGCTCCATCCTTGACCCATGGCAAACAGACCATCCAGAGGTTGTACTCCTCCAGTATGTGGATGATTTATTACTCTGTGGAGATGATATACCTACAACTGAAGACTGTTCAATTAGTCTCCTCTGCTATCTGGCAGAACAAGAATGCAAAGCTTCACGTCTCAAGCTGCAATTCTGTCAATCCACAGTACTCTTCCTTGGTCATTGCCTATCTCAAGGTACCAGACATCTCACGCGGGACCGAGTAAGAGCCGTACTGGATATTCCACCTCCAAAGACCTCAAAATCTCTACATGCCTTCTTAGGCCTCATTTCCTATTGCAGAGCATGGATCCCAGAAGCCTCTCTGCTTATGCAACCACTCTATGATGCATTCAAGTCAGACCCATTTTGCCTGACCAATAAAGCACTGGACAATTTTCATACTCTAAAACGTGCTATTGCATCTGCTCCTGCTCTGGGCCTGCCAGACTATACCAAGCCTTTCAAATTATTTGTCTCTGAAAGACAAGGCCATGCTACAGGAGTACTTACCCAAACAAATGATTTAAGAGGCCGCCAGAGGCCTATTGGATTTTTCTCCTGCCAGCTGGATATCGTGGCCAGAGGGACCCCTTCATGTCTTAGAGCTGTTTTTGCTGCAAGGGAACTTATTGAAAGAACTGCAGACCTGGTCCTTGGCCACCCCTTGGTTGTATTGGCCCCTCATGACATCTCTGCCATCATCAACCAAGTTCAGCTCAAGCATGTGTCTCCCGCTAGACACCTACGTTTACAGTGTCATCTCCTGCTGCCTGACAACATTACCATATACAGATGTCAAGTTCTTAATCCATCCACTCTTCTTCCACTCCCTGAGGGGGGTATCCACTATGGGTTTATCATGGATGAAACCTATGTTTTTCTTCTCACTGGGACCATCAAGAGAATGCATCCTGATTTAACCTTTTATAAAGAACAAACACCTCTCTGTGAGGGTCCAGGATATGCCTTCTGTACCACATGGTACAAGCCAAACATCACTCCTGAACCTTGCTATGAAGATGAACTCTACCACTGGGTGGAGGTGAAACTCACTGCCCAAGACTTCTATTGTGATTCTGAAGGCAATAGCATGGTCCTGATCCAACTACCCCCAGAACTCAATTACTTGTACCGTCATTGGGATACTGCTATTCCACATGTCCCTGTTACCAAGTTGAAAACAAAATCATGGAATGATCTTGGGCCCATGGCAAAATTATGGGCCACCATGGATGAATCAAAGCTACAGGAAAATGGCATTGTCAAGTACCCAACAACTGACCTTCTTGAAGCATGGCCACGCCATTTCCTGGAAAATGAATTCCAAGAACTGGTCATAGTGAATAACTATGACCCAGAGACACTTCATGACTGTTTTGAACAAATGAAAATGGAAACAATACATCTTCCAACTGTACATGAGAATCCATTAACAAATCCTGACTTCACTCTGTTTGTGGATGGTTCAAGGTATGCTGATGAAGAAGGAAAATACCACACAGGATATGCCGTGACCACAACAGATGAAGTTGTCAAATCATCATCTCTACAGCCAGCAAAGTCTGCACAAGAAGCTGAATTACAAGCCCTGTCTTCAGCATGCAAAATCTCAGAAGGAAAACGTGCCAACATCTATACAGATTCAATATATGCCCTGGGTGTGGCACATGACTTCGGCCTCATTTGGAAGACGAGAGGATTTCTTACCACTGCCGGTACACCAGTCAAACACAGCTCTGCAATCAAGGAACTAATGGATGCCCTCCTACTCCCTGAAGAAGTGGCCGTCTTGAAAGTCAAGGCACATGGGAAGTTGGATACAGATGAAGCAAAGGGCAACCATTTGGCTGATCAGGCTGCTAAGCAAGCAGCAAGAAATTTGCAGGAAGTGGATGAAGAAGTGTCCGGTCAAGAAGAAGTTCCTATTTTTACCCTACAGACCCTTCCTACTGATCTAAGAATTTTGCGGGAACAGCAAGCCGCAATTACCCCCGAAGAAATCCAGAAATGGAAGAAGAAAGGGGCTGTCCTAAAGGACGGAATATACTACAACAACTTTAAATTCTGCCTTCCTAAAAATTTATATCCAGCAGTTGTCCAATGGGCACATGGACCTGCACACCTGTCAAAAGACTTGATGGCTGCTCTCATACAGAAGTATTATGAAGCACCCGGAATCACAACATTGATCAGTAACTTCTATCCCGATTTGGATACAGGTACTCACAACCTGCTTCCCGGAGATTGGGTTCTAGTCAAGAAATTTGTGCGGAAACACACCCTGGAACCAAGATTTGACGGACCATTCCAGGTTCTCCTGATCACCGCAACCTCCGTCAAATTGGCCGGCAGGCCACATTGGATCCACGCTTCCCATTGTAAGAAAGTTCCTGCCCCAGAGGAAGCCGGTACCACACAACCATGTACCTCTGGTATATTATCTCCTTAATCAGCTTAATTAAAGCCCAACAAGTAGCCATCACCAAAGATGCCAGTGGGTACACCTTCTGGTATAATTCATCATCTACCCGTGTGGCTACTTATACTTTTGATTACTGTGACATCGTAGAATGCCCATTCCCCATGTCACAGATTCAGAATATCTATAGAGATATCCCTCATTCAAAGGACCCCTATGTTTGTGTGTTTGACAAACAATGGGGGCACAATTGTAACCATTGGGGGGCGGCAGGATGGAATGCCGGGCCTGCCTGGGGTTACAAACCAAAAAGTGCTTTATCTAAAGTAGATGATCATGGTAGATCCCTTCTCCAAAGAATGACCCTAAGAAAACCTGGAGGAGGTATACCAATGAAATTAATCCTGAATATTGAGCATCCCAGCCCAACAGATGCAGACCAGTATGTAATGGGAATGTATTGGAAAAAGGGTTCCTATAACAAATTAGGGCATTTCTACCTTAAAGATATGTGCCACTCTTCTGAGTGGCAAGGGACCACCCACATGGTCTCAAATCCATTGAAACCACACATCCAGTCCTTTAAAGACATGATGGCCATTGCAAACCCCACATTTGAAGATACCATGGCCGCTGAAACAGGTTTTAACGATGTTAATCTATGGTTAGAATGGATGAAATATAATGCCAATAAGCATAACAGAACCGCATGCTATGTGTGTGGTGGTGCCCGGCCTCACCTGGGCACCGTGCCTTTAACCTTGCCAGTAGATGTAGAAGAATGTGTTTTGAGTCTTTTTGCCTATAATTACGAATTCAACAGGTCCATATGTAAAGCATGGACAGTAGAATATCCCCTTCTAGCCAAGGATTGCAAACCCCCAGGTGGTGTTACAGTTTATAAAGGTAATTACACCTGTTATGCTAATTATGATGGGATTGGTAAATTTGTGGGTAACTTCTCTAAAGGGTATTGTGCCACCTACAGAACTGTCTCCATGAACCTTCTACAATTCCATACCAGATCTTTAGGGGATATTTACTGGTTGTGTGGGGATTTACAGCTAAGATCCAGAATGGACAAAGAATGGTGGGGGGAGTGTACTCTGGCCAAAGCCATCATGCCTATACACATTATCTCTGACACACACCCCGACACCCATGAGTCCAAACACACACCAACCAAAGTAAAGCGTGAAGCCCCAGTTAAAGGCAGTTTTGACCCTCATGTTTATATCGATGCCATTGGGGTGCCTAGGGGGGTGCCCAATGAGTTTAAAGCAAGAGATGAAGTTGCCGCAGGGTTTGAATCACTTTTTACCATAGTCACTGCAAACAAGAATTTAAATTGGATAAATTACATTTATTACAACCAACAACGTTTTGTTAATTACACCAGGGATGCCCTCCAGGGCTTAGCCGAACAGCTGCAGGCTACGTCCCAAATGTCCTTCCAGAATAGAATGGCTTTAGACATGATTCTAGCCGAAAAAGGAGGGGTATGTAAAATTTTGCCCGACACCATGACATGTTGTACTTACATTCCAGAAAACACAGGCCCTAATGGTAAAGTTACCTTAGCCATAGAGAAGTTGAATGAGCTCTCTGAAGAGTTAAAAAGGAATTCTGGGATAAAGGATCCCTGGGAGAGATGGTTTGGTTGGATGACAGGATGGCAAAAGGCTTTAATGCATATTGGTATAGCAATACTAATTTTTCTTTTTATTTTTGCTCTTCTTGTTTGTTGTGTCCTCCCTTGTTTGAAAAAACTTCGCTTGAAGACTGTAGACCAAGCGGCACCCACTTTCACACATCTCACAGTTGATGACCAAGATTTCCAAGATATCAACTCGCCCTGTATACCGCTACAAACTATCCCTTTTATTGATAAAGTGCAAGAATTCTAGGTAGGGACCAGCTTAGGGACAGCATCTGTCTGTTTGGGAAAGACTACCGTGTGGAGATGTGGTGGGCTAGCCACTGCGGGATACCCATGGAGTGAAGCGTTCGAGTGCCCAGCAGACGGATGAGTTAGCCAACTAGGGACAGATGAAGGGACAGGATTGCACTTTGCAATAACACCAAGCTAGCGGCCACGGGGTTTCTGTGCCTTTGGGCTAACACGTCTTCTGATATTAACAAATAAAGATTATCTTTTAGAATCTAACATTTCATAGGGGGGACTGATGTAGAATTATTAAAAATCTTTATTGAAACCTGTATTGAATTATTGTACTAACTCCATTTTAACCTCACATTATGACAGACCCTCCATTTTGTTCACATTACATGACAGAATTTCCTGACAGTATTTAGTATAATGAATAGAGACTGTATTCTCTCTCTAAGGACATAACTAGCCCCGGAATTACTGAATCTCCTGTAATTTGCAACATAGTATAATATGAAGGCCATGAGAACACCGGCCAAATGAAATGTTCTATTCATAAAAGAACCTTGCACCCGACCACGAGACTGACATCACTAACTACGCAAAATGATGCCCAAGCCCCCCCTTCCACCGAGTAAGTTTCGCGCTGGGAAAGATGGTGCTTGAGCCATCCGTCCACACCCATGTTCAGAACAATACCACCTCTCGGTGGGAGGACACCTAGCTAACCACTTAGTTTTTGGGCCAATTAATCATATTGATGGGTGGACATTGACACAGCCACTTAACATTTAACCCAATTAATGATGTTTATTTGTTATTATCTGATATTCAATGATGATGTCATTCTGTTTTTATAAGGGCTTGTAAGCCTGAATTTTACCAGATGCTAATAAATTTCCTCGAAGTTATTTTAACCTGAACTGCATGTGTCAGTGTGAACTTACTTCTGCGTATACGCAATTTATTCATCTCAGATTTGGACAGGAACAGATAGACTTTTAAACATTTTTGTTTATTTCTAAATTAATCTACATCACCTTTCTCATTGAGCAAGGTAAGGAGTTCAAGAATAGGGGGCCAGCGTAGCTGTATGCCCGGAAACCTGAGTTTGTCTTTATTCTGGGCACAAACAGGAGGGATTAATTGGCAGACTGAAGTGAGAAAGATAAAATATACGGTGTCAGGAGCTCTTTAAGGTACTATGGGCTTTATCGTTTAAGGTTCATTAAAACATCATTAAAATCTACATTTGTAAGATAACTAGGATCACTATGTCTGAGGACCAGTGGCGTCCCGAGGGGGGGGCGGGGGGGGGCGGCCCGCCCCGGGTGCCACTGACTAGGGGGGTGCCACCGGTGCTGCCGGCACCCCCCGCGCTGCTTACCTTTTTTTTTTTTTTTTCTCAGGCGGCCGAATCCTCTGGATGCGGCCGCCGGGTGGAAAAAAAAAAAAAAAAATCACAGCGACCGGATGTGACGATACGTCACATCCGGCAACTGTGTTTCCCTCCTCCGTGCAGGAGGGAGAAGAGAAGACTGCACGGAGGAGTCGTCCGTCCGGGAGAAGCAGCGATTTGGTAAGTGATGGGGGGGGGGGGGGGGGCTGGCACTATATTACTGGGTTCTGACTGGCACTATATTACTGGGTTCTGACTGGCACAATATTACTGGGCTCTGGCTGGCACTATATTACTGGGTTCTGACTGGCACAATATTCCTGGGCTCTGAGTGGCACACTATTACTGGGCTCTGACTGGCACAATATTACTGGTATCTGACTGGCACAATATTACTGGTATCTGACTGGCACACTATTCCTGGTAACTGTAATTGTACAATTTTCAAACATTGAAAAAATTGTGGGTGTTTTCTTGCATTTTTATTGTGGGGGGGGGGGGTGCCACACTCGGGGTCCGCCCCGGGTGCCAAATGCTCTAGGTACGCCCCTGCTGAGGACAACCAAATGTGAATGATGTCTATTTGACGAAGTCAACTGACGCTTCAGACATACCTATGAAGTTGGAAAGGATGCAATAATCTTCTTCTGAGACACTTTAGAAAGGAAAGATTTGGATGAAAAGTTGAATTGTTAATCTGCAAACATTGCATTATGTTTACATTGGTATTTATTTAATATTTGTATGTCATATTTTTTTCTGCCCAGGATTTTTTTATTTAGATTGTTCCTTGAAAACTAAAAGTAAAAAATCTTAAAGCAATACAACAGTGTTAGCATAAACTCTGGGATTACAATTGTTATATTTTATGATGTTTTATAGCTCTGGAGATACATGCTTTTTGGGTTCTGTTTTTCCCCTTTCCCCCTTATATTCATTGTCCTATTGCATATGTTCTTGTGAACCACTTGTTTTTCATGACTAGCAGTATCTAATCGTCACATTGGGTGTTGTGACAAGATAATTTTGTAAAAATATTGTTATAAAACAGTAACTAATAGTGTTTGTACCCTGTTTTGTGTGTGCTGATGCCTTTGTGTGTGAATTTTGGTAATTTCACCAGTACCCCTTTTTATACATAGATGTTTCGGTAAGTACTTCCTAACCTTTGTTTTGTATATATTAGGTTTCTACACAGGTCTTACTGACTTATGCTTACTAAATTTCTAATATTACTGACTATAACTTAAAGGCTAATCGAATCCTTGTCTAATCCTGGTGAAGAAACCCAAGCAGTGGATTGAGTCTCTAACCTTTATGAATCTAAAAGCACCAACCATAGCCTGCTGACCTGAATCCTTTCATCTGGATCAAATGGAAAACTGCACTCTGCCACATTACCAAATTGGTTTAGCAATTACTGCTTGGTGTGCTTTGATTAGTTTATAACTACTTCTCTTGGAAGCTCTCACACTACTTGAGTAGTATCATTGCTAGCAATTTACAATTACGAATATATATAGTATATCAAGACAGAACAAAACTCTATACATGTGGATTACATTTCCACACACGGTGGTGCACACAAGCCCTTTTAGTGTCAGATGTTTTGTTGGGCTTCACCTCTGGTACTTTAGCATCTATGTGTTTTTTCTGATTCTTCTTTTATAGTGTATCACAGAATCATTGGAAACTCACAAGATGAAAAGATGACAGCCCAACAGAATGTCTGATGCAAACAAGGCAGAGGCAGACAGGAGCAATACTGTTCATGTGTAATAGAGACGCTCTGGAATTAATTAATCCCATCTGTGAATAGAAATACTGTATCCCATAAGTAAGCCGATATTGTGCCCAATTCAGTTATGCATAGCACCATTATTAACTGTTTTTAACTCCAATATTTCTATTGTAGTCTATGGGATTCAGTGACATGAGATAAGTTAACTGATTTTATTAAATAGACCCCGTTATTCTCATATTGTATTAAAGCTATATTATTACCTACCATGGGCTTCCATCTATGTATCTATGTGGATGGGCTATTGGAAAATGGCTGGATTGAGAGATGAATTGTCACTGATGGGGTCCAGGTGGTATGGGACCCTGAGTGCCCGAGTACAGGAGCTACGGTGCAGATATGGAGACAAAGGGTGTAACAACCTTAACTGTTCTTTGTCGCATAGCTCCCCACTTGCATCTGCAACATACTCACCTAACTCTGTGCAGCTCCCATTGAGTTCCCACAACGCCATCTTATCCGGAGTCCAGTAGTCAACAAAATGGCTGCGAGGCACCCTATGCGCATGAGCAAATGATGGAACTCATAGAAACTCTGCTCAGTGATTAGTTACACCCCCCTGGCTGATGATTGGTACCAGATTTGTATTTAAACCCCTCACTCGCTTCTTACATTTGCTTGTAATAGGTCCTTTGGTGCCTGCTATTAGCTACCTTGCGTTTCCTGTTATCCTGATTCCTGTATTCCTGACCCGGCTTGTTTGACCATTCCTGCTCTTCATTCCTGTGTACCAGATCCACTGCTTCCCTTTGATTTTCCTGTCCTCCATTGTGCTGGCCTCGGCATCCCTTTGATTATCCCGTCTTCTGTTATCCAAACCTCGGCTTCCACTCTGAATCCAGTATTATATATCTCAGAACTAGTGGCTGTGTGTCTAGCTATCCTATATATCAGAACCAGTGGCTGTATGTATCCCGCCTCTAGTACAGCTAGAATAGTACAGCTGTGAGTGATCCAGTACCTCAGTACCAGTGGCTGTGTGTTATCCAGTGTCTCAGAACCAGTGGCTCTGGATTATCCAGTGTCTCAGAACCAGTAGCTGTGTGTTATCCAGTATCTCAGTACCAGTGGCTGTGTGATATCCAATGTCTCAGAACCAGTAGCTGTGTGTTATCCAGTATCTCAGTACCAGTGGCTGTATATTATCCAGCGTCTCAGAACAGTACAGCCATGTGTTCAGTGATCCAGTACCTCAGTACCAGTGGCTATGTGTTATGCAGTATCTCAGAACCAGTGGCTGTATATTATCCAGTGTCTCAGAACCAGTCTAGCTGTGGGTCCAGATCTCCTGAATTCCAGTTCCAGTGGCTGTGTCCCCAGTCTTCTAAATACATCCATCCAAGAACCTTCTGTTACTAGTACTTCCTTAACCAGTGTTCGGAGAGATGAGGTAGCGGTGCAGCTATTTACCTTTTCAGCAGTCTCCGCGGCTCAACCAAGGAAATCTCTGATTTGAAATGAAGACCAAGACGGAGTAGGGGCGCATGTACCGGGAAGAGAAACAAAAAAAAACAACAATAGTGCAACACAGTTTAAATATAATTGGATGTATAGTAAATCTCTACAGGGGTGCACTCACAAACGGATATTGAAATCAGGCTCATCAGAATATGTAGTCAGTCGGTTTTAATCATTTCCATCTAAAAAACACACCAAAAAGCCACCGCGCAGTGGCTAACACAAACCAGGCAATAAAAACAATAGACACACGTACAAAACATAAAGCACTTAAAGTGCAACTTGCGCGAAAAAAGTCCCGAGAAGTAACACCTCTTCCCTGCTGCCACCAGGATAAGATGCTCAGGCTCTTTTCTTTCGAAGAAATAAACAGCTGGATCCACTTCTCAACGCGTTTCGCCGGCTCTGCTGTCGGCTTCCTCAGGAGATTGATGCTTTGTGCAAACTTGCAAATAAAGTGCTGGAAGACTGTAGCTAAGAAAGCGCCTTAAAAAGGCTTCACAAAATACAATAACGTAGAACACCTGTAAAAAACACACAAATTAGGAGAGGGCACTTGTCTATGACGCAAGTGGGGGGAGGAAAAAACCCCACTGTGCGTCCAGACTATGCGCGATCACGTGACCCGGACTGGAGAGAAAGAGCCTACCTCCCTAACTAACCTCCCCGTCTATAGCTGTCACTCAGCGTGTAGGCTGACTCCCCGTGACGTGACTTCAAGCGTCTATCCATAACCAACGAGAAGCGTTGGATAGATAGTCCGGGACACGTGACCTCCCGTCCAACACATACTGACTTACATAATACCTGACAGATCCATACACAAACGCCTTGCCTCTAGAGATAACGAGCAATGGACCTAATCTTATTGAAAAGAAGAAGGAGTTCAACCAAAAAATGATAATAAGGACAAATGAAATAAAAATGAAAAAAATCAGCACGGACTCCACTTTACCTCTAACATACAAGATGACACCATAGATTTTTTAGATTTAACCTTGTACATAGAGGATAACAAGGTATTAACCAAAACTTATTTTAAACCTTCTGATGGCAATGGTTATATTGACTACTCAAGTTGTCACCATCCGAGCTGGCTGAACAACATTCCGAAAGGCCAAATGATGAGACTTAAGAGAAATTGCACTTCTGATGGAGAATTTCTCGGACAAAGCAGTACTCTTATTAAAAAATTTCAGGAAAAAAACTATCCACAAGCTCTATTGAGCAAAAGTTTATTTGATGTACAGAATATGGAGAGAGCAACACTAATAAAAGATAAACCTAAATCCCTGAGTATGAAAAACGATTTCTCTTTTGCCTTCCTGACGAAATACAATAGCGGAGCAAATCGAATTAAAAAAACCTTAGAAAAACATTGGCATATAATCAAACAAGACGAGATCTTAAAAGACCACATTCCGACAAAACCTCAGATTATTTACAAAAAAACAGAAAACATTAAACAGATTTTAGCTCCAAGTGTCTTGCCGAAACAAGTTACACTAAGCAGACAGTTTTTTGGCACAAACTATGGTTTTCACAAATGTGGGAGATGCAAACTATGCAAACTTCTAAAACAACAACCAAAAAAGATAACAAAGTTCACCTGTACGAATACAGGTCATGTGTATGATATTAAAAAATTTGTCAGTTGCGAATCTGAAAATGTTATATATTTATTACAATGTGCCTGTAATGCACAATACATAGGGAGAACTACAAGAAAATTTAAAGTAAGAGCATTGGAACATATAGGGGGCATTAGAAATAAAAGTAAGAAACATAGCATTCCCATTCACTGCAATCAATGTAGAGTTTTCACACTAGACACCTTTTCAGCGTTCGCAATTGATAAAATAGACCCCCACTGGCGAGGGGGAAATCATGCAGAAATACTATCCAAAAAAGAAACTGAATGGATCTTTAAATTTAAAACCTTTAAAAATGGTGGACTAAACACTGAATTGGATATTCTGTCCTTCATTTAAATTTAACCTTCCCTTGGGCTATTTCTAGACTTCATTGATCACTGACCTATATAAAGTCATCTCTTCCCTCTCTGGGCAATCTACCATACCACTCTAATGTTTTTGTCTCTGATATGCTAACAGATGTCTCCATGTTTTTCACAGCTTCTTACCATCGAAGACTATAGGTCCATACCAGTTACCTCTAAATGTTTAAAAGATAACACCCTTGTTTGTCAATAGGGTATACTGTAATTCTATAGGACTATTAGTCCTCATTATATACAATGTATAGTCTGTTTCCCATATCTTATCAATTGATGTAACTTGTATAAATTTATGTATATTATGTTATTGACGTGTTAGTATGTACACAGATACTGCCACACGCTGAGCCACTCAATTTTTGTAGACTAATATTTTTTTTATCCTGCACACACTTCTCCCATTTCTTTGCTCTTCATTCTTTCCATTTTTTATTTTATTATTATTATTATTTTTATTTTATTTTATTTTATTTTATTATTATTATTACTATATCTTTTATTATTATTTTTATTATTATATTTTTTCCTTTACTATTTTTTTCCTTTATTATCTTTTCCTTTATTATTATTATTATTATTTTTTCCATTAATTTTTCCTTTATTATTATTATTATTATTTTTTCCCTTCATTATCTATAATTCTTCCACACCACAGATATATATATATACACTATTTTTACTCTCCATTACAATTATTCTTTCATTTTCATTTTTATCCCTTCATTCCTCTTTCCTGTCTATCGATCCACTCACTTATTTATTTCCTTTTAATTATTCTTTCTCTTTATCTATTTTTTCCTTTTTCTTTTCTTTTTATTTATTTATTTTTCTTTTTATCTTATTTTATTTTATTCTATTATTTTTTCTTTTTAATTCTTTTCTCCCCCTACATCTTTTTTCCTCTGCATTATTGTCCTCTTTCCATTTGCCAACTATCACTATTTTTTATCATCATTTTTATTTTTATTTTTATATATTTTTATTTTTACTTTATATTTATTTTTATTTATTTTGTATATTTATTTTTATTTATTTTTATTTTTATTTATTTATTTTTATTTTTATATTTATAATTATATCCTTTTTTTTCATTTTTATTTCATTTGTCCTTATTATCATTTTTTGGTTGAACTCCTTCTTCTTTTCAATAAGATTAGGTCCATTGCTCGTTATCTCTAGAGGCAAGGCGTTTGTGTATGGATCTGTCAGGTATTATGTAAGTCAGTATGTGTTGGACGGGAGGTCACGTGTCCCGGACTATCTATCCAACGCTTCTCGTTGGTTATGGATAGACGCTTGAAGTCACGTCACGGGGAGTCAGCCTACACGCTGAGTGACAGCTATAGACGGGGAGGTTAGTTAGGGAGGTAGGCTCTTTCTCTCCAGTCCGGGTCACGTGATCGCGCATAGTCTGGACGCACAGTGGGGTTTTTTCCTCCCCCCACTTGCGTCATAGACAAGTGCCCTCTCCTAATTTGTGTGTTTTTTACAGGTGTTCTACGTTATTGTATTTTGTGAAGCCTTTTTAAGGCGCTTTCTTAGCTACAGTCTTCCAGCACTTTATTTGCAAGTTTGCACAAAGCATCAATCTCCTGAGGAAGCCGACAGCAGAGCCGGCGAAACGCGTTGAGAAGTGGATCCAGCTGTTTATTTCTTCGAAAGAAAAGAGCCTGAGCATCTTATCCTGGTGGCAGCAGGGAAGAGGTGTTACTTCTCGGGACTTTTTTCGCGCAAGTTGCACTTTAAGTGCTTTATGTTTTGTACGTGTGTCTATTGTTTTTATTGCCTGGTTTGTGTTAGCCACTGCGCGGTGGCTTTTTGGTGTGTTTTTTAGATGGAAATGATTAAAACCGACTGACTACATATTCTGATGAGCCTGATTTCAATATCCGTTTGTGAGTGCACCCCTGTAGAGATTTACTATACATCCAATTATATTTAAACTGTGTTGCACTATTGTTGTTTTTTTTGTTTCTCTTCCCGGTACATGCGCCCCTACTCCGTCTTGTTTTTCTATTGTCAAGTGCCCGAGGAGCACTTTTACGGGTGCTGCAGTGCCAGAGGAGGAGTATAATTTAATTACCATTTCACTTTATTCACTATTTTGTTCACTGTTTATATTTGGGTTAAGTGTCACACCTTCTTTCTTCATATTGAAATGAAGACCTCCTACTACCTCTCAAAGACCTGGTGACTGGTTTTATAAGAAGATTTCAAGATCATTATTCAGGCCCTGCATTATGGATCTTAAACTTTAATCATTACAATAATACACAGGGTCTGGTTCTTTTAACTGCATTTCCTGGTAGTTTGAGGCTCCAGGTTATGCACCCACATACCAAGGCCGTGTTTAAGCAGCTACTGTAAACTATGGCTAGAACTAGAGAAACTCTGCAAACCTCCTGGAGCAGGCATTGGAATATAACTTTGACAGGAAAGCAGGATGTTTCAGGCTAAAACTGGCAGACAGGCTATCACTCTGATAGCAGAAAAGGAACTGAGGCAAAACAGAACTGCAGGGCTACAGACAGACTAAGGAGCACAGAGGTAAACATAAACAAGATAAAACAGAAACCAAGTTAAGGATGCACAATACAAAGTACAGGGTTACAGATAATAACATATATAAAGACAGGGCACAGAAAAAAGGAATTTTTACAGAACTGAAAGGGGCAGCCACAGATATAACTAAGACTACATATAGAAAAGTTGGGCGGGGTTGCATATTTATACAACTCAGAGAAACTTGCCACAGAGAAACAATGAAAACCTGGAATGGACGGCAACAATAAACAGCATAAAAAGTAGAAGTGGACCAGAACTGAAGAGCAAAGGAACAGAAGCAAGAAACAGGGAAAATATGATTCTTAGACAAGGCTGAACCAAGAAAGACTGAACTATAACAGGACTGAAACCCTATGACAAGGCCTCACATTTAAGGGACTCTATTAGAGGGAATGCCATTTACATCCCTTTTACAGGGCTCAGAACAGGGCAGGTGCAGGTGACCAACAATAGCAGGTGCCACTTTGTGGCCAAACTGGGCAGATACCACTCTGGACAAGTGCTGCTCTGAGGCTGAACTAGGAAATGCCACCATGTGGCCAGACTAGGAAATGAAACACAAGATTACACAGATACAAAGAACAGACAGGAACCAGCATAGACTATAATAAAGCAAGAAAAACAAAAGGAAACAGAAAAGCCTGGATGAGCCTGCATGCGGGTGACTTGTGACATGAATCCATATAATCCTTTGGGCAAAAGTAAAACTAACATTCTTAGATTTATGCAGAAAAACAGTCACAGCTCAGCACTGGCTCAAAAGTGCTAGAGCTTAAGGCAAGTGGTGACGGAGATTTGATATACTTTTGTGGGGCAAGTGACAAAAACGCGGAATTTATCCAGCGCACAGTGCATGGGCAATTGAATAGTTAGTATATGGATGCTCTTATGGTGAGACACAATGAACAATATACAATAATAAGTGAAAATAGTGTCAAAATATAATATATGGTGATGTCAGTGAACATATAACATGTACCAATAAAATAAAAAAACACCTAATACAGGGAAACATTGCTCATGTTGTACAGACCTGTAAAGATATAAAATATACTCAAAAATAGTGCAATATGTACTGCAAAGCAGGGTACATATGTCTCAATAAGGAAAAAACTCACACGTACAGCTCCTAATGACCTAGGAGCATGGAATCTGCTTATAGAGTAATATACTTGCCCCCTCTCTTTAGAATAATTGCCTCCGGCATTATGGATAAAGGAGGATCCGTCCCAGTCAGGGTTCAATAATTTATTCAGCAGTAAAAAAATGATAATACAAAACAAATCAATGATAAAAACTTTAGATTTGATCCAAAAAAAGGAATCCTTGTGAGACAGCAAGGCCTCTCTGACAAACAACACTTCCGGGTATGACATGACAAACACGGCTGGGACGGTGGCTCACAAAGTTCAGAACATAACCCAACGCATTTCATCCAAAATAGGACAGTTTCAGGAGTCTATAGAACCACATGTGGCATAGCTGTGAAGAAAGGGGTGCACGGGACCCCAAGGCTCCTTTTCTGCAGTCACAATTACATGGGGATGGATGCATGAGTGGTCCACATGGCAAAGAAGTTCTCACCTTCCAGGGTGTCATTAACCCCTTGGTGACGTTAGGACGTACTATGCCGTCCTGACTTTAAGTGCCTTAAAGTCGTTAGGACGGCATAGTACGTCCTTTGTTAAACAGCTCATCGTGGCTCCCCGCAATGAGCTGTTTTTGGATCCCGCTGCAGGCACTTGCAGCGGGATCCCACCTGTCATCTGAGGCCACTTTGAGTGGCCTCAGTCTGACAGGGGAAATGTAGCCGGTGCTCAAAGTGAGCACCGGCTACATTTCTCTAAATCGCGATGTGCCCGAACCCGGCCTCCGTGACGTCACACGTGACATCCGGAGGTCTCGCCATATTTTGGCAGGGACCCACAGGGTCTATTAAGACCCTGATCGGGTCTCTGACTGAGTGTTCCTGGCTACCGATCACGTTGTGATCGGTGGCCAGGAACAATTTGTGACGTTTTGGTGCTTGCGTCATTTGGGACGCAAGCACCTAGCGCCATGAAGGGGTTAAGGCCCTCAATGGAGACAAAATAAAGTGGTCATGTCTGCACTTGCTACCCGAGGAGGATGTCACTCTCATTTGCATACAGGATGGTATCAGTATGCCCTGATTAATAGGGACATAGAAAGGAAGTAAAAGCAAGAAATTAATGTTTTTAATATCAGTTTTATTGCATATAAAAATAGTTAAATATAATATTAAAACGTTCATATAAGTATAAATATATATAGCTATCCATCTATCTATCTATCTATTTATCTATTTATATATATACTGACAAAGGGCCATACATCGGTCACAAACCTCAAAGTACTTATTTGTAGTGAATAAATTGCTGCTCTTTGAGCACTACATTAAAGGCAAGGTTTTTTGGGGGGAAATGTTTATGAATTGATGGGACGGCACCCAGACAAATTCCATTGGATTTAAGTGATTTGAATGCCTATTTTTGGGATATATATATCCATTCTAGTGAACAATTTGGCTGGGATATTACTTTACTGTAAGTGTCTTCTCCAGTAGTACTTACATAAATTTAGTTTTGTAAAACACAGATGTCTGGTTTTGAGTCATTTACAAGTCTTTCAATTCAAATGTTCCACTGTTATTTCAGTTGTAATAAATTGATACTTAATTGTTGGTTTTGTCTATTTTTGAACGTGCATGTGTTGGCTGTATGAAAAGTCAAAATGTAAAAGAAAGGCATATTCAGAATAATAATGAAACATTAGCATAATATAAATGGTTGACCTAATGATTCTCTATTCTTTGGTTTTGGGCTATTTGGACAATGAACATAAACACAGGACACTGTAGTTTTTTTTTGTGCATAAATATCAAGTTATACCATAAAGCAAAGTGAAGCTACACAGTAGAAATAACCGGGGGTAACCCAAAATAATAATATTTACCCAAATCAATACTCATGAATAAGACTCCCAGCATACTCCATCCCCGCTATCTATATTTGTGTTGGATTATTTTGGAACATGATATATCACCCAGGCTGCACACCACAGGTATACAATATAGGGCTTTACTATCCTTTATATTTATATTATCATTATTATCATTTTTTACCTATTTATGTGTGTTTTTTGTTTTCATTTAGGATATATGATTTAATATATCCTACTTATTCATGAGTATTGATTTGGGTAATATCTGGCACAACTTCTTGCCTTCTTACCCTGTCACTGTTTTTCTATTGCAACTATTTGTAATGGTGGTCATCCACCTTTTAATATATTGAGAATAAAAATTGTTCTTTTAAGTGTTCTCTTTGTCTAAATAAATATCAAGTTAAATACAATGCTAATACAAATTTTATTTTCAATGTATTTAAAGAAATGTTTTAACTCTATACTAGAACATGATGGATGAGCAAGACAGTCTGCATATTTTTGGTATACTAGCCATCATTTTTCATTTTGTATAAATGTGGTTTTAGTTCGATGTATATTATATTTCTATATGTGTTATGCCTATTTGGTGTATAATTACTGCTTATACCATTTTTCTTCTTTCCATGTCTTATTCCATGATAATGGTTGGATAAATGTGTATTCAGGTGCTTGAGACTTTCAGTGTATCCCGCAATGTATACATCTAATTACACATAAAATATAATCCAGATATGTATTTAGATATATCCATTGAAGGCCTATATGTTTGTCTAGCTACAATAACTCACCTTATCTAGAAAAATAAATATATGGATGCATTTATAAGACATGCACGATAGATGATGTCTCTTTGCTCATTTTCACAACCCCTTTATATAATGTTAGGTTTCGCTCTGAAGACTCCCTCTTTAACTAGAATCTAGTAAAATATCTATAATGGAACACAGCAACAGAATATCAGTGAATCCATGATGTTGGTTATAATGAAATTAGTTTAATTAAACATTCTAGAACATAAACAATCAAACATACAATACATTTCCCAACATTTCAAGACATACAATAAAAACATATAGCTATATACAATTTTGAATTACAAATATAAAACATGCATGTCATATAGCTACCTGTATTGAGATATCTTGGGTGTGATGTTATTATTACTCCTCCCTCCTGTGGTTATACAAGACACATCTCTAATCCCCTTTCCAGTGTGTGCAAAAGACAGTAAAAGATTGTGATCCTGATATGACAATTCCAGTTTCTTCTCATGCTGCTATCAACAAACATTCCCTTTGTCTCAGAGTTCTGTGGACACACTACAGCCATAATATCTGCTATCTCCAGGTGAGCTTCTTGCTTATGGCTGTCCCATACAAAGAACCTATCTAATTATCAAAACATGTATATACCACACCTCCATGCCACATTCTCACACATTCACATTTGATATCCCATTAATTCCCATATAAATAAAAACAAAGACAAAACGTGTATAAAATAAATTAGGCCTGCCATTTTCCATAGTGTAACACATACCACATTGTACTAATTGCACATCACCTTATTGCAACATTTCAGTTTAATAAAACACATTCCTTTGTGATTCACCGTTTGGATCCATACCACATGATCATGATCACTGGCTAGAAGGGTTTTGTAATTAATTAAAAATATTTTGTTCATCAAATGTCCTAAAAGCTGTTTTTAAATCATATAGTCTAGTCTATCCTTTGGTTAAGGATAACCCAAATTGTTTGAATGACATAATATAGTCTATAAAGTTATTGTTATCAATGGATCAGCTGCATCATACTTTCCAAAAAAGGGGGGACAATATTGCTATTCATAAACGCTGTAATAGGAATTAACTGAAGTATAAATGCTATCATCCTCTCTAGATGAGATAATAATATATTGATGAAACATGGGGATCATCTGGGTTGTAAAATTACATGTCTACAGTATGTTTATATCATGCACTATATATTGGTGCATTCAATTCTATTTTACTATATATTTTATATCTAGAATGATGAAAAATGCATAGAAGAAAATCTAGAAATTATTAAATTGTTAATGCCTGGAAATTGAGCACATGGACTTTAAGAGTCCATGTACTTCTATACGGAGGAGCCCAAAGCAATACATGCTTGGAATGCATTTTTAAATAAGATATTATTAGTAATGAAAAAGTAACATGAAAAAAACGTAACATATTTTCAAATTAAATTTATGTTTCTCTATAAATATCTATATATGTCTTGAAAAAAGACTCTGAGTTTGACTGAAACATATTCATATGGCACTTGGATGATATTCTCACCATGCACCGCAGCACTCCTTGTCCCCGTGTTGTGGTCATGGCCTGTTGTATGTAGGGTTGCCACCTTTTCTTCAAAAAAATACCGGCCTTGGTACTGTCTCTATAGACTTAACATTGGCCTGATGCCAATTTTTTACCGGCCTGCCGGTAAAATACCGGGCAGGTGGCAACCCTAGTTGTATGCTAAGATATATTAACTTCAGAAGGGATCAGCATAGCACATGGCTGCTTTGATGGTCTGTGTACAAAATGGCTCTTGATTTCAGATTGATAAGGAAGATGTGGGGGTTCCAGACACCGTTTCCCACCAAGTCGGGGTCCCTTACCTGCACCCACTCCCGTTGCTGCCCGACGGAGGGGAAGGCCGTCGCATGGTAGGCCGCATCCCTGGACTCTAGGAACTCGCGTCCCGCGAGTTGCTGGTCCTTCTATTGTCCGGATGGCGGTGGTGTGGCCTAATGCGCGATGGTGCCATTCCGTTGGTGGAGGCAGCGGCAGTGTGGAAAGAGGCTGACACTCACTTTAGTCATACTACTCTATGTGAGTAGGTGGACTTCCCTAATTGGAGGAGGCGGGGAGGTTCACCTGGCAGCCCTTAAATACCAAGCACTGACTTCAATCAGTGGTGTATACCCTTGGTTCCTTTTCAAAGTCCTTTCTCCCTGTGATTCCTCCTATACCTATTGATCTCCTGGATTTGTGACCTTGGCTTCCTTCCTGGACATTCTGATCTCTCCTGCCCATTGATACTGGCCTGAACTGTTTATTCCCTGTTTATTCTACCTTGTATTTCTCTGACCGCTGCTCCCCTGTGGCCCCTCGCTACCTTCCTGCCATAGGCTCCCAGCCACAAGACCTGACATAAGATTTGAAAATAGTTCTGCAATAGTTACTTTCTACTTTAAGTTACAAATATAGGCATTAAAACTAGCCCTAGCTGCTTGGCACTTACTTAAACTGTCCCAAGACAAAAGTGTAGCATTGTATTTCATACTTTTGACTAGACAAAACCCTCCAGAGCTCTCCATTGCATGATGCTAGATCGTTTCCAGTATGTCCAGTATCTCCTCCCCCATTCCAGCATGTCCAGTCTCTCCTTCCCCATTCCAGCATGTCCAGTCTATTCTTGCTCCATTCCACAGTAAGATCCTGGTATCCCATGGTTACTGTTGTAGGCCAATCGCTCTCTAGTGTTCCATGTTGGTAGAAGTAATGCACTTCATATACAATGCTACTTACAATGCCTTACCTATTTTGTTACATTACAGCCTTAAGTTAAATGTTTCATTAATCTGAATTGTATGTGATAGATCAGAACACAATAGTCTAAGTTAGTGAAGTGAAATGAGAAAAATATATACATAAAACTATTTTTTAGAAATCGAAAACAGAAAATTGGCATGTGCATATGTATGTTTGTTATGAAGCCCATAAAAAGCTCTGGTGCAACCAATTACCTTCATAAGTCACATAATTAGTGAAATGATGTCCACCTGTGTGCAATCTAAGTGTCACATGATCTGTCATTACATATACACACCTTTTTTGAAAGGCTCCAGAGGCTGCTACACCTAAGCAAGGGGCACCACTAACCAAACACTGCCATGAAGACCAAAGAACTCTCCAAAAAAGTAAGGGACAATGTTGTTGAGAAGTACAAGTCAGGGTTAGGTTATAAAAAAATATCCAAATCTTTGATGATCCCCAGGAGCATCATCAAATCTATCATAACCAAATGGAAAGAACATGGCACAACAGCAAACCTGCCAAGAGACGTCCGCCCACCAAAACTCACGGACCGGGCAAGGAGGGCATTAATCAGAGAGGCAGCACAGAGACCTAAGGTAACCCTGGAGGAGCTGCAGAGTTCCACAGCAGAGACTGCAGTATCTGTACATAGGACGACAATAAGCTGTACGCTCCATAGATTTGGGCTTTATGGCAGAGTGGCCAGAAGAGTAGCCATTACTTTCAGCAAAAAACAAAAACGCACATTTTGAGTTTGCGAAAAGGCATGTGGGAGACTCCCAAAATGTATGGAGGAAGGTGCTCTGGTCTGATGAGACTAAAATTGAACTTTTCGGCCATCAAAGAAAAAGCTATGTCTGGCGCAAACCCAACACATCACATCACCCAAAGAACACCCACAGTGAAACATGGTGGTGGCAGCATCATGCTGTGGGGATGTTTTTCAGCAGCCGGGACTGGGAAACTGGTCAGAGTTGAGGGAAAGATGGATGGTGCTAAATACAGGGATATTCTTGAGCAAAACCTGTACCACTCTGTGCGTGATTTGAGGCTAGGACGGAGGTTCACCTTCCAGCAGGACAATGACCCAAAACACACTGCTAAAGCAACACTTGAGTGGTTTAAGGGGAAAAATATAAATGTGTTGGAATGGCCTAGTCAAACCCCAAACCTCAATCCAATAGAAAATCTGTGGTCAGACTTAAAGATTGCTGTTCACAAGCACAAGTCATCCAAGTTGAAGGAGCTGCTCCAGTTTTGCAAGGAGGAATGGGCAAAATTCCCAGTGGTAAGATGTGGCAAGCTCATAGAGACTTATCCAAAGCGACTGGAGCTGTGATTGCCGCAAAAGGTGGCTCTACAAAGTATTGACTTTAGGGGGGTGAATAGTTATGCACATTGACTTTTTATGTTATTTTGTCCTATTTGTTGATTGCTTCACAATGAAAAAAAAAAGAAAAAACATCTTCAAAGTTGTGGACATGTTCTGTGAATTAAATGATGCAAATCCCTAAAACAAGCCATTTTAATGCCAGGTTGTGAGACAAAAAATGCCAAGGGGGGGGGGTGAATACTTTTGCAAGGCACTGTAGAACAACAGGTATCAAATGTGTGCCACAGATAGTGGTTTGTCTAAAAGGAGATAGTTAATATCATTACAATGCACTTCTGAAGTTGCACTGTGATGTGAACCACTAATAAATTACTACCCATATCCCATACACCCTTCACTGTGGCTATTAGTGGTCTTTGCTTCATGACTGAACTGCTGCTTTTACTAAATGTTTCCACTTTCCAATAATACCACTTACAATTGTCCATGAATATCTAGCATGTATGAAATTTCGCAAACTGACTTATTGAAAAGGTGGCATTTTCTCACAATACCACACTTGAATTCACTGAGCTCTTTTTATTCACAAATGTTTGTAAATGCAGGCTGCATGGCTAGGTGCTTGATTTTTTTTTTTTGTATTTTTTTTTTTTGTATCTTAATTAGAGTTGAGCGGACACCTGGATGTTCGGGTTCGGAAGGTTCGGCCGAACTTCGGAAAAAAGTCCGGGTTCGGGTTCGAACTTGACCCCGAACCCCATTGAAGTCAATGGGGACACGAACTTTTGGGCACTAAAAGGCCTCTAAAAAAGTCATGGAAAGGGCTAGAGGGCTGCTAAAGGAATTAAAATGTGGGTAAGAGTAGGACAAGTGCCCTGCAAACAAATATGGATTGGGAAATAACTTTAAAAAACATAAAATACTGTATTTTCTGGCGTATAAGACTACTATCTTCCCAAAAGTTGGGGGTCGTCTTATACGCCGGGTGTAGTCTTTTTACTTAATTCGTTGCTGCTCTGCAGGTGCGCGCGGCTGTGAGGGAAGCGTTGTGTGCTCCCCTCCAGCCGCGCAACTTCAATAAAGTTTGTTTAAACTTTTTTTTAAAACAAACTTTATTGAAGCCGCACGGCTGGAGGGCAGCGCACAACGCTTCCCTCACAGCCGCGCGCACCTGCAGAGCAGCAGCGAGGTAAGTACTGGAAAGGGGGTAGGAGAGGGGCAAAATCCTGGCATATTGGAGGGGCAAAATATTGGCATATTAAATGGCACAATAAAGGCATATTGACTGTCAAAATACTGGCATATTGAGGGGCAAAATAGTGTGTCTCAGGTTATGTGTCAATTGGTGTCGCTGTGTGTGTAAGTGTGTCACTTTCTGTGTAAGGGTGTGTGTGTAAGTGTGTCACTGTGTAAGGGTGTGTGTGTAAATGTCACTGTAGGAGAAAATGCTCGTTGGAAGAGGGGTAGTCTTATACGGCGAGTTTATCCCAAACTCTAAATTTTAACTGGAAAAGTTGGGGGTCGTCTTATATGCCCAGTCGTCTTATACATACAAATTAAAAATACAGCTGAGCCATAAAATAGCACTAAAGCTTTGGAAGAACATAAATCTAAATCTAAAGCATGGCTGCCAGAAGGATCAACAGAATTATCCATTTGAGAGAGGGTTGGATTGTAGGGTATTCTCTTTCAGTTTATACTAAGTGACCGTGGCGGTGTAGGTGGAAGCGGCGCTGGAGGAGGAGGAGGTAGCCAGAATTTTTCAAAGTGCGCTGTAAGCACAGTATTTGACAGTTCTATTTGACTCTCAGATATGAAGTGCACCGCAAGATGCAAATGTACTATTTAGCACCCAAAACTATTAGAATTTTTCAAAGTGCGCTGTAAGCACAGTATTTGACGGTTCTATTTGACTCTTAGATGTAATACATGTAATGCTATTGCTATTCTATAAACCGAAATAGAGTCCCCATTCACAGGAATAGGTCAATTGACCTATTGACACATGTATTCCATAAACCGAAAGTCTATAAACCGAAGACATTCGGTTTATAGACTTTCGGTTTATAGAATACATGTAATGCTATTGCTATTCTATAAACTGAAATAGAGTATCCATTCATATGAATAGGTCAGTTGACCTATTCGTATGAATGGGGACTCTATTTCGCTTTATAGAATAGCAATAGCATTACATGTAAGTATTCTATAAACCGAAAGTCTATAAACCGAATGTCTTCGGTTTATTTTTTGAAGTTGGAGAGCTCCTGTTCCTAATGATGGAGTTATTCTTGATCCACTGATCCACTTGATCCACTGGATGGGATGTGGGGATTTTGGGACTCAGAGTCTGCACGCCTTATACACCCAGAGCCGGTCCTATAGGCTCTGTAGAGTGTGAGTACAATTCTTTAGGGGGAGATATTTATTTTCCTTATATTCACAATACTGCACAATTTTGTATATATTTTTTTCTTCTCTTTTATATACATCTAAAAAAGGCTGGATTTTCGCCTATATATCTCTGATAAGTATTTATTTTATTATATCCTGCGCAACACTTTATTACACGATATTCACTATTTTGTGCTAATTGGAGGAAAATGCACTAGTGTTTGCTGCATAATTTGTTTGTCTGCACATTATATATAGCGCTTGTCACTTTATCTGCATTGGTTTTTTATTCTTGATCCAATTTGAACTTTTTTATCTAAAAAAGATGCCTTGGATTAGAAGTTGAATTTTATCTAGAAGATTATTAATAAACCTTTGTGGGTTTTTATTCGGGACATAGATATTTAAGAGCGAGTATCTTTGACACTGGATGTCACAAATGAGAAAAATAAATCTACCGTTTTTATCCTGCATTTTAAAGATCTCTTGATAGGTTAGATCTTTTGAGATCAATATAACGACACCCCTTTTCTTTTTGCTATAGTTGGATGATATAATGTGTGGAAAAAAATGTTTTTTTAGTGGTAGCGAGTCCCCCTTCCAGTGGGTTTCTTGTATAAATCCCACCTCAACTTGATCTTTCTTGAGCTGCTGAATCAGAAGCTGACGCTTTTGGGGAGAATTTAATCCCTGGACATTCAGAGAAACTACCCTGAATTAACTCGCCTCCCTCCCGTCCCCCTCGGGCTATCATCGTCTTGGCCATTCCTCACGCTCACGGAGACAAAAAGAAAAAACATATATACAAACATAATATATAACATATATAACCTATCCTATACCCAGTGTCCTGAGCTTCCCCTTTTTTTTGCAGGCACTCATATTTTTTTGTGTGTCCTTCCCCTTTCCCTTTTTGGACACTCATTGAGCTTTTTAGAGAGCAAGTTATGTTGTGTGGGCAATGGAGAGGTCAAAATTAGCGTGTATTACAGGGTTAATCTGATTGTAGTATTGTGTCGTACAGAAATATGTTTTATGAGGGTGTAATGTACATTGATGGTGTTTGTAACATTATATCTAATCATCTCTGCGTGTGACCCCTGTGCTCCCAGATTGTTTATATCATGACCCTAGGTGTTGTCTTTCCCTTTCTCTCCCTCTCATTCCATAATCTGTCTGATCAGTATTACTGTTAATTCACTGATATATATTTATCTTTGATTTTGAAAGAATGGAATCTTATGATGATGTCTCGGGGTGTGTCTTCTGGTATCCCTTTTGGTTTTGGTATTCTGTGTAGACGTTCAAAAAGAATGTCTTGACCTTGTTCTTGTTCGCATACCTTTGTTTCTCTACATAGTTCTGTGAAATAGTCTTCTAGCTCTACTTGAGTTATTTTCTCAGGGACTCCTCTTATTCGTAAGTTAATTCTTCTATCTCTGTCCTCCATATTTTGCAAGGAGAGTTCCAGAGACTTAATTTTATCTTCCATTTTTTCAATCTTATTTTCAGCATGCTCTATACGTGTCTGGGATCTTTCCAGAGTTTTTTTATTTTGTTAAATTTTTTGTTCTAATCTCTTTAGTTCTGCTATGATCTCTTTAGTGTTGTTAGCCATCTCCTTCTGGAGTTGGGTGAATTGAATTTCTAAGAAGTGTTTTAGTGAGTCCATAGATGTTTCTCTGGTTTCCATTTCACTAGAGGTGTCTGAATACATCTTTGAGTGCTCCATCTTGTTTTGTGCTGTTGATGTGTTTATTATGTCTTGCAAGATATCTAGGCAGGAAGTTTTAAGTGGGATCAGTGAAAAGATTGATGCTTATGTTTTCCCTTTGTCTCTTCCATCTTTTTTGTCTGGGCCTCTGTCTGTCTTTTTTTCCTGATTTTGACTACCGTTGTTTTTTTTTTTAGGCCATTATTTTAGTTCCTCTTTATTTGCTCAGTGTTTTCTATCAATCTTCCAAGAATAGTTTGCGAGTGGTTACTGACACCTTATCCAGGTTCAGCTGGCTTTGCAGCAGCCCTTGTACCCATAATCAGAGGGTTTTTTTTTTTGTTATATTTATTACTCCTTTCTTTCTTCTTGGAATTTATAGTACAGGAACCCGCAGATGTATGTAGAGTCAGAGAACGTTGACAATGTACCTTTATGGTCTTTTTAAGGTTCCCCTTCTTATCCCCTAACAGGGGTTAACAGAGCGTGAGTGCTTAGGTATTTATTTTTTCAGAAATGTTTCCTGCTCAATTTGATTCTTGATGGGCACTCTTAATCAGATAACATTGACAGTTTGCTTAATAGTATTTTTTAGGGTTTCCCTTCTCACCCCCTAACAGGGTTTAACAGACACCCGGAGTGCTCAGGTATTTTTATTTTTTCCAAAAATAATTCCTGTTTAATTTGGTTTTGATGGATACTTTAATCTTATCGTCAGAGATTATTGCAGTTCAGTACATTTAAATAGTGTATTTACAAGTGGTTGGCTTCGAGGAGATAGAAACAGTGTTCTGTACTTTCTCTTTAGTTTGTTATCCTATATAGGATTCCATTCATCCAGATTGGAAAATAACAGTATTTTTCAGTGCCTTTAACATTTTTTTTAGTGCTCTTCGACTCTACCCCCCAACAAGATTACCGGACAAGATTCTGTCTCTGCGGGTCTGAGCTTTTTGGCTTATTAGCTTGTTAGCGGGCTGAGTCTCAAGTAAGAGATTAATTGTTAAACTCACGGTTAGCTGAGGTTCACCAAGCTGCTCCAATTCATACTGCTCTTCAATTTGTTAGGTGCATCAATGAGACCTCTGTCGCACAATGTTTCTTTCGGAAGGGAGCGTTTGGATCCGGTGTAACACTCAGGCTGACAGCCCCGATTCTTTTTCCCACGGTGATGGATACCTTGTTTGCGGTAGGTGGAGGAGGTGAGTTTCCACTTGGGTAGAGGCACGCTCAGTTAGCTTTCGGTTTCATCTTCAGGTGAACAAATCTCCTTTAATCTCGGATCACCCCTCTGTAGGACGCAGCTGCATGTTTCGACGATGGCTCTGTTGCCCACAAACAACTCCCCTGGGCGTTCTACATCCGGTTACGCCACCAGATCTGAATCTCTAGGTGCTTGATTTTATAAACTTGTGACAATGGGTGTGATTAAAACACCTGAATTCAATATTTAAGTGGTATGTCCCAATAATTTTACCCATATAGTGTTTGTTTATATATACACAGAGAGAGAGAGAGAGAGTATATCTGTGTGTGTGTGATAAAATCCAAAAGAAAGCACGCACTCACAGGACTTATGCAAGAAAAAAAATATATATATAACGGGTTTTTGCGCAGGCCCACCTAAACCCCTGTAGTCCTTTTCCCCAGTTACCTTCTTGCGCTCTGCAGGGCAATCCTGAGTCTCCGCTACCTGGGAGTTGGGGTACATGACGGCGGCAATGCCTCCACCCAGTGGGGCATCCAGGGTATGGATGTGGGGTCCCACTGGGAACATATCTACACAAGTAATAAAACTGACACAGAGCTAACTTAAATATAAATTTGTATTGCACTGTAAAAGCACTATGCAAATAAATAACAGAGAAATAAACATAACACAGTAAAATATTCAGAAATGCAAATGACCTATTTAAAGCAACCCACAATAAATACTGCAGCCCACTCCAGGCTCCACCCCACAAGCAGTCTGGTACTGTTAGTTGGTGCACATAGTTGGGGCCCATAAATATTGTAATCCACAATATGGCTGAAGTTAAAATGACAGAAAAATAGGAGACCAAGGACTTTTAGCTGTGTGCTGACTTTCAGGGTGCCCTTTGTGAGACAGGGGGAGACAGTTTCAGCTTACCCCTGTACCACAGGCTGCAATCACATCACTTCACCTGCGTTTGTACAAAACATCACACTATCTTACTGTGAAGCAGGTTTTGCCACACACAGCTCTGTATGCAGGTCTGCTGACATCCACATGCAGGAATATTCCTCCAGGATGCTGCAATAATCCCTCTGGGCATTAGATCAGATATGCCTCAGTTCCTAGAGCCCAACAACTGCTTAACAGTGTATTTCTCCTTCTCTCTCCAGCTCTGAACTAACTTGTTTCTTAAAATGGAGTCAGGGTCTTTGTTTTTAGTCTTGTTCTCTAAATCTTGCCATCTGCTGGGAACCACAAAAAACTGCAGGGTAGTCAGTGACACAACAGAAATGATTGTAATCCCAGAGGGGTTACATATATTACATATTATAGTGTGTGTTCTGTGGGACACAGTGACACTGTGGCATGAGGGTGAAATAATGGGTGCATGCCAAGTGCTTTGATTGCATTATAGGTGCAAGAGCTCTGGAAACAATATGGTGCTGTGTCAATTTCTTTAGATACAATGTGGGTGCAGAGGAAGGAAGTAAAAACAAGAAATGAATGTTTTCAATATCAATGTTATTGTTAGTATTGTAAATAGTTAAATATTATATTACAATGTTCATATAAGTATATATATATATAATGTGTGTGTGTGTGTGTGTGTGTGTGTGTGTGTGTAAATATATATATATATATATATTTGTATGCACAAAGTATTTATAAAATATAGTGTATAGAGACAAAAAGAGAAGACTAGGACATTTTATTTGTATGAATACCTGTAATGATACAGGGAATGTAATGGGTAGATCGGCACATATCCATAGAGTCCCTTAAGACCAACGTGCTTAACCTCCACAAACAGAAGAAAATGGAGAAATGCCTATCATGACAAAATACCCTGGTTGCCAGCATTAATTTATCAACAGCTGCAAAGCATGATTGATTCCTGTGAGCTGCGGGAGCTCTGTGTTGAGTTTAGTTTACTATTTAACTGGGATAATGAGTAGAAAATGTAAGGAAAATGGCATATAAATATATACTGAGTGACTAGAACCATAGTCATTGTACTATACTCTGTATAGGTGTTTTTCGTTCATGATGCTACATATGGTGCTACATATGGAATGCTATCTAGAATAACCTGTTTTTGAATAGTACAAAGTAATATTAATGGTAAAATGTAAGGAGCCAGCTTTCTTTATACATTTAATATTACTTAGTATACTGAGACATGTTACAAAGAGAGGAAGTTGGATTAGGGGACTGCTGTATCTGCTTTAGAATTTGTTTAATTCTCAATTTTGCTAATTTAATTCCTGGCAGGGCTCACATAACACTTTATCCTTTTAAGGTGGATATAATGAGTAGCATTAAATTCGTCAATGGCAACATCCCCAGTATGTGCTTCAAAGCAAATGTACCTTTCCTGGTTACAAATGTATTACTTTACAAAATGTATATATGTACAGTTTGTCTGTCTAGTTAGACATAAGCAGAGACATTATTAACCGCTTAAGGACAGAGCATTTGAAACATTTTTGTCCATTCTGGACAATGGCTATTTTAACATTTCTGTGCTGTTTGTGTTTAGTTGTAATTTTCTTCTTTGTCATTTGCTGTACCCACACATATTATATATTGTTTTTATCGGGACAAGAAGGGCTTTCTTTGGATGCCATAATTTTGATCATATCTTATAATATTATATACAAAAAATAATAAAATATGGTAAAAAAAAAATAAAAAAAACACAAATTTCCTGACTTTTATTTAAAACATCTTCTTCTCCTCATCGACAAAAGCGAATGAAAAAAACTGCTAAATAGATTCTACTATTTCTCCTGAGTACAGGGATACCACCCATGCCTAGGTTTGTTGGGTTGTTTGGGGGCTAAAATGCCAAATTTGGTAGGTGCAGTTTTATGTTTTCCAATTTGATATTTTGACATGCAGACAGCCTGCACCCATGTCCTATTTGGGACATATTTGAAGCCAGCCAGTGTATTTTACCCCATCAACTCATATATTTTTTAAAAGTAGACACCCAAGGCTATCTCAAATGGTAGTATTTTAACACTTTCCATGCACTAATTCTACCACCAGCCTTTGTCAAAGTTTGTGGTAGTAATTTTTTTGTGTTTTTTTTCCACAAACCTTGTGCTTCAGACATGAATTCACAGATTTTGGTATGTGTCACTGCCAAATAAAACCCCAATAGGTCTTCAGCAACATTTCTCGAGTACAGGGATACCACCCATGCATAGGTTTGTTGAGTTGTTTGGGGGGGGGGGAGGCCAAATTTGGGAGGTGCAGTTTTTGGTTTTCCAACTTGAAATTTTGACATGCAGACAGCCTGCACCCATGTCCCATTTGGGACATATTTGAAACCAGCCAGTGTATTTTACCCCATCAACCCATATATTTTTTAAAAGTAGACACCCTACGCTATTTCAAATGGTGGTATTTTAACACCTTCCATGCACCAATTCTACCACCAGCCTTTGTCAAAGTTTGTGGTAGTAATTGTATTGTATATTTTTTTCCACAAATATTGTATTTCAGACAGAAATTCACATATTTTTCACATATTTTGGCCAAACAATAACCCATATGTATTCAACAACATCTCCTGAGTACAGGGATACCACCCATGCATAGGTTTGTTTGGTTGTTTTGGGGCTAAAGGGCCACATTTTGAAGGTGCGCATTTCCAACTTGGAATTTTGACGTGTACTCAGCTTGAGCCCATCTTTCATTTGGGACTTTTTTCTTAAGCCGGACAGTGTATTTTACCCAAAAAAGTATATATTTTGTAAAAGTAGATACCCTAGACTATTTTAAATGGTGGTATTTTAACACTTTCCATGCACCAATTCTACCACCAGCCTTTGTCAAAGTTTGTGGTAGTAATTTTATTGTGTATTTTTTCCCACATACATTGTACTTTAGACACAAATTCACATATTTTGGTATGTGTCACTGACAAACAATACCACAATATGTGTTCAGCAACATCTCCCGAGCACAGGGATACCACCCATGCATAGGTTTGTCAGCTTTGTTGGGGGTTGATTTTCAAACTTGGAATTTTGACATGTAGAGCAAGGAAGGGGTTAATAGCTCTTATAAGAGCCTTTGTAGTACTGTACAAAAAAAATGAACCCCTAAAAAATCACAGACAAGAAAAATGTTCTCCTGTGCAGTGATCAGTGGCAGGGAAGGGGTTACTCTACAGGGTACACTATACAAAGGGTATGGCTTTGGGTCTCACAATTTTGTAACATTTTATTTAATTTATTACCATTAAAAACTTATATTAAACAGATCTGTCTCTTTCCCTCACTAAGTGAGGAGAGGGAGGCAGATCCATATGGGTCAGAACAATATTTACCAATATTGATATAATCAGGCGAATGGTGACGCTCATCTGAGAAATCACCAAACCACCTTTGCCACTGATCGGCTATTACTGATCGCTATACATGCGTTCAGACAGCTTTAAAAGGAATATACGTAATCCTCTAGTGGGTATAATTAACGCCTAGCGAGTGTGGAAAAAAAAATGCTGATAGCAAAAAAATCCTTCTGCGACCAGATCGCTCCATATGCGCTGCTTAGGCAGTGACCATATGCACTGCTTAGGCAGTGACCAAATGCGCTGCTTAGGAAGTGATATATGGCAAGAAAGGGGTTAATAGCTCTTAAAAGAGCCTTTGATATTCTGTAAAAAAAAAAACAGTAAAAAAAATTAACCCCTAAAAAAATGCACAGATAGCAAAAAATGTGCTGCTGTGTAAGATCACTGTGTACACAGCGATCAATTGCAGGGAAGGGGTTAAACACTGGAAACGGCTTTTTTAAAATCCTTTGGGTCTCAATTTTATTAAATATATTATAATTAAAAACTCACATTTTACAGCTCTGTCTGTCTCCCTCACTAAAACTCAAGTGAGAGGGAGGCAGATCTTCACGGGTCAGATCAAATATTGACAAATATTGATCTAACCAGGCGAATGATGATGCTCATCTGAGCACCAAACCGCCATTGCCACTGATCAGCTGTTACTGATCGCTATACATACGCTCAGACAGCTAAAAAAAAAAAATTTGACGTTAAACGTAATCCCCTGGCGGATATAATTAACCCGTGACGGGTGTAATAAAAAAGTTTAAAAACAAAAATGCTTCTGCAGCAAGATTGCTGCTTAGGCAGTGATCTACAGCAAGCAAGGGGTTAATAGCTCTTAAAAGAGCCTTTTTTTATACTGTAATGAATTACAGTAAAAAAAATGAACCCCTAAAAAATGCACAGACAGCAAAAAATGTGCTTTTGTGTATGATCACTGCGTACACAGCGATCAATGGCAGGGAAGGGGTTAAATGGCTTTTATAAAAGCCCTTGGTGTTTAAAATTGTATTAAATATTTAATTGTATTATTTTATTTTATTTTTTTACATTATCTGATCTGTCTCTCTCCCTTACTAAAACTAGTAGCACATCAGAGCACTAATCATACATGCCTGCACACAGATCACACAGATCTGTTGTGCAGGCATCGATTGGCTCCCCCTAGAGCATCGGAAGTGAAATACATTCACTTCCGATGCTCTTGCCATTAGAAGGGAAGCGCTGCCTGTACAGGCAGCGTTCCCTTCTACTGAACCAATGGGGTCGCTCAGGAGAGCGACCACCATCGGTTCTGGGGAGCCTGAAGGTGCTGCTAAGTGCCTCGTTCGCTTCCGTTCGCTTCCGATCGTTCGCTTCCTAAGCAAATGTGTGCAGCGGGCGCAGCCATTTTTAAATGGCTGCTATGATCACTCCGGGGAGTGATCGTAGCGTGCCCCTGCACTATTTGGGGGTGTTGCACAATTGTAGCAACACCGATAGAGTAAAGAAAGCGACCGCTGGTCGCTTTCTTTACTCTGTTAAGTGCATGACGTGCCAGGCACGTCATCTGTCACGAAGGGGTTAACCATAAATTTAGACAGGCAAGTCAGAAGACTTTCTTCTTTTCCCACAGAAATCCTAAACCTGCAGTGCTACCCCCACTGCAAGGGATTATGGGAAGGCATATGTGTGTTTAATACTGCCTCTGCAACCCCATGAATTTTTAGTGGAGAGATATTACCATCACCTTTACCCCACCATAACTGGTGTGTGCATATCTAGAGATATATAGACATATTTTCTCTGTACAATATGTTTTTTAAAAGATGCCTTGGTATAATTTTAAAAGTAAGATTTCACATCATCTTGTATCAACCTCACATTTGAGCTAATGCACCAGGACTTCAAACTGTTTTGTAAATGGAGTAATTTTGAGCATGTTGTTCTGAAGAGTCAGTTTGATAATAAATTCACAAATAACAGCCCCTTGTGTGTGCTTGGCATTTCAAAGGTGAACTGTGTGAATTAAAATGGAAAGGTGACAACATTTTTGATACCTGTAGGAAGCAGACAATATTTTTCTAATTCTAAGAAATGATAAAGATAAGCCGTCTACAACAGATGGTATGAAAAACTGTGAAGATACTTACAGGAAGTTGGCTACTAGGGTGACCACATTTTATTTCTACAATTAAGGGACACAGTATGGAGTGGATGAGATTACACACACAGGCTTAATATATACATCACATACACGCTGATTCACTTACACATAAAATATATTGAATATTATATAAAATATTGGGGACCATGTAGATTTCAGATTTTTAATCGATGCATTACCAGACATGAGTACATTCAGATAATTTATTAACCCGTGTATTATCAGATATGAACAGAGTTCTGAGAATTAAGCCATCATACCAGACAAGCAGTTTTAGTGAATCAATTGATTTATTACCAGACATGAACAGTTTTCCATACCTCTATTGTGAGGTATGAGCAGTTTCCGAGAATTAATCCCTCTATTATCAGACATGGGCAGTATTACGGAACCCTCCATCACTGGGGTTCTTGGAGAGAACTAATGGCACACCTCCCTATAGATTATGGACCCTGGCTTTGAAAAGGGGTTCTGTTTTTGTGGAGGTGGGTACAGGGGGTCAGTTTGCATGTTGAATTTACTTTACAATATATGTATGGTGTTGTTACCTCTGTACCCACTGTACTCTTTACTCATGTCCCCACATTGTGCCCTTTGCCATCCTGACTCGCACTAGCATATGTGCTATAACTGTATGTTTAATGTGGTTATTTAGTCAGATTCTGTTTTGTATATTGGTTTATGTCCAATACATAATTCTGAGAGGAGAGCACTCTGAAGGATTACAATGTGTCACAGGGAAGTCAGGGACAATGATTGTGTTAATATAATGTACTGTTAAACTAATTGTGATGTGTAATTGTATATCTGTAGCAGGTCTGGTTAATTGATGTTTAGTTCCTGTTGTTTTGCATGATTATATGTGGGTTGAGTTATGTTAACCTGATTATGTCTGTATATAAGATTCTGTTTCTGTTCAAATAAAATTTTTATTCTTCATCCTACACGAAGTAATTTTAAACATGATCTACACATATTTGTTTTTCACGACACATTGTCAGTGATATATCTTGCAATTAATACATCACTGAAAAAGCTACCCTTGTTAATATGTGGAATATTTTCACCTTACTCAACATGATGAACTGATCCATGCAATTTAAAGCCACAAGACTCACTACCACAGGATGTTAGTATGTAGAATGCCTTCAAATCAAGTGATGCAACAAAAAGCCCTATGTGTTTTGTCCAAAAATTAGGACTTCCTCAGAGGGATCAATGACACAAATAAACATAGGTACACAATTTCCAGTTGTTGTGCCTATTCTCTGAGTAGCCTGAAATGGACCAAAACTCCAATTTTCAGCATGGAAATTTGACAATGATGTAATATAAATACGCTACACGGATATCATATAAACAGTCCCACCATTTTATTCCTGTGCACAGAATGTTATCTTCTAAAAGAGAGTGATATTTTATCATGACACATATGGGAAATAGATAGCTTCTCACTTGGTAACAAGACTAGATGCCATTTTATAATTTTCTGTTCATGTTTCTCTGCCTGGCCTATTACTTATTACTTTGAAGTGCCAATAGTAATTTAGTGCAATTTATTTTTCAAAATGAAGTTCAGAATGTAGGTTATGCTACCTTGTGATGTTATTCTCCTGCTCTAATGATGATAATGCTTGTCTTTTGGAAAACGAGCCTGTCAAGTTGCCATGGAAATGCCTATGTACAGAATACAGAATACTGTACTCGAGCTTTGACTGCCTAAACATGAGAGAAGCTGCTGAAAAGATGGTGTTTGAAAACTGACTTTGATAAATGTATGAAGTGTGCTCTGTTATTAAGCAAAAGCCTTCAAGGGACTCCATACCAAAATTTTGAGTACACCTGCTTGACACAACATATTCATGATTATCTTTGGTTTAAAATTTCATAGTTATACTATATATGCATTTATTTAGGCTAACAATCATACGTGGATTGAAAATTAAAGAATAAAAAGTAATTTCCAAAAGGGAATTTAATTGTCCACTAAAGCAAACTGCTTACAATCTAAAAAAAAAGTCAGATAAAATATGCATCAGATGATTTTCTAATAAAACCTTATAGCAAAATGCCTTCTGTATGAGACATTTAAGGCAATGGAGGTTCATTTGTGGAAGCTAGGATTTAGATACAATTTCTTGGACTATGATTTTTCGCTTATTATGTCTTTTCACATTTGTAATGTGTTTTAATTTCTAAGTATATAAATACATTTTTGTGTGTTAGAAAATGATCATGTCAGAAGTTATTGTAGTAATTTTTTTTTGTCTCTCTTCTTCCTCTCTAAATGGAAGATAGTAGGGCACAACGCACTAAGTGGGGCATGAGAAATGTATGTATGTATGTATGTATGTACAAAGCTTGATGATTTAATTGTCACAAAGATAAAACGGGTAATAAGGTATATACGCAAGTCACCTGGGACAAGATAAAGTTAATGAAAGAGCAATGTTTGATATTTCAGTGAACTTTTTTTTTTCTTCCCAAACGGAGTTCGTCTGGTATACTAGGCACTCGGTGGGAAATGAGGAAGTTGCAGAAAATTAATTAATAATTTAATGATTTAATTGTTATAAAGGTAAAAAGGGTAGCAAGGTGTATACCCTAGATTGATAAAGTTAATTAACGTTACTGATAGACATTTTTAAAATGGAACTGTGTTTTTTTGTCTCACTTGAGACACTTGTCTCACCCCTCTTTTGGAACATCAGCCACGGGCATTAGGAAGGAGCCATTAAGTTTTCTGTGGTAGTAGGGAACACCCGGACATTTTTTGTGTCATATGAGGCACTTGTCTATTCATATTAGATCTTTAGCTTGGGGAAGCTAAGTCAATTACGATGTATATCGTTTTTCAATGTGATTGTTTTAGTGACAACAGTATTCTTTGTTTATATTGTCTTGTTGGTATATGTATGCTCAGCAAGGGGAAAAGTGATGGAGGTGGGGATGAGGGAAGATGAAAGGAGTCAGGGAGGAGAAATAAAATAAAAAACCTACTTAATTAAATATAAGATTAGCTACAATTAATGTGCAAGGCCTCAGCATCCCCTTTAAGAGACATATGTTGCTGGATTTTCTTAAAAAAGAAAAACATCCACATTTGTAGTCTTTAATAGACACATTGGAGACAGAGTGATAGCAATTTTCAGAGTTTGAAGGAATATCCATATCATATTTCAAGACGGGTGTTATTTTAGCTAACTAACCTCATTTTCATGCTAGTTAATGTCTATGCCCCTAATCTAATGTTATTGAGATTTATTTTTAAGATATTGGGAAAAATGGGGGATCCTAATGGGGGATTTCAATGCCATACTAGATCTTAAAAAGGATAAATCAAAATTCCTGAGGCCCCATGGACAACTAACAAAAAAGGTTATAAGAGAGGCAAGAAGATTTAAAGAACTAATAAGGAGCACAGTACCTGTGTGATATATGGAGAACAATGCACCCTAAAGAGATATGTTTTACTGATTTTTCTAGAGCACATATCTCATATTCACACAGATGTTTTCTTTGGAGAATCCATATTGATCGAAAGAGTTAAAAAGTCTATATATACAATATTATTTGGTCTGACCATAATCCAGTAATCATGAAGATTAAAGATGAGCATAGGAAACCTAGATGAGCCTGGTGACTAAAGGATTATCTGGTTAAAGGTGAAAACAACAGTGATACAATCCAGAGAGCCACTGATTTGTATTTCTTAGAAAATGATGAAAAAGCAACAATGCCATCTATTCTGTGGTGTGCATACAAGAGTGTTACATGAGGTGTTCTGATTGAGCTAAAAGCATGAAGCAGGAAAAATAAACCACCAAGACTGGGAGACGTATTTTAGAATTGACAGTATTAAATAGAGAGAACAAAAAAATTTCATAAAATCAATCAACAAATCGTAAATCAGAAATTGAAAATTTAATTAGAGAACAAATTAACACACAAATCAGTAGACATTTGGAAAAATAAAAAAAACACCTTTTTATTATAGGGGAAATAAAGAGTACAGCCTACAAGTTTATCACAGGGATAAGATGTTGTTATCTCCAGTTGAAGTAGGGAAGGCTTTCAAGAAATACTATATTTGCTCAAATATAAGACAATCAAATGCTCTGAAAAAGTCGCCTTGTTATATTCAAGTTTGTCTTATAATCAGACCTCAAACAGGGGTCTGATTATAAGACAAGGATCCAGGTCCCCCACAGAGCTGCAGGGGACCTGGATCCTCCTCGCAGGCAGATGCAGTGAAGTGAAGTGTGATACCCGCCAACATCCTCCGATGCTGCCCAACACCGGGGTCACGTGAGCTCTTGCCGTTCCATCACAAAAGCCCCGGCAGAAGTGCCAGGCAGCATCGAATGAACGACTGCACACATCGTGCAGACAGATGGCAGCACAATGGAAAGCAGATTCTCATGTGGGGAGGCAGATTGGCCTATGCTGGGGGCAGATTCTCATGTTTTGGTGGGCAGAGAGAGAGAAGTTTGGAAAATTCAGGGGGCAGATTGGCAGTAGGTTGGCAAGTCTATGGTGCTGATTAGCAGTAGGTTGGCAAGTTTTGGGGGTTAGATTTGCAAGTATGTGGATGCATTGGCAAGTCTGAGCGGTAGACTGGCAAGTGTGTGGATGCACTGGCAAATCTGGAGGTGCATTGCCAAATAAAAAAACAGAAATGCATTTTTCAATCCTAATTTTTATAAAATATGAAAAAACTGTTTACATGTGAATTAATATTTACTAGTGATTTGTTTCCTATAGGGTAGTCTTATAGTCAGGCTTTTTATTTTTTCCTTAATGAATATATTTTATTAGATATTTAAATCTAATGTAGTTGATACATTAGAGAGTATGTTTAATGACATTGTTAGCACAGCTAAGATACCAGAAGAAATGTCTCAGGCAGAAATTGTCCCCATTCCAAAGTTGGGGAAAGGGCCACATAAAATTTGAACTACAGGCCAATATCACTCACTACTTTACTCAGATATAAAGATACATTATGCAATATAGGCAAATAGGTTAAAAAAACATATTTCCAGAGTTGATCAACACAAGCTAGACAGGGTTTGTGACAGACATATCTTCAATCCATAGATAAGAACAATTATTGATATTTTAGATGCCACAAACAAAAGACACCACTATTGGTCCTTGCTTTGAATGGGGAAAAAGTATTTGATCGAATATCATGGATTTTTTAAAAATAATAATCTGGAGACATTTGGGTTTATTGTTAATATATTTCAGGTGATTAAGACTTTATACTCCTTAACCATGGGAAAAAATCAAGGGTTTGTGTTTTAAATAAGATTCCCAATTTCCAATGGGACAAGACAAGGGGACATGATCACTGAAATTCTTACTAGCGCAATCCTAGAAAATCAGGAACTAGAAGGCTTCCTAACTATAAAGGGTTCAATCAAGGAAACAATGCAAGCGGATGACAGACTGATAATGTTAGCAGACCCATTTAACTCCTTGAAGGCATTAATGAAAGAAATAAAAGAATAAATTGCTCTATCAAACTACAAACTTAATGTCAACAAATTTGTGTTTCATCCGACAAACTGAGCAAAGGAAGTGGAGGCAAGAATAAAAAGTAAATGTTCATTCGCCTGGGTGGATGAACAATTTGACTATTTAGGTATTAAAATTCACAGATTACCCAAAAACATCTGGAAAATTTATTTCTTGCCCCTCTATTTAAAATGAATGAAGATCTGAAAATATGGACGGAAAATTACCTCTTGAGGATGCTCTATCTGAACATAAGAGAAAGCTGGCTAAAATTGGTCCAGACTTCAGTTAACAGGTGTTGACTCAAACTATACATGAAGGCAGTATGGGATATCCAGATTTTGCCTTTTATCAGCGGGCGAGCATGCTCACTCAATCTTTGTTAATTCAAGGTAGGGAATCCTTTAAATACTCATGGTATAACACAGAGAAAGAACTGATCAACGATATTGACCATTTGGGCCTGTTCTGGAGTACGAACACAAATGAGCAGGACAATGAAGGGGAACTAAATAACAGTTGAGTCTTCGACAACTTAATTCTAATCTGGAAGAGGTTGATGAAAAAGCTGGGCATACATAAGAGAGTGATTGGGTCATTGCCAGTATATATTATATATAAATACATATGTTATATGTATTTTGGTAAGTTTGTGATTTTGTATTAAGAAATAAAATAAAAATGAAACATAATAAATAAAAACAAGATCAATCAATTTTCTTGTTTATGACAAATATTCCATATTGAATGCTTTCCTTATGTGATGGTTTCTCAATAACAATGGGGAAGAGGGAGGGGGCAGAGAGACAGGGGAGGGGGGGACAGAGCAACAAGGGGAGGCTGGGGGGCAGAGAGAAACAAGGGGAGGGGGGCACAGAGTAATAAGGGGAGGGGGCAGAGAGAAACAAGGGGGAGGAAACAGAGGCGAGGGGGGAGTCAAAGGGAGGGGGGAGAGAGACAACACTAAGGGGGGGAGAGAGACAAAGCTGGGGGCAAGGGAAAGAGAGAGGCAGCATTGGCACATAAAAGGAAATATTTTTGCATTTTTTGATATAATTTTTATTAAAAAAGCAATTTACATGTGAATATATACAAGTTGAACTTTTTTCCTATAGGGTAATCTTATATTCAGGCTTTTAGTTTTTTTCCTAAAGGAATATCCAAAGTTTGGGGGGTTATCTTATAATCAGGGTCATCTTATAATCGAGCAAATACGGTATATTTCCGGTAGGAAAATGAGTCAAAATAAACCTTGATGTATGCCTGGGGGAATGCCTGTGTTGTTGGTTAGGGAAAGGAGTGGTGATTGGAATTCTGTCAGTTCTGCTGCCTAAAGAGTGTGGTTCTAGATTAAGAGGGTGCTGGTTATTGTTGGGTGTTCTGATGAGATGCTAATCCATAGAATGTAGATCTAACAAAGACTAAGTATTTTGTGTTTACCAACAACGTAGTTTCTCTCCAGTTTTTTGCTGCTGATTCTTTCACTTACAACATGGAATAAATTCATGTTTTTGCATTTAAACATTGAAGTGCAGAGTATTTATTTATGTGAACTTTGTGCTACAATGCAAATGTGTACTGAAAACTTTTGGTAATTCCACCATAATTAGATATATTGTTTTTAGTAAGTAGTGTTGAAAAAACTGTTGGTCAGATATGCTCTAGCATCTGGCATTCAGTGCAGATCTTTTACATGCAACTGTGTGAGATGAGAGTCTGTTGTGCTTTCCCCATTATAGCTTCCCCTCCATAGATATGGAACTGAGGTAAATATTGGTAAATAAAATGCCTTTAGAGACTAGATAAAAACACATTGGAACTGAACCTCTGTTCTGTCTTTCTATGTAATCGTCTTGTCTGTCAGGTAGACTGATGAAGCTGCATCAGGAGCCATTTAATAGTTTTTGATTTCCCCACCACCCCTGGTCAAAAGCTGCCAGCTATTCCTGTGTGTATTAGAGATTTGGTGAAAGGACGAGGGCGCGGAGAGTTACGCAGAGAACATGTAAAAAATAAATATATATATAGTGTAACATAGTAAAAATATACTGTGTGAAATAATATGTATATTTTAGTGCATTCAAAAGCAACCAGGTTCAAATAGGATAAGGTTAAAACTTCTGGTTTTAATCTGTAGAGGTGGGATAAAACGAGAACATACAGTTAATAACAGTGTGGGTCTGCACGTGAAACTGCACTTACAGAGTCCATATGTAAAAAAACGTCTGGAATAAAGTCCACAGGAGCTGCTGGCAGGAGTTCCAGTCCAGTGAAGAGATGCTCAACGCGTTTCTCTGGGGAAAATTTGCAAGTCCCAGCTTCTTCAGGAGTAGAAATGATAAAGAACAGTGAAAAACAGCTGTCCTTTAAGTAGGATGGAAGGCACTGACGAATAATACCCATTTCCTGTATGCGGATTGCATCTGACCGGAAGTGACGTCATGCGTTCCACAGTGCATTCCACCGTGCGCTCCACCGTCGGGTTTTGCATTCCAGATGATCGTCAATGTAGTACAATGTCCCAAAAAGTAAAAACGGAGCGGAGAAAGGCTCCATGTGCATGTTATGGCGACATAAAAACAATGAAGGGAGCATTTATTGGAAAAAGGAGGAGGAAATATTGATAGCCATAAATAATTTTCAAAACATAAAAAGGAGAGAGGGGAAACATATAAAGGGGAGGGGGCTGAACATGTACTGGGGGAGGGGACTAAATATATATATATATATAAAAAAAACAAGTATTCAATCATGCATTTAAAGGTTAAATCATGCACTTTAAAATGGAATCATGCACTTAAAACATGTACTAGAAAATGTAATGATGTACTTTAAAATGGAATGATGTATTTATACATAATGGAAAAAAAAACAAGAGAACAGATTGTACATGGGATTAATAAATGTACAGTGTAGCAGAGTTGGATATATATATAAACGTATATGTATATATATATAATGTGGAAGTAGAAGTCCTACGTAATATATAAAAAAGAACTTAATCTAGTATACAAGTATTAAAATGAAGTAGGGGTATGGAGGGGGCAAGAGACTAGCTATATTTCATAAAAGGACATGATATCGAGGTCTACATTTAAACCCTTTGATACTAGGGTCTGCATCTCATGTATCCATTTTGTTTCCCTTTGCAAGAGTTTTTGTGTGAGGTTACCTCCCCTCCAGTGGGGGCTAATTTTATCTATACCAATCAGTAGAAGTTTTTCTAAAGAGAAAGAAGGGCATTTGTTACAGTGTTTTGGTACTGTAAATTTAGTTTTTCGGTCTCCAATGCCTCCTATGTGTTCAAGAATTCTTTCTTTCAGGGGTCTAATGGTCCTGCCGATATATATTGTATCCCACAAGGGCATTGTATAAGATATATGACATTATTTGTGTTACAATTTATGAAGTGTTTGATATGATATTCTCTACCAGTGATCTTGCTTTTGAATTGGGTAGTATTCCTAGGGAGGTATAGAGGAGGGGGAAATAGATTCAGATTAAACCCCTCTGAAAAAGGCATTTTTAACCTTTCAGGAATACCTCTAGAAAAAGAAGAACTGGCCCTACTCTCAAAAGGCTTAAAATTTGCCCCCAACAAAAGACCCGACAACTTCTCCACATTTATAGATGCACAGAAATTCATAAGAAACCTCACATTAAAAAGATATTTTGCTAAAAACAAAGATAAAAGAGTTACAATCCCTTCTCTCACCGAAGGAAATAACACGACCCCGACTAAACAATGTATTGGTTCAGGTCTTAAACCAAAATCCAAATTCTTCCCCGCATGGGATAAAGGTGAAAATATCAGAGTCTTTGAAGACCTGTTCACGACAGAACTCGAAAAAAATTGTAAAGAACCTTGCCCCAAACACGACCTTGTCAAAAAAGAACAGATGGCTATAAAGAATTTGCAAGATAAACATGACATAGTCATAAAACAAGCCGACAAAGAAGGTGGAATAGTAATTTTAAAAAGAGAATATTACATCCCAGAGGCAAAAAGACAACTCAATGATATCCATACATAAACACATCTTAAAAAAGACCCCACGAATTGCTATAAATTGGAGGCCTACACTTTCCTCCAGAAAGCTTTAAGAGAAGGTATCTTAAATAGTGTTGAGTAGACATGTGCATTCGTTTTCGGATGAATGCATTTTCGTCCAAAAATAGCATTTTCGTCCATTCGTCCGAAAAACGAAGTACGAAAATGCTAAGCTAACGAAAGCCGAATGAACGAATGGTTAATAAACGAAAATCATTCGTTCATTCGTCCATTCGTAGTACTATTGCATTCTATAAGCCGAAATAGAGTCGGTTTATAGAATACAATAGCATTTAACTATACGGAGACAGAGTCTCCATTCATATGAATGGAGACTTTGTCTCCGGATAGTTAAAAGCCGACAGCTTATAAACCGAACGTTCGGTTTATAGGCTGTCGGCTTTTAACTATACGGAGACAAAGTCTCCATTCATAAAATTATGAATACCGAACATTACGGTTTTTGGACCCCGGACCCGAACACGGACATTCCACTGTATGATCGTGTTGGAGTTTGGGGTTCGGCAGGGCCGGTGCCACCTGTAAGGCGACCTAGGCAGCCGCCTAGGGCGCAACTTAGCAGGGGGCGCAGGAACCGTGAAAAAAAATCCTCCCCCTTACTTACCTCCTCGCTGCTGCTCTGTCTCCCGGTGCAGGTCCGTGGCTGTGAGGGAAGCGTTGTGCGCTCCCCTCCAGCCGATGCAGATTCAATAAAGTTTTTTTCTAAACAAACTTTTTTGAATGCACATTGGCTGGACGGGAATGTACAACGCTTCCCTCACAGCCACGGACCTGCAGCACCGGGAGACAGAGCAGCAGCGAGGAGGTAAGTAAGGGGGAAGGGGGGAGGAAGAGGGTGGCTAAATCCTGGCACATTGAGAGGCATAATAATCCTGGCATACTGGGTGGCTAAGTCCTGGCACATTGAGAGGCATAATACTGGCATATTGAGGGGCATAATCCTGGCATATTGAGGGGCATAATCCTGCAGTGATTATGCAAATTACAGTGATTATTTTAGTGGGTGCTATACTACATATTTGTACCCTGCCCTGAGCTCTGTGCCACAGAGAGTGCAGTGCACTTGCAACTGCATGTGTGCCAGGCACATGACTTTAATCCTTTTCTGGTAGCTCAGTGGGCAACATCTAGGAATTTTTAAATACTGCAATTTGTTGGTGTTAAATATTACATTTGCGTCCTGCACTTCATATCTGGTTACCTCCTCCTCCTCCTCCAGCGCCGCTTCCACCTACACCGCCATGGTCACTGCCTCCTCAACCTATGGGTCACTTAGTATAAACTGAAAGAGAATACCCTGCACTCCAACCCTCTCTCAAATGGATAATTCCGTTGATCCTCCTGGCAGCCATGCTTTAGATTTAGATGTTCTTCCAAAGCTAAAATCAAAGATTCCATCTAGTGCTATTTTATGGCTCAGCTGTATTTGTAATTTGTATGTATTTTATGTTATTTTAAGTTATTTCGCTATCTACATTTGCTTGCAGGGCACTTGTCCTACTCTTACCCACATTTTACTTAATTTTGCAGCCCTCTAACCCTTTCCAGGACTTTTTTAGAGGCATTTTAGTGGCCAAAAGTTTGTGTCCCCGTTGACTTCAATGGGGTTTGGGGTCAAGTTCGGAGTCAAGTTCGAGCACGGACCCGGAAATTTTTTCAAAGTTCGGTCGAACCTGCCGAACCCGAACATCCAGGTGTCCGCTCAACTGTAATCTTAAACAAAGAAGAATATCTATATGTATATAGGGAGTTTCCAAAAATCCCAGTTTTATAGGTAACCTCACACAAAAACTCTTGCAAAGGGAAACAAAATGGATACATGAGATGCAGACCCTAGTACCAAAGGGTCTAAATGTAGACCTCGATATCATGTCCTTTTATGAAATATAGCTAGTCTCTTGCCACCTCCATACCCCTACTTCATTGTAATACACTGTATACTAGATTAAGTTATTTTTTATACATTACGAAGGACTTCTACTTCCACGTTATATATATACATATACGTTTATATATATATACCCAAGTATGCTACACTGTCCATTTATTAATCCCATGTACAATGTGTTCTCTTGTTTTTTATTCCATTATATAAATACATCATTTCTTTTTAAAGTACATCATTCCATTTTCTAGTAAATTTTTTAATGTTTTACATTTTGTACATGTTTTAAGTGCATGATTCCAATTAAAAGTGCATGATTTCACCTTTAAATGCGTGATTGAATACTTGTTTTTTTTGTTTGTTTTTTAGATAGTTAGTCCCCTCCTCCAGTACATGTTACCCCATCCCCTTTATATGTTTCCCCTTCCTCCTTTTTATGTTTTGCATATTGTTTATTGCTCTCAATATTCCCCCCTCCTTTTTTCTAATAAATGCTCCCTTTATTGTTTTTATGTCGCCATAACATGCACATGGAGCCTTTCTCCGCTCCGTTTTTACTTTTTGGGACATTGTACGATCATCTGAAAGGCAAAACCCGACGGTGGAACGCACAGTGGAACGCACTGTGGAACGCATGACATCACTTCCGGTCAGACGCTATCTGCGTACCGGAAGGGGGTATTATTCGTCAGTGCCTTCCATTCTACTTAAAGGACAGCTGTTTTTCACTGTCCTTTATCATTTCTACTCCTGAGGAAGCCGAGACTTGCAAATTTTCCCCGGAGAAACGTGTTGAGCATTTCTTCACCGGACTGGAACTCCTGCCAGCAGCTCCTGTGGGCTTTATTCCAGACGCTTTTTTACATATGGACTCTGTAAGTGCAGTGTCACGCGCAGACCCACACTGTATTTAGCTGTACTACTCTATGTATGTTCTCGTTTTATCCTGTTGTGGATACAATGTCTCTTTTACTATTATATATTTGTGTTTATGTCTTATTTGGCACACTTCCCTAAAAGGTCATAATTTCTTACAGATGCTTACGTATAAGCATTGCATTCCTTTGTCTGTTTAATCTTTTACACATATGCTCAAATAAGCTACTTCCTATGGAAACTCCTCCCATCCAAGCTACCCCTTCCCCCCTGCTAAGGAGCAAGTCTCATGTAACACATTCCTATAAAGACCAGCTTCCGGTACTAACTCCTCCCACTTTTTCTTGTACTTCAGTAAACTACTCACTCCCCCCCTCCCATCGTGTAACCAAGATGGAGCTGGAATGTGGTGGGAGAACTCTATAAAGATGACATCACATTCTGTAGGGTGGGCTTAAAGAAGACCCCTCCAACTTTTAGCCAATTGCTGAATGTATATTGTATCTTTAAACTATGACTGTACTGTGACGTATTCCTGCTTTAAAAGGAATCCCCCACTCTGGAAAATAAAGGTTTGCCTCAGGTTTTTCACTGATCAGAAACTTTGTCTCCGGTGTGAATTACTTCTAGGGGAGAGCGCATTAGTTGATCAATTTTAAGGAGTAGATAGACAATAAAGCAAAGTTTGCTTTGATCCAAATCAATCCTACCCCTACAGATTAAAAATAGAGGTTTTAACCTTATCCTATTTGAAGCCTGTTTTACCAGGTTGCTTCTGAGTGTACTAAAATATACATATTATTTCACACAGTATATTTTTACTCTGTTGCACTATATATATTTTCATTTTTTTACATGTTCCCTGTGTAACTCTCCGTGCCCTCGTCCTTTCACCAAATCTCTATTATATATATAGCACATTGAGGAGTGCTAAGAGTGGCAGCGTTTGTACAAAAGGGTATTTATTGTCATTTTTTATTGTTTGATTTTTGGTGATACACTCTCTCCTTTTTTTCACATTCCTGTGTGTATGTTAGCAGACAACTGGGCTCCACAGAAAACAGACTTCTGCTGAGATCCTCAACTCCACGTGGGTAAAACGTTCCGTCCAACTCCTCATTACACCAGCCAGCAGACCTGCGACATGTAACACACGTTATTACTTCATCGTTCTCCCCCATGAAAACACTTATATTGTATATTATATTGCATCAGGTGGCTGAGCTAGTGATTACTCTAAGTGTCAAATTTTGGAGGGAGGCAGTTTAAAATGCACAGGAAATAAAATTGAACCATTAATACTATACAATTTAGGAAATGAGTAAGGGCTTAGACGCAAACAATGGAATCATGAGTAATGATGCACATTAACTAAACATGTCCAATATACTTCTGATATATAAAACTAAAGCAGAGGAATCAATATTGACAATATCCCTCCTAAGACACTATTGTGGCTATTTATTGTATTCTGCCATTCCTGCGCTGTCCCCTTTTATTTATTTTGTATATATTTTACTTTACATTCTTTTGAATTGAGTTAACTTTTCTTGTTTCTGTTGTTGGACAGATAGCAGTGTCCAGAAATAAACAGTCTACCTGAGCACAGTGCAAGAAGAATTAACAGTGGTGGACTATGAAGATACAGACAAAGAAGAAACATCAATCAATATTGCCAGTGACAGAGCCCATTGTCATTCTGCACTCCTGCAGCTGCAAGCCGGCACACTAGTGAAAACATGCGTTGCAGGAGAGGTAAACTTACTCTGAAGAGAAAGAGGATGAGCAGCTGATTCCACCTGTCATACAGATGTGGCCACATCAAGTAGTCCTAAAGAAAAAGATGGGCAGACGTGGTAGTTGAACTGTGGAGGCCAAAGACCTAGAGGTTTATTGAATTACTGAATTGTTGTTGGAAAACGTATCCTTAAAAGTTGTGGTTTACAGTGAATCCAGCAAGAAGACACTGTTAAAGAATGAATGGAAGAACCAAAGACAAGAACTTGTTGTCTATGAACAATAGTGCTTGTGCTATCGGGCTGCCACAAAGCATTTAGTGGTCTCTAGCTTATCACCCTAAAGCCTTTAGGTTGATAGAGTGGTTCAAAGAGTTTTCAGGAGATCACATTCGAGTACTGTCCCCAGTAGTGATGGATTGTGAGTGGGTAGGGGTGTGAAACCATTTTTCGTTTGTACATTACTGCCCACAAAAGATTCTAGTGTGGGATGTTTGGGTGACATAGCATTTTAGAGTGTGAAACAGGTTTTAGGGGGTGGTGAGTGTTTTTTTTTTTTGTGACTGAAGTAACAGTCACCTTTTCTGAAAATGTATGGTGAATGCATGTGAGTATGTGCAGTGTACCAATGTCAAGAGGAGGAGGTGGTAAGCTGTGTGTGGGTGCTGTGTTTGGGGACATAGCCATCTGGGTACATCAAACAGTATACAGTTACATGAAACAAGAACTAGCTGATTCTAGGCAGAACTAGGCAGAATGGAGAAATAATTTCAGATGTACCTGGTGATACTAAGGTTGTGTTTTATGTAATCATATTAAACCAATTTTCTTCCTTCTAGCTGACTGGCGGCAGTTTGAGCCAGCTGAACCCATGGCCGTCTAACACCTTTGCGCAGATAAGAGCTGGAACCTTACCAAATCAGTTGGCCTTGGATTGTTAGAAACCAAGAGAGAAGTCTGTTATTAGTCAGCTTCAGCATTTCTATGCTATCTCATTAAAATGCATATGTATAAACACATTTCACCTCTTGGTACTATACCACAAACATCACTACTATAATGATCTAAATTTTGTGCTAATTTATTTAAAAAAAAACTCTCTAGTAATACCTTTTGGCTTAATGTAATTGATGTATTGTTTCATTTAACCATATATATAAATGTGTTGTTGAGGTAATGCTTATTTGACTCCTATTGTGATTTGTTTGAGTAACCGTGTGTAATGAAGTTACCCACGTTTTGTAGGGATGGAGTTGTGGCAATGACAAATCACTCTTGCCGGGACAGCATACAGGGAGTAGAACTGGAAATGAGGAACAGAACTCTCCGTGTTATGACTGTTAGCACTGAGAGCTGTTGCTAATTTTCTGTCTCCATAAATGTCATCTTTCTTCCATAAGAATTATTAATCAATCTTAGTGTCTTGCTGAAAAACCATCTGAAAAACAAACTTCAAATTCTTTTATTCAAATCCATAGGACCAATAACATAGCAATGCTTAAAGTGTTCTTAGTTGTGATGTTATAATGTATTGGATACAGATCAGAATTTTGCAATAGTTTTTAATACCTCTATAAAGTTAAACACTCCCTAAGTTATGGTAATATAAGGAGGCGTGTATATATGTATATGATCATAAAATTGTTAGTATATGGGATGTGGCTTTAGCATCCATTTTGTTTTTAATGAAAGCCATATGTTGTAATTATACTTGGACAGGATAAGACTAACAAAGGGTACTATGTTTTAAAGTAAAGATATATTGGTGGGCCTCTTAATGTCAGGTGAAGGAAAAAACCTAGACTATCTGGCTAGAGAATTGTAACCACATGTGGTGTCCATCATATACAATGGAATCTTGTGATATAGAAACATCTCTTGGGGGGGAAGGGGGGTCTACATTCCATTGAAGGCTAAGTAGAATGTCTTTTCTTGCCTTAGTACCAAATATGATGAACTTATAAAAAACATCAAATATTGATATATTGAATTATATATATCAAGAGCTGCTTAGTCGAGGAGGGAAGCAGAGGTCCTGGGAGCCAGAATTCAGAAGGGTTAAATTACATGCAACAAATATTGGGTTCCAGATAGCAGCAGCGTTGTTAGTATCAAGCCAAGGTTTGAAAAAGGATAACGGAATTCAGAAGGTCGGTAGGCAGGCAAAGGTCAGGCAACAGAGATCAGAATAGGTATTAATAACAAGGGAGCTTTGGGAGCGATGTGAACAGCACAATAGCACAGTAACTGAGCATTGTACTGGGATTCGTTGTGAGCTTTTATATGCTGTGGAGGGGGAGTGTCCATGACATATGCTTTAGGGGGCGGAGTTTAACTAGCCTTTGGAAAGATCTGTATGCACTCGTCTGTGCGCCAAACAAAGAATCTGTCAGTAGATGGACCGAGGAGGAGACCGATGACAAGCAACACATGGCAAACCCGGAAGTCACCGTCGTCGCCGGACCCGCAGACACAGGAAGCGTATGGCAGGTATGTTACACCGTGGGAGCCAAACTGTCACGTGTTAAACAGATAATAATTGATACTAAATCTGGTTTTGATTGGATATATTCTAACGCACTGGTTGGGGTCCTTGAAAAATACTCCAAGACTGTGGAATGTAAATGTAACCCCCACATATCTATGATTGGGGCTAAGAATGTCCCAAAAGCTAAAAACTTTTTAATTTTGGTTTGCTAAAGATTAAATTAACTATCTAGTGTTGAAGATTTGGCCATAAAATGTATTTGATAAAAACAAACAAAATGGACCTCCGGCCTAGCTGTACTATGAATAAAATTCATGACCGGGTCAGCCCACGCTCCTCCCGGAATAAAATATATCATACAACGTTATCCCTGGTTGATGGATCTTTATTCATGGAGGTCAGCGGCTCCTATTTTCTACTTTCACTTTGATATTGAAGATTTCCAAGACCAATTTTGTACCTCTCATGAAGCAAGCTAATAAGAATTAAGGATTGAAAAGAGCTTAAATTTTCATGGTGTGGCAAGAAAAACATACTAAAAACTCATGTCCTACCAAAGTGGGCATATTTATTCAGAAGGGTCCTTTTAAATGTCCCTATAAATTAACATTTGCTACAATCTGCATTTCATAAGTTTATTTTGTTGAACTAAAAACAGATTGGGATTGAAATCCATTTCATTAAAAACCAAGCAAGGAGGTGTGGGGACACCTGACATAGTAGAATATTACAATGCTACTAGAATTACTTATGCAATTGTTATGCAGAATAAAAGTTCACATCAAGAAATGTGGCATTATATAGAGGAGGATAGAGCTGATGCCAGGGACTTAGTAGATCTTTTTTTGGCAGACAGATGGTAGAAGATACAAACTGTGGTGAAAACAAACTCACTGATACTAAAAAAATATTTTCTCTAATTTCCCTACATTTCCCACTCAGTTGCTGTTTATTGTTTATTGAATACACCTCCTCGTCTGGCAAAACTGATCTCCTTGATGTATGACTTAGTTTTGAATGATAGTTTGAGATTAGGAAATGTTGACACAGAGGCACAAAAGAATGAATGAATGAATATACAGTACATTAAATACCAAATACATAGATTACAAAAAACAAACACTAATTATTTATTATAAAATATTACTATAGCCTATGAGGCATAAGATAATAGAAGATAAATGAAAAAAGGACAAGTAACGTGTAACAAAAAAAGTAGACTGCATCTCCTTCCAAATGGATACTATTTTTTTTTTTTTTACTCAACTGAATCCTAAGTACAGTTTATGGAGATATGGCCTTCTATGCATATTTGGGCTAAATTAGGAGTATGCATAAATACAATGCTATTTAATGCACAATAATACATGGTCTTATCAAAATTAATATAAATATTTCATATTTTTAACTACGTTTCATAAATATGTTCATTATACACTGATGATTCTGAACTGTTCTTATCAAAATATAATAGGCTTTTCTGACAAACCACTTAGCAAAAGATTTTCCAGTTTCCATGGTAACCTCAATCCTTTCTCAGTTTCAAAGTGATTTCTCATTCTAAACATGAACTAAACTGAAACTGGAAGCTGTTTATTAAGAAAGAGAGCTATGAATTTTCATTGGCACAGCTAATTATTAAAAATGTCAAACAGAATATCATCGAGTTGACTATGATCTTATTTATATGAATAAATAAACATAAACATACACAATTTTTTGCATGTACAATAACATGCAACACTGTTTGCTCAACTACCGTATTTGCTCGAATATAAGACAAGGTTTTTTTCAGAGCAAATGCTCTGGTACTTCCGCTTTCGTCACAGAAGTCCCGGCGAGCGTGCCGGGCGGCAGCAGGGGAGTCTGCGCTCGTCGCGCAGACATCCTCTGCTGCCCCACTAGCCACCAGGGACAATCGGGCAGCTGGGGGATGTCTGCACGATACGTGCAGATATCCTCCATGCTGCCCGACACGGCAGTCTATTATGACGGACCAGCTGTCCGTCATAATAGACTGCCGTGTCGGGCAGCATGGAGGATGTCTGCACGTATCGTGCAGACATCCCCCAGCTGCCCCCACTAGCCACCAGGGATCGAGGTAAGGGGGAGGGGGAGGGGGGGGGACAGAGGACACAGACAGACAAGGGGAGGGGGGGATAGAGAGAGACAAAGGGGGGGGGATGGGGGGAGGACACAGACAGACAAGGGGTGGGGGGGAGACACAGACAAGGGGAGGGAGGGGGACAGAGAGAGAAAAAGGGAGGGGGAGAGGGGAGGACACAGACAAGGGGGGGAGGGGGGAGACACAGACAAGGGGAGGAAGGGGGACAGAGAGAAAACTGGAGGGGTTATAGATAGAGACAAGAGAGAAGTTTTGGGGGGAGAGAGAGACAACGATGGGGGGGAAAGAGACAGCTGGGGGAGCGGGAGAGAGTCCGCATTGGCACATAAAAGCAAATAAAAACAAGAAATGCATTTGTATAATATAAACTTTTTATTAAATATTAAAAAGCAATTTACATATATACAAGTCAAACTTTTTTCCTATAAGGTAGTCTTATAATCAGGCTTTTAGTTTTTTTCCTAAAGGAATGTACACATTTGGGGGGGTCGTCTTATAATCGAGCAAATACGGTAAATTCTACAGTCACTGTAAATACTTTGCAATTCAATGCTGCTAAATATTGTAAACTAGTAGTACAAGGATAAACACTGGAAACACTAGGCTGATGTTTGCCAGATCGAACCTTCAGCTCACCCCACAGATTTTCTATGGGATTAAGGTTAGGCCGCTCCAGGATGTCACCAACCTGCCTTCTGCCCCTTGTGTCTGTCCATGCAGTCCTCACGCTGCAGCCAGTTATAGTTTTAAAATTCTGCACCACCATGTTTTTCAAGCCCTATGGTCTCCAACATGGCTTCCGCACTTTTTACCATGCCCCTGGGCAGTCCTAATAGCACCTAATGGTATACATTCAGCTCACTTACCCTCTCTCATTGCCTGTGTTAGCATTCTTTGCATTTTCCTGGCTTTTTAGTATTCACCTATGTGTTCCTGTGTATCTACCTTTGGCTTTCCTTGCACTACCCTCATTCTCCTGCGTCCCATGTTTTTACATCGACCTGAATATATCTACTACCTTATGCTCTCTATTCCTGACATTGGCTTTCCAGTACAGTCCTTCCGGCTCCACGGCCCAGGCTCATCCCCTGACTTCGCTTCTGAGTTTTCCTGGTGTGCTGCAGCTGTGACTATACTCTGTTCTTCTGATATTGTCCCAGCTTGGTGTCTGGAGAGTGGTAGGGGTGCAGAAACCTTTCCTTTGTGCCTGTGGCTCAACCAAAGGTAGCTTTGTTGGGGCAGACGACCTCCTCTCACCACTCAAAGTCCCAGGTTACAGATGTGTCTGTCTCCGTAAAGTCACTGTGTCAAGCATCTGCATTGCTGATTCACCTGCAGTCGTTATACAGGACCTTAATGTGCTTCTTCTTGATCCACTCCTTTGTTGCCTTAGCTGTGTGTTTTGAGTCATTGTCATGCTGGATATATATATATATATATATATATATATATATATATATATATATATACGTAAATCCAAGACAGGTGCACTCAGCTAAGCAGTCCACTATAGGATAAATCTCCCAGGTGCCATACAGCATACTCCATACACAAATCCAACAGGAAAAACACGCACTCACGGGTCCAGAACGTGGACCGAAACGTCGACTTCTTATGTATGATTAACTTGAGTATCGACCAAAACAATGAAGTTTTTCTGATCAAGACCCGTGAGCGTGTGTTTTTCCTGTTGGACTTATATATATATATATATATATATATATATAAGTCCATAGATTGTGAAAAGCACAACACTAGATTGATTGTAATATGTAAATCATGTTATCTTATGTGTTCTTCAGGTCTAAGGTTGAAAGGAGGTGCTCCAAAGGTCAATAAAAAAAAAAAATATTTGGCAAGGGAAATTTCCTTGTTACAGCTTTAAGCATTTCACAAGGAGGCTTGGGTATTCCAATTATGGACGTATATGATTGGGCTAGTATGATATCACAGGCTACAGCTACAAAGAAACTGGAATCTGATGGTATGCAATAGGATTCAAGATGTGGGCTCTTTTGGTCACGCTCATTGAATTTCATAAAATAGGGACAAAACTAAATGTTTGGTTTTGGACCATGTTCTGAATATGTGGCATTAAATAAGGGGTCAGATGTATTTTAAAAAATTGGTTATGAGTTTTCTACCCCATCACTAGTTAATACTAATAACCCGGATATTGACCTTTAGGTCCTGGTTAACAGTCGGATTAACACGTATTGATGATTTAATAGAAAATGAAGGCCTTAAATCTTTTGAAAAAATGAAACAGAGAATAATTTATCTGAGGGTAATAATATGTTAGCAAAACATGCCCAACTGATTAGGGAAATGAAAACAGAAGTTAAAATTGGAGCGACTGATTGATGGCAAAAATATCTTTCATTGGTAATAGACCAAGATAATTGGTTACGTTCTTTGCACCCTTGTGAATAAGTTAATTCATGGTTTAATTGAGGTTCACTATAAGAATTCTAGCAATTGTTTATGGTTCCTAATGAATTGATGAAAATGAGCAGATAACAATGTTTACTGGAGATGCGGTTGTGCAGGAGGAGATTTAGCACATGTGGGCTGGGAGTGTCCCTGATTAAACTATTTTAGGAAATTATTGAAATTAAGAAATTTAAGAAATTCTAATGGTTACTCAACACTCCAAAGTTGTAGTAATCCATTGTGCATTTATTTTTAAAGTGAAACAGTAATGCAACAAGTGATGAAGATGATACACTTTACGCTTTTTGCATTTTACCAACACATAATCAAAAGCAGAATGTATCCTCTGTCTAGAATTGGTGGCATTTTTGTTTCACTTTGAAAATAAAGTACTTTTGATTACTACAACTTTGGAGTGCCGAGCAAACATTATATTCAACATTATAAGATGACTTCAAATTATGCCTTCATCAGGAATCAGAAACGGACAATCAAATTGTTATGATTAACATGTTAATGCCGGATGGTTTGTTTGCCCTTAAAGGGACACTACCACTTACATAAGATGTAATTAGATAACCTGGTCATTTAAAACAAATATGTATACAAAATCATATGCTACTGGGATTTTTTTTATATTATTGAATTAATTGCATATAAAAGGAAAAATAAAATTAGATGTTTATCTCCTGGATCCATTTTGTGAATATTTCCCATGATGCAACATCGTCCAAAATCTTCCAGCCAGTCTCATTTTACAACTGTGGCCAAAGCCTGCATAATGATGTCATAAGATACTCCGCTGCTCTCTTACTGGCTGATGTGTATCATAGTGGGAGGGACTAGGTGGCTGTGTACAACTTTTTTTTTACCTGTCTTCCAACAAAAATAGAGGAGATTAACTGTAACGATCTGCTTGGATTTGAACCCTGACTCCTGTGTTTGCTGCTGCATTCTCCTGTTCCAGGCACCGCCTGCTGGTTTTATTAACCTCATGTAGCAGTAGTGGCTATCTCTCTGAATTTATCCTGTCATTCACCTACTGCTCAGGTGTGGGTTGTTGCTATGCGGAGCCCTGGGACTACATAAACCCCATCCTCCCAGCAATCAGAGCTGGTACCTTTTGTCTGCTAGCTTGTATATCGGATTCCTGTTTATATTGTTCCTGACTAATCTGCTATCTCCAGTCCATTGACTTTGGCTTGTTCCTGACGATCCTGTTCTAACCAGTGCTTTTACCTTAATGCCACAAACTACCACAAGGTATGAGCCGGCTCCACTTAGTGATACTAGTCAAGAGGGCGGGTGCTCCACAACGCTGATCCAGTTTGTAAATTCAGTAAAAAGTAGAAAAATAAGTGTGCACTCCACTGTCCGATAAATACCAATGAAAAGTGCTTTATTTAGTGCAAAGACGGACCAAGTAAAACACACAGACTGTGGAAGGAAGGCCACCTTTCACGTGTTTCCATGCTTAATTATAGTCCTTTGACCTTGGCTTGTTCCTGATGATCCTGCTTCTCTCCAGTCATTTGACCTTGGCTTGTTTCTGACGATCCTGCTTCTCTCCAGTCCTTTGACCTTGGCTTGTTCCTGACGATCCTGCTTCTCTCCAGTCCTTTGACCTCAGCGTGTTTTTGACTATCCTGCATCCTAGGCCCTGCTTACTCCCTGCCTGGCTATGACCTGTGGGAAATCTAACAAGGCCTCTGCTTGTGGGTACTCAAAGCCAGGGGCTCCACCCAAGGTGGAGAGTGCTTACCCTGCGCAGGGCTTTGAATTGCCCACTACCCCTGCACCGCGACTCTAGCCCATCTCGGAACAGCCGTCCGTTACATTAACCTGATCAAACAGGATCATAACTCTGCCCCCTTGTGATTTAATAGTTACATGATCCTCCCATTCAATGCAGGTCTGTGATTCCCAGACCCAAAGTGAGAAATTTGTGCTGTAAAGTCATTAGGGTGTGGCACCCAAAAACACTATATTTTACAAAATGGAGGCACCCTGTTACACTTGCTTAGTTACATATTTTATTAAATACAGTCACATAACAAAAACAAAAGACATATCTGAAATCAACAATACAAAATGAAAATAAAAAAAACCTTTTCATTTTTTGGTGGGTGTCCCTTTTAAGAACACACTGGTGGAGACCTGATCAGGGTCTTAACCCCGTGGGCCCCTGCCACAAAATTGCAATACCTTGTGACATCACGAGGTATTTGTAGAAAATTCACTTTGAGCGCCAGTTACATTTATCCTGTCAGACTGAGGCCACTGACAGCGGGATACCACCCCAGTTCCCGCGATGAGCTGTTAAACATAAGACGATCTATGGCGTCTTACAGCAGGAGTGTATCCGAGAGGTCGACGGCAGCAGCAAATTCAGCATCAGTCACTCACTCTGTTACCAATCTGACCAGCACAAAAGTATAACTTTGCCTACTTTTCATGCTGGTTGAATTGGTAACAGAGTGAGTAACTGATGCCGAATTCGCTGCATAGGCCTCTCGGATATATTTAATGTATTACCAGGGTTTGTGTGCTCTCTGTTTGGAGTACACAAACCCCTGAAATACAGTGCAGGACCGTGCTAGGTGTGCGGGTCACAACTAGCACACAGAGAGCATACGCGCCTGTCTTACATTTGAGACAACAAGGTCCTATGGATGGGGAAGGGTTAAGATAAGTGCAATGCACACTAATAAAAATCATTGGGAGGGTGCAGAAGAATTGGATTGGTGGAAGACTTAATCTGGAGATTATTCTTTGGTTAAATCATAACAAATATAAAGATAAGGCCAAGTGTTTGGTAAGTACTACAATAATTTAATTAATGGATTGGTATTCTCTTAAAGGGAAATATTATGTGAAAGATAAAAGTGTTAACATTGTACTCAGATTTTTTGAAAGAGTTACAGCCTTGCCCTACCCCTTAAGCTTGGTAAAGTAAGGGAAGAGGATGAACATAGGTGGGAGAAGAACTGGAATTTAGTAAGGAAGAATATCCCAAGCCTGAATCTCCAAGATCATTTTTAAGATCATAAATAAATGGTTTTGGGTTCCCCAGTTTTTCCACATGTTGAATCCAGGAGAATATGTGGTTTGTTGGAGATGTGGTAAAGAAATAGGCTCATAGATCCAGTTATGATGGGTGTGCATTAACATTAGGGAATGTTGGGTATTTGAATGCATCTCTCCAATAGTTGGCAAATAAATCCCCTCAAAAGGCCCTGATGCAATTTGATTTATTATTTATCAATAGTGGATGGTCTAGGTTTGCATATCCGAATAGCTATGAAGTTGATCATTGAGAGGAAATAGAGACAGAGTGGCAAAATTGCATGAGAACAAAAAAAAAAAAACATTATGGAAAAAGGTTGATTTTGCAAGTATGGGTTGTAAATGGAAATATGATAAAATATGGAACAATTGTAAAAGATTATATTATTAAAAGAATGGTTGACTGTCCACTTCCGGAGTCTTACACCACAGAGATGTCTGGCCTCCATAGTAATGTGTATTGTTTGTGATATTTACTATATTATATTGTGTGATTTATTAAACATAGGTTCCTTGTTTAAAAGTGTTCTTATGTATATGAATTGTTTTATGTTGTCTTTTTTTATATTATGAAGCAAAAAAGATTAATACAATATTTAAAAAAAGATGTAACAACAATCCATCAATCATTACATTGGAAAAGTAACCTCAGATTAAAAGGCTCCTGGATACTTTTCTTAATTAAACAGAACATAGAGGGATATGTATGTTAGTATAGGTATTAATATGTATTTGGTACTTGTTGATCCAAGGAGAAATCAGATTGCCATTTGCAGTCAAGGAGAAGAATTTAGAAATACTGAAATAAGGATATTTTGCCTTCTTTTGGATCAGCACCAGCAAAACAAGGAATAGGAAAAAGGTTGAGCTTGATGGAGGCAAGTTTTTTTTCTAGCCCAAACTGTTATGTAACTATTATTTGCAATAGACTGGTTCCCTGATAAAGATGTTTTTATTCCTGAATTATCTATTTATAATAGCCCCTTTGCCTGGTAAGATTCCTATTTTATCTATTGGTTAGGAATCTTCAATTACAAAATCTGGGTCTTCCTGTCAAAAACTCAAGCACAGAAAGGTAATGATTTACCAATGTGGGATTTATTCACACAGATTCATAACAATAGGATAGATTTCAGCTTGCAGAACATAGCGTGGTATAAAGCATGGGTATGCTCAAGGATCTGTAACTTTGCGTATTGGCCATATTCTCCACTTGTCTGGTTCTATATTATTGTTTATATGGCATATACACTATATTTGATCCATTGCACTTTTGTATTGTGACAAAATTTTGCTATATTGTGTATTTATAATAAAGTATATATCTTTTACTCTAAGGACATGCATTAGTCTTCTATTCCTTGTTCTTTTCATGGTGCACAGTATAAGGACCGAGCCAGTGCTATTTGCACCCCACAAAGCTATATAGTTTGACCTTTCATTGTTTGTTTGCTCTCCTTTCTTATTTGTTTTGGTAATATACATGGCCAAGGATAGTGACCTTTAAAGGAATATTAGACCTTGTTTAACCCTTGCTTCCTTGACGGAAACAAGGGTTAAACAAAACATGTCCCGGGACTTTTAAGTAACAGATACATGCGGATTTACTATCTGCTGTGTCTCAGGTGTGAGACACAAGACATGTGCAAAACTAAAATTTTCGTTTCGTTTTCGTCCATTCGGACGAAAATGTTATTTATTTCGTCTAAAACAAATTTCGTTCATTACTGCATTCGTTTCAGACGAAATTCGTTCATTATTTTCGTTTCATTAATTTTTCTTTGTTCGTTTTATAGAATACAATGTAATACTATTGGCTTTCTATAAACCGAACGAGAGCCCCATTCATAAGAAATTCTTATGAATGGGGCTCTCGTTTGGTTCATAGAAAGGCAATAGTACTACATGTTTTCTATAAGCCGAAAGTCTATAAACCGAACGTTCGGTTTATAGACTTCCGGATTATGGAATACATGTAATCCTATTGCTATTCTATAAACCGAACGTTCGGTTTATAGAATAGCCATAGGATTACATGTATTATATAAGCCGAAAATGTCTATAAACCGAACGTTCGGTTTATAGGCTGTCGGCATTTAACTATACAGAGACAGAGTCTCCATTCATAAAATTATGAATGGAGACTTTGTCTCCGTGTAGTAAAATGCCGACAGCCTATAAACCGAACGTTCGGTTTATAGGCTGTCGGCTTATGGAATACATGTACTCCTATTGCTATTCTATAAACCGAACGTTCGGTTTATAGAATAGCAATAGGGATACATGTATTCCATAAGCCGACAGCCTATAAACCGAACGTTCGGTTTATAGGCTGTCGGCTTATGGAATACATGTATTCCTTTTGCTATTCTATAAACCGAACGTTCAGTTTATAGAATAGCAATAGGGATACATGTATTCTATAAGCCGACAGCCTATAAACCGAACGTTCGGTTTATAGGCTGTCGGCATTTCACTACACGGAGACAGAGTCTCCATTCATAAAATTATGAATGGAGACTTTGTCTCCGTGTAGTAAAATGCCTACAGCCTATAAAACGAACGTTCAGTTTATAGGCTGTGGGCATTTAACTACACGGAGACAGAGTCTCCATTCATAAAATTATGAATGGAGACTTTGTCTCCGTATAGTTAAATGCCGACAGCCTATAAACCGAACGTTCGGTTTATAGGCTGTCGGCTTATGGAATACATGTATTCCTATTGCTATTCTATAAACCGAACGTTCGGTTTATAGAATAGCAATAGAAATACATGTATTCCATAAGCCGACAGCCTATAAACCGAACGTTCGGTTTATAGGCTGTCGGCTTTTAACTATACGGAGACAAAGTCTCCATTCATAATTTTATGAATGGAGACTCTGTCTCCGTATAGTTAAATGCTATTGTATTCTATAAACCGATTCTATTTCGGCTTATAGAATGCAATAGTACTACGAATGGACGAATGAACGAATGATTTTCGTTTATTAACCATTCGTTCATTCGGCTTTCGTTAGCTTAGCATTTTCGTTCTTCGTTTTTCGGACGAATGGACGAAAATGCTATTTTCGGACGAAAATGCACTCGTCCGAAAACGACTGCACATGTCTATGAGACACAGCAGCTCCTGGTTGTTGAATGCTGACAACGTCAGCACGTGCACAGCCAATGCTCTTGCCCCACTCTGACTTCCGAATGCGAGGGTCTCTCGCTGCTAGCACAGAGAGAGACCCTCACTTTTGCATGGGATTAGCAGTGGGGACCTAGTTAAGGTATGCGCTAGCAGAGAGAGCCGGTCTCCAACCAGACGGCTGCCTGCTTCCTATGGTACTATCAAAAGTACACGCCAGTTTATCCTCATATTAGGGACAACTTAAATTTCACTTGTGATTCTATATAAGAAGCACAAGTGAAAAATAACGTTTAGTGTCCCTTTAATTGCACACCACTACAAAATTAATGTGTTTTGACCTAGACAGACCTTATCAATCATATAGCATAGAAGAATCCATGCTTAACCCCACATTGGTCCAGCTAGACAAATCTCTTTAAAACCTCTTTATATGACAAGTATTTATCTCTAAGACTGTCACTTTATTTGAACTTTCTTTGGGACCTTATGATCATTAAGTTGTTACTTTTGTGTCCATTAACCTTTTTTAATTCTGGATGCATTTGGGATTCTAATCTTTCCTAACCTAATTATTTTTGCACAGTGTATTAATGATGTTTATACTTTACACCATTGGTGTCTAAGGCAGGATTTTCTAAATTACATTTGTCAAGTCTCTCCTGTTGCAGAGGTTTATGTCTGTCCCCACACAAACAGATGGCTTGTCCATTAGCACAGGTGGATCCATCAGAAAGTAACTGACTGATCAGCTTGTAGTCATGTGAAAAACTACAGGAGTCCTACATTGCCTAAGCTGGAATGGTGTGGAAAGTAACTTGGAGAAGTGCATACAAATGATCATCGTCTGTGCTAGGAAGCAAATATTTAGGACTCAATATACATGTGAATTGTAGCCAGTTGCTAATAACTTTGCTGATATCAATCATTGTGCAACCAACACTGTGTGTTTGCTGATATCCATTTTGCAGATGGCTAGTCTTTAAGATTGTTTTGTTTCTGGATTATATGCCTTTGCAAAGGTGAAATAATTAAAATAGCAAATTACTTCTTTTTTTTTGTTTCCAGAAAATTATAATGAGACCGCTAGGCAGCATGACAGGGGGCTGTTGTGGCCAAATAGAATGGTTGGCAGAGTTGCATCGATTGCTGTAATATATCATAAGCCACCAGCAGTTAGAAGCATTAAACAATCTAATAATATCCGTTGCAGATATTTAAATAAGACATCAATATGTAACATTCAAATCTTGTACCGTAAGCAAATAAAAATTGCTCGTCACCCCACAATCATGTTTCAACCTGTCACAGCCTGCAGCTGAGAATGTCATAATTAGGTGAACATGCTTTTTCTATGGCAGACCTCATATTATCTGAAGTGTCAGAATTGTCTTGAGATGACATGAAGAAATGCTGCTTTGTACTTCAGGATACAATGATGGTTGGACAGCCATTAAATAAAACTGCTATGGATTTTTCAAATGAAGGAAATGGTCTTGGACAGCACTACTATTGCATTGAATGCATTTAATATGAAAAATGTGTACATGGGAATTATAATATGAAATCGAAAAAGCTAAATTAGTCCCAAAGGATTCAATATTCTAAAAGGATTAGTATAATTGCCAATTTGGTGATGCAATAAACAGTTTTCATGGGGCAGTACAAAACGTTTGTTTGGCGTAGCATCAAACACAGCAGATACTTAAATATTCTGTTAACTAATTTTGCTATACTTGAAAAAGAGATGATTGAGTTTGTCAGCTATTTGTGTACATGCATTCTCACTGTAACATGTTTGGTGGATATTCAATGGTTTGGGAAAATTGCATTCCAAAGAAGCCTAACAGAGAGACCTTTAACACCAATAGAGACAACCTTCTGTTGGTGAGATAGGTAAGTGGGCTAATGTACCAACTATATAAATTGTGCAATCTTCAGGGCTGCAGGTTTAATTTCTGTTATGTTTAATATTCATATAGGGACCATAACCCACCAATACTCAAGCAGGAAGCCCAGTTGTGCTGAGCAGGTGCAAAGAGAGGGTTAGGGGTACTGTCAATCATAGAGCGGGGTGTTTACCCTCATTAAGGAATAGGCTAAAAGTTTAAAGAGCCCAGCAAAGAAACCCAATAGCTGGGAACTCACTTGTCATCCGTGATTAGGGAACAGAATCTTGCTCAATGGCAATTTTAACTCACAGCAATCCCCAGAAAAGGACGGTGAAATCTACCAGGTGTAAACAATCTCTAAAAAAGTGAACCCAAACTTAGTGAACCCAGTTGACATGTGGTTACATAATATTGTAGGGAAGAGTGCTAAATGATTGCCTGGTTTGTTTAATATATAGTGTATGGAAGAACATTTAATGGTATAAATATAAATGCATATACAAAAGCACTAAGTCCATATTTAGGTTCTGTTGTTTTCTTCCACCAGTGTAAAACTGCACAATCTTGCCACAACTTCTACCAAGTACATGTACCTCTAGAACCCATTTAACAAGTATTATACTATTCAACCCAAACTGTAAGCTACTGGCAAACTAGAAGATTACTATAGATTGCAGGGTCTGGTAGTTAGTATCCTGTTATATACACACCATCATTGTATAATGATACAATTGTAATTGTTACAAAATAAGAAGGATGACAAAAATGGCTCAGGAAGACACCTTACAACAATCATAGCAACAGTTATATGGCATTCAACCACTTCTAAATGATACAGAGATTAAGCTCAGTGAAAGCAAAAAAAAAGCTTCTTGTTGGGACCCCTTAATATTGGAGTACTTTGATTCAGTGGTGAACTAAGTACCATATAAAGTGATGGTATATACTATATAAAATGATAATCTCCAATGTGTTCATTACAGGTTTTGTTTATATAGCGCTAATGAAAACTGTAGTTTTAAGAGAATATGCAACCTGTTTAGCAAGTGAACATTGATTCCTTTGTGTATTGTATATAAAATGTGTGACCTTATCAGACACTCACAGCATTTTGTACATCCCAAATGTGGTTTTACATAATTTTATTTGCTAAGATTTGCATGTCAGCACATATGTAATATGCTAATGTTACTTTTACTATTTAATTAGGTTTCTGGAAAAGTCAGTTATGTAAGCATTGAGGATTGAGTGTAATATTTTCTGCATTGAGGCTAGAAGGTCATCCACCATGTGCAGTTTTACTTCACTAAGCATGTCATAAGGATTATAAAAAATTTAAAAAAATGATAACTGTATGGTTTCTGATACCCTGCTGGCCCATGTCTCCCATTTTTAAAATGTTATATATACACATTTATATATATATATATATATATATATATATATATATATATATATATATATATATATATATATATATATATATAGATATATATATATATAGATAGATATATATATATATATATATATATATATATATATATATATATATATATATATATAGATATAGATATAAACAGTAAAACCTTAAAAATGTGTTGGACACAAAGCGATCATTATTTGTTATATATAAAGTAACATCATATTCCGTTGACTAAACCATGGGGTAAGGAGGTAGGCAGTTGAAACCACAAAGTTAAAAGAAGTGTCAGTAAAAGGGTAAAAATTGCAGTAGGAAAAAGCAATTCTTGGAAAACCAGAATGAAGGACACAATGAGTATCCATTTGCAAGAATGACTATACAGCAAGATTATACAGCTATACCAATGGTAGTTGAAAACTTAATTGGAGTAAGGGTAGATGGCTGAAGGACAGCAGGTAATCATTAAGTCGATATGCTCCATGAAGAAGTCATTGTTTAGGATTTTTTATTTATTAAGATCTGGAATGTAGAGTCTATATTGGGTCAATATGTATGGGAAAGTTAAATAGAGAAGGTACTTAGGATACAGAGTTGTAGGCATAATGGAGTAAAACATGGTGGGAGCAGAACAGAGTAGTACAGTGCAACTGAACAGTATTTTGAAAATCCTGTATTATTTGTTATTATTTAATTATCCTGATGTAGACAGGAAATCTGTCCTTTGTGAAATTAGTGCTCAGATTGAGCCAAGCTTTTGTTTTTCTTTTCTTTTTTTATTTAATGCTTTGAAAAATAAACTCCCTGTCAATTGACTTTTTTGCCTTATCAAAATAAACCTGCACAAACTTTAAGAACTGTGGTCTCTATGATACCCTAAAACAGTGGTTATCAAACCAGCCCTCCTTCAAAAAGGATTTAACGGTTCACCCAGTTGTGTTTGAATAAGCATATGTATAAAACCACAAAAGGGTTAATTATTGGTATACTGTAAATAGGTTGCCATCCATATGCAACATGTACCAAAAAAATTAAAAGCATAAAGTTATCTGTTTATATTTAGAGTATGATGTTTCTCAAAAATGGGGATAGATAAGGCATTAAACAAAAATGTGTTACTTTACATTGTGTGCAATACTAAAGGTGAAAAATACAATTATTGGAAACATGGTTATATATATATAGTGATTTATTCCACCAGGAATATAGTCCTCTGGGGTAGTGATTCTCAAATCGCCATCACCCTTTCTCCAATAGACCAGGATTTATGGATTAACCAGTTGTGTTAAATAAGGATATATAAAAGGAATATTGATATGGGAACCACTGTTTTCGATTTAAAAAAAACCTCAAAAACAATAAAATCCATTAAGTTCAACTTTCAGCATCTTCCTTTTACAGTTTTTATTAAACACAACTAAGTAATCCCTAAAACCTGAACTGTTGGGGAACATGAGGACTGATTTGAGAACCAATACCCTAGAGGGTCATATTTTTTCCCATCCAGGGAGAGCCACCTGGTGGAAAACCTCACAATATAAACAGAACCATGTTTCCATTTAAAGTATTTTTCCACATTTTAGAGACATCCAACTCTAATGTAAACATAATGTTTATTTTTTACATGTTTGGCACTTGGATATTGATGGCAGATATACATCAGGTTACATTTACACTATACCAACAATTAGTGCTCCAGTGGTTTTGTTGACAGAAACATAACAATACTCATATATTTTAAAATTAAAAAAAGGTATCTGTGTTCAACGCTGGTTTCTAAAACATAGAAACATAGAAACATAGAATGTGTCGGCAGATAAGAACCATTCGGTCCATCTAGTCTGCCCAATTTTTTTTTTTTTGAGTACTTTTATTAGTCCCCCGTTCCCGGTCTTATAGCTAGGATAGCCTTTTGTCTATCCCACGCATGCTTAAAATCCTTGACTGTGTTTACCTCTACCACTTCTGCTGGCAGGCTATTCCATACATCCACTACCCTCTCAGTAAAGTAATACTTCCTGATATTACTTTTAAATCGTTGCCCCTCTTATTTAAGACTATGTCCTCTAGTTGTGGTAGTTTTTCTTCTTTTAAATATACTCTCTTCCTTTACTGTTATGTATTTAAATGTTTCTATCATATCCCCCCTGTTACGTCTTTCCTCCAAGCTATACATGTTAAGATGCTTTTACCTTTCCTGGTAAGTTTTATCCTTCAACCCATGAACCAGTTTAGTAGCCCTTCTCTGAACTCTCTCCAAAGTATCAATATCCTTCTGGAGATACGGTCTCCAGTACTGCGTACAATACTCCAAGTGAGGTCTCACCAGTGCTCTGTACAATGGCATGAGCACTTCCCTCCTCCTACTGCTAATACCTCTCCCTATGCAACCAAGCATTCTGCTAGCATTTCCTGCTGCTCTATTGCATTGCCTACCTACCTTCAAGTCCTCTGAAATTATTACTCCTAAATCCCTTTCCTCAGATGTTAAGGTTAGGACTGTACCAAATAGTCTATATTCTGCTTTTGGGTTTTTACGCCCAAGGTGCATAATCTTGCACTTGTCCACATTAAATGCCAGTTGCCACTGCTCTGACCATTTTTCTAGTTTAGCTAAATCATTTGCCATTTGGCTTATCCCTCCATGAATATCAACCCTGCTGCAAATCTTTGTATCATCAGCAAAAAGGACTTTGGATGTATCCCTTCAGGTCCCATCGACTTATTTGTCTTTACTTTAGACAGCTGAAGTAAAACCTCTTCCTCTGTAAACTTACATGCATCAAAAGACTCATTAGTCTTTTTCCCTAAATGAGGTCCCTTACCCTCATTTTCATTTGTAAAAACTGAACAAAAATATTCATTAAGGCAGTCTGCTAAGCCTTTATCCTCTTCTACATAGCATCCTTCTTTTGTTTTTAATCTAACTAATCCTTGTTTTACTTTCCTTTTCTCATTTATGTATCTAAAAAATGTTTTATCCCCCTTTTTCACTGACTGGGCTATAGTCTCTTCTGTGTGTGCTTTGGAAGCTCTTATAGCTTGCTTTGCCTCTTTCTGCCTACTCTTATAGATCTTTCTATCTTCCTCACTCTGAGTATTTTTATAATTACTAAATGCTAGCTTTTTATTTTTTACTATTTTAGCCACCTCTGCAGAGTACCACAGTGGTTTCTTCAATTTTTTGCTCTTACTGACAAGCCTTATGCAATTTTCTGTTGCCTTCAGTAGTGCAACTTTTAGATAATCCCATTTCTCCTGGACTCCATTTAAATTGCTCCAGTCTGATAATGACTCCTTCACATCTAATCTAATTTTAGAAAAGTCTGTTTTTCTAAAATCTAAAACTTTTGTTTTTGTGTGGTGTGACTGCATCACTGTTCTTATATTAAAGCACACTGTCTGGTGATCACTAGATCCTAAACTTTCACCTACAGTAATATCTGATAACAAATCTCCATTTGTGAACACTAAGTCTAGTATGGCCTGCTTTCGAGTTGGCTCCTCCACTACTTGATTTAGAGATAATCCCAGTAGGGAGTTTAGGATATGCGTACTCTTGGCGCAAGTAGCTGTTTTGTATTTCCAGTTCACATCAGGAAGATTAAAGTCACCCATGATGATCACTTCTCCCTTCATTGTCATTTTAGCTATTTCCTCAACTAGTAGATTATCTAACTCCTCTATTTGTCCAGGGGGCCTATTAATCACACCTACCCGAGTTACCATATGATTACCAAATTCTAATGTAACCCAAACTGACTCTATGTTCGCCTCACTAACTTGTATTACGTTACATTTTAAGCTATCCCTCACATACAAGGCCACCCCTCCCCCTTTTTTACCTTCTCTGTCTTTTCTATATAAAGAGTACCCTGGTATTGAAATGTCCCAGTCATGTTTTTCATTATACCATGTCTCAGTAACAGCCACTAAATCTACATTCTCAGTTGCCAATATTGTCACAAGTTCATGGATCTTATTCCCTAAACTGCGAGCTTTTGTAGACATGACCCTAAGCTTATCATTTTTCAGCACACTGACTACAGGTAACTTCTGTACCTTTTTTGGGGGGCAATTGGATTGATGTTTTATCGCCATTTTGCCCCCCTCTTTTAGTTTAAAAACCTCCTAGCAAAACCTCTGAACTGCTCACTGAGAACATTTGTTCCCTTTTGAAAAAGATGCAAACCATCTTTTTTGTACAGTTCCTTTCTATCCCATAGTGAACTTCCATGAGAAACAAAGCCAAATCCTTGCTCACGACACCATTCTCCAAGCCACAAGTTGAAGTCCCTAATACGCATCCGTCTATCATTCTGAATGTTATGCACAGGCATAACTTCAGAAAAAGACAGTGTGGACACAACCTTCCGTATATCATTGGCAAGAACACGAAAAGCTTCCTTCACCTCTGAAACCTCATTGCAAGCCAAATCATTTGTCCCTAGATGAACCAGTACATCCAATTCTCCTTCCTGATTTGCTTGCTTAACAATATTAGAAATACGCCTCCTGTCTCTGCGAGCAGTAGCTCCAGGAAGACATCTCACTAAGCCAATACTGTCCAACTCTGCACCTCTTATGACAGAATCGCCCAACAACAACTGCTTTCTATCAGGCCTCACCTTCTCCTTGCACACCTTAGCCACATAGGAGAGTGGTTCCTCAAACTCTGCGTCTGAGCCTGCCTCCACAACACCACTGCACTCTGCAAGTGCTGAAAATGAATTCTGGACAGCCACAGACTGCGGGACATGCCTTTTATCCACAACTCTAAGCCTACCAGATCCAACAGTAATCCACCTGCCATTCCTAGGAAGCCTCTGCGGCAATGGCCTCTGTGGCAGTGACTTCGCAACAGTCTCAGCCCGAATTTGTTTTACAGATAAATTACAAATCTCGGACTTTAAAAATGCAATCTCCTGCTGCAATCTTGAGAACTGTCTACAGATTAGACAGCCTCCAAACCTCCAAAAAATGGAATGTGAAACAAATGCAGAACAATTATCACAGTAAACCAAATCTGCCATTTTAAGAATTTAAATCAGACTACCTCCCGAGTATCTCCAGAATATCTCTTAAATATACTCTTTGAAAAGCAGCTCTTAGAAGAGCAACCAAGCTATTAAAAAACACTCAGATTACAGCCCTCAAAATAGTTAGTTGGACTTTTTTGCTTCATTAGAATGTAATATCAATTGTTGCTAAAGTGAGTTTGTTCTGTCTGATGCTTTCAGAGTAGCAATAGTTATCGCAGAATACCATTAGATGTTTTTATTGAATTCATGTTTGTAGTTGATGTATTACTTCTGGCAAAAAGTTCACAATTTGAAATGCACAGGTATCAAATTAATAACCAAAGATTAATCAGAACTATGCATCCAGCAAAGAAGCTTCTGTAATTTGAGATTGTGAACTTTTTTGCCCTCTCTATTCTATCATCAACCTATGTTATTTTATTTAAATGACTCTAGCTTGCTTCATTTGCAATTTACAGGTTTAAATGATAGTTAAGTTTTGTATATGATCATTACAATTTAGATAAATTTTTTAAGTTAATGAAGTATAACATTAAATTGCTTTATGCCAATGTATGATTCTCCATATTAAAAATATAGTCAAATTATGAAGAGTTTGGAACATCCATTATTAGTTAACAATTTCCATAACCTATTATTAGTAGTCAAAATTACATTGCTATTTTTTCACATATACATGGCTTGTAAAAATAACTACGATTGCTGGCAACATTTTAATTTACTGGCAAAACTAGCTAGATTGCATCCAATTTTTTTACATCTTCTTAGCATAATGTTTGGCAAGGTATGCCAATTAGTGGTTAGAGAACGGAACAGATTAATTAAATCTTTTGGCAATAATTTTCTGGAAGATTAATTTTTCTAGACTGCCAAAAGCTATGTTAAAACTTTAACAAGGCATGTGTAATGGGAAGTGTGGCTGTTAATACCATCTGGTTTACTAATATGATTGTGTAATAAGTGACACTGAGCATTTTGTATGTTTAAAGCAGTTATTTTGTCATAAATTGTTTCATTTAATGTTCCATAATTTGTTATTGCTGAACAAAAAGGTCAAATATATCAAAGATAAATAAGCAATATTGTAGTACTAGTTGCTACAAAGAAGTACTGCTAGTAGGTAGGAAATAGGGTATAAGCCTAGAGAAAATGTATAAACAATGAGCCAAAAGAAAACATACATTTTTTAATTACTATTGAGATAAAAAAAAAAAGGTTTTTGAGCTTAAGAACAACACAGTTACAAAATCACATGTATGCTCTGGATATGGAACACATATTATAAGTGCAAGCAAATAATGCACTGGTGACCATTTAGGCAAGAATCCCTGATTTAAAAAAACATGCGCTAAAAAAAAAGAGAATCTTTTTTAATGACAGCTGCTTTCCCTATGGTGGTTAGAGGTCATATATATTAATTAACCCAGGTTCAGGATTAGGGATCACAGATTAGGGTTCAATGTGACCAGGTAGTACTTGTTAGGGACTGCTGGTAGGTGAGTAGAAATAAACAATTGTTGAAACACAGACTGAGTAAATGATAGGCATAGCAGCGGAAAAGATAGTGATGGCAATAGCCACTTAAATCTAAACTAACTAAAAAACCTAGACTAAGTCAAATCCAGCACCGGAGTTTGACTTATAAAAAAAAGACAGGTTCGAATTTTCCCACCTCAGTTCAGCACCTAAGTTTGACTTAGTCTCAAAAATTACTTCAATCATTTCACCTCCCATTAGGTTCAAACCTGTTTTTTTTTTTTTCTAAATAAAACTGGGGTGCAGAATTTGACTCACTCACAAAATGAAGGTAGACTTCCAAAATGGAATTTTAGTGAATAGATCCATAATAGTTAGGGAGAGGTGGCAGCCAAAACATCCTTTCTTACTGCTCTGAACTTACTTCTACTCAGGATGAAGTACATGTTCTCTTTGAGAACAAAGAGTCACTTGCACACATTACATTTTTCCAAGACTTCATCTTAATTTTATTGGTACACATAGTTAAAGTCTAACTTATACGTACACATTCCAACTCCTGAAAGAAATCCTGAACTGCATCTCAACTTCTCAAGATCCATCTGGTAATGAATAATGGGCTATTTATTCAATTATAATCATTTTTTGTGGACTATAATTAGTCTATCTATATTGGCAAATATATTTAATCCACATTCAGGGACATATCTTTAGCTTGATACTGTCTATTTTCCAACTGCAGAAGGAAACTAGATAAATTCCCTTATATTATCAAGAATTGTAGTTAATCTGCCAATATAGTTAATAACATATCTCCACAAAATTTAATTGATTCTATCATTCATAGCATGACTGGCTAGAAAGACTACATGCATTATTGTTGCCAGAATCGAATAAATCTATTTAATTGCCAATTGTCTATGTATGCTATATCACCATTTTGACATTTAGTAACCCAGTGATATAATCTGAGTTTCTCTAAGCAGAGAATATCTGGCACATATATATATATATATATATTGCAAGTTGATAAGGTTCCATTAAATGCATACTGCCATCTTGTGTTTAGGAATGAAACTGCACAGTCAATTGTATTTTATGTATACCTATGTGTTGTCAGCACATTTTATTGTTTTTATGTTAGTTTCTTTGGTTACCTCGTGATAATACCAATATATTTACCACAAAATATTTTGTACACAATATTTTGGAGCAGTTATTTACTTTGCAAAATTGTCCTCAACCACTCAGTACATCACAAATTATTTTTGGTGCTAAAAGCAAGAATCTTTCTTTTATCTCTGTCAGGCCCATCGTAAATCACATCATGTTTTATATTTTTGGTGATTCACAAGTATACACTGCACAAGCAGAAAGAGAGAGACTACTGGATGAAATTATTTACATTGTCAATTACACAAGCAGAAGCTGCAGATTGGGGTATTGTAATATCCACTATATATGAAAAAGCATATGGAAGATGTTCCACATTATCAGAAACACTATGATTTAAAGGCAAGAAACACTCTATGGTATGGGGTTGTTTAAAATCCCTGATGAAGGGTCAAGCTTTGATTCTTGACCTAGAAAGAAGATTCGACTGACAAAGAATTATAAGGCAGAAAGAATTCCTGAAGTGTTAAGGAGTACACAGGAGAAGCAAATTAAGAAACATGAGAAAAAAAGGAAAAAAGAGAAATATGGAAATAAAGAAAAGAAAGGAAGTAGTGCAGCATCAGATACTAAGGGAAAAGATAGACAGCAGCAAGCTATAAATGGTTCTACATATACACAGTGGAATTGTAGGCCATAATGTAGAATATTCTCGTGCCCTTTTAGAGCATATCAGAGGAAAAGAAAACAAACTTTAGACACAGATTGTGCTGAATATTATTCTTCAACTCCTGAAGGAGATGCCCCAAGATATTAAGAATATATTTGTGTAAACAATCAAGAAGCACCTGAAATAAATTGCTCTGTTCATAATAGAAGTTCCATTGTTGTGAGGATAACTTCCAGGAACCATCTCATGGTAACAGCCAAAGCTACCAGAAAGTAGAAGTGAGATGGGATAGATGCACATGAAAGATACCTTGGACACACACATAAAACATGGGAAGGAGCAGAAAAAGAGGAATGCAGGTTGAGTATCTCTTGTTGTCTAAAGGGTATATCCTAGTGCTTATACCCTCTAAAGCTGCACCCAATCTGTGCCAACAAATATCTCAGGCAATTCATTTTTGCTTATTTCTGGTGGTGGTTTCTATAGCTCACCAACCACTTCACTGTTTTGTGTATTTTTTATTTGTTTTACATAGTAACATAGTAACATAGTAATTTAGGTTGAAAAAATACACAAGTCCATCAAGTTCAACCCTTCTACCTATCATTTCAGCGTTTTGATCCAAAAGAAGGCAAAAAAACCCTAAGGAAGTTGCCTCCCAGGGGGAAAAAAAATCCTTCTTGACTCCAAAAGGGCAATCAGATTTCTCCTTGGATCAAAAAGCTCTATTATTAATGCTTATTCTATTATTAATACCCCTGTATGTTCTGCTTTTCTAAAAAAAACATCCAGACCATTTTTAAATGCATCTATTGTGGTTGATAGCACTACCTCTCTTGGCAGGGAGTTCCATAATTTTATTGTCCTTACCGTAAAGAATCCCTTCCTTTGCTGCCTATAAAATCTTGCATATTATCCAATTTGCATGTATTGACTTCTTTATATGTCTATGGGCAAAACTCTCCTCCACACTTTCAACTCAATGTTTTGTTATTCAAACCGTTCCTGAACAATTTTGCTTTGCACATTATTCTGCTTTTTGAGGCTAATGCCATCAGGGAATACCGTTTCACTGAAAGGATCCAAAGTTTCCCAGCAGAAACGTAGCCCAATGCAGCACACTGCCTACACTGACTTTCCACCTATCAGTGGCCATAATGTTATGGCTGATTGATGTGTAAATCGAGAAACCTGTAAATCTATATGACTTTACTAAAAAGATACTTGTATGGTTAGTCCTGCTAAATTCCAATAAATCAAGCTGCCATGCAGGAAATAGGGGTACTACAGCGGATGTATAGCTGGAAAAAGTCCCAGATTTCATGGGACTGTCTTATTTTTGGGGGTCCTAGCCCATCATATTTGACACTATACCAGCATGACAGTTGCCTTTGCACAGTGCCAAAACACACTTAAGTATATAAGGGTCTACTTAATAAAGAGAGAATTGCAACGAATTGAGATGAAAATTTCTAACTTTAGGCCAATGTAGCCAAGTTGGAAAAATCCTCCAATGCAGATAAATGGGAGAATTTTTTCAACAGCGCTACTCTGGCCTTAAGTCTGAAATTCCTGTCTCAGTTCCCTGCAATTCTCTCTTTATTGAGTAATTAGTTACCGGCTTTTGTTTTATATCAATTTTTAATCTAATGGGTTACCTACAATTTTCCTCCATTGATCTGCTGTTGAACAATTTTTTTATTTTTTTATTTATAAGTCTTTATTTAATTATTATTCTTCACCATACATATTAAAAAAAACAACAACAAAAAACATACACATATACATAATTACACATACAGACACAGTTCTGCCTAAAAGGGCAAAGTGCAAATCAATCACCACAGGGTAATTGCAGGTTTGTCAAATACCTCAAAAGGAGGAGGAGAGAAAGGAAGAAAAGAGAAGAAAAGGAGAAAAAAAAAAGGGGAGAAAAAGGAAAAAATTTTCACAGCCTTTACCAATTAGGCCTAGGTGTTCTAGAATTCTAACTTTTAGATGTCTTTTTGTTTGACCTACATATTGAAGTCCACACCCACATTCAATAAGATAGATAACATGCGTGGTATTACAACTGATAAAACTTCTAACCTTATATGTTTTGCCAGTTGTTTTAGAAGTAAATTCCACTCTTTTTCTAACTTGGGTGGCACAGGCCTTACAATTACCACATTTAAATAAACCATGCCCTTTTTCTTTTAACCAACTAGAACCATCTTTCTTGGATACATTCCTGATGATACTGGGGGCTAATTCCGATTTAAGGTTTGGTGCTCTTTTAAAAATGACTGTTGATCCGTCCGGAAGGATGGGGCCTAAGATAGTATCTCCCTTAATTACATTCCAATGTTTATTCAGAATATGTTTGATGGAAGGAGCAGATATATTATATTCTGAGATGAAAGATGTCCCGTAATCTATTGGTTGGGATTTAAATTTCCTTTGTTGTGGTGGTAATAGCAAGGAAGCTATATCTAGTGATTCCACTTCATCTGCTGCTTTATCTAGGAGTATTGGGTTATAGTTTTTTTCCAGAAACCTATTTTTCAACGTCTGGGTTTGGTCCCTAAATACCTCTATGTCAGTACAATTACGACGAATCCGATTGAATTGTCCTTTTGGAATATTTTTAAGCCACAAGGGGTGATGGCAACTCTTTATATCAATGTAATTGTTCCTATCAACTTTTTAAAAAACGTCTTGGATTTAAGAAGACCTTCTTTTATATAGAAATTAACATATAAGAAATCTATCAATACTTTACTTGAGACAAAAGTACAAATCAGATGGAATGGGTTGTCATTTAAATGAGTCTTAAAAGACTCCAACTCCAAAATAGTGCCCCTCCAAATGAAAAGGACATCATCAATGTATCTTTTCCAAAGGACCAGGTTCGCGCCAAAAGGGTGGGGGTTCCCTACATACATAGACTAGTACTAGGGCACATTATCAACGGTAATTGAATATTGGACATATTGTCTAATTGTCTTGATTGTTTTTTCGTCATTACTTGCCCTATATATATATATCTGTATGTGCAGTGGATCATTAGGTCTCCCTTGATAAAGGCTATTGAGCCGAAACGTCGGGTGACCCTTTTTTTGCACTGTGTGAAGTTGGCCAATAGGGTGAAAGACAGATAGTTAATGGCCAATTGGGTGAATGAAATCAGTGGTGGTTGGAAGAAGCTAAGGGAACTTGGGCAATACCAAAATGAAAGAAGTTTAGTTGTGAGTGAGGGAAAGAATAAAATAAATAATAATTTAAAACCAGTCTAATATCATTCACCATGATAAGTGATAAAATGAAGAAAAAGATTCAGAAACTATGTGGCTGAATTAGCAGATTCAGTGGACCCTGCAGTGTGCCTGAACTCAGGGCAGTTTCCACTATTGTTGCTCAGTGGTAAAAACGCCCCTAGGCGAGCAGACCAAACTATTCTGCTAGGGGGAGTACAGCATTAAATAAAAGCTTTTCTGATACAATTCCCTGTCTGACAGGTGTTTTTTTTTATGAACTCTAAGCCTACTGCTCCTCCCTCTCTTGCTTTAGGACTAATTTTCGGGGGGGGGGGGGGTTGTTAACCTGTAACCGTGCCTTCAAATGTATCGGATCCATGGGAATTAACAGGTTATATGTGAGAAAGAATATAACATCACTTTGATTCACCTTATGAGATCATTCCACAGATCAAGTATGTGTTTCTGATGCATTGCATTTTCAGTCTATATATTGTCCTGATCTACATACATATTGCCTTGTTTCAGCCTATGTTCTCACATTTATTTATGAATGCTATCATTCACTATTAAATAAGTGAATTTATTTATTTATTTTAATATCTAGCAAACATCATACTTATAGTAAGAATTGATTTAGTTAATATCATGTATAGCAATTATTAAATAAACATACTCTACACTAGCCGCATAGTCCTTATGCACATCAGTTCTAATGTAGTTAATTAAAATAAGAAGGCTTGCAAATTAAATTATTACTCTGTTTGAACCCACTTTTTTCTGGAGCACACTGCATGTACTTGCAAGGTTGAAGGCATTTACAATTGGAAAACTAGGCTTACAGTAACAAAAACAAGTAGGCATAGCTAAATTATCATCAAGGTATGACTTTACACAGATTTAAGAGTATCCTAGGGGTAGTGTCAAAATTAATTTAAGTATAACAGAGGCTTCACAGCAAGCAACTGTATTAAAGTCTTGTTTTTACTGCATACCTTTTTACTTACTTGTGCTTCACAGGTGCTTATTTATAATGCAAATCAAACTGATTGAATCAGCCCAACTTTATCACAGTTCCGTAATCCAACAGTATCAGCCTAGAGTCAATAAACATCTCCTTGAAGATATTCTCTTGCCTGGAGCAAAATTACACTGCAAGCGTACAGTGATGCCCACACAAAATGAATATTTAAAAGCATTTTAATTCTACTTCAACAATTTGTGTAGATATGAAATGTATAATATCTTCAATATAGTTTATCCTTCAAAATTAATTACCGTATTTATCGGCGTATAACACGCACTTTTTCTCCCTGAAAATAGGGAGAAAATGGTGTGTGCGTGTTATACGCCGAAAAAAAAAAAAAATCTAAAACTTACCTCGTTCCTGCGCGGTCCCCCGGTGCTCTGAAGCTGCGTGGCTGCGAGGGAAGCGTTGTGCGCTCCCCTCCAGCCGCGCGGTCAATAAAGTCTGTTTTTTTTAAAACAAACTTTATTGACCGCGCGGCTGAAGGGAAGCTCACAACGCTTCCCTCGCAGCCACGCAGCTTCAGAGCACCGAGGGACAGAGCAGCAAAGAGGTAAGTGCTGGGCTATGGGGAAGGGGGGGGAGGAGGTTGGCATAACGAGCATTCTAAGGGGCAATATCCTGGCATATTGGGGGCAATATCATTCCATATTAAATGGCATATTGGGGGCAATATCCTGGCATAATGGCATATTGGGGGCAATATCATGCATATTAAATGGCATATTGGGGGCAATATCCTGCATATTAAATGGCATATTGGGGGCAATATCCTGCATATTAAATGGCATATTGGGGGCAATATCCTGCATATTAAATGGCATTTTGGGGGCAATATCCTGCATATTAAATGGCATATTGGGGGCAATATCCTGGCATAATAAATGGCATATTGGGGGCAATATCCTGCATATTAAATGGCATATTGGGGGCAATATCCTGCATATTAAATGGCATATTGGGGGCAATATCCTGCATATTAAATGGCATATTGGGGCAATATCTGGCATATTAAAATGGCATATTGGGGGCAATATCCTGCATATTAAATGGCATATTGGGGGCAATATCCTGCATATTAAATGGCATATTGGGGGCAATATCCTGCATATTAAATGGCATATTGGGGGCAATATCTGGCATATTAAAATGGCATATTAGGGGCAATATCCTGCATATTAAATGGCATATTGGGGGCAATATCCTGGCATATTAAATGGCATATTGGGCTTCAAAGTTCTTAATTGAAGTTCCTGAAATTTCCTTCTTAAAATTAGGTGCGTGTTATACGCCGGCGTGTGTTATACGCCGATAAATACGGTATACGCTTTTTACATTGCCTTTTAAATATTTCCTACAAAATATGTAAACTGCATAATGAAATTATTTATTTGTAAATATATTTTTTATATTTTCTCAAATTTAATTCAACTCCTAATGCAAGGCTCTTTAATTTCAAGCTATTAAAAAAAAAAAACCTGAATATAAGACTACTCTCTTTCTACCTCGAGGATCCCAATGACCCCAATTTCTCTTTCCACCATCTCATTGTCACTTCCAGATTCATATTAACCACTTTCCAATTCCAAAGTCCTCTCTAAGCTCCCAGCATGCCAGTGTCACAATAGAACCCTAGCTTCCAGGCTTTTGTGTATATTCTTGTTATTATTTATATTGCGGCCTCCACGGGCCTTTAGTCTGTGTCTGGCATCTCTGCTGCAGATTCTAAGGCTTGTTCCCAACTTAATTTGGCACCCAGTTACCTGCAGCTCTGCCTTTATAAACCAGTTTACTGTTGTAACTGGGGCCTTTTCATTTGGTCTATTGCTTGTGTTTGGATTCCTGTGCAGAAATTCTGGACCTGTGCTTTCTGTATTCTATAGAACCTAGGGCTTCTAACATGGGGACTGATCCCACTGCAAATGGCCTTTATGCTGCTAGTCCAGGCTTGCGCAATGATGTCATGTTCCTCCCTGCACAGAGACTCCTGCCTAACATCCTCTACTGGCTTCTGTCAGTCAGTGCCCTCTTTTTACTTCCAAGATCCCAGTACGCTCCTCTCTTCTATTGCAGGATCACCCCCCTTTCCACTTTTAGCATTGTGTTCTCGACTTTGGAGATCATTGATTTCCAGAACCCTTTTATCCTTCTGCTTTCATTTCCAGGAGTCTCTCTCCCCATCTCTCTATTTCCCAATCTCTTAATTTACAAAATTTACTCTCCCACTCTCTCCGGTTCTAGGATCACCTCTCTTAATATTGACTTCTATCATTCCCTTTTCCCCTACCGACCCATAACAATCTCTACCTTCCCGCATATTTCCTCTCTTCTTTCTACAGGTGCTACAAGAGATAAGTGCTGTTCCACCTGGTAGTGGTAACATACTATCAGTTCAACTCACCGAGAGGAAATTTTTGGTTAGGCTGGAAGAGAGGGTCCACCATGAAAGACTTGTTGGAACTGATCGATAATCATGATGTAGGATGGATTGAAGAATGCTAAATTGTCTGAGGAACAGGATGTAAGGGGTTCTGAGATGATATCAAACTCAATGTCACCTTATTATGTTCCAGGAGCCCTTTTAGCTATTCACCTGCTTGGAAGAAACAACTGTCCTTGATTACACATGAGGAATCAAGTACCGAAAAGTATTGATATGGTTTTTGAAAAGGCTGATTTGTCCTTCTGCTGCACTGAACAGAACATTCAAATACACCAGACAATGTGGCAGAACCAGATGACTTTTTCCTTGATTCACCTACAATGCAAATTAGTGTAGGAAATTCAGAGCCGGGTTGGGAGAACTGGCCTTCACAATAATGTTGGCCTAAGTTAATCTCTGTCACGATATATTAAAATGATTCTGGGTGCTGTGCATAGACCAAATGACAGGGTAATTGGCAACACGCACCCTCTATAACCTGAACAGATTGGGATATAACATTAAGCATCTTTGAGTTTGATGGGAATGAGTCAGTTTCTTTACTGTATTTAGAAAACAAAGATATTCAATTTTGAACTTTTGAATCAATGGGCCTTCATTTTGAATGTGCAGGTACAAAATAGGATGCCACTCTCCTACTAATATTTGAAGAAGGAAGAAGGGTGGCTAGAGGATTCCATAAATCTGTCTGGAGGAGGAAGGGATTGAATTTTCAGATAACAAATTGATCTGGTCATGTCACTAACACAATTGCTGGAAAGAGAGCATATTTTTTCAAATCTTACTGCCATGCTCTCAGCTACTTTACTATTAGAATTTACCCCATGTAACTATAAAATAAACCTGAAGGAATCCTCTAATATATATACTGTAATATATGTGTAATATAGATTTCTAAAAGCACCATCATATTCCACATCTTTATACAATGGACAAACAAGCACATACAGTTAAATATGTTGTTAAATATGTTAAAATATGTTAACAAATATTTTAAAATAACAAATTTTAGGAATGTTGGCACAAGAGGCAAGGAGTTGTGGAGGCATGCATATGATATTTTTCAACACACAAACTATATAATTTATCTTTAATAATATTTATTTTTGAAAAAAAATGATATTTATTTAGGTTTTATGGCTAAATATAACCATATAACCACACATGGGTACTGAATAACTCACTTTAATAGTGAGCTAATTAATGCATTTCCAGTATCAGAATGCACTTTTATTAGAACTAAATGCCTTTCTATAAAAGCAAAGAAGACTTTTATTCTTGTTCTTTGCACATGATAGGAAATATGTGTACATCGATATCCTGAGCACTTTATCAGCAGGGCCAGCTATCAGACCAGCAGGAGGGTGAGAATACCAAAGAAAATTGCTTTCCAAGCCTGCTGAAAAATAGTACCTGCAATTTCAGAAATCGTTACCGTTTCTTAGGGCAAATATACATTTCTCATGCTATATTTACAAATGTTAGAACATACTCTTTCATACCAAAAGTACACATACATCATCCCATGGAAATGTGGCACTGATTATTACTTGGATGTCACCTAGTGGAACACCATTGCTGAATTCCCTGCGAGAAAGCACACATCCTCCCCAGAAACATTCACTCTCCCCAGGATTTATGTGTTCACTGGGATTTTTCTGCATTTGAAGAACAATGATGGCTATTCCAAGGGTTAAAATGACAACTGAAGCAGCAGCAAATCAACTGAACTCCTGATTTTACTAAATTAGATCTATAAATAGATAACTAGAAAAATTAAAATCATCAACCAGAGGGGGCAAAGCCAGCTGTTGAAGAGCGAGGACACGCTTAAGAGTTCCTCATATTACCATAAAACTCACTTTTCTCAAATGAAACCCGCTGAATTTTGTACTTACCACCTACCTGATGAGATGAAGAACATGGGGAGACAATCTAAAAAAGTTGAGAAGCTTAAACATGCTCAAGCAACCAACATTAGGTTTCTACATACAAAAATCTCCTTGCCTCAGGCGGTCAGATCAGTGTAGATGTAGATGTCGTGTTTGGCCAAAGTAATTTTGGCAGCAGATCAGATACAAATCGTGCTGCCTTCCCTATGCAATCAAAATATGCCCAGCAGTGCCTTCAGCTCAGAATTGGCAAAAAACTATTGGAGACAGGTCCACACATCTACTGTCTGGTGAGAAGTGGTCTGAAATCATAAAAAGGCTCACTCTCTTCATATTCAAAAGTTTCCATTGAAAACTCATCTGCACTTGACCAATGAAACACAATGCAAACACAACAGTACACAATATAATGCAACAGTCCTTTGGAATATTTTTTACCACCTATTTGCTTTGAGGGGCCACAAACAGGGGTCTTAGGCTTCCTTTTGGTCATCGTGAATAACCAGGAACCAAGAGCAAATGCAGGATTCATAGTCGGCATAACAAGCCAAAAGGTCAGGATACAAGCTGAGTCGGTACTGAGAAGACAGAAATTCACAAGAGTAGAGCGAGCAAACAAATGTTGGCAGGCACAATGCCCCAGCAAAGTGTGCTGGTTGGAGGGGGTTTTAATAGCAAAAGAGTAACAAGAATTATGAACACCTGAGTCAAATAACTCCGGACGAGCAGGAGGTTTAAAGCAAGCCTGGCTAGCAGAATAAGTACAAGTACCAGAACCACAGAAGCCCAGGGCTAAATCTCAGCAGAGGTTACACTATGCACAGTACAATGCAGTCCCTTGGGAAATGTTCCTTTGCCTCATACCTCCAATGACAATGGCCTAGATTCTAATGCCTTGTTAATTTAAAAACTGCCGTTGGGAGGAATTTACTGGGCAGTTGTGATACTATGGCTTAACGCAGCCACTGCCTGCACATTTCAGTGTGTGTTAAAATCCTTCTAGCGCCAAATAAAAAGGACCACATGCTCCTATCTATAATAATTCGTCTCTCTCTGGGAGAGCCATACCCAGAATGAAATATCAGACTAAATGCCCTAGTATTTCAAAATCCTCTAGAAAGATATGTCAGATCAGAAGTCTCCATGTTCCAACCATGCAGTCACTTGGGGTCATTAGGTTTGGATACCATGCCATTATTGGAATGCCAGAACATCCCAATAAAACATCATATCCTTCCCATACCACCTTCTGGGAACTCCTAGGATGCAAGCAAATCCTGAAAGATTGCAATATTTGATTACCTGAACAGGCAAGTTATAACATGAAGTTAATGCAATGTTGCATTATATTCAGGACTGCAATGTGAACATCCAGTAAAACAGGAAATATAATATACAAGTACTTTAAATACATATTAATATGGAAGGGTTTGAGGGCACTTCATCTGAAAGAGTAAAGATTGAATTCCTGACATAATTCAAATTACACAATCTTAAAATATAATAGTACAAGCTGATACTTTTTGTTTTAGAAGTACTTACTAGTTTATAACATCCATTACATAGCCACTTCATTGTTAGTATTTCAATAACCCAGAGAACATGTATTACCAAGCCCAAAAATTCATTTTTTCCTTATAACACATTGCATAAATAGTTGGATTTAAGAAATATTACTGAAGACTTTTAGGTTCTATAATGCTGTAAGAGTCAATGTGTGTTATTCTGTTAAAATATTTGGTTTATTTTGTCAGTTCTTAACTTTTCTAGTCCTCTTAATAATCTGTGATGTTTGGTAGAACTCCGATGGAATGAGGCCAAATTTAGAGTTTCTGTCTTATGCACTATGACTGAATTGGGTTTAGAGTTAACTCTCAGTTTAGATTTGTGGCACCTTAAGTGACTGAATATGTCATTCATGTGAGAAGGTAATCTTCTTTTTGATAAAGGGAGCATTACATTTTAAATGTTTAAAGGCACATACTATATACATTTGAACAGTGTAATACTGATTTTCTGCTCCTACAATTACCAAAACTTACTGAGATACAAGAAATTTAAAAAAAATGTTATGATTTAATTATAATAACACCAGAAGTAATCTATATAAAAACTAAATCAAGTCCCTTGATTATAGCTTGTGGGTGGTACTAGAACATATGATAACAAACCAGAGAGTTTGAGATATCACTGTCAAGATGTGATTTCTTAGTATATTACTTGTAAGACAAAGTGATAGTCCTCACACAGAGTTGGGTTTCTTAGTATATTACTTGTAAGACAAAGTTATAGTCCTCACACAGAGTTGGGTTTCTTGGTATATTACTTGTAAGACAAAATGATAGTCCTCACACAGAGTTGGGTTTCTTAGTATATTACTTGTAAGACAAAGTTATAGCCCTCACGCAGAGTTGCATTCCTTAATATATTACTTGTAAGAAAAAGTGATAGTCATTATGCAGAGTTGTTTTTTTTTAAATTATATATCTTGTAAAACAAAGTGATAGTCCTCACACAGAGTTGGGTTCCTTAGTATATTACTTGTAAGACAAAGTTATAGTCCTCAGGCAGAGTTGCGTTTATTAGTATATAACTTGTAAGACAAAGTGATAGTCCTTACGCAGAGTTGTTGTTTTTTAGTATATTACTTGTAAGACAAAGTGAAAGTCCTCAAGCAGACTTGGGTTAAAAGTTTACTTGTAAGCAGGGTTGACCCAAGACATTGTGCTGCCTAAGTCCAATAATTAAATGGCCCAGGCATGCCAACCTACCACCAACCCCCCTACCCCCCAAATAAAATTAACTATAAAATAAGGACACCGGGTTTTTACTATAAAAGAGATGTCCTTCTCATTATAGGTACTGGAGTTGATAGTACAGGATAAGCCTTATGAGTACAAGTGAGCAGGTGAGTTGAAGTGAGGTAAACATTTTATCCTACTGACTTTATGATACATTTTGACAAACCTTGTGAGGTTTTCTACAAGGAGAGTATGGTGAAATTTTCCGCGCCCCTGTACATCACTTTTAGGAATAGCTCCCTCTTTGTTTTTGCTTCTGCTCAAAAATATCCCCCACTCCCGGATCATTTTTGACTTTTGCTTTCCCAGTTGCATTTTCTTGTACAGGAAAACGTGGTTTGTGACATTAGAAATCAGAGTGCCTGTACAAATACAGCATCTTACTGCTCTACTCTTCTTCCTCATATTAATGACTTTTGCAGTTCAGTTGTTGGTTCAGTTTTTAGTGATTAGTTGCTATACAAACAATTAGTGTGACTAGGATGGGTGCAATATAATGCAAAACATGATTGGCCATGATTAGCCACATTTAGGGGCTCCAACACTCCTACAACTGACCATCACACTGCATTCAGTGCAGTATGAAATACCAAATGCATAGTACAGCAATATTGCAAAAAGCAATATGTGACCTTCAAATAAGAAAATTAATCGCCTCTGTGATATCAGAATTAAACTATACCTTGAAGCATTTCCTTTCCTTAACCTATACCTTGAAGGGCTTAGAATTTTTCTTATGATTATTGGAAGAGTGGACCATTTCTACATACCAAAGGCATATTATATATGCAATCATCCTTACCGGATGCTGGAATGGGATGATTCAGCACCTCCATTTTCTTTGCATCCAGTTTAGAACCAAAGTTTCATCGCCGACATTTCAGTGTGGCATTTCATCATGGCGCGTCGACAGTTAGTCCTGCACAGTTAGGATCCCGCACCCAGCTCCTGATGAAGCTTGGTGATCCAAACTAAACACGTAGAGCAGGGGTGGCAGGACAATTTTAATATACTGAATTCAAATAACTGTATTATCTTTTAATTGTATGTGTGAGAAGAGGCATTTGGACACACTTTCCCCACTGGGCCATTACTGATTTTTGACATCATCGTATATCCTGACGAGAAGCATCAGGTCCATTTGGGTAATTCAAAGACATCTCCTTTGCAGTTTGGGGTAACCCTTTCTTTAATTCACGTTTTAATTGCACTAGAGCTGGTTCTCTGTGCATTGACCTTTGTGAGTGTGTTTATATTAAATAATCTCTTTTTTTTTTTTTATCAAACAGCACCATTTGTCTTTTCCCCTTTCCCTCATTTTATTTCCCACATGTCCACCTGTGTCTCTGTGGAGACATCCAGTTTATAGCTGTAGAATCGTTTTTCTACTTGAGACGTGATATTCTGTTTTGCGTACAAGTTTCACCCATCAGAACAGTTGTAAAAATGGTCCAAATATTTAACAAAATAAATACCTCTCAAAGTGTTAATGGAAAGTTGTGTTTCATAAACCCCGTTGAGCTGTTGTCCTGATGTCCTGCGCCTCCTTCATTTTGAGAATAAGAATCTCAGGGCCTCTTAGGGTCTGAAGATTCCCAATGCTCTATCTTAGAAGAGCAGATCATGAGCTGTAGAGAGGATGCCCACTTCCCCCCACACTGCAAATAGATAAATGCAGTGCCCTGAATAACATGGACTGCATGCTAGAGTGAACAAACATGCAACAAACCCCCCCCCCCCCCCCTCCCCGTACCCATTGTAGGACCATCCTCGCTTGTAAGTCAGAGTGATAATCCTCACACAGAGTGGGATTAGGAGATAACTTGTAAAACAAAGTGATTGTCCATAGAGTTGGATTACAAGATGACTTGTAAGACAAAAAGGGGGGCTTTTCACTAAAAGGCGAGTTGCAGGTGAGTTGAGGAGAGATGAGGTGAGATGAATGTTGCAGGGACAAACCTAGTTTGCCTACTTGGACCTCTTCAATGGCATACGATTTCTGTTATAACCAAATATGACTTTTTTGCTGGCATATAAACATGTCAAAGGTGCCATGCAACTGACCAGAGTGCTTTCAGGGAAATGCCTTTTTGTGATTTTCTTTTGTAAAATATATGTGTGGTCACTTCGTCTTAGACTTTGTTAAATTATGTGTGTTATTTTTGTATTTTTTTCAATGAAAATGTACTTGATAATAACACAATCTTGAGTTTGAAACATACAATAATAACCCAGAGTAATACTTAGCTGTGATTTGTTTTATTATAATATTTTGTTGTGCTTAATTAATTAAACACTAATGTTCAGTTTCTATAGGAGAGTATTAATATGATGTATAACACTGTATTGAAATACAGAAACATAGAAAACAATCTGTCCATATTTCTGCCAACTATAAAATCATTGTAACTAATTTCGTCCATCTCTATATTAACCTATACAATCTTTGCTGAAAGACTATTCCATGCATCCACCGACCTCTCTGCAGATAATGCATTATGTTGTAATGAAAGTATTGCATGTATTAGAAGTTTAATTTTGAATCAGATACTTATATGTTGATAATAATAATATTAATAATAACAATAATGATTATAAGGATTATAATTACTTAAATATTAAAATATTTTTAAATATTTTTTTATTATTTTGTGCTATCAACATATTTACTTCAAAAAACAATCCTTTACAATACAACAAAAAGTTCTTCAGATGGAAAGAGAGGGGGAAAAACTCAAATTATTTTGTTATATAGCACACGTATTTATATTCATAGTGTTTTTTGGGTTTTAAAGGTTACTTTTATTTAAGTATCACTCCTCATTACCAAGAAATATATTAAATGATTAGAAAACAAAATGACATAAATTAATTACCAAATGTGCATCAGAAAATAAAATGTAATAACGCCCTAGTATTTTTTTTTAAAATAAAAAAACCCTCACAACTGGAAAAGTGCAGAGTCCAGATGTTAAGTATGAAATTAAACTGTAATTAGCAGTGTGTTACTAACAGTAAAACAAATATTAAGATGGCGTTAATACGTTTAAATAATGAATAACAGTCTATATTTAAATTTAGACCTACATTCAACTCTTGAAAAAGTCATCCAAACGTAAAATAACTATAACATTCCATTACAGGCAAAAACATTTTCCAAATCAGTGCAGACTACTGAATACAAAGTTGTCAGTTATATAACAGGAACATAATAGAAACTTAATGATTTTTAAAAAAAATAATATGATTATTGTCTGTGTGTACTAACTTTGTACATGTAGATGGGCATTTATGAAGTCATGTTTTAAGTTGCCTCAAATTAAAGGGACAGTCTATTCCCCAAACTCCCTTTGGTGAATGTTGAAAACTACTGCTTGTATAGTGCACAGGCTTTTTTTCCAGTGGGATTTGATGCAGGAATTCTACATAAAGCACATTTTTAATATTTGACTCAAGCCCTCCCCAGTGATAACTCTGATATTTACTGCAGGTGCGGCAGCACTAATTATATAGACACTAAGGATATAACATTTTATTTAATTTAGTAACGTCCTGTGAATCTCAAATCTAATACATTGTGGGGACTCTAAGTTACCTTGCTCTTGTACACAGAAGAATCTCTTAACAGTGCAACATATTGTCTGATGACATCACTAGAGACACAGGCAATTCTATTCAACTAATTTTGGTTCCTACAGCAAAAAAATGCAGCGGGATCCGAAAACGTGATCCGAAAACGGCTCATCGCGGGGAGCCGCAATGAGCTGTTTAGTACAGGACGGCACTTAAAGTCAGGATGGCATAGTACGTCCTAACGTCACGAAGGGGTTAAAGTACTTTGAAAGCACATTAAAATGCATTAATGTTGGGAAGATGTATTTTGGGCACTAGACAGTCCCTTTAAGTTCTGTTTAAGTGAAAGAATGCCTCAAGTAAAAACACTTTAAACAGAAATTAGTTAATGAAAGAATACAAATAAAGTATCTATTTTGTACTGTATAACTCTACCAGTGGGCAGACATGTTGTTGGGTTAGATGAAAGAAGATCTTACCCATCTGACCCAAGCTGTCAGCTCTCTGATAGAGCCATACAAAGTAAAGAGGGCTCAACAACATATTTTATTTGTATTATTCCATTACAACATTTCTATTTAAAATGCCTACACGTGATGCAATCATTCAATTAAACATTACTTTTTTTCCGATGGCTGTCCTGCATTTTTCTTCCACAACACTTGTGTAGTATATTTCTGCAAATATTTGCTTCCAATTTTTTCTCGAATGCTGTGGTTTAGTACATGTAATGTTAATGTGCAATATAGCAAACAATTCTCCAAAATAATGCTTAATTTGGTGTCCTGCATAAATTCATTTTGCTTTTACAGAGTATGCAGATCGATGTAAATCTGAATTATTATTTTAGTTTTTTTTTTCCACCAACCTGAGATTGCTGAACCTGAAATGTGGCTTTCATGAGCCAAAATGAGTTCAAAAAGCTCATTCATCTGTAATCCAATTGTTTATGCTTGCAAAATGCTTTGCAAGGTAATGTATCCAGAAAAACTGCTTGTGAATGCATTTGTGTAATTTTTTTTTTTTTTATATTATTTTGTTTTAAAAAAAATCTATAACTGCAATGGGAATAAATAGCTTACCACTAAATCTTACAAAATTATTAGATGATGTATTTGAAAGCAGCCTATTATTTGTAAATGTAACTTTTTTTAAAGAACATTCCAGTATAATGATAACATTTTATTCATCCAGTTATTTAAAAATTGTACTTTAAATTACAATGCTGTGTGTTTTTGAAAATATCTATCATTTGGAAACGTTCAAAGCCCTGGTTTTACTTCCCAGGAACCCTCAAACATGACTACATCAGGCACCTCTCTATTGATGAAATGTAAAGTAAAATGTAAGCATTAACCGCTTTAAGAGCAGTTATATAGAAATGTAGGTGGGGCATTTGCAGAATTAGGTGGGACTTTTACACCTCATATTAAAGTCAACATAAATATTGCCTGTGCTGTGAATGAAGAGAATAGAAAATAGGAATACTGTATACATTGTGTTAGCAAAATTACAGGAAAATGCATACAATGAGAGATAATATTTTTATTTTTTTCAAGACACTTAGACTCTGCAACACATATGTTTTGGTTTGTTTATTCATCTCTTTCATGTGTTTTCAGATCATTCTTGTGTCTATATTCTCTACTTTATTCATTACTTCAATAAAAAAAAGGATCCTATAAATAAAATAGAAAAAAGTGCAAAAAGTGAGGTGATTTCAAAGTTCCATCGGGATTAAATATTCTATAAATATTCTATAAATAGTATTATAGCTAATAAATTAGTATTGCACAACCCTTATACTTCTTCCAACATTTTGCCCTCCTTTATCTCACATGCTACGGCAATCATACCACACACAACAACTTTCATACTGACAGAACACTGTTCTGTTAGTACAGTGTTTTAAATATGTATCTGGTGTATCCTGTTTATGACATCACTCTCTTTCTCTTATCTTATGCCTTTAAATGCAGTTTTGCTAAAACAATGTATAGATCATTTTTCATTCTCTACATTTTCAGTGACAGTGTCCATTTACAATCATTCCACCTACTTGCATAATCCTTCCTGTCCAGCTATTGCATGAATTCATACCTCCCAACTTGTTGCCCCGCATGTGTGCAGTGTTCATTCTCCAGTGTTCCAGACAATGGAAACTGAAAACTGGGACAGTGGAATTGTCCATGTAATGCAGGACAGCTAAGGGGCATGTGAACCTATCAAGACTGAACTTACAAACTGACCACGTCAATCTGTGCACTTGCTAGAGCTTGTTTTTTTTATGCCTGTTATTTTATAACAAAAGAACCTAACAATGGATAAATTTCGATCAGCATTTCTAATGCCACCTACAATGTGATATTTTAATGCATTCTCTATGATTACTTTTGTTTATTATGCCTTTTTATTCCACTAGTGTATAGTTCTTTAAGTGCTTCTCTTTGCATAATTCCTTGCTTGCTAAGTGTTTTAATTTATTTCAGCAACTGTTCAGGGAGGATAATTGCAGTTTAATGAGACATAATACATTTTATGGAGCATCATATACTTTGTGTTTTGAGGTGACATGCAATCATAAAAATAAAAAATCAATCATCTGAAAAATTATGAGATATTTTCCTCTTTTGGTTGTGTAACCATGAAATATAAAAAATAAATGTGGTGTATTCTGCCAATGTTTCCCACATTTATAAAGAATACAAATATGGCCATGAAGTTTTAGCTAACCTTTTAATGTGAGTCTATTTACCATCATTAACACCCTACTGAGTTGCCTGAACTAGTTTCAGTACTTCTCAGTGTTTGGGTTTTAAGGAGCACAGTTTTAAACTCACAGTTTGGTCACTGTCTCTAACTGATATACTATCTTTGCCCATTTTCATTCAGTTTTTGGATACCGATTGTTGTCAGTTGATGACTTACTATGTATATTCACTACATACATTGTCTTGAGAACATACTTATTGTAACATGAAAACTCATCTAGTTTAGATTTTGATGATTCTTATATTAGTTATTAACATCACTGCCAAGAGAGGTAGTGCTATTGATGTAGATTAATTTAGAAATAAACAAAAATGTTTAAAAGTCTATCTGTTCCTGTCCAAATCTGAGATGAATAAATTGCGTATACGCAGAAGTAAGTTCACACTGACACATGCAGTTCAGGTTAAAATAACTTCGAGGAAATTTATTAGCATCTGGCCAAATTCAGGCTTACAAGCCCTTATAAAAACAGAATGACATCATCATTGAATATCAGATAATAACAAATAAACATCATTAATTGGGTTAAATGTTAAGTGGCTGTGTCAATGTAAACCCATCAATATGATTAATTGGCCCAAAAACTAAGTGGTTAGCTAGGTGTCCTCCCACCGAGAGGTGGTATTGTTCTGGACACGGGTGTGGACGGATGGCTCAAGCACCATCTTTCCCAGCACGAGACTTACTCGGTGGAAGGGGGGGCTTGGGCATCATTTTGCGTAGTTAGTGATGTCAGTCTCGTGGTCGGGTGCAAGGTTCTTTTATGAATAGAACATTTCATTTGGCCGGTGTTCTCATGGCCTTCATATTATACTATGTTGCAAATTACAGGAGATTCAGTAATTCCGGGGCTAGTTATGTCCTTAGAGAGAATACAGTCTCTATTCATTATACTAAATACTGTCAGGAAATTCTGTCATGTAATGTGAACAAAATGGAGGGTCTGTCATAATATGAGGTTAAAATGGAGTTAGTACAATAATTCAATACAGGTTTCAATAAAGATTTTTAATAATTCTACATCAGTCCCCCCTATGAAATGTTAGATTCTAAAAGATAATCTTTATTTGTTAGTATCAGAAGACGTGTTAGCCCAAAGGCACAGAAACCCCGTGGCCGCTAGCTTGGTGTTATTGCAAAGTGCAATCCTGTCCCTTCATCTGTCCCTAGTTGGCCAACTCATCCGTCTGCTGGGCACTCGAACGCTTCACTCCATGGGTATCCCGCAGTGGCTAGCCCACCACATCTCCACACGGTAGTCTTTCCCAAACAGACAGATGCTGTCCCTAAGCTGGTCCCTACCTAGAATTCTTGCACTTTATCAATAAAAGGGATAGTTTGTAGCGATATACAGGGCGAGTTGATATCTTGGAAATCTTGGTCATCAACTGTGAGATGTGTGAAAGTGGGTGCCGCTTGGTCTACAGTCTTCAAGAGGAGTTTTCTCAGACAAAGGAGAACACAACAAACAAGAAGAGCAAAAATAAAAAGAAAAATTAGTATTGCTATACCAATATGCATTAAAGCCTTTTGCCATCCTGTCATCCAACCAAACCATCTCTCCCAGGGATCCTTTATCCCAGAATTCCTTTTTAACTCTTCAGAGAGCTCATTCAACTTCTCTATGGCTAAGGTAACTTTACCATTAGGGCCTGTGTTTTCTGGAATATAAGTACAACATGTCATGGTGTCGGGCAAAATTTTACATACCCCTCCTTTTTCGGCTAGAATCATGTCTAAAGCCATTCTATTCTGGAAGGACATTTGGGACGTAGCCTGCAGCTGTTCGGCTAAGCCCTAGAGGGCATCCCTGGTGTAATTAACAAAACGTTGTTGGTTGTAATAAATGTAATTTATCCAATTTAAATTCTTGTTTGCAGTGACTATGGTAAAAAGTGATTCAAACCCTGCAGCAACTTCATCTCTTGCTTTAAACTCATTGGGCACCCCCCTAGGCACCCCAATGGCATCGATATAAACATGAGGGTCAAAACTGCCTTTAACTGGGGCTTCACGCTTTACTTTGGTTGGTGTGTGTTTGGACTCATGGGTGTCGGGGTGTGTGTCAGAGATAATGTGTATAGGCATGATGGCTTTGGCCAGAGTACACTCCCCCCACCATTCTTTGCCCATTCTGGATCTTAGCTGTAAATCCCCACACAACCAGTAAATATCCCCTAAAGATCTGGTATGGAATTGTAGAAGGTTCATGGAGACAGTTCTGTAGGTGGCACAATACCCTTTAGAGAAGTTACCCACAAATTTACCAATCCCATCATAATTAGCATAACAGGTGTAATTACCTTTATAAACTGTAACACCATCTGGGGGTTTGCAATCCTTGGCTAGAAGGGGATATTCTACTGTCCATGCTTTACATATGGACCTGTTGAATTCGTAATGATAGGCAAAAAGACTCAAAACACATTCTTCTACATCTACTGGCAAGGTTAAAGGCACGGGGCCCAGGTGAGCCCGGGCACCACCACACACATAGCATGCGGTTCTGTTATGCTTATTGGCATTATATTTCATCCATTCTAACCATAGATTAACATCGTTAAAACCTGTTTCAACGGCCATGGTATCTTCAAATGTGGGGTTTGCAATGGCCATCATGACTTTAAAGGACTGGATGTGTGGTTTCAATGGATTTGAGACCATGTGGGTGGTCCCTTGCCACTCAGAAGAGTGGCACATATCTTTAAGGTAGAAATGCCCTAATGTGTTATAGGAACCCTTTTTCCAATACATTCCCATTACATACTGGTCTGCATCTGTTGGGCTGGGATGCTTCATAATACTTCTGTATGAGGGCAGCCATCAAGTCTTTTGACAGATGTGCAGGTCCATGTGCCCATTGGACAACTGCTGGATATAAATTTTTAGGAAGGCAGAATTTAAAGTTGTTGTAGTATATTCCGTCCTTTAGGACAGCCCCTTTCTTCTTTCATTTCTGGATTTCTTCGGGGGTAATTGCGGCTTGCTGTTCCCGCAAAATTCTTAGATCAGTAGGAAGGGTCTGTAGGGTAAAAATAGGAGCTTCTTCTTGACCGGACACTTCTTCATCCACTTCCTGCAAATTTCTTGCTGCTTGCTTAGCAGCCTGATCAGCCAAATGGTTGCCCTTTGCTTCATCTGTATCCAACTTCCCATGTGCCTTGACTTTCAAGACGGCCACTTCTTCAGGGAGTAGGAGGGCATCCATTAGTTCCTTGATTGCAGAGCTGTGTTTGACTGGTGTACCGGCAGTGGTAAAAAATCCTCTCGTCTTCCAAATGAGGCCGAAGTCATGTGCCACACCCAGGGCATATCTTGAATCTGTATAGATGTTGGCACGTTTTCCTTCGGAGATTTTGCATGCTGAAGACAGGGCTTGTAATTCAGCTTCTTGTGCAGACATTTCTGGCGGTAGAGATGATGATTTGATAACTTCATCTGTTGTGGTCACGGCATATCCTGTGTGGTATTTTCCTTCTTCATCAGCATACCTTGAACCATCCACAAACAGAGTGAAGTCAGGATTTGTTAATGGATTCTCATGTACAGTTGGCAGATGTATTGTTTCCATTTTCATTTGTTCAAAACAGTCATGAGGTGTCTCTGGGTCATAGTTATTCACTATGACCAGGTCTTGGAATTCATTTTCCAGGAAATGGCGTGGCCATGCTTCAAGAAGGTCAGTTGTTGGGTACTTGACAATGCCATTTTCCTGTAGCTTTGATTCATCCATGGTGGCCCATAATTTTGCCATGGGCCCAAGATCATTCCATGATTTTGTTTTCAACTTGGTAACAGGGACATGTGGAATAGCAGTATCCCAATGACGGTACAAGTAATTGAGTTCTGGGGGTAGTTGGATCAGGACCATGCTATTGCCTTCAGAATCACAATAGAAGTCTTGGGCAGTGAGTTTCACCTCCACCCAGTGGTAGAGTTCATCTTCATAGCAAGGTTCAGGAGTGATGTTTGGCTTGTACCATGTGGTACAGAAGGCATATCCTGGACCCTCACAGAGAGGTGTTTGTTCTTTATAAAAGGTTAAATCAGGATGCATTCTCTTGATGGTCCCAGTGAGAAGAAAAACATAGGTTTCATCCATGATAAACCCATAGTGGATACCCCCCTCAGGGAGTGGAAGAAGAGTGGATGGATTAAGAACTTGACATCTGTGTATGGTAATGTTGTCAGGCAGCAGGAGATGACACTGTAAACGTAGGTGTCTAGCGGGAGACACATGCTTGAGCTGAACTTGGTTGATGATGGCAGAGATGTCATGAGGGGCCAATACAACCAAGGGGTGGCCAAGGACCAGGTCTGCAGTTCTTTCAATAAGTTCCCTTGCAGCAAAAACAGCTCTAAGACATGAAGGGGTCCCTCTGGCCACGATATCCAGCTGGCAGGAGAAAAATCCAATAGGCCTCTGGCGGCCTCTTAAATACCACCACAGGTGGTACTCTTAGGTGACCTATGTCCTCTGGGCCTGAGGACCATAATTTGGCAGGTACCTTTGTTTTTAGTATATCAGGAAAATTGGACCTCTGTTCCTTTGCTTCCCCACGGGGTTCTTCTAAATGCAGCATTAGAGGTAGGGAGCACAAGGCTGAGGTGTCTGATTCGGATAGAGGAGTAGACAATTCCACTTGTCCATCTGGGGTGAAGGTGATAGATGCCTGCAGGCGTGAGAGGACATCAGCGCCTAACAGGTTAATTGGGCATGTGGAAGATCTCCTAGGAGTCTGGGCAGATTCCAGACCTCTAGCAACTAAGAGTAAGGTATCTAGAGAGACTACCTTATATTCAGGGCGTGCAGCAAAGATTCCCTTGCGTATAGAGTCTTTTACACCTTGGACAAATGCACCTGACAGCATTTGTGAATGAATCTTGTCAGTAAGGTCAAAACACAAATCTGTAAACATTTGAAACAGTCTTGCATGAAACCTTTCCACTGATTCTCCTTTTTCTTGTATAATATCAGTAAGGCCAGCAGCCTGATCTGCAAGTTTGTCTAAGGTTAAGGGAGTAAGTGGCGGCCATGTTGGATGTGGGCACATCCGGGGCAGACTGGGCCGGACTGGGCATGACCGGGGTCTGAGGAGTGGCTTGGAAAAAGGGGTAGGGGTAATTTGAATAGGGCAAGGACATGGGGTATGGTAAGGGGTATGGCCAGGCCAACTGGGTGGGGGCTAGGGCGGAAACAGGGGAGGGCAGGACAGCTGGGTAAGGATTAGGGGAGGAGGTGGGAACCTGGACTGTGGGAGGGGTGAGTAACGGAGAAGACAGAGAAGGATTAGTAAATATGGGTGTAGGAGGAGTTGCCGGAGCGGGTGTGGTAGGATTGGCAATAGCAAGGGAGGAGGGGTTAGTAAACTGGGTGGATGCAGATGGGATGGTAGAATTATCAACAGAGAGAGAGCGTAGAGAAGTAATGGTGGATGTAACATTTAGATTAGACACAGAAGGTAGTGCAGGGATGGATGAGGATGATGGGAATGTTAAGGATGATGAAGGGGAGAATAAAGATCCATCAGAATTCAGGACCGGGCAAACAGGGGAAGTGACGGGATAGGTATTGGGAGGGTCGGGAGTGGGGAACATGGTCAGCTGGCTATCGCTTGTTGCTGACTGAACCTTGAGAATGGACATCCCCTGGGCATCATCTTGGGGCGTTGGCTGAGGGGATGCCCCAGTAACACAATTCTTGTGATATACATACAGTTTTATACCTTTATGATTTATCTCTTCTTCAACCCAACCTTCCTGCTGAATAGCCTTCGCTACTCTGTACCATGCTTCAGTAGTACGCAATAAATCATTATCTGTAAGCTTGCCTTTCTTCTCTGTCAGTAATCTACGCCAGCTTTCCGGTTGTAATCTACCACATGAAGGCACAGCAATTTTACACACTTTAGCAATCTCTTCACCCTCTCTATCTTCAACTAAGTCACACGCGAGCCAGCCCCTACTGTGCTTACTCGCTTCCTGTCCCATATCCCCCTATACAAAGCGTCCCAAGTATAGGTAAAGGAAAATGAAACAGAACGTCTACAGTGCTCGACTGCCACTAGGAAGGGTGGGTCCCTCCTAAGTGCGTCTTCCCAAAACGTAGACCAGTCACTGAATCCGTGTACCCTAAATGGTAGCCACGGATTGGAGCGGGGTGAGAAGTGTGTGACCAATCACTTCTCTCACAAAAAGAAATAGAAATAAATAATATAAATAATACAGAAAATAGAATAAAGATAAAAAGTGAAAGTAGAGACAGACCCAGGAGTTTGAATGACTCCCAATTAAGACAACATTTAAGACAACATTTCAATTGAAATACAGTGCATGCAACACAGTTCAAATAAATTCAACAGTAATCCCTTTCCTTTACTCTTGTGGCCAAAGCCACCTCCCTCAACCTCGTAGTGTCCCCGCTCGGAGAACGATTTTCGTAAATCTCACTACCAGCGGCCGCGGAAAACAACTAACACCGGCCCGAGATCCGCCAGCCTCCCTCGTTACAGCAGTCCACTAAGTGTGGCCACCTCTATCCTCACTCCCGTAGTGCCCCTATGGACCCACCCATAAGTCTCACTACCCGTGGTGCAGGAAGACAGCAATGCCTGCTCGAATCCACCACCACAAAAATAAAATTCGGGAATGCCACCAGCTTCAGCGCTTCGAAGCTGGAGGGTACCACCCTCTGCAAGCAGAGCAAGGTGCACAATGAGGCGGCTAGCTTGGCTATCAAAGTGACACCACGGGGGAATCCCCAGGAAGCAATGAGTCTACACCCCTCCACAGATTCCCCACCCTCTCTTTTTCCTTACTACTGTTAGCTAGACAGCACCTAAAAGAGAGAAAACAGGCAACGAGGACCCCCCAGGACAACTTCCACAGGTCCACCCCCCTTTTTCCATACAGTCTGGGCCACGTGACTCCTAAAAGGGGTAAAACAGGCAACAGAAGACCCCCAGGCAACCTCCCACGGGTCCACCCCCCTTTTTCCAAAAAGAGGGAAAGAACAAAACTAACTAAACATAAACCACTAACATACCCAGGCAACAGATAGACTAAATGCAGGTAAACAAATGAGTAACAAGACACCGGGCAAGATATTACCTGTCTTTGATGCCCTCCCGGGAAGCAGTCACAGACACGTGGACGGGTCAATCAAAGGGGCTGGAACATACCGGTGGCTCCTGCAGAAGTCTCTACCGTGTAATCAGAGGTGATCAGTCTCCCTTCCTTCCCCCCCGATTCCTCCGTCCAACAGCGTCTTCCTTAGGACGGCTTACCGGCCAGAGGCCATAGCCCGGTGCCCCACGTTGGGCGCCAAATTGATGTAGATTAATTTAGAAATAAACAAAAATGTTTAAAAGTCTATCTGTTCCTGTCCAAATCTGAGATGAATAAATTGCGTATACGCAGAAGTAAGTTCACACTGACACATGCAGTTCAGGTTAAAATAACTTCGAGGAAATTTATTAGCATCTGGCCAAATTCAGGCTTACAAGCCCTTATAAAAACAGAATGACATCATCATTGAATATCAGATAATAACAAATAAACATCATTAATTGGGTTAAATGTTAAGTGGCTGTGTCAATGTCCACCCATCAATATGATTAATTGGCCCAAAAACTAAGTGGTTAGCTAGGTGTCCTCCCACCGAGAGGTGGTATTGTTCTGGACACGGGTGTGGACGGATGGCTCAAGCACCATCTTTCCCAGCACGAGACTTACTCGGTGGAAGGGGGGGCTTGGGCATCATTTTGCGTAGTTAGTGATGTCAGTCTCGTGGTCGGGTGCAAGGTTCTTTTATGAATAGAACATTTCATTTGGCCGGTGTTCTCATGGCCTTCATATTATACTATGTTGCAAATTACAGGAGATTCAGTAATTCCGGGGCTAGTTATGTCCTTAGAGAGAATACAGTCTCTATTCATTATACTAAATACTGTCAGGAAATTCTGTCATGTAATGTGAACAAAATGGAGGGTCTGTCATAATATGAGGTTAAAATGGAGTTAGTACAATAATTCAATACAGGTTTCAATAAAGATTTTTAATAATTCTACATCACTATCAGCCACAATAGATGCATTTAAAAATGGTCTGGATGTATTTTTTAAAAGAGCAGAACATACAGGGCTATTAACAATAGAATAAACATTAATAATAGAGCTTATTGATCCAAGGAGAAATCTGATTGCCCTTTGGAGTCAAATAAGAATTTTTCCCCCTAGGAGGCAAAATTCGAAATTTGAGCTTCCTTAGGGGTTTTTGCCTTCTTTTGGATCAAAAGCTGGAATGATAGGTAGAAGGGTTGAACTTGATGGACTTGTGGACCTAAATTATTATGCCACTATGTAACATTTCTATTCCATAAAGAGCAGTAAGACTCCCATAATGGAATTTGTTTTTTAAGCTACTATCTATTAACCTTAAGGAATGACAAAGTCCAAATCTATATAATCTGATATACTAATCCTTGAATATTAATTTTTTGAGTCTGCACCATATTGTTATAATATTAAATAAAAATGGTACAATTATAATTAAAAATGATACACAATGTAAATCTGCAGCAGATTCCAAATTATTTCGTTTTTTTTTTTCCCCAGGAATTGCTTTCCAAGTGAGTCATAGCAAGTCAGCCAAGCAAAGTATGGAAGCGAGTTAGCTGCACTTGTATTCTAACCATTTTGCTTAGAATGTTTGATTTTTCTTTGGTTTATAAAAAGTATTTAACTTGGACTGTGAGGAATAATAGTTGTATGAATGTTCAGGATCAGTAACAAAAAAGTATTATGAACTGTAATTCAAAATCACCTAAGGAAATCAGTAGAACAGACACTAATTTGGTCACAAACAAATTATGGAGATAATGAGAGTTTAGCAAAAGTGTATTTGGAAATAAGACAAAATCAAAGCCAATAGACAGGCACTATTGAAGAAGCAGGACACAGGAGCAAATTGTGTTTAGAAAGTATACTTAATGATATCCATAAAGCAAGAACCCATTTAAGTAAAGATACTGGACAATTAGCAGCTACGGGACTGGCAAAAAGGTTAAATAATTGAAAATGGAAACCCCTTTTGTACTCCAAAGTAGAAAAATGTACAATGCATTTGTAATTTTCCTTGTCACTCTATGGATTTGTGTAGTATAGATAGTGCTTGATCTTCATTGGAAGAGTCAATGTTATAAGTTACATTGTGACAAAATCAAACTTACAGTATATCATGCAATATACTGTTCATTATGTAGTTCACATCCTCTCTGCTACATTGTGTAGCAATATATAATGGTTAGTGTTCTGGATAGCTTTTATATCATCTACACATTTGACTAGGTATTGTTTCATGATCATTCACATACATTGGGCATTTCCTTGTTCAGGAAAATAACTCCATTTGTATAGTTTATTTCTGTGTAGGATTACACATCAATTTAACTTAAATAACTTTTTCTGGGATTCTAACATAAATAGACATGTAGGTTTCTGTTATCTAACCTTTTATTATGTTTCTATTAGAAATATTGGTTAAGAAAAAAATGGAATATTCTATTTAAAATGTTTAGTGACTATGTAATTGTTTTGCACATTTGTTAAGACTACATTTTTGTTTTGAAATTTTAATTACTGTTTAGTCTTCTACAAGAATAATTAATTAGCAATACATCTCCAATACATAAGTTGATGCTATATGATTCTGGTTGCTGTGTATACCACTAACTCATACGGTAACTTTTAATAATGTAGCATTAGATATTCAATAAATAATATTATTCTATATAATTATGTGTTTACAACTATCTTATAATATAATAACATCCAGTATCCAGGAATAATATCATTCTGTATCATTGTAGTTGCCATGTGTACCTCTAATAAAATACATTTTCAATAAATAATTTGATTTTCCTTCTCTTTTTATAGTTGCTGATTTTGTACTACTTACTTATTAAAATACATGTAGAAAATGTGTACTTTAAAAAACAAAATCTGAACTGGCTCAGTCATGTACAGTGAATGGCCTATGTCCCCAATCAGATAAGGAACAATTCACAGCACATTTCATTAAGAATTGTTTGGCATGCTTGTCTATAGCTTTCCAGCTGATGCACTGTTTTACAATTTATATCAATTTTTGTTTACAGCCAAGATGGGGGGCTAGGGTAAGGAGTTACATATGTCTGGAGGTTCACAGAATTCTGAGTATGGAACAATTTAGACACTATGCTTGCCAGCTAATAACATATCCCGTTGCATCCATATGGTCAGATGTGACCATACATAATTTAGAAATTAGTTGTAATATAATTGTTTTTGCCTTTAATGACTCCTGCCTCATACAGTAAGGAGTAATACCATTTCTTACATCTAAAATGTGAATAGATTTCTGCTATTTTTACTCATACTGATAGGCACCAGCTGGGCTTACCTAAGCTGCATGAGGTCATTTCATAACTCAGCAGAAATTCCCCAGTAGGCTATTAATTCAATGAAATTTGCTGTGCTATCTAAACAGATTAAAATGGCAAAATTTAGAAAAAAAACAACAGTTGAGTCAGATTTACTCAGAAAAGAGGAAATGTTGCTTCACGCATCTCCAAATAGCAAAATCTTAATATTAAATATATGATGACGTGAGATGAACTACAGAACCTGTAAAAATATATATACAGATTGCATATAATGATTTAACGTATACTGTGGATTCGGCTGAGCTAAACATGCTGCTGGAAAGACTAAAGTTAAAGACAATAGATACAATGTTAAACTAGTAATGAACTGGCAGGCTTTATTCTGGCAGGCTATATTTAGTTATCAAACTACATAAAATGATCAAATCTACTGATGGAATTAAAGTAGCTAGAGCAGGATTAAACAAACCTTGTGGATGTGGCATTCTTGAAGGGCACATGGAATGACACAGTACACCCACAGGCATAGGACAAGTTACTGAATGCCAAGTATGTAGGGAAGGGCTGGTAACCTTTGGTCTAAGGTGCTACAACAATTTATTGTCCCATGCTGCAGCTTCAACCCACTAGTTACCAAAGAGAGATACAAATAGCCAGGCAAGACAGATATGTTGACAAAAAATGTATAGGAACTAATACATACCTCCCAACTTCTTGTGGGAAAAAGCAATGTTGGAATCTGGTTGCTCGGAGCAAGAAGGAGTAATAAAACATATCTGTACTGCTCTCTAATTGGTGTTATAAAATTATCTTTGAGTAAAAAAAGCCTCTAAGTGGAGGCCATCCCTTGATGGGTCTGGGCTGTTTTGGTGTCAATAGGGGACCTACACACTATTAGGCAGGTGCCTATAATGTTATTGCTGATCACTGTATATTGAGCTGTTGCCTGTTTTCTCTACTTTGCCAATCAATTTTATTTGCTCACTTTCAGTTACTGAATAGTATGTACGAGAAGGGAATAATGCACTACAAATCTCTCCCTTTCCCTGTTTTTTTGTAGTCCCCTAGTAAATAATAATTTAGCTTATTACCTAGAACATCCATACATGTGTAACCAAGATATTTGGTATTTTAACTTTATATATAAAATGTATAAAGCAAATAGAGTCTTAAAGACTAATGTCTTCTAACAAATAAACAAATAATATGCAGGTGAAGTCTATTGTGCAATCTTCATGACCTGGAATAGTATCTAAAAGATGTTACCATCTGCTACCTCACAAATAATTTAGTCACCTTGGCAGCCTAGTCGTGTTGGCCAGCTGTAAAAACAACGGTACTTGTCTTATGATCTGTGTAATATTTTACATAAAAAATTGTTCACATTTTGAAGGAAAAACAAATGGTTCTGGGTGCTATCCTGATGTTATATAGAATTAATTAGTGATTATTTTCATGAATCTCCAAAAAATGGTCCAAATCTATATAGAGCACAGCTTTCTTCTGCATCAAGATTTGCATATTAACAATCATTTTAAAGAGTGTTTGTTTGCTGAAGCCCCCTCCCTAACGATGTTGTATGCAGGGATACCATACTGGATATCAAATAGCCAAGACTGTATACAATCGTTTTACTCACTTAGAGGATTTATTTACTCAAAGAGAGTTGTAAAACACCAAGTAGAAAAACGTACAGATATGTTTTATGACTCCTTTTTGCAATGTTGATACTTAACCATTCAGAACTGAATAAAAACATTGTTCAGTAGCTTGCACCTAAATATTAACAATTATTATTGTTCCAGAGTAACATGAAGTATTAATATTATTGATTGATGCTCTAGAGGAATATTAATGTCTAACATCTAAACATTTTATAGTCATGCACATTAAAATGATTGATTTGTTTCTTATGGAGGCAAAAAAAAAGTATTTTCTACAAATCAAACAGAGGAGGCTGCCGTAAAAGCCACTAAATCTTCAATTATTTTCAAGTAGAATATTTCTTTACATGTACAAAATGTAAAACTAGCATATTTATGTAATTTACATGTTATTTAATATGCATTAAAGCATGTATAGTATATTTTAGGAACCAGACTTTCTCTTTCCCAACTACTTTACTAATTAACATAATAGCCTGGATTCAATGCCGGCCATTAAGTGAAAAAGTGCTATAAGTGGTCAATTAACCGGCATTTGCGATTCAAAAAATGTCCCAATACTTTTGTCCATACAGTGTATGTTTGACCCTTTGTGAACATTTGTTATCTTTGTGAATGCGGAAGGAGCACTTTCACAGATGCTGACGCTTTAGGAGAGTATGTTTGTTCTTTATTATTTTCACTTGTTGTGTATTTTTTCTTTTTTGTATTGTATTATTTCATATTATTGGCTGTGTTGTTTTACTGCACTCCTCACACTTGTTAATAAGGAAATGAGTGCACACACTCACATACACACATTCACATATACACAGTCAGTCACAGAGACTCACATACACACACGTATGCACAGTCACACAAACACGTATGCACAGTCACACACACACACACAAAGCCATCAGTTTTACTTTACATTAACATTTATTTTCTATAGCACCAATATACATAGTTATATACATAAGTTAGATGAACAGGGAGAGATTGGCTTATGAAGTAGAGAACCCCCACTCACAAGCTTATATTCTAAGAGATGTCCTGTCCCACTTCCCCTCCCTGCAGTATTACCTCTCATAGCAGGGAAGGAGACTCTCCCTCGAAGATGTAGTTCCCTGCTCTGAGCACCAGGTTATGTGAAAAGTGGCCATCTGGTGGTCACATTTTCACATGTTTTGGCTCTCTTGCATGTGCTGAGAGTGAGGGGATGAAGCACCAATGCACAGATTTTATCCCCTTGCACTGCGCTCCCAGATGGTCTGGGTCGGAAGTCAGGGCAGGAATTTTCCACCTAATGCCTAAATGCATCATTCATTTAGATGCTCACTGCCACTTTTATTAAATACACACATATCTAGTGCAGGTAGGATCCTACCTAGAGTAAATATTATTATTATTAGAGTATAGCTTCAGCAAAGTGCTGGAAACACTCTCAGGCATTTTGATCCACATTGGCTCACTGGTATTATACAGTTCCTGCAGATAACCCACATGATAATACTGCAAGCCTCCTAATTGATTTGTATTGATTTGTTACTTGTTATTGTGTTAATTACTTTTTTCACACAGTCTTTGCCTCCCATCTGTCCTGCTTTGCACATGACAGTCCTAAACTTGGAAGTCAATTCCAAATTTCTGGGGTAGAGCTCAGCAGGCAAGTTGGATTTTTGAGTTGGGAGGTATGCACAGTACAGTTAACGCCACACCAGGACTGTGAAGAATTGTGGCACAATTATCAGACATCAGCTAGCTAACATTCTATGGTCATTTTTAGCAAATAAATTTGCCTAAAATGTCTCCAAGAAGAAAACCAGAGTTCCTGACCATCTACACCTGTACAGCAATGTGGGTTGCACATGATGTCATCAAGTTTTAAACATATGAGGAGCATAAGCTGAATGATTAGCTCGACATATTCAGATAAACAAACAATACACCATAATATCATTAATAGTCAAGGAAGCAAAGATATTACAGAGGGCGTAATGCAACATTTTAAGATTAAGCAGAAAAAAATCTTAGTAATAGGAGATCTGTTTTCTGGAACATTCTTACCATTGATATTTAATTAATTAGTAGTCATTTGGGGGTATATTGCATTGTCAGTATTAATGTGTTAATACTTTGGACACAAGACAAGTGGCCCATTCCTGTGTTTTTAATGTGAAAGTATAGCTTTATTATCTGAATGTTACAATGACAGGCCAGTCATGGATTTGAAGTCTGGCATAATAATTTCTGAAAGCTCAGAAAAACCAAAAGCAATTTGTAGATACAGTAAATCTGCATCAGATGAGAACTAACTCGGAATATCAAGTGAATAAAAAAAAGACTCGAGAATGAAAAATGATTGCATTTTAATGTGAGATGCAGTTTTTGTATTTTTTTTTAAGAGAAATTTTGAAAAATGACAACTTCAAATGTAGCTTCTTATGGAAACATTTAACATTTGATTTGGTTTAAGCATGTTACATTACTTTGCCATCCATTCTCTTTATATTTGTGCAAGAATATGTTACTTTAATCAATATTATAATACGATACAATTTATCGGTCAAAGACTGCATTTGTTATTCCCCCTGAAAAATAATGAGGTCCATCCGGACTGATTAACACAGAAGATAAAGCTAATTGTTCTTTCTCTTCTATGTCATTTTATACAACATAAAAAACAGATGACATAATATTGTTCATTACAGATTTAATTAAACCTGCCAGACATTAATCAGTGACATAATCTCAAATAGTGAATGCATGGGCATCTAAAAATAGCGATCTTATTGCATTTGTACATCATTTTACAATTTAATAACATAGCATACGCTACGTTTGACCAGTCACTGTAATCTAGAGCTTTAAAGAATATGGTTGAATTATTTTAATTGTGTGAATATAAGTGCAACAGCACTCAACTGAAATACACTAAATACTGATACAAATATGATATAAATATAGAAAGATAAATATGACAGAAATAACATGTGGTCATGAAAAAACTGAAAACTGAAAAAAGTGATTTTTTAAAAACATCTTATACAATGTCTTTCAACTAATTTTGGCACACTTTGTAAGTATGAGCAAAGAAGACTTTGAAAAATGTTCTTTTTTGTTTAACCTTTTGATATTTTCTTAACAAAAAATACACAAAAATACGATGTTCTCATGGATATCAACCAACAGCAAACACACAACAAATTTATTTTAAAAATGTTATGTATATGTGTGGATATTTGCCTTGACCCCTCCCCCCATATGTACAACAGGGGTCTGGAATTTTTCCAAGCATCTAGCCACGTTGATTATTAGGGTGGGCATGTCTTTTTATTTATTTTTAATTACAATTCTCCAGATTGGATCTGCAGATTTGAAATGCCACAAATGTGTCTATTTAAGTCAAATTCAGAGCATGTCCAGGGGTGATCAGGGCAAATTGGGTAGACAAAAGCCTTTGGTTTTCATGGTGAAAATATCTGAAGGTTTCAAATTCTTCTGTTTCTGAACAGCCCAAACTGCTGGGTTTTCTTTGATTTGGGACAAATCAATCTGTATTGAGTAGATCCTAAAACATTGTTGGTAGGATGAGTCAATGAGTATGATGCCTTTTGTATACATTGTGATTAAATTTCCACTACTGAGGGAAATTAAAATTATTTTCACGAACCTGGTTGCATCACGGCTTTATGTAGGATTACACACAACATACGTTATGCTGGGATGCGAGTGATGGGAAAACCCATCACTTAAAATCAAAGGAGTAGCAGAATCATTATTAACGCAATGCCGATATAGGACGGACTAGGTCTATCCTACCTGGTGAAGTGTTGCTGACATAGGATGGACCTAATCCATCCTACAGCAAAAAAAAGTTCAGTGGAGAGGCATTGTGCAATACAAGAAAACCTGCTGGGAGCTTTTTGTTCCCTCTAGACAGAGATTGAAAATGCCAGGTTTAAAGGCACTGTGCCTTTAAAACAGGTGTGTTTAAAGAGCATAGGAATCAATGACATTGCTTCTTATTGCTCTCTTTGTATGTTGCTAACATGCATCACATGTTGAGGCAGTCAGCAACATACACAAAAATTGCCTGTCAGCCCCCAGATCTATGGCCACTGTCCTGTGGCCAACGATGGTAGTGCCCTTCTAAGGGCAAGAGCACAGGAAGCAGGAAGTAGCTGATTCTTGTGCTCGTGGGGCTCATCATGGAGGCAATCTGTAACCGCCAGGCAGAGTGTAAGGCATGTGATGCATCAGATGCATCTTTTTATAAAAGTCATTCCCTTTTCTTAACCCCTTCCCTGCCATTGACCACTGCATAAGCAGTGATCTTGCACAACAGCACATTTTTAGCTGTCTGCATTTTTGTAGGGGTTACCATTTTGGTACTGTGATTTACTACAGTACTACAAAGGCTCTTCTAAGAGCTATTAACCCCTTCCTTGACATAGATCATGGCTTAGGCATTGATTCTGAGGCAGCTGACTCAGGGTCCGATTTTGACCCTGGTAACTTAGCTGATATATCATCTAGTGACATATCAGTGGCTGCTGAGCCCTTGCCACAAGGTGTCATTGGTGTCTACTTTTCAAAAATATATGGTTTAGTGGGGGTGAATTACACTGGCCTGCTTCAAAGATATTCCATATAGGACATGGGCGTAGGTTGACTACATGTCAAAATTCCAAGTTGGAACACTGAGAAGCACACCAAATGTGGCCTTTTAGCCCCTAAACAACCCAGCAAACCTATATATGGGTGGTATCCCTGTACTCGGGAGATGTTGATGAATCCATATTATGTGTTGTTTGACAGTGACGCATACTAGAATCTGAACATTCATGCCTGAATTACAATGTGTGAGAAAAAAAACTCAAAAAAGGACTACCCAGCACTTTGAACAATAAAAACAATATATATTTTTGTGGGTACCACTAGATCCGACCACAATGCCCTTGCCCGGTCACATGACCACCAGATGTGTATGTAATCTGCATGTGGATTCCCACACTTCCAGCAGAGGAAGGGGGTATCTGGGAAAATCTTCACTATTCTACCTTGGACATAGTTCCATCTGTGCATTACTTTATAATGGGTTTCAGACAGGTTAAGAGTTGACCACACAGAATGATTTTTCCCATTCCATGCACTGAGTCCAGCACATTTAAAACTCATCTTACACAGCCTGCCATTGATCTGTCTTTTGACTGCCTGCAGTCTCTTTGCCAATACGCTTGCATATATCTGTATATCTACATTCAATAATGATATAGATAATGTTATACATTTTTGATAAACAGTGTTGCACTGAACATAATTTTTTGAATTCGGAAAACTCTAAGGGAATGAACAATCATCCTTTAATTTATGTTATAAAATGCAGTAACTGACAGTATAATAAGGATAGAGACCAGGGGTTTGGTAAGCTCCCCTTTTCCCTGAAACTTTGACCAGATTTGCAGTGTTGGTTTTATTGTAGGATGGTTTTTGATCTGGCTAGATCCATCTACTCTGCTACTACTAAATATGGTAATAAAGGCTTCCTGTTCAAGTTGAATCCACCGTTTATTAGGGGATTAGGTGCATTCTAAGATGCTAATGTAAAAAATTGCCTGATAATAATTGAACATGTTAAGTACACCAAATCCCCCTTTGTCTCTGGGACTTATTAAATATGAATATGTTTTTTTTATCTAGGTAATCTAGTTTTTTTTTTCATTATTCGCATTTAACTTTCATAAAAAAGTGTTAGGGATATATATATAGGTAGGGTCTGAAAGAGATAGAGAAACTCTGGGAGCACTTTCATCACAGTGCTAATTCTACCAAATCAAGAAAGGGGAATTCCAAAGAGACAGGTCTTTACTGTCTAATACACCTAGACACACATTTACACACTGACACACACAATCACACACATACACAAACACCCTGACACAAACACACTTACACACATTGAGACGCCCACACACAGTCACACTTACAAGCAGACACATTTCTCGCCTGTGAGCCGCATCTTTAGGAGGAGGTGCTAGGAAGAGAGCTCCCTACAGCAGTGCCTCTCCTACCGATCGGCCCTCACCCCCGCTTGAGATTAATCCAACACCATGTCCCAGTATTTTTTTTTTTTATATATTGATAGCCCTGGAGTCTCAGGAATAAAGTATTCTGTAGCCCCAGAGTCTCCATTCGAGGCTATGGACCGGGGATTCGGGCTGTAGCCCCCAGTAGCCCACCCCTAGCGATACCACTGCCACTAAGCAAAATAAATGTATGTATATGTAATCACTAATATGCTTTAATCAGTAATCCACTCACCTAAGACACAATGATAAAAAACAGCAACTTTACAGCTCCCATAGTGAATCAAATATATCCCAAAAAAATAAACATATCACGCCTAGCCAAGTAGAATGTAGCAAGCAAATAATTCAAAATACTTAAAGGTCTTTAGAAAACATAATTTATTATATTATTATTTATCAAGACATTCAAGAAAATGATTATCTTGATAAAGGCTATGTTGATGCTATAATATATTATGTTTGCTATTTTTTCTAAAGACCCATAAGTGCTTTGAGCTATCTGTTTTCTATATTCATTGATCATCTTATGCTCCTGGGCTACTAGTTGATTTTCTATACATTACCTTTCACCCTTTGAACTTATATAATCAAGTAGCGTATGTACAAGGATTGGCAATGAGTAATAGGATAATTCAAGTAACTGGCAAGTCTGGCAGCACATACTACTAGTAATATACAAATATTGCACATTTGAAAACCAAAAGATCTGCAACCATTGTAAAAGGAAAGGATTGTACTCTTTTATGATAATTTTCCATTTATTCATTAGTTTGAAAAGGTTATATTCACATTTTTTTTTACTACGTTTCCATTCTTTTTTCCTTTGGTTATCAGTCAGCAGTGAATAGATCCCATATCTACATAGTAGGTTAGGTAGAAAAAAGACTTGCGTCCATTAAGTTCAACCCATTTCCTATTCAATGTTTACCTCTGTTAATCAAAAAGAAGGCAAATAAAAACCCCTTATTTCAGCAATTTTTAATTCTACTTTCAGTGGGAAAGACTAAATCCTTCTTGATTCCAAATGGCAATCAAATTACTCCTTGGATCAACAAGCACTAAATAAATATTAATGCCATTACTAACATGCATGGCCCTCTATGCTCCAGCTTATTAAAAAGTATCCAGGCCACTTTTAAAGGCATCTAAGGTATTTGCTAGAACCACCTCTTCAGACTGTGAATTCCATAACTTAATTGTCCTAACTGTTGTTTCTCTAGGGTTTACAAATTTAACTTTTCCAGGCTTTCTTCATAACTAAAATCTTCATTTCCCCTTATTAGTTATGTAGCTGTTCTATGCACTTTCTCAAATTCCATAATGTCTTCTTTTAAAAAAAAAAAGGAGCCCAGAATTGAACCGCATATCCAAGGTTAATATGTGGATATGTATATGAATGTATGACCATATATTCATATACATTAGGGTTCTCTTACAACTTCAACTGTCTTTAACTATTTTCTCATATGAGCACTGTACAGTCATTGGCAATGTGCCAAATAAAAACATCAGTGTAGGTGGCAAGATCGGTGAACGCCCAAAGAACATCATTACATTTTCCATCACAAAATCCAGCAAGTGTCGACCACTAACAATGCTAGTGCCACCCCTGTAATTGTACCCCATCACTCTTCTGTACAGCATAGGAAGGGAAGAATATAAGTATGAGTGAAGCTCCGAGTAGTGAGAAGAAGCTTAATATAACATATGACAAAGTCACAATTGATTATACTCGGAAGTCAGCTATATATTTACTTGTCTAAAGGCTAACAAATTAAAATTATTTTAATATTGTGTATATATATATATATATATATATATATATATATATATAGATAGATAGATAGATAGATAGATAGATAGATATACTTATCTATTTCCTCTCCTAGTCCCTCTGTAGCACATGTCACAAGGATGTGGATGGTCTGTCTGTGCACTTACCCTGCATGCCACGGAATCGATCCTGGCATGCTTTGAGCAGAGATCAACTCCACAGCATTGCGGGAAGGTCTACTCATGTGAGTAGACAGCACTTGGCAGTTAAACAAAGTAAATGTCAATCAATATAAAAAAAAACAAAGATAGTAAATTAATATAAAATAAATAAATGTAATAATATATAAAAGCAAATGCAATATATAAATACATATAGAAAAAATATACACAAATATAACAAAAAATGACAATAAATCGTTAAAAACAAGAAACAATGGTATGTGCCTTTAAATACAAATGAACAGACACAGATACAAATGTAACCACAGGCAGAGTATCAAATTACTCACTTGCTGATTAGGTTAGCAAAATACCATGAATAGTACATGGATATAAAAACGTGCTGGTCAGTAAGGAAGGAAGAATTTAGAACCTGGCCAGGTAACTTCACTTAACAGGAGGGACGCGTTTCGTTCGGGGAACTACTTCAGCCTCTAAACAAACAGACCAGCATCTTCCCATTTTGTTTCCCTTTACAGTGGCTTGTCCCACAGTTTTCTCAAGACTAGCAGCTTATTTTCTCAATGCGACTCATCTCTCCAATCCACTGAGATATTTCATTGTCAATATCCAATCGGATATTCAGTGTATCGCTGGGTTTGTATACGTTTATAATAATACATTTTTTTTTTGTATTTGGTAAAGGGTTCACTTTGATTTCACAAAATAGGCGCTGTGTATATCACATTTCCACAGCATTGCGGTTGAGTGTGAAGAGGTGATGTTTAAAGTGTAATCATTTGGGACTTTATTATGTTCAATAGGTACATGTAAATAACAATGGAATGTGATTTGTATGCTCTACTTAGTAATATAGCACTGATCTTGAAATACAGCAGGGCTGTTTTAAATATAATAATAAATGTTGAGCAAGCGTCGTATGAGTTCATAGACATTCAGCACTCTAAATAAATATTTGTCTGCATAATGAAACTACAAAACTTGACTTAAACATGTTTTTGTTATTCTTGAATGTACTGTATTTTGGCACAGAATACTTTACTTTTCCCATTAAATTATAGGTTAGCCTGGCTAAGTTACTACAAACTGTTCAGTAAAGTCTAATCACTAGAAATAGTGGCAGCCGTAATGTAATTGCAGTTTTATGTCACAAAGATCACTGGACAATCATTATCGGGGTAAGATGTTTGATTTCCGTTTGCTCTCAGATATATTTCAGCCAGCAATTTAAAAGAACATTTTCACAATGTCGACCAAAGATTGTATGCACTTTAACCTGAAAAAAGTATGTCTGTTAACTATTTCATTTCCCAAATGGCCAGAATCCCCTGCATGCCACTCTTTCTTTGGTGGCATGCAGGAAATGTTCCGAATTTTCTCACATTGGGTCGCATTCTAATGGTATCCTTTCATTTGCCTTTTCTCCCCATCATTCAAGATGATCTTAAGAATAATGAATAAAAGCCCTGAAAGGGCCACACAATATTGTATTTCTTGACACTAAATGGTCAGATGTAATATGTTCATCCTGCACTTACTATATATAAAGCATGTGCATTCATGGTGGAATACAATCTGGGTAAATATAAAATGTATGTTTTGATGTACAACCATTACATGCATAATTTCAATGGGTGCCCAAATAAGTTTCACATAGCATTGACTGGGTTATGATGAATTAAATACTAAATAAGTAAAATATACATTGTAAGCACAATCTTTTGTTAATGTGGGGCATTGTTCTATTCTAATTGAAACAATGGGGAAGGGCCTTCTAGAATATAGTGACTTTAAGTCAGTATAAACAGGTGAAATGTATAATGCACTTGTTAAAGAATGCATCTGATTATTATAATGCTGCTCATGATCATGGTGATAAAATCTGTAGATGGTGATACTATCATTTCAACATCTGCCATACAGAATTCCAGAACAGATTTCTTTTACAGTCCAATAACATTACCAGCGCAGAGAATTATAATTGGTGCTAAAGATCACCACTCACTATACTGTATAAATACAAGAAAATGCATTCCTCATGCAAGCAAGTTACAACTTATTTTTGAGTTAGATGCTCTGTTTTATCTACTGTTCGGTAATGTCATTTAAATTGTTGTGTATTACATATACTTTGTGAAGTAACACATTATCTTTCCTATATAGATTACATTTTGAAGACAAAGAAAACTAGATTATAGAGTCAATTAATAGTAGAAGAAAATGATTTGCTCGAAACTCAAAAAGTGAAAAATCCACATTTAATTTTTCAAAAGTGTAAAAAGACATGCAGCAAAACAAGGGAACATAGAGACACTGCATTCTGCATACACATTTCAATAAAACACCATGTATATTTCATTTTTTTGAGTGCAAAGACAATTATTTTCTGCTATTGAGTGGATTTATTTGGGATCTAAAGGATGCTCAGGACACCGCCTTATATTGGCACACTTAATCAGGTGAAGCCCAGATCTTTTTCAATGGTGCCTGTAAAAAATAAATAAACCATAAACCAAAACATACATCCTTTATTCTTGACATTTTTTATTATTGCAATTAATTTTTCATTATTGCAGTTTACGAAAGTTATTATAAAAATATTCAAAAATAATACTGAACAATATAAATAAGCTTTATATGGGCAAAATATGTGTGGATCCTTAGTCATATGACACATTGGACATTTATTCTAAATATAATTTGCTGCTAACAACACTGAACTTCCAAAACCTCAATAAAAAAACTAAAAAGGTATCAAAGGGATAGTCTAGGTCCCCCCAAAAAAAGAACTCATATCACGTTATTTAATTAAACCATTAGGTTGGAGGCTCCTGAAAGGGGAAAGGTTTGGTGGATTAAAGAATTAAATTGCCTCCACCCTAATTGTTTAAATAAAGACCTTTATTTGGCACCATTTGTGTAGTTATAATACTTCTAGGTCATCATAGATGCATGATATATTCATGGTCAGACATATTATACCAGAAAATAGTTATATTATATGTTTTCCACATTATACATCATACACAAACAAAATGGAAGTCACAGCCATCTTTGAATCCTTGTGAAAAGCAGACTACTGATTTGAGAAGTGGTTAAGCCATTTATAACAAACCTCCAGACTAAGTAGCATGGTATACAAGGATTGTTCACTATCGTTAACTTAGGTATGTAAGTTAGAAAAAAAGGCCACACTTTTGTCTCTGAATGTGGTATTTCATTGTAAAAGGCAAATTAGAACCTTTTATTAATTTAATCTGGATATAATCATTATACTATAGTATGATAGTTTTTTTGTAATGTATATGTTTAGTACATATACATATTATTTTTTTCATTCTATCTTTTTATCCATAGATTATTTTTATGTCTATATATATAGTAGTAGGATAATAACACATATATAATCTAACTAGATCATATCTTTGATTCAGGCGTGTTAGATGTGTTACACAAATCCAATTATTTGGCTTTTAACCGAGAAAGGCTGACTAAAGTTTTAAAGGTGCATAGTACTGAAAAGTCAACATTGAATGGATTAAGCTCCATACAGACCAGAGTCCAAACTATGTTGTATTAAAGTCTGGCCCAAGTTGACAAAAGTGTGAACTATGTTTGCAAATGTCTAAAACAGAATTTAGGAGAAAAAGGAGGCCAGGACGGAAAAAAAGAACATCTGAGCTGACACTTTACCTGGCACCTAAACTCAAACGTTATCTTCCCTCATATAACTATCAGGACTAAGACATTATTACTATCAGAATGATCTTTTCCTCCTGAAATCATTAAATTCACTCTTTCTCTCATATCTTCAAACTTCTAAATTCTCCTAAACTTAGAAACTAATTTCCACTTAAATTTTCCTGCTTAGAGGAATTCCCAATTCTCAACAACTGAGAGAGATTGGACACCATCAGCAACAGTGGTAAATATAAGTTCATTATATATTTTATATAGAGGTGAATTGTGTCTTCTTCATCACTTAGAATATTAATTCCTCTTGGGTGATATATATTAGACTGCATATCTAGATCTCTGAACCTGCAGATCAGACATCATAAAGATATAGCAAGATATGATATATTAAATATTATATATCTGCAAATAGAGAATATTCAATTGTTGAAGACAAGACAATATTTTCTTCTATTATAAATAATTATCTATGTAGATTCTGCCATAGCGACTACAATATTTAATCATTGTCCAAGTCATTATTCTAATGCTTGTTGAGTGTTGCTACAATTATTTGTTATAGGGAATCTTGTAACCTACTAGCACAGTGAAATAAGAGCTTATTTTACTACACGTAAATAGTGCATTTTTTCGGGCTTGTAGTTCCAAGCTGACATGTATTGTTGTTGCTAAGTGGACTGGGAAAAGTTAATTTTGGTTTGGTAACATTGGTGGAAAGATTGTTTTAAACTAGAAATAAGTGATACTTTGGTTTAATAGTAAATGTGTATTGTGGTTATTTAGACAATAGTACTGCTATATGTTGACAAACCGTGGTAGACTATTTATCAAACTAATGTGGTTCTAACCAGCCATTTACTGTGCCTTGAAACTGCATATTTAAAGGTGGATTACTGTGAATGTTTGATTTGCAGAGGATATCTCTTTAAGATACAACATTTATTGTGCTGTTATTATGCAACCAATGTATGCTGTTATTTGGAGTAGATATTGATTCTAGTTAAACCAAGTGCATTACTGGTGGACCAAATTATGAAGGCAGTAATTAAGTACTTATAATCATTCAGTATTGTATTGTATCTGAGGCAATGTGAGATACTTATATGTAATAAGATTTATTGTTTGTTTACCTTTTGTATTGCATACTGATTAGATAACTACCTTATTGAATTTCTGCCTACACAATAAATTATATTTGAAGTAAAGATAGTGTTGCAATACAATGCATATATTGTATTGAATTATACAGCGCCATGGATTTCAAGAAATTAGGAACAGAGATAACATATAGGGTCAGGGGAGGGCTGGCAACCTTAGGCCTGGGGGGGCAAATTAAGTCAAGTGGCCCATTGCACAACCGAATCGCCTCCCCATCCACGGCCATCTTTTCTTTGTTTTATAACGAATATTGCCAGGATTTTCCCCCACAATATGCCAGGATTTGCCACTCAATATGCCAGAATTTTCCCTTACAATATGCCAAGATTATGCCCCTCAATATGCCAGGATTTTCCCCTCAATATGCCAGGATTATGCCCCTCAATATGCCAGGATTTTCCACTCAACATGCCAGGATTATGCCCCTCAATATGCCAGGATTGTCACCTCAATATGTCAGGATTTAGCCACCCAATATGCCAGGATTTTCCCCTCAATATGCCAAGATAATGCCCCTTCAATATGCCAGGATTATGCCCCCTCAATATGCCAGGACTTTCCCCTCAGTATTCCAAGATTATGCCCCCTCAATATGCCAGGATTATGCCCCCTCAATATGCCAGGATTTTCCCCACAATATGCCAGGATTATGCCCCCTCAATATGCCAGGATTTTACGCTCAATATGCCAGGATTATGCCCCACAATATGCCAGGATTTAGCCACCCAATAAATCAGGATTTTGCCCAACAATACACCAGGATTTTGCCCCCTCAATATGCCATGATTTTCCCCTCAATATGCCAGGATTTCCCCCACAATATGCCAGGATTATGCCCCCTCAATATGCCATGATTTTCCCCTCAATATGCCAGGATTATGCCCCACAATATGTCAGGATTTTGTCCCACAATATGCCAGGATTTTACCCCCCAATATACCAGGATTTTGCCCCCAAATATGCCAGGATTTTCCCCCACAATAGGCCAGGATTTTGCCCCCCAATATACCCGGATTATGCCCCCTAAATATGCCAGGATTTTCCCCTCAATATGCCAGGATTTCCCCACAATATGCCAGGATTATGCCCCCTCAATATGCCAGGATTTTCCCCTCAATATGCCAGGATTATGCCCCACAATATGTCAGGATTTTGTCCCACAATACACCAGGATTTTGCCCCCCAATATACCAGGATTTTGCCCCTCAATATACCAGGATTTTCCCCCACACCATATTGAGTACTTACCTCCTTGCTGCTGCTCTGTCTCTGTCTCCCGGTGCTCTCATCTGCCCGTCTGTGGCTGTGAGGGAAGCGTTGTGTGCTCCCCTCCAGCCAAGTGTCTTCAATAAAGTTTGTTTAAACTTTTTTTTTCAACAAACTTTATTGAAGCCGCATTGGCTGGAGGGGAGCGCAGAACGCTTCCCTCACAGCCACGGACCTGCAACACCAGGGGACAGCAGCAAGGAGGTAAGTACTGGGAAAGTGGGGGGGGATTTTTTTTTTACTGGCGTGACCTGGGACGCCAGTATCAGCTGTCACCCCCTGGGGCGCCCAGCGTTAAAGACGGGCCAGTGGCCGTTTTTAGCATGCATCAGGGCGGCCTGGGGGGCAATTGCCTCCCTGCTCCCCGACACAGCCCGCCCCTCTACAGTGTATCTCTTTTAAGTTGATTTTGTGGGTGTGGTCCTATGATAATTAATAGTGCCATATTAATATTAATATTGATTAATATGTTTAATATTAATACAATATAAATGTTTCATATTTTAATAAAATATTATTTTTAATATATAATAATAATCCCTACAACATTAGCTCTAATACCTTTATTTATGGTTTTCATAATATCTTGATTCATCATTTTTTTATTTCCTTTTTTTTTTTTTTAGAGTGTAACAACTCTGGTATGTTGCACAGCTGCTTTTAACATTTTAATGTTTTAACCCCTTTGTGACAAGACATTTTGACCTTGACTTTCCCTTGGTGACAAGGGCTGTTTTTTTTCCATTTCTGGGGTGTTTGTGTTTAGCTGTAATTTCGTCTCCCTCACATACTATACCCACACAAATTATATGATGTTTTTATCATAATAAGAAGGGCTTTCATTAGATACCATTATGTTCATCATATATTATCATTTATTACAAAAAAAATCATAAAATATGATGAAAAAAAAAAACACTTTTACTAAATTTGACCTAAAATATAATTTACACAAATACAATCATTAAAAAAAATCTAAAATGGTTTCTAAATGTTGTCCCGAGTTTAGAAATGTGCATTTTTTTTGGAAGTTATAGGGCAAAAAACAAAAATAGTGTTTTTTTTAATTGTTTTTCCTATACTGAACTTTTGACCCCAACCCAAACCCTCAATTTAAACTCAACTCAAACCCTTATGCTATCCCTTACTATATTTTAATTTAATTTTAACCCTACTCCCTTTTTTATGACATTATATTTTAAATACACAGACATTAAAACGTAGTTGTTCCTCCCCTTTGCAGCTATAACCTCGCCCACTCTTCCGGGAATGGTTTCCACAAGATTTTGGAGTGATTCTGTCGACATTTTAGCCTATACATCCACTAGAGCATTTGTGAGGTCAGGCACTGATGTTGGAAAAGCCCTGGCTCGCAATCTCTATTCTAGTTCATCCCATAAGTATTCAGTGAGGTTGAGGTCAGGGCTCTGTGCGGGCCAGTCAAGTTCTTCCACACCAAGCTCATCCAAAAATGTATTTATGGACCTTGCTTTGTCAATTTGGGCACAGTCATGCTGGCATAGAAATGGACCTTCCTCAGACTGTTTTCACAAAGTTGGAACATTGTTCAAAATGTATTGGTAGGCTGAAGCATTAACATTTCTCTTCACTGGAAGTAAGGGGCCTATCCCAAACCCTGTAAAGCCCCAATCCCCCTCCCATACCATTATCCCTCCTCCACCAAATATTAAAGTTGGCACAATGCAGTCAGGCAAGTAACGTTCTCCTGGCATTCGCCAAACCCAGGCTAGCTCATCAGACTTCCAACAATGAAGGCTATACAGAACACGTTTCCACGGCTCCAGGATCCAGTGGTAGTATCCTTTACACCACTCAATCTGACACTTGGCATTGTACTTGGTGATGTGAGGCTTGCATGCAACTGCTCGGCCATGGAAATCCAGTTGGATAAATTTGGTTAACTGGGAAGAAGTAAGGTACCTCCTACAAACATTTTCAGCAAATTGTCTTTGAAAGAAGTCATATTAACAGAGTTAATAATATGTTTCTAATTGTTATCTAATTGATTATGCAAATCTACTACCCATTTTAATATCTAAGGAAGTCATTCAAATGAGTTAATTTCAATATATAATTTAGAAATTAAATGTTTTCTGAGTTCAACATCTTTATATCCTATTATTATTTTTAAAGGAGTCATAATTCATCCTTTCATGGTTAAAGAATATACAGTGGATATAAAAAGTCTACACACCCCTGTTAAAATGTCAGGTTTCTGTGCTATAAAAAAATGAGACAAAGATAAATCATTTCAGAACTTTTTCCACCTTTAATGTGACCTATAAACTGTACAACTCAATTCAAAAACAAACTGAAATCTTTTAGGTAGAGGGAAGAAAAAATATAAAAATAAAATAATGTGGTTGCATAAGTGTGCACACCCTCTTATAACTGGGGATGTAGCTGTGTTCAGAATTAAGCAGTCAGATTCCAAATCATGTTAAATAGGAGTCAGCATACACCTGCCATCATTTAAAGTGCCTCTGATTAACCCCAAATAGAGTTCAGCTGCTCTAGTTGTTCTTTCCTGAAATGTTCTTAGTCGCATCCCACAGCAAAAGCCATGGTCCACAGAGAGCTTCCAAAGCATCAGAGGGATCTCATTATTAAAAGGTATCAGTCAGGAGAAGGGTACAAAAGAATTCCCAAGGCATTAGATATACCATGGAACACAGTGAAGACAGTCATCATCAAGTGGAGAAAATATGGCACAACAGTGACATTACCAAGAACTGGAGCTCCCTCCAAAATTGATGAAAAGACGAGAAGAAAACTGGTCTGGGAGGCTACCATGAGGCCTACAGCAACATTAAAGGAGCTGCAGGAATATCTGGCAAGTACTGGCTGTGTGGTACATGTGACAACAATCTCCCTTATTCTTCATATGTCTGGGCTATGGGGTAGAGTGGCAAGACGAAAGCCTTTTCTTACGAAGAAAAACATCCAAGCCAGGCTACATTTTGCAAAAATACATCTGAAGTCTCCCAAAAGCATGTGGGAAAAGGTGTTATGGTCTGATGAAACCAAGGTTGAACTTTTTGGCCATAATTCCAAAAGATTTGTTTGGCGCAAAAACAACACTGCACATCACCAAAAGAACACCATACCCACAGTGAAGCATGGTGGTGGAAGCATCATGCTTTGGGGCTGTTTTTCTTCAGCTGGAACTGGGGCCTTAGTTAAGATAGAGGGAATTATGAACAGTTCCAAATACCAGTCAATATTGGCACAAAACCTTCAGGCTTCTGCTAGAAAGCTGAACATGAAGAGGAACTTCATCTTTCAGCATGACAACGACCCAAAGCATACATCCAAATCAACAAAGGAATGGCTTCACCAGAAGAAGATTCAAGTTTTGGAATGGCCCAGCCAGAGCCCAGACCTGAATCCGATTGAAAATCTGTGAGGTGATCTGAAGAGGGCTGTGCACAGGAGATGCCCTCGCAATCTGACAGATTTGGAGTGTTTTTGCAAAGAAGAGTGGGCATATCTTTCCAAGTCACAATGTGCCATGCTGATAGACTCATACCCAATAAGACTGAGTGCTGTAATAAAATCAAAAGGTGCTTCAACAAAGTATTAGTTTAAGGGTGTGCACACTTATGCAACCACCTTATTTTATTTTTATATTTTTTCTTTCCTCTACCTAAAAGATTTCAGATTATTTTTCAATTGAGTTGTACAGTTTATAGGTCACATTAAAGGTGGGAAAAGTTCTGAAATGATTTATCTTTGTCTAATTTTTTTACAGCACAGAAACCTGACATTTTAACAGGGGTGTGTAGACTTTTTATATCCACTGTAATCCAACAGAAAAGTCCCAAATAGCAAAGCTATTGCCTATAATCAGATATTTAATCCATTGAAGAACCTTTCTTTTTATTGAGTAAGGATCAATCAGTTAAGATTCCACATCAATCTATTCCGGTCTGATACCTTGCATGTGCCAAATAATAAAGTAAGCTGGCCTAAAATATTTAATCAGTAAGCAATACACTCCACAGTATGAGTGTGGTGAACGTACAATTAAATTCTTAAAAAAAAAAGTAGCAGTCTCGCATAATGAAGAAACAAAGATGGTATGGATCTGGTTGAAAATCAAATGGTGAATTTATTTCAGGCATAAATAAACACTGACCGGTTTCGGTACCAAGTGTGCCTTTTTCAAGGTGAGTATACAAATATGTACATTGTGAACTAATATATACCCGCACATGCTGATCACATGATCAGGATAGGTTAATTACATATCATTGGTACACTGTGTTCCACAGTGGATCAATGAGGGTAATTATATACATGAATATACACAAGTGATAAATAGAAAAACATTTTAAAACATGATACACGTTACATAAACATTACAAAGATGGTAAACTTTACATATTGTGTTTGGGTACAAAATCCCCTACAGGAATTAATAGGAAATGGGAGCTCAATTGTACAGAGCACTGGTGAGACCTCACTTGGAGTATTGTACGCAGTACTGGAGACCGTATCTCCAGAAGGATATTGATACTTTGGAGAGAGTTCAGAAAAGGGCTACTAAACTGGTTCATGGGTTGAAGGATTAAACTTACCAGGAAAGGTTAAAGCATCTTAACATGTATAGCTTGGAGGAAAGACGTAACAGGGGGGATATGATAGAAACATTTAAATACATAAAGGGAATCAACACAGTAAAGGAAGAGAGTATATTTAAAAGAAGAAAAACTACCACAACTAGAGGACATAGTCTTAAATTAGAGGGGCAACGATTTAAAAGTAATATCAGGAAGTATTACTTTACTGAGAGGGTAGTGGATGTATGGAATAGTCTTCCAGCAGAAGTGGTAGAGGTAAACACAGTCAAGGATTTTAAGCATGCGTGGGATAGACCCAAGGCTGTCCTAGCTATAAGACCAGGAACGGGGGACTAATAAAAGTACTAAAAAAAAAAATTGGGCAGACTAGATGGACCGAATGGTTCTTATCTGCCGACACATTCTATGTTTCTATGTTTCTAATTGTTATATTGATTAGTTACTTTCTTTTCCTCCCCTTTCCTCCCCCCCTTCTTCCCCCTTTCCCCCCCCCTTTTTTTTCTCTCCCTGTAACCTAAGGGGCCTCCATCTTGTCTCCTGATTGTATATATTTCTACCGATATCTATATTATTTGGGAATGTCTTTCATCTACATAACATATAAATCCTTGGACTGAAGAAAAGCACATGTCTGCTTTTATGCATATTTGATGCATTTCAATTTCATCGTTATTATATACACCTTTTTTACTGTTTAAGTTTGTATGTTTTGCCAGTTTGTTTAAACTTTGTTTACAGTTATATGTAACACAAACTAGAGAGATATTTATAATGAATATATGGCTACATGCAGGCTTGCATATGGATCATAGGAATAGACGTTCAACATTTGGAACGTGTAATTAACCTTTCACTACTTTACACAAATGTACTTTTTCTGTGTCTTTAAAACCAATGATGCAGTAATCATTTGTTCTTAATGAGATACACTTGTGAACAAAATAGGAACACTTTAAAGGTGCTCCCAATAATGCTTTTAAGTTGTCTTTTTTGTAATACATGCCAGTCTATGTGAGTGAGACTGCGTTTTGTTTCTATGTCCTCTTTTTGTCAATAAAACTTTGAGATTTATCTACACTAAGCCTGCCTGCGTAAACTGAGTTTATTTGCACGCTGAGAGGCGCACCATCTGCTCAAATTTCCTTTCTTCAAATTACCTTTAATGGCTGGGAACGCCGTCCAAGAGTTGCACTCACCTGTGCTGGATTCCACGTGGGGTGATTGTCTTTGGCGTCTCTGGTGTTGAAGCTGCCGGTTCTTGGGACAGTGTGTTTTTTAAACTTTACATATTGTGTTTGGATTAGTATAAACAGAAATTATAAGAATGGTGCCGGACAAAATAAAGTATACTTATATCAATATTTGAATTGTACTCCTCTACGTTCACCACACTCATACTGTGGAGTGTATTGCTTACCTATTTGTTTCTTCCATCATAGAGTGGAGTACCAACAATTTTACAAGATATTCCATCATCCTCAAATATTTTACTGTACTCCATGGACTGTGTGTCTTTATAAAATATTTAATCAGAAATTAATAATTTTTTTACAAATTTCTATTTTATTAGAAATTATTATTTTGTAAATCTAAATGAAAGTATCTTCTGTATGCATCAGTGTAAACATAATCTGTTAGGCAAGTTTTTTGTTATAATTTTTAGGACTAAATTATTGACATTTTTATCAAGTTTGTCTTTGCCAGATTTTGGAATCATCGCAAAAGAGGCAACCATAATCAATAGAATATATTAGTCTTCTGTATTTAATAAAAGTTTCTTTATATAAGTTATCTAATATGTATGTAATGAGAAGGCTCAGAAGCCAAATGTTAATTCTAGTTTGCGGATTCAATATCTCCTCAGCCCTCAATCTTTCACAATTGACTGTCAGCTCCCTGGTCACCACCCCTTAATAATAAGTGATTTGTAGCAATTCAGAAGTAGACATGGCTACCAAGGATTTCACAGGGTCGCAGGACCTTTAAATGACCCAATGGGTTGTTGAGCGACGGGCTCCATAGTCTCTAGGTCGAGGCTGTGGTAATGGAGTCGCTACTTGGGATGTTGGGGTCTGGCACCAGAGGGGGCAGGGAACACGCAAGTGATTTGTCCTTTTGGGGAGGTTTTTAAACTGGGGGAAACACAGGGACACACAGGGTGTAAATAGAATTAACACAACATTTCCCAGCCGGCTTCCCTAGTCACGGAGGTTCGTGACAATTTATCTTGAAATCCATTTGCACCCAGAGACCTATTTGGCTTGAAGTTTTTTTTTTTTTTGTAACATCCAGAACTTTTTTACCTGTTATGAGAGAATTTAATAATGCTAGATCTTCCTTTGATATTTATGATAATTCCATATTTGTCAAAATATTTTTTTAATTTAAAAACAAGTCATGTGATTGGTTTATTTTTTATTCATCATGTTCTTGAAATTTGACAAGGGTCACGTGTAATTGTACCATCTGGGTTTCTTAATGAAGGGATGGAAATATGTTTTATATAATATTGAAATGTATGTGCCAACATTGTATCAGGATTATTTCATGTTTGTAAAAAAAAATTCTGTTTAACCTTTTGTAATAAAAAATGCAGCATGGTCAAATTTAGTTAATTCTTACCTTTCCTCCTTCCGAACTGTTAAAGTCAGACTTATTTAAGCATTTATGTTTTTTAGCAGAATTATTAACGGAATTTTTTGTCTCCCTTTTCTCTCTGTTTCATGTCTTCAGAAATAATCTATTCAAATGTTTTAGTTTAGAAATTATCTCTTTTTTTATGCAATGAAGACATATCCTAATTTTAAGAGCTTTATTGTCGTGTAATATTATAATATTATTTTATGTTAATTCACTTGTATTTTATGTTAAATTACATGTATTTAATGTATTATGTTATTTTTCTTAATTATTATTTTTAATTATTTTATTTTATTAAACTTTGGCCCATTTCAGGGCCTTTTCAGGAAGATACAAGGGACCAATTTTCATGACAATGCATGATGACTTCGGTGGTCTCTGAATAGTCTGAATGTAAGGGCTATTTGGATCACCAAAGTGATCCAATTGGGTCCAAAACTCAGAGCTCTGAATTTTTCAAAAAAAAGTATACTTCTCATAGAAATATGATGTTTTGGTCCCTAAAGACTAAAACCCTGCAAGTGTCATTTTATGTTAATGTGAACTGTTCCTGTGAACTGTTGATTGATAAGGCCATGGGAACACTAAATCAGATACCTGCTCAGGTGACATCACAGGGGTGTGCCCAAACCTAGTCTTTGACCACTTTCAGTTGCCTCATCTGACATCTGGTAGTGGAAACCACATCATAGCGCCTTCAGGGTCATGCTATGCTGTCTGTATAATTGTTTTTCCCTGAATTTAAGGCATTGCATAGCAACAACAACGGGCATTTATATGGTGCTTTTTTTCTCAGTGAGACTCAAAGCTCTTTACAGTTGTATATATATATTCAGTGTGCGTCAGTGTGTGGCCTCAGTCAGTGTGTAAGTAAGTCCTGGATGGTCATTTGCCTGAAGCTCAACCATATTGTATAATACCAATCAGGTGAAATAGCACTGTACTGTTTCCTATCCTGTTGCAGCAGCTTCCAGTCCTGTCCTCGGTTGCCTGTCTCTGCTACCAGTCCTGTCTCAGCTGCCAATCACAGCTTCCAGTCCTGTCTCCAGTCCTGTCTCCTGTTTCCAGTCCTCAGTTATGCATCGTGGGGTGCAGACAGACCCCACATTATTCCCTGCAATGAGGCTCATCCCTGGTCTGCCGTCCTAGGTTGTGACAGAGATAGATGTGTAGAATGAAGGGTGTGAGCTGTTTCCCTGTCAGGTAACAGGGGTTCTGGCTTTAAATATCAACATGCCTATCTCAAAAAATCTCCATTTTAAAGTAAGCCAATAGAGAGAGCGGAGAATAGGTGTACCATATGAGCAAAACTGATTTATTAATAGTCTAGCTGCTGTATTTTAAGTTATCTGATATGTATGAGATGAAGTAATTTTTCTAGGCGGCCAAAAAGGTTAAACATCTTACAACTGTTAACATAATCTGACACCATATTCATTTTTATGTTATAATACTTACATGTGTATTACATCAATTGTTGATAACATTCTCAAGAACAATGTATTTTATGTACACTGCACCTCACACTAGATGTATATCTATCATATACAATCTTTTCTAACTGTGGCACATAGATTGTTTAGGGATGACTGATTTTTAAGAATGTAGCTTGCATATATGCAACCAGTAGTAAAGATCTACATAAATAGATCAGGTTTGCTAGTGTGGCACAATGATAGTCATATTTAATATACCTGTAATCCACAAAAAGTAATATTGTATATTTATACTTATGGTATAAAGTTCTAATTCCCTCACATAGTTATACCATATTTGTTATTAGTTCAATGTGTAAAGTATCCACATGATTAGTATATACAGGTGGAACACAGAATACACATAAATGATGTCTACATAACATATAAGTATCTGGCAAATCCTAACTGCTTGTGTTAGATTAGAAGATTCAAACAGTTATATCACACACATTTAGTATAAGAAACAATAGCATTATCTACATAATTCAGAGTAGAAACACTAAGGGTGGTATCTAATAGTCAGCTGGTAGACAAAGTTTGAAAACTGGAACAGTTGCCATGGAAACCAATGGTTTAGGCCACTTTTAGAGCTTTGCCCCAGAACATACTTTTATAAACAAATCCTACTTATGTTATTTGGGTGATTGTTTTAATTGGAAGATCATTAAGTTATATTACATGAACATGCTCTTATTGCAATAATTTATGTATTTAGTTATGCTTGGCAGAGGCGTCATTAGGGTTGACGCTAAAAGACTTAACATACAGCACCATACAGTACCCAAAGAACTTGCCATGCACCTATATTGCACCCACAGCACTTGGCTTGCACTCTACATGATTTGGCATGCCACAATGTCACTTTGCTCCACAGAGCTAGCCAGTGTCACTTTCCTCATAGTACTTGTTATTTTACCCCACAGACCATGCCACAGCACCACTTTGCCAATTAAAATAAACCAGTTTTCCCATTAATATACCGTAATTATATAGTGTTAGCCCATATACCGTAATTATATAGTGTTTGCCCATAAATATTATTTTGTCATTCATAAACTACAATTTGTCCAATATGCCATTTGCCATTAATAAGCCAGACAATTTGCCTAATAATATTCCAGTATTATTTTACCATTTAATATGCCACAGCCAATTTGACCTATTATATGCCAGTACTATTTTGCCATTAAATATGCCCCAGCCAATTTTCCCAGTAATATGCCAGTATTATTCTGCCATTTAATATAAGCCAGTATGTTGCCATTCAATATGCCAGTATTTTACCATTTAATATATTCCACTATTTTGCCACTTAATATATTCCAGTATTATTTTGCCACTCAATATGCCAGTATTATTTTGCCATTCAATATACCAGTATTTTGCCATTCAATATGCCAATATTTGTCACTCAATATGCCAGCATTTAACCCCTCAATATGTCAGTATTTTGCCATTAAATATGCCATTCTTTTGCCATTAAATATGCCAGTATTATTTTGCCATTCAATATGCCAGAATTTTGCCATTCAATACGCCAGTATTTTGTCACTCAATATGCCAGAATTATTTTGCCACTCAATATGCCAGTATTTGTCACTCTATATGCCAGCATTTAATTGCTCAATATGCCAGAATTTAACCCCTCAATATGCCAGTATTTTGTCACTCAATATTCCAGCATTTAACCCCTCAATATGCCAGAATTGTGCCACTCGATATGCCAGAATTTTTCCATTCAATATGCCAGAATTTCGCCATTCAATATTCCAGCATTTAACCCCTCAATATGCCAGAATTTTGCCATTAAATGTTGCAGCATTTGACCCCTCAATATGCCAGCATTTTGTCACTCAATATTGCAGAATGTAACCCCTCAATATGCCATTCAATATTGCAGCATTTAACCCCTCAATATGCCAGAATTTTGCTATTTAATATTCCAGAATTTAACCCCTCAATATGACATTATTTTGTCACTTAATATGCCAGCATTAAATCCCTCAAAATGCCAGAATTGTGCCATTCAATATTGCAGCATTTAACCCCTCAGTATGCCATTAATTTGCCATTCAATATTCCAGCATTTAACCCCTCAATATGCCAGAATTTTGCCATTCAATGTTGCAGCATTTGACCCCTCAATATGCCAGCATTTTGTCACTCAATATTGCAGCATTTAACCCTTCAATATGCCAGAATTTTGCTATTTAATATTCCAGAATTTAACCCCTCAATATGCCATTATTTTGTCACTCAATATGCCAGCATTAAACCCCTCAAAATGCCAGAATTTTGCCATTCAATATTGCAGCATTTAACCCCTCAGTATGCCATTAATTTGCCATTCAATATTCCAGCATTTAACCCCTCAATATGCCAGAATTTTGCCATTCAATGTTGCAGCATTTGACCCCTCAATATGCCAGCATTTTGTCACTCAATATTGCAGAATGTAACCCCTCAATATGCCATTCAATATTGCAGTATTTAACCCCTCAATATGCCAGAATTTTGCTATTTAATATTCCAGAATTTAACCCCTCAATATGCCATTATTTTGTCACTTAATATGCCAGCATTAAACCCCTCAAAATGCCAGAATTGTGCCATTCAATATTGCAGCATTTAACCCCTCAGTATGCCATTAATTTGCCATTCAATATGCCAGCATTTTATCCCTCAATATGCCAGCATTTTGTCACTCAATATTGCAGAATTTAACCCCTCAATATGCCATTCAATATTGCAGCATTTAACCCCTCAATATGCCATAATTTTGCTATTTAATATTCCAGAATTTAACCCCTCAATATGCCATTATTTTGTCACTCAATATGCCAGCATTTAACCCCTCAGTATGCCATTAATTTGCCATTCAATATGCCAGCATTTTATCCCTCAATATGCCAGCATTTTGTCACTCAATATTGCAGAATTTAACCCCTCAATATGACAGAATTTTGCCATTCAATATTTCAGAATTTAACCCCTCAATATGCCAGAATTTTGCCATTTAATATTCCAGAATTTAACCCCTCAATATGCCATTATTTTTTCACTCAACATCCCAGCATTTAACTCCTCAATAGGCCAGAATTTTTCCATTCAATATTGCAGCATTTAATCCCTCAATATGACAGAATTTTGTCACTCAATATGCCAGCATTTAACCCCTCGATATGCCAGGATTTTGCAGCATTTAACCGCTCAATATGCCAGAATTTTTCCATATAATATTCCAGCATTTAACCCTTCAATATGCCATAATTTTGCCATTCAATATTGCAGCATTTTTACAAGGCAGTAATAGTTGGAAAACGTCTCCAACATAATAATACTATTTGCATTAACCTGTTATGCTTTTAGAATTGTTACAATCAAACCATATTCCTGCTTTCTCCACTTATTCTCAACCTTTATGTTTAAATTATAATACAAAATAAAATTATCTTTATTAGCCGGCATGTTTTGTATTCCTACTTTTGTATTCTTACCTTTTCCTCCCTCCACACAGAATTACACATTTACTCTCAGTGTTTATTTTATTGGTCATTTGTTTCCATTTCTAGCGCTGGTTGGCTCAATTATTGTTTTTATCCTTTTGTTCATTTGAGTTTAAGAAGAACGAGCAAGAAATTGCGCAATTTGTTTTTCGTATAGATCATGGACCCTTTTTTCTAGTTTGAGAGTGTCTCATTCAATGTCAGGATTGTGCTGAACATAATAAGCTTAAATGATATCATATTCGTCCAGAACTAAATGTGACATTTCCTGTTTTAGTATCTTCATAGCCTGTGAACCTTTCTTGGGAAAAAAATACTGGGTACTGTCAGGATAAATCTTCAACTCCACAGCATTCCATTACAGCATGAATCTCCTCACGTATCTATGTCTGCAGCTGCTGAACATCTGAGAATTGTAGAGGGCAGGAGAGATGACATGACATACAGCTGAAGACTTGAAGTGACTACTTGAATCTTTGTGTGCTCCATTTAGGTGACATTTTGCAAGTTTCAGTTTGGTTGAACATTTGATGAAGTTTAATAAAAAAAATTTTTTTTAAATGCCATGAAGTGGTTTTTTAACTTATTTATTTTTACTTAAAAGTTTTTTCATTTTAACAAAAAAAAAACACATTTATTGAAACTGTCTTCTTAGGCATTAAGAATATTCACAGATATATCAAAGCTTGCTTCATCGGTGAGGTTATCTTAAAGCCAGTGGCTATGCCCACAACAGCTGCTAGAAAAATGAAGTTGCATTTGGTGAGTAACCGTGACATTTTGAAAACAACAAAGGGTAAAGGGTTAAGCTGAGTCATGTTGACTGCAGTAAGACAATACTATGGGAAGTGTCTATGCCATTGGCAATGATGCATGTGTGTTTCAACATTCACGGTCATTGCTTATGGCCTGACAACTGGGACTTCAATTCCTTGTAGCAAAATAATAAGAACATATGAAAACAGAGGCCATATGCTGCAGGTCCATGCTTAAATAGCAGAATTGTATCAAAAAATGCATTTATTTCCATACATTGAATTTGTACTTAGAGAGCATTGCGTTTCATTCACTGGAAGCTTCATTGAAAAGAATAACTCGGATTATGTATATCCATTGTATTAATAGTGATTGACAATGAGACAAAATGCCATCACTTGACAACTGTCTCAAGCTAATATAATTAACATTGACACTAGCAGTGTAAATGTTGAAGGCTTTTCTTGCAATTTAACTTTTCTATAAATATAATGTGACACAACTGAATGCAATGTTTTGTGACTAGTGTTATAGCAGATTTCATAGATGAATAAGGAATATTAATTACAACAAGAGTAAAAATAGAGAAATAATAAGAATATATTCTATAAATAAATGCTTCTGGAAAAAACGTAATCCGATGTTAAAATGTAACTATGCTTTTGATGTAAACAACACATACAGTTAGTTCATATTTAAAGAGACTCGGTCACCTAAACATTGCTTATAATGTGAATGTAGAGAATAAAAACAATATAAAAAATTATCTATATGGGGTGTTAGCAGAATTGAAAGCTAATGCGTAGATTAAGAGAAAAATGTATTTAAAATGAGTCTGGGCTGTCTCCTGTTTCTCACATCACATTGTGTCTTGATCTGCAAATGAACTACTTTCAATAGGAAATGTGCAATTTGCATATCAACTCACACACTGATCACATTGCATTACATTACATTACCATTTATTTATATGGCACCAACAATTTACTTAGTGCAAGGTACAGATCATAGAAGGGAACTACATACTAAGTTAGACAAACTAGAACAGACTGGTACATGAGGTAGAGAACCGTGCTTGCAAGCTTACAATCTAGGAGGAATGGGGTACATGAAACACATAAGGGATTGAAGAGGTCAGAGGGATCGAAGTTGTATTAATAGTAGTGTGGATGGTTGACACTAGGTGGGATAGGCCAAAGATGAGTTGTGTATGTTCCAGCTAGGTGGGATTAGCTAGAGGTAAAGTGACTGGTATTCTAGTGGGTTGGGTAGTAAGCCTCTTTAAAGAGATGAGTTTTGAGGGACTTTTTAAAGTTTAAAAAGGAGGGAGAGAGCTGGATGCTCTATGGAGTTCCAGAGAGAGGGGGCAGCTCAGACGTGAGTGAGAAGTGGTGATAAGGGTGGAGGAGAGTTTTAGTCCCATTGAGGAGTACAAAGGTCGTGCAGGGAGGTATCGGTTAATAAGGGAGGCAATGTATGGAGGTGAGGGCTTTGTAGGTTAAAGACAGAATTTTAAATTTTATCCTTGAGCAGATAGGGAGCCAGTGGAGGGTGTGGCAGAGATGAGCTGCTGAATCAGACTGACGTGCAAGGAAGATGAGTCTGGCAGCTGTGTTGTGGATAGATTGCAGGGGAGACAGACGAATTTCCTAAAACGTTGCTCAGCCATGCAAGTACATTTTGGAGGTACTGTGTTTGCTTTGTGTGCCACGGTTGTTGGTTGGGTCTGCGGGCACGTTTGGCAACAACATGGGCAATGTTGTCAAGGGATGCTGCTGTAAGACTTAGCAGCTTCCTCTGGACATGAGATGGATGGAAAGGAGGGGACAGAGGTTTGAAGAACTGTGGTAAGCAGCGGGAGGGTGGACTTAGATAGCAGTCTTTTGAATTCAGTCAGGGGGAGACGTCCAGTAGTTGACTGAGGTACAGTGGGATAAAAGGTAAGAAGGTGGTGGTCAGACAGGGGGAAAGGTGAATTGGAAAAGTTAGAAATGGCACATGATTTAGTGAAAACTAGGTCTAGTGAGTGACTGAAAGTGTGGGTTGGAAAGTTGGTCTACTGGGAGAGGCCAAAGGAAGAGGTTAGAGAGAGGAGTTTTGAAGTAGCAGGAGAGTTGGTTAGGTCAATAGGAATGTTGAAATCTCTCAGAATGAGATATGGTACATAAGTGGAAAAAAAGTTGGGGAGCTATGCAGAGAAGTTGTCAAAAAACTGGGAAGTGGGCCACGGGGGCCGATAAACAATGGAAACACAAAGGGATAGAGGGGAGAAAAGGTGAATATTGTGTACTTTGAATGATGAAAATGAGAGGGAAGGGGCTGAGGGTAAGTGCTGGAAGGAGCAGTTAGGAGATAAGAGGATGCCAACACCTCCACCTTTTTTCAGTGTATTGTGTTATGTAGTGAATTTAAAAGTTTGTAGCTATTTCTCAGATTATATTAGTATATGATGCCATCAACAGGAGACAGCACACACATTTGTTTCATAGTTTATGCATTTGCTTGCAATTTTGGTAACACAATATATAAAGAATATTATTTGATACAGCTATACAAAGTGTAATATATCAATCACATGTTTTAATCACCAATATAGTGATATTTAGTGTGTTTATCCCAAAACTGCTGCAAAACACAAAACATTTCTTATCCTACCAGATCCTACCAAAACTGCCATAAATATCTGCCAGTCCTACCAAATGCTGGCTAAAAGCCATATATAAACCTGAAAAGAAGTTTGTGTGAATGACATACTGAATTTAGAGGCAAGAGATTACTGGTGCATTCAGGTCAAAGTTTAATTAAAATGTACTTCTATTTTACAAATATTTTACATTATTAGCTACAACTAGGATCACAATATCTGAAAAAGGTGCAATAATAATAATAATAATAATACATGATCTCGGATAATTCAGTTATATGTCAATTAAGATTTGCAAAGAAAATCAAAAAAATGTAGTAAAATTATTTACACTAACTACCTATCATGACTACCTGTCTAAAATGAAAATGGTACCCTTGATAGACCACAGTAGTTAATTGTGCAATGCTCATTGTTCATCCAGTATTTGCAATAGACACTAGAGTGTATGGATAATGTGATGTGTAGTTTGGGTAACTTAATGCATTTTTCAGAATGGACACTTATCTTTTTCCATTTACCTCAATTATTATGTTTTTATTGAATATGATCATTTTCAAATATAATTTTTTTTTGTCTTTAGATTGAGATAATATCATTGTGTTTGTGTACTATTCCCCCCCCCCCCCCCATTTTTTTTGCTCATTTTGTGTACAATGTGACAGTGTTATTTGCCAGTCCTGTTTTGTCTTTGTAAACTTCATTGTGGAGCTCCTATAAGGACAAGTCACTAAATGTGAACTGACAAGTGAACTATAAAAATCAGGCATTAATAGATATTGGGAAGATAGCTAGGTTGGAGATTGAAATGCATCTAATGTAGCAATGTCTACTTACTCGAAGTGGGACATTAGAATTAATGTACTCACTGCTAACCTATTGAATATTGTTTTTATGTTCTTTCTTGTTCTCAATTGCTAGACAATATTCAAGTGAAACAATACTTGTATTGCATATGTTTGTTTTGTAAATGATTGTCACATTTTTGTTTGGTTGTGAAATCCAAACCAATAAGCAACTGGAAAATATCGCCTGTTAAATTATTTCAATATAATAAATCCATCGAAGCATAAACTGTAAAAAAATGAGTTGCATTGAGACCTGATTTTTGTTTTCAATTTTGTTGCCAGTTTATTACAGTTTATTGTTTGGGGAATTAATGCAAAATAAGTAGATGATACATGTAAGGGTATGTTTGAACTTTCACTTTTTAATTTTGTATATTAGTTTTTTGTCCCAAAACAGAACAACTGGAGTTTAGAAATATAATAAAAGAACACATCTTTTATTATACATAATAAGAGCCAATGATAATTATAATGGTGGCTTTTCTACCAATGTTCGTTAAAAAAAATATTTGGCTACTATGCCTTTCCATAAGATTAGATTTTAAAGGAGTCATTTGGATAGTGACACAAGGGAAAACTTAAGACTGACATGATATCACCATTGTTAAGTTTAATATTCACTGAGCTTTCTCTGCTTTGCAATATTTCGAGGCTTGTGTTCCAGTGACTTCAATATGAGACGAATGCTTGTTGTATTCAAATGAGCAATCGTTTAAAGTTCTGTAAATCTAGGCAGTTCTGGTTCAAGTTTGCCTACGAGGCATGATTGCCATTGCCTAATTAGTAATGAGCTAATTAACACTAATCCATTTTGGGGAAGAACTCTGATGTACTCCAGTTATCCCTTTTTCTTCCCCACTGAGGAATTCTCCTTTATATACAATCACTAGATTATTTCTAGCAGCTGCAACTTAACTAAAATCCTAAGCTTTGTGAGGGAATGTATGTTAAGTTGCTCCAATTTCTACTCAACTAATGTCCAACCTGGTATATGAAATGTTAGTAGAGTGTATGGCCCCTAGATATCATGCACATTTTGATATCTGTCAGGAGAACATTAACAATAGCAAAAGTATTTGGAAATTAGAACACTGTCATAACAACATAACTCTAACTAACCTCATAGAAATAATTTGCAACTTCTCTTAGAAAGTGATCAATCATTCTGTTTTTTTCAGCCTACAATATGATATAGCTAACAAGGCTAACATATTATTGTAAATTAATTCAGAGCCCGCTTTCTATGAACAGCTAATTATGAATTTTCCATTAGATGAGCAATTACTTTTTTTCTTGTCATAGGAAGCCATTAAGTCATTTAAAATGTAATTAAGCACATAAAAATTAGGTGTGATTTATATAAGAGCAAGACAGACGCCCCAATCTATATTTTAAAATGTACGCAATATTCATTATAATCTCTTAATAGCAATTTTATAGACATAGGAGTACATACCAGTTATGTTTAGTAATAATTTTGAAAATAAATCCTAGAGGATTATATGCAAATATGCTACTTTACAGAAAGGTCGATAACATTCCAACTGATATAGTAAAGACTATACAAATAAATTCAGCATTAATAATAACAAAGCATTCAAAATAAATGAAAGAATAATTTCGATGAGTATTATAAAGTAATAAATAAGTAAATACATAGTTTCAGAATGGACAGACAAAATGGGACAAATAACTCCTGTCTGCGCCACAAACTTGTCTTTATTTATTTTGTTTCTCAAGTCACTACCCTATTTAATGCTAAAAAAAATAACATTTATCCATGTTTTCTATTACCACCTTTCTACCAATGTTCCTATATATTCTGATATGGTTGCGCAGTTAATTTCTGCTTAAAACTATGATGCACTTGTAAATAAACTACTGTTATTAATACTGCAGTATGATAAAGTGGAACAAAAAGCCTTTATGCTTTTCTTAAATTAACGGTCACTTCATGATGAATAAAACTGGTTTTGAATGATGTTTCTATGATGTATTTGTTTGAGACATTAACTTTTTATTTAAGCCTTCATTTTGAAATGCATACTCCATAATTTGCCTGTATACATTGTGTTGATATCACAGTGACCTCTTAACAATATGCATAATTTTTAGTTTGGGGGTTCATTTACATCTTAAAAGATGATGTGATGTATTACGTAAAAAAAATATTGTTATCATGTCGGATACAAACTCTATCGGAAGCCAGCTTACTGGAAGGATAACACTGTCATTTGACAGACTCTGTCCCTAAAACAGTAAAACTTTAATATTTAATGGTGCATATTTGTTATTTATATGGTTTTTATTTTTTGAGATTAGAAAAGTTGTTTTGTATATGCAGATTTTAAATGTTACTGGAGTAATCTGCTGAACTCATTCATATGTAGATGGTACCATTGGAATATTTCTCTTCTAGATCAAGCAAATTCAGCATTGGTACTGTTTTTGTAAACATAGTTCATTCACTAAATTGTGTGTGTATTTTAGTGATTTGACAACTGAGTTGCAAAACAGGTTAAAATAGCCAAGCTGTAAAAAAGCTCACCTATTCAACTACTTTTCCAAGTTCTGCCATTTTGGTATAAATAGTGCAACTTTATCAATGTTTGTACTGTTTAGTGTGAAAACACACTACTATCATAAATGCACTTGTTCACCAGTAGAGGGCATTGTAATGCTCATAGTCGAAATGGAGTCTGTAATGTGTTAACACTTTAGTGGTCCTTATATGAAAACCAAATCTAATGGAGAGCAAACTCAATTTTAACGAGCACAAAGGAAGACACAACATGAACATAAATACAAATTTACAGTAAAATCAAATAAATCATGATGCTATAAACTGTATATAGTGGGATATGTTTCAATCAGAAAGAGTGTAAATAAGTAGCTGTCTGACCTAAGACCCTGCATCAATGCATTGATTCCCTTGATTGTTTACCTATTTTGTTTAATGATGTCTTTTAAAAACAGATTTTAGAAATGTGCACTAGGCTTTATGATACTACTGTAAATTGTGTATTTTCTTCATGTTGTCTGATGGAACCTTATTGTGAACACCTATTGCAATCCACCAACAAATGCAATACAAATAACCTGATACCTATTCCATCCAATACAATCAGCTGCATTACAAGGTCCGGGGATAGCAGCTGCTGGATCCATTTATAACCAAGGAGGGAAATTGAGGAAACCTGCCGACATCCTGGAGCAGACATAGGACATAACCTTGATAGAATAGATAAAATAAACTAAGCAGAACAGAGCATGAAACAAACCGTGCAGAAAACACAATGAATGAAATGCAGAAAGCAGGGTTGCAGGACAAAGCAAAAAAAGGGATAACTAAAGCTTGCTTGAGGAGGGCAAAGCATAATATGTAGCTACAGAACTAAGAAGACATACATAGGTACAACAATAACACCGGCCAACATACAGAGGACATGGTAAATGCTAAGGAGCACAAGGGACGGTGTGAGGATCTGAGATCCTCAGATGCTTCCAGAGGGCAAACAGGTTGGGACATGAGGATAGGAAAGAGGAGCTGAGATCCTTGGGTGCTTCAAGGAAAGAGGGCAAGGGAACATATACACAAACAAATACAGGAAGTAACCAAATACTCTGAGATGAGAATTTATTTTGCATATGGCCATAAGATTAAGCTTGCCAATCAGAGTCAATGTACTTCACATTAGGTAAGTACCTAATGATGAAACTAATAATAAACTAGTAAATAAATAACTGAATCAGTGCACAACCTGAAAGCTACTGTACATTTAAGGAAAACAAATAACTGCACATATCTCAGTTTCTCTGTATTTATAGCACAATATATATTTAAGTATAGCTTTGCTAAAGGCTGAAATCTTCTAAAGATTGGAGTGTGACCTGTGTCCTTGGGTTGAGTTTGATATTGGGCATTTAAAGAATTCTTGAAAACAACGCTGGATGTTTATTTATATTGCACTAGTTATTTATTCCATCAGGAAAAGGTTATGTTTCAGATCCTTGTTCACCAGTAGAGGGCATTGTAATGCTCATAGTCGAAATGGAGTCTGTAATGTGTTAACACTTTAGTGGTCCTTTTATGAAAACCAAATCTAATGGAGAGAAAACTCAATTTAACAAGCACAAAGGAAGACACAACATGAACATAAATACAAATTTACAGTAAAATCAAATAAATCATGATGCTATAAACTGTATATAGTGGGATATGTTTCAATCAGAAAGAGTGTAAATAAGTAGCTGCCTGACCTAAGACCCTGCATCAATGCATTGATTCCCTTGATTGTTTACCAATTTTGTTTAATTAAACCTTTTTTCTTTTTTTTTAAACAGATTTTAGAAATGTGCACTAGGCTTTATGATACTACTGTAAATTGTGTCTTTTCTTCATGTTGCCTGATAGGACCTTATTGTGAACACCTATTGCAATCCACCAACAAATGCAATACTAATAACCTGATACCTATTCCATCCAATACAATGTTACAAAGAATGTTACAATTTGCTGGTGGTGAAGTACCTAGTGACTATGATGCTCTATCTATAATGTTAGCCACCAAGTTAGCACACAAGTTGTCCCAAAGGGCTTGTGTATTTATCTTTGTGAATATATGATATGAGAATAGGTGGGCTATTACCACAGAATGTTAATCATGTGTACTGAATGTTAATTATGTGTACTGACGTCAGCCTTCAGTGCACATACCTCATTTAATGGCCACTCCAGTGTGATAATTGCCTACCTACCCCTTTTCATGCTTATTCAAGGTCAATATATATTAGAAAGTATGCATTTACAAAGTAATACTCTGTACAATGTAGATTAAATGTGTTTGAAAAAGGTTTTTATCCTGCAAGAACATTTGCATACAGCCCTTGTCAATAATTAGCTCCTCCAAATGGCAGCCTAGATCGTATACTTTACAACAAAGTCAACTGAGTTTAACTGTGTTCGCCATGTTCTCTCTCTCTCTCTCTCTCTCTCTCTCTCTCTCTCTCTCTCTCTCTCTCTCTCATAGAGGGCATTCACATTCATATACATTTAGAACGTTTTATCGGAATCTTGAAAAAAAATGAATGGTTTATGCTTATTGGCGTATATTCTTTTGCTTCAAATAATTATAGGAATTTCTATTGTTCTGTGCTGCTAAACTTCGTCTTCTGCCTGTGCTGTCTACTTTTGACTTTTTCCCTGGTGACTTTAGTATTTGTCCAGGCTATATTTGTAAAAGCAAGTCATAGGATGGCCTTCCCATGTGACCAGCTCCAATGTTTTGCTATTACTATGAACATGTCACTGAACTTCCACACAATTTAATTATTTATGCCTGCATATGTATCATTGCAATACATTTTAAAACATTCTATTACATTTTAACCCATTTAAAGCTGTAGATACAAGTCTCATTTTCCTTACACACATTTGCCTTAAGGAAAAGTTCCTTACACATTTAAAAGGTACACTACTCAATGTGTTGTTTTTCCAAAAGAACTTTAGCATAGAAGCTTTTTATAGCTTTTCCTAATCCAAAATACAGTGTGTTTTGTCAACCTTGTAGCTCTGCAATATGGGCTGCTTTTTACCAAGTCAGTTTCCAGTTCAGTCAGAAAATGCATATAAAAATAGAGCGCACCTTGTAACAATGTATTATTTTTACCACTGTACTGTTGCTATGTGGAAGAGCCTGGCATTATTGACCCTGTCAGGCATTTCCTCAAACTAAGATCTTTTTCCAACATAAAGCAAAAATAGAACATTGACATAAAGAATTTTTACATTTAGATTGCTCATTGCAAATCTTGGAAGTTATAATTAGAAGCATTTGAGTATATGCGATAGCATTACCAACAAATTAAGTTTCTGTTGCAAAATGAGATAATATATAGGCGAGCAGATATAAGATTTATATCACTATTAGATTTGTAATACAATTTTTTTTATCAATATGTTATTGTGTAGGTGTATGGAGGATATATCTAAATTCAATCAGATTAAGCCAATGCGCGTCAATGTCTGTGTGAATCTTTTAAAAAAAAAAAATGCCTCAGGAAAGCTATGACAGGAATATTGCTTGTTTCCATAGCAACAAAACCAACATTATGAGATAACTTGTAGCATTACATAAAATTAGTAAATTCTTATAATCTGGGGTTTTCCATTTGGAAAAATCAAATGTATGTCAATGGGAATTAAATACATGGAAAGGTATGTCAATAAAAATAACTTTTATTTCAGAATGGCATACACATCAGCCAGACTTATCTTAATTACTATATAAGTAATCACAGTCTGATAAGGAGCTTCAATTGATATTTCATATCTGAACATACACAGAAGGCAGGTCTGAATGTCACTCTTTATAATTCACTATATCCCTAATTAAGCAGTGACGGGTATGGCATACTTCTGTAGTTGACTGTGTGATGTGTTCATTTCTGCTCTTCAAACACATTAACCCCTTCGCGAGCCGCAGCATTAGCGACCTTATGACTAGTTAACTCGTCATGTAGTCTAGCCGGCGGTGCGCTCCGTGGGTACCGCCAGCCAGTCTGCAACGGGTCCGGGACTAAGCCTCGCACCCGTGGCAAAGCTCCTGGACCCGATCGGTGTATTTCCGGGCATGTGATCGCGGTAATTGAGTGATCACCGCGATAACATGCAAATTAGATGGCAAAGTCAGTGTGTTCACACACTGACTTTGCCTCTAATTCACTCTCTGTGCTTCACGTTCTTATAGTGAAGCACAGAGAGTGACCTGTAAGTAAAAATAAATGAATAAAGAACGTTGCTGAGAAGAAAATAAAAAATAAAAATTAACCCTTTCATTGCTGATCACAGTTTGTAACTGTGATCAGTTTCTTTCCACTTCATGGCTCTCATTTATTTATTTTTTTACAAAATGTTTTATTTTAGCAATTTATAAAGTTTTTTTAATAAATTAAGGTAATTTTAATATATTTATTTAATAAAATGTAACCCCTGCATGCCTGTTGCATGATTTTTATGGATCTGACATCGCACTCTTCAGAGTTTTTTTTCTGTCTTTTTTGTTTAGGGGGGTTTGGGAACCAATATTTTTCTTTTTTATTAGTTAGTTAATTAGGGGGGATAAGTGGGTTAGTGTTGCACTAGTTGTGTAGCTTATTATTTGGAAAATAATGGGGAAAAACATTTTTTTCCTCCAAAATTTCCTCTTTTATATGTATATTTTTAATACTAAAATGTAAATAATTTTTATGTATAGGGTATCAAAAGAAAGCTCTAACTGTCCTTTAAAAAACAACATATAACTTGTATGGGTACGTTAAATGTGAGAGATGGGAAATTATGTTTTAAAAACCGCATACTAAAAATTGAAAAACGCTCTGGTCCTTGGCCCAGGAAAATCCCTGGTCCTTAAAGGGTTAAGGAGAGGGTAGCTATTCTTTTTGCACTCTATACAAAAATCCCTCCGTTGTTTGCTTCTACCATTCCATGTTCCATATTATAGCTTTATTTATTTTTTTAGAAACATAGAATGTGTGAGTAGATAACCATTAGTCCCAAGTCGTTTGTTCATATTAATATCTCCATGTCTAACATACACCAATCCTACAGCTAGCATTTGGGTATGCATTTTGGGTATGCATAATGTGCCTCTGGAGCACATTCCTATTCTACACATGAGGTAGGTGAAGCTTTACTTTCCAACAGCCTGATGGTTATATGTTTATCACTGTTGATGTCCTCCCTCTTCCCATGTTGATGTGCACCTCTAATGTCTGCACCTTTGTTTAGATTGCAAATATGTTAATGGAGACTGCTGTCAAAACATGGATTTCCCTCACAGCAATGGTGAGTGATGTGCATGTTATCAGAGTACACTCAATAGCTATTTCTAATTTGTAATTACCTTTATAAAACAGTGCTTGAAGGGAGTGCATACAGCTCAGTAGTTCATCACAAGACTGAATTTAATGACAGGGGTGAATGTAATGATAGGGCAATTATCTAACATGACATATCATGGCCATCTTGACAGTGAGAAAGCTCAGTGGGCTAATGCATCATCAGTAGAATCTGTTCAACCCTTGAGCGTCACAGGTTCCCGGCATGGTTGACTCAGCCCTTAGTCCTTCCAAGGTAGATAAAAGAAGAACCATTAAATTGGATAATAGTTATATCCTCTGGATGTTGGGCAAAAGTAACATCCTCAGGATGGACTTGGAAACCAGATAAAATCTAAATGTACTTTTCCTGGTTATCGTAATGGTATGATGTTCAACTGTACGTATACTGATTACTACAGCAGAGTGCCTGCCTGTCACATGATGCTCCCATGTGTACTCTTTGACACCTTTGGTTGACATAACTGATTAATTACCCGTAACATTCCACTGGATAATTCTGTGCAGATGTGAACCCTTGGGGCCCAGAACACATATGTAAACAGGTATGTTCAGTAATATACCTGCTCATGTCACCTGTGTACTTGAGTGTGATGCAAATTGTTTAGAGATAATGACATAAACAGAATGGATGCCATGAGTCACACCTACATATTGGGAGTTTGGTTATCTATTCAAAATACAGCTGCCAGTCTCATCTTTTTGTTCGCCGATCTGTTATGGCTGCTCCATTCTGCAGCGCCTATCACTGGCTTCCGATCTCTTTGAGGACAAAATGTCAAATTCTATCTTTAACCTACAAAGCTTCTTCACTACATTGACTCCCTCATTAACAGACACCTGCACTCCTCAAATAGATGCAGGCTCTCCTCCAACCTCATCACACATTCCTGTCATGATCAGCCAGCATATGTACCAAACTTCTAGGTTTGTTGCTGCATGCTCCTGTTCCAGATGCCACTTTTAGCAATGGTGTTATTCTCTGTCTTTTCCCTATCTCATTGGCCTCCTGCTCGGGTGCTAGTTTTCCTAACGATGAGCCCTGAGGCTATATAATCCCCATCCTCCTAACAATCGGAGCTGGTATTTTGCTAACTGGCTTATATTTTTAGAATTGCCCAACTTGTTTCCTGACTATCCTGCTGCTCTCCAGTTGTTTGACCTTGGCTTGTTTCCTGACTTCCAAAGTATTCTCCTGTCCATGCCTAGACTCTGATTTTACTCCTATTGTTCTATACTCCTCTAATTGGCTATGACCCATTGGAATCTAACAAGGCCTCTGGTTGTGGGTGTTCAAAGCCAGGGGCTCCACCCCTGGTGGAGAGTGCTCATCCTGCATAGAGCTTTGAATCACCCACTACCCCTGCATCTGGAAATAAGGTTTTGCAGGGCAGAAAGTGAAAGCATCCTAAAAATACAATACATTTTTTATTAGCATTGCTAATTGTTCTTAGGGCATGTAAAAATATATTAGTGTGTACAATTATTTATTTCTAAATATTTATAAATCACTGGGTTTTAATATTTCTTATACAAAACATATTAGTGTTTAAAAGTTCTAAGTATTTGCTTTTAGCTGGCATATATTTTTCCAGTAACATAATATTTACATTTGTTTCCATGCTGAATCCCAGAATGCTTCCCTGCATACTATTTATGTCAAACACTTGGGAGACCATCCAGCTGAGGTGAAGCATTAAGTCTGTTCATCCTGTCTAATTAAGAAAGTTCATTGGCATTAAAATTGCATCCAACTGGAAATGCAATTAGCAGTACTACTTTTTAAATGTCCAAAACATCTGTGCACACATGCTGCAAATATCATTTAATTTTCTGTTTATTCTATTCCCACTGCAGCAACAAAAATTGTATTTCATTCCCAATACCAACCACCTGAATAGCCCCAGGAATGTTGCATTTCACTACAATTGCAAAGTGTTTCACCCATCTGACTTTTCAAAGCTAATTCAAGCACACAGTGACTGAAAAATTCCTTCTCAGTGATTCAGGTTGGAAGCTGCCTAGAAAAAAAAAATGCTAAAGCTGTTTACTTTGTATAAACAAAAAACATTTGATTAGAACACATTGTAACCTATTCCCAAATTGTAACAGTTAGTAAAATTCAGCAAATTTCCAAGTTGATGGTTTATTTATGCCAGTCTGCATTACAGTTTTGATGATACCCTACAGCATGTACACACATTTTTTCTGAAGTGAGCAGCATGTTCACAAATGTACATTTAGAGTGACAATGAAGAAAAGCTTGATTTTGGAGGATACACTTTATCCCTGTTATCAGAAGGAAGCCAAGGAGGATTGTATATCTTGTGCTTAAAGATAATTAGTGTCTCACCAACAAAATAATTCAAATAAACAATAATTACCCTTTTTAGACAAACTCAGCCACTCTCAGCACTCCTCAATGTGTTGTACACATAACATAGGTATTTTGAAGGGTTTGAGGGCACAGAATGTCATACAGGGAACATAAAATAGAATACAAATAAAAAACACATATAGTGCAATAAAGTTTAAAACAACAGTGTGTTGAGTGGTGTGTACGAGAAGCGCACTCACAAACATCCGGAATAATAGGCCTTTAGAAAGCAGTGGGGTTCCATAAAAATGTTCTATTTAATCTGCACAGTGGGAATAAAAACATAAACAAACACGTGAAATTTACACTTACAGACTGCACATTTCGATAGGCATTTAAATAAAAAGTCCACAGCAGGGAATGGCTTCAGATGTGGCTTTGAATAGCGAAATCACAGGCGCAACCATTTCTCCAGGTAGGTCCTGGCTTCATCAGGAGTTGTACCAGTGAAGAATCAATGAAAATTGCATCCATTTTTATGTGTAAACGTCTTGCTATTAAGGGAAATTCTTACTTCCCGTACTGACCGGAAGTGACGTTTTGCGTTCCACCCATAGTCAATGCGTTCTAGTTTATTTAAGGCACAACAAAGTCCCGGAGGCAGGGCAGGGCAGGTCAGGGTGTGGGGTCTGTCTGCACCCCACGATGCATAACTATGAACTGGATGGAATTCACTGACAGTACTGGTAGTGGAGACTGGCAGCTGAGACAGGACAGGCAACTGAGAACAGGATGCAGAGACCGGGCCTGTAATAATCTGGTACGAAGTTGGAACCTTTGCACAGAATTTTGCAATGGACCCAGGTAACAGAACAGAATTTTTCTGCCTGAAGGAAATCCACCCTATGGTTGAGCCACAGTTTCCTTTCTCACAGGACTTTTGCACTCTCAACTACTACAAGGATAGCTAAAACCAACAAACAGGAAACTGGATAAGGTTTACAGGATCAAGGCGAAGGTACCAAGGGCTCAGACAGGAGAATAGTCAAACAGGCAAAGATCGGGGCTGGCAGCAAACAAACAAAGTAAGGACAGGCAAAAACAGGTCAGGACAAGGGGCAATAAGACAAGGTCAGAACTAGCAGGAGTCGGCAACAGATAATCAGAAATAGAATACAGGAACGCTAGTAAAAGGCACAAGGCACTATCACAGGCTCCAATCAAAGCAATGCAAAAGGTAGGCAATTGTTTCTACCTTATTATAATATTGTGGCATGTCTTCTCTTTCATTTTTCATAACCATCATTGGGAGAGTATGCATTATTGAATATTGGCCCTGGATATGACACTTTTAGTCCAAAGAGAGAAACAGCCTCACAGTGCTACATAACAATTGAAGACAACTGACACATTGTGCAGTCATTATTTAAAAGAGCAGTGTACTGCTTCACCTTTGTGAGTCAGAAATAATTGTATTCCTTTTTTTGCCTTAGTACAAATGCAACAGAGAGCACCATTGTTTGTTGCTATTTATATATTTTTCGGGCCATCTGGAAATTGAACTTGAGACCTTCGATCAAATATACATCTGCAAAATTGTATTTAATAAGTATCAAAATAAAGTTTTCTGAATTCTTTTGTGTCACACTCGTGAGCACATATAAGCACTGAGATAACATTCTCTGTATTTTTTATTTAACAGTTACTTTTATACTTCCAAAGTTTGCACCTAAATATGCTTGTATATATGGTAATATTTATATAAGATCTATTACACTGTGCTCCCTTTATCTCCCCCTTTTTCTGTGTACTATTCTTAGTGGCAACAGAGGTATTTTCCCATAGGTTGAGTAGCAATCCATTTTTCTATATATACATACATATTTGTTTAATTTTGTAGCGCCTAACACTATTTCATACACATGGGCTGGGCTTAATTTTTTCTAGTCTCCCAACAGATGAGACCAACATTTGGAAAGCTTGCTGAGAGGAGCTCCTGAAACAAAATGTTCCCTTTTCTAACTTAGGCTGGAATCTTAATTGATGATATAGTTGTTGCATCCAACCTGTAATTTCAAAGGCTTGTAATGTTCTGTGCATAAACACCCATCCGACCCAAAGGAAAGCCTTTTCTGCATCTAATGTGATGGTCAGGAGGTGGAGATCTCTTTTGTCAATATAGAATGTCAATCAAACTTCTAATATTATTGCAATAATTACTTCCTGGTACAAAACCAATTTGGTCAGAATGGACAATCAAAGGCAAAATCACTTTCAATCTTTCAGACAAGATGAAAAAAAACTGTTTGATTTATCAAAGAAATTGGTCAATCATTTATATGTTCAGTTGGAGATTTACCTTGTTATGGGACTGGAAGAATATTTTCCTGGAGCAGTTCACTAGAGAAAAGTCCCCTACCGAATATTTTGTTTAACCAGTTTAACTTTTAGAACCTCCTCTTTTTGGTTATATACTTTCTTCCTTATTCAGTGAATCATCTAAGTTCTGGGAGGACAAGCAAATTTTTTATCAATCACAAAGAGTACTAAAATTTTGTCTGACCAGGTATTATCGTTGATGTATACATTTTTTGTCTATGAGAACAAAGAGAAATCTCCCAAGAATAAATCCATCCAAGAAAATGATCTATGTACCCGCGAATAATAAGTATAATTATTTTCATCACGTTGATATACTCATCAAACATCATACAGATAATACCATTTAGAGATCTAGTCCATTTCATTATGGTTTAATCAATGGTATCTGTTTTAGTGAGTTTCATACCTAAATATGGGTCGGACACACAATTGAGCTCTCTAATTGTTTAACTTTTCCAAAACATTACCCATAAGAACAGAAGAGGGTACGTTTGGCAAATACACATTGAATAACTCCATCGACATCACATATGAAAATAATGTATATGCCATTGGTGTCTAGATCCTGTTACTTAATCTAATTTTGTACATTTTTATAAAAGATAATAGGGGTAGAGGTGGAGAAGAGAGAAATGCAGTATGTGAACACGATTTTGGGTTTCATTTGCTTTATTCTCTTGCTCTTCTCTAAATATATATCAGGGATACTCATGGGTCTAGACTTATGTGTTTCATCTATAAATGAGTAGTATGTAGGCACATAAGATGTCAAACTCTTTTTGACAGGTGCCCCGCCCCTTTTGTGTAAGCCACGCCCACTGGAGTCACATAAGGCACCAAACTATTTTTGACAGGTGCCCCGTCCCTTTTGTGTAAACCACGCCCACTGCGCATTATAACCACGCCCCCTGCGCATCGTGACGTATTGGGCGCCATTTTATGGGGGTGCACGCCCCTTTTGTGTAAATCACACCCACTGCGCGTTATAACCACGCCCCCTGCGCATCATGACGTATCAACCGCCATTTTAGGGACACTACGGAGATTTTAGACCCCATTTTAATAATCCCACGCCCCCATGGCGTAATATAACCGCGCCCCCCCCCCTGTAAACCACAACCCTGGTGATAACCCCTACGGTTATAAGTGGAACTACAATTTTTCTAAATAGAAGAGATCGTCCCTGGGTGGGATCGAACCACCAACCTTTCAGTTAACAGCCGAATGCGCTAACCGATTGCGCCACAGAGACTGTACTCGGACAAGTTTAGACATGTGCGCAAGCCCCTGGAGTTGTCCAGACATGCCCTAAGATACTGACTCATTAACGGCGGACATGTTAAGACATGTCTTAAAGCCCGGGCGTGGCCCAGACATGTCCTAAGACCGGTGTTTATTAACGACTAGACTAAAAATAAGACAGTGACAAAGTGTATCATAGAAAAGATTTTTATTAGAAAAAAATTACAAAACAATAGAAATTTCATAGTCCAAACAATAAAATCAAACAATACACAGCAAAGGGTATATACACAGACAATGTTGTATTCGGAGGGTATATGCAATAGAATCAAGCAATACACAGACAATGTGATATACAGAATAAATACAGATTATAAATTCAGCCATCCAGCAGGATGTATCATTGTACGGGGGCGTCTCTTAGGCAACAAATAACCATGCGGGGTAGTTAACCTTGGGGAGCTAAAAGGCACATTTTGTATTGTGTGTCTTTTTTTAATTAAGTGGGGTGTTATGGCCGGCGTTGCTCTGTCAAGATGATCAATTTTCAATTGCTCCAAATAGTCTCTATTTGAAGTGTTACCCACAATTGTAGAAGGTATATTCAGGTCGGCCATAGCCTTAAGAAAAGTCTCCCAACCCAGAGGTAGTTTACGCCTTGTAATGCTGTGACTCTGTGTAACACCACGTACCAGGTCAAGTATATTGGACCCTGGTACAACTGTGTTTTTGTAAACAAATTCACCTTTATCAGTCCAAGCGGCTGTGTCTTTAGAGTGAGACATTCTGCTCAGCAACAATTCAGCATTTTTTTTATAGCGGACATTCACATTATTAATCACTTCACGATATACAGGATCTGAAGTATCAGAGCCTTCAGCCGTATGAGGAGACTCATCAGTTTGTTTTAATGAATTGGTGTCTCCAGGCGGTAAGAAAAGGGTCAATCCCAGCTTTTCGCTTTCACCCTGTTTAGCCCGTATCAAGTATTTCTGTAATATAGTGGTATACCTCCTTATCTTCTCAGCATCCGATACGAGGCTGTTTTGAAGAACAGCCATAATTTCAGTGTCTAGGCCCTGTTTGACAGCGTCATGAGCGGTCTCAGACGTCTGACTTGTTCGCTGTATGAAGTCCAGCTCCTGTTTGGACACTAAATATTTTTTCTCAGCGTTTGCCATTAACGGTTAGTCAAAAGGCCGGTCAACAGAGGTATAGCAAAACCCAAAAGAGAGCCAATAAATCCTCCAGACTGTTTAACCAGCTGCTTTTTCATAATTAAAGAGTTTTTTTTGCGGCTCAGGACTTTTATATTTTTACGCCACTTTTTAAGTTTTTCTATTTGGTGCGGTGATAAAGGTATCTTACCTTTAAGGGTGTTAAGCGCTATTTCACATATTGCCGTGACCAAATCGTGAGATGCAGAGCATAAAATATCTTTTTTCTGAGACGGTGACGCCCTTATTAGACTTTTTAAAGTAGACCAATTGCGACGTATACGCATAGACATCCTTACATATACAGGTACTCAACCGTGAATGATCTGTTAAGACTGAACTAATGCCTTTTAGAGTTTTGTTTTTTATAAATATAAACAGCAGGCAGATCAGGTAGAAAGATGCCGGTTCTTAAACGGAACTCTTCGGGGGTTGTAGACCTTAAATCTACCAACAGATACCCGTAAGGTTTGTGGGTGGCATTTTCAAAAGCATCTAAAAAAAACTGTGCTTTACCAGGGTACATTTGGCGGGCCAGAGTAGTGATCTGTAGTTTATCTCTTGGGTTCTTAAAAAGCACCATATATTTAGTGTTTAAAGCTATAGTGCGACTTTTTTTTTACCTTGGCAGAACACGTTTTGCACCAGATACATGATACTCAGATTTCTGTGATGCACATACTTGGTGAATGCTTTCTCAATCTCCGAGCTCTCACTGGCAGCATCCATTAAGTCATCAACAATAGTCAAATTTACTCTGTTAGGAGGGAACAAATCATCATCATTAAATGTCAGGGGTAAACCTTCTATAAAACGAATATTTGGGATTGTGCGCAATAAGTCATCATAAAGCACTTGCCAGCAGGCATAAAACCAAACAATGTTATCAGGGTTGTGCGACAATAAAGCGTGAGCATTCTGTAAAACATGTTTAACAAAAAAACTTTTCCCAGAGTTCGAGGGTCCGGCTAATATACATGCAAAAGGATGCTGTAAACGAGTATCCATGGTAAATAATCAGTAGCCAAAAGGGAGGGTGGTAAAGTGGTTGACCAAATATCTTTTAGTATATACACACTTCTGTGTTTTTTGCAGCGGTCGTGTCTCTGTTTGCCAAAGGGGCTTATTTCTGACTATGGATGACTGACGTACAACAATACGTTTCTGTTCTTCAGGTTCAGGATGCAGGGGATAGTCCATAACCAGGTCTTTTAAACTGTCAAAGTTAATCAGTTGCACTGTGCTGGCCTGTAGCGTTATGCCTTTCACCTTTAGAGATGTTTTACCCGTCGAGAGTTTGTAACCATAAGTCTTGGGCCCTGCGGATACAAACTCTGTAATGTGTGTGTCACTGGGTATTTCACTAGTCAGCTCACCCAGATAGTCCCCTAGAGGTGGATTCCAGTCACCTGCTTTACTGACAAAAATAACAGAGTCAGTGTCGTGGTAGAGGCACCTCTCATTAAGGCGAATTAAAACATCATACAGTTCAAGTCGTGCATAGGCTGTGGTAAAACAAGCAATAAAGATATTGGTATTGCGTGACACAGTGTGACAATCCTGTGCGTACTTCCAACTGACCATGGCTGTTTCATCATTTATGAATGACAAAGAAGACACATCATATTGTGGTAAGAATGCATAGCCAAAAAGCTCATCAGGATCAGAAACAAGGCTGGTGTTTTGCAAATTAGGTTTCTGTCCGAATTTACCCCATAATGAGTTTAGAAATAATTTAGCAATTTGTCTTTTTGCAGGGTTTACTTCTATTTGCGGCGGCCTTAGCAACACCCCTTCTTTAGCGTGATAGGCTTTTATGTATTGCTGTCTTTTTTCATCGGTTGTACACCACGCAGGATAACCGGAGGCCTCCTGTTTATCCCTAAGGTGCACTTTAATGTATTTTTCAAATAACTTGATGGAAGATTTTGAAAAATGCCAGATCTCAAAGATTTTACCCAGTCTGTAGCCCATAGTCAGTGCCTTCTGTATTTCAATGGTGCACCAAGTACCTGTCAAAGAACGATCCTCCTCATTATGTTCGCAAGGCACCTTTAGGGTATTGGCGGTACATGTGCGACATAATGGGAACATAAGTTTGCCATTCATTTTAACCGGTAGAACGGGGAAAAATAACCCTCTGGGTGGGTAGACTTTTACTGTAGCAAGACCAAAATAGCTATCAAATGACTGAAAATTATCATAAATGATTACAGGATGGCCAATGGGATATCTTTTTTTTTTGTTGATGTAGGGATATAGACTGGTAAAATCATAATACTGTATGGTCTCACCCGGAGCTGCTTTGTGGTACAATTTGATAGCATTTGTGCGGCCCCCGTAAAGGGCGTCACGGGGGTTCAATGCTTGGGGGAAATCTTTCTCAAGAAGAAAAACCTGTATATCCTTGTCAGTTTCTAACATGTTTGACCACTCGTGCTCCCAGATCTCCCGGACCACATAGCCCTGTCTTTTTAGAAAATGAGTTCTAACACAGGTTTTGTGGTGTAACTGTGCATAGGTGGTGTTTGTTACAGGATTAAAAGCCTTTTCATTATAACAAGACGTACAGCCATGGTAGAAACAACCCTGGAATTCAAAAGCTGTAGGCTGACCGTTAATAAGAGCGTATCCATCCAAAAAATAGTTACCAACAGCCTTTTCACCACCCTGTAGGGCATGCTGAATGGTTATCCCCTCCTTGTGTGCAACATACATTAACCATTGTATAGATTTTGTTGAGAAGCGTTTCTGTTTTTTATGGTAATTGTCTGTGGGTAAAAGCGCTATGGTGTCTTTTGGCAAGAACTTTAATCGGTACATGGCCATGCACACCGATGCTAGTGTCGTGAGACTAAATTGATCAATATTGTCTATAACTATTTCAGGCCCATCAGGCCCCTTAACAATTTTTTTGGTCTTGGTCATATCCAACACACTTTGCCTGTAGCATACACAGGCCTGCTTCAAGATGTTGACATCGTCTATACAATATTTTTTTAGTTCAGCTTGAAAATTGAATTCACAATGATGGTTCTCTTGATACCAGATTGTAAATTCCTTTTTATCATCACACATCATTTGCTCATAACCATAATGATCCATCGAAGGCATAGGGCCAATGTAGTTCTGATTCTGAGCGGTGTTAAAAAAATGGGGAAAATAGCCTTTACAGCCTTTGAATCCCAGAGCCTGCGGCAACTTACTTAGCTTCATGGGTAGAAAGTTTAAAGAATCAATAAATCTGATGCCTAGATCAACAATCGTCACACAAAGCAATTTACCACCTTGAGCCAACAGTTTCATAGCAATTTTCTCTTTCAGAAGTTGATGCACCACAAAATAAGAATCATACCGGCCGGCATTATGAGCTATGAATGTGTAATTACTGAATGGCTTGTCTATAAATGTTGTCACAAACTCTTCTAGGCACGATGCACCCTGAAACTCCCAACAATCATCACCAGCTAGTGCTGCAGCGTAGATATAATTTGGAATATGGACACCTGTCTCCTGCATACATTCAAAGTCATAAAAAATGTATTTGTCGGTGGGTTCTTCTGGGGTGTAGCGTCTCATATAACAGACATGGCCATCAAAAGTGTCTACAGAGGCATAGCAAATCTGGCATTTGAAACCCTCACACTCATGTTTCTCCAATACGACATAATGCCCACAGGAATCGCAATACGTTTTCTGTGTGCATTCTATCGTTCCAGATACGGCTAGCTCGTAATGCATCTTTAAACACTCTTGAGACCGGCAAAAAATGGTTAAATAGTGTTGCTATGGGGTAATTGATTAGACTAACTCTTGCTCCATCAGCAATTGGTGTATTGTCATTTTTAACAATTTTACACGTAATGTACAACAAGGTGTTGTTCAGATCGAAATAATGTTCTCCACTTCCTGCAATGTAGAACTCGAGTGGTGATGTTTCAGAAATGGCAGCTAACGGCTGGACTTCCACATACAGACTTTTTTCTAAGCTGGTCTGTGTAGGTTTTATTTCAAAAAGATCCAATTCTGACTTGGCGCATTCTACAGATGCTGTGTGAATAAACGACATCTCGCCTCTTTAAAATATGTCGCTTGAACCTCCGCGCGATGCTCTTCTCTTTTTGCTACTCGTGTTTGAACCCTTTTTGTTGCAAGCGTACCGAACAGCTCTTTTGTTGGGGGCGTGTGCCATATTGACCGGAACTATGCCTGACCGTTTCCGTTTCCTTATAGGCTTATTTTTACCTATGTATACTAGTCCAGAGCCTTCCTGGGCTTCTCCTACTATTTTATTCATAGCAGCTGTTGAAACTCTACCCACAACGTCTTTTGCTATGTTCCTGGCAGCCATTTTCACGTGCGGTTTCACTAATTCTAAACCACTTCTGAACGGCGGTACGGCTCTACGGAACAAACTTCGAAATATTCCCCCTAAGCCACGGCCATACATGTAGGTGCTGCCGTGAAATCCTAGTAGTCCATGTCCTGCTTGTGACTTATAATAAGCGCTGTAAACATGCGGCTCAGCATAGGTTTTAACTACCCCCATGTTATTTTGCTTTAATAAAAACTGCCGCGCCGTGGTCGAAAGTGGAGCTTTATGATAGCCTTCCCGTATTTGAATGAGACGTTTCTGTTCTGGTCGTTCTTTATCTCGATTGTGATGTGATCAAAATGATGCTTACTGACGGGTATGTAATCTGGTTTGATGTATCGCTGGGTAATAATTTCGTTATTACTGCCCGTAATTTCTACTGTACGTAACAACGGTACAAAGCTGTCTCCTACACGTTGGTGCTCTATATTTATGTCTGTATAAACAAACAGTGTATAGAAACTACCTTTTATATCGGCACACATTGCACCGGTGGCGTTTGGCATGGCATTATTAGAATCAATACCTAGGATGTGTGTCAATCTGTCACTGGCCATAAACGTATGTGTGCCATGAATAGTTACCTTTCTTTCCAACGTATCATATTCTAACCTTATATCTAACATTGGATGTTTCGTACTTGAAATCTTTTCATTAATCCCCTTCACTAACCCTTTCATGTCATTATAATATCCAGATCTCACAATAAGTTGCTTCGTAGGTCCGCCTGGTAACCCCACATATATTAAACTTAAAGTATTCCACGTGTGGGGGTACTGTATTTCTGATAAAGCCACCTCCCACTCGCCTTTCAGTATAATAGGCTTGGTAAGTCTTGTTGTATAATTGGATATTTCGTTTTGAGGGTAAATACTGTGTGATGCGTTACTAGGAAGTGTCACGTAAAATGCTGTTGCCTCCATAGCGGTGTTTAGATTGTGGTTAATTGTTTTTTGTCAATCCAACTATTGAACGTCGCCGGGTAACCTAACCATTTAACATAGTACAATAGCCGTCCCTTGTCGACCTTCTGTCTTAAAACTTTTTCAATTCTGTAAACACGATTGTAATTTGCAGGTATTTTTTGTATTTCTTCAGCGTAGAATGAGCCCTCAATTAAATCACCGTTACAATCTTTTAACATATAGAGTGGTTTTATCCCACGAATATTAATTGACTCAATTAAAAATATTTCATCCGTGAAGGTCTGCTCATATCCTTTACAGAATATGTCTTTATGTTTGGATATTCTGACATGATCCCCAACTTTCAGCGCCGGTTTAATCTTCTTAAGCTTGAAATACTCAGCGTAAATGTTTTTCCACACAGCCCGGGCGTTATCCTGTGTCACCTCCACCGGTGCGATCCTGATTGTTCTGTGTACTGTATGGTTGTAACTATATATCAGGTCAGACAAAACATCTACATAACGGTATGTATTGCGGGCCGTAAAATAGCGCCACATTTTAGTTTTTAATGTTCTGTTAAAACGTTCCACAATAGCAGCCTTCACAGTATTATTTGTAATAAAGTGCGTAATTTCATGTTTTTTTAAAACGTCTTTTACACTGCGGTTCAGAAATTCTTTACCTTTGTCTGTCTGCAACTTTTGAGGTATACGTCCTGTCGCAAATATAGTTTGAAAAGCTGCAGCAACATTTTTTCCTGTTTTATTCTTCAAAGATACAGCCCATGCGTGTTTAGATAGTATATCTATAACTGTTAGTATATATTTTACCCCCTCGTTTTGTTTAGCAAAATCGATCATCGAGACAAGATCAGCCTGCCATTGTTCATCGATATTAGAGACACATATCTTATTGCGTTCAAATCGTTGTCTTACGGGTCTGTGTAGATTGTAGGCGTCCTGCATATTTAACCATTTTTTAACACATTTTTTGTGTACTCTGTGTTTTTTTTATTGAATTATAAAATTTGTCAATCCCTGAATAACTCCCAGGTTCTTTTGGTGTAAAATAACATTTTTTGAGTAACGCCGTAGTGTTTTTGCTGTGTGACATAATTAATGAATATATGTATTAAGAATCCTGACTCTACCGGTTGTCTTTAGAGATAAGCTGCCTTGTCTTTTGTCCACAGGTTTTGTTTACACCTTAATGTTTGCCACTTTTGTCCACAGTTTTTGTTTACACCCTAATGTTTGCCATCGATCTCCGTAATCTTGATTATATATTTCTCACCATATAAGTTATCACCCAGAGGCTTCTCATCCTATCATTGTCCTGTGACCATTCAGTATTCTGGCACCTTTGACAATGTTTTTCTCATTACCCCTCTGGGGATATTAACCTGTGACCTTTCAGTATTGTGATCCCTTTGACACTGGTTTTCTCATTAACCCGTCTGGGTTTATTAACCTGTGACCTTTTCAGTATTGTGACTTTAGTGAACAACACCGTCCATAACACCCCAAATGTTTTTCTCATTATCCCTCTGGGTTTATTAACCTGTGACCTTTTCAGTATTGTGACTTTAGTGCACAACACCGGCCATAACACCCCAAATGTTTTTCTCATCACCCCTCTGGGGATATTGACCTGTGACCTTTCAGTATTGTGATCCCTTTGACACTGACACGTACAATGATGCAGCCTGCTGGATGGCTGAATTTATAATCTGTATTTATTCTGTATATCACATTGTCTGTGTATTGCTTGATTCTATTGCATATACCCTCTGAATACAACATTGTCTGTGTATATACCCTTTGCTGTGTATTGTTTGATTTTATTGTTTGGACTATGAAATTTCTATTGTTTTGTAATTTTTTTCTAATAAAAATCTTTTCTATGATACACTTTGTCACTGTCTTATTTTTAGTCTAGTCTTTAATAAACACCGGTCTTAGGACATGTCTGGGCCACGCCCGGGCTTTAAGACATGTCCGCCGTTAATAAGTCAGTGTCTTAGGACATGTCTGGACAACTCCAGGGGCTTGCGCACATGTCTAAACTTGTCCGCAGTTACATAACAAGTTGTAGTTCCACTTATCCCACCCAGGGACGCTCTCTTTTATTTAGAAAAATTGTAGTTCCACTTATAACTGTAGGGGTTATCACCAGGGTTGTGGTGTACAGGGGGGGCGCGGTTATATTACGCCATGGGGGCGTGGGATTATTAAAATGGGGTCTAAAATATCGGTAGTGTCCCTAAAATGGCGGTTGACACGTCATGATGCGCAGGGGGCGTGGTTATAACGCGCAGTGGGTGTGATTTACACAAAAGGGGCGTGCACCCCCCATAAAATGGCGCCCAATACGTCACGATGCGCAGGGGGCGTGGTTATAATGCGCAGTGGGCGTGGTTCACACAAAAGGGGCGGGCACCCCCATAAAATGGCGGTTGGTACGTCATGATGCGCAGGGGGTGTGGTTATAACGCGCAGTGGGTGTGGTTTACACAAAAGGGGCGTGGCACCTGTCAAAAATAGTTTGACGTCTTATGTGACTCCAGTGGGCGTGGCTTACACAAAAGGGGCGGGGCACCTGTCAAAAAGAGTTTGACATCTTATGTGCCTACATACTACTGAAATGAGATCCCACTGATTTATTTATATTGTAATGCAGGAATCTTTTTTTCCTTATTTCTTCAGGCACTGTTTAATATAATATGCCATCTTGCCATAACCTGCACTACCAGTCTAGCCGTGAACTCTAAGATTGGAGCTCAGGACCGTGTCTGAGAGGACTCTACATGTAGATTTGGGATGGGGAATGTTATTAGGCCCTATTTCCCAACTGTGTTTTTTTTTTGGGGGGGGGGGTGGGCAGGTTATTTGGACCTGCTGAAAATATTGATGTTTTATATGTATTTGTATTAGTATTGTATCTGTTTGCCGGCACTGGAGAGAATTATGAGATTGTAAAATAACACACAGATAATGCTTAAATGCTTATCTATTAATACACAGGGCTGGACTTACTTCAAAAACTATATTTAGTATATTATTCTTCAGGAAAGAGGCTGTTGACGTTGCTTTTATTATAAGAGATTCACTGGCATAGATCTTACAAGTTGAGATGGGGTAAACTTTACCCTTTGGTAATTCATTATTCCATGTGTAGTAAAAATCAGAGTGGACATTTGAATCTCATGCCATTATGTCTAGTTAATTTAATTTTAGTAATATTAGAAAATTCACAAGATGCGAACATTAGCTATGTACAACCTTTGTCATTCCACGCTTTACATGTGTTTGTAAAAGAGTTGCATTTTTTTCACCTCTTGTATTAATTAAAAATTTAAAAAAACACTTAAATAAAGAAATTAACTACTGTTTTATTTTCATCAGCTATTTTAGTCCTAGTTGTGTTACTCATTTGCCTTTGTTCATTGTTTTTAGAAAAAGAGACAGCGCTAAATAAAACTCCAGAAACAGATGTACACAAAATATAAAATATGGATTTATTAAATGTCACAATAAGAAATGGTAAAATGATTATAAACAGACAAAGAGAATTATCCAGTGCCACTGAAATCCACATATAATAGCTGGTCACATAGACAATACATTTAATATATATATATATATTGTGAGCGAAAAAGTGGAATCGTGGTTGATGGAAGATACATCAGGCCTGATTTGCTAAACAGCAACCTGAGAATTTTCAGTTAAATGCCCCAGGGAGGGATGTTAAAGTTTGTGATATACCTTGCTGATGCTCTGCAAACCACGGTATGGGTCCCTGGGGCGGAGTATTTGGAGAGCAGGGTGGGCCAATGCTCCAACAGCACTAGTTGCTGTGTAACAGACCAGGATTTAGATTTGACTACAGAGTTTCCTAATTGGCACTCACCTGTAGCTGGTCAATTAGCAGACAGGCCTTTAAAAGAAGAGATCAGCCTGCTACAAGGGGGAAGAAAAAAAAAAAAAAGAAAAAAAAAAAGGAAGAAGAAGGTCAGCTAGGAGAGCTGAGACAGAGAGAACAATACTTCTGTTTATTGCAAAGCTGTTTTTGTTTTTTGAAGAAATTGGTAAGTGGGAAAGCCACCCAATTATAGATAGTAATTTCTGTCTAGTAAGAGCTCAAGTAAGAGCAAGGAATTTTTGTTTTTGTTTATTATTATTTGAAGCAGCTGTTTTCCTACCAAATAAAGAAAAGGAAAACCGAACTGAATGTGTCCTGGACTTTGTATACCTTAGAAGGCTGTGGTTTATTGCAAGATCGGTGGCAAAATCCTATATGTAAAGGAGGTGGTTTGTCACTATATATATATATATATATATATATATATATATATATATATATATATATATATATATATATATATTTATATTATATATATATATAAAAACCCCATATAGACAATAGAAAAATATATTAAAATACATATTAAAGATATATACAAAAACACTTACCCACTGGCTTTGTTCACCTGGCCAGATTTGAACAGTCATACATATAAAACAATATTGCACTTTAACCACTATGCCCCCCAGAGGACGTGTTTTGTTACTAACGAAACGAATCCTGTGGGTGTATAGTGGTTAAAGTGTAATATAATTTTATCCAAAAAATATCAACATTTTGTTTTGCAATATGACAGAAACGATAGGCATGTCAGAAGATTTTTTCCATCTCAGTAACTCGTACATGTAGCTTCTTAAGTTACTGTTAGTGAATAGTCTTTATAACAGCTTTGTAATTCTTGTGACCAAAAAATAAAAATTTTCCCTTAGAATTTATCCTCCAGTTACCATTTTTCAATTTTTTTTTCATTTTTTTTTTCTATCGGAATATTGTATTTTCAAAATTAAAAATATTTCTTAGTATAGGTTATTCTAAAATATTGTTTTAAAGAATTAAACTATAGCATGTGTTTCTTTTATTTGCATGTTTGATTGCATGTTTATGTAAACATTATTTTTGTTTGCATGTTTAAATGTATTAATTAGGATTTCCTGTCCATGCAAAAACTGAACACAGAGTGGGTTATTCACTAGAACTGATAACTTAAATGCAGAAATTAGAAATTAGAGTGGAGTTGGACAAAATATTTAGCTTGCATATCTGACTTCAACTTTTAATAGCTGTTATTTGCCATGCACTTGACAGTTCATTTTAGTAAATAGCCTGTACAATATCTTCACTAGGCTCAGCAAGCTTTTTTTCCATATTTCTGGATTGCACTGTTATGAGTCATGCTTATTTTATCTAGCATGTATATGCTTGACGTCAATCAATCATACATTATTGTGTATTACATTTATGATAGTTTGAATATAAACCCCTGACACTCTTCTAATCGTATGTTCTGTTTGAGATGTCTTTGATCTTGTTTAATTGCTATAGTAACAGCTGATTTAGTTGTTCCTATTATTATACCTATCACTGGTATTCCTCTCTAAATTTCCCCAGCACTAAAATAGTAAATTCTGAAATAGTAATTGGAGGCTCTAAAAGGTGAGTTGAAGTAAGATGATGACTATATCATCTCACCAATTTAACTATATACTGTGCAGGCAAACAAACAATGGTGAGCTGTGTTTTTATCCAAAAATGCACATACATATTGAATTAAATGTGAAATCACACTTGTGGTTACAAAAAATACAATATGAATACTTAGTGTCCTTGTGGTCCTTCAGTACGTATGCTCACAGGCATTTAAAAAAAGAATAAAGATCTAGAACTGAACGGATGCAAAGTGCAGTTTATCCATTACAGGCAGTGGTGTATCTTGGTTTTGTGCTGCCCTAGGCAGACAAAATTCGGGCATTCCCCCCACCCACGTTGCACACCTTACGACATGCCCCATCACTAACGTTGCACACCAATGGCATGCCCCATCACCCACGTTGCACACCCACGGAATGCCTCATCACCCACATTGCACACCCACGGCATGCCCCATCACCCCATTACATGCACCATCTCCCACATTGCACACACACATTAAATGCCCAATCATCCCATTACATGCCCCCATCACCCATATTACATACCCCCACCACGTCCATTACATGCCCCAATCATTAATGGAAAGGCGCTAAAGCTTGCTGAACGGTGGGGGAGGGGGCAAAAATGTTTGAAGCACCAATAGTGTGCTTTAACACCCTCTGGCAAAGTGCCGCCCTAGACGAGTGCCTTGTATGCCTTGTGGAAGATACACTACAGATTACAGGCTTAAGGTATATGGGTGAACTCAGAGTTCTCCCCCTGGGGTATCCCCGTTAACTCCTGAGGGGTTATATATAGCAGTATATCTCTTTTTTCTTCCTTTTTTATGTGCCTGTGAACATACTAACTGAAGGATCACAAGGACACTAAGCATTCATATTTTTTATGACCGCCACACAAGCGTGATTCACATTTAATACAATATACATGTGCTTTTTTTGGGATTGAAACACAGCGCACCATTGTTTTGTTTATTTGTTTGCACGTTTTCTGATTTGTTAGAAGTCTGTATTTGGGTGCTGTGTTTTTTTTTTTCCACTTTTCTATACATATTGAGCAGGGACAAACCTGGTAGGATTCCCCCAGTAAGCAAAGTCGCCCTGGTTTGTCCGACATAATGTATAGCTTAATTGGTGAGATCCAATGAACCACATTGTGAGCATAAATATGTAAGCTAGAGCGAGCCTCACACTAACCGCAGATATTTTGAAAGGTATTCTTATTATGTGATTTGATCACCTTTGTAAGAACTTTCAGTCTTTCATGGACCCATGATTTCATGGAGTATATTGCAAAAGTATCTCCTTTATAATCTGCATCTATGTTAACAATGGGATATTGCACGGCTATTGTAACTTGATGAATATTCCCCTACATCTGAAGGATAATGATAAGATTCCTGATGACGGAATGTAAGCATTTTGGTTCTTTCCTCATATAAATGCCTGCCTGTCATAAGTGACAGGTTCTGATTAATAAGGTGATATTTTTAGGAAAAGCAAGCATGGGAATTATCAGAGATAAGAGAGTCAAAGGGACTGATTTACTAAGACTTTATAATCTAATAATAATGAATGATCTTACTACATTGTTCATTGGCACATTGCTTTTATTCAGAGAGACATTATACAGTACTAGATTTCATAAAATAACAAAATGTAAGAAGGTATTTTTGTATTTGTAAATTACTTATTTTACATGGATTATTTTTTGATCGTGGTCCCACTAAATTCCAGTATTAACTTTAGATGCAATGGTAAGATGCAAGGAAAATAATGACAGCTATGTGTATATAAATATAGTCCACTGTAGCAGGTTGTAAATAGAAGGGATGGGAAGGGTAAACTACATCACATACTGGGTACCAAAACTATTCTGAGGAAAGGCAGTTGTTTCAAGATCCCAGCTCCATCATATCTACGTTTGTTTTTCCAAATTACAAGAATTGACAAAACTAATAAGAATTTTCAGGAACAGCCTCACATAAGATAGGTGTTATTTATTTTTCTAATTACAGAGAAGCTGTATGCTGAAGAGGTGAGGCAAATATATTCCCAAACCCTACTTTGGCATATTTTGAGTTAAGATAAAAAAAATTGTATCCCATTATTAATGCTGTGTTGTGATGATCTCCAACAGAAGATCATCACAGAACAGTGGCTTCACTTGGGAAGATGGGGTGTGTGTATGTGGGGGGGGGGGGGGGGGTCTGTGTGAGACAGTGTGTGGGTCTGTGTGAGACAGTGTGTGGGTCTGTGTGAGACAGTGTGTGGGTCTGTGTGAGACAGTATGTGGGTCTGTGTGAAACAGTGTGTGAGTGTGTGTCTGTGCAAGATAGTGTGGGTATGTGTGAGAGACTGTGTGTGTCTGCTCATTGGCATAACAATATGGAGGATGAGTAGTTTGTCCACAGTGGAAAGTTATTGATGCAATCAGTTATTAATACTTTATGTTAATATGCATTGTGTTAAGCAATGGGTAACAAAATAGACTATTTTTTATTTTATTCTATACTTTTAAAATAAGATCAGAAGAACCTAGTGTAGGGGAAAAAATGGGAAAGTACATGAAAAGCTATGTAGGGACACAGGTCACACTTTATTTTTCTGTGCAAAGCTTTCCTCCTTCCCGGGATCAGTGTATACATGTACTGCTCATTACATGATATACCAAGTGTATTTATTAACTGCTCATTGGCACGATATACCAAGTTTATATATTTGCAGCTTATTGGCATGATATACCAAATGTATGCCTTTGCTGCTCATAGGCATGATATACCAAGTGTATGCATTTACTGTTCATTGGTATGATATACCATGTATATGATTGGCATCATAATAATCATTTAGATATTTCTATTGGTACAAAACTTTGAATACAAAATGTACTTCTCATTGGCATCATATTTAAATATATACATATAAAAATATTTAAATATATACATATATAAATCTATACATTTATGTATTTATTGCTCAATGCTTATATTATATAGACCTGTTTCTCACTAGAATAATCATTTAAATCATTCATTTATATGTATGTATTGCTTATATTATATATCATATTTAGTCTGTATATGCCCTTGCAAGCATGTGAGTTTCTTTGCTCGACTTCTATCAATTCTGCCGTTGGCTCTAGCCCCAGATCAATTAGAGACCTACCTTGCCTTGGATGTTATCACCAACAATCCCCCAGCAGAAACAGGGTAAGTGGGAAGATAATACTTTCCCTGCATCTGTCGGGGCCAGGGGTGTGGTGGTGATAAATGGGGCAGAGGAAGTGCCACCTTATATTTCCATGAAGATTGGTACCACGGAGATATCCAGCTAGCTTTATATAATCTCCTTGTACTTTAGGAAAAATTGGGAAATATATACTTTTTCTAGAATATTGGAATAACATTGCCAAAGCTGACAGCTGACTTATATTATCTATGATTGTGAATACTTGTGTTGTTCTGTGATATAAGAATGATATAAGTGAATTCAGAAAAGTTTCAAAACAATACACAAGTAAAGGGATGTTCAAAACAAGATGTATTATATAACTCAAATGGTTCTATAATTTAGATATTGAATTTCTCAGATCCTTTTTTGATATCCCAGTCATAAGTACCTTCTCTGAAAACTAATCTCAAAAGTCTAACATCAAAATGAATAATATGAAATGCGGGTTAAAAAACAATATCAGTCACTCAATGTTTCAATTTAAGTACTTCCTCACGAGGTGATTGTATCCGCCATATTAAATATGGCGGCGCCGCCTGCACAAACGATCTTAAGATCAAAAGGTGTTGCTGGAATGCTTGGCCATGTAGGCATTCAGCAACACCTTCCAATCGTTGGTGTAGTCTTCGTGGCCGCTCTGATGAGCGGCCACATCCGCACGATGGAAGGGCAGCGCTGCTGTAAAGATGACGCTGCCCTTCTGCTGGAGCCGCAACGGAAGTGACCCTATCAGGGTGCCGATTAGAATGGCAAGTGCTTAGATGAGCACTTGCCATTCGTTGTCAAAGGCAATATTTACAAATATTGCCTTTGACAGTGTTAGATCTGCCTCCCTCTCCTCACTTGCGTTCTGGTGAGGGAGAGAGACAGATCTGTATTGTGATAGATAGTTATTTTAGTTTTATTTTAATAAACTGTGAGACCCAAAGGATTTTTTCAAAGCCATTCCCTGTGTTTAACCCCTTCCCTGCCTTTTGATCACTGTAAAATAGTGATCTTGCACACCAGCACATTTTTGCTGTCTGTGCAGTTTTTTTTAGAGGTTAATATTTTTTTACTGTATTTATTACAGTGCTATTAACCGTAGATCATTGCTTTTCATTGATGTGGCTTGCAGCAGTACTTTTTTGCTGTCTGTATTTTTTTTTTTTTTAAACCCGCTAGGGGCATTTATACCCGCTAGGGGGTCACGTAAAGTAAACTTTTAATAAATTTGTATTATTATGTCTAAGCGCATGTAAAGCGCTGAGGAGGCTTATGCCATCCTCGTCCCAGATTTTAAAATTTAAAATCCGCCCCTGATTACCCACCTCTCTGCCAGGTTTGCAGAGGCTTATACACCTAGAAGGAATATATGCGTGGATGAATCTCTGATGAAGTACAAGGGAAGGTTGAGATTCAAGCAATATATCCCTTCCAAGCGCTCCAGATATGGAGTGAAGGTGTATAAGCTGAGCGAGAGTGGGTACACTCAGGCCTTCCGGGTATATGAGGGAAAATATAGCCATCTTGACCCTCCAGGCTGCACAGAACATCTCGGAGCAAGTACCAAGATTGTGTGGGATCTTCTCCTACCCCTTATGAACAAGGGGTACCACTTGTATGTTGATAATTTTTATACAAGTGTACCACTGTTCAAGTTGCTTTTTTGTTTTGAAACAGTGGCTTGCTGTACTATTCGTTCTAACCGCAAAGGGTTCCCACAGCAATTGGTACGTACCCAGCTACAAAGGGGGGAGTCCTCAGTTCTGCGCCAAGAAGAACTCTTGGCATTAAAGTTCAGAGATAAAAAGGATGTGTGCATGCTCAGCACCATCCATGATGAGAGGACTGTGCAGGTTGCAGTCCGTGGCAGAGCTGAGGTCATCCAAAAGCCAGTGTGCATCAGGGCCTATAATAAGTATATGGGTGGAGTTGATCTGTCAGATCTGTCAGATCAACTCCTACAGCCCTATCTTATTATGAGGAAGACGAAGGTGTGGTATAAGAAGGTCGCAATTTACCTTATACAAGTTGCGACCTACAATGCTTTTGTGTTGAACAAAACAGCAAACCCCGGAGTTAAGCTGTCATTTTTACAGTTCCAGCTTCAGATAATTTCGGGTATCTTATACCAAGGTGCATCTGGTCCCCGGGCGATGATTGGGGGAAACAGACTTGGGGCTACCCATTTTATTTTTAAAATTCCCCCAACTGACAAGAAGAAGAAACCCCAGAAAAGATGCAGAGTCTGTTATAGTAGGGGACAAAGAACGGATACAACCTTTTATTGTCCTGATTGCACTGGGAAGCCAGGACTCTGCATCGGTACCTGTTTCAAAGTGTACCACACAGTTGCCCATTTTAAAAAAATTTTAGTCCTCATTTTTCTGCCTTTTATATTTTTAAGTTTTACTGCTCCAGTTTTTACTTGTACTGCTCTAGAGTTTAAAATTGTATAAACACTCTCAATTTCAATCCAAATTAACACATCTTACAACTGACTGAACCTTCCCAAAAATCCTGGCAAACCTATGCATGGGGGGCATGGATGTACTCAGAAGGCCTGGCAGAAAACAAACTGGGGTGTTTTCTTGAAGTAACTTAGAACAGGCTCTCCTAAATCACAGTCAAAATGCAATGTATGTATAAAATATTTTTTTGAAAAAAGACCACCAAACACTTCCAACAATTGATTTTGCAAACATGGTTGCATCAAAGACATCAAAACACCCCATATTCAATACCTTGGGGTGTCAACATTTCAAATATATACACCTTTCTGAAAATCCAACTAAACTGTGGTATGCAATGGGCCCCAAACTAAAGATAGGCCTATCGGAACATATACGCTCAATTTCAAACCAAATTACCAAGTTCAATAATTGTGACTCAGGAGATGTTGTAAAACACATATTGGGGTATTGTTTGGCAGTGACATATACCAAAATCTCAGAATACATGCCTGAAATACTGTGTGTGTGGAATAACAACACAAAAATAAATACTACCCAAAAGATTGACAAAGGCTGGTGGTAGAATTGGTGCATGGAAAGTGTAAAAATACCACCATTTGAAATACCCTAGGACGTCTAATGTTCAGAAATATATGGTTTGATGGGGTAAAATACACAGGCTGGCTTCAAAAATGTCCCAAATAGGATAAAGTAAAAAATCCAATTTGGAAAAACAGAATGGACAAATTCCAAATGTGGCCTTTAGACCCCCAAACAAGCTGACAAACCTATGCATGGGTAGTATCCCTATACTCAGGAGATGTTGCTGAACACACATTGAGGTGTTGTTTGGCAGTGACACATACCAAAATCTGAGAATTCATGGCTGAAGTACAATGTGTGTGAAAAAAAACAATATTACTATCCAAAAGGGTGACAAAGGCTGGTGATAGAATTGATGCATGGAAAGTGTTAAAATACCACCATTTGAAATACCCTAGGGTGTCTAGTTTTCAAAAATATATGGTTTGATGGGGTTAAAATACACAGGCTGGCTTCAGAAATGTCCCAAATGGGACATGGGTGCAGGTTGTCTGCAAGTCAAAATTCCAAGTTGGAAAACCAAAAAGTGCACCTCTCAACTGTGGCCTTTTAGCCCCCCAACAACATGACAAACCTTTGCATGGGTGGTATCCCTGTACTCGAAATATGTTGCTGAATACACATTGGAGTGTTTTTTGGCAGTGACCCATAGCAGGAGCTGTGAATTTATGTCTGAAATACAATGTGTGTGAAAAAACACAAAAAAAAGTACTACCAAAAAGTTTGACAAAGGCTGGTGGTAGAATTAGTGCATGGAAAGTGTTAAAATACCACCATTTGAAATACCCTAGGGTGTCTAGTTTTCAAAAATATATGGTTTTATGGGGTGAGATACACAGGCTGGCTTCAGAAATGTCCCAAATGGGACATGAGCACAGGTTTTCTGCACATCAAAATTCCAAGTTGGAAAACCAAAAAGCGCACCTCTCAAATGTCGCCTTTTAGCCCCCCAAAAACATGGCACACCTATGTATGGGTGGTATCCCTGTACTCAGGAGAAATAGTAGAATCTATTTAGCAGGTTTTTTCATTGACATTTGTAAATTAGTAAAACATTTTTCAAATAAAAGTCAGAATCTAAATTTTTTTTGTTATTTTTCAACATATTTTATTATTTTTTTTATATATTATAGTATATGATCAAAATTATGGTATCTAAAGAAATCCCTTCTTGTGCTGATAAAAACAATATATAATTTTTGTGGGTACAACAAATGACAAATGAGAAGATTACAGCTAAACACGAACAGCTCAAAAATGTTAAAATAGCCATTGTCCAGAATGAGCAAAAATGTTTCAAAGGTTCTGTCCTTAAGGGGTTAAAACATTATTCTTAGTTCTCCTTTTATTAGCAATAATAAAATATAAATCATCATTACCATTCATACTTCATGTACGTCACAGCTTGCCTCTTACTTAAGGAGACCCTGAAAACCACAAAATGAACTAATTGTCATGGTTACATTTAACCTTCAATTTTCTATTGCTAGTTATATAAATAAGCCTTTGATTTAACCTGCCAACCTTCCACCAAATCTCCAACATATGTGTTTAGAATGTTGTATAATGGGCTTGAGTTAGGTACACAATTTATGTTTCCTCTACTTACATTTTAGAGCTGATGCTTAGCACACTTCTGGGGTAGGTCCTCCATCCCATCTCCAGGGATAGGCCGCCAGGTGTATAGTGGAATAGGAAATGGGCCCCAGATTTTCACAGTAGGCAAAATATAAAAGATGGGAGCCATTTTCACAGTACAAGACTGGAGGACTCTCCACAGGGCAGTAACTGTAGGCAATGCAAACACATCCTGGAAGCATATCCACAGCTTGCAGTTCGCATATCATAATAATTCTCCGGAATCTTATAGCCCAGTTCCCATGGTGGTTAGCTTAGGTGGCATGCATTAGTTGGGGATCTCCCCAAACAGAGAGGTACATATCGTGTTCCTACTGCCTATAGTTTAGAGCTGGAGCATACAACAGACAGGAACTGAAAATAGACATTTTTAAAAAAAAAAATAGACTGTACCAGCAGCAGAAAGAATGAGTTAGCATGGCAATAAGCTGTGGAGCAACACAAGTTGCTAACTCGGGAAAGAAGGGGTAATCCTAGTCTGAAATTCCTGAGGGGGCCACACAGGGATAGACAAGGTGTCTGTACAAGGTGGCCAGTGTCCATGGCATGACATTCCATGGTCTGTGAAGGTCCATAGAAGATCATTAAACTGAATGTTACAAAGTCCAGAATCTCTATGGTCTTTTCTGTTTACAGTTAGTACGTATTTGTGCAAGCTTGGCTTTTGAAATTCCCAAAGTTTCCAGTACAGCCATCATTGAGCTGTTACTCATTTGGATTTTTTCCCAGTAGTTTACTATTAGAAAGCTAATTGTTTAAAAGATGATCCTAGTATGGAATAAAATATTTACTGTCATTGTGAGATAAATTAATGGAAAATAAGCCACTTTATATAATATACCAGACAATAGAATACAGTCATGTGTAGTAGAACCCGTTAACTTGCTAGAGCTGTAGCTATATTATTAGCTAAAATATTGTTAGGCTGTTTTAAGAAATATTGATGTGTTTATCAGTAATAGAATCAACTCGAAAAGATGACATGATTTCCATTAAAGCATATTGATTTTAGATGTGGTTTTTAATAATTACAGAGAACTGAATAATCTATTTCATTTTATAAAAAAGATAGATGGGTATACATAATTAATAAGCTGCAGAGTGGATGCTGATTTTTATAGTATATGAGATAATAAAAAAGAAAAAACATAAGCACAGTACTAGTGAATAGAACTTATAATTAGTGTCAAAAGGTGCATATAACATAAACCTCACTCCAAATGTAATAGAAACACAATACTAACCAGTGGGCTGATATATATGGATATACACTGTTGGTAGGAGGGGCACACGATGACAGTGTGAGGATAAATATCTCAGATCGTGTGGAGTAAAGGAATGACTCCACCTGAATACAATAATATATTAGCAGCTAGTCTTGATATAAAATGCAACGGAAAGAACCACTGGCCAGGTTATGAACAATTGGGTATTGTTTGCACTAAAAAAGACAGCTACACCACACAGGACACGTTTCAAATTCTTCTTCAGCTGGTGGGCGGTAATGCAATATGAGGTAATAGCTGTATTGTGTATTTAGGAAACATAACACAAAGTATCTTCTCCAGGATATCATGTGCAAACCATTGAGGAGTTTCAGCCATAATATCCCACATATTTCTCATTTACAGAATTAGTCCATATAAAGATTCTATAGTATCTATAACCTGCAACAATATTAAAGACTAGCACTCTTTCTTAGGACACCCTACTACCTAGTTAAATAAGTACTGCCCTAATTACTGCCCTTTAAAAAAAAACTGATGGAGCTAATTTAACCTTTGCTACAAAACCTCTGAAGAAATACAGGGTAAAACCCATTTTATTAACTACCTGATGCATATCTATTTAGGACCCTCAGATGCAGACAAACAGAAAATAGCTGCCATAGTGTTTCATCATCACACTATATCATATTTTATATCCAATTTATTTGTTTATGATGTGTTTTTATATATCTGACTCTTATTAAAACATTTGACCAAAATGTTTCTGCCCTTGGAGTATTTTATGATGTAGACATCAGCATGTATAATGATCTGCTGGATCAACCAATTTTGCCTCCAGCCATTTTCTTCAATTCCAAACAAAAACCATCCTAGGAATGCTGTGATATGAGGATTTGCATACTATGGGAAAAGAGAGAACTTGTGATTTTATTCAGCTTCTATATATTTTTCTTTACATCCCTCACCCCTAAACTGTCTTTGCTCATGTGCTAATACACATTGGAGGTTATGTTTTGTTATGTATAATGGCTATTGCACTTTTTTTTTATATAACTCCTGACACCTAGCTGTGCTGGAGAGAAGGACCTCCACCAAACAGCATTTGGTGGAGGTTTCCCGACACAAACCAGGTGTTTTTAGCATCTAACTTTTTATGCATAGGCTGTGCTGGCACAATGAGCACCGGCATTACCAAAATCTCTACATTCAAAATTTGCCAGGAGTCTGCTTTATTCATTGGAGCACACGCTGATTACACCAGTATTTGGGCATTTATGTGTGCACCATGTTTATACATGACCTCCATAATTTCTTACTTATCTTTTAGTTCTCTAATAATTTGTAGGGATTTACCCAAGTGTCCGCGTCTAGATACTCTCACAGCTCCTTCAAAGCGGAATAGTCTCCCTGATTCCGCCAAATCAGCTTCTAGTCTAACATCCCTGAAAAATAATGTCTCCCGAATTCTAAAAACAGAATTTACTTGTTATTAGTTTACAAAATATATGCTGTACATGTTTTCTCTTTTAGTATTTTGTATCAATAATGATTTACCAAGTTCGTTATCTTCCCAATAAATCAAAAGCTGTTACCTTCATACATAGAAAAATCTAAGACACAAAATATATTGCTGGTTACAGTGAAAGTACTTTGATAGTAACTATTAATTACTATTTTTTATTAGTAACAATATTCTATTTAATTCAGAAGAGATTAATCGTCATATAAAATGAAACCCTGTAAAAAGGTATTTGTGACAAATATAAAACTTTAATAACATTGTAATAAAATATAAAAAGATGGCTTAAACTAATAAACAATGTGTAATAAACACTCCTGATTGTATAGTTAGTCCAAGGTATTCTTTTGGAAGCTTTGGTATTCTATGGATATTCTATTTTCAGAGCACAAAATAGATACAAACTACAGGAAAAACTCCTCAGAGTTAGAACATTAGAACATTACCATTAAACTACAGTAAAGTGGATGTTTGATGATATCTAGTGACTTAAATCGCAATCCCTCTGAGATCACAATGTGATAATTGTTACCACTGAATTTTTACACCAACCAAGTGTCACCAACGTGGTTAATTCAGCCTGAATAGATGTATGAAAGGTTTTTCCTAATTTTTTTAATTCCGCATAATTTATTCTCTGTAGCTGGTAATTATGTGATTAATCATTGCCCACAATTATTTGTCATGTCTAATATCACATAAACATGAAAGTATGATAAAGGATGTTACTTATATTGTTACTTGGTTAATTAGGTAGAAAACCAAATATTCATATACTTAACCCTTCAATGCTAGTACTTATTTTATTGTAATTTCAGTTCCAAACACAACTTCCAAGACATGTTGCAATGTGGAGATTTGCATATCACAAGAAAAAAGAGCACTCGTGTGATTTATTAACCCGTTAGTTTCATGACCTTTTGACCTTGTCTTTCCATTGATGACATGGGCTGTTTTAACCTTTCTCAGGTGTTTGTGTTTAGCTGTAATTTCTCACATACTGTACCCACACAAATATTGCTTTTATTGCCATAAGAAGGGATTCCATTAGATACCATTATATTCATCATATCTTATAATTTACGAACCTTAATGTATTCTAATTTTAATTTAATTGTAACCCTGACACTTATGCTAACATTCATTTCATTGTATCCCTTTCCATTATTCTAAAGCTAACCCTTAGCTAATTAAGACATTTTCCATTGCAATGCTGCTGATTGCCTCTGGGCAGGCTAGCAACAGCATCAGAGAGACGGAAGTGAAATTCTTTTCATTTCCGACACTCTTCCCACAAGAGGGCAGCATTCATATTTGAGGCGTATCCTCGGCACCGGATTTCGGTGAAGCTTAATGCCTCGACCTCGAGGAAAAAGCATCATCGTTTGAGCTGTGTTTGCGATGGACAGGACGGACCTAGTCTGCCTCATGTGCACTTTTCTGACCACAGCACCATTTTACAGCATTTCAGCTGAGCAACTGGCTATTTACCTTCCAGAGCTCAACCACACTCAAGATTAATTCTGCTGACAATTAAACAAAATCTGCACACTTGGTCACACTTAAATCTGTTGTGGTTTGGGCGTATTTCTGCAGTAAAGATGACGGTGATCCCAAAAATGTTATACCTGTTTCGTACCCTTCCAATACATATTCCACCTGCGATCTTAAAAAACCTGCAAAAAGATGTCCAACATTTTATTCATGGTGGGAAACCACCCAGAATAGCTAACACATGGTTACAACTCCCGTCTGAACAATGAGGTCTAAGCATTCCATCTATACTCGTATACTACAGGGCCGCCCGAATGGCCCAAACTCTGCAACACCACTCACCTCCAGGAGAAACGGCATAGGTAGATATGGAAGATACCCAAGCAACGCCTCATAGGATCTATTATTGTCACCGCACCCAAAATTATCAAAACAGAAGTTTATATTTAATAGCATGATATCTTCTTTCAGAATATGGAAACAGTACGGAACCCATATCCCGGACCTATTATGTCTATCTCACGCAACACCACTTAGGGTACTAGAACTACTGATTCCAAATATTTTGCTCAAATCATGGTTCAAGGCAGGCATAACAATATTGGATCACTTATACACTGATGGCTCTCTTAAAACTTTTCAAAGTCTGAATTTCTACTTCCACAATGAGATTTTTACATCTACCTTCAAATTAGGCACGCAATATCATCAACCCCGACTACTCTACCCACTGAAAATGGGTCACTCCACATACTCACTAAATGTTGCATGAATATATCTTCCAAGCCAAAACTACTCTCTATATGTTACCACTCAGGTCACTTCCCACCCCTTTCGACTAAACTCCCTTGTATAAAAGAATGGGAAAAAGAACTCTACCAGGAATTTACACCCCTACAATGGAAATAAGCAACACAGAGCATGAAGGGTATTTCCCACTGTGTAAACCATCTGTAACTCATGCGCAAAATTCTATACCATTGGTAGATGGTACCTAGTAAATTATCAAAAATGTACCCCACAACCTTGAATCTCTGTTGGAGAAAATGCCAACTCCCTGGCACCATGCTACATACCTGGTGGTCATGTCCTCTATGTCAATAATGGTCAGACGCTTTTTCCTTCATAACACAAGCCATTAAAATTGATATTCCAAAAATGCCAGAATGTGCGCTCTTCCACCTCTTCACCATAAATTTGAAGTTCATACAAAAAGTTTTGGTGGGTCATATCCTAATTGCAGCTAAAACCCTATTGGCTAGAAATTGGAAATCCCAACATATCCAAAACAAATCAGAACTGCACAATCTAATTACATTATTTCTCAACTAGCTCCCTAGGGAAACATACAAAACTCCTCTCCATGTGGAACAATTGTCCTAAACCAAACTAACCTAGGAGAACCCCCCCCCCCCTTTACATCTATAAATACAAATTATCTTCTCTCCCTCTCTCTCTCTCCTTTTCCCTCCTCTCTCCTTCTGTTCTGCTCCTCCTTTCCCCTTTTCCTTGCCTCCCTCTCTGAAACATGTTGATCGAATTTACAGACAGATCTGATATGCTTTTTAGAAATATGAAATGTATTTATTGTATTTATTGTTTATCAATCGATTTTTTGCTACTTTCAATAAAAAAAAATTTTTTTCGAACAACACCTCGATGAATATATTTATATCTTTAAGTTGACTCTGTTTCACTGCAAAAAACTGGACTACATCGTCGCCATTTAAATTACACACCTCCCAAAGACCGGAGCAAAAGTAATAAAGTGCAACAATATAAAAATTGCATTGCAGGCAGGAGACTATAACTTTTGCTGAAATAAATACTCATTAAATAATTTTCCATCCTGTGAGTGCCTCTCTTTTTTCTTTTTTTGTCTGCATTGAAGAAATTGTAGAGGTTTCTAGGAGGTGGCAGCTTTCCTGGTTTGGGAGAAGTAGTATCAACAGATAAACATGTTCCCCTTTATGGCTAATTATGAATACTACCAAAAGTGACATCAATTTACAGACAGTATTTCATGCTAGAGACCAATTTTGTGTAACTGATTTGATGAAAATGATAAAAACAGAAAATATAAAACCAAGAAAAATGCAATCATAAATGTGCAATATTATGGATATTGACCCATATTAAAAAATGTAATATTGTTTTCCCCCATATAAAGCTGTATTTAAACATCGGTAGAAGTATAGAAATTACACTAAATCCTGTTAAAATGTGTATGCTATTTAAAACATCCTTAGTAAGGAAAGTAAACAAAATATATTAACAATTTAGTTGACTGCTTGCATATTTATTGATATTGTCAGCACAACATTATGTTTAATTAGATAAATGCCACAGGAATCAATTACATAATAGTTTATAAATGAATGCATTTTCTATTAATGCTGTTTATTTTCACATCATCTTCCGAAGGGTGTCATTTTTTATGTATGAAAATCATTGAATGAGTTGGATATTGCTGTTAGAGAATGGTTATGCATCACTGAAGTCTGGTCAGCTCTGATCCGAAATTTCATGGAAAGAGTGATTTCCTGCATAAAATTATTAGACCAAACTAATTACTAAGGTGTCAGAAGATCCAGATATTTCATCTAAAATAGAAAAATAAAAAATCTGATTAAGTGTCACAGTATTTTTGAAAAAATGAAGTGTACGTATATAGAGTTGAGCGGACACCTGGATGTTCGGGTTCGAGAAGTTCTAGCGAACTTTGGAAAAAGTCCAGGTCCATGCTCGAACTTGACCCCGGACTTGACCCCGAACCCGAACCCCATTGAAGTCAATGGGGACACGGACTTTTGGCCACAAAAATGCCTCTAAAATAGTCATGGAAAGGGCTAGAGGGCTGCAAAAGGAATGAAAATGTGGGTAAGAGTAGGACAAGTGCCCTGCAAACAAATATGGATAGGGAAATAACTTCAAAAAAATAAAATACATACAAATTAAAAATACTGTACTATTTACCACCCAAAACAATTAGAATTAGGTTCTATTTGACTCTCAGATGTAATACATGTAATGCTATTGCTATTCTATAAACCGAAATAGAGTCCCCATTCATAAGAATAGGTCAAATAGGCAATGTCGGATCTTTATTGGGTTTTGACAACTCTACTGGAATACTGTCTTTATTAGTTAATTGAGTGAATAATCTCATAAGGATTGGGGCTAGTTGTCCTTCAAATCTAAGATAGAACCTGGCCAAAAATCCGGGGATTTACCTGCCTTCGGGGTACTGATGTTATCTCTAACTTCCTTGATGGTGATTGGATGATTAAGCGCATTCAATTGTTCTTGTGTTAGTTTAGGAAGATCTAAATTTTTCAAATAGGCTGCAATCTCCATTGATGAATATTTTATTTCCTCTAGATTATATAAAGCACTATAGTAATCTTCGAATGCTTTGCCTATTTGCCTAGGAAACAGCAAGTGTTTATCTTTGATTATTATTATTTTTATTATTTCCCTACTTTGTTTATTTTTAAGTTTATTAGTTAGTAGTTTCCCTGTACGGTTAGCCTCATAGTACCATTTTTGCTTTAGTAACTTAATGGCTTTATTAGTTTTTTCATATAGTTTCTCCTTAATCAACTCCCTTACTACCAACATTTGTGATAACAAGGAGGTGTCCAAGGTTGCCTTGTGTTGTCTTTCAAGTGTGGCCAATTTTATATATAGTTTATTTAATGAGTCTCCTCTTTTCCTTTTTTCCTCTGCTCCAGATTTTATTAACAATCCACGTATGTAACATTTTAAGGCACACCACAAGGTCGCATCGGAGACCTCCCCGTTATCATTAATTTCCAAGAATGTCTCTATCTGTGTTGCTAGGTATTGCTGCGTTTCCCTACAATGCAATAGGTTTTCGTTTAGTCGCCAGTTGTTTCTAATTTTGTATTATATCTTATTCCTGATTGTTAAAAAAAATAGGAGCATTATCAGACCATGATATGCCCCCTTTTTTTGTTTGTGAAATTTTATCGAGTACGTCAGGTCTAGTTAGGAAATAATCTATTCTGGAGTATGTTTGGTGTACCTGAGAATAGAAGGCATAGTCTCGATCTCCTGGATGCCCAACCCTCCAGCAGTCATATAACTGATTTTTGATAAGGAATCTCTGGAGTATGGTGGGTAGATTGTTTTTTTGTTCTTTAACTTGACTATTACTTTTAGCTAGTTTATTATCCACTATGCAATTAAAGTCACCCGCAATGATCAAGTGACCAGAGGAGAGTTCCTCCACTCTAGCCATAAGTTTATCCAGGAATATTTGGGGAGTCTGGTTTGGGGCATATAAGTTAACCAATGTAAAAAGAATATCATTTATTTTTGCTATTAATATTATATACCTCCCATTCCTGTCTGTTTCACAGTAGACCTGCTTGAATTTTATAGTGCTGGACACCACTATGGCCACGACCCTTTTCTTTTTTGTTCCCTGCAGGTTTGCATGGGATACTAATAGATATCTAGAAAATCTCCAGGGCCTGTCCATAGCGTCTGTCTAGTGGGTTTCCTAAATTAACCCAATGTCTATTCCATTCTCATCAGTAAGTTATACAAACATCCTCTTATCTGAGTTGTGTTGAGGTCCTTGGAATTTAGTGATAAAATATAATATTAATAGACTTTCCTCACTTACATTTTCAAAAGCACCAGATAAAGATGGTTAAACAACCTATATTATGAAATGTTTCAAGAACCCTTAACACCATATCTGGCAAAAAAATCTTTAATCAAATTAAAGAAACTGGAGATATTTCACAAGCAATATTGATTGCTAATCTTATTGTGATTCCCAAACCAGGAAAGCAATCAACCAACCCCAGCAATTTTTTGCGCAATATCTATATGACATGAAGATACAAAACTATATGCAAAAATTTGGGCACACAGACTCTCTAGGATGCTACCCTCAATTAAAAGAGTAAAAAAAAGGCGCACAGTTCAAATGTCTTTGTATCTCATTTCAAACATATTAGAATGGTACTTCTCGTGGAATTATTATTGTAGCAATTGCTGGGATGTTATGAAAACTGCATAGTGTATTTATTAACCCCTTAGTGACCGAGTGCTATGTTGCATTTGACGTGCCTTGAAGACCAGAATTCCATTATTTTTGTAATACGTTTACTGAACTGTGAATTTCTTTCTTTGTGTTCAGTCCACCCACACAAATTATATATCATTTTTTAAAGGACAGATAGGGCTTTCATTTGATACTATTATTTTCATCATATGATATCATTTACTATTAAAAAAATATAAAATATGATGAAAATATGCCATAAAAAACTATTTTTCCAACTTTGACCTGATTTTTTTTTTTACACACTTACAAATGGTAAAAAAGACCCCGTCTATATATTTCTACTATTTGTCCTGAGTTTAGCAATATCAATGTTTCCTTGTTTGTCTATGTTTTATTTCACGTAATAGGGCAATAAACAATATTAGTGTTTTTTTTGTTTTCTAACCATTTTTTTCTACAGTGATTTTTTTAACCCGAACCCTAAATTTACCCCAACTCTAAATTTAATCTAACCCTAAATTGACCCCCACCCCTTAATCTAACCCTTGTAATCATCCGAACCCCCATTTAACCCTAATTATTACCCTATTTGTGACCCTAACCCTAGATCTAGGTTCAGTAGATCAAGGGTTAGCTTTTTCCATTTATTTATTTATTTAATGTATTTATTTATTTAATTTTCTATTTTTAAATGTAATACCGTTTAACTGCCTGTAGGGGCAGTCAAGTAGCGGTTTCAGAGCGACGGAAGAGATTTTTTTTTTCTGTCTTCCGTCGCTCTCCTCTGGGCATGCTGTATCGGAGGAGCATGCTCCTCCGAAACAGCACACACCCGCGATCACCGGGTGATCGCGGTGCCCAGGAGGGCACAGATTGTGTTGCATGATGCCTCGATAGAGGCATCATTGCAACACTTTAACACACATAGGCAGTGATCAGCTTTCACTGCCTATGTGTGTAAACGCGCATACGATCACATTCGCGGTGATCGTATGCGCACGGGGGGGTCGAGGGGGGGCTGAAAGCCCTCTCAGAGGCTGCTTCGGATCCGAAGCAGCCTCTGAGAGTAGCTGCAGGCATGTAGTGTTGCGCTAATGAGCGCAACACTACATGAAAACGGAGGACGTATATATACGTCCTCATGGTCCTTAAGGACCATGCTTTTCAGGACGTATATATACGTCCACATGCGTTAAGGGGTTAAATGCATAAATATAAGCACTGACTGATTGGTTTTGGCATTGAAAACACCATTTTTAGAGTGAGTTTACTATTAGCCACAATTGTGAACATATATATATATATATATATATATATATATATATATATATATATATATATATATACTGAATAATCACGACTCACATAAAGGTCACATCAATTAGCATAAAAATATGACATATGAAAAACTGCCTAAATCTACACAATTATACAAAAATAAATTATTTACAACAATTTACAACTTGACAGTCTAATTCAGTTTCCTATTTAACCCAGCACATTTATTTTCATTAGCGAAAGCCCCCAATTCATTAAACATGTCCCTATCGCTACATGTTTCAATGCCAAAAAATCACAGAGAGGCTGGAGACCCATGTTTAGCCTCAATATAGTTCATCAACATGGCGTTAACTTTGTCATTATCTGTTCCAAATATTTTAGTAATATTACTAATAGTTGATTTAAGTTCACTAATTATTTCACGCATTGGTCTTCACGAACATCATTTGTCAAATTTTGGGCAAATTAAAATATATATATAAAAAAAAGGTTGAACAGTTGATAAACTGATTTAGATAGATTTCCTTATCTGTGTACAGATTATTAAACTTTTTAACATTGCTCGTGTTACTACAATGAGAACAATGCACACATCTACAATTGGCTTTTGGTGGTTGAGGAAGCCACAGAACTGGTACTTTTTGAAGATCACTGTGTACCATTTTTGTTATTTAGTGGACACTATCAATAATAAATTATTGGCCTCAGTTAAAGAGGGGCTTGATCAGGAAATATCCTGGTTAGGCAGAATGGCTACTATTACAATGAATATTCAATTTTTTTTTTTTTTTTGCATGAGCAATTAAGCTACCGATAGTAATAGCATATCTTGAGAAGGATAGGGGGTTGCCATCTTGATCTCGATCTGTTTATTTTTGGGATCTAAGATGGCCCTAAACAAATATCAATCACATTATAAAGTATCTATGTGCCTACATATAAATATATTGGATCAATAATACAGAAATTAAAGGAATTTGCTGAGGGGCTAGTAATAGTATCCCCATTATTTAAATGTAGTCTTGGACCATAGTTAGGATATCCTCTGATAGTATTTCATGTTTATCAGTTTCAAGTATAAATATGGTTAAAAAAAACAAAACCTATCAGAATGAGTAGATATCTGGCATGCTCATCGTGAACATATAAAAGATTACAGTTTTTCTTTCGAATATCCATCAAAAATATACAAGAATTTATTTGACTCTAACTGCTTCTCACCACTTACAAATGGTTAAAAACTCTGAAATAGGAGATATTACATAGAACCATCCCGATCCTATTCTGGGGATCTTTGAATTGACGACTAATAATATTAGTAATTCAACTGGAAGCTTAATGATAATCTACTTAAAAACACTCATGATATTGAAGAATTTAGGTCAAGCTTAAGCCTATACTGTGCAGAGAATAATAAAGCAGAAATTATTAAGGTGACCCTCTGAGAAGTGTATAAGGTTGTTATGCAAATGGTTTATGATCAGATTAGGTTCCTATAAAAAAAAAGAATAAGAGAGGTGGAAAATATCAGGAACTTGATTAGTAGACTAGAGACTGAACATAAGTTGACATTAGCCCGAGATGTTTTCTGGACTTGGAAATATTAAGGTCTTGTTTCACATGCCTATTAAGAATGGGCTTTGTTGGCATAGTTCTCAAGTGATTGCATAAGTATTTTGGGGACATTACATACACCCGAAAAGTGCTAGGAAAATAAACAACAAAGTCCTGGATAAAATGATGTTATATTTTCAAGAAAACTTTCCAGTGTCCGTCACAGTAGCTTAGGAGGAGGAAACTAATGTTGGTTAGTGTGGTTAAATACAATACACCTGGCTAGGAATAGCAAAATACACATAGTTTTGCTTTCAACTGATGCCAAAAAGGTTTTTGCCTGTGTAAATTGGCTACTTATGTTTGAAATCCTTGAAAGAATTTGGATAAGAGAAAACTGTATGACATGGATATATTATGTATATTGTACCCCCTCAGTAAAAATTAAAATAAATGGGATACTCTCAGAAATGTTTAATATGACAAATGGGACATGACAACGGTGCCCATTATCACACTAACTTATTTATCAAACCCTTGCTATATGCCATAAAAGGTGAGTATAGTGAGATTTGAATCAAAAGCGGGAGAACATAAATTCGTGGCATACACAGATGATATCTTACTATTAGAGTATAGTTATTATTATAACTTTAAAATGAATATCACTTAATGCAAAATCTTGAATATAAATTTACATTAACATGAATTAGATCAGATTCATAGGTTATATTACTTTAAGATTGCCTCACCTGCATTAACATATTTAGGTGTTCCGCTAAGTGCTAAACAGAATATTGGTATACTATGAACCTATGGTTAAAATAAAAACAGATTTAACCAGATGGTCATTTTTAGACATTTCATGGTTTGGACAAGTTGGCTCAGCCTCCATGAATGTCCAACAAAGAATAATATATTTGTTCCAGATAGGTCTACCCAATATATATATATATAACTACTACTAAGCAAGCCATCTAACACAAAAAGTGGAATGGAAAACACATCACTATTCTAAAACATGGATTAGAAGAGTAACTGTACGTTTAGGGTGAGCTGTATGGTAAGCCAATATGCTTTTGTCGTTTTGTTAGTGTTACTGTTACTGTCAATTTTGAATGGGTTTTGCAGTTCTATCCACATACAAATTTCAACACAACAGTTATTGTGAACCTATTTGCACCATATTAATTTTATATGATAAGATTCAGGAAGAGGGTGTTAAGATGGAAGGAAGAGAGTATATTTAAAAGAAGAAAAACTACCACAACTAGAGGACATAGTCTAAAATTAGAGGGGCAATGATTTAAAAGTAATATCAGGAAGTATTACTTTACTGAGAGGGTAGTGGATGGATGGAATAGCCTTCTAGCAGAAGTGGTAGACGTAAACATAGTCAAGGATTTTAAGCATGCGTGGGATAGACACAAGGCTATCCTAGCTATAAGACCAGGAATGGGGGACTAATAAAAGTATTCAGAACATTTGGGCAGACTAGATGGACCGAATGGTTCTTATCTGCCGACACATTCTATGTTTCTAAGGAGAGAATAGCTTTTTACATGTTGCCCATTACTTTATGAAAAGTGTTCAGCTATAACCATTTAATCTATACATTTGCTCAGTTAAGTTTCCTGGTGCAATCTCCAACATGGCCACCTCAACTGATGCACTTGTAGATGTAGAGGCAGAATTTACTCAAAGTCCATGCTGTTGGCACAGAGATAAGGCTAAAAAAAAATCTAAATATACTGATAAAATGTCTAATATATTTTCTTAGACATTAGCCTTACACAATGTATAGAAACAGGAGCATTAAATGCGTGAAGGAGACTTCAGCACTGTTGGCCACTTGGAGCCCAAGGAGTTAAATTGTATTCTAATATGGCCAGGATTTGCTAGAAGGTAGCTGTTGTGGAACTACAACTCCCACTATTCGTTAGTGCCCTATCACTTCATAATGTCAGTCATGTCATCAAAGAATTCCATCCCCCATATAAATCCCAGCTGACTGAGACTGATAGGCAGTGCAGTCTCCCATAAATGTCAGCTGTCTGAGAGTGATAGGCAGTGCATTTCCACATAAATGCCAGCTGGCAGATAGATATAGGCAGTTCAGTGCACTCCCATAAATGCCATCTGGCTGAGAGTGATAGGTAGTGCCGGGTCCTTCTGGCTTCATCATAAACGTCCCGGCGTATGTGCCGGGCAGCAGCGGAGGATGTCTGCGCGTATCATGCAGACATCCTCTGGCTGCCCCCACTAGCCATCAGGAGATTTGGGCAGCCATCAGGAGATTTGGGCATTCTGCCCAACACTACCGTCTATTATGACGGACCGGCTGTCCGTCATAATGGACGAAAGTGTCGGGCAGCATGGAGGATGTCTGCACTTATTGTGCAGACATCCCCCGGCTGCCCCCACTAGCCACCAGGGAGGTTACATTGGGGGGACGGAGGGGGGAGAGAGACAGACAACATTGGGGGAAGGTGGGGGAGAGAGACAGACAATGCTGGGGGGAGGGAGTGGTGGAGAGATAGACAACATTGGGGGGAGGGTGGGTGAGAGAGACAGACAACTTGGGGGGAGGGTGGGGGAGAGAGACAGACAACAGTGGGGGGAGGGAGGGGTGGAGAGACAGACAACATTGGGGGAGAGTGGGGTGGAGAGACAGACAACATTGGGGGGAGGGTGGGGGAGAGAGACAGACAAAGTTGGGGGGAGGGTGGGGGAGAGAGACAGACACCGTTGGGTGGAGCACTGGGTAAATCTGGGGGGTAGGGGCAGCATTGGCACATAAAAGGTAAATAAAAACAAGAAATGCATTTTTTTATTATAAGTTTTAATTAAATATGAAAAAGCAATTTACATGTGAATAGTAGAAAAGTTATAGTCTTATATTCAGGCTTTTAGTTTTTTTCCTAAAGGAATATCCATAGTTTGGGGGGGGAGTTGTCTTATAAACAGGGTCGTCTTATATTCGAGCAAATACGGTATACCTTTTTAGAATGATACATCTAACTTTTCCCAAGGAGACATTAAACCAATGTCACAACAAATTAAATTACTTTATTTGGGGAAAGAAACATCCAATAATTGCATATACTTTAATTCTATATATAAATCAGAGAGCTATTCTTACATGGCTAATCAACCACAAACTATCTGAACCTTTTTTAAGACTGATAAACCATTATGGGTTCATCTTGAGAAAGAATAAAATAAACTTTACCCCACTCACTGCCTTTTATGGGCTACAAACAAGAAAAACTACCAGCCAATTGATAAGAATGTGGAACTAAACAATTTTTTTTTCTGATAAATCAATGTAATATTATGCTTATAATCCCACTCAAGAGCTTAGAGCTTGTGCAAGAACTTTATCGAGATTTTTGGAACCAGAGAGGTATTGTATCAGCTTCTATGCTATATAAAAGGGATCAGCTAATGCTGTAAATCTGTAACAGTTTGCCTGTGACTGGATCTGTTGAAAAACACCCCACAAGGCCAGTAATTGGCATGAGAGATCAGAGCTACTCAGGCACATGAACGGAAAGCGAGGAGAGGCTAGTGGGAGAGGGGGAGGGTACATCAATTTCTAGGCTACAGCAGTGAGCTGTCCCTTCACTCATCACAGCACATGACACTTCCTCAGATGAGGAGGAGAAAGAAAAAGAGAGATTTCTGGAGACTGACAGCAGCAATGAAGAGGAGGCAGGACAGCACTAAGGAAAGTGGAAGAGCGCCCAACAGTTCTCATATGAACTGAACATGCAGTTGGTGGAGCTCATCATAATCCACAGCATTGTGCTCCTTGGTAGACATTCAGGGAAGACATTTTCATCTGAGATTCTAAAGAGGACAGGGTGAATGAGCCAGCACTCGTCGACCAGAGAGACAATAAAGAAAGGGGACTACACGTCCACAATCAAAGTCATGAAGGCATGGGAGAGAGTCGCTCATGCAGTGCCATTGGGGGTGAACCACCTCTGCACTCGACTTAGGCATTCATTTTCAACCAAAATATGTCTTTTTGTTGACTTGGCCAATAACGAATGCAAAGCTGGTCCAAAAAACATGGACAAATGCAGAATGAACAAAAACCATTCATTCGCTCATCAATTAATTTCATTAGTTTATCCACTCAGGAAGCTCAAATTTTCTATAAGAAAATCGTAGCTTTGAGTTTTGGTCCCAATCAGATAACATTGGTGATATGAGTAGCCCTTGGGGGCTACTCAGAGACCATCAGAGTGATCTCTAATCTCCATGGAAATTAGCCATGTGGACAATTTTGTGCAGACATTTCGAAAATTGCTGCCAAAATGATCCTAAAATAAGCTGATATTATTCTATGGGAGAACTTTGGCTATTTCCGAAATAGCTGCAGCATTAGAACTCAATGGGAAAGACCGAGGATAACATTTTGACTGCCAAAGATATTGAACGAATTTTATCCAAAATGAATGCATCAACGGACGAAAGGATGAAAATGAACCGAAAAGAAGATTGGTGCCCAAGTCTACTCTGCACTATAATGTAGGGCAGTAGATTCTACAGCCATTATCTCCCTGACTTCAGTGGATGCTATTCCAGGAGGTGTGGATGTTTGTGATCCTATGACGCTTGCTTCACCTGGTATATACTACTCCATCACCCACCTATTGATGGAATCAGGTGACCACATACAGATTGGAAGATGCAGAGACAAGTTAACACCTTAACGACAATGGACGGGTCAGGCACGTCTTTATTGCTTTGCTTTATTGCCTCGATGTTAAGGCATTAGGCAGCACTGAAATTTTGGTTTGGGGGCACCCACGATCGCTCCACGCTCAACGGAGCGACCGTGGGTGCCATATTGGAGAGAAAAGTGCTCCTTCAGTATGGCTGCTGCCCTCTTATGCCATTGCACTGATGCTGTTGCTTGACTGCCCCTAGAGGTAGTCAGCAACATTGCAATAAAAAAAAGACTTAATTAGATAAAATCTAGGGTTAAGGTTAGAATAGTTGTTAGGGTTACAATTAAATTATGGTTAGCATAAGGGATAGGGTTACAATTAAATTAAAATTATAATATATTAAGGGTTAGCATACAGGTTAGAGTTGGGGTTGAATTTAGGGTTCAGGTTGGGGTCAAAAGGTCACTGTAGGAAAAAAACAAAAACACAATTTTAGATTTTTGCCCTATAACTGCAGAAAAACATGTAAACAACCATATGTCTGAACTCAGAACAACATTTTGAAACTATTTAGACAGGATTTTTTTATGATTGTATTTGTGTAAATATTTGTTTTTTTCATCATATTTTGTGATTTTTTTGTAGTAAATTATAAGATATGATGAACATAATGGTATCTAATCAAAGCCCTTCTTATGACGATAAAAACAACATATAATTTGTGTGGGTACATTATGTGAGAAAAAGAAAATTACAGTTAAACACAAACACCCCAGAAAAACAAAAACTGTCTTCTCACCCTAATAAAGTTGACACCAAAGATATAAAACATAAATGAAAGGTTTTGGTTATATGAATTTGCCAAAGCATAATTAAGCTCACCCGCCATGTTAAGGCACACTCTCACTAGGGTGAGAACCTACTCTCACCTCCTATCTAGTGGGCACACAAAGCAGTTTATACTGCTACCAAAACCTTTTTAATGTGTTGGAAGTAGTGCAATTAAACCTCCTCCCAATTAACCCTATAACAGCAAGCTGCAACCAGACAATTAGGAGCCAACAACCTCAAATATGTGCAAGCAGGGAAAAGAAAAATGTTGGTGTGCTAAGCTAGTCACAGGCTCAAAAAATATAAATGTATAAAATGATGCTGGTAAGCATCATTTTATACATTTATATTTTTTGAGCCTGTGACTAACTTAGCGCACCAACATTTTTCTTTTCCCTACAAACACCCCAGAAATGTCAAAACAGTCCTTGTCACCAAGGGAAAGACAAGGTCAAAAGGTCTTGTCACTAAGGGGTTAATGACAGTAGACATAGTTATTAATTACTAGTCAGAATAGGTGTTATGAAAAGAGATAGAATGTTCCCACAATGAAGCGTAACATAGAGTGATATAGAAAGTATGACATATATTTACATGACTAATAATCATGATCACATTTTATCTCTCCCACTATAGTGTCACATGATGAAGGGTCCTTCACATCAATACACAGGTGATATGTGCAAACCTCTGCCCAGCTTTCCACATTAACAAGCATGGCATGCCACACACAAGCGCTGCATACAATCGCCCCATAACTATGCCACACAAAAGATTACTTTCATATGTAATAAAAATGTTATTGAAAAATTGCATTCCTTGTTTTTATTCCCTTCCTCTGCACCCACACGGCACCTAAAGGACTAAGCACAGCACCATACAGTACCCACAGGACTTGCAATGCACCTATATTGCACCCACAGCACTTGGCTTGCACTCATATTGCACCTACACGATTTGGCATGCCACAGTGTCAATGCCCCACAGATCTAGCCAGCGTCACTTTCCTCATAGTACATTTTATTTTGGCCCACAGACCATGCCACAGCATCACTTTGCCAATTAAAATAAACCAGTGTTCCCATAAATATATAAATGCCAGTATTATTTTGCCATTAATATGCCACAGACAATTTTTCCATTAATATGCCAGTATTATTGTGCCATTCAGATGCCAGTAATATTGTGCCATTAAGGTGCCAGTATTATTTTGCTATTCAGATGCCAGAAATATTGTACCATTCAAATGCCAGTATTATTGTGCCTTTCAGATACCAGTAATATTGTGCCATTAAGATGCCAGTATTATTTTTCTATTGAGATGCCAGAAATGTTGTACTATTCAAATGCCAGTATTATTGTGCCATTCAGATGCCAGTTATATTGTGCCATTCCGATGCCAATACTATTGTGCCATTCATATGCAAGTAATATTGTGCCATTCAGATGTCAATAATATTATGCCATTAAGATGCTAGCATCATTGTGCCATTAGGATGCTAGTATTATTGTGCCATTAAGATGCAAGTAATACTGGGCCATTAAGATGCTAGTATTATTGTGCCATTAAGATACCAGTATTATTGTGCCATTCAGATGCCAGTTACATTGTGCCATTCCGATGCCAATACTATTGTGCCATTCATATGCAAGTAATATTGTGCCATTCAGATGTAAATAATATTATGCCATTAAGATGCTAGCATCATTGTGCCATTAGGATGCTAGTATTATTGTGCCATTAAGATGCAAGTAATACTAGGCCGTTAAGATGCTAGTATTATTGTGCCATTAAGATTACAGTATTATTGTGCCATTCAGATGCCAGTAATAGTTTGCCATTAAGATGCCAGTATTATTGTGCCATACAGATGCCAGTATTATTGTGCCATTCAGATGCAAGTAATATTGTGCCATTCAGATGCCCCAGCCAATTTGCTCATTAAGATGCCAGTAATATTGTGCCATTACGATGCCAGTATTATTGTGCCATTCAGATGCAATTATCATTGTGCCATTAATATGCCAGTAATATTGTGCCATTCATCTGCCAGTAGTATTGTGCCATTCAGATGCCCCAGCCAATTTGCTCATTAAGATGCCAGTAATAGTGTGCCATTAAGATGCCAGTATTATTTTGCCATTAATATGCCACAGACAATTTTCCCATTAATATGCCAGTATCATTGTGCCATTCAGATGCCAGTAATATTGTGCCATTAAGGTGACAGTATTATTTTGCTATTCAGATGCCGAAAATATTGTACCATATCAAATGCCAGTATTATTGTGCCATTCAGATGCCAGTAATATTGTGCCACTCATATGCCAGTAGTATTGTGCCATTCAGATGCCACAGCCAATTTGCTCATTAAGATGCCAGTAATATTGTGCCATTAAGATGCCAGTATTATTGTGCCATTTAGATGCAAGTAATATTCTGCCATTCAGATGCCCCAGCCAATTTGCTCATTAAGATGCCAGTAATATTGTGCCATTACGATGCCAGTATTATTGTGCCATTCAGATGCCATAATCATTGTGCCATTCATATGCCATTAATATTGTGCCATTCATCTGCCAGTAGTATTGTGCCATTCAGATGCCACAGCCAATTTGCTCATTAAGATGCCAGTAATATTGTGCCATTAAGATGCCAGTATTATTTTTCCATCAAAATGCCACAGACAATTTTCCATTAATATGCCAGTATTATTGTGCCATTGAGATGCCAGTAATATTGTGCCATTAAGGTGCCAGTATTATTTTGCTATTCAGATGCCAGAAATATTGTACCATTCAAATGCCAGTATTATTGTGCCATCCAGATGCCTGTAATATTGTGCCATTAAGATGCCAGTATTATTTTGCTATTCAGATTCCAGAAATATTGTACCATTCAGATGCCAGTTATAATGTGCCATTCCGATGCTATTGTGCCATTCATAAGCAAGTAATATTATGCCATTCAGATGTCAGTAATATTGTGCCATTAAGATGCTTGTATTATTGTGCCATTCAGATGCCAGTTACAATGTGCCATTCCGATACCAATACTATTGTGCCATTAATATGCAAGTAATATTGTGCCATTTAGATGTCAGTAATATTGTGCCATTAAGATGCTTGTATTATTGTGCCATTAATATGGTAGTATTATTATGCTATTAAGATGCCAGCATTATTGTGCCATTCAGATGCCAGTAATAGTTTGCCATTCAGATGCCCGCATTATTGTGCCATTCAGATTATAGTAATAGTTTGCCATTCAGATGCCAGTATTATTGTGTCATTCAGATGCCATAATTATTGTGCTATTCATATGCCAGTAATATTGTGCCATTCAGATGCCAGTAATATTGTGCCATTCACATGCCCCAGCCAATTTGCTCATTAAGATGCCAGTAATATTGTGCCATTAAGATGCTTGTATTATTGTGCCATTAATATGGTAGTATTATTATGCTATTAAGATGCCAGCATTATTGTGCCATTCAGATGCCAGTAATAGTTTGCCATTCAGATGCCCGCATTATTGTGCCATTCAGATTATAGTAATAGTTTGCCATTCAGATGCCAGTATTATTGTGTCATTCAGATGCCATAATTATTGTGCTATTCATATGCCAGTAATATTGTGCCATTCAGATGCCAGTAATATTGTGCCATTCACATGCCCCAGCCAATTTGCTCATTAAGATGCCAGTAATATTGTGCCATTAAGATGCCAGTAATATTGTGTCATTCAGATGCCATAATTATTGTGCTATTCATATGCAAGTAATATTGTGCCATTTAGATGTCAGTAATATTGGGCCATTAAGATGCTTGTATTATTGTGCCATTAATATGGTAGTATTATTATGCTATTAAGATGCCAGCATTAATGTGCCATTCAGATGCCAGTAATAGTTTGCCATTCAGTTGCCCGCATTATTGTGCCATTCAGATTATAGTAATAGTTTGCCATTCAGATGCCAGTATTATTGTGTCATTCAGATGCCATAATTATTGTGCTATTCATATGCCAGTAATATTGTGCCATTCAGATGCCAGTAATATTGTGCCATTCATATGCCAGTAATATTGTGCCATTCACATGCCCCAGCCAATTTGCTCATTAAGATGCCAGTAATATTGTGCCATTAAGATGCCAATATTATTGTGTCATTCAGATGCCAGTAATAATATTTTGCCATTCAGATGCCAGTAATATTGTGCCATTGAGATGCCCCGGCCAATTTGCTCATTAAGATGCCAGTAATATTGTGCCATTAAGATGCCAGTAATATTGTGTCATTCAGATGCCATAATTAGTGTGCTATTCATATGCCAGTAATATTGTGCCATTCAGATGCCAGTAATATTGTGCCATTCATATGCCAGTAATATTGTGCCATTCACATGCCCCAGCCAATTTGCTAATTAAGATGCCAATATTATTGTGTCATTCAGATGCCAGTAATACTATTGTGCCATTCATATGCAAGTAATATTGTGCCATTCGGCTCTCAGTAATATTGTGCCATTAAGATACTTGTATTATTGTGCCATTAATATGCTAGTATTAGTGTGCCATTAAGATGCAAGTAATACTGGGCCATTGAGATGCTAGTATTATTGTGCCATTAAGATGCCAGTATTATTGTGCCATTCATATGCCAGTAATATTGTGCCATTCACATGCCCCAGCCAATTTGCTCATTAAGATGCCAGTAATATTGTGCCATTAAGATGCCAATATTATTGTGTCATTCAGATGCCAGTAATAATATTTTGCCATTCAGATGCCAGTAATATTGTGCCATTGAGATGCCCCGGCCAATTTGCTCATTAAGATGCCAGTAATATTGTGCCATTAAGATGCCAGTAATATTGTGTCATTCAGATGCCATAATTATTGTGCTATTCATATGCCAGTAATGTTGTGCCATTCAGATGCCAGTAATATTGTGCCATTCATATGCCAGTAATATTGTGCCATTCACATGCCCCAGCCAATTTGCTAATTAAGATGCCAATATTATTGTGTCATTCAGATGCCAGTAATAATATTTTGCCATTCAGATGCCAGTAATATTGTGCCATTGAGATGCCCCGGCCAATTTGCTCATTAAGATGCCAGTAATATTGTGCCATTAAGATGCCAGTATTATTGTGTCATTCAGATGCCATAATTATTGTGCCTTTCATATGCCAGTATTATTGTGTCATTCAGGTGCCATAATTATTGTGCCATTCATATGCCAGTAATATTGTGCCATTCAGATGCCAGTTATAATGTGCCATTCCGATGCCAATACTATTGTGCCATTCATATGCAAGTAATATTGTGCCATTCGGCTGTCAGTAATATTGTGCCATTAAGATACTTGTATTATTGTGCCATTAATATGCTAGTATTAGTGTGCCATTAAGATGCAAGTAATACTGGGCCATTGAGATGCTAGTATTATTGTGCCATTAAGATGCCAGTATTATTGTGCCATTCATATGGCAGTAGTATTGTGCCATTCAGATGCCACAGCCAATTTGCTCATTAAGATGCCAGTAATATTGTGCCATTAAGATGCCAGTATTATTTTGCCATTAGAATGCCACAGACAATTTTCCCATTAATATGCCAGTATTATTGTGCCATTGAGATGCCAGTATTATTGTGCCATTAAGATGCCAGTAATATTGTGCCATTAAGGTGCCAGTATTATTTTGCTATTCAGATGCCAGAAATATTGTACCATTCAAATGCCAGTATTATTGTGCCATCCAGATTCCAGTAATATTGTGCCATTAAGATGCCAGTATTATTTTGCTATTCAGATGCCAGAAATATTGTACCATTCATATGCAAGTAATATTGTGCCATTTAGATGTCAGTAATATTGTGCCATTAAGATGCTTGTATTATTGTGCCATTAATATGGTAGTATTATTGTGCCATTAAGATGCCAGTAATAGTTTGCCATTCTGATGCTATTGTGCCATTCATAAGCAAGTAATATTGTGCCATTAAGATGCTTGTATTATTGTGCCATTCAGATGCCAGTTACAATGTGCCATTCCGATGCCAATACTATTGTGCCATTCATATGCAAGTAATATTGTGCCATTTAGATGTCAGTAATATTGTACCATTAAGATGCTTGTATTATTGTGCCATTAATATGGTAGTATTATTGTGCCATAAAGATGCCAGTAATATTTTGCCATTCAGATGCCCGTATTATTGTGCCATTCAGATTACAGTAATAGTTTGCCATTCAGATGCCAATATTATTGTGTCATTCAGATGCCAGTAATATTTTGCCATTCAGATGCCAGTAATATTGTGCCATTGAGATGTCCTGGCCAATTTGCTCATTAAGATGCCAATAATATTGTGTCATTTAGATGCCATAATTATTGTGCCATTCATATGCCAGTAATATTGTGCCATTCAGATGCCAGTAATATTGTGCCATTCATATGCCAGTAATATTGTGCCATTCACATGCCCCAGCCAATTTGCTCATTAAGATGCCAATATTATTGTGTCATTCAGATGCCAGTAATAATATTTTGCCATTCAGATGCCAGTAATATTGTGCCATTGAGATGCCCCGGCAAATTTGCTCATTAAGATGCCAGTAATATTGTGCCATTAAGATGCCAGTATTATTGTGTCATTCAGATGTCATAATTATTGTGCCATTCATATGCCAGTATTATTGTGTCATTCAGATGCCATAATTATTGTGCCATTCATATGCCAGTAATATTGTGCCATTCAGATGCCAGTTATAATGTGCCATTCCGATGCCAATACTATTGTGCCATTCATATGCAAGTAATATTGTGCCATTCGGCTGTCAGTAATATTGTGCCATTAAGATACTTGTATTATTGTGCCATTAATATGCTAGTATTAGTGTGCCATTAAGATGCAAGTAATACTGGGCCGTTAAGATGCTAGTATTATTGTGCCATTCAGATGCCAGTAATAGTTTGCCATTCAGATGCCCATATTATTGTGCCATTCAGATTCCAGTAATAGTTTGCCATTCTGATGCCAGTATTATTGTGTCATTCAGATGCCATAATTATTGTGCCATTCATTTGCCAGTAATATTGTGCCATTCAGATGCCAGTAATATTGTGCCATTCAGATGCCCCAGCCAATTTTCTCATTAAGATGCCAGTAATATTGTGCCATTAAGATGCCAGTATTATTGTGTCATTCAGATGCCATAATAATTGTACCATTCATATCCCAGTAATATTATGCCATTCAGATGCCAGTAATATTGTGCCATTCAGATGCCATAATAATTGTACCATTCATATCCCAGTAATAATATGCCATTCAGATGCCAGTAATATTGTGCCATTCATATGCCAGTAATATTGTGCCTTTCACATGCCCCAGCCAATTTGCTCATTAAGATGGCAGTAATATTGTGCCATTAATATGCCAGTATTATTGTGCCATTAAGATGCCAGTAATAGTGTGCCATTCAGATACCAGTATTATTGTGCCATTAAGAGGCCAGTAATAGTGTGCCATTAAGAGGCCAGTAATATTGTGCCATTCAGATGCCAGTTATAATGTGCCATTCCGATGCCAATACTATTGTGCCATTCATATGCAAGTAATATTGGGCCATTCAGATGTCAGTAATATTGTGCCATTAAGATGCTTGTATTATTGTGCCATTAATATGCTAGTATTATTGTACCATTCATTTGCCAGTAATATTGTGCCATTCAGATGCCAGTAATATTGTGCCATTCAGATGCCCCAGCCAATTTGCTCATTAAGATGCCAGTAATATTGTGCCATTAAGATGCCAGTATTATTGTGTCATTCAGATGCCATAATAATTGTACCGTTCATATCCCAGTAATATTATGCCATTCAGATGCCAGTAATATTGTGCCATTCAGATGCCATAATAATTGTACCATTCATATCCCAGTAATCTTATGCCATTCAGATGCCAGTAATATTGTGCCATTCATATGCCAGTAATATTGTGCCTTTCACATGCCCCAGCCAATTTGCTCATTAAGATGGCAGTAATATTGTGCCATTAATATGCCAGTATTATTGTGCCATTAAGATGCCAGTAATAGTGTGCCATTCAGATACCAGTATTATTGTGCCATTCAGATTCCAGTAATAGTTTGCCATTCTGATGCCAGTATTATTGTGTCATTCAGATGCCATAATTATTGTGCCATTCATTTGCCAGTAATATTGTGCCATTCAGATGCCAGTAATATTGTGCCATTCAGATGCCCAAGCCAATTTTCTCATTAAGATGCCAGTAATATTGTGCCATTAAGATGCCAGTATTATTGTGTCATTCAGATGCCATAATAATTGTACCATTCATATCCCAGTAATATTATGCCATTCAGATGCCAGTAATATTGTGCCATTCAGATGCCATAATAATTGTACCATTCATATCCCAGTAATATTATGCCATTCAGATGCCAGTAATATTGTGCCATTCATATGCCAGTAATATTGTGCCTTTCACATGCCCCAGCCAATTTGCTCATTAAGATGGCAGTAATATTGTGCCATTAATATGCCAGTATTATTGTGCCATTAAGATGCCAGTAATAGTGTGCCATTCAGATACCAGTATTATTGTGCCATTAAGAGGCCAGTAATAGTGTGCCATTAAGAGGCCAGTAATATTGTGCCATTCAGATGCCAGTTATAATGTGCCATTCCGATGCCAATACTATTGTGCCATTCATATGCAAGTAATATTGGGCCATTCAGATGTCAGTAATATTGTGCCATTAAGATGCTTGTATTATTGTGCCATTAATATGCTAGTATTATTGTGCCATTCATTTGCCAGTAATATTGTGCCATTCAGATGCCAGTAATATTGTGCCATTCAGATGCCCCAGCCAATTTGCTCATTAAGATGCCAGTAATATTGTGCCATTAAGATGCCAGTATTATTGTGTCATTCAGATGCCATAATAATTGTACCGTTCATATCCCAGTAATATTATGCCATTCAGATGCCAGTAATATTGTGCCATTCAGATGCCATAATAATTGTACCATTCATATCCCAGTAATCTTATGCCATTCAGATGCCAGTAATATTGTGCCATTCATATGCCAGTAATATTGTGCCTTTCACATGCCCCAGCCAATTTGCTCATTAAGATGGCAGTAATATTGTGCCATTAATATGCCAGTATTATTGTGCCATTAAGATGCCAGTAATAGTGTGCCATTCAGATACCAGTATTATTGTGCCATTAAGAGGCCAGTAATAGTGTGCCATTAAGAGGTCAGTAATATTGTGCCATTCAGATGCCAGTTATAATGTGCCATTCCGATGCCAATACTATTGTGCCATTCATATGCAAGTAATATTGTGCCATTCAGATGTCAGTAATATTGTGCCATTCAGATGTCAGTAATATTGTGCCATTAAGATGCTTGTATTATTGTGCCATTAATATGCTAGTATTATTGTGCCATTCAGATGCCAGTAATAGTTTGCCATTCAGATGCCAGTATTCTTGTGTCATTCAGATGCCAGTAATATTGTGCCATTGAGATGCCCCAGCCAATTTGCTCATTAAGATGCCAGTAATATTGTGCCATAAAGATGCCAGTATTATTGTGCCATACAGATGCCATAATTATTGTGCCATTCATATGCCAGTAATGTTGTGCCATTCATATGCCAGTAATATTGTGCCACTCACATGCCCCCAGCCAATTTGCTCATTAAGATGCCAGTAATATTGTGCCATTAATATGCCAGTATTACTGTGCCATTAAGATGCCAGTAATAGTTTGCCATTCAGATACCAGTATTATTGTGCCATTAAGAGGCCAGTAATATTGCGCCATTAAGATGCCAGTATTATTGTACCTTTCAGATGCCATAATTATTGTGCCATGTCACCTAGTGCGGTCCGCCACTGTGATAATTCATAATTCACATATATGACTTTTGAAACTTGCAAAGAAATAAAATATGGACTAAGCAATTATGTATCACTACCAAATATGAATGTAACACAATATACTTTGCAGAATTTAACCACAAGATGGCATATTGCATGTTAATGGGACCTCGTACATGAAGATCATCTTGCAAATGTATATATATATATGACAATAACACAAAATGATTATCTGGAAAATTTTAGAATTTTAGATAACTCTGCTTAGAGGCTATGTACATACATACAATTCTCAATATAGATCACTGGATCTTTTTAGTCTTTAAATATTTGGGTAGCAAAATTAAAATAACATATAATATATAAGATATTTATTCCACTTCCCTCTGCGGTAGGAGGATGGACCAATACCAAGCTAATTGTGGCAAATCCCACAAACAATTAGATCATGCTCAGAAAGAAAATAGCAGATTTATATATTATCAACTGGATATTGGGAAGTTGAGGTACCCTGCCCCTGGTAATTCATGTGTGGGTGGAAGAAAATGTGCTATATGTAGCTAATTTTGAGTCATATGGGAGATTCATGAATGCAAGGATAGGACAGGATATGACATGTGCTTATGGCTTTGTGTTCCTGAGTATTCCATAGCAAAAATGTGTTCTTAAAACATATCAATCTCCGAGCCCCCCGCTTATATGGTGGCTTTCCTTTGTCTCTAAATTCCTCAGTCTCTTTCTTAAAGATCTGCCCTGCCCTACCTGAGGTTTCTCATTATAAATTAAATCTTATTTAAGTGACACACCCTGCCAATCCATTCTCTGAAACATTTAGCCAATTAAAAGTGAAGGGGTACTCATTTTATTTAAATGAGATCATTATCATGTGACCTAATAAGCTGATGCCATTTCTCTTTTAATAATACCAAGTGGCTTAGTAATTAGTTCCCTACCAGAGAGTGTTAACAAACATTTGTGAACATATGACGTCACAAATTTCAATATTTTATGGCACATCCATCACTTATAGCTGTCAACTTCAAGGGATTTTGAGAACTATTTCCTAGACTGGATGGCACCAAATGAGAAAATCAATTAATAATGAGACATCCATGAACTTTATCTAAACTCAAAGTAAAAATAATTATGGTGAACTTATCATAGCTTACTATCTTCACAAACAGAGTGGCAAACATATATAATAATACAAACTGACAGTGCGCTTCTGTGCCAAAATAAAGTGCAATGTATATATAACCTGGTATGTTTCCAGAGAAGTATCTTCGTGTATCTTGAACATACAAGAAAAAAACACAGAAAATATAGTGTAGTATGCTAAGGTTATATATGGAGAGTATGATGTGACTCCATATTTTGCATTCGACCTTCCTCCAAGGATTGACAGCATATAGTGTGATCTTTTCTCACTATTGGATGTCTTTTTAGTAACCTCCAAATAATAGAAGATACAGCTTGTATAAGTAAGATGAACAGTGTTTAAATTAAAAAAAAATATAAAAATACTTTACACTTAGGTATCACACAGCAAACAGAAGATAGATAATGACCAAATCAGCAGAGTATCTAGTGGTCTCACTCCCACAAAGGCCATACATTTACGCATTTCACCTCAGAATGTGGTGGCATAAGCGGGGCCTTATATATAAAAAATAAGCATTAACAATGTCCGTCAGTCAGAGAGTTCATAAGGTGCATTAATTTCTGTGTTTCGTCACTGTATCGTGTCACTTCTGGTGTTTGTGTAAGTTGCGATACTTCATATCTGGCAAGCTATCCAGTTGTATCAGTCTTTGGTAGTCCGAAAAAGAGACTAAATAAAAATCAAATTTCCTTGTCTCATATTCGGCTTTGGACGAAGGTTCCTATTTTAGTGTTTTGACAACAAAATCAGAAAGTTCTTACAAACATTGTGCATGTGCTTGTTCATACAAAACAGGGGAAAATAATGGTGGTATATCTATACAAGGGAAATCTCTTAAAAATAAAATGCACAGACAAAATTACTTGGCATAGCCTTGAGTAAATGTAAGTTTAACACAACCCATGTTTATAGAATACATACATTTAATAAAAAATATTACTATAAAAAAGAATATAATAAAAACATATTTTTTTTCTAAAATTATAATTTATTAAGTATAAATAGAGACAAACACGTATGTTAGGAAACCTAACCTATGAAAAGGTTTACACAAAATTAAAAAAGTCAAAATCTGCATTAAGCCCAGTTGGTTGCAAGGTGTTCATCCTAAAACGCCATTTTTAGGACTCCATTTCTTTTTGGCCTGTTCTTTTTATATTCTCCCCTTGTCTCCAATATTTTTTTAATTTTGTTAGTTCCCAGAATTTTAAACCATTGGAATTTTTTGGATGATGTTATAAAAAGTGTTGAGGTAGGGAATATTGTGTGTTACCTTTTTTTAAAATATTTTTAACGTGTTCTTCTAATCTTTTTTCAAGCGTCTGATGGTTCTCCCTATATATTGAAGCCAACACGGGCATTCTACTAAATAAATAACATTCTTTGGATGACACGTTAGAAATTCCTTAATTTGCATGGATAAATAACAGGTTTCTGAACCAAAAAATCTGTTTACTCTTTACTGGTTTTTAACTTAGATTTTTAAATTCTTTAAATTGGGTGCTCCTTTGAAAATAATCGCTGGTCTGTCTGGTATTAGGGGTCCAAAAATATTATCTTTTTTTTAAGTAGGCTCCAAATGTATTCCCTTACATTTAAAATAATATTGTTCAAGCACTACTTTGCTGTCAATTTAGTTCACACTCTCATTGCATATTCTAACTGCATTCTTGAGATTATTTCCCCTTTGTATGCTTTTTTATCCTGCCTAAAGGATTCATTAAAACATTGTACTGCAGACTGTATTCTTTATGTGTTTTAGATTTTCACACTGGTAGTTCCATCCTGTCTACAACATTTGTTATGTCTACCTTTCCAGAAATTGAACCATTGCAATTGATAAGAGAAAAATCATAGGCGCGTCTAAAGCTAATGAAAGAACATAGAAAAGACCCATATTGTAACAATTGTAATGTTACATTTATTCATTAAACTTTTTTTTAAACTTTTGGAATAAAACTTCTACCATCCTGTTTAAAGGACAAGTATCCTGGAAAAATATGCTCATGTAAATGCATATAACGAATTTTAATACAAGGTTATTTATTATTATAAATAAATATACAGATACCTCATTGTTACTATTATGCAATACTTTCCATTATTTGTGCAATTCTGAAACAAGCTTGCAGCTTTTGATACGAAATCCACATTTGCATATTGTGTGCTGGATAGTTATATTAAATATAAGAAATAAATCCTTGTTTTATTCTCAGAAGCATTAGAGATGATTTTATACAAAAAAAAAAAATTTTTTTTACTGATGCTTTGTACCAGAGAATTTTGTCAAATTGAATAAGAGGGATGAATTGTCAGCTTTCATTTATCTATGGAGAAAAACAGCTCCAAGAGAATGAAAAGAATATATGATCTTCTTTCTTAGTCAAACATATAAAGTGGGGAAGTTGTACAATTTAATATTGAGAAATCATACTCAAACATTTCAGATGTAATCTTTTAATGATGAACTGCCATATTGGCATATTTAAATGTTTCTGTATAAAAGTAATCAAAGTTTCTCTTTTATCAAAATCATCACAACCTGAGAATTAAATAAACCCTCAAGTATAATTGATTCCATTGATTGATCTATCTGTCTGTTTATCTCGAGTTTGCAGTAGTCAAAGTCAGAAATACTAAATGCATGTATTCACTATTGCATAAAAGTTAATAGGCAAAGTGCAACTTTGTTGTACAAAGAAAGAAACCCATTGATTGCTCTAGCGTTTAGTTGCTGTACATCTGCACTCACACAGGGGTTGGTAGTGGTCTTAGCCAAATCTTACCCATGCCTGATCAAGGTCAGGAAGTATAGGTCTGTTAGAATTTCTTTATTTAATATTTTTTTTAAATGAATTGCAAAACAATAAAATAATAAATGTATCAAGGCAAGGTGTATTGATAGAGCAAGAAATATCTGATGACATAGTCACTTTAACCATCCAATGGATTTTAAATGGATTCTGTCATTTTAACATTGTTTGCACTGTGAATGTACGGAATAAAACATTATCAAAAAGTATTTAAACACTGTGTTAGTCGAGTAGTACCGTGTTAGCCATGGGAAAAAAAAGAAGGGACCTATGAACTTGGCCTTGAAAGCTTGAAACAAAACACTTAGTTAGCCAATAAATGGTATCATTTTAACCCTACTGGTTTCCTGGGATTACATTGAAATACAGAAATTACATTGAAATAATGTATAAATATTTAGAGTCACCTTTAACATGGTGAGAAGCAAAGTCTGTGCCTTTTGTATACACTATTTTGAACTGTGCTTGCAGCATGCATGGACCTATTTGGTAAACACTTGTAACCATGCACCCTTGTGCAGGCTCATCCAGGTTGGATTCAGGCATTTCTGCATCTTTCCTGCTTTGCTTTCTTGGTTATTATTTATGCTTATTCCTGCCCTGCCTTGTATCCTGGCCCTGCCTTGCACTCATGCCCTGCCTTTAATCCCAGCCCTGCAATGGAAACCTGTTATGTTTTCCTTTATGCCTATCATTATGTTTCCTTCCAGGTTTTCTCTTATTACCTCTACCTTCTTAGTTTACTTCTATATAAACCACACCAGTTTCTGTTCTGCCCTTTGGCAGCTCCTACAGGTATTTTGTGCAATGTTAATCTGTAAGCGCATGCCATTCATTTGCTAATATTCTGTCATAATTAGGGTCTTGCCTAAACGTGGGGTACCTTGACATGGTTGGCAAGCTAACATCTACCTGGCCAGTAGGTGAACCAAACCTCCACTATTTTACCATATTTAGTGTTAGGCTAGTTCCTGTATTTATGTTTGTTTCTTTGTTTCTCTTGTGTTCCTTAGTCCTGTCCCCTGTTTGTAGTCCGAGTTATATTTGGGCCTGTCCCTTTAAGTTCTGTGTAATTATTCTGTAACCCTGTGCCCTATATTATTTATCCTTAGTCTGTTTTTTTTTTTTATCTTGCTTATGTTAAGCCCTGCAATCTGTATTTCAGTTCTGTTCTTCCTCAGTTGCTTTTTTGTTTTTAGTTCTGCTTGGCTGTCATTTAGTTAATTCTGTCACAGCCATGTAATCCTGGATACAGCAGCTGCTTCACAGAGCCAGGGGCGGTGCTGCATAAACTTGGGGTCCCAAACCTCCAAGGGATTGCAGTCACCCAGCACCAGGTCCTGTGTCTCCAACCTGCAACATAGCTCCTGATATCGGGCGCTCCGGGTCCAATTCCATCACGGACCCCATGCGTTACAACAACATGTAATATTTGTATAGTATGATCTAAGCATTAGACATGTATACATTTTTAGAAAAGCAGACCATACAGGGCTAAAAATCATTCCAAATAATATTTCGAGTAGGGTGGTGCCTCTGAAGTCTTGAATGATTTTGGGCACACCAGGGATATATCGGGGACCACAGTACAAGCTACTCAATTTGTGCCCCTGAATGGATGCACAATTCAGATATCATAGCCAATTCCAACCTGATACCTGCCAAAACAGAAAGCAGCTGGAACTGAAATGATAATTGTATGAGAAACACAGAGTCTAATTTCGGGGGGGACTTTGGCTATTCTGAAAATAGTAATTTTTATTGAGGGTGTTTGAGGATACTTGGACAGCCCTTGTACCCCAGGGGTTTATTTAATTATATGGGTTCTGGGGATATTTTCCAAGCCCCTAGATCCCAATGGGGTAGTTATATTTATTGGAATGGGCTTGGGAGCTTTGGTCAGCCCCCAAACCTCAGAATGTTTTTAATTAATTATATAGAGTCTGGGAATATTTGCCCAGCCCCCAGGGCTTTTTATTTATTCATATGGTGGTCCAGGGAGAGTAGCCCTTGCTTCCAATGTTTTATATAAGGGATGTGAGTCAAGTTACTAAAGTTACTGCCCACCCGCCTGGCTCACAAAGGATGCTCTGAAAAAAAATTATACCTGTACCCAGGTTCCAGTGGCTATCCACAATGCCCTGGATTCTCATGAAAAAAGCTTGTGGTCCTATCCTTATAGTTTCCTCTCAGCGGAGAGCAATCACAGAGTAAAGCTTGCTCAATCTCACCCAGGTAAAATAAGGTGCAGTCAAAGTATCAGGACTCCCGGTGCTGTCTCACAGAAGGCAGGCAAAACTTGTATCAAAAGAAAGTGTCAGCACACCAGATGTACCTTTTTCAAAGAAAATAACATTATTATGGTCATTATTCTACTTCAACAATGAAAAATACTGCCACCAACAAAATTATCAAGGTGAAAATGGAGACACACGTAATTGGGAGTTTAGAAGACAAACACTTAACACATTTCCCACCTACTGGTGCTTTTTCATAGGTAACTTTTGGAAAACCACCAGCAGGTCCAAACAACGTTAAGCGTTTGTCTTCTAAGCTCACAATTACATGTGTTTCCATTTTCACCTTGAGAATTTTGTTGGGGGTCAGTCTTTTAGATGGTTGAAGGAAGGCTGGGCTTTCAAATGAGAATAGGAGGTGTCTGAGTGGCTGACTCAGTCAGCCAATGAAGTTTCCCTGTCACCAGCCCTACTGGTTTTTAAGGTGCCTCCTCTTCTCAGTTGAAAGCCCAGCCCTAGCCCCTGGGTTTTTTGGATTTTATACATTTCTTGCCTGTAATGATTTTATACATTTCTTGCCGATCCATACCTACATAGCCAAGGTTGAGGTGGATGGATAGTTATGGTAAATTACATTTTATTTAATTATTTGTGTTATCTGGGACGTTGGGGTGGCCCCAGATTGGGATGTTAATGTTAATCTTTGTTTAGGTATCTATTATTTAAGCCTGGGGTTGCTGGGCAATCCTCCATATTATTATTGATTGCGGGTAGAAGCGAGTTATTATTAATTCAAATTCCAGGGACCTTGGGCAAGCCCTCAGAATATTTCTTATCAGTGTATGGGGGTCAATTATAACCTTTATCACTGGGGGGGATTTAATTTAAATTAGGCCAGGGACCTATGGCAAGTCCCTGGCCTATTCATTTTAGGGGCGACTTGAAGCGATTTGCAGGCTCCCAGCCCCGGTCATTTTACCTTTTTACACCAATTATGATGTTGAATTTGACTTTTATAAAAAGCTGTTTTAAATTTGCCTTCCATAGGTCAGTCTCGGAGATCAAAACTCTGAAGCTGTAGTTAAACATCAGTAGTATAGTAGAAATTGTGCTAACTGTGCTATATATCACATGTGTCCTTTTTTTTTTTTTACATACTAGTCTTTGCAGACCAAGCAAATGTATGGCTCAAGACTGTACAAATTGCACTTTATTTGCAGAATTTTTACATTTTCCTTCTGAAAAAGTCACTGTCATTTTGTTAATTGTCCTTAGATAAGGAAAAACATTAATAACATCTGCTGTATTGAGAGCTGACTGGTCCAGCTTTACCTCAATGCTGTAGTCAAAAACGAATTAAACATTTTTATTGACCCTGAAGGCTGTTAATGCGTAAAGTACATGTGTACTGTCCTTTGTATTGTAATTGCTATTTTCCCACTTTTACAGTCTAGTTTCTGCTGTTACACTAAATAGAGACATGATTAGAAAAGTTAAACTCTGCTTTTATTTCCAGAGGCAAAATTGTAAGTTATTAGTAAACTGGATAAACTGCAAAGGAAGAGCAGAGTTCATGTTGAACACATTCTTTAAAGAAAAAAAGCATTACAATAAAACATACAGAGACGTGATAAAACATAGACTAAAGGGAATTAGAAGGCACAATTTACTTAAGTAAGATAATGGAAAGAATCCAGGCGCTGCTGTTTGTTTTAAGAAAGCATATACATGCTGTGGTGTCCCTGTGGGCTATATTACATCGGTAGAACCTCCAGATCTTTAAAAATTCGTATAGGAGAACATGTCAGGAACATCAAAAATAGGTATGAAAAGCATCTCCCATCATTTTCTAACAACCCATCAAAAAGATCCATCTAAGCTCCAATTTTTGGCCATCGATGAACCCAAAACACAATTGCGAGGTGGAGATAAGATTAAAACCCTAGGGCAGGCTGAAATTAGGTGGATATTCGAATTAGACACCCTAGTCCCTAGGGGTCTTAATGAAGATTTCAAATTATATAATTTTCTTTTAAAACATTCTGTTGAAATTATATTAGTAACTTTTTGTAGGTTTCTGCACACTTAAAATTTATGTTTTTAATATATATATACTTTGGGATGTCTTTTGAATTGCATAGGATGTATTTGTAATAATTATATACCTGTTTGCTATTGATTTTTTAAGGGACCATATATTGATGCTATACTGTTCTTCATTATGATTTATATTGTCTGGTTACCATCTCTCTCTTTTTAAGCTTTTAGGTTTCTGGCTTTGTTGCCTTTGATCTTATGTATGGGTGTATATATACATCTGTATGCACGTATTCACATTTTATATGCTTGCTCAATATTGCTGCCCTATTTGTTTGCCCAATAATGCTGCTTTAAATGCTGCTATTTTTTGATAGGTTGCCGTCATATTACATATTTTTGACAGGTTGCTATCATATATATTAACTTGCCAGTGTGTTTCTATTAATTTTGTACATGTCCTTTTCCCATTTTTAAGAATAAATGGTCTGTTATTTGTAACTATGTATATATCTTTATATGTGTATGTTTCCCCTTCTTTCTGTTGATGGATTTGTGCATGATCACGGACCTCCACATGTTACCTTGGTAACAAATTTGTGAGGACGCTTCAACGTCTCGTATGGGCGTCACTGCCTTGAGGAAGCCCCATTGGGCAAAACACGTCGCGAGATTTGTGATGTCATACGAGATCCGGACCAAGAAGTCGTCTTTTGCTTGTTTGAATCGTTGCACCGTCCGCCCGAAGACACTGAATTGTACTGTTCTGGGACCTGTTGCCAGCCGAACATTGCGATTTCAGAAGGATTGGTGAAATTTTGCTGTTTTTAATCTTTTTTATGTAAGCCTCATAATAATAGAGGACTATTAAATTTCTGTTACGTACTTCACAATATTTTGTTATCAGTTACATTTCTTAATATATACCACCTGCGTGACGAAATTGAGTTAGAAGACTCCTATCACACTATTCGTGTAACGAATCAAGCTGAAAGATTCCCACCATACCCTTTCTATATCGTCAATGTGGATGATAGGACTTGGAGTCCTCTTGCCTCTAATACTCAGAGCCAGTTTTGTGGGCTCTATATTATGTGAGTTTGTTTCCATTGGGGGATATTGTCTATATCCATACTCCTGTTAACGGTACTACACATTTTTTGTATTTCTTTTTTTTCACATATTCTGCTGGAGAACACTTTATTTTAGGCAAGTATTGTACAAATATATTTCTTCCTTTTTTTTGCCAACACTTTATTAGGGTTGCCACCTGGCCGGTATTTTACCTGCCAAAAAATTGGCATCAGGCATGTTAAGTCTATGGAGAAAGTACCAAGGCCGCTATTTTTTGGGAGAAAAGGTGGCAACCCTACACTTTATTATTATTTTTGTTTTAAGAAAGCATTGTGACAAGAATATCAATTCTTTAGTTGCGTTTTGTGAATGTTATATATTAACCCTCTGTACCTTTAAGAAGTAAATGATAGTATTTCACCCTATAATATTCAAATCACTCATTTTAACCTTTAAAGCATCTGTTATCCAAAATAACTTCACCCAAACTCAGGGGGAACTCTGTTTTAACTTAGCCAATACTATTTGTCATTACGTTTATTTTTCAATAAAGTTGGATGAAATCCCTCCTGAGATTAGACCATGCTAGCAAATAGACATGTGCAAAACTAAAATTTTCGTTTCGTTTTCGTCCATTCGGACGAAAATGTTATTTATTTTGTCTAAAACGAATTTCGTTCATTACTACATTCGTTTCGGACGAAATTCGTTCATTATTTTCGTTTCATTTCGTTTTATTCGTTTCGTTTTATAGAATACGTGTAATACTATTGGCTTTCTATAAACCGAACGAGAGCCCCATTCATAAGAAATTCTTATGAATGGGGCTTTCGTTCGGTTCATAGAAAGGCAATAGTACTACATGTTTTCTATAAGCGAAAGTCTATAAACCGAAGGTCGTTCGGTTTATAGATTTTCGGTTTATAGAATACATAGAATTCCATGTAATTCCATGTATTCTATAAACCGAAAGTCTATAAACCGAACTACCTTCGGTTTATAGACTTTCGGCTTATAGAAAACGAACAGTAGTAGTGCCTTTCTATGAACCCATTCATAAGAATTATGAATGGGTTCATTCATAGAAAGGCACTACTTCTGTTCGTTTTCTATAAGCCGAAAGTCTATAAACCGAACGTTCGGTTTATAAAATAGCAATAGGATTCTATGTATTCCATAAGCCGAAAGTCTATAAATCGAACGTTCGGTTTATAGACTTTCGGCATTTGTAATGCATGTAATAGTACTATTGGCTTTCACTACACAGAGACAGAGTCTCCATTCATAAATTTATGAATATTTCCTCTCACCAATTTTACTATACATTGTGGAGGGGCTGACATGAGTAAACCCAACCAGGTTTGTCTCTGCACAATGTATAGCTAATCTGGTGAGGTGACATGTTCATCTCACCTAATTTCACCCCAAAGTACCTTTTTGTGAATATCCCCCATTGTGTACTAATACCCCCAAGCTAAGTCTGTTGCTCCTCCTCCCAAACCAATCAAGGTAATTACCAACAGGGCTATATATACCCACACCTCCAAGCATTCATTGCTTCTTGATTCTGGAGCTGCCAAGTAGTTAATGCTTGCTTGCTACTTAGTCTTTTTTCCCTTCCTTTGTGTACCTGATTATCCTGTTGCTAAGCTCGGCCTGTTACCCGACTCTGAACCTGCGCTACCTGAGCTACCTGTCCTGACCTCAGCTATTCCACCTGACCTTGAACCTCCAATGCCTCGACCTCTGCCTGCCCCGACTTTGATTCCTGCCTGATCCTTGCCTGTGCAATTTTGGGACTCTACAAAACCACCCTGGTGCATTGTCTCACCATCCCAATATTATTTCCACCTTCAATTATTGGGTTTGGTGTCCCATTTGTATGTGTGAGCTTCTCATCTTTCTGCCACTGGACTCCTACTGATACGGTAAGCAATGCCACCATTGCATAATCAAGAAGCCATTATGGAGTCCGCAGGATTACCGGAAGCTATTGTCTCTCTTACTCAACAGCTGGCCACATTTAACCAAATAGTTATGGACCTACAAACAGAACAGACTCAACTCCAAGAACAAGTACAAGCCGCCCACATTGTGATGCAGGTCCTTCTACTGGGGTTATACCTGTACATGTTCTGACCCCCCAACCTGAAGGGACCTTGCCTGTGTATGAGCCTAGAATCCCCATGCCTGAAAGATTTGCTGGTGACCGGTCTCAATATCAGCACTTTATCATGGCCTGTTATGTGTTATTCACCCTTAAACTCACAACGTACTCCTCTGATTACATCCGTATACATCCGGTTATCTCGTTGCTCACGGGGTAACCACAGACACGGGCCCATTACCTCATAAGCACCAACAAGTCCTGGATTCCTGGCATACGTTCTCCAGGGCTATGGAATCCATGTACGATGATCCCCAGAAAACCACCTCGGCTCAACTTTCTCTACGCCTTTTAAAACAAAAAAACCACCGAGCTGAATAATATGTAACGGAATTCCGTAGACTGGCCCTAGAAACAGGTTACAATGAGGGCGCTCTCATAGACAAGTTTTGCTGTGGCCTTAACGACGTTCTCAAAGATGAACTAGCATGCCTCCTTCTTTGGAAGCCTTGATCTTTTGTGTCATACAATTGAACAGACACTTCCAAGAAAGAGAGAACACTAGAACATGGCTCCTCCAAACCTCATCCGAATACTCCAGTTCTGCCTCCAACTCCAGTTAGCCTCCCTGTTCCATAACCTGTGCCTGTTTTGTGGGAATCCTGGCCACGTCTTAAAAGACTGCAAGTCAAAATTTAACAAGTCAGTTGATAAGCTGAACCATTCCCTATTATCGTCCTCTATACCTCGTGACTCTGTTCAGCCTCATAGTATCCTTTCTTTTACAGTTGGATGAACAACACACTGTATTATTGGCTATGATTGACTCTGGGGCCAGCAGCTTTTTTTGGATCACAATATTGTGCACTACTACCATATCCTAACAAAGAAAAAGTCTACTCCCCTCCATATCCAGCTTATTGATAGAAGCCCTCTAAAGACTGGTCCCATATGTGAGACATAACCCCTTACCATATCTCTAGGAAAGGACCATCAAGAATCACTACAATTCAAAGTAGTGGACTCCCCTCTTTTTTCTGCCATATTTGTCCTCCCCTGTCTGAGAAAACACAGTCCAAGTATTGACTGGGAACATGGCACGCTCACCTTCAAATTCCCATATTGCCTGAGGAACTCGACTACCAAGATAGTTGGTATTCATGCAACAGTCCCTGCCTACGACTACACCAACCTTCTAGCTCCTACTAGCTTACTCGAAGTTTATGTATCCTACTCTGACGTGTTTGAGAAAAAGGGATCAGACACTCTACCACCCCATCGATCCTACAACTGTCCTGTAGATCTCCTTCAAGGTGCACCAATCCCTTTTGGTCACATCTATCCACTGTCCCAACCTGAATTAATGAGTTTGAAGGAGTATATTGAAGATAATCTGCATAAATGTTTTATAAGGCCCTCTACTTCTGCTGCAGGAGCTGGCATCTTTTTTGCTGAAAAGAAAGACGGAGAACTCTGTCCCTGCATTGATTACAGGGAGCTAAATAGGATTACAATAAATAACCATTATTTCCTTCCTCTCATACCTGGCCTTCTGGAACGCATGAGTACTGCTACCATTTATACCAAGTTTGATCTCCGAGATGTCTATAATCTTGTCCGTGTTAAAAGAGGAGATGAGTGGAAGGTAGCCATCAGATGCAGATATGGTAATTTTGAATACACCGTAATGCCTTTTGGATTGTGCAGTGCACCTGCCACCTTCCAAGCATTTCTTAATGATATATTTCAAGACTATCTGGATATGTTCATGGTCGTATATCTTGATGATATACGTATTTACTCTCTCTCACTCCTTGAGCATACTCAACATGTAGCCTTGGTGTTGCAGAGAGAACATCAACTGTACGTAAAGCTAGAAAAGTATACGTTCCATGTACACACCGTCAAATTCCTGGGATACATTATAACACCACACAGCATTCAGATGGACCCCAAAAAGTAACTTCCATCCTGAACTAGCTTCCACCATCTACCAAGGAAGAAGTACAGAAATGTCTTGGCTTTGCCAATTTCTACAGAAAATTCATCAAAAATTCCTCATCAGTCGTTCAGCCTCAAACAGTTTTAACCACAGAGACGTCCACCTTCAAATAGAATGTCCAAGCATAACAAGCCTTTGACAAACTCAAGCTTCTCTTCACTACAGCCCCAATACTTACTTAACACAACCCGGAACTTCAGTAAATAGTTGCGGTAGATGCCTCTGACATGGTCACCGAAGCCATTCTTTCTCAGAGAACAGGTGAGAAATCACAGCAAAAGAAACAACAGCATTGGAGAAAAGGACCTATTGGCCATAAAAAGGCCCTAGAAGAGTGGGGACATTTATTAGAAACATCCTATCCTTGTGTATACCGATCATAAAAATCTAGAGTATATACGCTCAGCACAACGTCTTTGTTCACATCTAGCCAGATGGTCACTTTTCTTTTCCAGATTCAACTTACTCAAATCTAGCATCCAGGGTCAAAGAATAGGAAGGCAGACATCCTTTCGAGGATATATGAAAAGAGCCTGGAGGACGTACTAACACATAGTAACATAGTAATTTAGGTTGAAAAAGACACAAGTCCATCAAGTTCAACCCTTCCACCTATCATTCCAGCTTTTGATCCAAAATAAACATTCAGACCATTTTTAAATGCATCTATTGTGGTTGATAGCCCCACCTCACTTGGCAGTGAGTTCCATAACTTTATTGTCCTTACCGTAAAGAATCCCTTCCTTTGCTGTCTATGAAATCTTCGCTCTTCCAGTCTCAACACCTTTCTCTGTCCTTCCTCCACAATGCAAAGTAGGGGTTATTTCCTCTTTCAAGAGTACATTAAAACATGAGACAAAAAAGGAAACGTCTCCGCCTATACACTTGTTATCCCACAATGGTCTCTTGCTTCACCAGAACAAAATATACGTACCTCCCCATATCCGTAATGAGGTGCTCCAACATCACCATGAATCACCGATGGCAGGTCATGGCAGATATAGGAAGACAGTGGACCTGATACAAAGAACCTTTTGGTGGCCTTCGTTAACTTCGGATACCATAGACTACATCACTGTACTGTCACCTGTACAGAACCTGTCTATGCACAATCCAAAATCCCTCATGTTAAACCCGCTGGACTTCTCCATCCCGTCCTTGGTCCGAACTATCGATGGACTTTATTGTGGATCTACCTCTCTCCAAGACCTATACCACTAGAATGGTGGTGGTAGATCGATACACTAAAATGGCGCATTTTATTCCTGTTGAAAAACTGCTACAGCTGTAACCACTGCCTCTTTATTTATCCAATACATTTTCTGCCTACATGGACTCCCCAACACCGTGATATCCGATAGAGGTACCCAATTTACCTCCAAATTATGGGAGGCTTTCTGTAAGGCACTCCATATAAAAAGGACATATACAGCATTCCAAAGAAAAACAAGTTACCTGCGCTCTCTCCTTTATCCCTATGTATTTTTAAACAAATGGAGTTTTTTTAGTTACCTCCAATGGCCATGAGAGGATGAGCCCACCTGCCAACGTCAAGGCAGACCCCCCTAGGTGGGTCCTAACTCTAACCATTCACCTTGCTTCTTTGAGCCTCTGGCAAAAATCTCTAATGAGACAGAAAGGGGTGTTTTTTATATACACCCCTATACATTATTAACCCTTAATAGGGAACACATGGGATGGGCGGCTGCATTGTAACAAGGCTGAGTAATACAAAAATGGATACAAATGCAGAAAGAAAAGTCCTGCGCTCACTCCCATCACTGGGCGGCTGCAATGACTACAGTACACATCAGCCCCAATATATAGTAAAAACCAAAGAAAAACAAGTTACCTGCGCTCTCTCCTTTATCCCTATGTATTTTTAAACAAATGGAGGTTTTTTAGTTACCTCCAATGGCCATGAGAGGATGAGCCCATCCTCTCATGGCCATTGGAGGTAACTAAAAAACCTCCATTTGTTTAAAAATACATAGGGATAAAGGATAGAGCGCAGGTAACTTGTTTTTCTTTGGTTTTTACTATATATTGGGGCTGATGTGTACTGTAGTCATTGCAGCCGCCCAGTGATGGGAGTGAGCGCAGGACTTTTCTTTCTGCATTTATATACAGCATTCCACCCAGAGTCCAATGGACAAACAGAGCACACCAATCAAACCTTGGAGCAATAGCTCTGCTGTTTTATATCCCAGGTACAGGATGACTGTTTTGGAGAACTCGATGGGGAACGCCAATCAAAAACATCAGTCAATCAAGATGTTCCCTTTCTTCCCAAACCATTGACTTCATCCCTTTATGTTGCCTGGCTCTCCCATACTCAGTCCTGAGCTCAACAAAAGGATACAACTACAAACACAAACCCCTACCTCCCTACAGAATACCCTAAAAAACCAAACAGACATACACCCATTATGCCAATCTTCGTAGATCTCCGAATCCCTCCTACAAGATCGGGGACAATGTGTGAATGTCAACTAAAAATCTCGAGCTATCATGTCCCTCAAAGATGTTGGGGTCCCAATTCATCGGTCCTTTCCAGATTTTACATATTGGAATTGGCTCTACCTTCGCAATACCGAATCCTTCCTTTTTCCATATTTCACTCCTCAAATGGTGGTACCCTAATTCTACACCTTCCTCCTCTTCAAACCCTCCTCCTCCGGTACGCATTAATGACCAAGAGGAGTATGAGGTCCAGAGTATAGTTGACTCTCGTATTCATTGCAGTCACCTGCAGTATCTGGTCCAGTGGAAGAGTTATGGACTCGAGGAACAGTCATGGGAGGTGGCTGAAGATGACCACACCCCTCTATGGGTCTGTACCTTTCACAATCTACATCTGCATCGTCCTGCTACTAGACGTCCCCGGAGAGCGCCTAATTAGTATCAAGTAATATGAATACCTAAATAATGCCCATCCTGTTATGGCCACTTTATACCATGTTCCTAAGATCAACAAATCATTAACTAATCCCCCAGGGTGCCCCATTATATTGCCATTGGGTCCCTGGGAGAAGGTCTTTCCCAATGGATAGATGAGCATCTGCAATCTCTGGTTTGTAATCTAAAAGGCTACATTAGGGACACCAAACAGCTCCTCAGCCTAACTGAAAAAGGAAATGTGACACTAACACAGGTAAACTCAGTGAAATAGTGAATACAGTAAAAATAAATGTAATAAAATATACTTCTCCTCTGGTACTGCAGCTCTCATTCAAGTGTTCCTCGGGCACTTTAAAAATGGAAAAAAAATTGAGGCGCATGTACCGGGAAGAAAGAAAACAATAATAGTGCAACACAGTAAAATATATTATATAGAATGATAGTGTTTGGTGAATACACTCAAACAAAAATGTTTCAATGCTCATCAAAGGGGTATGGTCATAAAAATGTATTCCGTCATCTAAAAAAGACATATAAAACCCATTGCGCAGTAGTATACAAACAAATGGCAATGTTAAAACCAAATACACAAAAGATAAAGCACAGTGTCCTTGCGTAAAATGTCCTGAAAAGGTGTTTTAACTCCTTCCTGCTGCCACCAGGGAAGGGTGGATACTTCCTTAGAAGAAACTAAATTTGGGTCCACTCAACGCGTTTTGCCGGCTCTGATGTCGGCTTCCTCAGGAGAAAGTATTCTTGTGCAAACTCTGCAGTAAAGTGCTGAATGTTATGTATAGAAAAATGCCTTAAATAGGCACTGTAATCTCTGCCACCTGTAAAAAATAGCACAAATGACAGGGCACTAGCCAATGACGCGAGTAGGAGGGAGAAGAATCCACGTGACCGGGACCGGAGAATCAATTTCACCCCCCTAGCCAACCTCCTACCTAAAATACCTATTGCAAGCTGGCTAAGCTGAGGCGGACTCACCGTGACGTCGTATACAGACGTCTACCCACTACCAACGAGATTCGTTGGGTAGATAGTCCGGGACACATGATCTCCTGTACAAAAACCAAAACTTTATTAATAATACCTGACAGACTTGTCAGTCGCCTTGCCATGTAAACAAATTGATTCCTGTTAAAGGGCTAATGTTAAGACAAAGAAAGAATGAAAAAAGGGGAGAAAAAAGGAAGGAATATTCTTGAAAAAAGAAAAGGAAAGTGGGAAACATGAGAGTAATGAATAAATCATAAGAATGACTATAACTGTAAATAAAAATAAATATAAATAATAATAAATAGAAAAAATAAATAGAAAATGAGTAATTAAATAGATAAATGAATAAAGAATGGATCAGCCTAACTGACCAGGTTACATGGGAAGAACATCCCTCTATTTTAACATCCCTCACTCGAAGGGTATAGAAGCAATTTTGTTTTTCGTCCAATACCAAGAGTATTCTTCAGAAATTCCTGCTGGATGCCATCCAATTTTTGTTAAATCATAACTATTTTACTTTTGATGGCCAGTTCTATCTCCAAAGATGTGACACCACTAAGTTTGCCCCTCCTACGCAAAACTTTTTATGGGCCTATGGGAGAGGTGTCATGTCTTTGGGAATACAAATCCCTTTAGACAGCACGTTCAATGGTATGGTCATTATAGTGATGACTTGCTCCTAATCTGGAGTGGGTCAGTAGAGCAATATAAATCCTTTCAAACCTATGTCAATAACAATAATTTCAATTTGCAATTCACGGCCATACTGGAGAACAAGGAAATCTTTTTCCTAGATGTTAAACTGAGGGGGAACCCGATTTTGGGCAACATTACAACAGATACTTATAGAAAGCACACAGCAGGCAATACATTTCTTTATGGGGAAAGTTGTCATCCACTCCATACATTTAGTGGGGTCCCCATAGGGGAATTCATAAGACTAAGATGAAATTGCTCTATTAATACAGCATATGAAGCACATAAAGAGACTGACTGATAGCATGAAATAAAAAAAGGAAGGATCTTCTGAAGAACCTTCTAAAGGACCTTGATCTGACTCCATCTGACAAACAACAACAAAAGATCTATTTTTGCACTGAATACAGTGGATAATACAACGAAGTAACAAACATCATTAAAAAAATGTTCTCCTCACAAATTTTGTTGGGCCGACGTCCTATCCCAGGAGCAGCCACCTCCACTTAACAATCTTTCTCTTGTATATAATATGTTTTGTTAAGGTTATGATGCAAAATATGAACGACGCATAAGCGGGTATACAACGCCAGAAACAGTGGTCAGTCATTGGATGTATTATTATATGTTCGTAGAGATAGCCTTTCGCTATTAATTGAACTCATTTTGACTGCTATGAGTCCGGTATCCTTGTTATCTTTGTTATGTGTGCACTCTCACGTGAATGAAGACATTTAAAAAAAAAACATCTTCCAGTTCTTAAACTGGACCCTATATATGATAAATTGTTCAGGGGGAGTCAGCTCTGTGGCCCCGAAAAACCAAGACCTTAGGTACAAAGTTATCCCCTAGCCATTTTACTGATCGTACAAGTTCCAAAGTTGGATCCTAAAGTAATTGGCTTTCCATTGTAGGCATGTATAAATGTGGAGGCAAATGTCTCTGCTGTAGACATGTTAAACAAACAAAGGAGATTCAGTCCAGAGTAACAGGGAAACTTGTCATCAAATGTTATTGATCTTATCACATGTATCCAATGCAAATCAACATATGTGGCTAGAACCATCAGACACCTTAGGGAGAGGATAAGGGAACATATCAACAATGTGTCTACAAATGAAAACATCCACTGTCAACAGGCATTTCCAACATTGCTGTGGAGGAGAAAAAACCAAACTACAATTTCAAGCTATAGAAAAAATAAAGTATCCAGTACGGGGGGGGGGGGGGGGGATAAATGTACTGAATTTTCAAATTAGGTACAAGACAACCACAAGGGATGAATAAAGAATGGGATTTAAATCATATATTTGGCCACTAATTAATTAGCGCACTGTTGGTATTTCCCTCCTCCTCTGCCCCCATCTCTGATACTTGTCATTATGTATATGTTATACTGTATAAGCTGGATATAACTTGCACTTGACAAATCTGTCTAATCTTAAAAACTATTTTACAAACACCAAATGGGATTTATCTTATACTGTATAGGCTGGATTCAATTTACATCCTGATCAACCAGTTTATTTTCTAAATCTGTTTTGCGAAGAATAAATGGGAGGGGTGACGACAAGCAGAGGTGCCGGACGAGCCCCACAGGTTCTTTCTTTCTTTCTCTTTTCTATTCTGTTTTTATTCATTTATTTATTTATTTTTAAATTCCTTTACTTTTTATTTTCTTCTTCTTTTCCCGTGGGACCCTGTGGATGCGCTCGTCTCGCACCCCTAACAATATCTTCTGCCTACTCATAATGTTTTTCTATCCTTCCATAATATTTGCATATATTCCCTGTCTATATTTATACCAAAATTGATATCCATCAACAAATTACTGCTCCCATTGTAAATATGTACTTCTGAATTTTCATACCTAGTATTTTTTATGTCTGTCACTGTCTTATATATTTTTTTTAAAACTATCACTTTAAAATTATCACGTCATACAGGTATTTAAGAGGCAGATATCCAACTATCACTCATGCCCTGACGAAGTGCCTGACAGGAGACACGAAACTCGTAGGCTACACTGCCACATCAGGGGACTCGACTCTTTTTGTGCATACTGGCTGTGACGTTTACCTTAATAAACGTACTGGCACCTTTCATCCTGTTACTTGATAACCAAACTAAAGAAAATATTAAAAAGCGCTTTTATTGGATGGAATGGTTGTACCTAAAACAAATCTGTACCCCAGAATTGTTAATTCAAGAATCAATTAGTGACATAAATAATATAAATGTCTCCATTTCTCTTGTTACTGCCCCACATCCCTTGACATTGCAACTCCTTGCTCAGCCAGGACATGACCCAGCACCCACATTGCACACCCAGGACTTACCACATTGCATACAGACATCATTCTGTCTGTCCATCGCCAGCGCCTCTGCCTGTAATCTTTTGGTTTTTTTATGGGGGCCCACTTGGGTCCCCCAGGGTTGCTGGGCCCGTCACAAGTGTATCGTCTTTCACCCCTTGATGGTCGCCCTGTGTTCTGACAATACAATCAAGTGATAGCCTCAAATGCCCCATTATATCCTATGTGACACTGTGGTTTTGCCCACTGAAAAAATAGCCGAGAAATACTGATAATCACAAAAAAATACAACTGGAAGAAATAGGCCCATGTGAAAGAAACTGCTAAAAATTATGGGTGCAATCAACTTACAGCCAGTCACTGTCAAGGAATGTGTGCATAAATACTTGCTCATGGCAAGGCCACCATTTTAAAGAAGGATATTGCTTGAGCAGTACTCTAAAATAAAAAAAACAAAAGGACTGGGGGATGGGATGATGTGACATTACAGGCTACATCTGACTAATGAGACGGAGAGCCTGTCAATGGGAAGGAACTCATGTCCTGTTAGAGAGTCTAAAATGCGGTATCTTTTTGGTGTTCAGAATGGCAAGTTAGAGGAGCAGAGAAGTTTTCCCTTTGCTCTGCAGCATGAAAGGATACACGGAACAAATAATTCCTCCCACAGCATGTGCTTATTGCGGACTGGAAAATCGGTGGGATGAGCTGAAGTCCTAGATTCTCAGCTATATGAAAACAGTCCCTACATGCTAAGCTTCATTTAGCTTGCATCAAAAAGAAATGGGTTCAATGAGTAAAGTGAGCTCTCACCTTGAAATAATTAATAAGAGCAAAGAATATATAGTGGTAGTGTCTTTGAAAATTGCTTTTTATAATTTAGCAGACGTGATCCATGGCAGTGCAGTTCACCATGGATAAATAATGTGCTGTTAAGATGGGTTATCCCCAAGCATTTCCTACACAATAATAGCCTAACTCATAAAGGTACAGAACTGAAAACTGCTTCACACAATTCAGTATGCAGCTATCTGCCCAGATGTTATGTACAAATGACCAGTAAGCTAACCTGTCTATACCCCGATAGTGCAGACTAAACCTAAATATGTTCAAACGGTAACAAAACACGCACACCTGCATTTATATTAGGCTACAGTCTACCTTATGGCTATATACCCAGATCAGAATAGATCAATGTATTGAATAAGAAAAGATGTGGCATGGTGGAGGCATACTGTACTAACATAAAGACGATCTGGACCTGGATAAACACACTCTCTGTTTGATGACTCAGGAGTAATTATATATGAATTATATTAAATATCTGAACACCTGAGATATTCAAAGTGCCATTATAACAGCTGGCTTATTTAATTTGTTTACCCTTTTTTTCTATGGAGAGATGGCCTTGACTTGGATAAGACTGAACCACTGGTTGATCTCCCTAAACTTGTGCATGAGAGATCCATTGAAAAATAGCGAGGTGTAGTACCCTATTTCCTCTGGAGGTCTCAGTGGTGAAAATACTCTGTGGTCAGGGTATACTAAGGCCACTACTAGGTGGGAAACATTTCTCTGACGACTATAAAAACATCAAAAACCTCTTTCAAGCAGATAAAATCTTAGCAGAGGTAGAATAGTTAACTACCTGGTTAAAAGGAAGACTGTTAAAGACTATTGAGACATGGAGGAACAAATGAATGCTCAGATGATCAGTGAGTGACAACTTATGACTCTTGAATACATGAAAACATATTTTTTCCCCCAAACTTTTCTTATTTATTACATTTTCAGTAAATAAAAAAAGACAACATTTTACAATGACTCAAAAATACAATAAAAATAATGTTCAATAATATTCCAATACCGTACATATATTTAAACGCTTTGTTGTTAGGAGTATGTGATTGTACTTACTGTTCTGTATTTATACATAAAATGTTTACAACAACAAAAAAGACATTATGCCTCACCATATTAACCCATTCTCTATTTCTCTACTTGTCCATCTAGTTCTATCAGTGGGAACATAAAATCAATTCAAAATGTATTTGATTTGTGGGGCTACTGTAAACCATCATAACCAAAAAATTGACAAATTTGACAAATTAACGAACTGACAAATTGAACAGGGGAAGGAGGATGGAGAACCCGAGGAGAGGACCTAAATAGTTTTCGTAATTGTTATTAGAGAGAATAAATTTCAGGGGTTACCAGACCAGACAGAATAGGCCCTATAAAACCAGGCATCATTAAAGAATGAGTTTATATAGGATTCACTTATTCTATCCTTGCTACCAAATGTAACCCGGAGCCAATTTCTTTTGGAAGTCTGAATTATTATCGATTTAAAATGATATGAGTGTTTCCATATTGAACTGATAGGTAACTTGATTTTGAACCTGTGCCCACCAGGGGAAGTCTGTTGCATCCAGAGCCTAGAGATTACTACTTGTTTGGTGCTATCATCATCTGTATAGGGAAATATCTTTTTTTGGGGGGGGGGGGAGATTGTACTGTCTAGATGAAAACATTTTTTGAGCTTCAACTTGAGCAAATAAAACGCGAGGTACACGGAATAACACTATGGGGCTAGGAAAACATTAGACATTCAGACTGCAAACCAAATAGGAATTAACATAGAGTGAGTAGACCTAATTACAATACACACAGTAATGTACACAACATAATCAGTTTACCAGTTAATCCAGTTAATACAGAACAATGGATGTTGTAGTAAACTATTGGAGTCACTGTCACATTATAAACCTTCAGAGTGGTCTACTCACAGAATTAAACATTACACATAACCAATATACTAACAGAATATAACTAACTAACAATATTAACGTGTAGTGTTATGGCACATCCCTTACCCAGGTGGTCCGTTCATTTGTGAGTTGGCACGAACAAGCCTTTCTGCAGGGGAAAATACAAGCTTTTACCATGGGGCCATAGTCCAGAGGCAGCAGACGAGCAACCAGGCTTCTCCAGAACATAGTGGCGAGGTTCTTTCCGCCACAATGTCATTGAGTCAAAACAAATGAGGAGAAGATGGAAGATGTAGAATTTACCATAGTGACAGATCTTATCTCTAAATAACCCTAATTGCTCCTGTGACTTTTCTGTTGAGAGACTGTAATGGTAGTGGAATCAGATTTTAGGATCCACGACGCAAGGCCTGATTTATGCACTTTAGATCTTCTTGTACAACCAGTCACCAGTTCTTTGAGAGGTAGTAGGAGGTCTTCGTTCCAAATCAGAGATGTCCTTGGTTGAGCCGCGAACTCTACTGAAAAGGTAAACATCTGCACCCTTACCTCTCTCTGAACACTGGTTAAGGAAGTAGTAGTGACAGAAGTTATTGGACGATTGAACTTGAGACAATTGGGATTTTGAATTGCTGGCCCTACAGCAGTACTGGTTCTAAGAAATGGAATAACACATAGCCACTGGTACTGAGGAATGGGATCTTGAAGCATGCAGCTGTACTGGTTCTGGAACACTGGATAGTATGCAGCTACTGGTATTGAAGACTTGAGAATCACACAAACACTTTTCTTGGACACAGAATAATCCACAATCCCTTGTATTGAGGATCAGGAAGGTAGAACATTTAGCTGTACTGGTTCGGGAACACTGGGTTCTGAGGATGGAACAGCTGAACATACAGACACTTGAACTGAGGAACCAACATCAGGAAACAGAATGGAAGCCAAGGTCAAGATTTCAGAGAACAGAATAAACAAGGGGAAGCCGAGGGTCTGGTACACAGGATTCAGGACCAAGAATTTAGTTAGGCAAGCCAGGTCAGGAATATAGGAGTCAATAACACTAGAATCGCCAGGGAACTAATTACAGGCACCGAAGGACCTATTACAAGCACTGCTAGAATTTAAGTGAGGGGTTTAAATATAAAACTGGTTCCAATCACCAGCTGGGGGGTGTAACCAATCACTGAACAGTGTAAACCTGTGATCTGTCAGTTTCATCTTTCGCGCATGTGCGTTGGGTGCCGCACGACCATTTTGTTGTTTACCATACGCCGGAAAGACGGCGTCACGGGACATAGACGGGAGCTGCATGGAGTTAGGTGAGTTAGTTTGCGACGAACGTGACTAGGAACAGGTAAGGTTGTTACATAGACATAGCATCTAATATTGATGGGGTTTCCCTACTAGGCTCATTATAACTTTAAAAGATAAGATGGCATTTTTTTACTCTTTAGAGATCATCATGATTTGATTGAATCAAAAAGCATTCAATTGATGATTCTCACAAAAAGCACTAGTATAAAAATTGGTGTTGTGTTAACGAAAAATGTAAATATTAGTATTTAAGATTCTGTGTATCACAATAAAAGAAGGTGAAGAAAACGAATAAGTATTTATGTTTCCACTTTGAGAAGCATGAGTAGAATAAAGTTTTACTAAGTGCAGTGTTACATTTAAAGTGAATATGGGATGTTCAAGTATGGACTGATAAAACGTTTTGATTTAAATGTAGCTGTTTCTCTGTGATTGATGCAAAAATCTATAGCAAAAGGGGTAACAAAAAATTTAGTTTTGGGAAGATGCACAGAAAATAGTGATATTAAGTTTAGACACAAATTTAAAGAAAGATGACTTTTAACAAATATAAAGAGAATTTGGAATGTATTATGTATATGAGACAATACAAATCTGTGGTATGAAATTAGATGTTCATTTTTGTGTTGTAAAAACAAATATTATAGTTGATAAAAAAAGTTTTTTTTCAGAAGGGTGGGTCGATCACAGTGTTATTAAACATAGAGTTATATATAAAGTGAATATGGCATGATCAAGCTTTTCTCCTGTGAATAGGGATGTTTTACAATGGCTCAGGTCTTTATATATATATACCAGTTCTGGGATGTGATAGATGGATTTCTGCCCAGTACAGGGTAAGGTGTTATTAATGTTGTATGTGTGTATTTGTAAATTGAGATGCACAGAGGTCGTGACTAAAAAAGTAAAAAAGGTTCCGATCCAGCATATTATCAGATCAGATCATAAGATCATAATGCAATAATATTAGATCTGATACCAGAAAATAGAAAAAAAAGGGAACACATTGTTGATTAAATGACAATATCTTATTCTACAAAGAAAATAGGGACTATATAGCAGAAATGGCAGATAAATATTTTTTTTCTGAAAAAAACTGCACAGACATCCACCGGTTGCAGCTCTGAGGGGGAACTGGATTGTAGTCTTATAATCAGACCTCTATTTGAGATCTGATTAAAGACTAAGCTCGAATATAAGACGACAGGACTTTTTCAGAGCATTTTCTCTGAAAAAAAACCCTTGTCTTATATTCAAGCAAATATACTCTTCACCAGGGGCGTTGCTAGGTCTTCGGATGATCTGGGGCTAGAGCCCAGATGAGCTCGGTCACACACAGGGGCGTACCTAGAGCATTTGGCACCCGGGGCGGACCCTGAGTGTTGCGCACACCCCCCCCCCCATAATAAAAATGTAAAAAAACACCCACAATTCTTTCAGTGTTTGAAAATTGTTCAATTATAGATACCAGGAATATTGTGCCAGTCAGATACCAGGAATATTGTGCCAGTCAGATACCAGTAATATTGTGCCAGTCAGAGCCCAGGAATATTGTGCCACTCAGGACCCAGTAATATTGTGCCAGTCAGATATCAGTAATATTGTGCCAGTCAGATACCAGGAATAGTGTGCCATTCAGAGCCCAGTAATATTGTGCCAGTAAGATACCAGTAATATTGTGCCAGTCAGATACCAGTATTATTGTGCCAGTCAGAGCCCAGTAATATTGTGCCAGTCAGATACCAGGAATATTGTGTCATTCAGAGCCCAGTAATAGTGTGCCAGTCAGATGCCTGTAATATTATGCCAGTCAGAGCCCAGTGATAGTGTGCCAGTCAGAGCCCAATAATATTGTGCCAGTCAGAGCCCAGGAATATTGTGCCATTCAGATACCAGGAATATTGTGCCAGTCAGAGCCCAGTAATGGTATGCCAGTCAGAACCCAGTAATAGTGTGTCACTCAGATACCAGTAATATTGTGCCAGTCAGATACCAGTAGTATTGTGCCAGTCAGAGCCCAGTAATATTGTGCCAGTCAGAGCCCAGGAATATTGTGCCAGTCAGATACCAGTAGTATTGTGCCAGTCAGAGCCCAGTAATATTGTGCCAGTCAGAGCCCAGTAATGGTATGCCAGTCAGAACCCAGTAATAGTGTGCCACACAGATACCAGTAATATTGTGCCAGTCAGAGCCCAGGAATATTGTGCCAGTCAGAGCCCAGTAATGGTATGCCAGTCAGAACCCAGTAATAGTGTGCCACACAGATACCAGTAATATTGTGCCAGTCAGAGCCCAGGAATATTGTGCCAGTCAGATACCAGGAATATTGTGCCAGTCAGAGCCCAGTAATATTGTGCCAGTCAGATACCAGTAGTATTGTGCCAGTCAGAGCCCAGCAATATTGTGCCAGTCAGAGCCCAGGAATATTGTGCCAGTCAGAGCCCAGGAATATTGTGCCAGTCAGAGCCCAGGAATAGTGTGCCACTCGGTGCCAGTAATAGTGTGCCACTCAGAGCCCCGCAATAGTGTGCCACTCAGAGCCCCGCAATATTGTGCCAGTCAGAGCCCTGCAATATTGTGCCAGTCAGAGCCCAGGAATAGTGTTCCACTCAGAACCCAGTAATATTGTGCCACTCAGAACCCAGGAATATAGTGCCAGTCAGAGCCCAGGAATATTGTGCCACTCAGAACCCAGGAATATAGTGCCAGTCAGAGCCCAGGAATATTGTGCTAGTCAGAGTCCAGTAATATTGTGCCAATCATAGCCCAGTAATATTGTGCCACTCAGAGCCCAGTAATAGTGTGCCAGTCAGAACCCAGTAATACCCAGACACACACACACACACCTAGACACCCTGACACACACACCTAGACACCCATACACAGTCACACTTTTTTTTTATTTTTTTACTTACCTTACACTTGGTCCATCATCCAGGACCTTCTGCCGGATGTCCGTCCACCTGACATCCGGCAAGCAGCTGACACAGCGCGACGGGGGCGGAGCTTGCACCCGTCGCGCTGTGATCTCTATGGCCAGGAGGAGAGGCTAGGGAGCGAGCTCCCTATAGCAGCCTCTCCTCCCGATCGGCCCTCACCCCCGCGTGAGGTTAATCCTCCGATTCTGGGACTATGTCCCAGACGGAGGAGAGCTCACCGGGGGATTTTTTTTTTTTTATATATTTATAGCCCTGGAGTCTCGGGGCTAAAGAATACTTTAGCCCCAGAGTCTCCATTCGGGGCTATGAAGGGGGGACTCGGGGCTATAGCCCCAGTAGCCCACCCCTAGCGACGCCTCTGCTCTTCACTGAATACTAATGTCTGTTTTTTTTATCTATTACAACCATACCTGCTGAGTCTTCTTCTCTGAAAACTGATTTGTCTAAAATGTATTTTAGATTACACATTCATTAAAAAAGCTGTACAACCTATTAAACATTTAGTACAGGTTTCATGTCAGATCACATGTTATCCAAATGCATGTGCTACTAATATATTTGGAAATAAATAAAATAATGCAGTTTTATCAAATACCAAAAACAAGTCACCTTAGCTTAGTAATTGCTGATGATCTAGTTTAATTAACTGGAATTGAGAAGAAAGGATTTACTTATAGTATCCTGCTGAGAGAGACTTTATTTCACATCATGATGATAATGTAACTCAATTTTTTATTCCCAGCATAGCTAGGGCATTACAGAACAAAAGAGGAGAATGGCTGATGTTTCCTTCCAGCCCTTTTATCCCTTGATTATGTTACTGTTTAGAGATAATAATTATCTATATTCCTTAAAGGGACCTAAACACTGCTTACATTGCGAATATAGAAACTAAAAAAAAATGATTGTCTTTGTTACTAATAATGTTGCAAAACGTGCATGTTACATTTTGCAGAACCACAATGTTAGTACATGTATGAAATTAAATAACGTTGAAAGGTATTCGGCATTCTATTAAGATGCAATATACAGCATTTGTTGCAATGAAGCACAAAGTATACAATACATAGGAATTCCATTTGCTACTGGAGTTAAAGGATAATTCCCAGCACAAATATATATATACCGGTGTATATATATATATATATATATATATATATATATATATAAATACATACATATTTTTTCACATATATAGAAATATCAGTGCTGTTCCCACTTACCACATGCAACCAAATGGTGTTTCCTTCTGTCACATGAATTGTGAAGAAACAAAGTGCTATGGATTTATGCATAAGACATACAAATTGAAGGTTACATATTCCAATATTTTTATTTAGAATACAGTACATTTAGAATCAGAGGCGTCACTAGGGTTGGTGTCACCCGGTTAGATAATTCATGGTGTCACCCCCCCTGGACTTCCTCCAATACTGTGCCAAACAGATTCCTTAGTAATACCAGTCATATAGCCCATTAAATATGCCATACAGGAGCCCCACAAATTATGCCACACACAGGAGCCTCATTAATTATGCCATGCACAAGAGCCCCTTAATTATTCCACATATAGGAGCCCCATAAATATGCCACACACAAGAGCCCAATATTTATGCCACACATAAGAGCCCCATAATTATGCCACAGAAGAGTACCATAATTATGCCACATACGGGAGCCCCATAAATATGCCACACACCAGAACCCCATAATTATGCCATACATGGGGGTCCAATAAATATGCCACACATGGGGTCCCCGTGAGGTGGAAGTGGGCCACATTCATCTATTGTACAATTATAAAACAATAAATAGATATATTTAATACACACACACATATATCACAAGCATATCTATTCTCTCTCTCTCTCTCTCTCTCTCTCTCTCTCTATCTCTCTCTCTCTCTCTCTCTCTCTCTCTCTCTCTCTCTCTCTCTCTCTCTCTCTCTCTCTCTCTCTCTCTCTCTCTCTCTCTGTATATGAACGTCTGCCCCCACCCTGTGAAGCGGAGCAACGTCTACTTCATGGAAAAGCAGAGGGCAGCATAAGCTTTCTTGACTTTTTTTTTTATTTCGGCAACCGCATCTAGCCACGTAGTTTAGCACTGCTATGCGCTGGGAACAGGATGCCGACAGCACGTGTGTCACCCCCACTGTGGTCTGCACTCCCCTGCTCCCCCCTTGCAATGCTGCGGTTTATAATGAATGTAGCAGAAATTCTTTAGTATCTTTGTGAAACTCATAAAATTCTGATATGATTTGTCCACGTTGCCATGTTGTATTAAAATGCTAGAGCACACATTTTGCATAATGATTCTAAATTACCATATTGGAAATTGAAGAGGTTACAGTAGAGAAAGTCAGTTGAGAAGTCGCTAGTAAAAAAACATTTACTCAAAGGAAAGATAAACTACAAGATTAAATAGAAGCTTCAATCATCTAACATTTTAAACAATATAATGATATGGTCACTTGCACCAGTTAACCTTATATTTTAGGTTAATTACTTTTGTTAATGATTTAGTAATCACTTCACTAGCAACTGCTTCTATATCTAACAGAATTTACCATGCATAAAATTAGTTGGGAGGTAAAGTGCTCAAACATCACAGGGTCCACTAAAATGTGGCAAATCCCCCTGGGCTGTGTGGATTGATGAATTTATTAATCACCCAGACGTTAATCCATTATAAGAACAAATCTTGATCATTGTTGATGTTTCACACTAAAAGCACCATGAATGGTGACAGGGACTGCCAGAGGGGGGTTGGACACCTCTGGCCTGGGGGCAAAAACTATTTTGTAGCATATATATCTAATATTCAAAATAGGTTGTTGGAAACACCGTAAAATATATTCCACTTTGGTTAGGACATCAGTAGTTAAAATTGAAAATTAATCTTTTGTACTTTTGTGTACGCAATCAAATAGTTTATGGAAAATCAGCAGGGCTCTAACCTGAGAAAGCTATATGCAGCTGAATGATCACCCCACCAGTGGCATCTGGTGATGATGCAGCATGTGCTGAAGGTGCAGACAAATAGCAAAAAAATATATATATATAAATAGTATTAGATCTTTTTTTAAATGTTATAATGCTTCAAAAGCAATTAAAAACCACAGGCAGGAAAACATATTAAATGCCAGACAATAGTCACCAGGATGAACATAGTCACCTCACTCTGATAGTAATTGTTAACATGGAATTACAGGCTTTGAAATAATAAAGCTAAAGTTATTCTTAAGCATCCTGCTGAGCAAACGTGGACATACTAAATACAGAAGTGTGGATGACATGGTACCGTTCAAGCAACACATTTTAATAACAATAATAATATTCTGTGATTTTCTAGGTAATTTCTTAAAGTGCTTTACAAAGAAGTATAAGCAATAAGCATAGACGGGAGCTGAACGGAGTTAGGTAAGTATGATCGGGACGAACATGGGGGGCAGCGCGATGAGGAATAGGCAAGGTTGTTACAGAGACATAGCATCAAATATCAATGGGGTTTCCCGACCAGGATTTTATAGGTCATTTCTTAAAGTGCTTTACAAATAAGCATACAGACAATGTAGAATGAGTTCTTCTCAGTAAGATGAAGTGGCTGCCTGTCTCATAAAAGAGGTAAGTCCGTATCTCCAGAAGGATTTTGATACTTTGGAGAGAGTTCAGAGAAGGGCTACTAAACTGGTTCATGGGTTGAAGGATAAAACTTACCAGGAAAGGTTAAAGCATCTTAACATGTATAGCTTGGAGGAAAGACACAACAGGGGGGATATGATAGAAACATTTAAATACATAAAGGGAATCAACACAGTAAAGGAAGAGAGTATATTTAAAAGAAGAAAAACTACCACAACTAGAGGACATAGTCTTAAATTAGAGGGGCAACGATTTAAAAGTAATATCAGGAAGTATTACTTTACTGAGATGGTAGTTGATGTATGGAATAGCCTTCGAGCAGAAGTGGTAGAGGTAAACACAGTCAAGGATTTTAAGCATGCGTGGGATAGACACAAGGCTATCCTAGCTATAAGACCGGGAACGGGGGACTAATAAAAGTACTCAAAACAAAATTGGGCAGACTAGATGGACCAAATGGTTCTTATCTGCCGACACATTCTATGTTTCATTAAATTGGTAGAGAGTTCCAGAAAGTGGGAGCAACATGCCTGAGTGCCTAGGAACCTGGCTTATATAGTATGTTGTAACTGTTTCAGACTTTTAAAAAAACGAATTAAATTAAAAATGTGTTCTCCAGTTCATGGGAAGTGAAGAACAGGTGTTGTATCACTTGAGAGAGTTAGTTGTTTAGTATCCTTGCTGCTACATTTTGTTCATTTTGTCTACAGGCGCAGGCAAAGCTTTTTTGTGTGCATCACTGTAACCCAGGGTAAAAGACACACATGCATAAATTAAGTAGGTCATATTGTCAGACTATCTGGGACTTAATAAAGATGACATATCGATGGACTCAAGATAAAGGGCGATCCGCCATTTTGGCAAGAGCTTAATTTATTTTTATCAGCCGGAATAACGAAAATCTGTTTCTCTGAACAATCCATCTGGCATCCCACACTCCAGACAGTGATAAAGATAACAGGAGGGGGAGGAACATAAACCACCCTGGGATTCCATGGGGCAGTGCATGAAGCAACATTCCATTGTACCCACTTGTGTAAAGACAAGGCAACATGAGTACAAGATTGCATGGTAAGAATATTTACTCTAATTTGAAAATGTTACCATACATTTCAAAGTCTATTTATTCTCACACCATATTAACAATTCAAGTATATATATATGTCTAGGATATCTCATTCTACCTATGAGAATGAGTTTAATAACAATTATATTCTTCTCTACCTATTGGGGATTCTTGGAGGTGGCATATGTGAAAGTTTTGAAACAATTAATGATGGAGAGGCAATTTTACATTAACATTTATTTATATAGCGCTAACAATTTAATTAGCGCTAGGCAATAAAGATACTAGACTGATGACGGAAATATCATCACAGAATCCAGTTAACTAGTAATAGCCTGGATATCAATTACGACTATGACTTAGTCATTACTGCCACCTGCTGTTATAACACAGTCAGGTGAGCTATAAATCATGACATCATCTCATTTACATATGTTTATATCCCCATTTATGATTGGCCCCAAGTTAAAGAACAAGGTGTGGCACAATACTGAGTTTGGGTGATATACCTTGTTGCTTGAGGTGTGGTAGGAGGCCTAATAGAAATTCATCTTGGACGAGAGAACCACACACTAGTGGGTTGGGAGATTAAAATGTTTTAGAACAAAGGGTTGTCTCTCTCTCCTTCTGGTGAGGACTATGAGGCTTTAACTAGCACATGTTCACTAGAACAAAGAAATCACCATACACATAATTTTTAGCTTAGTCTCATAGATAACTCACATCACACAATTTTCAATTGAAGGAGTTTCAGGCCTTCATATTAAATCTCAATTTTTTATGGATGGAATGGGCATATATATTTGGGTAAATTGAACTTAATTGCCACAATTTATGGGATCGATATGATTTAGCCTGGTTTTTATCTGTCATCCTTTCTGCAGAAGGAAGCCAGAGGAATATCCTTTAGATATAAACAAACTAAGTTGTTCCGGTATAAATGAGAGGTCGCTCTGCTGGTTTTGTTCATACTTGTTTGATAGATCTCAATATGTGTCAATTGCTGATACTGCCTCCCTCCCGTTGCCAATCAAGTGTGGAATGCTTTAAGGATCCGTTCTTGGGCCGCTGCTATTCTCGCTATTTATAAATGATCTACCCTCGGTATGTGACCTGGCTCATGTGCATATGTATGCTGATGATACGGTCATTTATACGTATGGTACTCAACTATCGCAAGTGGAATCCGTGCTACAGGATCAGTTTTCTAAAGTTGAAAATTGGATAGCTAGAAACAAATTATTCATCAACACTGAAAAAACTGTGTCCATGTTGTTTGGGACAAATGCCAAACTACTTAAATTAAGCAATCCTCAATTAAACATCAAGACCAAATCCAGTTATAACCTGACCCCGGTAAATTCATACAAGTATCTTGGCATGTGGCTAGATCCAAACTTATCTTTTGATCTCCATATTGATAAGCTCGTGTCAAAGCTATATCCTAGGATTGGCTTTCTATATAGAAACAAATCTAACCTAGATTCCACGGTAAGGAAACGTCTTGTGCAGCAAATGTTAATGCCGATCTTAGATTATGGAGATGTTTTGTATGATTCTGCCCCGCAGACCCATCTCGGTAAACTCAACACTATGTACCATACATTGTGTGGTTTTGCACTACAGTGCGATTATAACAAGCACCACTGTAAAATGTTAAATGAGTTAAACTGGCTGACGATTGCCTCCAGGCGCCCTCTCCACCTAGCTTGCTTAGTGCATAACCCCTTCTCTGGAAGGCTCCCCCCTACCTGAGCTGCATGCTCGCTCTTGCTCCCTGCACTTCCTGCAGGATCTCAGATCCTGCGCCAACCCTTCACTAGCGATCCCTCACTTCAAAAAGGAAGCGGGCCGAGGTGCGTTCTCTTTCAGAGCTCCTCATATGTCGAATAGCCTTCCTGTTTCTGCCAAATCATCATCTAATCTAAAATCCCTGAAAATATGTGTCTCCCAAATCCTCAAAACAGCTTGTACCTGTTATTAGTTTACAAATTCCTTCATATACTGTACATGTTGTTCCTTTTTTGTATCAATAATGATTTACCCTGTATGTTCTCCTTTCAACTTGTTTAATATATGTATGTATGTATTTATTTTTAGTCTACTGTTAAATATGTAACTGTGTAATTCCATTCTGGACTGGGTCCCCAGGACATACTTGAAAACGAGAGAAATCTCAATGTATTCTTCCTGGTAAAACACTTTCTAAATAAATGTAAAAAAAAAAAAATATTACCAAGAATTATAAGGTATTGCAGCCTAGCTATTCACCCAAATATGTAATATCTAATCTCCAGAGATTTTGTAAGACTCCTATTCTCAGTAAGTCTAGGATAGAATCATATATTTCTATTTATCGGGCAGATTAAGAGATTACCACATTGGGTTTAATAATTCAAGGATATTAGCTTCATCTAGGCAGAGTACTGCTGATAATTTACAGATAATGATGGTGTAATATCATTGATTATTGTTGGTTATTAACCTAATTGTTAGCGATCTAGTTATTTCTCCATAAAATGCACTGCCATTTTTTGGACAGAACATAACTGCATAGTAATTTATACTACATGCATGTTGACACAACTACATAAATGCATAATTCATGTTTTATTTCTTTACATCTATCATAAGTCATGTATGTGAATGCTATGAATTCTATAAGTTCAACTAACCATCTGTTTATAACTAATATTAAGAATGAAAGAGAAGTAGAACTATGTGTCATCTGTATATCAAGGATACTTTAGGCCATGCTGTTTGATTTAAAAAAGTCAAGTTGACATGAGTCACATCTCAGGCTCTACAGGCCTCCTTTAGCATGTTTAATTTTAAAGGAGAAGGCCAGAATGCACAGCGCCACATGTGGCAAAAAGAAACAAGCACAGTTTAACACCTCATCCCAGTCGTCAAGGACAGTGGTGGAGTGGTAATGTTGTGGGCCTCTTTTACAGACACAGGACATGGGAACCCTTCAGTTATTGAGTAAACCATGAACTCCACTGTATACCAACGTATTCTAGATTTCTATGTAAATGATAGAGACTCATTTTGGGAGGAATTTGGCTATAATGAAGTAAAAAAAAAAAGAAGAAGAAGAAGAAGAAAGAAATAACCCCAGTGGGACCCCTAAAATAATTATGTGGGGCCAGGGCAAGTAGCTCTGACCTACTTATCAAAAATGGGTCTGGGAGCTGCCAAAATAGCAAAATGGGGGTGGGGGGGGGCAGTGCTAGTAGCCTTGGCATTCCTTAACATGATTGGGGATAGGAGTTTGCCAAATGGCACCCAGCCCCTATATACAACATAAGGCCTCCTTGCCCTGGCCCCCCATATACTAAAGTATGGCTATTAGCCCTGGCCCCCTATATATTAAAATCATCTGCTCTGGGGTCTACAGGCTGCCAAATGCCTCCCACCTCTATTAAGAATAAATAATTTACCCCTGGGGCCTGCCCAAAGGTCACTAAACCACAATAATAATTAAATTATTCCCGCTCCCAGGTCAGCCAGAATGGTAATTCTGGCATTGAAAACTTCAGCTGATCAGATGCCTTTTCTTCTTAAAATTCTTACAGATAGGTGGATTCCTTTTTATTTTCTGAGTGATCCCTTTCCCTGGGCCAAAGATAAAGACTCAAGGGCATTGCAGGTTGGCACTGAACATCTGGAATAGGCAGGTAGGTAAGGAGTAATTTAAATGCATTTTTTTGGGGGGAGGGGGGGCAGCAGGACACTTGGAAACTAGGGGGACTATTACAACCGGAGTCCCCTAGCATAAATGTAACAGGAAAATAACACGGTTTTATGCAAAACTCCTTTATTCCCTTCCCACAATTCCTGTGCTTTAACACATTAGATATTTGTGATCCCCCTTGGCATTGAATTGCATGTTATTCCTAAAATTGCCTAAAATAATTAGGTTTGGATTTTGAGAACTCCATTTAGATTACTCAGACAAGTTATTTATTGTTCTGTAACATAAACATAATTCTGTAACATAAACATAATTGAATATGATTTTTTAAACTGGTCATGCCTCTTGTTTACATTCATAACGTGGTGTCAGGAACATATTGTGTACTTAAAGGGGTCATGTCTAAATTCCAAAATGTGGCTGATTCAAATACATTTTGATAATTTTCTGTACAAACAAGAAACACCAAAAATGCATTTTGCAAAATGTTATAATGGTGTTTATTTGCTCTTTGCATCTTTCATGTGATTTATTTTATTTTTTTTGTATTATTATGCAGAACATTAGTCACGACAACCAGATTGCCACTTTCTTGTAATGTTTGTGAAGCATACATCATTATTCTTGACAGGAAGACAGGAACATTGTTCCATTTCATTTTTTCCCTTTCTTAGGAAATTGTTTTCTTTAGAGGTAGCTTCATCCCTCCAGCATAACCAATAATCTTTTCATAAACATTTGAGGTAAAGATAATAATTTACTGTTTTTATGAAGTGTTTGCAAATTCTGAAGACCATCACACTGGATTTACATGATTAAACATGTGATATAGCAAATGTCCTTAGCAGTGTCATACTGTTTGATTCAGCTCTTATGCCTGATTCTAATCCAATTCGGAACAGATCGGTTCATAGTGAGTAGAACCTTAAATAACACAGTAGTCTTGTAGAGTAAGCTATGTTAAAGAAACATTTGCAAATTTAAACCATTTGTGACTACTATACCTTATGTATTTTTGTGTGTGTCAAACTAGGGTGATGCATCGCTGGATTCTTTCTTTAACTGTTCATAGTGAATTTCCAACATAACCTTTTTTTTGTGCCAGAAAGGGCTCTAATTGAAGAACAATTCCAAAATACTTCTAAGCCAGTCATGTGTTTTGTATGGCAGATGGCAAGAAGGATGTTAACCTACTTACATACATATTTGATAAGGTCATAATATCCCTGCCTGTCTTTTTGATAGTACTTGCCAGTTTATCCTCTGACAAACAGCTACCATGCTTCCCTGCAGGGCCGTCTTTAATAGTGATTGGACCCTGGGCAAGCATTTGCTTGGGCCCCCTGGACCCTGCCCCCTCCACTGAATGCAATCACTCCATCCATCGCAATGTTCCCTCCCCCCCCCCCCCCCCCACACACACAAAAAAAACCCCATAAAAATAAGCACACACACAGTTGGATTTTTCTTGCAGTGAGTATTTTTATTGCATTGAAAAAAATGTGTATATTACGTGTATAATTGCAGTGTATAAACTGTATTTTTGGATACAAAATGTGTATATATGGCTGCAATATGTATACCATCTTACTATGCAACACTGAACTACAACTACTCATTACCCAAATGACAAAAATATACACAGATATTAGAGAGCAATTACATATGTTCATATATATTTCTAAATATCTATACACATCTCACTCTCTCTCACTAGTTGCATTTATAATTACATGGACTTCTTAATATTATATTCAACTATTTTCATATGTAATAAAAATGTTATTGAAGAGTTGCATTTCTTTTTTTTATTCCCCTTTTCTGCACCCACATTGAACCTAAAGGACTTAACACAGCCCCATAGAGTAGCCACAGCACTTGTCATGCACCTATATTGCACCCACAGCACATGGCTTGCACTCATATTGAACCCACACAATTTTGCATGCTACAGTGTACATTTTCCCCACAGAACATACCAGTTTAACTTTGTTCCACTGAACTGCCCATGCAGAAAAAAGCCACATTGACATTTTTCCCCATAGTACATGTTATTTTTCCCCAGAGAACATGCCACAGTCACTTTGTCATTGCATATGCAACAGACAGTTTGCCTGTTAAAATATGATACCGTTTGTCCATTAAATATGCTACAGACATGTTTCCCATTAAAATGCCAATATTATTGTGCCATTCAGATACCAGTAATATTGAACTATTAAGATGCCCCAGCCAATTTGCCCATTAAGATACCAGTATTATTGTACCATTAAGATGCCATAATTGTTGTGCCATTCAGAGCCCAGTAATATTGTGCCAGTCAGATACCAGTAATATTGTGACATTCAGAGCCCAGGAATATTGTGCCAGTCAGATACCAGTAATATTGTGACATTCCGAGCCCAGTAATATTGTGCCAGTCAAAGCCCAGGAATATTGTGCCAGTCAGATGCCTGTAATATTGTGACATTCAGAGCCCAGGAATATAGTGCCAATCAGATACCAGGAATAATGTGCCAGTCAGAGCCCAGTAATATTGAGCTAGTCAGAGCCCAGTAATATTGTGCCATTCAAAGCCCAGGAATATTGTGCCAGTCAGATACCAGGAATATTGTGCCATTCAGAGCCAAGGAATATTGTGCCAGTCAGAGCCCAGGAATATTGTGCCAGTCAGAGCCCAGGAATATTGTGCCAGTCAGATACCAGGAATACTGTGCTAGTCTTAGAGCCAAGGAATATTGTGCCAGTCAGAGCCCAGTAATATTGTGCCAGTGAGAGCCCAGGAATATTGTGCCAGTCAGAGCCCAGGAATATTATGCCAGTCAGATACCAGGAATATTGTGCCAGTCAGAGCCAAGGAATATTGTGCCAGTCAGAGCCCAGGAATAGTGTGCCAGTCAGAGTCCAGGAATATTGTGCCAGTCAGATACCAGGAATATTGTGCCAGTCAGAGCCCAGTAATATTGTGCCACTCAGAGCCCAGTAATATTGTGCCAGTCAGAGCCCAGTAATATTGTGCCAGTCAGATACCAGTAATATTGTGCCAGTCAGATGCCAGTAATATTGTGCTAGTCAGAGCCCAGTAATATTGTGCCAGTCAGAGCCCAGGAATATTGTGCCAGTCAGAGCCCAGTAATATTGTGCCAGTCAGAGCCCAGTAATAATATGCCAGTCAGAGCCCAGTAATATTGTGCCAGTCAGAGCCCAGTAATATTGTGCTAGTTAGAGCCCAGTAATATTGTGCCAGTCCGAGCCCAGTAATATTGTGCCAGTCAGAGCCCAGTAATATTGTGCTAGTCAGAGCCCAGTAATATTGTGCCATTCAGAGCCCAGGAATATTGTGCCAGTCAGATACCAGGAATATTGTGCTAGTCAGAGCCAAGGAATATTGTGCCAGTAAGAGCCCAGTAATATTGTGCCAGTCAGAGCCCAGTAATATTATGCCAGTCAGAGCCCAGTAATATTGTGAAAGTCAGATGCCATTAATATTGTGCCAGTCAGAGCCCAGTAATATTATGCCAGTCAGAGCCCAGTCATATTGTGCCAGTCAGAGCCCAGGAATATTGTGCCAGTCAGAGCCCAGTAATATTGTGCCCCTCAGACCCTACTAAAATTGTGCCAGTCAGATGCCTGTAATATTGTGCCCCTCAGACCGCACTAATATTGTGCCAGTCAGATGCCTGTAATATTGTGCCCCTCAGACCCCACTAATATTGTGCCAGTCAGAGCCCAGTAATATTGTGCCCCTCAGACCCCACTAATATTGTGCCAGTCAGATACCAGGAATATTGTGCTAGTCAGAGCCAAGGAATATTGTGCTAGTCAGAGCCAAGGAATATTGTGCCAGTAAGAGCCCAGTAATATTGTGCCAGTCAGAGCCAAGGAATATTGTGCCAGTAAGAGCCCAGTAATATTGTGCCAGTCAGAGCCCAGTAATATTATGCCAGTCAGAGCCCAGTAATATTGTGCCAGTCAGAGCCCAGTAATATTATGCCAGGCAGAGCCCAGGAATATTGTGCCAGTCAGAGCCCAGGAATATTATGCCAGTCAGATACCAGGAATATTGTGCCAGTCAGAGCCAAGGAATATTGTGCCAGTCAGAGCCCAGGAATAGTGTGCCAGTCAGAGTCCAGGAATATTGTGCCAGTCAGATACCAGGAATATTATGCTAGTCAGAGCCCAGTAATATTGTGACATTCAGAGCCCAGTAATATTGTGCCCCTCAGACCCCACTATTATTGTGCCAGTCAGAGTCCAGTAAAATTGGGCCCCTCAGACCCCACTAATATTGTGCCAGTCAGAGCCCATTAATATTGTGCCCCTCAGACCCCACTAATATTGTGCCAATCAGAGCCCTGTAATATTGTACCCCTCAAACCCCACTAATATGGTGCCAGTCAGATGCCTGTAATATTGTGCCCCTCAGACCCCAATAATATTGTGCCAGTCAGAGCCCAGTAATATTGTGCCATTCAGAGCCCAGGAATATTGTGCCAGTCAGAGCCCAGTAATATTGTGCCAGTCAGAGCCCAGGAATATTGTGCCAGTCAGGTACCAGGAATATTGTGCCAGTCAGAGCCAAGTAATATTGTGCCAGTCAGAGCCCAGGAATATTGTGCAACACAGAGCCCAGTAATATTGTGCCAGTCAGAGCCCAGTAATATTGTGCCATTCAGAGACCAGTAATATTGTGCCAGTCAGATACCAGTAATATTGTGCCAGTCAGATGCCAGTAATATTGTGCTAGTCAGAGCCCAGTAATATTGTGCCAGTCAGAGCCCAGTAATATTATGCCAGTCAGAGCCCAGTAATATTGTGCCAGTCAGAGCCCAGTAATATTGTGCCAGTCAGAGCCCAGTAATATTGTGCTAGTCAGAGCCCAGTAATATTGTGCCAGTCAGAGCCCAGTAATGTTATGCCAGTCAGAGCCCAGTAATATGGTGCCAGTCAGATACGAGGAATATTGTGCCATTCAGAGCCCAGTAATATTGTGCCAGTCAGATACCAGTAATATTGTGCCAGTCAGATGCCAGTAATATTGTGCTAGTCAGAGCCCAGGAATATTGTGCCAGTAAGAGCCCAGTAATATTGTGCCAGTCAGAGCCCAGTAATATTATGCCAGTCAGAGCCCAGTAATATTGTGCCAGTCAGATGCCAGTAATATTATGCCAGTCAGAGCCCAGTAATATTGTGCCAGTCAGATGCCAGTAATTTTGTGCCAGTCAGAGCCCAGTAATATTTTGCCAGTCAGAGCCCAGTAATATTGTGCCACTCAGAGCCCAGTAATATTGTGCCAGTCAGAGCCCAGTAATATTGTGCCATTCAGAGCCCAGTAATATTATGCCAGTCAGATACCAGTAATATTGTGCCAGTCAGAGCCCAGTAATATTATGCCAGGCAGAGCCCAGGAATATTGTGCCAGTCAGAGCCCAGGAATTATGCCAGTCAGATACCAGGAATATTGTGCCAGTCAGAGCCAAGGAATATTGTGCCAGTCAGAGCCCAGGAATAGTGTGCCAGTCAGAGTCCAGGAATATTGTGCCAGTCAGATACCAGGAATATTATGCTAGTCAGAGCCCAGTAATATTGTGACATTCAGAGCCCAGTAATATTGTGCCCCTCAGACCCCACTATTATTGTGCCAGTCAGAGTCCAGTAAAATTGGGCCCCTCAGACCCCACTAATATTGTGCCAGTCAGAGCCCATTAATATTGTGCCCCTCAGACCCCACTAATATTGTGCCAGTCAGAGCCCTGTAATATTGTACCCCTCAAACCCCACTAATATGGTGCCAGTCAGATGCCTGTAATATTGTGCCCCTCAGACCCCAATAATATTGTGCCAGTCAGAGCCCAGTAATATTGTGCCATTCAGAGCCCAGGAATATTGTGCCAGTCAGAGCCCAGTAATATTGTGCCAGTCAGAGCCCAGGAATATTGTGCCAGTCAGGTACCAGGAATATTGTGCCAGTCAGAGCCAAGTAATATTGTGCCAGTCAGAGCCCAGGAATATTGTGCAACACAGAGCCCAGTAATATTGTGCCAGTCAGAGCCCAGTAATATTGTGCCATTCAGAGACCAGTAATATTGTGCCAGTCAGATACCAGTAATATTGTGCCAGTCAGATGCCAGTAATATTGTGCTAGTCAGAGCCCAGTAATATTGTGCCAGTCAGAGCCCAGTAATATTATGCCAGTCAGAGCCCAGTAATATTGTGCCAGTCAGAGCCCAGTAATATTGTGCCAGTCAGAGCCCAGTAATATTGTGCTAGTCAGAGCCCAGTAATATTGTGCCAGTCAGAGCCCAGTAATGTTATGCCAGTCAGAGCCCAGTAATATGGTGCCAGTCAGATACGAGGAATATTGTGCCATTCAGAGCCCAGTAATATTGTGCCAGTCAGATACCAGTAATATTGTGCCAGTCAGATGCCAGTAATATTGTGCTAGTCAGAGCCCAGGAATATTGTGCCAGTAAGAGCCCAGTAATATTGTGCCAGTCAGAGCCCAGTAATATTATGCCAGTCAGAGCCCAGTAATATTGTGCCAGTCAGATGCCAGTAATATTATGCCAGTCAGAGCCCAGTAATATTGTGCCAGTCAGATGCCAGTAATTTTGTGCCAGTCAGAGCCCAGTAATATTTTGCCAGTCAGAGCCCAGTAATATTGTGCCACTCAGAGCCCAGTAATATTGTGCCAGTCAGAGCCCAGTAATATTGTGCCATTCAGAGCCCAGTAATATTATGCCAGTCAGATACCAGTAATATTGTGCCAGTCAGAGCCCAGTAATATTATGCCAGGCAGAGCCCAGGAATATTGTGCCAGTCAGAGCCCAGGAATATTATGCCAGTCAGATACCAGGAATATTGTGCCAGTCAGAGCCAAGGAATATTGTGCCAGTCAGAGCCCAGGAATAGTGTGCCAGTCAGAGTCCAGGAATATTGTGCCAGTCAGATACCAGGAATATTATGCTAGTCAGAGCCCAGTAATATTGTGACATTCAGAGCCCAGTAATATTGTGCCCCTCAGACCCCACTATTATTGTGCCAGTCAGAGTCCAGTAAAATTGGGCCCCTCAGACCCCACTAATATTGTGCCAGTCAGAGCCCATTAATATTGTGCCCCTCAGACCCCACTAATATTGTGCCAGTCAGAGCCCTGTAATATTGTACCCCTCAAACCCCACTAATATGGTGCCAGTCAGATGCCTGTAATATTGTGCCCCTCAGACCCCAATAATATTGTGCCAGTCAGAGCCCTTTAATATTGTGCCATTCAGAGCCCAGGAATATTGTGCCAGTCAGAGCCCAGTAATATTGTGCCAGTCAGAGCCCAGGAATATTGTGCCAGTCAGGTACCAGGAATATTGTGCCAGTCAGAGCCAAGTAATATTGTGCCAGTCAGAGCCCAGGAATATTGTGCAACACAGAGCCCAGTAATATTGTGCCAGTCAGAGCCCAGTAATATTGTGCCATTCAGAGACCAGTAATATTGTGCCAGTCAGATACCAGTAATATTGTGCCAGTCAGATGCCAGTAATATTGTGCTAGTCAGAGCCCAGTAATATTGTGCCAGTCAGAGCCCAGTAATATTATGCCAGTCAGAGCCCAGTAATATTGTGCCAGTCAGAGCCCAGTAATATTGTGCCAGTCAGAGCCCAGTAATATTGTGCTAGTCAGAGCCCAGTAATATTGTGCCAGTCAGAGCCCAGTAATGTTATGCCAGTCAGAGCCCAGTAATATGGTGCCAGTCAGATACGAGGAATATTGTGCCATTCAGAGCCCAGTAATATTGTGCCAGTCAGATACCAGTAATATTGTGCCAGTCAGATGCCAGTAATATTGTGCTAGTCAGAGCCCAGGAATATTGTGCAACACAGAGCCCAGTAATATTGTGCCAGTCAGAGCCCAGTAATATTGTGCCATTCAGAGACCAGTAATATTGTGCCAGTCAGATACCAGTAATATTGTGCCAGTCAGATGCCAGTAATATTGTGCTAGTCAGAGCCCAGTAATATTGTGCCAGTCAGAGCCCAGTAATATTATGCCAGTCAGAGCCCAGTAATATTGTGCCAGTCAGAGCCCAGTAATATTGTGCCAGTCAGAGCCCAGTAATATTGTGCTAGTCAGAGCCCAGTAATATTGTGCCAGTCAGAGCCCAGTAATGTTATGCCAGTCAGAGCCCAGTAATATGGTGCCAGTCAGATACGAGGAATATTGTGCCATTCAGAGCCCAGTAATATTGTGCCAGTCAGATACCAGTAATATTGTGCCAGTCAGATGCCAGTAATATTGTGCTAGTCAGAGCCCAGGAATATTGTGCCAGTAAGAGCCCAGTAATATTGTGCCAGTCAGAGCCCAGTAATATTATGCCAGTCAGAGCCCAGTAATATTGTGCCAGTCAGATGCCAGTAATATTATGCCAGTCAGAGCCCAGTAATATTGTGCCAGTCAGATGCCAGTAATTTTGTGCCAGTCAGAGCCCAGTAATATTTTGCCAGTCAGAGCCCAGTAATATTGTGCCACTCAGAGCCCAGTAATATTGTGCCAGTCAGAGCCCAGTAATATTGTGCCATTCAGAGCCCAGTAATATTGTGCCAGTCAGATACCAGTAATATTGTGCCAGTCAGATGCCAGTAATATTGTGCTAGTCAGAGCCCAGTAATATTGTGCCACTCAGAGCCCAGGAATATTGTGCCAGTCAGAGTCCAGTAATATTGTGCCAGTCAGAGCCCAGTAATAATATGCCAGTCAGAGCCCAGTAATATTGTGCCAGTCAGAGCCCAGTAATATTGTGCTAGTTAGAGCCCAGTAATATTGTGCCAGTCCGAGCCCAGTAATATTGTGCCAGTCAGAGCCCAGTAATATTGTGCTAGTCAGAGCCCAGTAATATTGTGCCATTCAGAGCCCAGGAATATTGTGCCAGTCAGATACCAGGAATATTGTGCTAGTCAGAGCCAAGGAATATTGTGCCAGTAAGAGCCCAGTAATATTGTGCCAGTCAGAGCCCAGTAATATTATGCCAGTCAGAGCCCAGTAATATTGTGCCAGTCAGATGCCTGTAATATTGTGCCAGTCAGAGCCCAGTAATATTATGCCAGTCAGAGCCCAGTCATATTGTGCCAGTCAGAGCCCAGGAATATTGTGCCAGTCAGAGCCCAGTAATATTGTGCCCCTCAGACCCTACTAATATTGTGCCAGTCAGATGCCTTTAATATTGTGCCCCTCAGACCCCACTAATATTGTGCCAGTCAGATGCCTGTAATATTGTGCCCCTCAGACCCCACTAATATTGTGCCAGTCAGAGCCCAGTAATATTGTGCCCCTCAGACCCCACTAATATTGTGCCAGTCAGATACCAGGAATATTGTGCTAGTCAGAGCCAAGGAATATTGTGCTAGTCAGAGCCAAGGAATATTGTGCCAGTAAGAGCCCAGTAATATTGTGCCAGTCAGAGCCCAGTAATATTATGCCAGTCAGAGCCCAGTAATATTGTGCCAGTCAGAGCCCAGTAATATTATGCCAGGCAGAGCCCAGGAATATTGTGCCAGTCAGAGCCCAGGAATATTATGCCAGTCAGATACCAGGAATATTGTGCCAGTCAGAGCCAAGGAATATTGTGCCAGTCAGAGCCCAGGAATAGTGTGCCAGTCAGAGTCCAGGAATATTGTGCCAGTCAGAAACCAGGAATATTATGCTAGTCAGAGCCCAGTAATATTGTGACATTCAGAGCCCAGTAATATTGTGCCCCTCAGACCCCACTAATATTGTGCCAGTCAAAGGCCAGTAATATTGTGCCCCTCAGACCCCACTAATATTGTGCCAGTCAGAGCCCAGTAATATTGTGCCCCTCAGACCCCACTAATATTGTGCCAGTCAGAGCCCTGTAATATTGTACCCCTCAAACCCCACTAATATGGTGCCAGTCAGATGCCTGTAATATTGTGCCCCTCAGACCCCAATAATATTGTGCCAGTCAGAGCCCAGTAATATTGTGCCATTCAGAGCCCAGGAATATTGTGCCAGTCAGAGCCCAGTAATATTGTGCCAGTCAGAGCCCAGGAATATTGTGCCAGTCAGGTACCAGGAATATTGTGCCAGTCAGAGCCAAGTAATATTGTGCCAGTCAGAGCCCAGTAATATTGTGCCATTCAGAGCCCAGTAATATTGTGCCAGTCAGATACCAGTAATATTGTGCCAGTCAGATGCCAGTAATATTATGCCAGTCAGAGCCCAGTAATATTGTGCCAGTCAGAGCCCAGTAATATTGTGCCAGTCAGAGCCCAGTAATATTGTGCTAGTCAGAGCCCAGTAATATTGTGCCAGTCAGAGCCCAGTAATGTTATGCCAGTCAGAGCCCAGTAATATAGTGCCAGTCAGATACGAGGAATATTGTGCCATTCAGAGCCCAGTAATATTGTGCCAGTCAGATACCAGTAATATTGTGCCAGTCAGATGCCAGTAATATTGTGCTAGTCAGAGCCCAGGAATATTGTGCCAGTAAGAGCCCAGTAATATTGTGCCAGTCAGAGCCCAGTAATATTATGCCAGTCAGAGCCCAGTAATATTGTGTCAGTCAGATGCCAGTAATTTTGTGCCAGTCAGAGCCCAGTAATATTATGCCAGTCAGAGCCCAGTAATATTGTGCCAGTCAGAGCCCAGGAATATTGTGCCAGTCAGAGCCCAGTAATATTGTGCCCCTCAGACCCCACTAATATTGTGCCAGTCAGAGCCCAGTAATATTATGCCAGTCAGAGCCCAGTAATAGTGTGCCAGTCAGAGCCCAGTAATATTGTGCCCCTCAGACCCCACTAATATTGTGCCAGTCAGAGCCCAGTTATATTGTGCCCCTCAGACCCCACTACTATTGTGCCAGTCAGAGCCCAGTAATATTGTGCCCCTCAGACCCCACTAATATTGTGCCAGTCAGAAGCCTATAATATTGTGCCCCTCAAACCCCACTAGTATTGTGCCAGTCAGAGCCCAGTAATATTGTGCCATTCAGATGCCTGTAATATTGTGCCAGTCAGATGCCTGTAATATTGTGCCCCTCAGACCCCACTAATATTGTGCCAGTCAGAGCCCAGTAATATTGTGCCATTCAGATGCCTGTATTCCCCCAACACAGCATGACCCCCCCCCCACCCCCTGTACTCACCGATTGCTGCTGTTCCGTGTCCCTGGCCGGATGTCTCCTCCGTGCAGTCTTCCCTCCTGCACAGAGGAGGGAAACAGTCACCGGATGTGATGTTATGTCACATACGCCGTCAGTTTTTTTTTTTTCGGTCGTTGCATCCAGCGGGTGCTGCTTGCTGGAAAAAACGTTCACAAGCGAACGCGGACAGCTGCCTTAAGCCCCCCAGGAGTAACTGGGCCCAGGGCAGCTTCCCCGTTTGCCCCGCGTTAAAGACGGCCCTGCACAGATGCACAAATACAGATGTGTTTTAGATTTAAGCAGAATTTCAGAGTTGGTACTAGAGAAAGACTTGAGCAACGTTTATTCGTAATAAACGTTAAGGTGTGAATTTTGTGTTGTAAAGATAAGCTGTTGAAGGCTTTGTGGACCATGGAAATGGCAATTGCTGGACATAAAAGGTTTTTGTATGTTGTAGAAGGTGAGAGGTCATGTTGCAAATGTGTAGAAAGAGAAGATGTTATGGTCTAAGAATATGACAGTTAGGATTTTAAAGTGAATATTAATTTAAAAAGGAAGATATAAGTGATAATGTGAAATATGGTGATACATGGTGAGAGAATATTGAGATGTTGTTTAAAGTTTTAGATGCAAGACACGTTTTTAATACGCTATATGAGAATGTACGTATGTCAGTGATTAGTGGAAAGAATTAGCAAGTGTCATGTTATAAACAGACAAGTTGTGTTGTGTTGTGTTGTTAGAGTTGTAGGAGTTAATAGTGAAGTTGAGAGCAAGCTTCCCCAGAAGCCCCCCTTTTCTCTGACAGTCTATTTGCAGATAAGAGAATTATAGCAGCGGCTGCAAAATTATTATTTTTTCTTTTTGTGAAGGGAGGGGGAGAACGGACCAGAATTACTGTTACTGTTAGTTGTTGAGAAGTTCTCTATGTTATGTGCTATGGTTATATAGTCTAATCATGATAGTATATGTCCTAATGGTAAAGAGATACATGATTATTATGTATGAGAACATATTCTCACATTATCAATTGATATACTATGATTATAAGAGGGTAATAATATTTCAAGAACAAAGAATGGTTCAGCTTGACAAGTTTTTACAACACAGACTAGCAGTAATAATATGTTTTAATTATATTTTAATGTGAAGATTAATAAGATGTTTAGTGAAATATTGCATGTTACTAACTGGAATTTTTTCGAGTTTTATTTTCATATAGATTAAAGCTGTACAGCCAACAAAAGAAAAGTTCAAAGTGCACCAACGAATTTAATGCTGATCATAATTATTTCTAAAGAAAAAGTTTATTTTTAAAAGAAGAAAAAGTTTTCCAATTCATGTAACAGGATTCTTACAAAGTTTATCGGAATATATTGTTCAAATCAACTCCTGGATCCACGTTATTTGTGTAAATCACATTCCTGTACTGACAAACAGGCCAACAAAGGAGCAGCAAGTTAGTGTCTTGATGGGCATAATAATCCCTGACCACTAGCCAACATAAACCGAGTCGTCACCCTAGGGTAACTCGCAAACAAATCACCCAGGAGTCTGCAACAGATACAACAGTCTACGACAGATCATCATTGTTGGGAAGTATATTTTCATTGAGTACATATGTATAAAATTGTTATTGATGATTTGTAATTTTTGTGGTAAAGATTTGTTTAATTGTGTTATTATGGGTATGTTTGGAGTATAGTGAACTTTTGAAATGTAACAATCAGATTGACTCTACCAAACACAATTTAGTCGACCTTTAAAGAAATTGTATTGTTATAGTATTTTTGCAGAATTTTATATAGAGAATGTTAGGAAGTTTTTTTTCAGATATTTTAAAATAAGTTTGTTTTTGTAAAAAAAGTTAATCAGAAAGGATTATGGATTTAAGTAGTAGGTTAAAAAGTGTTCAAAGGTAATCCGTGAGATTCCCTGGGACTGGGAAATTGGCTAGGATCACTTGGAGCGAAACTTGTAAGTGGTTTGGCATGTGTGAGATCAGTGTTGCTAATTGTCTGTGTTTATGTTTGTTTCATGCCCCTATGTGAAGAATGGAAGACACTGCTCAGATATTCCCCATTATGGAAGCTTACAGTGCAATTAAGCTGGATGACCTACCAATGTGTGAAATCGAGGAAGTGTGCCTTATCACCTTGGATACAATGATTATGTTAACCAGGCAACTCCTGATGGTTATCCTTAGAAACAGACAATGTCACTTTCTTAGAATAAAAGGGGAGAACAGTATGAATATTATATGGACTGTAGGGGCATCTGGAGTCACGTCGTGGAAGGGAGACCATATTGTTTTGTCCGCTGCCATTTCGTCTGACTGGTGCGTTATGTTCTGAATGTATGCCATCTTGTGTGTTCTGAATGCATGTTCACCTTTGCTCCAAGTCACTTTAAAGTATGTAGTCAAAAACAGTCCTGGGGAATGGCAAACTCCGGAATAATATGTTTTATTTTTTACATATATTTATTGGTTTTAGACAACTGCTAACTAATAACCTTAGGGCTTTTATTAGGCAGGGTAAGAGAAGCAATGAACAACAGATATTTAATTTAGTTTTGTGGCCACATGTGTTTTTGGGTCATCAGGCCATGCCATTATGTAACATTATCTACCTTTTTTAGATAGTTACGGCAGGCCTTCCATATTTAAGAGAGAGATACTTTTTAATTTTTTTAGATTATAAGTCCAATATCTCTGCTGAGCGAAACCAAGGTCTGCACAGTCGCCAAAGGTCTAAACCTAATCAGTATTGTCCTGAGGCAGTCCGGTAAAACAGGACAGCCATAGTCGGTTATTATAAGCTTTATTATGGATGTGGTATTTTTGATTGAAACAAACCTACCCCTCGATCCCCAACAACATACCCCTGAAGGATACCGAAAGTATTTACAGATCTATAGACAGAAGCAAAAGGGGAAGAACCATATTATATGAATCCTATGGTTCTAAGAGCGGATTGAAAGGATTCATTTGTTATAGTAATAAAAACAATTTTATAAAATGTGTGGGTACATTAAACGAAAGATGAAAATTACAGATAAACACAAAAACTACAGAAGTGAAAAAACAGCCTTGGTCACTAAGAGTTTAAGGACAACTGTTGGGGTAATATATACCTATGTTTAAATGAAGAATTGCGTCAAAATTATATCTTTTAAATAAGAACGCTTTAATGAAAGGAAATAGATAAAGCACTTTATTGAGCCCTCTTTGCTCCCTTAGGAGGCGTACATCTTGATCTGAATCTTCGGGCATGTCTTTCTTCATCTTTGGTTTTAACAAAGGAAGAGAGAGTTTTATATTTTTTCTCTGAAGCAAAATAAGTGATAATTAAAATAAAATCCTTCCTGACCAAGAATAAACAGCATTTGGTAATACAACCGGGCATTTCAGCTATCAGCCATGGTCCCAATGATGCAAGAGTAAAATGAATACACCACGCAAGAGATGAGACAACAACAATGATTGGAAATTTTAAAATTATTTTTTTTGTATTTTTTTTGTGTATCTAAGCCAAATGATCCAGAGGAAGGCGAAAAACCTGAGTGACAAGTAAAAAATTCCTTCCTGACCCTGAAATACAGCGATCGGTGTACAACCCTGGATCGGGGCTAATGACTATGTGAGATAATGCAAGTGTTAATAAACAAACACACTACACAAGAAAAGGTTTAAAAGTTTTCTTTAATTTCATTTTTAAAGTCCAAGCCAAATGATCCAAAGGAAGGTAAAAAAAACTTGTGTAACAAGTAAAAAAAACCTTCCTGACCCAGTAAAAACAGTGATCGGCTATACGACCCCGGATCAGGGCTATTTACTTTAAAAAGGATTCTGGGACATGCCGTCCATGACAGGCTCATGCAATTGTATAGTATAGACCATATTATTAAAATATAACTTACTATACTATACAATTGCAAAGATCCTGCGATGATTGTAGCATTCTTCCATCTTGTTCCTCAGCCACAAGATTATCCTTCCATCTTGTTCCTCAGGCACGATATTATCCTTCCATTTTGTTCCTTAACCACGAGATTATCCTTCCGTCTTGTTCCTCAACCACGAGATTATCCTGTTGATGAGTCTTTGACGTCCTGGGACACTTGGGGAAAATCATGAAACCATTAGTTTTCAAGGTCCAGATACCTTTTATACATGAGCCTTGCAACCTAATAACTTCACAGCCACATTAAGACTCTGTTGCACAAGCTTCTCATATATATATACACTGTAGCCATTATGATGCAGTGCCATGCCAATTGACTATCTATGCCCATATAAGGATATGGGCAGGGCAGGGTGTGGCAGATCATGGTTAACATTAAATGTTTATATTCACAGCTTTATGTTGTAAAACCGTTCTAAATTAATGTGTTATGACCTAGATTGAAGTGCAAAAACTAATTAAATACATTAACGTCATTTTAATATTAGTAATTTCATTAAATTAATTTTACTTTAGGTACATGTTTAAACCAATGCTTACTTAAATCAGGCAGTAATTATTTGTTTCCTTTATAATTCAATGCCATATCTTTTCTGTTTAATACAAATTTAATGGAAAATCTACAGTGTTTTCTATCTTGCTCCTAGTACAAATATCATAAAACAACTCACATGTTACATATTGAAATAGAAATGTTTTAATAAAAGAATACAAGGAAAGATTCTTATTCAGCCCTCTTTTCTCAAAATAGTTCTCTCAGGGGTTAGACATGTTGGTTAGAATCTTGGGTCAGATATTCTCTCACCTTGGTTCAGATGAAGGATGATCTGACCCAAGATTCTAAACAACATGTCTGCCTCTTCGTAGAGCTAATTGGAGCAACGAGTGCTCAATAAGGTTATTTATTTGGATTCTTTCATTAAAGCATATCTATTTGAAATGCCGACACTGCAAGCGATCTTTCAATTAAACAAAACATAATTTTTCACTACAGTTGTCATTTAATGTAATTATTTCTGTATAGAATGATACAAGATATCTGCTTAGTTTCTCTATGCATTGTTAAATGTCAGAGTCTAATCAGGCAAGTTAGGAAGCCACCTAAGGCCTTGCACTTGAGGGGCCTCGCGGTTGCCTAACTCCCCTGATTGATGTGTAAAGCAGGTCGCTGGCCCTTTAAATGCCGCTAGTTGCGGATGTTTCCTGGAGGTAGTAGCTCAGTGATCTCTCATACTCTCTCTCCCTGCAGGCTATCAGATCCAGTGCACAGGAAGTGACATCACATCCATTTCCTGCATGCGGAATCTGTGCATGGAAGGAGAGAGAAACCGCAAGCTCAGGTAAGCTGGGGAAAATGGCTGAGGGGAAAATCTGGGCATCAGATTGGAAAGTCTGGGGATCAGAATGGCAGGTCTGGGGATTAGAATGGCAGGTCTGGGGATCAAAATGGCAGGACTAGTGATTAGAATGGCAATTATGAGGGGGCATATGTGTGTTCCCTTATTATCTCCTCCTATTTATTAGATATTATTTTCCACATTCTTTAATAGTCTTGTTTTTTTCCAAACACCCTTCCTATGCAATATGTCTCCTCCTTGACCTTGTTTTCATCCCTCATCTATTACATGATAATCCCCAAGAAAACATACCCAGAGACCTTTATGCTTTAAAAGCAGGGCATTCCACGATGGTATAGACTCTTTAACCTCTTAATGCATATGGACGTATGTATACGTCCTGAAGAGCATGGTCCTTGAGGATATATATACACGTTCCCAGTTTTCATGTAGCGTTGCGCTCCTTAGCGCAACGTTACATGCCTGCAGCTACTCTCATAGAAACTCTCTGTGAGATCTCCACCCTGATTAATTCATTGGATTCTGTCTGTGCATATATCCATCCTACATACTGCATGGTTTGTATGGTCTTTCTGCAGCATGAGGAACAAATATGTGTCCCTGGAAACAGTCGATGTTGGCAACTATGCTATACCTTTAAATGATTCCACGTAAGCAATCAGTGATGTCATAGACAGCCTCAGTTCCGCTGGAAGAAGAGACATACACTGTCCAGATTTCAGCAAGAATGCCAGTTTCATTTGTCAAGGAGGTCATAGATGCTATCTTTCAGAATAATTATGACAGAATGATCCCTGCTAGAGATGTCTTTGCTCGTACATCTGATAAAGATGCACCAGTTTCAAAAATTTCCAGTGCTCCTCATCCAGAAGATGATTGGACAACATCTCACTTATTTGCAAGCCGGTCACAGTTTCGCTGGAACACTTCAGGCATACGATCCTGTTGGATTTCGGATTTTCCATTTCGCCCTTTAAAAGACACATATGGAGGTGCTGGTTCCAGCATAAATTCTAGCAGTCAAGGCACTGTATGTAAGGCACCTTTAAAAAGAAAAATGGAAGAGAAGCCATCCAACGTGCAGCCATATGGTGCTACCAGCTCCACCGCTCGGCTGTTATTAAAAATAATAGAGGAAATTTCAAGTCATTTGGAGGATAACAAAAGCTTTCCATCAGTCTCTCCTCATTCGAAGGCAGAAGAAAGAAGCAGGGATGTAACAACTTGCTTTGCCAAAAGGAAAAAATATGAATCGTCAGGTCCCCCAGTGAAGAAACTTATGACCCCAAAAGTACTAAAAATATTAAAGAAGCAAATTTGTTACAATAAGTAGTCCTGCTAAACGGCCATTGGGTAATGATGTGCAAAAGGTTGGAATCCATTATTGATCTGTGATTTATAACTTGTAATAACAATAAATTAATAGTAGAATAAAAATAAAATATATACTAGCTTTTCACCACAATGATTTTGAGTTTTTCTTGTCAGCAAATGCAGAATGTGTATAACTTAGAGAAACCATGTGTGTAATACAATGAAAAAAAGAAGGTTCACATCATGTCATACAGTATATAATAAATGTCATATATAAAGTCATTTTGTATAGGTCCCACAGCTGAATTCATGAAACGGCTGCCGCAATGCTTAATGCGGTTACTTCACACAGCGGCTTCAGGGCAGGCGGCCTACCTGGTATCCCAGTCTGACCTTGAGGGTTAGAGTTAGGATTGAGTTATTGGGTTTGGGGCCAAATGGTTACTGTAGGGGAAAATTGTTGGGGGGGAAATGCTACTTTAGCTTATTACCCTTCAAAAATCAACAGAAAAGGGTGTAAACACGGCATATTTCTAAACTCAGGGCAAATATTATTATTATTAGAAACTATTTAGATGTCATCATTTTTAAAGTTTACAATTGTATTAAAGATTTTTCATTATATTTTATGATATTTTTGATATTGTTAATTATAATATGACTGTAATAAAAAAAGAAACTTACCTGCCGCCACGAGGTCCGCGCCTCCGCTGCCACTGCCCCTGCAGGCAGGGTGGACGGACAGCGAAGGCTCCGTTCAGCGTCTCAGCCCTCCAGGGCTGCAGACGTGCTCACCACTTCCCCTCGACGAACGCGCAACAAACCGAAACGGCGCGCATGCGCAGTACCACTACACACAGAAAATTAGCATAGCCTTAAAGGGCTATACTTATACTTTTTTGGGAACCTATTAGGGGCGGGTTTTACCGCCCAAATTGTATTTAAACCTTCAGTTGCTACTCAGACCTTGCCTGAGATAGTTCCTTGTGGCTTGATCTAGCGTTTATTCTTGATTATTGATTCTTCGGTTTTTGACTCCTGCTGTGATTTCTGACTCCTCCGTTTGCTGCCTGCCCCGATCTTTTTGCCTGTTTTTGACCTTGCCTCCTCCATACCGTCTTTGTACCATTGCTCCTGTTGTGTTTGACCCGGCCTGCTGACTATCCGTTTATCCTGTGTTTCCTGCGTATCCCTGCTTCAGTGTGCGGTTGCAGTCAGTGTTCCAAGTCCTGGGTGGTCATTTGCCTGAGGCTCAACCGTAGGGTATAATACCATTCAGGTGAATAGACACTGTTCTGCCTCCAAGCCTGTTGCAGTAAGATACCAGGTCTTCGCATCGCGGATCCAGTCCTCAGATTCTACTCAGTCCATGACAATGACATAATAATAATGGTATCTTTATAAAGCCCTTGTTATGGTGATAAAAACAATTTTATAAAATGTGTGGGTACATTAAACGAAAGATGAAAATTACAGATAAACACAAAAACCACAGAAGTGAAAAAACAGCCTTGGTCACTAAGGGTTTAAGGACAACTGTTGGGGTAATATATACCTATGTTTAAATGAAGAATTGCGTCAAAATTATATGTTTTAAATGAGAACGCTTTAATGAAAGGAAACAGATAAAGCACTTTATTGAGCCCTCTTTGCTCCCTTAGGAGGCGTACATCTTGATCTGAATCTTCGGGCATGTCTTTCTTCATCTTTGGTTTTAACAAAGGAAGAGAGAGTTTTAAATTTTTTCTCTGAAGCAAAATGAGTGATAATTAAAATAAAATCCTTCCTGACCAAGAATAAACAGCATTTGGTAATCCAAACGGGCATTTCAGCTACCAGACATGGTCCCAATGATGCAAGAGTAAAATGAATACACCACGCAAAAGATGAGACAACAACAACGATTAAAAATTTTAAAATTATTTTTATTGTATTTTTTTTGTGTATCTAAGCCAAATGATCCAGAGGAAGGCGAAAAACCTGAGTGACAAGTAAAAAATTCCTTCCTGACCCTGAAATACAGCGATCGGTGTACAACCATGGATCGGGGCTAATGACTATGTGAGATAATACAAGTGTTAATAAACACACCACACAAGAAAAGTTTTAAAAGTTTTCATTAATTTCATTTTTAAAGTCCAAGCCAAATGATCCAAAGGAAGGTAAAAAAAACTTGTGTAACAAGTAAAAAAAACCTTCCTGACCCAGTAAAAACAGTGATCAGCTATACGACCCCGGATCAGGGCTATTTACTTTAAAAAGGATTCTGGGACATGCCGTCCATGACAGGCTCATGCAATTGTATAGTATAGACCATATTATTAAAATATAACTTACTATACTATACAATTGCAAAGATCCTGCGATGATTGTAGCATTCTTCCATCTTGTTCCTCAGCCACAAGATTATCCTTCCATCTTGTTCCTCAGGCACGATATTATCCTTCCATTTTGTTCCTTAGCCATGAGATTATCCTTCCGTCTTGTTCCTCAACCACGAGATTATCCTGTTGATGAGTCTTTGACGTCCTGGGACACTTGGGGAAAATCATGAAACCATTAGTTTTCAAGGTCCAGATACCTTTTATACATGAGCCTTGGAACCTAATAACTTCACAGCCACATTAAGACTCTGTTGCACAAGCTTCTCATATATATACACTGTAGCCATTATGATGCAGTGCCATGCCAATTGACTATCTATGCCCATATAAGGATATGGGCAGGGCAGGGTGTGGCAGATCATGGTTAACATTAAATGTTTATATTCACAGCTTTATGTTGTAAAACCGTTCTAAATTGATGTGTTATGACCTAGATTGAAGTGCAAAAACTAATTAAATACATTAACGTCATTTTAATATTAGTAATTTCATTAAATTAATTTGACTTTAGGTACATGTTTAAACCAATGCTTACTTAAATCAGGCAGTAATTATTTGTTTCCTTTGTAATTCAATGCCATATCTTTTGTCTTTAATACAAATTTAATGGAAAATCTACAGTGTTTTCTATCTTGCTCCTAGTACAAATATCATAAAACAACTCACATGTTACATATTGAAATAGAAATGTTTTAATAAAAGAATACAAGGAAAGATTCTTATTCAGCCCTCTTTTCTCAAAATAGTTCTCTCAGGGGTTAGACATGTTGGTTAGAATCTTGGGTCAGATATTCTCTCACCTTGGTTCAGATGAAGGATGATCTGACCCAAGATTCTAAACAACATGTCTGCCTCTTCGTAGAGCTAATTGGAGCAACGAGTGCTCAATAAGGTTATTTATTTGGATTCTTTCATTAAAGCATATCTATTTGAAATGCCGACACTGCAAGCGATCTTTCAATTAAACAAAACATAATTTTTCACTACAGTTGTCATTTAATGTAATTATTTCTGTATAGAATGATACAAGATATCTGTTTAGTTTCTCTATGCATTGTTAACTGTCAGAGTCTAATCAGGCAAGTTATGAAGCCACCTAAGGCCTTGCACTTGAGGGGCCACGCGGTTGCCTAAATCACCTGATTGATGTGTAAAGCAGGTCGCTGGCCCTTTAAATGCCTTTAGTTGCGGATGTTTCCTGGAGGTAGTAGCTCAGTGATCTCTCATACTCTCTCTCCCTGCAGACTATCAGATCCAGTGCACAGGAAGTGACATCACATCCATTTCCTGCATGCGGAATCTGTGCATGGAAGGAGAGAGAAACCGCAAGCTCAGGTAAGCTGGGGAAAATGGCTGAGGGGCAAATCTGGGCATCAGATTGGAAAGTCTGGGGATCAGAATGGCAGGTCTGGGGATTAGAATGGCAGGTCTGGGGATCAAAATGGCAGGTCTAGGGATCAGAATGGCAATTATGAGGGGGCATATGTGTGTTCCCTTATTATCTCCTCCTATTTATTAGATATTATTTACCACATTCTTTAATAGTCTTGTATTTTTCCAAACACCCTTCCTATGCAATATGTCTCCTCCTTGACCTTGTTTTCATCCCTCATCTATTACTTGATAATCCCCAAGAAAACATACCCAGAGACCTTTATGCTTTAAAAGCAGGGCATTCCACGATGGTATAGACTCTTTAACCCCTTAATGTATATGGACGTATGTATACGTCCTGAAGAGCATGGTCCTTGAGGATATATATACACGTCCTCAGTTTTAATGTAGCGTTGCGCTCCTTAGCGCAACGTTACATGCCTGCAGCTACTCGCATAGGAACTCTCTGTGAGATCTCCACCCTGATTAATTCATTGGATTCTGTCTGTGGATATATCCATCCTACATACTGCATGGTTTGCATGGTCTTTCTGCAGCATGAGGAACAAATATGTGTCCCTGGAAACATAGCCGATGTTGGCAACTATGCTATACCTTTAAATGATTCCAAGTAAGCAATCAGTGATGTCATAGACAGCCTCAGTTCCGCTGGAAAAAGAGCCATACACTGTCCAGATTTCAGCAAGAATGCCGGTTTCATTTGTCAAGGAGGTCATAGATGCTATCTCTCAGAATAATTATGACAGCAGGATCCCTGCTAGAGATGTCTTTCCTCGTACATCTGATAAAGATGCGCCAGTTTCAAAAATTTCCAGTGCTCCTCATCCAGAAGATGATTGGACAACATCTCACTTATTTGCAAGCCGGTCACAGTTTTGCTGGAACACTTTTGGCATACGATCCTGTAGGATTTCGGATTTTCCATTTCGCCCATTAAAAGACACATATGGAGGTGCTGGTTCCAGCCTAAATTCTAGCAGTCAAGGCACTGTATGTAAGGCACCTTTAAAAAGAAAAATGGAAGAGAAGCCATCCAACGTGCAGCCATATGGTGCTACCAGCTCCACCGCTCGGCTGTTATTAAAAATAATAGAGGAAATACCAAGTCATTTGGAGGAGAACAAAAGCTTTCCATCAGTCTCTCCTCATTTGAAGGCAGAAGAAAGAAGCAGGGATGTAACAACTTGCTTTGCCAAAAGGAAAAAATATGAATCGTCAGGTCCACCAGTGAAGAAACTTATGACCCCAAAATTGCTAAAAATATTAAAGAGGCAAATCTGTTACAATAAGTAGTCCTGCTGAACTGCCATTGGCTAATGATGTGTAAAAGGTTGCAATCCATTATTGATCTGTGATATATAACTTGTAATAACAATAAATTAATAGTAGAATAAAAATAAAATATATACTAGTGTTTCACCACAATGATTTTGACTTTTTCTTGTCAGCAAATGCAGTATGTGTATAACTTAGAGAAACTATGTGTGTAATACAATGAAAAAAAGAAGGTTCACATCATGTCATACAGGATATAATAAATGTCATATATAAAGTCATTTTTTATGGGTCCCACAGCTGAATTCATGAAACGGCTGCCGCAATGCTTAATGCGGTTACTTCACACAGCGGCTTCAGGGCAGGGGGCCTACCTGGTATCCCAGTCTGACCTTGAGGGTTAGAGTTAGGTTTGAGTTATTGGGTTTGGGGTCAAAAGGTTACTGTAGGGGAAAATTGTTGGGGGGGAAATGCCACTTTAGCTTATTACCCTTTAAAAATCAACAGAAAAGGGTGTAAACACGGCATATTTCTAAACTCAGGGCAAATGTTATTATTATTAGAAACTATTTAGATGTCATCATTTTTAAAGTTAACAATTGTATTAAAGATTTTTCATTATATTTTATGATTTTTTTGATATTGTT